>JAWDJD010000001.1:198307500-199736666 GCA_035047305.1 Bradypodion pumilum
ATTAATTAAACAATTCATCTGTAGGTGGCAGGAATATGGCCTTTGGCCCTGCTTCCCTACAAAACACCAGAACAAGACAAAGAAGAGATAGAACACAGAGGTGGAGGTGGATCTAATGGTTTTCTTGCCCAAACAACACCTGCTATATAAGGTAGTACATAAATAATCTTGGGGAGGTGCTTTTTCAGAGGAAGACACTCAAAGTAGTTATCTTTCTTCATTTGATAGACCCAGTCTGGGTCTGGAGTTCTTGAAACTAATTTTTATTTTAAAATGGATCTGAAGCATGCACTTTCTGAAAAGGCAATTGACACATTCATCCTGTGTCCCATCCTCCCATGCATGAAACCAGTTAATCGGCAATTTGGCAAAGGTCTTCTGACTTCAATTGCCCCATATTGCAGATCCCATCAGCATTACATTTTATAATGCTTGTTGTGGACTCATAGGCAAGACTTCAAATGTCTGTGCACATTACAGGGGTTCTCCTTTGTTATATGTTCACTGTGGTTGACTCTAATTAGAACGCCAAATTACTTAAGAAAACAGAAGGAACAAGGTTGTTCTCAAACCTTGTAATTAATTATCCACTGCATGAGTTTTACAACAACTCTGTGATTTCTACTTTGTCTTCCTTAATATACAATCTTTCAAAACTATTCTACAAGTTAATGCACAGAAGACTGCCAAGTCATCATCCTTTAGTTATATATTACACTATATGAATAACAGACAGTGGTAAGGGATCAGAATGTTGTTGATTTTAGGAGTGCTAAATTAGAAGAGTAACAAGAATAGGTATTTTCTGTATTGACCCTGCTAAGACAGAATCCTATAGATTATTTATTCCAGTGTAAATATAATGGTATATATCGCAGTGGCAAATTGTAAGTAGTTAATTAGTTGCTGCTTGTATTCTTCAGTGTGCACAGACTAGTAGAATAAAAATTGTGACTTTTGATTATGACAATTCACCATTGCAACTAACCATACCTGTCAAGCACGGCTCCGGACAATATGGGACCTGCACAGAACGGTTCTGCGCAGGTCGCTTCTACGCATCCCCTTCTGCACAGAACCCATCTACGCATGCACAGAAGGGATGCGCAGTAACTACTTTTCCCCCACTGCCAAATTACAGGGTAGTGGCGGCTCCAGGCGGGAAATGAAGAAAAGCGGCACAAAATTACGGGAAATCCCAGCTATTACGGGATACTTGACAGGTATGCAACTAACACCACTGGACTTATGTTGGCACAGGTAACCAAAAGGATTATGGCCTGTGTTTGATAGCTCATTTGTTTAAGTATGTGGCTGTGTAGCCACTGTATCTCCAGGGAGAAAAGGCAACCCTATGTGACCTTGGATAAGATGCACGGCCCCAAGGCATCCACAGAACAAGGGAATTAAAAACCACTTCTGTGTATTCTCTTGTTGTTGTTGTTGTTGTTGCTGTTGTTGTTGTTGTTGCTGCTGCTGCTGCTGCTGCTGCTGCTGCTGTTGCTGTAACAACATTAGATTCACTGTCAGACTGGTATAAAATTAATAGTTCAAGACCTATCTAAGAACCTAATAACTTTTTTTTGTAAAGTTAGGATATTTAAATCCAAAATTTCCAAATATCTAGGAAGTCCTTTTGGTATTGTTCCAAGGGCTCCAATTACTATGGGTACAACAACAGATTTATTTTTCCATAAATGCTGATTTTTTTTAAAATGATGATGATGATGATGATGATGATGATGATGATGATGATGATGATGATGATTTGGCAAAAAGTAGTTTCATGGATTTATTAACAATTATCCTGTCTCTTCCTCATAATTAAACACCAGTTTTAGATGTTTACAATAAGAACAGTATACAACAGTATATATAACATATACAAGATAAAAGCATAAAACCAGTAATAGCATAAAACAGATAAAAACAACCCCATTAAAAAGAAAACCCACCCTCCCCATCATAAAAAATAGGGAGAGTCCTGGCTAGTGCACAAGCCAGCAGACGGGGGCTACATTCCCATCAGGGCCCCACACCTGCCCCGCCAGCCAGGTTTTCAGTGCTTTCCTAAAGGCCAGCAATTCCATCTGCAGCCACAATTCTGTTGGCAGGAGGTTCCAGAGGGCTGGTGCAGAGACAGAGAAGGCCCTCCTTCTTTTGCTAGAGAGGCGAGCCCCTCTAGCCGATGGAACAATTAGAGAGCCCCTCCGGTCCGCTCTGGTTGGACATACAGACATTCTTGAGGCGATGCGGTCGCTTAGGTATCCTGGCCCACTATGATGTAGGGTTTTAAAGGTCATTACCAGCACCTTGAATTGCACTCAGAGGCAAACTGGTAACCAGTGCAGCTCCCGAAGCAGTGGCGAGGCATGGGCATAACGTCCGCACCCCATCACCACCCGGGAAATTCAAGGAATTTCAATATGTTTGTGCAAGAAAGTCACTGGAAACTTGGTGAATCTGTAGAAGTGATCTTACGTATTTACATTTGTATTTTATCTTAGAGTTTTGGTGCTGATTCCTCTGTGATGCCGATGTTGATAAATATATCACGAGCTTTGTTTTCATTTGGTGTCAAAGAGACATTTGAGTTCTTCTTTAAATCTTCAAGCAAGTCCTGCTCTGCCAGTGAAATGGGTGTACAAGTTGTACCATCCATTTTTCTTATATCATTATTGTTGTTGTTTTTTTGCTATTGCAGTGTATATATTGAAAAATATTTCATGGGATTTGTGTTTACAATACTAATTTAATATATATAGACATACAATATAGATAGCCTCATAAACCCAGCGAGTGTTACGACTCCTTTTCTTGGAACTACTTTCCACTCCATTTAAAATCATCATTTTTCTCTAACTGCCTACATTTTATATACATGAGGCATTGTGCTGTTAACAAAACCAGAGGCAAGACAATATTAACAGCATAGATTTTATTTACCTTTCCTCATGCAAGCTGATATTCTGATAATGTCACTATGAGTTATACTGCTATATATGCTGACAAAACCTTAGATAATTTTAAAGTCAGTTGAGTTAAGGTATACGGTACTTTAATGGAAATGTGTAACGTCTGCTTTGCAAGAACGCACACATGCACACACACGTGTGTGCATGCACGTGCACACACACACACAAACATACACACACACATGAACGCATGCATGCATGCATGCACGTGCACGCACACACTGTAATTTCAGTGATACATGCCACAGCAGCCAGGTTTGCAAATGAAGCCTGTATTTTCTGATAAACCACAAAACAAGCAAGATATGGAGGTAAGGAAAACATTTGCTTTGAAAAGAGATGTCTTCGCCTACTCAAGGGAAATCTCTATTAAATATATGTAAAATCTATGATTTTGTCCAGGGATTCTCAACCTGCGGCCCGTGGGCTGAATGTGGCCCACAGCACCATTTCATGTGCCCCCCCCCACTGCCTCCACCACACCCGGAAGTGCCATGTATTGGAGGAATGGCAAAATGGCTGTCTGGCCCCCGAAGCTGGCTGAGAGAGTGTGACCCAGCCCCCAGCTTTAAAAGGTTGAGAATTCCTGATTTAGTCTTACCAAGAAAGCAACTATTGTCTATATTATATTTCAAGGAAATGTTTTGAATGTGAAATTGATTAGATTTCAAGGTCACTTCCAATATTATTATTTTGATGTGAGTCAAGGAACACATCTTTCTCACCTTCCAGCTCCATGTGCTGAATGGTAATAGTATTGCATTGACAATAGGTCAGAGTTCACCATAACCCTGGAGGGCAGCAAGGGAGCTTATCTCAGGGATTCTCAACCTGCAGCTTTCAGGCCAAATGTGGCCCGTCGCACCATTTCATGTGGCCCCCCACCGCCTCCACCACACCAGGAAGTGCCATGTGGTGGAGGAAGGGCAAAATGGTAGTCTAGCCCCCGAAGCTGTTTGAGGGAGCATGACTTGGGCCCTGGGTTTAAAAAGTTGAGAACACCTGGCTTACGTGTTTCCCCACAGCATTTGCATGGACTCTACCATATACAGTACATGGACTCTAGCAGAGTAATATTTTACAGTCAGATCAGACAACATTAGCAGTTGTGTTGATCTAACTGCTCTATGACTCATGACACCTGATGCCTTCCACACACTGACAAGACTGATACTAGTAAATACAATTTATTACCCCTCAGGTCATCAGTGATTATGGCATGCTCTGAAAAACTTCCAAAGCCCCCTGCTCTTCACCCATGAAACCAAACAATTTTCTACATGTACCTATGACAAAAGCACATTGAAAATAAAAAAAGACATTCTGTGAGAGCAAATATTGAAAAGTCTGGTTCAGAGAAATAGCTTCCAATTCCAAAGCATCTTTAAAAGTACATTTGTTTGTGAGTTCATACATACAGATGGGTTTTTATTAATAAGCTAGGAGTAATAATGCTATCAGAGTCATTTTTGTGAACATTGCCCTGTGTTCTTTCTGTAAGAAAAATGCAAAGCAAACAGAGCAGGTTTGACAGCACTTTGGCCTGCCTTGTAAATGAAGAGTTATCCCCACAGACCCGTTTTTGGCAGGTTAGAACTACGTACTTCTGTACATTTTCTCTTTATCTCCTTCGTTACACCAGAAGGGGAGTTTAAAAAAAAACAAAACAAAAAACAATTCCCCTCTAGCATGATTACTGTTCTCAAAATTTCTGGTCTTCCAGTTAATAACATGAAGTAAACTAATTAACTAACTAATTAACTTAACAGGTGCCAGTTAGTTGAAACCTGAAGCATTACTCTTATAGAATAGTACTGGGAGAATTCTTTTCCAGAAGTGTCTTTAATTCAGATTTCAAACATAATGATACCAAAGCAGCTGACTGGGTGTTGCTGTTCTCAAAATGCCACTCTGATCAGTACTTGAGACATTCACTTGCGAAGCTGCTGCTCTATGTTTAAAGAGTTTGGCGAGTTTCCTGCCAAGTCTTCTTGGGTCTTGAAAGTCTTCAGGAAGACAACTGTGGTTTGCTCAAATATCCTGACAAGATTCTTGTTAGAAATTAGAGAAGGAGGGGTTGATTATTGCTTGTTGCTATTTCTGAAAATAAGGCTGACATCTGCAGGGTGATCTAAGATGCAAAGAAGGCCAGGGTCCATATACCTTCCTTTGTCAGCTGTGCAGATAACATAGACATGCAAAGCAAAGCAACCACACTTATAGTGCACACTTATAGTGCATAAATATGACTATTAAATTAAATTAAATTAAATTAACTCAAGTTAATTTCACAAGTTAATTAGCATTTTGCCCCAAACATGTTGGGTATTTGTTTTACTGACCTCAGAAGGGTGGAAGGCTGAGTTAACCTTGAGCCCTGGTCAGGACTGAAACTCACAACCCTTTGGTTGCAGTACAGCAGTTTAACCAGTGTGCCACACAGCAAAGAAAAAGGCACCGTTTTACATATTTTCTTGGCCCGTTTTAATGCTTCACAGATACCAGGTTACTTTTTTCTGGAGAATGATTCTGACTACCTTTCCCCATTCCACACCATTTTTGTATTGATTTTTTTAAAAAAATTGAAAATGACCAATGCAACAATTTCAGAATTCAAAATGGTCTCCCCCTTCACCCAAAGACACAATGCAGTGCTTACTGCTGCGGAGGTGCCATCGTCATTGTCGGATAAGGTCCCCAAATGGCGTGGAAAAGGTAGAGAGATTGCTACCATTTTAGAGTTTAAAATACTGTAGCACAATCTTCAGTCGTAAACTGAAAATTGGTCGTAACCCGGGGAATTTTTGAAATTAAATGTGCCATTGTAAACCGCAACAAACATAACCCAGGGCAGTTGTATGCCGGAGTTTTACTGTACATGGTAAGACAGACTTTATTTATCAAAAAGCCAATCATAAGCTTCCTGACTTAGAACACAAGCACCATAATAGTGAGGAATAAAGAAATATTGTGGCTATAACAGGAAAAGGTAGGACTACCTTTTCATTAGTTGATTTTCTTATAACTTTTATCCTTCAAATATTATGAAGGTCATTGAGCATTGTGATTAGAATAATTTTAGACAGTTCTTATACTGGTTAAAGTCTAATGACTGGAATGGCCATGATACTTTTTAATAAAGATTTTAGTTTTATAGTGTGAAGAAGTATGGTGACTCTATAATGAGCTGTTTTAAGACCTGTTCTTCTCATGGCCTGCTGTGTTGCTCATTTCAATTGCTGGCCCTGTGGCCAATTGAGAAGGACTTCTAATTTGCATGAATCAAAATAGGATTGTGCACATTATTAAGCATTATTACCCACTGGATTCAGTGCTCAACTTTTGGACCACCTGGCAGAAGAAATGCTACAAATCCTCCCCCCCCCCCCCAAAGAGGAGGTTTTTATATTCCTCCATGAAATTCATTCTCAGATCCTGCCCCAGGCAATTAGAAGGCTTCTAGCCAACACAAACAGTGCATGCTTTCATCACCATAAATGATTTTTTGTAAGTTGTTTCGTATAATATATGCATTATGATATGCAATTTTGTTTTGTTTTGGTTCACAGGACAGAATTGCCACACTGGGAGAAGTACGAATGCTGAAGGACATTTCAGTACAAATATTATATTAGGAAGTACGAGTCTAGCAAGTTTGCCATCAGTCTGTAACTGAATGAGATTCTACCTATCCCTAGCAGATCCTGTGTACAGAGTTAGATGGCTCCATGTTTTTCATATAAGGCATCATATTTAGTTAACAGTTGACTCAACTTGAACAGAAGAAGTAGTAAGTGAAATGAGAAAAAAAACCTAGTATCCTAATAGTTCAAATGTGAAATAGAAGTGAAATCACCAAATAGACCCTCTTCCTATTGCAGCAGGCTCCCTGTCACACACCTGTTCCTGCACTGTTTGTGAGCTTGTTCACACAACTGGTCATTTGGTATAGACTCTGCCAGATCAGTGGTGGCACATAAATTATTTCCCTTCCACTATGCATTTAGGCAACAGGATACCAGGTGGCTTAGTGGTTAAGATGCTGAACTTGATGGCTGGAAGGTCTTCAGTACAAGACCCAAGTGCTGCATGATGGAGTGAGCTCCAGTCTCTGTCCCAGCTCTTACCAACCTAGCAGTTTGAAAGCAAGAAATTGCAAGTAAATAAATAGGGACCACTTCAGTAGGAAGATAAACAGCATTCCATGCACTCCGGTGCCTAGTCATGTTTGCCACATGTCCACGGAAA
This sequence comes from Bradypodion pumilum, assembly GCA_035047305.1. Classification (NCBI taxonomy): domain Eukaryota; kingdom Metazoa; phylum Chordata; class Lepidosauria; order Squamata; family Chamaeleonidae; genus Bradypodion; species Bradypodion pumilum. The sequence continues at coordinate 198,314,724 of JAWDJD010000001.1, forward strand.
CATCTGCAGATGTAGACAGCGCACACTCTTTGACTATAAACAGAGATGAGGACCAAACCCTAGAGTTGGATACAATTGGCTTTTGAACAAGGCATCATTTACCTTTAGCTATACCAGGTAAACCTTTTGTTAATATGGGTTCCATGCTGTCATGGCTACCTCATGCACAGAGGCAGGTAGCTCTAGCCTAGACATTTCATTGCAGGTCAAAAGTGCCTAGGCCTCAATGTCTGAAATCTTGTTGCTTAGCATAGTCTGTTGCGCTAGATGAGGCATATTTGAATCAGTGTAATTTACGGAGGAGTTGGCTCCCCAGATCCTCACTGATTCAATGTGATCTACTACACTAAGCAACAGGATTTCAGCCAAATCCAGAGAAGTTATTGCTTGTGACAGATAATCCTACAAATACAACTCCTCATTCTTGGTTGACAAAACCCAGTAAACAGTTTTCTGTTTTCTTTTCTTTTTTTTGTAATCTTGAGGCTCAAATTCTACTGAGGAAAAGAATAAAAGTAAGAGTAATTGTGCAAAAATGGTTTCCCCCAAGTAAATCATACCTGTCAAGTTTTGGGAAATTTCTGTCAAACCCCCGTATTTTACTCTCTTTCCCGTCGTCATCCCGTATTAGTTAGACTGCAATTAGACTGGAGTTATACTAGAGACCAGCACAGGATAAGCATAGCTGTCCAGTTTCCTGTTTTGGCTGGGAAATTTCCCTTATTTGACAGAAATTTCCTGAAACTTGACAGGTATGAAGTAAATAGCCAATTGCACAATCATTTATTTAACCAGAAAATTATGGAATCACAGCAGAGAGACATCTTAACAGAGAAACGCTTGCTTTATTGGTCTTACATGAACCAAAAGCCAATAGGATTTTGCCCCTGAAGGCCAGTCCTTGGTGTAAACTGCACCAGATCATCTAATGTTAGACCATGCCCTGAGCTTTGGTATGCCAGAGGCAGCCAGCCCAAATAACTTCCAAACTGATGTGTTAATGCTGATTTCTGTAGTGAATACAGTCCTGGCTTAAATGTAACACCTGCTGCCGTGTGTAGAAAACAATCATATTTAAATTCTTTTAAATATAGACTGTATAGACTGAAATGTAGTTGCATATGCTTTGATGCATACGATATTTAATTTGACATCAAAATTACCTTTGTTTGGCTTGAATGTTGGCTTGAGGTGGTGTTGCCTTTCATTTTAAAATATGTTGCTATTAGAGCTTTAAAGCTTCAACTTCTTTTGTTTGTTTTGATTGATATTAGCATACAAGAAAGTTTTTATAGTGTGCCAATAAAGGTTTTTTTAGCCCACCCTGTTCTGAGTACATTGCTCATCCTTGAGGCAACTGCTTTAACTCTTCAAAAAATAACTAGGGGTATCTTGCACACCACACTTTTTGATCTATTGCCCCACCCCCAGAACAATATATTTCTTTCTATTTTTGCAGCAGCACCAACAGAAAATATATTTAAAAGGTAGGGGTGGAAAAGAGAAAATGAGGGGATGAATGGTGGAAAAAAGCAGGCAGAGAGGGCCTTCACTCTTTTTTTAAAAAATGCTCACATCTCATTAATAGGGTGAGTTGTAGCCATATGGGGTCAGGATATAATAAGATCTCACATCCCTCGAATATGTAACTGTCGATATATTGTTCCTTTCTAGACTCCAGTGGCAGCAATTATTAACATGCTTATGGAAACCTCCTTATGTTTCAGAAATAACTAAATGTGTTATATTTATATTACTTATATTTTGTTCTATTTATATTACATATATGATCACTTCGTTAACCACCCAGAGGAATATTTATACCAAATGGATGATATATAAATAGAATAGATAAATACTAATGGGCTACATACATTCTAGCTGCTGGGGTCATCTTCTCTAGTCCTGCAGAATGGAAGCTACAAACCACTCTAGTAGATTAGGAAGCCCCTTGTAGACTGCAAAGATGGAAATAATAGCTGTTTGTTCTCATCAGTTTAGGCAAAGACACCTAGATGAGAAATCTTTGTGCCCCACTTGAAGAGTGCTTTCACACCACTATCACAAGAGCCGGGTGCAGAGTACACTTTCCTCCCCTCTGCCTCAAATGCCTAGTTAGTAGGTCACTGTGAGGACCTCTAGTCCCAGACTGGTTATCATGAATGACAGACACAAGGCTTGCAAGAAAATGGGATTTATTGTAGCAAGGGAGGGGTCAAGAAACAATAACTCTATTTCTTTCTGCCCAGTCCCTTTCTCTAAGACAAGGTCATTGTCTGCTGTCTAATGCCTCTCGATGTCACAACCAACCTCCATTCCAGTGGTGGGCTTCAGCAGGTTTGCACCAGTTCGCCAGAACCAGTAGCAAAAATTCTGCCTGGCCCCACCCATCCAAGTTTTGAAATAAAGTAGTCCTAATTTGGGTGCAATGCAGGGCTTTTCCCCCTGGCCATGCCCACCATACTATGCCCGCAGAGTAGGTAGTAAAAAAAAGTTGAATCCCACCACTGCTCCATTCCCTTGAGAGAGGTTAAAGTTGATATTGGAGCTGAGGTTTCTAATCCAAAGTGATTTGACACATGCCCAATCCGTGACAACAAGGGGTGGTATATCTGCAGTGAGTGCAATAGAACATGGGCAGGGCTGTGCAGGGCACCATGGGAAGGTGCTGGACAGAGAATGGTAGGGGAGCCTATGGGGGGGGGGACGGGTTGAGAGGGAATCCCATACATTGCTATTGGCACCCCAGGGACAGGGTGCCAGAGGCAAGGGCAGGGTGGGATAAAGCCTGATTGCCTGATATACCAGCATACGCCAGAACATGAGTTATTTCCACTGAATCGTGGTGGACTCTATGGGCTTCTTCCTGACAAGTTGCCCCTTCAAGCTTTCTGCTTCTGTTCTCTCCAGTGTAAGGATTTGTAGGGGGGTCGTGGGTTCTCACATGTCTATCCTTCTCCTTTAGAGATCCTTAAATGACCAAGACCCTAATAAGGTATCCTTCTTATAAATGTAGTTTCACTCCCTAGGTGGCTTGGGGTCTACTTCTGTAGACCTTTCTGTCCACTATGCCCCAAAGAGACAGCTGGGTATCTCCTAAGGCCTCTTCTTCCCACGATTCCTCCTCGTCTATTTGGAGTGTTTGGCCAGCACACCTAGACCAATTGGTATTTTCTGCTATGGTTAGATGTTCTGGAAAATGGGTGTATTTCCACAAAAACACAAATAAACACTAAAACGTCAGTGTGTTCAGGATAGGTGATACAAATGGAAATTGTGGCCATTATAGCCTCAAAAACATACTTACTTACTTACTTACTTACTTACTTACTTACTTACTTACTTACTTACTTACTTACTTACTTACTTACTTACTTACTTACTTACTTACATCTGCTTACTATGTAGGCAGATTGATTGCACATGAGCCAGCAGATGGGCTAAACATTACTTTATTGTAACATGGTCAATCTGTACATGAGGCAATGGCGGAGCCTTGCTTCTTTATATATGGTACCTGATACATTTAAATCTCGCCCGAAGGCGCCTATTGGTTACAGTATTGTGACGTCTTCCTGACATAATGTATACCTGACATAATTTCACCTGTGGTGGGACGGTTTCCCATGTTAGTTACTCATTGGGTGAATTGGAGCCATGAGAGCTCCGTCAGCTGTGCTAATGGCGAGCAGCTGAACTGCACGTATACACAACATCCTTCCCCCCTAGGATGGGACTAAGTCCCTCAATCATTGTGGGGGCTGGTGGGTGCACTGCGGTCAGCCGGTCGATTCAGCGGTGCTGTCGGAACCAGCTGTTGTGCCCGAACCTTCCCCCCCAGAAAAACTGAAGTGTCCCATTGAACCCCGGCAAGGGCAGGGATGGGGTGTCTCTGTGTCAAGGAGGATGGGGGAACCTCTGGGACAACTCAAAACTCCACTGCAAACTGGGATGAGTGGGGGAACATTCACGAAAACTCCCACCATCCTGTAACAAAAAATCAAACTGGGGTTGTTCATCTCCAGGTTGGGTGGTGGTCTCCTGTGGGTTTATGCCACCTGTTAAGCTGAGTCCTGTATTCCCCGCTTGGGTTACGTGGGTGGGGGGCAACCCTAACATTGACTCATCAAAGTACCCACTTTCCCCTGTGACTTCCATGACTCTTTTCCTAAGCTGATCAGCGTGCCTCCGCCACAACAGCCCCGATGCTACCTTTACTTGGTACAATACAGGTCCAGTTTGTTCCACCACCTCCCCGGGTACCCACACTGGCCCTGAACCTGCATAATTTCTGCAGTACACTGAGTCGCCTGCCCCGAACACTTTCCTTTGATCTACCACCATGTTCGTGCCTCTATCCTCCACCCTGGAAGGATCCAAGTGGTCAAACAATGTTGTGGGTCTTCTTCGCATCAGAATCTCCATGGGGGATTGTCCCGATGCAAGCGGAGTAACCCTATAGCACAACAGGAATTTGCAGAGCTGTAGCTCCCGATCCCCCGAACCCATCCTCCATAGCGCCTCCTTTGTAGTGTGGACCAGGCGCTCTACTTGGCCGTTTGTGGCAGGGTGAAATGGAGCGGAGGTCACATGCTTGATTACATTCCATTCGAGGAATGCCTGGAATTCGGCGGACATGAATGTGGTCGCATTATCCAAAATTAACACATCGGGCAGGCCAAAACACGTGAACACCTTCTGCAGGTGTTTGACTGTGGCTGCGGAGGATGTGTTTCACACTGGAATGACCTCCAGCCATTTCGAGAATGCATCCACCACTAACAAGAACATCGTACCCTGGAAAGGCCCTGCAAAATCCACATGGACCCTTGACCATGGTCCGCGGGCTGTGTCCCACTCTCTGGGGGGTAATCTGTGCTCCTCGGGCCATGAGTGTTGGCAATTCTCACACGCACCCACCAACTGCTCTATGTGCCTTTCTATGTTGGGCCACCAGAAATAGCTCCTTGCCAGAGCTTTCAACTTCACGATCCCTGGGTGGCTCGTGTGGAGCAAACGGAGCACCTTGGCTCGAAAAACCTCAGGAATTACCACCCTCTGCCCCCAGAGGAGGCATCCTGTCTTGAGCGAAAGCTCGAAACGTTTCCTGAAAAATGATGCAAGATCATCGGATGGGGACATTGCGGGCCAGACCTTCTTTACCCATCCCAATGCCTGGGACAGAAACTTGTCTTTGGCGGTTGCCTTGGTGATGTCTGCGGGCACAATCGGGGGAATCGAGAGATTCGATGAGCAGCACCTGGTGATCTTGCTCGACCTTGAACTTGGGTTTTCCCAACTCCGGAAGGGGGGGACCTGGAAAGTGCATCCACATTAGTGATGTCTTTCCCTGGGCGGTGCACCAGCATGAACTGGTACGCATTTAAGAAAATCGCCCAAGGTAGCATTCGTGGGGACAGGATCTGGGGAGTGGGCTTGGCCATGACAAAAATTCCCAGGAGGGGCTTGTGGTCTGTGACAATAGTGAACTCCCTTCCATACAAGAAGTCATGGAATTTCTTTGCCCCTGCAATGATCGCGAGGGCTTCCCTATCTGTCTGGGCATAGTTGTGCTCCACTTTCGAGAGGGATCTCGAGTACAACGCAATCGGTGCCTCCCTCCTGTTCTCGAGCACATGGCAGAGGACAGCCCTGACCCCCACCGAGAGGCATCGCACACAAGTACTATGGGTTTCCTGGGGTCAAAATGAATTAATATCACCTCGGAAGAGAGGAGCCGCTTTAACTCATTGATCGCTCACTCCTGACCCTCCCACCACCACCAGACTGCATCCTTCTTCAGCAGGTGGTGGAACGGCTCCACCACAGATGCCTTCCGTGGGAGGAAGGAGTGGTAGAAGTTCAGGAGCCTAAGAAAGACTGCAGCTCTGGTTTAGTAGCTGGTCTGGGGGCATCCTGTACTGCTGCAACCTTGGATTTCAATGGTTTTACCCCGTCGGGGGTGATTCGAAACCCCAGAAACTCAACCTCGTTTGCATAGAACACACATTTGTCCCTTCTCAGGCGTAGTCAAGCCCTCTCAAAAATGGATAGTACCCCGTCTAACCACTGTGCTAGCTCTGACTCATCCCCAGCTGTTATCAACACATCGTCAAAATATGGCAGGACCCCGGGAAGACCCTTAAGCAGGCGTTCTATCCTGGGGGCTGAGTTCATGCCGAACTGGAGGCGTGTCACCTTAAACGCACCCTTGTGCATAACTATCGTGTGGGCAGGTGCCGCCGCAGGTGTAACCGTTAACTGTTGATAAGCCTGTGCTAAGTCCAACTTCGCAAAGCATTTACCCCTGTGTAACCTGGCCAGCAAATGGCTAACTACCGGCACCGGGTAGGCATTGGGGCAAATGGCCTTATTGATACTACACTTGTAATCAGCACAAATTCTAACCTCCCCATTAGATTTCATGGCAGTCACAATCGGTGTCTCCCACTCCGCGGAGTCCACTGGAACCAAAATCCCCTGACCCACCAGTTTGTCCAGTTCTGCTCCAATTTTGTCCTTCAGTGCAAAAGGCACTCTTCGCAGCTTGAGCCGTACGGGGCGAACGGAAGGGTCTATATCAAAGTCCACTGGAGGCCCCCTGTACTTCCCAAGTCCCTTTTCAAAAACAGCAGGATGTGCATTGCACACATCCTGAATGGGGTCAGCCCGGACAGTGTTGATGCCAGTCAATGCAATGCCCAGCGGTTCGAACCACTGGGTCCCTAGAAGACAACTGGACCCCACCCCTTAAGAAACACCAGGGGCATCTTCGTGAAGTTTTTGAAACGGACGGTGAAATCTCCTACCCCCAGGATTGGAATGTAGTTACCCTGAACGTCCTGCAAGTTCGTCCTGAGGGCTCTTAGTTTTGGGTGGTCCCTAGGGGGTATTTGCAGGAACTCCGTCTGTGAAACTGTGGAATAGGTGGTCCCTGAATCCACCTCCATCTTCACCTGAACCCCCTGCAACAGTACCTTCACAAAAAACTGGGTGCGTTGGTCCGACACATTTCTCACCACGATGTCCCCTGCGTGCACCTTTCCAATGGCTTCATCTTTTCAGCCATAGTGGCTGGTCCAGTCAGGGTCTCCTCTTCTGCGTTGCCTGCACACCTTCGCTATGTGGCCCAGCCATCCGCAGTTGTGGCACTCTACCTTCTTGAATGGGCATTTCTTCCGGTCATGTGAGCCCTTGCACCCCTCGCATTGCCGGCTTGCTTCAGTGGTGTCTCTCCTTTCGGATCACCTTTTTCTCACTTTCTGCACCTCTGGTTCACTCTCGCTCTCACCGGAGGCCGAACAGGACGTTGCGGCGACCGCCACAGCTCTCGACTCTTGTGCACATGGTGACAAGCAGTGGTGGGCTTGTACTGTGGATGCAAGCTTCCTGGGGCTGTGGACCTCGTTCTGCATGCCCTTACCCTGTCCTTTACCGCCTCAGCAGCTTGCGTGGCCTGCAAGACCTGCTTGAACATAATGTCCTGGTCTTGGGCTAACAATTTCCGCTGAGCCACTTCGTCCCGCAGGCCGAGTAGGAGACCGTCTCACAAGGCCTCAGCCAGGAAGGCTCCCCACCGACATGGAACGGCCGCCAGCCTCAGCGCGGCTACGTACGCCACCACAGTTTTTCCAGGCCATTGGTCTCTCCGGTTGAACGCCAACCTTGCCGGGAACATGGATACCTTTGGGCAAAAATGTGCCCGCAGGGCAGTGAGGATTTCGGCCAGTGGTATTGTCTTGAGTATCCTCAGCATCAGGAGGTTCCTTGCCAGCTCCAGGGTTGGCAACCTACACTGGGCAAGTAGGCAGGCTCGCCTTTGTGCTTCGCCCTCGATCTTCTCCGTGTCCATCGCGTACAGGAACTGTTCCTCGTAGAGGCCCCATGACTCCAGCTGGGAGGTATCAAATGGAGATAGGTTGACCCTGTGGGATGCCATTATCCTATCCTCATCGCCAATTTGATGTAGGCAGATTGATTGCACATGAGCCGGCAAATGGGCTAAACACTTCTTTATTGTAACATGGTCAATCTGTACATGAGGCAATGGCTGAGCCTTGCCTCTTTATATATGGTACCTGATACATTTGAATCTCGCCTGAAGGCACCTATTAGTTACAGTATTGTGACGTCTTCCTGACATAATGCATACCTGACATAGTTTCACCTGTGGCAGGACAGTTTCCTGCGTTAGTTACTCATTGGGTGAATTGGAGCCACGTGAGCTCCGTCAGCTGTGCTAATGGTGAGCAGCTGAACTGCATGTATACACAACACTTACTTACTTACTTACTTACCTCCCATCCATGTGTTTTCCTACCCAGAACAGTGTACAGTAATAAAATAAAGAGTGTCTTATAGCCTGTACCACTCCTAGAATGGAAGTGCATCCTCTTGTTTTTTACACATGTCCTTGCTCTGAATTGGCTTTGTTCTATCTTAATTTGTGTAAGAACATTACACAATATTATGCAATACTTCTGGATCAGAAGGATTGACCAGCTCCATGCTGGACAATGGTCCAGGGGACACCCAACTGTACTCATAATGCCTTCCACTCTTCAGGAAGGCTCCACTGATGTCCCCCATTGGCTTTGTCAAGAAGCTACATTAGAGTAAGCAAGATTTGATGTAGGCAGATTAATTGCACACGGAGCCAGCAGGCAGGCCAAACACTTCTTTATTGCAGCATGGTCAATCTGTACATGAGGTAATGGCGGAGACGCAGCTCCTTATATATGGTACAATACATTTGAATTTCGCCCGTAGGGCGCCCATTGGTTGCGGTTGCAGTGAGGTCATTCTGACGTACTGCATACCTGGCGTGGTTCACATGTGGCAGGAAGGTTTCCCGTGCTAGTTGCTGATTGGGTGATTGGACCCACATGAGCTGAGCTCCTTCAGCTGCGCTATAGCTGGCAGCTGAACTGCGTGTAGAGGCAGATGCTGCACTATAGCTGGCAGCTGAGTTGCGTGCGGTGGCAGATGAATTACATGCATACACAACACAAGAACAATACTTTGTCCTTTTAAAGGCATGAGGGAAAAACTTGGAAAGATAGCTGCTGCATTCACAACCACAGAGAAACAGCAAGTATTTGCTAGACAAGGTTACTATTGGTGCAAGGACCAGTACTGACAAGAAGGGCAAACCTGCTCGTTTATACAAGCCACGTGCAAGATTGCTAAAAGGGCATCATTCCTTGTGGCCTGTGAACAAGGCAGTGATATTAGGGGGAATTTTAATTTATCCCATAGACTCACTGAATCAACAAGATTTTAAAGAGTGTTATCTTACCATTTGCTCATTGATTCAATGGGTCTACTTTGGGGGAGACTTCTTATTGGTGTGATAATCACCTATATATTATATAGGTCAAGGCCCAAGCTACATATCCACGCAAGAATCTAGGATCTCAAAAATCTAGACATGGACTTAATTAGGTCAAAACTTCTTACACATGCTTCTTCCAAATTGTAGATTTCTATGTATAATTAATTGCTCACTAATATCATTTAATTAATTAAGCTATTTAGAATGCCGTTTCGTTAACTGGTACTCTCTGCTCCGCTCAGTTTAAATTATCTTGTTAGCATAAAGATTGACTTACACACTTTATAACATATGGAAGAGCCATGGTTGACAGGCTCTGTAAACCAATCACCTAATAGTGCTTTCAGTGTAACATGCAAATCTGGAAAACACAGGCCAGAAATTATTCGCTGTTTAGGAGCTTTGTATTTACTGAGTCTCTTCCCTGGTGCCAATATCAAACTTAAATCGGATGACACATACAACACGAGCAACCTCCATTTATAGCCTACATTTAAAAACCTGAAAAAGCTCCAAAATGCAAGAATATACAACCCTGTCCTACAGCCTTACATGGCCATGTTGAAGCAGCTGTATAGTCTCTTCCCGACAAGTTTACTTCTGCACTAAGTACTGTATTATCAAAAATCACAGCTGACACGCAGCACCATAGGACCATATGTTCCAGCCTAGTTTCATAATTCAGAAGGATGCACTGCAAACAAGCATTCAGGATTTTTCTTGTATAAAATTTTAAAGAGATAAGCCCTGCAAATAAATGATGTTACAGGTTCAGCGGTGAAGGGAGTACAAGAAAACATGCTTCCCAAAAATACCAGGGACCTTTGCATTTGACATCTCTTTTACAGCCTTTATTAGCAAAGGTTTCTGATACAGTTTATTGATTTTTATTTAATAAATAAAGGATGTGAGGTGTAAGAAAAATAATATTAGTGAACAGGAAAGATCTTTCTACCTTATTGATTCCTAGCAAAAAAAATTAAAATAGTAGAACACAAACAGTACTCATCTTCACATTGAAATTTAACTACTGTTTTCATAATGCTTTAATACACTGTGACTGCAATGTATTTTAATCATGCTCAGTGCTTTTAAATATGTATTTTAGAACCTGCACCACAGATTGAACAAATTTAATCTGCAGCAATGTGTAAGATGTTTACAAACATTTAATAAAATCACTGTCAGAACATCTCTAAAGCCTACTGTTTTCTTTTTGCATACAGTATTGTACAAATCTAGAACAGTGTGAACAACCTGGTGACTTCCAAATGTTTTGGGGTGCAATGCCCATCATTTTTATCACTGACCAAGCTAAGTGGAGATGATGGTTGTTGAAGTTCAATATATGGAGAACACTGGTTTTCCTACACATGAGCTGGAACACCCAAAGAGGGCCCAGGTTCTCAGCGTGGGCTGGATCAATGAGATGTGTGGGCCTAATTGGGCCCACAGGCCATAGTTTGGGCACCACTGATCTTTATGGTTATATTTCAGTTGGGTAGGTTTTATCCAGATGTTAGATATGCGACCTGATCCCCAACACAGCAATTGGGAAGAGGGGAGCTGACAAGGAAAGGCATCAGGTGTTTGTCCGCCAGGGAAGGAGCCTTCCGTGTCGGACACCCACCTACCGCCTTTGGTTCTCCTCTGTGATGGTTGGAGGCTAGCTTTGAACCAGCGCAGAGGAGGGGCAAGGAAGGGAGACAGGCAGGTGCCCGGCAGGGAAGGTGCTGTTATGTATGTATGCGTGCATGTCCATTGTACTGTAAAGGTGCCTTCCCTGTTGGATGCCTGCATGTTGCCTTGGTTTTCCACCCACACTGGTTCAAGGCAAGCTTCAAACCAGTGCGTAGGAGGGGCAAGGAATGGCATCAGGCATTTGTCTGCCAGGGGAGGCACCTTCCCTATTGGACACCCGCCCGTTGCCTTGTTTTTTCTTCCATGCTGCTTTGAGGCCAGCTTTGAACCAGCGCGGAGGAGGGGCAAAGAAGAGAGACAGGTGGGTGCCTCGCAGGGAAGCCATCTTCTCTGTTGGACACCTGCCCGTTGTCTTGGTTCGCTTCCCCCAGTAGACGGGGGCTGAAGGCAGCCATGCTTTTGGCCCCCGGCCCCCGGGGTAGGCACTCGCTTTCCTCCAGGTGGCGAGGGCAGAACGGAGCGCCATTCTCTGCCTTCACCTCCCGAGGAAGTGTTTCAATTCCCCCGGTAGGTGGGGGCCAAAGGCAGCCGTGCTATCGGCCCCTGGGGTTAGGTGCTCGTTCCCCCAGGAGGCAAGGGCAGGACAGAGCACCGTTTTTGGCCCTGGCCTCCCGGAGAGGCCGAACGGAGTGGCAACGGGTTTTCTCCTGTGAGCACTAGCTTTTTTTTTTTTTAGCACGTGCCAGATGTCACGTCTCTTCTGTGCTTGTGTCCACCTGCCTGATTGGCTGAGGCGTGCCACGATGCGGAGGACGCTGGGACTCATAGTTTTTTGTCTGCGTTCGTGGGGCATTGGCCCCACTCTTGGATTTGTGACCCTTGTGGCGATGATCTCAGGGACAAAAGGTTAGTGTGACCGGTGCATTGCGGGATAGGCTGGATGTGTGTGGACACGCATTCTGCACACGCACAGCCACATCCCTTCTATATAGGTATAGATATGTTATGTAAAGTCAGATGTGCCAGAGAAACTTAACTTGGGATAGTTATACTTATAATAAAATATTTTACCTGTATTTTTGAAGGGAATGATGACTTGTTTCCCCCTTGATTTCTGCAATTTACCTCACTTTCCCCTGCATTTCCCCCTCCCCCTCAAATTCAGCACTCATTTCAAACAATTTAACTCATAGTAGCAGTTAAGGCCATTGCTTTAATTTCCTTTTGCCCACCTTGCAGAAAGTAATGTGCTCCTTCCTTCATCCCATCAGTTTATTTGTTTCTAATGATGTTGGATTCTCTTTTTAATTGACTCCTGCTATTTTTATGTACAGTGCTTAGTTTTCCAGACTGATGAGAAGAAGTCTCATTTGTGCAGATGGGAAACACTTATTATGCTAATAGTGTTCAGCATTGTTAGCAAAGATTATTAGACTAGTTGTTAGAATTGCCTCCAGTGGAATTAAGTAGGTGACAAGGTAAAATGAAGAGATAAATGACAGTGGCCTGAAAATGGATTTGTAGTAAAGAAAAATGTCTTGAAGTAGAGAAGTTACTGCTAGATTTTGTACAAAATGGGATGATCAATAATAATGCCATTGCATTGATGGTAGGAGGACTGAATTCAGCTGAAAAGTAATCAAGGCAACTAATTCATGGGTTACAATGAATCTGCAAGAATAGTCTGTGCTGTCTGAGTGAATTCCAAATGTGATATGAAATACACCAAGTCACTAAAAGTAATCAATCTTTCTATGAGAAAAGCTTCATAAAAAGCTCTGTCCTCTTAAAGCCACATGATCTTTCAGAAAACCAATATTTAATCACAGAATAGAGAATGGTGCCCAACACTTGCTGAGAAGTCCCTAGATATTCCAGTTATAAGGTTAAGTTATATGTCAACCTTCCAATATCCTCCTAGTGGCAATATTTAAGATGGAGGACATGTGAGATGCCAGAATGCTGAGCAAAGAGGAAAACCAGGATACTTCTAATATGTACAAAAGAAAGGTACAGCTAGATCTTGCAATCAAGATATTTGGCCAAATATTTACAACAAATGCTTTGAATTGGATTTAAAAATATTTAATCTAATAAAACATAAAATGTACAATTAATCTTCTCTGCATTCATAATAAATCAGAAAAGCCTAAACACTAAAAGCAGGTGTCCTGGCTTACTGTATCTACAAAACTGCACTATAATGTTCCAGACATACACTCTTCACAGACACTCATTCCACAAGCATAAGCATCACAGTTCAATGTGAAGCTTCAATTTAGTATTATGTGCCATCAAGTTGAAACTGGCTTAATAAGGAATTCAAGTAAACTAAGATTTAAGGAGTGGTTTTATCAGTCCCATAGGGACTGCAGTGGCTTACTGGTTAAGAAGCTGAACTTGATCACTGGTAGGGCAGCAGGGCAGCAGTTCAAGACCCAAGTGCCACACAATGGAGTGAGTTCCCATCTCTGTCCCAGCTCCTGACAAACTAGCATTTGGAAAGCAAGAAATTGCAAGTAGATAAATAGGTACCACTTCAGTGGGAATGTAACAGCATTCCGTGTCTAATCATGCCTGCCACATATCCACGGAAACGTCTGCAGACGCAGACAGCACTGGCTGTTTGGCTCTAAACATAAATGAGCACCAAACTCTATAGTTAGATATGACTGGCTTTCGAGCAAGGGTAACCTTTATCAGTCCCACCAGTTAGCTACCATGGCTGAGGGGATGGGGGGGATTGAAACCCATGCCTCTTGTGTCTATCCAATCCACCACATTGTCTATTCCCTTAGTAATCAGAAGTTCCAATATCTGGTCAATTTCCATAGACTTTGCCCACTAGCCCAGACCACTAGAACTTTGAACTAGGAATTCTGGGAATTATTATTATGCCTTTTTGAATGAATTAGGTCATATAACATCTTTGAATTTGTTGTTGGGGGAGTGGGATGATTTTCCTGTAATTATTAGCAAACATTCCCCCCAAATTCTACAGTACTAGACAAAGTTTTTTTTTTAATATAAGGAACATGTGATGTGGCTCCCCCCCCCCCCCAAAAAAAAAAGTAACACAGTGGAAACCCGACATACAAATGGTTCGACTTACACAAAAAAAATCAACATACAAATAGAAATCCTCACAAAAAAAAATTCGACATACAAAAAATATGGTGACCTCTAGAGGCCTCTTCTGGTAATCTAATGTGTTTTTGACATACAATTTTTTCCAACATACAAATAACCTAGTGGAATGGAAAAAAATCCTATGTAGAGGTTTTACTATATGTTCCTTTCTGTTCATTTTTTGATAATAGTAAAATATTGTAATGTGTAAATTCTCAGCTAATTCTTGATTTTAAAAATTTTCTCTGAAGTAATATAAAAATGACCAAAGTGGCCATATATTTCCCCAACAACCTCCCATAACATTTTTGAAGTAAATAAGCATTTCTCATTGGAAAGTGCATGAGCAGCGTGCACGCACGTGTGCGCACACACACACATCCTCAGTCTTTTTTTAATTCTGTAAACATAATATCGCTGTGCCTTCATCACTCCACAAAATAATATATATAGCACTATTACTTGCAAGATCTTACTTCCAAGGCTGTTTTCTAGATTTCAGGAAATATATTTTTCAACCCTTCTATGCTGCCTAGTGAAGACTTCTTTATTCTGAAAGGATTTTATTTTGCTGGGAAAATAATATTGTAATTGGAAGGGGGTGTTTTCGTAACTCTTTTGCTTGTCTTCTCCACATTTTCATTGCTATTGAGGGTGTTCTGTTGACATTGTGATTCTAAGTGATATACAGAGTGGCCCATAAATCCCTACCTGGCCCGTAAGTCCCTACCCATCCTCTCCATGGGCATGTGCCCCGCATACCTGTCAAGTTTTGGATTTGGAAATAAGGGAAATTTCCTGGCAAATACAGGATACTTGGCAGCTATCCTTATCCTGTGCTGCCCTCCAATGGTGGCAATAGGGCATTGCAGTCTAATTAATAAGGGATGCTGGCGGGAAAGAGGGTAAAATAAGGGGTTTTCCCGGCCAATAAGGGATACTTGACAGCTATGGTGCCCCGACCTCTGCCCAGCAGTCCAATGGGAGCACTTTCTCCCTCCCCCAGCAGAGCTCTACTCTCTTTGTAGCCAGGTAGGGACTTATGGGCCACCCTGTATTTTGCTCTAAGAGATGTAAATACTGTATATATGGACATGTCTCTAGCTACTCATTCTCATTAGAGATGTCATGATTTCCATTATTTTTCCCTATTCACTTCTTACCAAAGCATCCATTTGAGAAGGGAAAGTTGCCATAGGAAACATGATGATATACGGAACAAAAACTCAAGGAATGCAATTATGTGGCACATGTGCTAATCTGGAAGTTGCCAGGCATCTGATCGTTACTTCTTAGTTCAAGAGTGGCAGCATTTTCTGGAAGCAAGGGAGCAGGTGAATCACACGGTTCAATGGTCTTTCTTCTTGACCCATTTGAGATTTGGAGTTGAGCTGCATGCTCGATTTGCTGCAAAGCTGCATATTTAATTTATCTGTGGAAGTGGACAATTGAATTAGAAGGTGAAAAAGAGGCCATGTGCTCCCTCCCCTCCCTCCTCCATCTCTCTGTTTTCTCAGCCATCGGAAAAAGGTCAAGAACTGACTTCATCTGTCAAGCTTAATCAGCTGATGACAAGCCTGCAGATGCCCAAGGTTCTGGCTCCTCTATTTTAGGCATAAATCTTAATGGGAGAATCACTCGGTAATGTGTTACTTCCTGAAATGTCGAGATGCTCTTTTTAGGAGTGCTGCAAGGCTTCCAGTAGGGCGGAGAGCCTCTCTCCATGCCACACTTTGGTCTGGTGATCTATGTGGCAGCTTCCTGAATACTGATTTGCTTATGATAAGGCTTGGGTATTATTCAGCCTCTGGTGAGGGATTTCAACAAAGTGAATAGCTGTCTGTGCCTTCAATGGAATGCGAGGCAAATCATTTAAATATCGGTAATTAACAGGCTGCTGCTGCTTAACAAAAGAGGGGGGAGGAGGCCAACTGACAGCAATCCTATGTGGACAGCCTCTTTCTTTACTTTTTAAGTGGGAAGGGGCAACAGTAACAGTTTATGTCAATACTGTGAAAAACCACAGTATTGAAAAATGTCAGGAAGTGAAAAGCTGAACCAGAGTTATACAGTTAGTTAATTGTTGTAAATGTAAAAAGTAACTCTTTTGTATGGCTCAAAAGTAACTAAATTGTTGGTTTTAATTACTTGCTTGGAAAACCACACTCAGACATCTAAATGCTACAAGCTGCTGGCCTGTGGCACAAAGCCCCCTTCTTCTCTCCGTACTCAGCACAGGACGTGAGCCACATCATGAGACAGCATCTCAACTATGGGCTGCTCTTCCTCCATCATTATGAGAGAAGCCACAGCCCCATAGAATAAAAATAAGAACATCTTCAATTAAATCACAAACGGAATGAAATTGTTCCTTGTTGTTACAATTGCAGTATAGAATATTTACATTTGTTAACTGGGAAAAAGGAACTGACTATACTTAACTGGGTATTTGTAATTAGTTTCTTCTTAACTCATAGTCAACCAATGCACTTTATTACAGAGAATTTTCAGATTGAATGATATCCTGACCCTAAATACATTTAACAAATGAATCCTATGGATTTAATTCAAATACGAACAATTGTGCAAAATCTAACAATTTGGTAAGAAGACTTCTGTTCATTCAACATACATTTCCCTTATTCTCCTCTTCCCTGCAGCCTTACCTACAATCCCAAAAAAGACTCACACCAATCCTACAGAGCCATTCGAGAGGGCACACTGTCATATCCTTTTTCCTCAGCAAAGGATACCACTTGTTTTGATCTGAGCTCATTTTGGTTAATAATACAACCAGTCACCTTTTAACATGAGTTTGTGCAATCCAGCTTGTTTTGGACTACAAAACATTATCCTTCAGAGCAAGACAATTCCTTCTTGACTGGAGTGGGAGTGACCGTTGCTCCATGGCTGGAGGACATTTTCCACCTTTGTCCCTGCCACAGAGGCCCCTTTGCTCCTCCCCTCAGCTGGTTGCAGGGGAGTGGAAGCGGCTGTTACCCATGACATGGGCTTTAAGTTTTCTGTAATTTACCGTCTTTGTCTGTAAACCGCTTTGGGTCACCAATAGGTGAGGAAAGCGGTATAAAAATATGCTAAATAAATAAAAATAAATAAATAAAGACAAGGAGTGTTTAAGCTCCTCATTCCCCCCCACCAACAAAGTTCAGAGCCCAGTTTGGCAATTCAGCCTTCGACTCAGTTCTAATTCAAGTTCTGACCTAAATAAGATTTGGAAATCCATATCTTTTGGTCTACTAGAGCTTGGGAGACATGATTTTCAAAGGATAGCTCCTGGTATTTTGTTTTTTGTCCTAGCCATATTAAGTGTTACGTATGTTAACAAAAGACCGAAACAAACAAAACCACAGCCCATACTTCTTCCAGTATACTAGTGTGTGTGATGTATGGCTGCTGCTTGCACAGTAGGAAGCTGGTTGTTTGTGTAGCTGTCTCTCTTACACACACGCACACAAATGCACACACACAAACACACAGCCTCAATAGCATTGGGGAAATCACAGCACTAGAGCCCCTAAGACCACATCTCAGAGTCCAGCTGCACAGAACAGCATGGTTAAAGAAGCCATGGTCGTATGCAAAATATTGTACTGAGAAGCAACATAGTGGATGCTGGATAATAAAGGTGGACAGGCAGGAAGGAAGGCAGACTGACTGAGATCTGCTACCAGCTGTGTCTAGCAGAAGCTGCATGGAATACTAAAATATATTGTGTTCAGAGACATCACCACCACAGCCATACACTGTGTGAAACACAGAAATGTTTTCTAACCTGTACAGGGTAAGAGGGTATAGGATTTTGTTCAGAGTAAGAAGTAACTAATGAAAAATTGTTGAAGCAATTAGGAATATTAGGGGTTCTCAACCTATGGCTCAAGGGCCAGATGCAGCCCATGACACCATTTCATGTGACACCATTTCATGTGACACTGCCTCAACCACACCTGGAAGTGCCATGTGTGGCAGGCAGGGGGAAATGGTCATCTGGCTCCCAAAGCTGTCTGAGGGAGCGTGACCCAGCCCTTGCCTTAAAAAGGTTGAGAACCCCTGCCCTAGAGATTAACAGTTTTCTTTTTCCTAACAGTGATAAATCTTTGGCCCCACTTGGACAGCAGGTAAAAGCACACTAAAAGGAATTCATTTCAAAATCAATGTGTGGATGAAATTTCAGGGAAAATAGGTCCTTCAGATTAATCCACAAAAGCATTTGACCTCCAAATCCATTTCTTTTGCACTTACCTCTTTGAAAACTTAGCGACTCACCACAGCATTATCATTAATAGGGAAGATGTAGAGAATATACATTCGAGTTTAACCAGTGCATGAGTTTAGAGAATTGACTGAGAATCCCCCCCCCCCTCTCCAAAATTAGGGGAGGGGGAATCATCATTTCAGACTTAGTCTCATTATTGCTTGATTCAGTAACCTTGCAAGAGTAGAACAAGGTAGACTTGGTGTTTTACTTCTTGAAAACCATGCTGGAAATAGAGATAATACTTCTCTTTTGTGGTTGCCAAACATTATCCAAGAACCTTGCTATAGATAGTCAAGAAGGAAATGATACTTAAGGTCTTGGAGGAGGTTGGTGGGGAAAAGGAAACCTAAAAGTAATGTGTCTTTTGAATGTTACTAAATAATTGCTTATTAATTATAATTGTCATGTTAATGTTACACCCAAAAGGGATTTAATGTATCTTGTCATTATGCAGATACTGTAAATAACAAGATTACCTTTAAAATATATCCAGGGAATCTATTCTTGCCCTTTTAGTGAGCATATCATCCTTCTCTAGTCTAGTGTTGCCCACATGAATTGTACTATGAATTCCATCTTCCACAGCTTGCATGGCCTTACCTAGACAGCAACAGTCAGATAAATGCTGCTCTATCTCTGTTAGATGGGAAAGTTCTAAAAATAATGACTGCTATTTATTATGGAATGCTTTTTCCAACATTGCCCTCTCCCGGTCTACCCTTTCCCCTTCTACCTCTCTGCTATCCAGGGTGCAAGGTGGCAGTTTTATACTTGGCCATGAGAAAGTGAGGGAATGTCATAAATAGCAAGGGTGGGAAAAGAGAGGACAGTGGGCCTTGTGAGTATCCCAGGAATGTTCTTGTGGCCTCCAGATCTCCAGGGAACCTATGTCCATGACAGTAGGAAGAAATGTGTTCTCCTACTCTTGTGAGCCCTTCAGAAGTGGTTATTGAAACAGGGTTAGGGGCTCCCCGATCTGTTGAAACCCCAGTGCTCTCTTAGTAAACTAAAACTGGACATGTCTCCTGGGGATTATTTTAAAAATGATGTTGGCCATTTTCTTGCATTTCTGGGCCTTGTGCAACCTGCTGTGGGTGCTAGGGACAAAATAATTATCCTCAGGTCCACCAAAGGTATCCATTGCTGGTATGCTGAGAGAAGTGTATGGAGTGGTACAGACTCAGCTTCTTTGAGGTCTGTGAGGAAGTAAGACTAGAAGAACAGCTAGTCTTTGCCTCTGAGCCAGGATAGCTTGCCGAGAGGCTGATTAAAAGATATCCCATACCACTCACTCAGCATCATAGAGGACTGCACAGATGAGTAGGAAGTAATTAGATAGATGGTTAATATTTTCTCATGGGGATCTCTTTCCTGATACTGTACCTAATAAATTTTGCTCACCATTTAAACCCATCAACCACCTCTTTTTGCTGTTTTAGTTGGCAGGAGTCAGAATGCATGGGGGGAAACGGACTCTAAATCCTAGATTTAGGACTTTAGAAAATGCAAATTGAACATCCAGCCACTTATTATTGAAGGGAATTGTGTGGAACAGATCTCGGTGTTTCGATTTCTGGGAATGGAGCTGAGGGATGATCTAACATGGGGAGCAAACACCAAAGATCTGATGAAGAGAGCACAGCAGAGGTTCTACTTCTTGAGAATCCTCAGGAAGAACAACCTTTCAAAGGACCTGCTGTTGGCATTCTACCACTGTACCATAGAGAGTGTGTTAACCTATGGGCTGTGTGTATGGTTTGGGAGTTGTACAGCTAGGGAAAGAACAATGCTGTCCAGGGTCATAAAGACAGCGGAGGGGATAATCGGGTGCACTCTTCCCACTCTAGATCAAAACTATGCAATCAGGTGTTATAAGAAAGCTGTAGAGATTGCGCAGGATAGTACGCACCCTGGAAATGATCTCTTTCAGCTTCTGCCTTCTAGAAGAAGGTATAGAGTCATAAAGACAAGGACCAGTCACTTGAGCAATAGTTTCTAACCAAAAGCAGTTCTGGCTATGAATGCAGTGCAATGCAGTCTATGAGGGAGCTTCTGTATATAGTTTTTAGAGTTTTAGAGCTTTTTAGGAGTTAAATGTGTATGTGTGGGGTAGTAGTACGTTGATAATTTTGTATAGTTGTATTTTGTTTAGATTTTGTTGGGTTGATAAGTGGTTCCCCCCCCCCCCCCAATCTCATTGTTCTGTGCAGGACAATGACAATAAAGATTTATCATATCATATCTAGCCAGTGGTCTTGTGAACTGGAAAACTTTGTGAGTTGTAGTGCCAAAATATAACATTTCCAAATGATGGTTTTGGTGCAACAGATAAAGAGGGTGTGGGTTATATTAGCCTTCCAAATAGCCCTGCTATGAGGGACCCTCTTGCTTGGAGAGATGAGACACCAGAGAGGACCTGCTTCTCCTTTTTCATTTGCTGTCCCAAATGTGAGGACCTGTACATGGAGGATGGTCATCTTGAGAAGTGGCTGTTTCTTTGCTTCTGGTGTGTTCATTCCAGCTGCCTACTGAAACATGCTCAGCTCTCCCTAATCACTGCTCCAGATACAAAGTGGACGGGTGTGAGCGCTTACCATCATTAGGAAAAATGATGACAATTAAAAGTAATTAATAAACCCTCTCCCATGACAGGACATATGCATGCTGCGTGTCTTGACTGGGCCAAGCATGGAAATTGACACACCCCATTACCCAAATGAATTGACATTACACAGGCCAACTTCCACTATAAATAACATTGCTGAAAGAAATCTTCCATTTTCTCATGCATATATATTTCCTACTACATTCTGCTCTTTCTTGTTGGTGAAAATAGAAGGCACCTTGCTAATCACATCAGTCCAGATGGCTGGCTCTCTTCTTGCCAAGGAAGAGTACTGGGTACCTGGTTAATGTTCATTTGTGTAAGTGGCATGTAAATAAAAGCCTATGACCACCTGCAATCATCTTCCCCACCCATCCCAAATCAGTCTTGGATTAAGGCCCAAATTGTATTGTGTACACTGTGAGAAACGTAAATCATTGGTAGTTACTAAGGGCACTTAACACCTTATAGAATCTAGCTTGTAGTACCCACTGTAGGTTAAAATTCTCTTTTTTAAAAATTGATATGTTGTCCTTTTATTGATGATGAAAGTCATGTTGATAATAAATATGCTAGTTTTGGCAACAGCTGCAGTGGCTCAATTGGCTAAGATGCTGACTGGGAGGTGGAAGGTCAGCAGTTCAAATCCCAAGTACTGCAGGACGGAATGATCTCCCGTCTTTGTCCCAGCTCCTGCCAACCTAGCAGTTCGAAAGCAAGACATTGCAAGTAGATAAATAGGGACCACTTTGGTGAGATGGTGACAGTGTTCCCTGCACTCCGGTGTCTAGTCATGCCTGCCACATGACCACGGAAATGTCTGCAGAAGCAGACAGTGCTGGCTCTTCAGCTTTGAAACAGAGATGAGCACTGAACCCTAGAGTTGGATACAACTGACTTTTGAGCAAGGAAAACCTTTACCTTTACCTTCCTCATTGTTTTGGACTTTGACATTAAAATTAAGTGAAGGCAAATTTTGTTTTCTTTCAACCTGAAGTTGACAGTTTATTATTAACTGATTTCTTTACTCACAGATGGTCAGTGTGTGTATGTTTGATAGGCAAGTGGAATTACAGTTTCCATTATTTTTCTGAATTTTGTTTTTTGTATGTTTGCTTTTCTATGTTGTGTGAGTTGCCTTTATTTTCATTGTTGTTGTTCAGTCGCACAGTCAAGTCCAACCCTTTGCGGCAAGCCTTGTGCAGAGTCATACAGTTGGATGAGAGTTTGGAGGTCACGTTGATCAACCACTTGCCCAATTAAAGAATCCATAGTTTTCCTGACTGTGAGGGATGATTCTCTAATTGCCTGCAAAGGAGAGCCTAATCAATTATTGAACACCAAAAACCATTAAGTTTTGCCCAAGTATTAGCCAAATTTGTTTTTCTGAAATTGGTGTCCATGTAGCCCTGCCCTCTGTAGCAATAGAGATCAACTTCATTACAGATCTTCAGAGATTCAAAGACAGATTTTGAGTCTCCCCTTAATCTTCACTCTGAGTATACCCGATTCTCTATTGTCTCTCATCAGACTTGGTTTCCTCTGAGGATTCTTCACTGACCTGATCATCCTTCTCTGGATACACCAATCAACCTCTTCTTTTCCTGCCCCTCTCTCCTGCATCCCTTCCATCAGAACTAGTCAGTATCCTTCTTAAATGGTAAACCTCGCTTGTATAGATGGATACCATCTAAATAAGGGATTAGGAAAGTGGTAGCAAGTGTAAATGGGAAACCTGTTTTGAGAGATTTCATTTTTCACTTGACATAAATTTGCCCATTTTAATAGCTAATAAAAATGCCTCATTATTCATTCCTGACAATAAATAAGTATATGTACTTTTTAAACTATGGGCACTGCAGGTTTCACAGGGCTAGAAAAAAAATTCTTCTTAATTTTGGACAGTTCAGTAATGACACATTATCCTAACAACAAACTCCCAAAGAGTTCCTCTTTTAGTGTGAAATGTCACTTTTCCCCATGCACCACAAAGGGTTTTTTTTAAAAAATGATGATCTGATGGTTATTTTCCATATATTTTCACATCCCTTTGCAAGCAACTAGATTGTCTGATCTAAATAGAGTTGTCTTGTAGCACATGATCTGGTTTCTACTCCAGTCATTTGCTGGCAGAGTGAGTTTATAACAATGGCATATTTCTTTTTTCATTTCTTGGACACTTCTAACATACTTTCTTAATTAAATTGCATCTCCATTCATTGCATCCTCTTCCACTTTGCAAATGTGCAAGCATTTACCTGTAATAAAACAAGAATACAACTTCATCATAGAGTCCACTCCGTTTTCTTTTTAGGGCCATTTTTTCTAGATTTGCCATGTGCAAATGAAAGTTAGTTGCAAAACACACTGCCTCTTTTCCTACATCATGCGAAATTCCTCCTTCTCAAGCCACATCCATTTTGTGCCCGCAAATAAATTTATTTATTTATTTATTTATTTATTTATTTATTTATTTATTTATTTATTTATTTATTTAAAGTACCTGGCTCTTCCCAAATTTAAATCCCCAGATCTCACCTTCATTCATCTGCAGTTTCTCCCATTGTCAAACCTACATAAATGATATTGTTTTCTGCCCTCCCACATGCTCAAACTTTCCTGGGTGTCACTTTCCTTCAAAGTAATTCTCTCTCTCTCTCTCACACACACACACACACACACACACACACACACAAGTGCACACATGCAAACATAAGAACACATACATACAGCTATTAAGAGTCAGAAATAGGCAATATTTAACAGGCAGCAGGATGACACAAAAATAAGATATCTCTTGCTTGAGCAGTGGAACAATCGGAGGTGAAGTTTGAGTAGTCTGGATCCCCAAAGCCCAACTTGAAAACAACCACAACCATGTGGTCCCAATTTTAGTGATTCTAATCTTCAGGAGGCTTTTACCTCTAAGGAATCATCCTATTCTTTAGAAGCCTGTTGGTTGTCACTTTAGCTACTCAATATGGTTTTACAGGCTACAGACACATTTGCCTTGGTTGTTGTTGTTGAGTCACACAGTCGAGTCTGACCCTTTATGACCCCATGAACTACATCATGCAAGGCTTCTCTGTCATCTGCCATCCTCTGTAGTCTGCCCAGATCTATGCCCACTGCATCAATGATGCCATTTAGCTATCCCATCCGCTGCACCCCTTCTCCTTTTTCCTTCAATCTTTCCCAGTATCAGGGTCTTCTTCAATAACCTATTTTAAAAACTAAATATTTTTCCCAAACAACATGTCATGATTCTGTGGTATCCCACAGTTCCCTTAGTGTGCTTCAGCATGCCTAGGTTTGTGGCCTTGGAGTTATGGCAGAGACAAATCCGCTCTCTCTGTCCTTTATCACAGATTTATATGAAAAACAATTCATAAAAGTCATAATAATGTGTGTTAATACATCCCCCCACCAAAAACATAATAATAATCTATTTCTAGATTTGATCATTCTGCAAATGGTAGAGCAATTAAACAATTAGCTTTTTAAAAATTCAACTAAAACAAATGTAATCAAGACGTAAAAACAGATAACCGTGTTACTAATATATTAATTTAAAAAATTACACCCAATCACTTAAAAGTCTTTTAACAGTCCAAGTACCAAACACCTTCCTAATTTCTAGATCACAATTTGTTCAGGGAGCCTGAAGAAAATGATATTCAATGAGCAAATTTCAAGCAAGATGTTGTTTGGTGTTAGTTCTTGTTCAAAGGGTTAATATCGAATGAAAAGATAGACAACATGTTCACCCTCTACTGAAAGATTGAAGGGTTTCTTCTCACTGTGAGAGAATTAATTCACACAGCCTCCTATTGTGCTACTGATAACACTCCTGCTGCTTGTATCGCTTACTGTTGAGCTGTGAAAGTATTACATTGTAATCTTTTTTTTTTTTAATAATCAAGCATATTGCTTTTTCAATATTGGGAAATCTGCAGTCCCGTACTCACTTATCTAGGAGTTACTTATTACTTTAGAGTAGGCATATTGTGAATTGTTGTGGTGGTAGTTTTGGTCCATTAAGTAGGTATTAATGGTCAAAATCAGCTCTTTTCTAGCAAATGAAAACAAAAGAAATGAAGGGATGGAAGTCAATTGTCTCCTAAAGAATTAGAAAGAGCATGAGGAAGTTGTTCTTTTGAGTTCATACACCATTTTCCTTGCTGAATGCCTGTTGCTAATTACTACAAAATAGAAGATTTTTTTTAAAAGCTAGTAAAATGGCTAGAACTGAGTGGATCAGCTACTGTAAATGTAGCATGACAGACTCAAAGGGTTAGAACACCACAACTATTTGATTAACAAGGACGATGATGCAATCTGCTGCTATCAATCTTCCCTTTTCCATCTGAGCTGAGATTCAGTTCTCGCAATGGTTGGATGGGGGTTGATACAACACAATTTCTGAGCTACACCTGTTTGAAGGCAAAGTATTCTGTGGTGGCTTGTTCTTGAATGGGCAGTTGAGATTCATTACCTTTATAAAACTACTGATTGTGGTGGAGATGACATTTGCTAGACTTGGTTTGTTGATGTGAATCAATCAACATAGGGGTGCAAATCCCCCCCCCCCTTCATCTTATTAGGAGGTGGATATGAAGACTGCTATGATGAGTACCTAAGAATTTATCACTACACCACTGCTGATGGTATAGTAATTTGTTGTTGCTCCGAGCAGGATTTGGATTTATAAAATTATCAATGGCCAAAGAACAATATTCTGAAAACATATTCAGATTTCAGCCACAAGTTGAGCTAGGACAGGAATATGGGGCCACAAATATTTAGAGGCCAATTTGGGATTTTGGAATGTATCTCAATCCTATCTAGACTCTCCCCCCTCCCCCAATCTGATTTGATTTATCCCCTAGGTCAGTGATGGCGAATCTTGGAACTCCAGCTGTTCTTGAACTTCAATTTCCAGAAGCTCTGATCAGCAGGAGTGCTGACTTGGGTTTCTGGTAATTGAAGCCCAAGAACACTTGGAGTGCCAAGGTTGGCCATCACTTCCCTAGGTCAACGTTTATTTATAAGTCTCCTATTAGTTTATATTGGAAATTTGAAATGTCTGCAATACATTTGTTTTTGTGTTGATTTGCATGAATTTTGGAAGCATGTTGTATTCTAAAGGTGGAAGTAAATGTGGGAAATTTCAGAAAGGTAGCTTCAGGTGTTTGCTTACTAGGCAGTATTAAAATTTGCTTTTAAAAAACAGACTGAAGAAATGTGTGTCCTATTTGATTCCATTTGAGCTCTGCACACAATTTGATTTGTAAATTTGCTCAACTTTCTCTGGAAACAAATCTAGCCATTTCTCAGCCTGATTCAGTTAGAAATTTGGAATGTGTCTGAATATGATACACACCCATAGGCTGAACTTTAGAATGGGACAGATCTAATTTGGAAAAGATGTGTGAGTAACATAAAATGGGAATGTATTGCACAATGACAGCATTTATCTTTTTAAAAAAACACACACCGAAGTTTCATATCCTTTGGAGGCGAGGGTTCCCAGACACATACCTTTTAAAAAACAGAATAAGAGCTCTTTATTTTCTTCCTTCCTCACTGATCAAACAAACCAAACAAAAAGTGAGTTTTATCATCCCTTTCCTGATACAGTTTACTTCTTCTTCTGTGGTTAATGTGAGTTTCTGTTTTTGGTATTCCAGCCAACCTAAGTGATAAAAAGGTTGGTATACAGTGGGTTCCTGCCAACCTAGCAGTTCAAAAGCAAGAAATTGCAAGTAGATAAATACGGACCACTTCAGTGGGAAGGTAAATAGCATTCTGTGCACTCTGGTATCTGGTCATGCCTGACACAAGACCACGGAAACGTCTGCAAATGCAGACAGCACTGGCTCTTCAGCTATGAAACAAAGATGAACACTGAACCCTAGAGTTGGATATGACTGGCTTTCGAACAAGGGAGACCTTTAACTTTACCTATACATTGTGTAAGATGTAACTGTCTGTACCTGCATCCCATCCACTGGAAAACATGATCTGGTTGGTCAGGTCAGGCACAATGCACTGCAGTGAAAGTATAAAAAAAAACAACAAACACCAAAAATGGAAAGTGTATTTAAAATACTTAAAATTTATTTTCCCCTGTCTAAGCCTGGGTGCCTCCGCTGTTGAAAATAATGTACAGGTATGAGCTATACATGAATATACCCTTTGCACAAGGATAAGTTTTTTACAGCCATTATTACTCCATTCATGACATTCTGTAACTGTATATACATATTTCCTGAACAGGATGTAACCAAGATACTCACTGTGATAGAGCATGAAATGCTATGATACTAGGCTAGTAAAAGCAAACTCCAACAAGAAATGATAGTTATGAGGTTGGCTGATTGGTTGGTTGTCTGCATAGGGGATAAATATAAATACCCGGATTTCTTTTCCAGAAATGTCACATAATATAAATCATTTTGTCATTAAACAATGGTATATAATCTAGGGCAGTGAGGGCGAACCTTGGCACTCCAGGTGTTCTTGGACTTCAATTCCCAGAAACCCAAGTCAGCACTTCTGCTGATCAGGCTTCTGGGAATTGAAGTTCCAGAACACCTGGAGTACCAAGGTTCACCATCACTGAGCTAGGGATATCCCTCCCATTGAAGAGGGAAGGTGGTGGCTCAGGCTTTTAAAGGACAGAAAATAGTTAGTGACTGAAATGGTTGTTTTATTTTTACTGTCAGGCAAAGGAAGCTCCTGTATGATTTTCTAGATCCTGAGCCAAAAATGACTCGAGCACATCTGAGTGCTCTGATCATTAGCATCAAGGAATGAGAGAACCACTTAGTGCTCTACATTAGACAGAAAATGTATTGGGCTGGCCACACTAGTGAGGTGACTGCCTTAGGCGACAACTGCTGTGGAATTGGGGAAGGTGGCAGTAAAATATTGTAGGAGGATAGTGGTGCCTAGTGTGCCGCATAATATGCCCAGCATCCTCTAAATAGTTTGCTGCCTCAAGATGAGGATAAAGGCTCTTCAGTGTATAGAAGTAAAACAGACTTGTCATGAATCATCTTCCTGAAGGACAGTTAATGACCAGTCAGTGCCTAGACTTTCTGCAAATATTGATGCATAATATCACATAAAATTATGCATAGTACATTTGGTGTTTTCAGCTGCCTTTAAAATATTCCATATAATATGGAGTTAAAAAATGAAATTGTGGTTCCATAGATTCACATTGCTACCCACCCACCTCTTTTCCCCTACAAACCCTGCTGTTGCTGTTTGTATGTTTTTTCAGTCAGAACAGTATAATGAAACATATATGTAACATTATGAAATGAAATTACAAGGAAATAATAATCGGTATTTCAAGTCCATTTCATACATTTTTCATCTGTGTTGATGTTTCTACAGGCAACATCTTCCAAAATGTTATTAACTGAAGCTCTGGGTAGAGAAAGGAATCTCCCAGTAAATATCGGTTTCGGGTTTCTGCAAAATTGTTTCCAGCACAATAAAACAGATCCCCATATAGTTTGTGCATTATTCTCTTCATGTGTTTCTTTGTACTCTCGCACCAAGTCCTTTCTAGGCTTTGTTTTTCTCTTTTGGACACAGCCATTGGCCACCAACTGAGATCAGCAAGAAGGAGCATTTTTCTAGAGCACAGGACCAAGTCATTTGGATGACAATAGTTTCTCAGCTCACTCACATAGGGAGGACCAAATCAAGATTCTCTTGGTTATTCCCTTTTCTACTCCAATTTGTGGTTAAAAATGAACTGAAACACACACACACACACGTTTTTGCTCAATACACACATTTCATGTGAGCAGGTTTTTCAAATGCCTTTTCTTCATTTTCTCTGCTAATAGATGCAACTGTGCATACTTTGTCACAGAATTGTATTTTTTTAAATGTTTCCAAGTACAGCTCTGTAAAACTCAGAGAAGTTGAACTTCTGGACTTTTATTCATGTATAAAATTAGGAAGCATGAACTGCTAAGTTCTTATCTGCATGTGAATAATTTTTTCCCCATCCTTGTTCTGAAATGATGTAAACAACAGTTACTCATTTTTTCTGTTTCTACTAGATTAGCAGTACTAGCAATCAACTGTTAAGGCAGTATTCTAGGTGATTGAAAATGCCACATCTTTCATCACTTTGGAGAGGCTAATAGGAATATAGTTGAAATATTTGACTTTGCCTGGGATTTTTTTTAAAAAAATCAACCTTACCTTGATGCTGTTACCTACATGTCCAGCATCTGTTAATGGAACAGAAGATGGATAATGAAAAAACATGACGAAGAAACAAGGTCTGAGCAGAAGTGGAGAACACCTTGAGTGACAGGTCATAGAGTGCCACATAGGGGGAAAAACCTATCCTTTGACTCCTATCCGCAAAGCAGACAAGCTTTTGTACCACCAGTGGTCAATAAATACAACTGCCCCTTCCTGCACTTGTTGGATGTTTCCCTCCTTTCCTAAGAATTTTCTCTGAAAATTTTCTCTGGGCATTCAGTTGTTTTAAAGCCGAATGCTGTTCTGTGTCATGCTCCTGAAGTTAAATTTAACCACTTTCTCTTTTTTAATGTGATGAATTCTTGATGTACCAAACAAATATCAGTACAACCCTCTTCCTTGTGTGTGTGTGTGTGTGTGTGTGTGTGTGTGTGTGTGTGTGTGTGTGTGTGTGTGTGGTTGAATCCCTTTCTCCCTCCAACAGAACCTCAGTATTATCTGGATTTAGCTTTAACTTACCTGCATCAATTCAAGACTACCTTCAGACACATGCTCAAGACCGCTACAGGCATTCTAAGGAATGTGGATGGCAATGCCAATGGTTTCCAGATTAATGGCATGTGTGTTGTTTCTCTTTTCACAAAATAATCAATCTAATCATTGCCATTTGAAGGGAGACAGGCTCAACACCTTCCTTAAAACACTCAAGAACAACCTTTGATGCCCTGATAATAAACCTTAATCTTGCAGATTTTAACAGCCAGGAGGGAAATGGATTCAAATCACAGGTGGATGGTCTCAGCAGTACAAGAAACCTGTTTACACCTTGAGGCTGGTTAATCTTAAAGATACTAATCACATGACTAGACGGTGTCCTAGTGATTTGCATCTCTGAGTCTGTTAAAATAATGGCAATCCTATTCAGTATTCTTTGTAATTATTCTTGCTTTTAAAAATATATTTAAATTTTTTTAAATAGGACTTTTAAAAAGATACCAATAATGTATACCTGCCACATGACCACGGAAATGTTTGCAGAAGCAAACAACGCTGGCTCTTCGGCTTTGAAACAAAGATGAGCAATGAACCCTAGAGTTGGATACAACTGGCTTTCGAGCAAGGGAAACCTTTACCTTTACCTATATAAAGAGAATGATTGATAGTTTCATGCTGATGGGATTATTGTGACCACATTCAGACTGTCCCCACCAGCATATAGAAGATGAGGCTGGAGGGATGTACACGTATACTTTCCAATTGTCTCTCTTTATGAAAGCCATTCCCTCCTTTTAGAGATGACAGAGGAACAGGTTAGGTTGAGCCAGAAAAGGGAGTAGTAGTTGGAGTCAATTAGGTAGGTAGAGATAGAGACAATCTAGGAGGAGAGTGGAGGAAGAGAAGGGAACAGGAGATGAAGAGAAGCAAAGAGTTAAAGGGAACGTGGAGGTGAAGCCTGGAGAGGAAGAAGAATCATCCTTACCTTGTGGGTGGACCTATGGAAGATCCCTGGATGGGAGGCTTATCTATTATTTATTTATTTATTCAATTTATACCCCGCCCTACTCGACCAGGGCCGACTCAGGGCGGCTTACAACAGTAAAATCAAATACAATATACAAAATTACAAATGATACAATTTTACAATACAGCAGTTAAACAATAAAATATGCAATAACATTTAAGTTCTAACATAACAAAACGGTTACACGATCCCTCAGCTACTAAACATAAGTAGGGGAAAGGGAAAGGGGATGGGGAAAGGGGAGGGGAAAGGGGAAATACGACACAATACAGTTCATTATGCAATACAGGACAATAACAACATATCAAGCATAAACACAATATAAACAATTAAATAAAAAATAAACATATACAAAACATAATAACAGTTTACAAGGTTACAAGATATAATCAGGAAAAAAAAACAATAATCCAAAGGGGGGGAGGGTCGGAGCCCAAGGCTCAAAGACCTTACACAACTCTTAATGCGAGCCGGGCTCAACAACTATGTCGGAGCTCAGCTCAGTAATGAGCAATAATACCATAATACACTCTACAAAATACAACCATGGTGGGGCCACGGACGGGAACGTCATCGTGCGGCATCTTCGGCTCCCTCTGGCCACAGGGAGCTCTTTTAACCTCCCCGCCCGGTGGCAGGGGGCGGGGAGGGACGGCTTCGCGCGGCGGCGGTGTCTTCGGCTCCCAAGGGGGCCCAAAAGGCCCGTTCTCCTCAATAACCTTTGAGTTAATAATAACCCAGCCTCCCCTGCTTCTAGGGACAGGACTGGCCATTTTTATCATGAGATGGGGGGGATTACATGGTATTGGTGGGTGTCCAGATGGATCAATGGAACCTCTGCTAAGAGGGCACCCAGAATGTACAATGATTGGCCCCAGAGGTGAGGAAGTTTTCCAGCTGGGTCACGATCCACACTGTGAGGATTTTCATATTCTTCATTTATCTTATCTGGCGGAACAACATATAATTCTGGCATCAGAATCCCATTCTTTTTTCTAATGAGTATCCCCTCCAAAGCTTCTCTGTATTCTTGCACCTGAATTCTGTCCCCATTGAACACACCATCAATTAGGAAATATGTCCAGAATACAGGCCACTCGCATTCTATGTTCTCAAATAACTTGAGTTCAGCAGGATCATAGTGCAATCTATTTGGATCCTCTCTTGGGGTTTTATAACCATCTCGAAGGAAACGACAACAACCATACCGTCCTTGCAGTTTGGTGATAATTTCATTTTTTGTTGCATTAACAACACTCATATCCTCCACTGCAAAGGCTGGATAAGAAATAATGGACAAAAGTCCAGCATCGATCTCTTTTGATGTAGATGCCCTTGGCAACATAGAGTACAGGATAGACTGACAATGTTCAACTTCATCTGGAAGGACATGAATCACTGATTTGTGTCCTCCACCAGCTCCAAAGAGGTCTAGCTCATCAATTGCTTCCAGTGCAGCTTTGGCTATTCCTACAGAGCTTGCATTCAGTTCAGGGATGCCTTGATTGGTTTTATCACCACGTTCCCACATACCATAATCAGCAACTTTGTAGGCAGCTTCTATATAAAACACTAGATTCTGTATAAAGGAAACTTCATCAAGGGTGAATATAATACGAAGTCCTGATGCTGTCATTTGAGCCAAGAAGAGAAGGTAAAGGGACGTTGCATCTACCTGTAGATGTCCCCATTCGTTATCTCCAACAACTGTACCACAGGTAGCAGTGTTATACTTGGCATGCAGACTGTCCTTGGTACTCTGTGTGTGCTTAAACTTTTCAACTTTATGTACCTGTCGCATCATACATTGCAGAAGTCCCCGCATTAGTTTCACAGCATTCTGCTCTAATTCATATGCTTTGGCTTTATCTTCATCCCGATCTGCATTCTTTCTGTAGGCCATCCCCAGTCCCCATACAGCCAAAATGCTATATATATTATCACGAACCCAAGCATCCTTTTGTTCCATGCTGGCAGACAGGAGTCCTGTGACTGGGTTCTCTGCCAGTGAAATATTAGAATGTACTTTCAGTTTTCTGGTGATTCAAAATGGTCTGCTGAACAAGGTGAGCGTAGCCATCCAAACGGACCCCGGAGTTGCTCCTGCTCCTCATCTCCAATGCTGTCAACAATTCTTCAAGGCAAAAAGTGGGGCTGTCTCGAGGAACCTGTCTTTCTCTAGCGCAGCTGTTAAGACTTGCAGCTTCATCTACCTCTCTCAGTCATCAGAAAGGAAGGTAGTGAACCTATCTTTCTGTGGAGAATGCAAACACCAAGAGAGATGCCAATGAAAGTTGATCCCCATGGGAGAGATGGGGGGTGTACACTTTAGCAGTGCAGGAGCCACCAAGCCTAAGGGGGTTGTGTGCTGTGTGTCCTGAGTGTCATCAGAACATAACTCTGGTATGAATAGTTGTATCAAATTCAGTTCTGAGGACTTGGCCACCAAGATCTTACTGAACATGTAGGTGCCGGAACCAGTATGTCCTGAGTAGACTGTGGACCCAAGCAATGAGAGAACCTCTCTGGACACCCTCCCAAGTTCCCCTGGTCAATCATGGTTTTCTGTTGATTGAAGTTAAATTTATTAAAGTATTTGTTTGCATTTTGGCCTCCAACATCCTGCTTTGGGGAAGATTGTGGATGGGGTTGTTGGTGTGTAGCAGAGCGGCCAGAGGGGACACAGCAGAAGGTGTGGGCACTTTGATTAACGCAGCAACAGAAGCTTGTTTTGTGCAAAAGAGTTTCTTTACTTATGGTACAAAACAGAAGGCTTCAGATATGTAAATCAACAAATATAACAGTAACTCAAATAAGATAACTTCTCTTATGGTGACACGCAGTTCAGTTCACTGTGGCACAACTAACACAGTCTGTAACTTACTAGTTACATGGCTTAGCAAAACAGCAGTCCTTGGCTGAGCAATTGGTTCTGCTTACAATGCAAGTTGTAAAGTCCTTTGGTATCTTGATGAAGCAATGAGTCAGCACACACAAGCAGAAACAGTTCCAAAGACTTTCAGCAAATAAAGCAGTTAGTCTTGCTCTTTCCTTTGGCAAGGCAAGACGATCCTCAGTGAGTCTGCAGTTTCTTCTTTCAGGATGTAGCGACCAGTAGGAATCCTTGGCACACAAGCAGTATCTTGTGCATGGATTCCAGCAAGCATGAAGGCACCGGTGAGCACGAAGGCACCGGTGAGCACATAGGCTCTGGATGTGTGAACAAGTGCCTTGATTTATACACAGGTCTTGAGATTATACAGTCAGTCAGTAACACCCATGTTGTTACTGCAACAAACCTCTTAAAGTGATACAACAGTATTAAAGTGATGTATAATAACTTATACAACTAGTTAGGCAAATATTTATTACCCTAACAGGGGTAACTCTTGGTAGATTCATTATTTTTCAGTTAAAGGTATGGTGCGGATGGATCTTACCCTAATGCAAGTATAGGAAAATATAATGGAAACAACTGAAAATTAACATCCCAGCATGCCACTTCTTCCAATGAGGAGCTTCACTTTGAACTGTTCATAACAACATGGAGGGAAAATCAATGTTTTTCAAGCTTATCTTTACCTAAACACTTTCTTGGTGGCTAAACTGCAGGATATGCTGATGTATATGAAGACACAAAATGGCAGAAAGCCTTCAGGTATGTGTGCATGCTTGGAATGTTAATAAGGGTGCTAGAAGCGTGTTGTCCCTTATTTTCATCTGTGTGGTAGGGCTTCAGTGGCTCAGAGGTCAAGAAGCTCGCCTTGTTAGCTGGAAGGCTGTCAGGTTGGCAGTTCAAGATGTGGGTACTGCATGACAGTTTGAGTGCCTGTCACTGTCCCAGATCTTGGGGACCTGAAAGGAGCCTCATTCAGGCATCCCCTGAGTGGAGTTTCTCCAGCAAAAACCCTTTCAGCCAAGAATAATTTCTGACACCAAAATATTATTATCTGTGTGGTTTAGGAATATATATGTAATATTGTTCCTACACCAAAATCAATTTAAGTAAGAAAAATGTTATGAATGAAACAGGAATGGGACCATATGTTTCATATTGTTAATCTGTACGGAGTATTGTCTAACTTCTGATTTTAATTTTTCCATGTTCGTGACCCTTTAGAATGCAGTGTTTCATTCCCAGGCCAGAGATGAAAATCATGGTCTTGTTCCTTTTCTTATCTTTTAAATAATTCTCCTTGGGCTGAGAGGGTGAGGGTTTGTTTACTGGGCATGTTCTGGGGAAAACTATAATGCATGTTACTCATGTGATTTGCAAAGGAGTATATGTAGTTCTGTTTTAAAGTGTGTTGACTGGGAATAATATTAATGGTTATCATTTGTGGAATGGGAAATAACTCCTTATTGAAGAATGAAGCTAGGAAGCATCATCCAAACATGCAGAAGTGTTTGACTTCTATCCTCTTTCTTCTTCCTCATAGAATGTCTCACTTGGAATAAAAAGATACTCAGAATTAAGCAGCATAATATCACTTCATGGTTCATCTGTGGCTCTCATTTCTCTTAGCAGCTGTCAAAAAATTCTCATATCCCCCCATCTTTTGATTGCAGTTGCCATTGATAGGAAACATAACATGTGCTAATAATGCAATTGTTTGATTCTAAGACTTAACACTCTTCAGTGAAACTGGAAAATTGGAAACACACACATTTTAAAATAGAAACACATAAAGTTACCATCTAATTCTTTGGAATCATTTGGTTGACATTCAAATTATTCAAGAAAGTAGATCACAGAGGAACATATCAATATAGTCTCATATAAAGAATACAAAATGTAATGTAAATGAATACAATTTTTTAATAACCTTGATAGTAATCTATTTGCTTTCAGATTGTGCATGAGAGGTGATTGACCTACAAAATCAGAGCATGAGAGAGATATAATTTGCATTCAACATTATCTGAAAAGATATATTTTATCAGCTGCAAACTAAGAGTGTGACTACTGGCTGCAATGCATTTTCTGCGTTATTTTTCAACATCGTCACAGCCTGAGTCACATAATCTTATCAGCATGTGGCTGCTTCCAGAAAAACACTAACTTGTTTTTTTCGTGAGCAACATTTTGGTGCAGCATGCCCGATTACTCCTGCTTTAAGTAGGAGTGGCCAAGAAAACATGAAACATTTGATCTATAGCAGGGGTCAGCAAACTTGGCTCTCCAGGTGTTCTTGGACTTCAGTTACCAGAAGCCGAAGTCAGTACACCTGCTGATCAGGGCTTCTGGGAATTGAAGTCCAAGAAGTACTGGAGAGCAAAGTTTGCTGACCCCTTATCTATAGTTACTTATTTTAAAATTGTGTCAGAAGCACACAGAAGTGTTTTCTGGGTTGAAAGGATTTTTTGCTGGAGGAACTCTGCCCAGCAGAGTTCCTCTTTTGCTTTTGAACTGCTAAGTTGGCAGGAGCTGGGACGGATGACGGATGCTCATTCTGTCGTGCAGTACTTTGGTCTTGAACTGCCAACTTGTAGACCTTTCAGCTAACAAGGTGAGCTTCTTAACCACTGAGCCACCACAGTCCCATCTATAGTTACTGTCGCCACATCTTCTGAGAGAGAGAAAGATGTATACAGCTGTGTGGGGGCCAGTGGGGTAGAATGCATAGAGTCTTAACAAAAGATGTTGCCTTCAAAAGTAAAGTTCTCACACATTTCAGTAGCACTTGTGTTGAGTCCAGCACAAAAAGTAATCTAACCAGCAGGATTGGGTTAACAACAGTGATTCTTTATTCAGCTCAGAAACTGGACTGGGGAATATGTACAGGGGTGGCCTCTATATATACAGTGATCTGACCATTACAAAACAAGATACATTTAGGTGGGTTTCCGGAGGACAAGTAAAGTTCAACATTTCCCGCTTTGACAGTTGTTTGAATTTCACGCCTTTAGAAATGGCACGTGTCTCGATCTTCCGCTTTGGCGCGGTTTTTCTTTAAAAACAGATTTAAGCTTTGGACACAACTTGTGAATACAGTACTTTGAAGAGAAATGCTATTCAATTAATCCCATGAATGAAATAATTGTTTAAATTTAGGAAAACCAGATTAAGAAGTTTTTTTTTAAATAACTAAGTTTCAGAAACCTTTACAGCTCATGGACACAATCAATTAATCAGTCAGGTTCTTGATCCAGTTGTTGGAGCTTACAACAAAACCTAATACATCACTTTATACAGAAAGATGATAGATAGATAGATAGATAGATAGATAGATAGATAGATAGATAGATAGATAGATAGATAGATAGATAGATCTTTATTGTCATTGTCCTGCACAGAACAATGAGTTGCATAGATTACATGGGACTTTGAAGCTGTAATCATGTCCAATGGGCCCTGTTCTTTGTAAGCAGGTTTCATAGAATAACAAGAGTTACCTTTTTTGGTAGAACAAATGGAAATTATTCTACTTGGCAGCTCTTCTTTTGTCTCACCTCAGGAGTCTGTAGTTCTTCAACCGTTTGTGCATGGGCCTGTGCTTTTTCATAGTGAAATAACAAGCCCTTGAAATAAAGCCATACTGGCTTGGCAACGGATTGCTGCCAGAGTACAACTGACACAAGGACTAATTTGGGAATGTGCAGAGTTATGGAGTGACATTTACTGTATCTTTTTGTAGCTTTTGATAGAAAGCATGGAGTCAAGGCCGGTCATCCTGGGTTGTTTGCGAAGTGTCAGATTGAAAGAGTCAGGCTGTTCTTGGGTCAGCTCTGGCAGACAAAGGCTGCAGCCTGTCAGCCTTCAGGAAGTATAAACAAGGTGCTCTCCTCTCTTCAGTGTCAGTATTCTGTGTGGTTACTTACCAGTTATGCCATCCATCAGCACATGATACTGATAATAGAAATCAGCAGCTCGAATACCAACAGTAGATAAAGGTTTTCTTGGAGAAAAACAATACAGCAAGCCTGCCAGGAGAAGAGTAAAGATTTTTGCAGGCCCATCCATGGCTGAAGAAGCAACTTCTTTTGATAGTTCCATTACTCTAGGAAGGGTTTAGTGGAGGGAAGAACTCTCTACCCCCAAAGTTTATTCATGATATGTAAGTTACACCAGCTTGCAAGAACAAATGAAAAAAAAAAAGATAAGGTTCCTTCTTTATTTCCAGCTAGTGGTCTGTGTTTCTTCCAACTGACAGAGTTTGAGATTTTATGCATGCAGTGTTTGTGTAGAATCCTGTACAGCAGGGGTAGGCAACCTATAGCCTGCGGGCTGGATGTGGCCCCTGCCCTTGCTCCAGCCACTGCCACCACCGAAATCAGCCATGGACTCATTTACGGCTGTTGTAAATACATTTACACAAAGAGAGGGAAAAACCCGTTTGAGGCTAGATGCCTGAAGGATTTATTTCATAAGGGTATAATAACCCCCAAAAACAGGTTCAAAGCCCTTCGGGTTTAAAAAATGGCTTTTCACAATTTTCATCACAAAATTACAATATCAGGATTTTCAAACATCATATAGGTAAGCTGGTCCATTTTGGATTTTTATACCCTTATGAAATAAATCCTTCAGGCATCTAGCCTCAAACGGTTTTTTCCCTCTTTGTGCATACTTACCATTTGGCCCCATTCTCTTCACTTTGTGTAAATGCGTTTATGATAGCCATAAATGGCAGGGGGTGGGGACAACTAGTCTGTCCCCCTCAACTGTCTGAGGAAGTGTGATCCAGCCCCCAACTTAAAAAGGTTGGCAACGCCTGCTGTATAGCAATATCAATACTTACCTACTTACTTATTTGACAGTGTTGATAGTCATCTAGTGGAGCTTCTTTTTACTTTGGAGGGGATTTCCCCCTTATCACAGAAACAACCAAGGTAAATTAATGAAACATTGTCCATTCTGTAAAGTTTTCAGCACTGATTTTTTTGTTAAAACAAGCACAAAACTTAGATCTCAATTACTCACAAGTCCATGTTGTAATCTGTCCAGCACAGTGTTACTGGTGGAATATCTAGCTTTGGCATTTCAAATCAAATCAAATCTTTATTACAGTCCAAGACCAGCATAGTAGCTTTGGCATTTGGCATCGTCTCGCCACCACGACCTGTGAGATTCTTCTTCTCGAGCTAGAAAACTGCTATCAGCTACTACCCATTGCATATAGTGAGCTAACTGCACAGTAGTAAAGTCCACCACAAAGC
Source organism: Bradypodion pumilum (assembly GCA_035047305.1). Taxonomy (NCBI): domain Eukaryota; kingdom Metazoa; phylum Chordata; class Lepidosauria; order Squamata; family Chamaeleonidae; genus Bradypodion; species Bradypodion pumilum. Next base: position 198,353,629 of record JAWDJD010000001.1, read on the forward strand.
CCTGAAAATGACACAATTAAAACTCAGTATCTTTCCACTTCTTCCTTAGAAATTGCTTCAGATATTTCAAAGCACTTCATTAGCCCTTGAACATCACTACAATAAATGAGATTTCCATCTTTGGAGAAAAACAGAGGGAATTGTTTTTCTCAGTGCCTGTACCACGAAAATGATGTTCAAGACCTGTGTTGCAGACCTGTGTTATATATGAAAATTGATGAATTATAAATGAATTTCATTTTCAGTTATAAGTGGATATAAATTGTTACTTGTTTATTTTAAATGAATTCATATGGTTTAATCTGAATTTATAATTTTTTAAATCTTAAATTCCAATAGTTACTAGTCTGAAGATAATTAATTAATTTTTTTGATTGCTTGTTTATGGTGATTACTATATATTAATGGACTGAAGTAATTGTTAAAAACTATTTGAATTAATTTAAAGTGCTTATGATCTGTTTTTTAATGAGTCGAAGAGGAAAAGAATCAAGGCAAGAACAAGACCCAGCTTGGATCAGATTCAAGAGGTTAGTGAGGAAAAGTCAGGAGGATTTGAAAAGGGAGAAATCATTGAGAGAAGATAGAGGAAGCAGAGGAACTAGAGCAACAATGGATAGTATCACACACAGAGACCAGGTCCTGGCTGACTCCGACACTGGCTTGCCAAAGACCCGACCTAGTGGTGGCCACTTCTTCACCTGCTCTCCCTGATCGGCTGGTCTGGTCACCTTGTTCCCGGACTAACAAAATGGTTTGCTGACTCAGAGAAAGAAAGAAAAAGCAGACTTTTGGTAGTGTTGTGAAAGGGTGCTTTTACTAAGTTAACCCCGGCAGGGAAAACCAGTAAGGAAAATGGGGGTCTAATGGGAAATGGCGGTGCCTTAAAAAGTGTTGCAGATAGAAAAACTCTGCACTGCCCTCTGGGTCTGGTAGCGGCTTCATCCATTAGAGCCTATTCATCCCTATCACGGTTTTCTGATGGGAATTTGGCCTTTGATGTTGCAGCTAGGTGAGGGGGAGGAAAGCACTGTCCTTGGAAGCCGAGACTCCCAAAAATTTCTCCCCTCTCTAGCTCCCTTTGATTCTTTGCTTCAGCTGCACTAGCCAGAAAAACAAAGAGTCCGTGTTTTAAAGTAACAAGGCCTTTATGTGAGAAATTCCCCTTCTACTCCTCAGCTAGAAGAAGGCAGAATAACCACTCTTGATAAAGAAATCCTTTAAAAGGTTTATTGGAATAAAAAGAGAGAATATTCTAACATATAAAAATCCTCACTAAACTACGCTAAGAAAAATACATGTTTCTAAGAAAGTAAATAACATTTCAGAAAAGCAATACTTATCTTAAAAGTGTGTGGCTATTGGGCCGCCCATAAGGATTAAGGGTCGGATCCAGTCTGGAAAATGAACAGCAGCATCTCGAGATGATCTGAGATAACTGCCCTGTTCCTCCATAATCTGGCTTGATCGCCACAATATTTATACTATTTTTGGTGGGAAAGCGTGCACAGGTGTTTTGAGTGACAGACACCCTCTTTTGAAGTCCAGTCTGGGACAGGACATTTAATCAGCATTCCCATCAGAAAGACGTGCATCTCATATCTACCAACAGGTGACTTGTCTGAGAACTGTGCTTCTCCCAGGTGCTTATTCTGAGAAAAGACACTTTCTCAGATTCACTGTCTGTGAATAGAGAGCAGGCTGATCTGCCGTCTTTAATTGGACAGAAGTTGTCTTCTGTGTATAGCAGCCTTCCAAAATGGCCATCACCTCTGGAACACCTGCAGCGGGAGAGAGCTTGCCAGGACCTCCACTGCCTCAGCGTTCTGCCCCCCACCCTCATCCCGGGACTCAAAAGTCAGACAGCTGTGGATGGACTCTCACCGCTGCCTCTGGATCACCTGCAGTGGGAGAGAGCTTGCTGGGACCTCTACCGCTTCAGCGTTCCACCCCCCGCCCTCCTCCCGGGACTCAAAAGGTGGGTGGCTGTGGATGGACTCTCACCGCTGCCTCTGGAACACCTGCAGCAGGAGAGAGCTTGCCGGGACCTCCGCTGCCTCAGCGTTCTGCCCCCCCGCCCCCTCCCATGACTCAAAAGGCAGGCAGCTGAAGATGGACTCTCATCGCTGCCTCTGGAACACCTGCAGCAGGAGAGAGCTTGTTGGGACCTCTGCTGCCTTGGCATTCCGCCTCCCCACCTTCCTCCCAGGACTCAAAAGGTGGGCAGCTGTGGATGGACTCTCGCCGCCACCTCTGGAACACCTGCGATGGGAGACTGCTTGTTGGGACTTTCCCTGCCGTTTCCCCTCCAGGACCCTTTTCCTTGGCTCTGGCCAGGAGGGAAGAAACGTCACCATACTGCCATCGCCGCCAACAAGCTACACCTGCGACTGGGCTTGGTTTTCAGGAGGTGAGAGCCCTGGTGTCGGCTCTCGTCAGACCCTCTCACCTGCTCTGGTGAGACCCGCCACCAACGCTGTATCAACAGTCACCTTCTCAGCTCCTCATCTGGCCCGGACAGCCTTGGGAGGTGAGGGCTCAGTTGGTGGTCAGGGATGGAGCGAGAATGAGTGTTGGAGTGGGGGACTTCAGGAGACATTGCCAATGTTATGCCAACAGATAATCAGGGTGTTGTCCTGGGCTCTGCTCCGTATGTGGGGGATTGAGAGTGTTTCTTTGCTATAAATTTTTTAGTATTGTATAAATTCTTTTTATAAATTGTTTTGATTGTTATTTGTAATAGGGACCGTGTTACTTAGGCTGTATTTGTTTAGTATCATGCTTTATTCATTATCTATTGTACTTTATTTTATTTATTTCGTATAGATTTAGGATTGTTTATTTTACTGCAATGTGTATTGATTATCATCTTTGTATTATATTGTGTATTGTGCTTATACTGTATTTGTATGGATTTAGGGATTGTTTATTATATATTTTTATTGTATATTGTATTTTTAATTATGTTGTAATGCCGCCCAGAGTCGGCCATGTGCTGAGTGTGGCAGGGTACAAATTAAAGTTGGAATGGAAGTTGGAATGGATCTGTTTAAGCTAAACATATTTAAACAATTTAACAGAATAAAACAGATTAATGATCTAAGCATTAAGTAAACAGAATAAAGAATTAAAATTAATTCTTCCCTGGCTATGAAATCTCGACAGATAGAGGAAGAAGAAAAGCGGTAATGAGAACAACAGGATCAGCAGCAACAGCAACAACAACAAGTGAAGATGCAGGAGAGGGAAGAAGTGAAGAAGTGCACGAGCCATTAAAAAGAAGCAAGGGAAGGAAGAAAAAGATTAAAGAGACACAAGCAGATCAAAAAGATAAAACTCCATCAGAATTGTGTAAATTGATGACTCCCAAGATGAAAGATCTTAAAATTAACATGGAACAAAGATTTGATAAAATGAACACGATCTGCAGACCTGATTTCAAATAAAGGAAGATCAATGAGTTAGTGATAACCAAAACCTTATGAAGTTTCAACAGGATATAAAAGAAACTGTTACAGAGTTGTGAAGTATTGCGAAGGTTAAAGAACATAATTACAAAATTTTGTGGCGATGGTATATGATGCCAGTTCGACTAAACCAAATAGATAATAGTAACTCAAAACTATGTTGGAGATGTCAATGGGAAACAGGAACATATAAACATATATGGTGGGACTGTGTAATTATCACTGAGTTTTGGCATAAAATTGAACAAGAAATAGCTAATATTTTGGATATCAATTTAAAATTGAATAAGAAAATTGTATTGTTGAGAGATTTAGAGGATATGAACTTGGATGCAAATATACAGGATTTATTAGCTATTTTCTTAACATTAGCAAGACAGCAGGTTGCCAGAAATTGGAAAGGTAGTTCAAATGTAGGTTTCAGTAAATGGTATACTGATGTCTGAGACATGGCACTTAATGAAAAACTTACATGGGATTTTAATTTTTTTAAAAAGGGATTTTAAAACAAAATAGATTTTGGGACATTTGGAAGCCATTTCTACAACACACATTGGAAAAAATAAAGGAGACAAACCTGTTCCAGAGGTAATGAGTTTTTGACAGAATAAATAAGTTAATGGAAGACAACTGGTAGATTCAAGAACATAGGTTTAGCACACTAGGGTGTTTTATGTATTTGTATCATGAGAAATCGGAATACCATACTAATGAGAGTAGTTTGAACAAAGTACAGTAAAACCCCTACTTACAAAAAAAGTCAATTCCATAGGCTTTTGCTTAAATTGGTTTTTTATGTACCTTGAAGCTAACCCTTAGGAAAAAATTCTTTTTTTATGTAACTCGAAGCATACCCAAAAGAAAAATTTAATTTTTATGTAAATTGAAGCAAACCCATAGGGAAATGAATTTTTACGTAACTCGAAGCAAACACATAGGGAAAAATCTTTATGTAACTTGAAGCAACCACATAGGAAATTGTGTAAATCAGGACATGGTTTTAGCACAAAATCATTATGTAAGTCAAATTTCATGTAGCTCGAGGCATATGTAAGTCGGGGTTTTACTGTATTAATATGTATACATATAAGTAGAATGGTTAAGAGACCTGATGTATTGAAATGATTAATTTGTATCACTTTTCTCTTTATATATTATTGTTATTTTTTCTATTATGTTTATGTATTTTTTGTATCTTTCCCCCATTATTATTACTATTATTTTTTCTTTTAAAATACTCAATAAAATATATTTCTTAAAAGACATTTGCATTTTTGCAATATTTGATTTTTTTTAAAAAATCTAAGATCATGCTTACTCTTTGAAAATGAACAGCTAAAGGATGCACAGATGAATTGTGGATTATGGGAATTGTTATGAAGGGTAGCTAGAGGGGCATAAACTGGAAAAGACTGAACTAGGCAGCGGAGGAGAGGGTGGAACATGCATGAGAGATTTTGTGGAATGAGAGCTACAAATGCATTGTTAGTCTTCTTATGAGCTTGTCAGTTCTTTGGTACAGTGTTGTTATACATATCCTATTTCACCTTCATCGAAATATTCTGATCTTTTTCATGAAAATAAATCCAGTACATTTTTGAGAAAAGTCCAGGTTCCAGGCACTCCACTGTTTTCTAAGCAGAACCCACATTGGTAAGCTTTCACTCTCTATGACCATGAAATTTGTCATAACACTTTTAAAAATTAATGTTGCTAAAATGTGTTCTTTATGATTGATATTTAATAAAATGAATGTTGAAAATACTTTCAGCACACTCACTTTTGTTCCTTTTTAAAATGAAGTAGCAGTTGCTAAAAAGGGAGTGATTCGTTAATTGCCTCAGGGATGGAAGTGTGTGGTTGATATAATTCCATCAAAATAAATACACACGGAATTAATCCCATTGCCCTTCTGACGTGATGTTGACAACACCATACTTAAAATGTGAAAATATGGCAGTTGGTAGTTTCTGCATTGTCGTGATTATTAAATTCAGATAATACATGCTTCTAGGGGCATTCAAGTACTTTCCTCTTGCTGCCGAGGGGGACAAGGTTCTGGAATTACATTCAATTCTAACCAGCCATTTGGCACACTTCTAGACTTTGCCTCATTTGTGGTAGGAAACATAACAATGTGTGCAACTCAAATCACCAGTGTAATTATCCCACAAGAGAAATGCTGGCAACACTTGTGCAAGAGTTTATAGTTCTCTAAAATCACATTATTGTGTTTCTGTTTTGGGGGGGAAACTTTTATTTGTTCCTCTTGTTGAATGCATTGCAACAGAAGAAATGTAAATTCTAGACTGGTATAAATTTGCACCACCTTGATTTTAGGAGAACATGCACATTTAGATACTGTACTCTGCTCCAGTTTCCAGTGACTTAAATATGAAGGGAGCAGTGCCATGCATTGTGACTTTCCTTGCTGTTTCCTTCATATGTCAAGGCATTATGGTAGTTTTAGTGTAAGGGACCAAAGACAATGAAACAGCCGAAGGGTTGGCTTAACACAGGTTTATTGCATGATGATCCGGAGGAACATGTGGTAATGGCGGATGGGGAGCTCAATATATACAGCTGGCTATACATTTGAAAGTGGCTCGTCGACAGACTATTGGTTGCTGCCCGCGTGACGTCGTGGAGGTCACGCCCTTCTTGACCAGGTGAAGAGGTGGCGGGGAATCTTCCCGTGCTGCTGAACCAGGTGAATCTGAGCCATGAGAGCTAGACGCTCGCTACTGCCATCTGGTGGTCACTAGCTCGCGTCCCCTTATCAGGTTTACATTGATACAGCTGAAGGTTATAATGTTGCACACAGAAAGGTTACATTGTTAACACATGGCAATGGTACATTGTTAAAGGCACAGCTTTACAGAACACAACATCCCTCCCCCCTAGGATGAGACGAAGTCTCTCAGCCAAGATGGCTTGTTGCATGTGCGTTTGGGCCGTGACGAGGGCTGCCCCCCCCCGGGGGCGTTATTGCTTCTTTGTTCCCTGGTCCCTTGTCCTGAAATGGGAGAGGGAGACTTGTTAGTGGCTTGCCGCTGTCGAGCGGCCTTAGGGGAAGGGAAAAACTCCATTGTGGGCAGACCGGGGGCAGTCGGGGCTAACGAAAAACCCCTCTTCTCGCTTGGACGGGTGGGGGACCACTCCGAACCCCCCCCCCCGGTTCTGAAAATCAAAATCTAACTTAGTAGGGGTATCCACATTTGTGGGAACCTTCCGCGAGATATGTATGGGGTCGGGTCCCTCCTCCTCGGAAAGATCCCCCAGGGTATCTACGAGGATATCCTCCTCCCCCCTTGGTGGGGGCCCGCGGTCCCCCTTCCCTCCCCCTTGGGCTGAACGGGTGGGGGAGAACCCTAACGCTGATTTATTCTCTGCTTTGTCTGTGCCCTGCTCATCGGAGACCCTGCGTCGGAGCTGGTCCGCGTGCCGCCTCCACAGGAGCCCTGTGCTGGTTTCCACGCGGTACGACACGGGGCCGGTTTGCTCCACAACTACGCCCGGTACCCAGGCTGGGCCCGTGCTGGCGTAATTCCTGCAATGCACGGGGGCGCCTACACTGAAACTCTTTGTGGCCTCTAGCCCGATGTTCCTTCCTTTGTCCTCTACACTCGTGGGGTCTAGCCTAGTAAGGATGGTGGTCAGTTTCCTGCGCATTAAGAGCTCTGCGGGGGAGTATCCTGACGACAACGGGGTTACCCTGTACCCTAGCAGAAACTGACACACTTGTAGGTTCAGATCCCCTGGGCCCATGCGCCGCAACGTGTCCTTCGTGGTGCGGACGAGGCGCTCTACTTGGCCATTGGTGGCCGGGTGAAACGGGGCGGAGGTGATGTGCTGAACGGCGTTAATCTCCATGAATGCCCTAAACTCGGAGGACGTAAAACAACTAGCGTTGTCGCTAATTAATGTGTCGGGTATGCCGAACGTGGAAAAGAGCCTCCGCAAATGCCTAATGGTCTGGGCCGAGGAGGTGCTCGTGACCGGGATAACCTCCAACCATTTGGAGAAGGTGTCCACTACAAGAAGGAACAGGGTGCCCCTGAACGGGCCCGCGAAATCAACGTGCACCCGGGACCATGGCCCCTTAGCCGCGTCCCATTCCCTGTGGGGAAGGCGGGCCTCCTCTGGTCTGGAGCATTGGCAACTTTCACAAGTGCCGACCATGTGCTCGATGTTGGCGTCTAGCTGGGGCCACCAGAAGTAACTCCGGGCCAGCGCCTTGGATCGCACGATGCCGGGGTGGCTGACGTGCAGCAGTTTGAGCACCCGCGGCCGAAGGGAAGTGGGAATCACCACCCGCTGCCCCCACAAGAGGCACCCCCTCTCTAGGGACAGTTCTAGCTTTTTTCTGAAAAATGGAGCGAACTCCTCCGCTGGGGAGGACGTGGGCCACCCTTTCTGCACCCAGGAGCTTACTGCCGCTAACGTCTTGTCCTTCTCTGTCGCTTTGGCAATGTCGGCGGGCATTACGGGGGGTGAATCCAGCACCTCTATCATGAGGACCTGATGGTCCCGCTCCCCCTTGCTCACCTGGCTGGGCGTTAGGGGGAGGGGAGACCTTGATAGAGCGTCCGCATGGCTGATCTCTTTCCCGGGCCGGTAGACCAACGCGTGCTGATACGCGTTGAGAAAAATGGCCCACCTGAGCATCCTCGGGGACAGGATCTGTGGGGTGGGCTTATCTGCGGTAAAGATGCCTAGCAGGGGCTTGTGGTCCGTCACAATGGTGAAGGGGCGGCCATACAGAAAATCGTGAAATTTTTTCGTCCCCGCGACTATTGCTAGTGCCTCCCTGTCTGTCTGTGCGTAGTTTCTCTCCGCTTGGGACAGGGACCTGGAGTAAAATGCTATGAAACACAACAGTAGTCTAGGGGTTTCGTTTGTCTGATACAACCGAGAGAGGAATTCCATACAGCAGATGAGCCTACCAGGATGGGTTTGGCTTGATATTTGGGCTCTTTTCAGCCTTTCTGTGTGTAAAGTAGCCACCCTCCTTATATAGTGCTGGAAGTTGCAAATGGTAAAATTTGGAGAAAAACAGGTAGCCCTGACAAATTTTATATGCTGTTTCAAAATTATCTGTAGATTTGCAGGGGCTTTTAGTGATTCCATGAAGTGGCTTCAGTAAACCTTGTGCACATTTGTCCACATGATCCAATGTTGTTAGTGCCAGGGAACATGAACAGTCTGTTTGCCACATATAATTTTCGGGATGAATTCACACCTGAATTTGAATTCAATTCTACCTGGTGAAACCCGCATGTGCAGTGGTGGGATTCATTTTTTTACTACCAACTCTGTGGGAGTGGTATGGTGGCCTTGGCCAGGGGGAAAGCCCTGCATTGCACACAAATTAGGACTACTTTATTTCAAAACTTGGATGGGTGGGGCCAGCCAGAATTTCTGCTACTGGTTCTGGTGAACTGGTGTGAACCTGCTGATGCCCACCACTGCCCATGTGTAAGAATAATTGTGAGAGTGGTTTTCTTCTCCTTGCTTGCTGCCAATAGCACAGCTGGGCACATGATTGTTTATCAGACCAGTAGATGAGGGGGGGGGGAGTGCTGGTCATCTGGCTAAACAGTTAGGATAAGATGTGTGATTGCCCTCACTCTGTATGTAAATATGATTCTGTCCAAAATAACAGAATTTGAATCAGGCCTTAGATTCTTTGATTCAGTGCTCCATCTTCCACATGACAGTTCTTCAGCTAATTGAAAATGGCTGTAGTATCTCTTCAGGGCCTTCCCTCTTCCAGGCAAAACATATCAACTCCTGCAACTGTCCCGCCCCCGCCCCCCGCCAGGTTGAAACTCATTTTGTTTGATTTAGCTCAGTTCTCCAATATTTTAAGATAGTCTTGAGTCCTGATTCTGTCTTCTAAGTCTTAGTTACCTTTCCTAATTTAGTATAGTCTGCAAATTTCATAAGCATTTTCTCCATAATCTCATTAAAATCATTTATAAAGATGCTGAATAACTATGCCCGACAGAATGCTCTGACACCTGACTTCTCACTTCTCCACAGGATGACAATGGCACATTACTATGTGGTGACACATGATCTGGAGGAGGCAACCCAGGTAGAGAGCATTTAGGTGGGTGTTCTTAGGTACAAACTACAAATCAACTGAATGCAAATTCACCCAATTTTGTAAATGGATTCATTTGATAAGTGCATCATTCAGCCCATGCTTTACCAGTCTGCCCACAAGAATGTCATGTGGGACCTTGTCAAAGCCTTGAGGAAATCAAGATACACTGCATCAACACTGTTCCTCTCATCTGCCAAGCCTGAGATTCTTCTCAAAGTAAATACAATGAGATAAGATTAGTCTGTCACAATATGTTTTAGAGATTTGTTCTGAGCTGGGTCTCAGTGGTCATCATGGTTTTTTAAAAGTATTCACAGGCCAAAAGTTCAAATGTCTGTCTAAAATCATCTCTTACTGTCAAAGTCAAGCTGACCAGTGGGTAATTTCCCTGGTCTACTCCCCCACCCCAACTTTTTGAAGATGGAGACAAGGTTTGCCTGCTTCCACTATTTCAGGACTTCACTTGTGCTCCAAAAATCCTCAAATATTATCAAAGTCTTACTTACTTACTTACCACCCATCTAGCAGAGGTGTGGTCTTGTATGTTCTTTATACAAATACACACCCCTGCACCAATCGTGCTTAGCACAGGCCTACCTTGCGTGTGCGAGACCATGACAGCAGGGGTCTGGCAGCCCATGTCAGGGTGTGTGCCCCTAAATTGATCTGCAAAGGGAAGTATACTCGATAGGAGGGTGTGTGTGTGTCCAGGTGATGTCATAGTGATGCTAATGTCATAGCCCAATTGTGACATCGTTGTGATGTAATTGAGCTGGCTGATGTCACAGTACCAGGTTGGGACACAAAGGGAACACATGTATGGGAAGGATAAGGACGGACCATTGACGGAAAAGCAGGATGGGTGAGGGAAGAGTGAGCAAAGTTCCACACACACCCCATGAGGTTTCCATGGGAAAGGCTGGCATACGGTAAAAAGAAGAAAAACCTGGGCAAGGCCGGGTAATCGGCTAGTTAACAATAAATCTTAAACAATGGTGGTTGCAAAATAAGGCATAAGAATCAAAATTTCCTCCCTTTCTTCTTGGGAGAATCCCTTAAAATATTTCTCTAAAAAACATGTTTTTAAAGAGTTTCTTAAGAGTTGAAATTGGACTTCCCAAATGCATCAACAGTTGAAGTCTTCAATTGCTAGCATATCTATCTTCTTTGAATATTTGATAATCTGATTTTGGAGGGCATTGTCCAAATCTTTAGTATGCAGAGGAAGTTTGTAGCAGAACTTCCAGAATGATACCACTATTTTTGTCTGTCCCACTGATTTTTACTCAAATGCTCTTTGCTAGTGTTTACTTCTCCAGCTCATGGCTCTTGCCAGGTAGTATGTGTGGTAGTATGCATCTTCTACATATAAAACTACTTTCTTCCCATTCCTGTTTAACATATTCCTCTTGAATGAGTCATTACATTCCAGTAATAAGTCTCATCCCAGCAGGTTTCCACAGTGCCTATTATATCATATTTACCCATATCTGTCTAGAATTAGGCTCATCTTATTTGTTTTGTGAATTGGTGTAGATGCATTCAAAATTGTAAGTTCTTCCCACCAGCCTTTCCCTTATTGTCTTTTTATATCTATTGATGTGTTCCTCTGTCCCAACATCCCAGTTTCTGATGCATCGTTGACAATCTTGTCCCTATCCTTAGGAATAGCAACTCATGTCTTATAGTCACCCTTATCAGGTTTGAGAGATGTCTAGTAAACATACTCTTCTCAATGCATGTAAGGTGTGGCTCTTACTAGCTAAGAGTTCTTCTTAGTAGAAATGCAGACCATGGCCCAAGAAGCCTGACCTTTTCTGAAGTTCTCATCTGTGCAGCCAGTTTTTCACTCCCAATGATCTTGATTCTTTTTCTTTGATAGGAAGGTGTGGTTTAAATATCACTTTTACTCCGAGTTTTTTTACATTCCTCCTAGAACTTCATAGTCATAATATGCATAATTCTTCTGTCTGGCAGCAGAAGAAAGGGATGATGATTGGTGCATCTGATGAATTTTGACAAGCTCTCTGTCACCTCTTGGATCTTTGCACATGGAAGACAGCACCCTTCCCTGTCAAGTTTGCAAATTGCTGCTTCTGTTCCCATGCAGTGACTCGCATGTCTTCTCCTCCTCCCATCATCCACTTCTGTGCTTATGCTGTCCCTATGTGAACTGCCCAGAATGATTGTCCATGAGGATGGCTTAGGACTGCTACCCATGTTCCAACTGATTCTGTGGCTCCAGTGATAGAATGAGGTTCACAAAAAGAACCTCCTTGAAGATTGTGATATTTTTGAACCAGAACCGGGTGTACCCAGGAAGTGGCCACCTTGTTGTGTCGGCTAATCTTTCTCACACTAGGTCAGGCCAAAGGAACTACGGAATGAATTCACCAAAAGGTGGCTTCATTTTGGCAGCTTAAAGTCTGACCTAGAAATGAAAGAAGTGATCTTGTGTGCTTCCTGATGGGTCACATTCCTCGGCTGGCTTTCCACAATAAATACTTTTCTTCCTCCCACAAGTGCCATCAGTAGCTTCAGAAAGGCAATGTCTGAAACCTTCTAATCTATATTAGAAAGGTAACAGGGATGAAAGCCAAGTTTTATGCATTTCTTGGACAAGACCTGAGAGGTAGTCATTAAAACACTGCTGGTGTTTCGATCTTCATGCCGGCAGGCAGTTACAGCAATGCCATTCTGAGGTCTTCTACAAGGGGTTCCTCCACAGGATGCTGATCAAAGTGGCTATACAAAAAGGTGCCTAGGGGAGTCCAACAAGGCTCTATCAAGTATATGGCTATCCCCTACATTGGCAGTGGATAACTCACAACCCTCTAGCTGTTGTTAGACTACAACTCCCATCAGCTCCAGTCAGCACAGTCAATGAGAACTGCAGTCAAACAGCATCTATGGAAGGGGTCCACATTTCCCATACTGATATACTATATACAGTATAAACAATTGCAGCTGATATATGAGCTGAGTTTAAAAAGCTGCTTGTGATATAGTAACGTTATTTTACATAATGTGAAATGTAATTGTATACATTTATTCTGTTCAAAAAGGCAGAAGTCATTGGGCACAGCAGAAGCAGCCATTTGGATGCTTGTAACTTCTCCAGATAAGACTCCATCTGAATGGCAGGAGGGTCTAATGATTCCTGTAAAAATGGTTTATGCTTTTATCTGCATTTGTTTATTCATTAATAGATCTGTATCATGCAATTCATTCTAAGTTTGTTTACAGATTAAAAATACCAATACATATATTTTCTTTAAAAGCTGCTCCTGTACACACACACACACACACACACACACACACACAATTTGCAAAAAAAACACCTCATCTAACTGTAATTTACTTTTTAACAATGACGGTAAGAATGCTGACTTCACTGGATTGAAGGAGAATTGCAATTGTGTATATTTAAAGCTGACAGACAGTAGTAGAATTGAGGCAGAGTTCCTATGAGGCAGCAACCTTGGTAGAGAAGCAAATAAGAGATCTATAAAATGGTTAGAAGTCCAGTTTGAAGAATAAGATGACCAAAAGCATTGACAAAATAGTTACTAAAACATACCAATTTACAGACAATAGAGGTTAACGTTGATAGGATAGCAAATCTAAAAACAAAGTGAAAACCCAGGGAGATAACTTGAAGCCTACATTTAATTAACTAGATGACTCTGGGCAAAATTAGATGATTTAACAGCAGTCAGTTCAAACTGCACTGGGGAAGGGTGGAGATAATGAAATATGAAATAGAGAAGTGGGAGACAGAAGAGTGAAAACCTAGCCAGCCCTTTCCTTACCTGACACTTTTTCCTGCAGCCACATTCTCAGCTGCTTCTCTTCAACATAGTAAAGCCTAAAGTGGATTTTACTGAAATATATGTGGTATTATTCTCTGGCAGTCTCTGCACAATCCATTTTGAGGAGCCGTAGGGCAAACCTTGAAATGGTGAATGCTATTTAAAAAAGGATTTGTTGCCCTGCTGCTCTACTGGGAAGGGGGATAGTGGTTTTTTGCTCCACCCGGTCAGTGCCCCCAAATTGAACCAATAGCCTCTTATTACACACTTGTCCCAAAATACCACAGAGGCCTAGTTCCTGGTGCATAAGTCCAATGAAGATGTAATTTAACATCTAAAGCACGCAATTTCAGAAGCACCTCTCTATCTTCCCAGCCTTAAAAACATATACAGTAAAAACCCAAATTACGTAAAAAGTCTGTTCCACAGGCTTTTATGTAAATTGGTGTTTTTTACGTAAATCAAAGCAAACCCATAAGGAAATGAATTTTTACATAAATCTAAGCAGACCCATAGGGAAAATGAATTTTTACGTAAATCGAAGCAAACCCATAGAATCTTAGGAAGACAGAAAAATATCCCTGTCCTACTTTCCTCATAGGACAACATAACTGGACTGAGTAGAACATGCTGATTTCTCAGTCTCCCTGGCAAGAGGAGCCAGTGGTGAGTTCTTTGCTTGAAACTGCCATCCCAGTTAAAATAGCACCAACCTGCCGTATCCTCTCCCCAAAAGAACTAATGAAGGGCCATACAAGTACCTGTGTTGATAAAACACAGACACTTTTTTAATTATGTAGAAGCAAGATTGATACCTCTACCCTCCCAGGCATTTGAGGACTATCAGCTTTCACGGGAGTGCTGACTCCACTCACCCACCCGTCCACCAAGCATGAATGCAACTGATTTGGAAAGTTACCTCATAATGCAAGAGCACAGAAATCTTATGTTAAAACTGCTCCTGCCACCACACAGTGTGTGGCACTCAAAAAGCAGTCAGAGAAATTCTCCACACTCTTTCATTGCGGTTCAGCAAAGGGTTGCCCAGGGAGGGCCAAGAAGAGCGAGGAATTTACTACTTCCAATGCCTACAGGGCAAACTTGCATTCAGGTGTTTGAGTGCATAGGGATTTGATTGCAAAATAAGGTAGCAGGAGGAACAGATGAGTTGCACAAAGGGATGTCGTTTAGTTTAAGGTAGTTTAAAAATTCAGAACACCAAAGCTGTATGAGTACAATTCTCTGATATCGTGATTGCAACATAACCATACAATCTGGTATAAATTTTACCTTATTATCTTTGCCTTATTATCCTAAAACAAGATACCTGCCCCATACAGGGATATTCTGAGTTTCTAAGTGCTTTGTTAAGAGTTTTTGTGCTTGCTTGTGCTCTTTTGTGGTGAAGATTTAAGTCAAAGTTCCTCTGCAGTGTTCTACCTATATGTTTAAATTCCCTATATTCCACTTAAGTGGCTAGTGTGCTTTTATAAATGTTTGAAACTTGAAATGAAAAGGTGTTCTGAATGAAATCTCACTTGTGTGAGCTGAAAGATTAAACGATCCATTTATGGTGTTGTTTTGTTTTTTCAGGTGTTGTCAAGACAAAATAATCAGATTTCCTGCTGTGTCTATACGGTATCCTCAATAATCAGTCAGCTTTATGTGGAAGACAGGAACACAAATGACATAAAAAGCACTTTCCAAAGATGGCTCTTTTGTAGCTGTAAACTGTTCTCATTCTGTTTCATCTAAAATGATGCAACTACACTTTACAGTTAGAGATGCCATTAGCAAGAATCTACAGTCTACTAGCTAACTAGCTCCCCCTTTTGAAAATGATAAAATATCAAGAAAACCAAGATAATGGCAACAGGCCCCCTCAGTTCCTGGAAAATAGATGGGGAAGAAGTAGAAGCAGTGACAGATTTTACTTTCTTAGGATCAAAGATCACTGCAAATGGTGGCTGCAGCCATGGAATAAAAAGACGACTGATTCTGGGGAGACAAGCTATGAGAAACCTGGGGAACATAGTGAAAAGTAGAGACATCACCTTGCAAACAAAATTCACATAGTCAAAGCAATGGTATTTCCGGTGGCAATGTATGGTTGTGAGAGCTGGACCATTAGGAAAGCTGAGTGCAGAAGAATAGATGTCTTTGAAATGTGGCATTGGAGGAGAGTTTTGAGAGTCCCCTGGACAGTGAGGAGAACAAATAGGTCGATCCTAAAAGAAATCAACCCTGACTGCTCATTGGAAGGTCAGATAGTAAAGATGAAGATGAAGTACTTTGGACATCAAATGAGAAGGGAGGATTCACTTGAGAAGGCCTTGATGCTAGGAAAGGTGGAGGGCAAAAGAAGAAGGGGGTGGCCAAGGATGAGATGGCTAGATGGTATTGTTGATGCAATGGGCACAGAGCTGGGTGAGCTGAGGAGGATGGTGGAGGACAGGGGTGCCTGGAGGGCAATGGTACATAGGCTCGCAAAGGGTCAGAATAGACTGTGCGACTGAACAACAACAAAACAAAAAACAAAATCAGATAGAAAATAGCACATTACACACAGATTAACAGTGAAATTCAGTTGTTTTACCACATTGGTTTATTTACAAAATTATACTTTGAACATTCAGCTTAGTGTTTGAGGAAGGATCATCATGTCCAATTTGGAAGAGAAAGGAATGTTTCTCAAGGTTTTGAGCATCACAGAATACTTCATTCTTATCATGTATATTTTCAAGAATGAGAAATCTTTAAGACAGGTTCACATTCTTATTTTGAATGTGACTTTTAAAAACAACTCAGAACATGAGTGATTAAGACTTCTTGGCATCTCTGCACTGCTTTCATTTTTCTACATTTTTGACACAAAATGCATGTAGATGCCAATGATAAAATACTGTTTATGTCAGATTATTTTATTGAATGCTCCATGTTTCTAAAAGTTATTTGAAATTTTAAAACACTGCTATAAAATACTTACTGAATAAGAAACAGAATAGGATATTGATCACCAGATACAGTCAAATATAAAGACAAGGGAGCTTCAGTGTATCTTTGATGGAAGTCTGTGATGATACCAAGGATTCATCTTCTGGGACAGCTCAAAAGGTTGGGGATCCAGGGCACTGTGTTTTCTTGGTTTTCCTCATTCCTGGAGAGCCGGACCCAGTCAGTGTGGTTGGAGAGTGAGAGGTCCAGCCCTAGGGTTCTCCGATATGGGGTTCCTCAGGGCTCGGTGCTTTCTCCTCTCCTATTTAACATCTACATGAAGCCGCTGGGTGAGATCATCCATTCCCACGGGCTGCGGTACCATCAGTATGCGGATGATACACAGCTGTACATCTCGGCCCGCGGGGACCCAAGTGATGCTGTCAATGTCCTGTCCGGGTGTCTGGAGACCGTGGGGGTCTGGATGGGGGAAAACGGGTTACAGCTGAACCATGGCAAGACTGAGTGGCTGTGGGTTCAGGGTCCCACATTATCCCGGGAGCTGCCATCCTTGGTCTTGGATGGGGCTACTCTGCCCCAGACAAACCCAGTGCATAACTTGGGGGTCCTTCTGGATGCGTGTCTGCTGCTAGAAGAGCAGGTAGTGGCCATGGCCAGGAGGGCCTTTGCACAATTGCATGTAATTTGCCAGTTGTGCCCGCTCCTGGATAGGGATTCCTTGCTCATGGTCACACATGCTCTAGTTACCTCCAGACTTGATTATTGTAATGCACTCTACATGGGGCTGCCCTTGATGACCATTCGGGGGCCGCAGCTGGTCCAGAATGCGGCAGCCCGGGTAGTGATGAGGTGCAGGCATTATGTCCGTGCCTCGCCTCTGCTTCGGGAGTTGCACTGGTTACCAGTTTGTCTCTGGGTGAAATTCAAGGTGCTGTTTTTGACCTTTAAAGCCCTTCATGGTAGTGGGCCAGATTACCTAAGAGACCGCATTGCCTCAAGAGAGTCTGCCTGACCCACAAGGGCGGACCGGAGGGGCTCCCTCAGTATTCCATCGGCTAGAGGGGCTTGCCTCTCTAGCACTAGGAGGAGGGCCTTCTCTGTGTCCGCCCCAACCCTATGGAACCTCTTGCCAGCAGATCTGCAGCTACAGACAGAATTGCTACCCTTTAGGAAAGGGGTGAAAACCTGGCTGGCAGGGCAAATATGGGAGACCGACGAGGTGGTTGCTCCTCCTTGTTGGCTCTATTAGTGGATTAGCCCCTCTACTGATGGGTGGGGGAGGGAGGGGTATTTTAATTGGGGATGTTTTTATAGAGTCTTTAATGTATTTTTATTATTTTAATTTGGATTTTTAGGGGTGTATGTATACTGTTTGTGTGTTGTGAGCCGCCCTGGGTTGCCTTAGGGCAAGTGGGCAGGATATAAGTTTAAGAAATAAATAAATAAGATGTACCCTTACATTTCAGGGATTTGTTAGTTACTCGGTTTTATCAAATCTTGGCCCTACATTTCTGAAAAGTCCTTTTAAATCATTTTTCTTGGCACTCTTATTAATCATTTGTTTAACTTGGCCTTTTTCCGAATCTTTTTTTTAAAAAAAAGTGCAGGGCTGCTGAGTGTTCTGATTGCAATTGTGTCATTGTTTTTGCATCAGTCCTTTAAATACTTGCATGTAATAGTTTCAAATTTTTAATTTATATGTTTTAATTATTTGTAGGTTGTCAAATTGTTTTCTTCAAAGCCACTCTGGTTCTCTGCAGATGAAGACGGTAGCAAAGAAATAAAATAAGGTAAGGTATTTTTGGTTTTCATTTTTGTGGGAGAGGATTCCTGCTTTTCTCTGATTTTTTAAAAAAATCTTCTTAATCTTGTAAACCTCCTTCAAGCAGCTTTATAACTTAAAAGATAAAGTGTGTGGTTTCTATGTGTCTCTCTCTTTGTGTACCTTGGATATTTAATAAGGGAAATAAATCTATAGAAAAGAAGATATGCAAGGGATTCAAGGTGATCAAGAGATTAAGGAACAAGCAGGGTAACCCTTGTTAATCCCACAATGATGGAGTCAAAGGGTAACATGAAGAGGACCTTTTTTCAAACTACTGCTTCAGTGTAAGATCTACAGCCGTGGTTCCCAACACCACATACGGGGACTATAATTCCCAGAAGCCTAAATCAGTACAATGGCTTATCAGTGCTTTGGGGAATTGAGGTCCAAAAACCAAAGTTTGGTAAACACTGATCTACAGGCTTCAGTGCCCTTGATAGTCTCTGTCCACCATCTGTTTAAATGCCTTCACCGAAGGAGAACCTACTTCCTCCTGAAGCATTTTGCCCATCGCTGAACAGATCTCATTGTTTTGCCAGCATCTACTTCCCTCCCATTTTGATCCATTGGAGCAATAGAGAACAAGTCCCCTCCGATGTCCAGGCAATAGCCTTTCAGATTGTAATCAGTTCACTCTCCTTAATCTGCCTCTTCTTTCCACTATTTTACCATAACGTATGGCTTCCAGATAGGTCACCATCCTTGTCACTCTTCTTTAGGCACACTCTAGGTTGCCAATATTCCTATTAATTTGTGGCTTACCCAGGACGGGGCACTGCAGACTAATTTTGGATGCGACTGCATAGTGGAGGAAATGCAAATATAATTGCATTCTTTTGCTGTGAAGTCACACCATGGAATGCAGTTCTCTTTGATTTCAGTGGCCACACATAGAGACAGGAAAAGCCTTGTTGTGGCACTTCTGTTGAAGAAGGAGGTGCAGCGGTGTAAAGGAACTGCCCTAAGAAGGCTTTTCTTTCCTCAAATTTCTGCAGCTTATCTTTTATTTAAAAAAAAGAAGCTCTTGCTGGTCAGTTTTGTTAAACTGTAAAAGCAAGCAAACAAACAGGATCTTTGCTCACTGAAGGGAGAGAGGAGGAGGAGACCGTTGAAAGGGATGGAAAGTGCAAGGGGCTGACTGGTCAAGGTGAGAAGGCGTGGGGCTGTGGTGAGAAGCGAGAAGAAGGCATGTGGCAGTAGTAGGCAGGAAAGGGAAACAGGAGCAGCTTTAACTGTGCAAGAAGTCTGGCATGCTGCAGCCACAGGAAGTGGGAGAAAGAATAGTTGGGCAAGAAGACGGACACAGTGGCAGGAGAGGAAAGAGTGACGGGATGTATGAAGAAGCCTGGCAGTAGTGCCTAGACAAGGAGAAGGAGGGGAGAACATGAGGTGGGCAACCTATAGGGATATCAGTGTGAGGTAACTTCAGGTTCATGGGGAGAATGACATGGGCAAATGAGGAAGCCATGGATGAACAGGGTTCATATGTGTCCCTGTAATTCAGAGGTTCCCAACCTTTTTACACTGTGGGCCTGACCATGCCCCTGTAAATGGAAGCAGGCATGTTTATGACAGCTGTAAATGCACCCACTTCCACGTTTACGACAGCCACAGGCACATTTACACATACGGTGGTGCATTTTACGGCTGACGTAAACACATCCGCTTCTACTTCAGGTGGAGGTGGAGGCGGTGGGCCACATGAAATGATACCACGGGCCATAGGTTGGGAACCCCTGCTCTAATTTATCGAAACTGATCATTAGTCTTTCTTCTGGAAAACAAAGGAAGAAGACAAAATTGAATGTAAGCGCCTCATTTGTATTTGATTTCATTCATCCTAACCTGAAAGTCCCATCCCTCCTCTGTGTGTGTGTGTGTGTGTGTGTGTGTGTGTGTGTGTGTGTGTGTGTGTGTGTGTGTGTGTGTGTGTGTGTGTGTGAAGCATTCAGAATTTTGTTGTACTGAATGTACTTTGCTTCTGCTGCTGCTAACAAACAGTGGCTCTTTTGGCAGTCAGGGGCTCCCTAGTGCAGAGGTGAGGCTGAGAAGGTCATCTACATTAAGTAAACTAATCTGGGCTCAGGAATACAGTGCTGTCCTCTAACTACAAATGACCATCTGGATTGCAGATGCAGTGTCCAGATTGCCTGTTGTGTCCACCAAGTGAGTTGTCTCACCCTGGGACAAAAACTGTCATCTGCCTGTCCTGCCCTGTAGTCACAGGCTTTTCTTCCAACCTGTCCACATAGTTTGACTGGTGGCAAGGTCATTCAGCTCTCTGGAACATCACTCACTCAGTGCTCAGTGTTGTGTGTGATTCGTCTGGTTGGCAGCTGCCAAAGTATTTGGAACAAGACTGGAATAAGGAAGCAGCGCTGGAATAGTTGGAGGGTTTTAGTTTCCTTCCACCCTTTTTGTTGCATATCTGACCTGTCAAGAAAACAATATGTGTATCTTATGTGGACGACAATTTCACAGCTTGATTAAACCTATTATCCATGCTTCTGGTGTGTTTCTCTACACAGTATTCAGACTATGGGATTTCTGTCACCTCAGAAAACAAACACATCAGTACTAAAAACCTTTTATTTTAAAACTTACTATGGTCTCAGATGAACCATTTTCCATTGATATTTAAATAAACCTACATTTTAACAACAGCATGATGGTGTCTCTGTTTCCTCTGCAATTTTCCTTTTGCTTAAAATTAGTTCATGATATAATGCAGGGGTGTCCAAACTATGGCCTGTGGGCCAGATCTGGCTCCTGACACCTATTCATCTGGCCCATGCTGCCCTGGTCACTCCTGGAAGTGGAGGTGAAACGTGCCCACGCATGCGCAAAATGCTGCCATTAATGCACCTGTGGCTGTTGTAAATGCGTTTACAACAGCCATGGTTGTATTTACAGCATCATTCTGCTTATATGCGGGCATGTTTTACTTCCACTTCCAGGAATTCCACTTGACAGGAATTCCACTCACAGCTATGTAACATGTGGAGTTTTCCCCATGATAACATCACTGTTATAGAAACTTGCATGACGTTTCCAAAGTATGCCATTACTAAAGGCACAGGTGGAGTACCAAATAAAAAAGAGGAGATCACAAAAGAATTGATTGGTTCTTCACTAGAGGATGAATATGGCCACAACTCAGGCTCCCACGGGACCTTTCTAACATCTCTCAGTGGCCTGAATATTTACCTGGCAGGAAGTCCTATTTATTTCAATGGGGCTAACCAAAAAATTCAGAGCAAAGCCAAGGTGATCCAAAGGAAGCTCATCTGAAACATCAGCATTCATGGTTGATTTGTTATTGTTACATTGTGAAATAATTACATTTCAGTAACTTTAATACCACTACGGAGAAAATATAGTGTCAGCTTACATTAACTGCTTGTGTGTTACTAACAAGCTAGTTTTATTTTGATTTTTTTTTAAAAAAAAATCAATTATAATTACTACAAATAGTCAGCAGTGGCTGTCTCCACCTACCCTGACCCCTCATGACTCGCCAAATGAATGAACTAGATTAGCATAAATATAATATTTATAAAAAATACAGTCTTTCAACAACTAAAACAACAGGTTTTGTGATTGCCAATTATTTAAAGCAACAATTTTAAACTTGTTTTTAAAATTATTTCATTGTGGGAATGGATTAGTTTTATGGAATTACTAGCATAGTTTGCCCGGTGGTGCCGGGCTGTTTTAAATTGTGTTGGAAGGTATTTCTTTTGTTAATGTTTGTACAAATGAGGTTAGTCTGTAACTGTGATTTTTAAAATGTTTATTTATGCATACGGGCTGTTATAAACTGTGATCAATTTTTTTAGGTTTGTTTTTGTGGATTAAAAAAAGAGGAAAGGATGATATAATTTTTTACAATTATTTTATTTAACCAAACAATGTTTTAATATGTGAATTTTTGAAAAATAGTTGTATCTTGGATAATAATTTTAAAAATGTGAAAGTACTTTTTTTACATTCAATGTTTTTAAATTGTGTTTAGATGTTTTGGGGGTTTTTTTGAGTGAAAACTCTACACAGTATTTTAGAAATGTTTTTATTTTATTATTGTGTGATTTGTTTGTGATTTGTGTGAATGTGTAATGCATTGTTATATTTTTGACTGTTTTCTCTTGTGGCCTCTGGATGGGGCTGTTGAGTATTTCTTTTACTTTGACTGTTTTTTCTCTACAGGCCTCTGGGTGGCGCTTCTTCCGGTAAGTAGTCTCTTTCTTTCCTCATTTCAGTTGCGGCCGTCGTGGAGGAAGGATGTCTGCTGGTAAGTTGGCTGGTTTAATTTCTTTGGGGTTTTGGGTTTGTTTTTGAATGTTTTTGTTTTTTGTGTGTGATTTTTTAAAATTAATGGTTTATTTATTTTAATTATTTTGGTGTTTGTTTGTTTGTTTTTTGGTTTTTCTCTTTCAAGGGGTGCCAAGGCACCAGTGCCTTGGTCCCCGCTTGAAAGCGAAACACTTTCCTTTCCATGGCCTGGGCTTGCTGGCCGGGCCGCGGTGACCTGACCGCCGGGTTTTTTTCCTTCCCCCAGCCTGGGCTTGCTGGCCGGGCCAGGGCAAGGCCAGTGCCGGGGGGCGTTGTGGGATGTGTGTTCCTTGCCTTGCTGGGGCGGGGTTTTTTCCTTCCCATGGCCTTGCCTTGCTGGCTGGGCCGTGGGAAGGCCTGCAGCGTGTCTGTGAGGTGCTGCATCCACCTGTGGCGGACTTGCCCTCACGTTGGGTTTTTATTTTTATTTTTCGCAGCTGGCTTCCTCAGCATTCTATGCACTCATGGCGCGCAGGACGCTGGGGCTTGTAGTTTGGCATTTGCGTTTTCGGTTTCTGCAGCAGTTTTTTTTCTGCGGCTTCTTTTTGATTGGCTGCGCCGCGTTTCCGAATGTTCCTTTTGCTAGTGCCTTTGGCGCAGCCAAAGAAACATTGGGAAATGGAGTCCTTTTCCTTTGCTTGAGTTCGGGGGACTCCTGCCCCACTGGCGCATTTCTCATCCCCCCAGTTACCTCCGTACCCATTTCGGGCGAGTGCACGAATGCTCGGTCAGGGCTAGTGGGGCCTGGCTAAACATCCTTTGTCAAATCACAACGGTTAACACACAGATTTATAGGTAGAGATTTGAAAGCACTGATATAAACTCTTAAAATCTCACTAGAGGCTTTTAATGCAGTCCTGTATGTCACAACTAAGAACTGAGTAAGGAAGATTGTCATGGAAGAATGTAGAGATAAGCAGTTTAAATTCCTTTATTCTATCCCTATGCTATAGAGATGTGGAACAGCTTGCTTGTTCCACTGGCGGAACCCAGTGTTATCTAGTGGATAGAGTCAGCCTGGAACTCTAGAGATCTGAGAGGACCTTCCTCATGGCTTTGGAATGCACTACCCTGAGAAACCAGGTTCTCCCTCTTGTCCTTCCGTTATTGGGCAACGGTCTTCCTTTTCAGGTGGGCTTTTAAGCTACAGGTGTAGGTCTAGGATGGCTTCCCAAATTTTTCACACCATGAGCCGGACCACATACCCCAGTGAGCGAGCAGGCCGTAACGTGGTTCCTCCCACCATAAACGCTGCCATAAAATGCATCCCAAAGTCTGCAGTGGTTTAGCGGTTAAGACGCTGGATTTGATGACTGGAAGGATGGCAGGTCAGCAATTTGAGACCTGAATGCTGCACAACAGAGCATACCTGTCACGTTTCAGGGGATTTCTGTCAAATAAGGGAAATTTCCCATCCAAAATGGGAAACTGGACAGCTATGCTTATTCTCTGCTGGCCTCAAGTCTAACTCCAGTCTAATTGCAGTCTAAATAATACGGGATGACAGCAGGAAATAGTGTACAATACGGGGGTTTGACAGAAATTTCCCAAAACTTGACAGGTATGTAACAGAGTGAGCTCCCATCTCTGTCCCAGCTCCTGCCAAACTAGCAGTTCAAAAGCGAGAAATTGCAAGTAGATAAATAGGTGGGAAAAATAAATAACGTTCCATGCACTCTGGTATCTAGTCATGCCTGCCCCATGACCATTGAACATCTGCAGACACAGACAGCAGTGGCTCTTTGGCCATAAACAGAGGGGAGCACTGAACCCTAGAGTCAGAGATGACTGGCTTTAGAGCAGGGGCGACCTTTAGCTATATATTTTGTAAACTTGCTATTGTACAGTTTTAATTCTTATGAGCTACCTTGGGGGTAAATATGGGAAGAAAGGTGCCATATAAACATTATAAATAAATATTATAAATGACTATAAATGAATAATAAAAATTGGTCCCCCCCCCAAGCCATGGAAACACACTAGGGAGTAGGTACTATTAAAACCACTCCTTCAATACCTCATGTACCATGAAAACCCCATTAGATTTGCCCTAACAAAAGCATACATTTTAGTAAACACACATTTCTTTTTCCCTTATAAATGAGGGAGCACAATACAAAAAAGCAGAGAATTGGGTGGAAAGGGGAGTGGATGGACTGTGATCATCTCTATATTAAGAGACTATTGTGAATTTCATGAAGGAGAGATGTGTTCCACATTGCCCGGTCTTCTTGTTGCCATGGTTTTGTACCACCTGTCTTCCCTTAGATTATCTTTCTCCCAATAATGGGCTGTATTATTTTACAGGGATAGATCAGTGATAGCTTACTTTACCTTTCTAGATAAATGTCATGAGAACCAGCAAGCCGTGCTGTTGTCTATCCCTCTTTTCCCCTGATGCTTTGTGTTTGAAAGAAATTGTAAGGTATTCAGATTTACTCAGTATAATTAACTATATCTTTATAAGTATACCTGTTCTTAAGACATGCACACAACACAACGTAATATCATGTTTACAAACACTGAACACAAACCTACGTTTATCTTCCGAGTTATTAGGAGTCATTTTATTCCAGACTTCTGCTTTTTATGTCTACCTATTACAGTGTGAGCCAGCCGTGTTTTTGTTGAAGGGTTGGTTTTGTTAAAAACAGCTTTGCACGCTGCCCATAATTGGAGTGACTGGGAGAGATTTTTCTGGGCTGGGTTGAATGTCTATCTATCCAACATTAACCAATCATTCCTTCCTGCCTCTGAATTAAAAAAAAAATACCCCACCTCTCTCTTCTGTGTTCTTTCCTTCCCTTTTGTCAGTTGGTGTCAGTTGTTTATAGCTGTAGTTCCATTTGGTTGCTTGCAAGCATGCATGCAGTAAAGAAAGCAGCATGCAGACATCTGTAATTGCAAGAAACTCTAAGCAAAGAAACATTTTTATTCTTTCTGCTACAAAATGCCTCAGAGTGAGTTATTGAGACTTTGAGTGCCGGTTAATAAGAAAGGGGTGGGCTTTGTGAGGCTTGTAGCTATTATCCTATGTGGGATTCTGCACTCCTACTGCCTAGCTCAGGGGTACCCAAACTTTTTGGACCGTGGGCCGGTCAGGTGGTTCACTGGAACCGGAAGTAAAACACACCAGCACATGTGCAGAACGCTGCCATAAATGCAGCCATGGCTGTCGTGAATGCGAGGGCGGCGCAGGCCGAATGAATTGGCGTTGGGGCCGAATACAGCACACATGCCATAGTTTGGGCACCACTTGCCTAGCTGAAGGGTATTTTGCCAGATATTCAAAGATCTGCAACAGTTTATTTAGGTTTGTCATCTTGACGGCTCAGTACAAGCAACGCAATTGTGGAAGAGCTTTGAAAAACTACTGTTATAGATGCTTCCAGAATTGATTTTTCAGCATAGTTAGGAGCCATGGGGGAATTCTGGGAATTCTAGACCCAACTATTAAATCCCAAATTTTGGAGTTCTATTGCAAATAGCAAAAATAGAGTGTGTATGTAGAAGCATGCAAGTGCAAGAAGGTAAGACAGATGTAAACCAAAATAGGTAGCAGGTTTGGATCTCACATAGAGATGTATGTGGAGCTGCCAACTATTGTGGTGTGCTGATACTATAGCAGTGTTGCAGTCACTACCATGTGATTCTTTCTCTCCCCACAAAAAAACTTTTTTAATGGAAAAATTTGCAAGTTTTGCTAACTTTATGATGAATAGGAAGTGCAGGCAGCATGGAAGAGATCTCTTCTTATCACCCACTCTTTCATAAAACAGTCTCTTGATGCAGATTTTACTCATTAAGTACAGCTGTTCCCAACATGGGGAATATTAATGTTGAGAAACCTCCCATTAACACCCCCCCCCAAAAAAAACAACAACAACAACACCTTTATGCAGCATCACACAGAAGGCCAATTGTATTAGGATTCAGAGGCAAACTTTTAACAGCTATGCACCCAAAGTCCTCTGCCTGGATAAGGAAACTTGTCAGGTTCCTACATTCACATTTTTTAATTCTTTTGGTTTTATTTACCAAGCTATTTGCAGATTTTAGCAAGTTCTTAAAAAAAAATCAACTCAATGAAATGTTCATGCATTGCGAGCTATAACAGACAATGTATTGAGCTAAAGAGTATTTGCAAGGCACAATTCTATCAGTTTAATCTCATTTTTATTGTCAATGCTCCTTCTTAAGGAGCCTGGAGTTTTATAATTTGAATCACAAATTGAGAAGAGAATCACAGAATGATAAAAGGCATACTGAATTGGATTGGCTTTTCTCTTTTGGGCAATATGCAATTTATACCATAATACATAATTTTTCACAGTCTTTTCACGCTACGCACGGAGAGCAGTTCTGAACATCAAACTAATTGCAAATGTATTTTTGTTTTATGGTTTACTACATGATGATGAATGTCATTGGTTAGATTCTGAAGCTTTGTAAATTGTTTGCAACTGTAGCATGAATGTTTTTTATAGAGGCATAGTTCAGTGGTTTATGTACCTGGCTTTGGAGCCAGAGGTTGGGAGCTGAAGACTGCAAGCTGCAGTCTCCCAGGGTGCACCCGGATAAGGGAATGGTAAACCACTTCTGAGTACTGTCTACCTAGAGAACCTCAGAAAGTGTTGTTATAAGGCTGAATTGACTTGAGATTACACAATTATTATCATTACTCTCCATTTACAGTAGGTCCATTGAAGATCTGGCCAAATCCTTCCTATTCTATAGGTATATGGTTTTTTTTAATCGACAACTCTAGATCAGCTTTGGAACAAGGATTTAATTCTTATTGCTGAAACAATCAGTAGCTTCTCCTCAGGGCTGTAGCCAGGGGGTGGCCAGGATGGGCATTACCCACCCTGAGTTAGCAGTTTGCCCACCTTCAAATTCCTGGCTGCTTATATAAATGACATATATAGATGACATTGTTGCCCATTCTGAAAAAATATCCCCCCCCACACCCAACATCTAGAATCCTGGCTAAAGCCCTGCTTCTCCTCCATTACATGAAAATACCCATCCCTTTAGGGTCCATATTGTTCACTCTTAAAGCATGATTATTAGAAAATAATCATATACCATTAGATAAATTAAAAACATTTACCCATTGTGTTATTCACGGCACTAATACATATGGTTCACAACAATTATCTTGACCTAATTCCTTGACTTTAATAACTTACCATCAGTAAATTGTCTTTCCATCACACTATGGTATTTAACTGTCTGCCTCAGATTATGTCACAAAAAGGTGATTTCATTTCCCAACTATTAATATCAGCAAATCTCTTTCATTTAATTAACACAAAAACTATCTTGAAATTAAATGTGTGGTCTTTGACCTTTCCTACTAACTCGTCTGTGGTGTTATTTTTAAGCCTTCCTGCCTAACAGAAAAATGTTCTGATGAGGACCAAACTGAAGGGTTTTCCTCCACTTTAAAAAATTCAATTTTGTTCTACATTTTCCAAAATAGATTCATGGCAAATGTGTTTATTTTTTTTTGGTAAGGATCCAGCATTCACACTATGTTTGCACTGTGGTTTAAACTAGGGCTTCTCTTTAAAGAATCTTCAGCAAGGACTCTTTAATTGAAGGAAAGATTTTTATCCATGCACTAGTCTGCTACACTCTAGTGCTGAAACTTGGAATCACCTCTTTTATTATACTAATGTTGTGTAAATGTATTCTGCAAAAACATGGATCTTAGCCACATGTTTAGGTCAGGGTGTTAATATTGGCTTGAACTCATAATTTTGAATTACAATGTTCACCAAGCTACATCACTCTCATTGAGTAATTAAATAACATCAAGTTGGACAATAAAGCATTCTCACTAACTGCGCCACTTGTGCTGAAGATGGGGGAAATTTAAGAATATGAGAATGGCAGGTACCTTTTTTTTTAGTTAGTTTCTTTTATAGTCCGCTATTATTGCTCGAGAAGACTCAAGGCAGTCTCTGTTGTATGTAAACCTAAGATCTCCTTTTCTTTTGCCTCACAATTTCAGAGTCTTTCTGCTCACTCTGCTTTGTCTTGTTATGAAGAAAAAAAGTTATGGATATTCGATTGCCTTTTTCATAAGCAAGCCAGCTCTTAATGCTTCCTGGTACAAAAAACATGGTCAGCACAACAGCGCCTCTTATAACATCTACAACAAAACACAATCTCTCTGATTTCCCCCCCTTATTTTTTCTCTCTTTTCTTTGCTACCACTTGTAGTTTATGTTCTCCACTGTTTACACAATGAAGAACCATTACCAAAAGGATCAACAAAAAAAAAAAAATCAAATTGTTGTTAAGATCCAAACTGCCAGAATGAGATCGTCACGTTGCAAAGTGGTAATTCTCTTTGACAGCCTCAGCTGTACCAATCATGACATTCAGAAAATTAGCCAGGCCAAGAGCAAACAGAAAGAAGAAACAGGTGTGAAACCAACTTCCAGCCTCCCAGGATAAATACATTGTATGCTGAAGGGCAATGCACCTGCACTATTGTTACGAGGAGTGGGGTTGCGGGGGAGATGATTCTAAAATGCAAATACACTCGAATCTCAATAAAGACAAGAGAGTTCTCTATAATTTGAAAGTCAGTGGGCATTTTCCTTTGGGGATTTTTCATATTGTAAAAATAATTTAACTCTTTAAGGAGAGATTTGTTACAAAAATGCAATGCTTTGCTCAAAAAGGTGCTGGTCAAGGCGTGCATCAAAGGTTTCCTATTACCTTGATGTCAGTATACTATCTGGCCCTTAGCTAACGAACGTCACACTAAATTAGTCTCTGTGTAAGGTACAAAGAGAGTTGCCAGGTTACAATTCATGAAACAGGTTCGCCCTCCAAGTTCCCTGAAGCTTCAAACTAACATGGCCAACAGTAAGGGATTGTGAGAATTGTGTTTCAAAGGATTTGGAAGACTGAAGGCTGTATCAATCCATATGAGCCTTCAGATCTTCACAGGAGACCTTCCTTTCTACCTTATTACATACCTGTCAATTTTCGGAAAATTTCTGTCAAATCCCTGTATTTTACACTCTTTCCTGCCATCATCCCATATTAGTTAGACTGAAATTGGACTGGAGTTAGACTGGAGACCAGCACAGGATAAGCATAGCTGTCCAGTTTCCTGTTTTGGCCGGGAAATTTCCCTTATTTGACAGAATTTTCCCGAAACTTGACAGGTATGCCTTGTTGCCATCATAGTTACATTTGATGGAGACACAAGAGAGGGCTTTTTCTGTGGTAGCTACCAGATTATGGAATCTTTCTCCTCAGGCAGTTTGGAAAGAAACTCTTTTGGGTTCCCCCACCCCATTCTTAGTAACACAAAATCTCATCCCTAAAAAAATATAGAATCACCATCACTCCCTAGCTCAAACCTGTTCTAGTGCCTGACATTCCAGCATTGCAAGAGTACTAGCATTTGTGCCTTTTGGGATTTAAAAGAGCCTTAGTGGTTTTGATGTTCTGGTAGAAACACGAAGCAGCCAGCATAACAGGGCTAAACCGTTTATTAGGCAGTCAGAACAGTGGTGCAGCACTGCTCAATATATACTCTCAGAAATGGATACATTTGGGCGGGAAGAGGCAGGAAGGGAGAGGGGTAACTTGGAGGTTATTGGACCGGAGTGAAAACTGTACAGACTACATAGTTTAGGCGGGAATGCAGTCCCATGATATTACAAGACCAAGAAGAAGGAGACAAAATGGAGGATTATTATTATTATTATTATTATTATTATTATTATTATTATTATTATTATTATTATTATTATTATTATTATTATTATTATTATTATTATTATTATTATTATTATTATTATTATTATTATTATTATTATTATTATTACTAGCATAGTTTGCCCGGCGTTGCCGGGCTTTTTCCCCCCTGTGCTTTATATAAAACAATGAATTCTTTGTTGTTTTTTGTAAAAAAAAATTTTTTAACTTTGTAAAGTTTTATAGGTTGGTTTTATAGGTTAAGATCAGCATTTTTTGCGCTGCCGGGCAGGTATAACATGTGTGCTTGTGGTTGGGGTGGTTTTGAGGGGTAGACATACACACAATATAAGCATACATGCAACACAACCACACACGCGCACACAATACACACACACACAACACATACACACACACACAAAATACACACACAGCACACACAACACAACCACACTCATTCAATACACACATACAGCACACACAATATCACCACACACTCATTCAATACACAAATACAAAACAATCACACACACAACACACAACACACACAACACAACCACACACTCACTCAATACACACACAACAACACACACAATACACACAGCACACACAACATAACCACACACACACACTCAATACACACACAACACAACCACACAAACAACACAAACAACAGAACTACACACAACACATCCACACAAACAACACAACCACCCACACAACACACCCACACACACAACACAAACACACCCACACACAATACACACACACATGCCATAGCTCCATGGGGAGAGGATGGGCTCTTCTCCCCCCCCCCCGAAGCCTTGGTGAGCACACACACACACACACACACACACACACACACACACACACACACACACACACACACACACACACACACACACACACACACACACGCCAAAGCCTTGCAGGGGGAGGAGGGACTCTTCCTCCTCCCCCCCTGATGCCTCAGTGAGGACACACACACACATGCCAAAGCTTTGCAGGAAGAGGAAGGCCTCTCCCTCCTCCCCCCTGAAGCCTCGGTGAGGACACACACACACACACACACACACACACACACACATGCTGAAGCTTTGCAGGGGGAGGAGGAGCTCTTCCTCCTCCCCCCAAGCCTTGGTGAGGACACCCAGGAGGCCTTTGCTGGGTGGGCGGGAGCATCGTTTGCCGGCTGGGCTGCTTGATTTTGGTGGCCCACACCCCACCGATGAAGGCCTTGGCGCCGGCATTGAGGGAGGAAAGGCCACACCATGGAGGCATGGAAGGTGAGTGGTCCAGCACAGAAGGCCGCTCTGGGGAGGCGCAGAGTACGAATTGGCCAGCTGCCAACAGGTAAGTGGGGCAGGGGACTGAGACTGGGGGGAAGGAGGTTGGTTCGTTCTCCCCCTTTCTTCTCTTTGACCTGTGTGGGTGGCGTGCTCCCCAGGCCCGTTCCCCTCCTCAATTCCTCTCCCCCGCCCCACTTACCCGTTGCCAGTTGGGCCTTTCGTACTCTACATTTCCCCAGTGCAGCCTTCTGTGCCGGGCCTCACCTTCCATGCCTCTGTGGCGCAGCCTTTTCTCCCTCTCCGCTGGTGCCGAGGTCCTCGCCGATTGGGTGGGGGCCGCCAAAAGCAGGCAGTCCAGGATCCGACATGGCCAGCCGCCCACCGCGATGAGCTGGGGATGGCTTCCCTCCGGGAGACGAAGTGCCTCCTGGAGGGAAGTTGTTGGCGCATTGGCTTTCCCAGCCTCCTCCATGCTCATGTCCCTTAGCCTGATTGGCTGAGGGGTCACAGCACGGAGGACGCTGGGACTTGTAGTTTCTGACGTCCGTCGCTCGGCAAGGTTTTGAAACGCTACTTTTGATTGGTTGCGGCTCGTAAAACAAAGACTGAGTCCGTTGTTTTTATCATCTTGATTGGCTGACACTGGGAGAAACACGGTGAAACGCAATGCTTTTTGGGAAATGAAGTTGTTTCCCTTTCTTGCCAATGGTGGGGCTGATGCCCCAATCGCGATTTTTTAAACCATTCGTTGACCTGCGTAGCCACTTCGCCCGTGCTCTCGAAGGGAGGGAACGGGTAAGTAGGGCGACGCACAGCAGCCCATAGCCAATTCCAACGGTGAACACTTGGTTTTATAGGTTAAGATTAGGTTTATTTCTATACTGCCTTTCTTCCCCAACGGGCAACTCAAGGCGGTTCACAACAGTAAAATAAACACTAAAACAAAATACAGCATTACAATATCAGAACAAATAGCAATAACAATACAATAATCAGCAAAATGAAAGATAAATAAATACAAAATAATACAGTCAAATCCATATAATCAATAACATAGTAACAATAGATAAGATCCCCAGAGATACAATGTACAACAGATCATAAGCACATACAGTGCGATATAAAGCATCTTACCTCACAGACCACAGCCCTAATAACACAGGGTATACTTCCCCAGGCAAAGGAGTGGAGGTGAAGCAGTCCAGCTTTTTCGTATCGGCCTGAGGCAGGACCCAGGAGTGCGAAGAAAAGAAAAGCTGCTCCCCCCCCCCCCGCAGTAGCAGCAGCAGCAGCAGTCCTTGAGTGGCAGCAGGTCTTCGGCTCAGCCTGGTAGCCCACAGCCCTTTATCCTCCCCACAGATGGACTGGGAAGGAAGGAAGGGCGGGGCTCCCCACAGCTGTGGGAGCAGTCCTCAGGCGGCAAAATTAGTAACCAGCAAGTTGTGGGCAAAATTCTAATTGTGAATCACCCAGAGAGTTCACTGAGTGCTATGGAGTAGTATATAAGTGTAATTGCTATTGCTATTCAAACTGTTCATAGTTAATTAGAATAGATAGCCTAGTGCATGGATCCTCAACCTACAGCATGCAGGCCAGATCTGGTCTGTGGCACCATTTCATCCGGCCCACGCCCTCTACCTCAGCCTCCGCCGCCTCTGCCTCCTCCTCCTCCTCAGTCCTTGTCCCCTCCACTCGGCTTGGTATGTCCCTAACCATAGCTGTCAAGTATCCCTTATTGGCCAGGAAAACCCCTTATTTTACCCTCTTTCCCGCCGTCATCCCTTATTAATTAGACTGCAATGCCCTATTGCCACCATTGGAAGGCAGCACAGGATTAGGATAGCTGTCAAGTATCCTGTATTTGCTAGGAAATTTCCCTTATTTCCAAATCCAAAACTTGACAGGTATGTCCCTAACTGTGCTCTGTAGCAGGGTGGACACACCGAGCCAAGCGGAGGGGACAAGGATTGAGGCGGTGGTGGTGGAAGAAGCAGCAGCAGATGCACATGGACACCTGCGTCTTTCCCAGGGGCCGCTCTGGTCGAGAGCAGCTTTTCCGGCAGACACATTCAGCTGCCGGTAAGCAGGAAAGTGGTGTGGGGGGGAAGAGTATTGGGGGCTTTGGGTTGTTCTGTTGCTACTGCCAGTGGTCGTGGGGGAATGTTTTGGGCTCATGGTGGTCCCACTGGTGGCAGTGGCGGCAGGACCACCACACTCCCACCCACCCACCATCTCTTGCCAGACATTCCTTCAAACCTTTGATATTGATTTGAGTATGCTACTTGAAATGTGTGTGTTCAAGGAGATCATAGATGTTGAAGATGTAGCACTCCAGATGTTGGCTTGCAACTCCCATTATCCTTAGCTGGTATACCCAATGTGAGGGACAACAGAAATTGGAGTCCAACATGGAGAGCCACATGTTGATTCACAACATAGAACGCACATTTGAATATGATTTGAAATGCAGGATTTTAGTCTGCATAATGTTCATAAATTAAAATAGTGCCATCTGTTCTTGGTCAGATATAGGAATGGATTGCATCGTTATGTTCCTACGAATATTCCATGTAAGACATGTACATCCTACACCCTCTTCAAACTCACACATGGATGGGTACATGTGGAAATGTTAGAGATACAACAGGTATGTCCTATCAGGCAAGGCAAGATGCTTTGATCTTCTTGCCCTTTCAATGCCTACAAAAATAAATTAAGAAATAATATAATCTGGACTGACCTTTTACTGGTCCTGTCTGAGTATGTGGTCATTTAAACAATGACAATGTAACTCATGTCATCACCACTTTTCACATCATTTCATTGACTGACTATGCTCTTCACCATATGGAAAAAAGTTTAAAATTCTCTTACCTTTTCCTAGTTTTTTACATCTCTCTTAGAAATGAATGGACAGGAATGGTGACTATTATTAGTCAAGCAGGCTTTTCCTATTCAAGTGTCATATGTGGCTTGTGGCGTGAAAAGGGGGTTATCAATTTTTCCCCCTAGTTCAGTATTTCTCAGAAATTGTTTTTTGTTCATCATTGCAATTCTTCTTCTTCCATGTTTAAGCCAGACGTGAAAATGTCAAAATGAAAATACCTTTTTGGTGAGTTCATTCTGCAGTCCCTTTTGGCTGACCTAGTGTGAGAAAGATTAGCTGGCAACACAAAGTTATCATTACTGGGGTATGCCCGATTGTGGTTCAAAAATACCACAATCTTCAAGGAGACTCTTACAATAATTGAGTTATTTTGAAGCCTTCAAAAAAGATCCACAATACAAAGTATATGTACAGGTAGATCTCCTGCTGCTCTTAAGTTGAACACCTGGCCCTTTTGAATCTGATTTGAATTTATTTGAAAAGGTGTCCCCCCCCCCCCCGGGACCAAGCTGTGTAGCTGTTGCTGCAAATGTGAATGGATCTAGGGCAGTGATGGTGAACCTTGGCACTCTAGCTGTTCTTGAACTTCAATTCCCAGAATCCCTGATCATCTTGGGCTTCTGGGAATTGAAGTCCAAGAACACCTGGAGTAATCTAGGGTTAATGCTCATAAATGGATTTTAATTTTAACAAAAAAGAAACAATAGGGTTCAAACATCCTTCATATTCAGCTGTACATTAGCAGTGATTGTAAATCTGAGTGTCTCTACTGAAAAACTCATTGCAGCTTTTTTTAAAAAATTGCATTGACAAAAATGTTTTCAATAATCAGAAAACAAAGCAAAGGCTTTTAAAAGATATCTGAAGCCAAGACTAGAAGAATTGCAATGATGAACAAAAAACAATTTCTGAGAAATACTGAGCTAGGGGGAAAAATTGATAACCCCCTTTTCACGCCACAAGCCACATATGACACTTGAATAGGAAAAGCCTGCTTGAGACCAGTTCCCCAAAAGCTTGTATCAAAGGGAGTAAATAGGCTGTTTACTTTGTTAGTCCCAAACAGGCAGAATCCTGATTTCATGGATGTGGCTGTGAATGGTAGAGAATTGCTTGCATTAGTGTAACTCCAATAGCAGACTATGTGAAACAAATAAATCAGGTTTTGAATTCTTGTCCGATTCTGGTAAAATGTGGGGAGGGGGCAGCTAAGAACTTTCTGAAAGTTGCTTTTGCGCAATTTCGTGTAATCTGACAGTTATGGCCACTCCTGGATCGGGACTCCTTGCTCATGGTCACACATGCGCTGGTCACATCCAGACTAGACTACTGCAATGTGCTCTATGTGGGGCTGCACTTGATGACCATTTGAAGGCAGAAACTGGTGCAGAATGCAGCTGCCCACATGGTGATGGGATGTGGGCATTGTGCCCATGCCTCTCCCCTGCTGTGGGAGCTGCATTGCCTTCCAGTATGCCTCTGGGTGCAATTCAAGGTACTGGGAATTACCTTTAAAGCCATACATAGTAGTAGACCAGCATCACCCCAAGGACATCAGCCCATCTCACCAGAGCAGATCGGAGGGCCTCTCTGAGGGTTCCATCTGCCAGAAAGGCTCGTCTCTCTGCCACTAGAAGGAGAGCCTTCTCCGTATCTGCTCTGGCCCTGGGAACCTCTTACCGATCGAGTTGCTCCTCCAGGCACAGCTATTGCCATTCAGAAAGGGGTTAAAAACATGGCTAGCTCACCAAGTGTGGGGTGCTGCCTGTGGGGCAGACCCCCCCCCCCGGTTGGTTGATATAAAGGCCACCCAGGGTTTTTTTAAAGCTTTTTTAGCTTTTTAATTGTTGGTCAAAGGTTTTAATGATCTTAAGCTTAGGATTTTATGTTTATTACACAACATCCCTAAAGAATACACGGTGGAGGTCATGAACAGATTTAATGTCCTGTACATGATAGACAGAGTACCAGAAGAATTATGGACAGAGACACGGGACATCATTAAGGAGGCAGCAAGAGAAACCATACTAAAAGAAAAGAAGCATAAGAAAGCAAAGTGGTTGTCTGATGAGGCCCTTAAAATAGCAGAGGAAAGAAGGAATGCAAAAGTCCAAGGAGAAAGAAAAAAATACAATCACCTGAATACAGAATTTCAAAGAAAAGCAAGGAGGTATAAGGAAAACTACCTGAACGAACAGTGCAAAGAAATGGAGGAAAACAACAAAAGAGGCAGGACTAGAGATCTTTACAAAAAAATTGAGGAAATCAAGGGAACATTTAAAGCAAAAATGACCATGGTAAGGGACAAAGATGGAAAGGAGTTAGCTGAAGCAGAAGAGATCAAAAAAAGATGGCAAGAGTACACAAAGGAACTCTACAAAAAGGACCTCAACACTCCTGATAATAACAATAATGAGAAATTTGAACTTGAACCAGACATTCTGGAGAGTGAAGTCAGAAAGCCCCTAAAAAGCACTGCAAACAACAAATCTAGTGGAGATGATGGTATCCCAGTTGAATTTTTCAAAGCCCTAAAAGATGATGGAATCAAACTACTGCATTCAATATGCCAGCAAATTTGGAAAACAAAACAGTGGCCACAGGATTGGAAAAGATCAGTGTATGTTCCAATCCCAAAAAAAGGCAATGCCAAAGAATGCTCAAATTACTGAACAATTGCGCTCATCCCACATGCCAGCAAGGTGATGCTCAAGATAATACAGGATAGGCTGCAGCAACACGTGGAGAGAGATTTACCAGAGGTGCAGGCTGGTTTCAGAAGAGGCAGAAGGACTAGAGACCACATTGCCAACATACGTTGGATCATGGAGAAAACAAAAGAATACCAGAAACAAGTCTACTTTTGTTTTATTGACTACACCAAGGCTTTTGACTGTGTGGACCACAACAAAATGTGGCAAGTAATTAAAGAGATGGGAATACCAGAGCACCTCATATGCCTCATGAGAAATCTGTACACGAACCAAGTAGCAACAGTTAGGACAGAACACGGAATGACAGAGTGGTTTGGAATAGGGAAAGGAGTAAGACAAGGCTGCATTTTATCACCCTGCTTATTCAATCTATACATAGAGCACATAATGCGCAATGCAGGGATGGAGGAATCACAATATGGGATCAAAATTGCTGGGAGAAACATCAACAATTTGAGATATGCAGACGATACCACCCTAATGGCAGAAAGTGAGGAAGACCTAAAGAACCTCTTGATTGGATTGAAGGAGGAGAGTGCAAAAGCTGGCTTGAGATTCAATATCAAGAAAACCAAGATAATGGCAACAGGTCCCATCAGTCCCTGGAAAATAGATGGGGAAGAAGTAGAAGCAGTGACAGATTTTACTTTCCTGGGATCTAAGATCACTGCAGATGGCGACTGCAGCCATGAAATAAAAAGACGACTGATTATGGGGAAACAAGCTATGAGAAACCTTGGGAATATAGTGAAAAGCAGAGACATCACCTTGAAAACAAAAATTCGCATAGTCAAAGCAATGGTATTCCCGGTGGCAATGTATGGGTGTGAGAGCTGGACCATTAGGAAGGCTGAGCACAGAAGAATAGATGTATCTGAGATGTGGTGTTGGAGGAGAGTCCTGAGAGTCCCTTGGACAGCAAAAAGAACAAATAGGTCAATACTGGAGGAAATCAATCCTGACTGTTCATTGGAGGGACAAATAGTGAAGATGAGGCTAAAGTACTTTGGACATCAAATGAGAAGGGAGGATTCAGTTGAGAAGGCCTTGATGCTGGGAAAGGTGGAGGGCAAGAGAAGAAGGGGGCATCCAAAGATGAGATGGATAGATGGTATTGTGGACACAATGGGCACAGAGCTTTGCTGGCTGAGGAGAATCGTGGAGGACAGAGGTGCCTGGAGGAAAATGGTCCATGGGGTCGCAAAGGGCCGGAATTGACTATGCGACTGAACAATAACAAATTGCGGGGCTATTTTTATGTGGGGTTTTGTAATGTCTGGTATAAGCCGCCTAGAGTTGCCCTAGTGAGGGGGTGGCAGTACAAATTGAAGGAATAAATAAATAAATAAATAAATAAAGAGCCACGGATGGCCACTTTCCCAGCAGCTCTTGTTTAGCGTAACCCCACCCCACAACATTCGGAGACCAATGCCAATAGGTCATTCAAGGAAGTTGTCTATTCACACACAGCTGCTGTGGTATATGCCGTACGACCACTAATAATAATTTTGTGTCAGAAATTATTCTGGGTTGAATGGATTTTTGCTGGAGAAACTCCACTCAGGGGATGCCCGAATGAGTCTTCTTTCATGTCCCCCAGAACTGGGACAGAGATGGGTGCTCAATCCATCATGCAGTACCCGT
Source organism: Bradypodion pumilum (assembly GCA_035047305.1). NCBI lineage: Eukaryota > Metazoa > Chordata > Lepidosauria > Squamata > Chamaeleonidae > Bradypodion > Bradypodion pumilum. Next base: position 198,392,394 of record JAWDJD010000001.1, read on the forward strand.
GTCTTGAACTGCTGACTTGCCGGCCTTCCAGCTAACAAAGCGAGCTTCTTAACCACTGAGCCACCGCATCCCCTTATGACCACTCATTAAGCATCATTTCCCTTGAAAGGTTAACTTGTGAGGCTATAAGAAAATCTTGGTGAATCCTGTGAAGTGAAAATACAACATTTAGCAACAGACAAGTGTTCTGAATCCCAGGAACCAGGCCCATTTGTTTGAATCCATAGATTTGCTTCATGAGGTGACCTCTAAAAATGAAATTCAATTGGTTTGAAGTTAATAGATTTTCCTAAAAACTACAATCATTGCAACTGCCACTCCATGTGAGTTTCATTGTGACTTATACTTTGTTCCTAAACTGTGAGTATCTGAATTGATATCTGGAAAGAGAAAAGGTACACAGGTGTGCACTTGAAGCCATTTCCTTCCAAATATTTAAAATTTGCACACAAATGGGGGAAAATATACCATGAGTGAAGCTGGCACAGCATGGCATCACTCCATTACCAATCTTAGGTGGAAACAAGCACTTTGGATAACACTCAATAACTAACAGAAAGTAACCAGTTGTCAGGAAAAGGACTATGCTAGTATTAGTGGAGACAAGAGGAGAGAATAATGAAAAGCACTAGTGACTCTGATAAATCCTACAGTGCTTATCTATAATATTATTTACTCATTATGCATATGTTGAGGAAAGTGTACTAGTCAGGGTACAGAGAAACAGCATCTGTGAAGATTGTGGAATTTTAAAACCACAATCGGGTGTACCCTGGTAACGGCAACCTTGTGTTGCTGGCTAATCTTTCTCACACTGCAGAATGAACTCACCAAAAGGTGGCTTCATGTTGGCAGTTTCATATCTGGCCTAGACATGGAAGAAGAAGTGTACCAGTCCACCCTTCCCTAGCCATCAGTTTCTATGTGTGTAAATGACAGCTCTCAGAGAGGATAATGTCATATCTAAGAGCCCCTCTGAATGAGCCTGAGCCCCATCGTAGCTTATAGAGGCTACCGAGATAGAGCCAAGATGACTCTAGAGTGCTCCCTTTGAAGCTTGTGGTCAAATTTGTGCTATCAAAGCTGCAGAAAAATACTGTGAGCATAGAGCATGTATATACATTCATTGCAGATTTTAGACAGTTGCTATCATGCACAGGAGACAATGCTGGCCTCAAGCAGCAAAGAACACAAGTTCCTATATCCATCCCAAAAATACATTTCATTGTATATGGCCAGGTCTGTGGAACAGCATGGAAATACTGTTGTTTCAGATTGCTTCATGACAGAATGTAGTATTGTGGCTGACATTCTGTCAAACCTTCAGGAAGTTCCTTGTTTGGATTATGACTCCCACATTTGAAGACCAGAAGTTCAAAAAAAGTAATGCTTCTCCGTTGTGGGTTCTGACCAACGTACGCATGGTTATGTTATCTGAAGCCATTTTAAAACCAGGATGGACAGCCCAAGAGACTGCTGTGACTGTATCTTGTTTTTGTTGTTCAGTTGCACAGTCGATTCTGACCTTTCACGACCCCATGGACCACCGCATGCCAGGCACCCCTATCTTCCAGCATCCTCCTCAGCCTGCCAGGCTTTGTGCCCATTGTCTTGTTAGGTAAAGGTTTCCCTTGCTCGAAAGCCAGTCGTATCTGACTCTAGGGTTCAGTGCTCATCTCTGTTTCAAAGCCGAAGAGCCAGCGCTGTCTGCTTCTGCAGACGTTTCTGTGGTCATGTGACAGGCATGACTAGACACTGGAGCACACAGAATGCTATTTACCTTCCCAGCCAAGTGGTCCCTGTTTATCTACTTGCAATTTCTTATTTTCGAACTGCTAGGTTGGCAGGAGCTGTGACAAAGAGAGGAGCTCATTCCGTCCTGCAGTACTCAGGCATCGAACTGCTGACCTCCCGCCTACCAGTCAGCGTCTTAGCCACTTGAGCCACTGCACTCTTGTTACCATGGGCATATTCTGTGAAGACCATGAAGAGAGCATTGGATTATTTCAGCCACTTAGCGACATGCTACCTGACAAGTTAAGCAGTCAAATAAAGAACAGGATGGGTGGGGATGTACTCATTATCTTTCTACAAAATTATCATTTTCAAGTGGGGCTGAGTTAGTTGAGACAGATGGTTTATCTTTCCTGCTAGTTCTTCTAGTTAGACAAATGAGACTCATATCATTTCAGCTTCCTTACTCCATCTTGCAGTACCAGTGGAGCCATTCCAAATCTGATGCACTGTGTTTTGACTTATTTAATGCGACATACTTTTCCCGCAGTAAACATGATTATCCAAATACTTTAACTCGAGAGCTTCTGCTTTCCTCTGTGGTGTAATTAGTCACACTGCACTCACACTGCATTTAGGAATAAACACACAATTGGAACATCTTCCAAATGTGCCTATATTCCCATACAGCTGCTTACTTCACTTTATTCTTATTTGATTGCTTCAAATACACAGCACTACAGCTGGGCAGCAAATGAGGAAATTTGCAAAAGGCATTGCCTTTATTTTCTTTTACCCTTTTCTTTTTTCTTTTCTTTTCTTTTTTTTTTTTTTGCCTTGCCGAAGCCACCTATTCAGGTATGGAGCCATAGCCTCCACGCAAAGCAGGAGCCATACATGAGCTAAGTTTTCTTGGATTCTATTATTGAAGAACTTGGCAGGATATCTATTAGGCATAGATTTCAAAGCCAAAAGAGTGATCTGAGATCACACACTGGCAGTTCTACAGTGGTAATTTCCATGTTAAAAGAACACTTATCACCAGCACTGCAGCGAAAGAGGCAGTGGTTCACAGAAAGAGCCTCTTGTGAAATTAATTTTGTGTTTATTTTATTAAGCAGCACTTTCCAAATTACTTCTCCCCCGACAACATGAAGTCTCTTCCTGATTTTCCTTAGTGTACTGGATGTTGTTTCTTGGAACATTTAGGATTTTTTAAAAAACTGAGACATTGAGTATTTGCAAAAGTCTAGGAATAAGCTAGGCATCTCATCCATTAATCCTCCTGTAAAACTTTTCATCCCAAAAATAGAAGGACAAATAACTTGTGGACAGGTAGTTAAATAAATGGCCACTGTAAATTCAAATTATCCACATATAAAATGTCTATTTAATGGGCTTAGTAGCTCAGGTCCAAACCAAGATTATATAAGTTATTTATAAATTTGAGTAATCAGCTGAAGAGACTTGATAAAAAGATGCATTTTTAGTTGTTTCCTAAAGGCAATTAAAGACGAAGCTGATCTTATTTCATATGGTAAGCTATTCCGTAATGTGGGGGTTACAACAGAAAATGCTCCTCCATTAGTCACAGCATTATTTACTTCTTTAGGAGTGACTACCGTGTTTCCCCGAAAATAAGACACTGTCTTATATTTTTTAAAACTCCAAAATTAGCACAAGGTCTTATTTTCAGGGGATGTCTTATTTTTCCATGAAGAAGAATACCAGTCTCGATCGCACTTCCCCACTCACAACCAAGGGCGTGGCCCATAAGAAGGCCTGCCGCATCGGAGTCTCGATCCCGCTCTCACCAGGGGAAACTTCTCTTGGTTGTGAGCGGGGAGGCAATCAAGACTCCGATGCAGCAGGCTTTCTTATGGGCCACGCCGGCCGCCTTACAGCCAGGAGGTAAGGAGGTCTTATTTTTGGATGGGGCCTTATATTTCAAAGGCAAGGAAAAATGGGGGGGGTGTCCTATTATGGGAGGAGGTCCTATATTTGGGGAAACAGGGTACTTGTAACTAAAACTGATGAGTGCTCCCTAAGACATGGCAGCATGTCTTAGGGAGAGGTGTTCCTGCAGAAAGCATGGCCCTAAAACATTTAGGGTTTTATAAGCCATAACTAACACCTTAAATCTGACATGGTAGACAATGGGTAACTAATGCAAAGTAACCAGAACCAGGATAATATGGTCATAAAGACCTAAACTTGTTATCAGTCTAGTAGCTGCATTCTGTACCCACTGAAGTTTCTATACCAGCCTGAGGGTAGCCCACATAAAGAGCATTGCAATGGTCAATCTTGGAGATTACCATAGGTCAGCATCATCAGAAACCACCTATCCAGGAATGGGCAAAGTTGGGCAATGTGTAGCAGTTGGTAAAGAGCAGATTTGACCACCAATGAAACCTGATCCTCCATGGATAATATTGGCCCAGGTTATGAATGTCCTCCTTTAATGGGAGAGTGATGCCCCTCAGAATGAGTGAAATTCTCCCAAACTGGAATCCATTACCCATAACAAGCAGGACTTCCATCTCGTCAGGATTCAGTTTCAGCTTATTGTCCTCCATCCATTCTGTGACTGCCTCCACACAACTCTCCAAGGTCTGGACAGCCTCCTCTGCTGAGGTGGAAAAGGAGAGAATTCCAAATCTCCTGATAACTACTCGCAGTGGCCTAATATATTAGTGGCCCCAAATAAAACAAGCATATTAGAAATTTCATTCAGGCTAAATGACTTAAAGGGCTGTTACATGGGAGTTTGGCCTGCTTGGTATTCCCCTGCCTGAATGATTTAGAACAGTGTTCCCCAGCCTTTGGGTTTTGGACTTCAATTCCCAGAAGCCTAAGTCAGTACACTGGCTGATCAGTGCTTTGGGAAAAAGACATAGACTTCTGGGAAATGAATTCCAAAAACCAAAGATTGGGGAACACTAATTTAGAGCACACTGAAAAAACTGCATAATGCTTTTGTTAGAGTGTTATCAACTGTCCCTTATGCTTCCCAATGTGTTATAGGATAGAAGGTTACTGTTTACAATTAAGAATAATTTCAGATAAACACATTTTCTTGATGTGTGATAGATGATCACACCAGTGTCGATTGGGAAATGGTTTAATGAGCGAACAGCAAATAGCACACCAACTATGCCTGGCAAGGAAGACCAACCAAAACATATAAAAATAAAACACTAAAGGGATGTTCAGGGTGAATCCAACTTTCTACTTCTATTATACTGGCAGAAGTGGAGGAAGCCATAAGAAGATGTAGGAATTGCAAAGTGTTTGAACTCAATGATAACTCAGATTGAGCAAATTGAGCATTTGGGGCAAAACACAAAAGAATGGCTCCTTCAGCTATTTAAAATATCTACTAGGCAACCAAATGAATTCCAAAAATATGGCAGAAGACAAAAGTAATCATTATTCTGAAATCAAAGAGCCTTCAGATCACAAAAAAAAAATAGGCCTTTCTACAAAGTGTTTGAATAAAGGGTATTAAATTATTTGGCCTCTAAATATGAACCTCTTCTACAGGTAATTCCAGGACATGTAGGTTTTTGACCTGGCAAGAATTGTATAGCTCAAGAGTTGAATTTTACCCAGCATACAGAATATTTTCTGAAACACATAAAATAACGGGAGCAGCATTCGTTGACCTTACACCAGCATGATACTGTCCACCATCAATTACTGCTCAAAAGGATCTACCTCCTTACACCAAATAACAGACATGCTTATTGTGATACCTCAAAACTGAAGATTCCTTGTTGAATTTCAATGGAGGCACAGTAGCTAGAGGAATCAAAGGAATGATATGCCATAGGGAAGGTTCATGGCACCATTGCTTTTTAGCATTTATACAAATGATCAACCAATATTCCCATGCTCCTGGAATTTCATCTGTGCTTTGACAATCCAGGATGAAGTTTTTGACTGCACTGAGTACCAGCTAACCTCTGCATTAGAATTTCTTTCTCTGTATTATAAAAACAATCAGCTGAAGCCAAACCCTTTGAAAACACATATCTGTGCCTTCCACTTAAAGAGAAGCAGAGAGGTTGCTGTAAGTTACTCAGTAGGGCAAGATTTTGGCACACTACCCTACCCCCAAAGTATTTGGTTGTTGCTCTGAATTGATCCCTCACATACAAAACATTTTCTAAATACCAGACAGAAAGTTGCTGACAGAAATAACATACTTAGGAAACTGGCTGGTTCATACTGAGGTGTACATCCACAAATAATAAGAACAACGGTTCTGCCCCTGTGCTATTAGACAGAATGAGCTAGTGCCAAATGGTATAAGTCAGCACACGCCAAACAAAAGGATGTTGCTCTTATGATTATTATTGGCATCCTGAAATTTAGTCCCACTGGAAAAGTCTATAGTTCTGGAAATACATTGAGAGGTGCTAGTAAATAATGAACAAAATAAAGTCATACAACACCAAAGACAGGTACCATATCCCTATGATGGTTAAAGTTGAGGAAGAGTTTTCTGCACCCCTCTCAAGCTCTAAATATTAAACCAGTAGAAACTAGGCTAAACCTACAGGGAGCAAAACCATCACACCTTGCCAAATAGACAAAAGGCAAAGAGCATCTCCCACCATGACAAAATTCAGCCTGGACCATTTGGCATACACTTAAAGGACTGCAAAGTAGGAAGATCAAAGAATTATCAAGTAAAATGGGACTATTTGGATGCAGGACACATTTTATGTGAATGTGGAGAAATTCAATCAATACAACATATACAAATCTCTCTCTGATACCTGTATATACAACATTTATGTGCATTAAATCTATGCCCCAACACATGTACAAAAGAAGATCTAGTAGATGGTTGAGATAATGTTATTGAAGTAGCTCACCTCTGGTAAAAAATAATCTAATTATCCTAACATTTTACTGTGTTTTGAATTTTACTTGTATTTCATATATACCCATAATTATAAATTGTGTAACACTTTGATGTGAAGAAAGAAAGAAAGAAAAGAGAGCCATTTCTGGACATTGGCAATTTAATCACTTTTCCTGCTTGACAGAGGGCAGAGGAACATCTAACTGATGTCAGTTATAAAACACAACATTAAAAATCATTTCTCTACCTTTTTGGGTGCAAAACTGATTGCAGACAAAGTCACTTCAAGGAAAATATTTTTAAAAAAATATCTGCCATATCGCAGCAGCAGTAGTGTTAAACAGGGAGTGGTGGTGATCACATTTTCTGCCTTTTGCAAAGCAGGTGAAGTGATTAATATACCAGTATCAGGAAGTGCTCGACTTATTAAGCCATTCTAATCAAGCTCCTTCATTCCATAGCAACCCAGGCCAGATTCCTCCTAGGTCATGGGTTCTCATCCTTTTTATTTATTTATTTTTAAGCCATTAACAGGGGAACTGAAGTGCAAAAAAGAATTGATCAAAACTAATTGTTTTTGGGAAGTATGGAGACCCTTTGTGGAATATGTAAAGGTAAAGGTAAAGGTTTCCCATGCTTGAAAGCCAGTCATATCCGACTCTAGGGTTCAGTGCTCATCTCTGTTTCAAAGGCAAAAAGTCAGCATTGTCTGCTTCTGCAGAATTTCCGTGGTCATATGGCAGGCATGACTAGAAACCAGAGTACATGGAACGCTGTTTACCAGTCCCATTGTACAATATCTTCTTACTGATAATAAGAGTAGTAAACCTTCCCAAGAATCTATGTCTTTTTGGAAAGCGAAGAGTTAATAAGTATGGAGTGTATAGTAATTAATGGGAAAATGTAGAATATCCCACAACCACGGGTGGGCCTGCACTAGTTTATTTGTATTACATCATCATGGACAAAATAATTGGATACAAGCTGAGAATGATATTGTATGTGGGTTTTTTTGTTTCTTGCTTGTTTTTTATTATTATTTTCCTCACATCTTTGTTTAATTTTTTTCACATTGCTTATTATTGTCTGGTGGTTTTTAGTGTTTCTTTACTCAATAAAAGGGATTTTTTAAAAAACAAATTAGCCATGGGCCGGACCACATCCCCTCAGATAGCTGAGCAGACCGGACTGGTGGTTCCTCTCACCATAAACACTGCCATAAAACATGTCCTCAGCTGTCATAAATGCATTTACGACAGCCACTGTTGTAAAGGCGTCCACTTCCGCTTCCGGTGGCAGCAGTGATGCGGGCCACATGAAATGGTGCCATGGGCTGGGTCTGGCCTGTGGGCTATAGGTTGTGTACCCCTGTCCTAGGTGCTATTATAGCTGTATCCCCTGACTCTTGAATATGCTACCATGCTTCCTCCTAACACAGGTATTATGCTTGTGTTTTCCAGAGTAGTCATCTTTATAATGGAGAAGAGGGTCACTATTTGTTAACTAATTTGGTTGTGGGTTGTTTTTTTTTAAAGGATAAAATCTTCATATGTTCCACTTGGTGCCTTCTACTAATATGGACTCCTCCTGCCCCCAATTCACAGGAAAAGAACAACCAGTGCATATAGGAACATTACTGATTTTGAAACTTTTCCCCATTAAGAAAAAATCATGTGAAACTGGTTGCAGGGTTATTATTAGGTTCTGTATGTTTGTCCCATTCATGATGCTCTTAAAACTAAATTTCATAATATTCTCCCTCTGTTGTGAATTAAGGGAGAATTGCAAGTTGCGCGGGCAGCGCCTTGCAAAGAGAAAATGGCGGTTTCCCGCCATCCAAATTAGGAGCTAAAGTTGGCGTGAAATCTCCCTCTCTGAGCGCGCTCATGATGCTAATCAGAGTTCTGTGATTGGTTACAGTTTCGGATCCTTTTCCCTATTGGTTAATACTCATATATCCTGTTATGATTGGTTGGTTATGATTGTCTGGTGGGTTGCTACTTCGTATCAAGGAGTCACCGCCCACAAGGGTAGGGCCGAACCGGATCTATACTACCCATTACCGTACAGGTAGCCAGTAACGAGCTAAGCCTGGGTCTCCTCCAAACGCTACCACTTCTAGTGCAACTTAGGCATTGCCTCTTCTACGGCAGATTCCGGAGGGACTGATTTCATGGGATTCGTATAGCCATCTTATCTGGAGCGCCTTGTAAGCGTAACCTGAAAGACTGTTAAATAAACTCCTGTTGTTGTTCTGTTCATCATTGTCTGGACTATTGCTTATAAGGGCTAGATGCGACACCCTCCCTTTTTAAAAAATAGTTTCTGATAAGGACCACACCCAACCCACTGACCTCATCAGAGAGGTTTCCCACTTGCTGGAGTATGAAATTAGGTGAGATGCTTTTGTCTGTCACTGCATGTAAACAAATTGAATGACTTCCTTATTTGAAGCTTTGTTCCTTCAGCAGAATAATTTGCACTACTTGAGGGAAGCAACAGCTGCTAATTAACGACAAAGAAGCAGTAGCTCTCTATCAGTAGCTGAGAGTCATTTTTCTCTCCTAATTTTCAATAAACCCTCTTCTCTCCTCCACCATCCCTTCCACTTTTCCGCCAAGATGTTTTCATGAATCACTGTTGTGGGGGGGGGGGGGAGCCGTATCAGTAACAATGGGGCTTGAATCAGACTTGTTGTGTATCCATGCCAGGGATCAGCCAAGGAAAGCTGACAAGCCATTTAAGGGGGTTGTTTCCTTGGCCTTAAAAAAGAGGGCTGACAATGAAATAAAGCCAGGTCAGCAGGCATGAATCTCTCCCTTTTTCTCTCTTGCACACATAGACACGTTGAAAGCTCATTTTAAAACAGGGTTCAATTCCTACATAGCAGGCATGTATAAAAGGTAACTGCTGGTCACATGCAGCCCTCAGGGGCCCAATTGCAGCCCTCGACACCCCAAAGTACTTCCTGATTCCCAATTCTTCTGATTTTTAAAAAAGTGTCCTCTTGGCCTTCCTGGGCCTCTCTGAATGGGAGCAATTTCAGTGGGTTTTTATTCCACAAGCAGTTTCACATCCCAATGACAGGGCAGTTGCCAGGGGGTGGCTGGGGGGATCAGCTTCCCATGAACTAACAGCCCACCCATTCCTGTTGGATTGGGGCCGTGAAGCGGCCCTTGGGTCCCGGAGGAGACTGGTCAAGTAACGACACGAGACAAGATGGAGCGAAGACCAGTGGTTTATTGAGGGAAAATCATCATCATATATAGGAATTCAAGGCAGCGTGTGATTGAATCGTCATCTGACAGAAAATCATATCACCTGTTTACCCGGGTTAATTGGGAATCTCTCAATTAAGTTAATTAACTAAGGCAAATACTGACAGGGGAAATCCATTGTTCATGGCTTGCACAAGAGTAAACATGGCCACTATTTGCACTCGGGCTTGGGCTAATCTGCAAGTGTGGAATTACCTAATTCCTAGCTTGAGTTAGCTATTCAACTTCCTCCTGCCGAACTGCCTGCCAGGCCAGATATGAGTGAATCAATCTTATGACTATTAATCCGCACCCCAATTTCAGTACCCGCAAAGGCCAGTGACCAGGAGCCTCCCTCAACCGGTGTAACCTTTGTCAGGGACAGTTAATGCCAATTGCGCCCGCGGACACCACACTCCCCCTTTACTTGTTATTTATGGACCTGACAGACGGCCCTGCGCAGGACGGGCATCAGCTGGTGTGGGGGGATGACGCTTCGGGGTTCCCTCCATGGGGGACATCTCGATAGTAGTGAGGGAATACATTGCATGAAACAACACACTGTTGTGCCCAGTATTACCACCCCCACAATCGCCTTGAGTGTCGTCTGAAGCCATCCCCATGGGAACCACGATCACAACGAATCCCACCACCCCCACGAAGCATCCTCCTTGATGTTCTTGACTAGGGTGTGGAGGTCCGTGAGCTGGCTCTGTACTTTGCGTGTGTTGTCTGTAAGATTAAAGCAACACATGTCGTGGACAGACTCGCAGCCCAAATGATGTAACAACAGAAGGTAATCAATAGCTGCTCGATTGTCTAGGATGGCATGGCGAAGCTCTGCCTGCTCCTGGTTGAGCAGCGCTATCGCCGAGGAGGTGTGGTTAATGGCCTTTGCTAATCCGCAAGCCAATTGACCAATTCTCCGAGCGTTGCCGACGGCTAAGCCTGGCACGCCAAGTATGCTGACTGCCAACGAGATGTACTCAGCTTGACTCAGAACCCTAATGTTGCTATCACATGAGCTGTCTAGCTGGGTTGCGCGAGCGCGCTGTATGGGTAAGGACACATTTGTGCTTGGAACAATCATATCCCTAGTGGGGAGTAACAATGTCAAACGACTGATACAACATATGGAATCTGATACATTAGCGGGAATGTAATTCCAGGTGTACTGATTGCATGTAAAGAACCAACCTGAAGGCAGGGTAACATGAGCATACAGTGAACCAAGTGTCTCTGGGTTATCACAAGTCCAGTTGCTGCTGTCAGTGTCGAGGCAGCAATGCTGAGTCCGGCCGACTGCGGAGCAGCCGGTCATTCGAGCACAAGTAGAGTTCGGGCTGGCTGCCACTCGAGGGGTGTGGAGAGTGGCTGCATCAGCCGGCAAGGTCATGGTTAACTGCATTCCCCAGCGAGCGTATGCCGAGAAACTTGTTGGGAGAAATGGATGAAAGATCCGCTTCACCAGCCAGTCACCGTTCCTGGTGTCCACGTCTGGAGTGTGGCACACCGGGATGAGGCAGGTGCTCAAGATTGAGGCAGAACCGGCGTTCTGCTTCAGGCAAAAATCGGACTGGTTGACAAGACTCGCCAACCTTTCCCATAGGTTGTAGTGCATCCGGGCAGAGAGGTCTCCGCCTGGCATCAGATCGCTGGCCTTCAGTGAAGCTGCCTGAACGCCTCCCCCCGCAAGTAGGGAGAGGGTCAGGATGATGGTGACTGCCATGGTGTTGGCGGTAATCAGGGCAAAGACTGCAGACACGATGGTCTCCGGCGTCGGTTCCCAGTCCTCGCGTCGGATGACGTCCTCGGCCTCATGGCAAAGGGTCTTTACCATCCCCCAGGTGACCTTCGGCTCCGTCTGCTGTCACCGCTTCTTCCGTCGGGTCCCCTCGGTCAGGGTGAGGTCCTTCATCTCCGGGATCGGACTCGGGTCAGTCTGGGTCCACGCCATGTGGCTCCAAGTGAGGCTTGACGCACCGGGCTGGAATCCAGATGACACCTGTAGGAGACATAACTGCAGCATACCCTCTTCCCCAGGTTACGAGTGGCGCTGGGCCCCTCCAAGAAGGATCTGGTGGCACTCGGTAACGAACCAGTGGCCGCAGGAGAGCTTCCGAGCGGCGGAAGTGCTTCTCCTGCAGCGTGCAATCCGAAAAAACATTAAGGTGATTGTACGTGAACAACACCTTGTTCAGACAATGCTGTGCTTGACCCTGAGACTTGGGGAGGGCTGGTGGCTCCCCCTTTCTGTTTGTTTGTCAATGTAGGACTTGAGTGTCCGATTGACTCGTTCCACAATCGCTTGCCCCTGCTGATTGTAAGGAACGCCAAAGGTATGCTTGATATCCCAGGTGGCCATGAAGTCGGCCAGCTGCCTAGAGCTGTAGGCCGGGGCGTTATCAGTTTTCACGTGCCGTGGTTTGCCCATCGCCGCGAAGCAGGCAAGGAGATGCTGCTCCACGTGGGAAGCTGTCTCCCCTTTTTGTGCCGTTGCCCAAACGAATTGTGAAAAAGTATCAATGCAAAAGTGCATGTACTGCCATCTGCCAAACTGCGGGACATGTGTGACGTCCATTTGCCACACCTGGTTAGCCTCTGTCCCTCGTGGGTTGACACCCCACGAGGGCCCCCCCCCGGTGCCCCTGCACAATGCTGACAAGAGCGAACTATGCCTTGGGCTTGAGAAAGTGGCAGGTTAAACTGTCTGGCGAGCGCTTTGGCATTCTGATGGAAGAATGCATGACTCTGAATTGGAGTAGTGAAAACACCTAACACTGACCGTTGCTGAATTTCCTTTGCGGCCGCATCCGCTCTGCTATTGCCCGCGGAAATCGGACCAGGTAGGTCCTGGTGACTTCGGATGTGGGCGATATAGAGTGCTTCTGTGCGGTTCCGCAAGTGAAATTGAGCTGTGAGGAACAAACTCAGCAAATTTTTGTCTATCGCGGGACTGATGTATGCTCCCGGTAGACTGTGAAACAAATTCCTAACGTACTGACTGTCAGTAATAATGTTGAAGCGTTCTTTGGCGAAGGTGCGCAAGGCAAGGTTCACCGCTGCCAACTCTGCCCGCTGCGTGGACTTCTGTGGAAGAGTTAGAAGCGTGCGCCAAGCCTGGCCCTCCTGCCAAGTCAAGACACCATATGTGCGACCCCCATCAGTGAAGACTGTTCTGGCCCCCTGAAGTGGAACCAGCGAGATCAATTCGTACAAGCTGACTGTCTGCGTTTGGAGTGAGACGAGTCTGGGGTCCTTTGGCAAGTGGTATGCCAAGCATCCGGTGAATCCTTCCAAGGCAATTGGAAGCGAGTCACCGAGCTGCATCAGCTGCTGAACTTGCTCTTTGGTGAATGGGATCACGATTTTTGCTAAGTCGTGCCCTGAAATGTCCCTAGCTCTCAGCCTTCCGCGGTAGACCACCGCGGAGACCAACTCTTGAGGGGGAATGATGTTTCAGGAAGAGGTGTTCGGTAAGTACACCCATTCCACAATACTCGCTCCTCTCTCGGAGTCCACTCCTAGGGCTCCGGTGAACATGGATCTGGCCCGAACGATGTACAAGTTCAGGATCGTGGCATATGGCCCCTGAGCAATCCTGTCCACCTACCTTTGACTGAGAATTTGGTTGACTTTCTCGAGAGCCAAGCGTGCCTCTCGAGGAATTTGTATCCGGTCTGCCGGCTGCTTACCTAGCGTTAGCAGCGAGAAGAGCGGCTTTAGAAGATCCGTATCCAATCTGAAATACGGTCTGGCCCAATTAATGTTACCTAAAGCCTGCTGCAATTCTACCAAGGTGACTGAGTCTTTTAAATTGATCTGGGGCAAAACTGGTGCTGCGAAAGAACGGAGAAGCCGATGACCCAAGTATGAGAATGGCTCGGTTCTCTGGACTTTCTCTGGGGCAATGAGTAACCCTTTTTCCCCCAGGCTGGCCTGGAGGTCTTTAAACATTTCGCTGCTGAGTTGCGGCGCTGCAACCAAGATATCGTCCATGAAATGGCATACTAAGGCTGTGGGGTGAAGGTTTCGAAACTTTGCCAGTGCATTGTGAACATAAATTTGGCACAGGGTGGGCGAATTGAGCATCCACTGTAGCAAATACTTCCACGCGTAACGCTGCGTGGGCTCGCTGTGGTTCACAACCGGCACCGTAAAGGCGAACCTTTCCCGATCTCTCGGATCCAGGGGAATGGTATAAAAACAATCCTTAAGGTCTACGACCAGGATCTCCCAACCCTCGGGGATCATATTTGGATTCGGAATGCCGCATTGAAGCGGACCCATTGGCTGTATACATTTATTGATCTCTCTGAGATCGTGGAGGAGTCGCCACTTCCCCGACTTTTTCTTAATGACAAAAATGGGCGAATTCCAAGGACTAGTGGACTGCTCTATATGTCCTGTGTCTAGCTGTTCTTTAACCAGTTGCTTTAGGGCGACTAATTTCTCCCCCACTACCGGCCATTGCTCTACCCATACTGGCGTGTTGGTAAGCCATTTAAGTGGCAGAGCCATTACCCGAAGGTAAGAGATCGCTTCCTCTAAGCGATTGATAAAGTCCATGTAGGACTCCTGGGCACCCTGTTTGACTGTGGTGTAATTTTTGGCCGCTTTGCCAGTTGCTGGGACCTTGAGAAAAGCCCTGAAGGCCGTCTCAGCTGACAACTGAAGGGTGGCGAGCGGCAAGGCGGTCTGCACATCGATGGATTCGAAGGCACCTGAACCATATAACTGGTCAGGAATTATCACCCCACCCATCCTGGCAGCCCTTGCCTGAGCCTCGAGGCGATACTCGCTGTCCCATAACAGATACTGGCTGGGGTTGAGCATCATCCGCATGACGGCTTTCCAGTCGTGCGGGATGAACCTCGTGTTCTCGCACACTTGCTGAAGCGTGCACCTAGTGAAGCGACTCTGTAGTCCAGTCTCTGAAATGGCCTTCCGCATAGCCATGAGGAGCTTATACGGGACTGGTGAATGAACTATCTGCTGCTGCCCTGTGAGGGCATCTACCTCCAAGCGAATTGGACAAATCTGACTAAGCTCAGCTAGTTCTTCTGCTGGCAATTCCCCCTTCCTGATCTCTTCCTCAACTGTGTGCTGGAGGGCACTTTTGGTAGTTTGGGAACCTGTAGCTATCAGAGAAGCGCCAGCACTCCCCATTCCATGCATTCCACCGGTGACATCTGCAGCTGTCACCGAGGGAAAGCTCCCTACACTACTCTGCTTAAACTGAAATGACGGATAGAGCGCCGTGGGCGCCGATGGCTCTGCTGACGCTGGGGGTTCTTTGGCCTCTACCCGGACTGGGTCCACCTCTGCTAAGAGTTTCTTACATTTGCTCCATGTGCGAATTACGCCATCTGGAGCTTTCGGGGGTTGCTGAATGCAGACTCCTATCTGATCCCAGAGCTGAAGGGATAACGTACCTACTTCTGGGTAAAGCAGGCAGTGTTCCCTCAAGAACACCAAAAGCCGCACTAGTTCCCCACTGTGAAAACTTATCTGATATACCCTGGCCAGGGTTTTGAATTCATCCTCATGAATTCTTTGACTAGCAGACGGATGTTGCCGCTGAGGACAAGTCCCCATATTACCTGCCAGGTCCTTTGAAGTCTCCTTCTCGGGACGATTCGACGCGTCTGAAGCTCAGGCAATAGGTTTTGCATGACGAATCTCTGGGTAGAGCTTGGAGTGTGGACTGCTGCCACGGGCCCTCGGTGGCTTCTGCGCTGTCAGGGGTTCACAGCCGACCCTGAGCGGAACGCGTTTTTCCGTGCTGCAAGCCACCGCGAAAGCCGGAGCAAGCTGTAGGATGCCTCTCTGAGATGCCTCGTCGTGGAGCTGTCTTCCCGATCGGCTGGCTTTCCGACCGGGCTGCCGCGCTGTCCTCCGGGGTGATCGGACACGGTTCTAGCGTAGAACCGGACCGCGTGGATCGCTTACTCTCGAGTAGGATCACGTCTCGGGGTCACCAGATGTTGGATTGGGGCCGTGAAGCGGCCCTTGGGTCCCGGAGGAGACTGGTCAAGTAACGACATGAGACAAGATGGAGCAAAGACCAGTGGTTTATTGAGGGAAAATCATCATCATATATAGGAATTCAAGGCAGCGTGTGATAGAATCATCATCTGACAGAAAATCATATCACCTGTTTACCCGGGTTAATTGGGAATCTCTCAATTAAGTTAATTAACTAAGGCAAATACTGAC
Organism: Bradypodion pumilum; assembly: GCA_035047305.1. NCBI lineage: Eukaryota > Metazoa > Chordata > Lepidosauria > Squamata > Chamaeleonidae > Bradypodion > Bradypodion pumilum. Next base: position 198,408,480 of record JAWDJD010000001.1, read on the forward strand.
AGGGGAAATCCATTGTTCATGGCTTGCACAAGAGTAAACATGGCCACTATTTGCACTCGGGCTTGGGCTAATCTGCAAGTGTGGAATTACCTAATTCCTATCTTGAGTTAGCTATTCAACTTCCTCCTGCCGAACTGCCTGCCAGGCCAGATATGAGTGAATCAATCTTATGACTATTAATTCGCACCCCAATTTCAGTACCTGCAAAGGCCAGTGACCAGGAGCCTCCCTCAACCGGTGTAACCTTTGTCAGGGACAGTTAATGCCAATTGCGCCCGCGGACACCACACCTTCCACCCCACCCTGGGATGTCAATGAAAATGTGGTGAAAGGTGTTGATTTTTGAATAAAAAACATTAATTTTTGAATGAAAAACATTGTTTTTTGAATAAAAATCTACAAGGGTGAATATTGCCATCCAAGTTCCAGATGTTGGCTTGGTCAGTTCCTAGACCTCTGAAAATGTCCTATCTCTGTTATATAACAATCATTTCTGGGTAAGAGAACAGTAAATAAACAATAAGTAAACTATGATACACTATGTAAGAAAATCAAATTTTACTTTCTGTGTCAGACTAAAGCTCTGTCTACTTCAGAGAGGGGAACCCTGAACCTCCAGATGATCCCATATTCTCACTACTGTCATCCATGACCACTAGTCATGGCTACCGGGGCTCATGAGAGTTCAAAGTTACAAGAATCTGCAAGGATATCACTTTCCCATCCCTTCTTCTTCTTTCGTGTCCAGATCAAACTTTGGACTGCCAAAATGAAGCCGCCGTCTTGGCTTTGTAGTTAAATCTTTGTTGGTACATGTTTCTGGTAGTAATCAGCAGATCAGCAAATGAGACGGATTCTGTATCGCTACACATTCACACAGCATGTTGTTGTCTGCCGGCAGCACCCACTTGAGCTTGTTAATCTTGCATTTAGGAAGCCCAGCTCTCAGCCTATTCAGAATCCTTCAAGTGAAATAGTGAATGAGCTCCCGTCTTCGTCCCAGCTCCTGCCAACCTAGCAGTTCGAAAGCAAGAAATTGCAAGTAGATAAATAGGGACCACTTCGGTGGGAAGGTAACAGCGTTCCGTGCGCTCCGGTGTCTAGTCATGCCTGCCACATGACCACGGAAACGTCGTCTGCAGAAGCAGACAGCGCTGGCTCTTCGGCTTAGAAACAGAGATGAGCACTGCACCCTAGAGTCGGATACGACTGGCTTTCGAGCAAGGGAAACCTTTACCTTTACCTTTATCATCCTTTAATGTTATTCTTTGTCCAGTGAGCTCCTTCCTCCATCTTCTAATCTGATTTTGCCCTTGCATACACTCAAGAATATTTGTTTCCTATTCCTGGCCTAGCACAGCACACTCTTCACAAAAAAGGACCTTCAGAGTAGAGGTTTTAAAGCTAACAACCATCTTTTTCAATTATGACTACTAAGACCCCATAGAACTGGCCTATGGAGCATTGAGAGCTATGGATGTTTTTGATCCAGAAGATGCACCCACAGCTAAAGTAAGCCTTTTTATCAGTAGGCTGGATGATGACAAATGGAAGACACCCCTTTTATTCAGTTTTACATTGAACCAGATCCATTGCTTTACAGGAGTCATCTTAAACTATGCCCTGTGTAGTAAGGCTGAAATCATTACAGAAGGCAAAGTTGTTAATGAGGACAAGGATAAAGAACAGGTGTGTTGGTTATAATAAGGCTGTGTTAAGCTGTCTGTTCCCCCAAAGCAGATGGAATAGTATCTGAATATATTAACTTTGAGTTGTGCTCAGTGATGTCCTCTGGCCTACGGAACAGACATTGCAAGAGAACGAACCTACCCATTTTCTCTTGAGACCTGTGTGTATCATTCAAATTGGTTCCGTTCTGGACATTTGGAAATCTCTTTGTATCTCTGATTCAAGATCCAACTCCAAGTATGGCAACGGGGAGGGGGCAATGACCAGAATCCTGTTGGCTTCACTTGTCAGTGTGATGCAGTTAGCATACATCTCTTTGTTGAATTGTCCCAAGTATTGGCATTTGCTGCTGTGCATTGTGTTGTGCTTGTGGCAGTTCACCAACAATATCTAACATCAATTGTATTACACCTATGCAAAAAAAACAAACAATATTTTTCTGCCCAATCGCAAAATGAGCGGAGGAGGAACTACTTCACTATTCTGATTCCCAGTGACCATGGAGGCAGAAGCAGGCCCATGCTGGGGTGCCACATTACTGGGATGGGTAGCCGCACACCTCTACTGAGAACCCATAACTTAAAGGACCGCGCCACCTCGGCAGTTTCCACTTCAGCTCTTTTTGCAGGGCTCTCCTCGGCCCTGTGGGAGAAAGTCCGAAGCGCTTTGGCAGCAGCACAGAGATTGTTACTTCTGCTTCTGGGAGTTATGAGGGCAGCATGGGCCAGATGAATTGGCATCTGGGGATCTTGCCCCTTGGGCCATAGTTTGGGCACCCCTGCTGTAAGCAGAGAAAATGGTAGCTTAAAATCTATCTCATCCTGTTGCAAAACAGATTGCAAGGCACATTTTACTTCTGCTTTCGATGGGAGGAACCATGTGACCGGCCCACTGAACCATGTGATCGGCCTGCTAAACCATGTGACCGGCTCATTGAACCACATGATTGGCCCATGGCCTGAAAAGTTTGGGCACCCCTGTTTTAAAGTAACACAACTGTTTTAAATGCACTACTTTGGAAGTGAATAGTGAAATTAAGTAATTTTTGTATTGTACAGCCCACTGTAACCTTCGGAGTGGTAGCCCAATTAGTCTGTGAAGACATAGCAGACAAGAAACAAAACAAAGCAAACATTAAAAGAAGGATAAAAACACTGTGGTGCCTTATAGAAAAAGTGCTACATTTTAATGTGAGCTTTCATGGATCAAGTCCCCTTCTTCAGACATCATGAAAGTACGGGATCCAAACAGCTGCCTTTCTTAAAAATAATGTCCCAATGTGCTTGAAAAAAAGTTTCCTTTGGTGACTTTAAATTACATAACATGGACAGGCAACCAATACAGCTCTTGTAGAATAGGTGTGACATGATTCTACCTACCATATTGGTTATAGTTTTGTTCCCTCTTTTCTGAAATAGTAGCAGAAATTGTTGAGTTGCTGCAAGGATGAGTCCCATGGGTAATGTATCTAGCTGAGATACCACGTTGGTTTTAGGGACATTGCCAGATTATTCCTGTCTCTAGGAAATTTGTATTTAGTAACTAGCATATTTTGCCCGGCAGTGCCGGGCTTTTTAAAATTATGTTGGATAGTAAAGGGTTCCTTTTTTTTCTTGAACCAATGGCGCTGTGCTTTTTTAAATGGTGGTGTAAGGTTTTTTGTTTTTTTGGCTTTGAGGCGCTGCGTGCGCTCCCAGTGGGGGCTTTTTTTGGCTTTGAGGCGCTGCGTCCGCCTGTGGCGGACTTGCGCTCCCAGTGGGGGCTTTTTTTTGTGTGCTGGCTTCCTCAGTGCCGGGCTGTTTGAAGTGGTTTTTAAAGGTTTTTTGTGTTGTTGTTTTTTTGGAAATGAGGTTAGTGTGTAATTTGTGTTTGTGAAAATGTTTATTTTTTAAACTGTTTTAAACTGTGTTGTTATGTTGTTGTTTTTTGGATTTTAAAAAGAGGTTAGGTTGTTGTTGTTTTTTAATTATTGTTTTTTAAAAAAGAATGTGTTTCTTTGTGAATTTTTGTAAATTGTTTTATTTTGGATAATAATTTTAAAAATGTGTAAATTTATGTTTTTTTAAATTGAATGTATTTTACAGTGTTTTTTATTTTTTATAGAAAATTTATTATTTATGTTATCTGTGAATTATTTTTGTTTTGTTTTTTTGGATATTTTTGATTTTTTTTAATTGATTACCCTATTTTTGGGGATTTATTGGAAATTTGGGAATATTTTGGATGTTTTTTCTCCTTTGGCCATTGGGTGGTGGTGTTGAGCAATTTTTTGGAATTGCTTATTCCGGTGAGTCTCTTCTTCTCCTCATTTCATTTCTGGGTTTCATCGGGGCAAGTCGTCTTTTGGTAAGTTCTCCCGGTTTTTTTTAAGGGGGTTTTTTTGGGTTGGGGGGCGTTCTGTTTTTGTTTATGATTTTGGGTGGGGGTTTGTGTGTGTGTGTGTGTGTTTTTTTAAGGGGGGGTTGGGCTTGGGGAGCGTTCTTTTTTTGTTTAGGGTTTTGGGTGGGGGTTTGTGTGTGGGTTTTTTTAAAATGTTTTTGGGTTTTGGTTGGGGGTTTCTTTGTTTGTCTTTTTGAGTGTTTTTGGATTGTTTTTGTTGCGTTCTTTTTTTTGGGAGGGGGTGCCTTTTGTTCTCACGGGCCATGCTTGGTGGCCCGTGGGAAGGAAGGACACTTGCGGCGGTGGTGCCTTTTCTTCCCATGGGCCATGTTGGGTGGCCCATGGGTAGAAAGGGCACTGGCGGCGGGGGTGTTGTTTTTCTTCCCATGGGCCATGCTGGATGGCCCTTGGGAAGGGAGCGTTGTTGCGTGGAGGGTGCCTTTTGTTCCCACGTTCCCATGTTTGGTGGCCCGTTGGGAAGAAGGGCAGTTGCGGGGGGGGGTTGCCTTTATTTTTGGCGCACCGGCTGGCCCTTCGAATGGAAGGGCAGCGGCGGCCGGGGTTGTTTTTTTCTTCTCCACGGGCCATACTTGCTGGCCCGTGGTGAAGAAGGGCAGTTGCGGGGTGTTTTTTTTTAACTTGTTTTTTTCACGCGCCGGCTGGCCCTTCGAACGGAAGGGCAGCGGCAGCGGGGGGGTTATTTTTTTCCCCACGGGCCATGCTGGCTCGCCCGTGGGGATGAGTTGCAGTGGCGGCGGGTTTTTTTTAGCTTTTATTTTTTGCTCGCCGGCTGCCTCAGTGTCCTGCGCACTAATGGCGCGCAGGACGCTGGGGCTTGTAGTTTTGGCTGCGCGTGTTTGGTTTCTGCGGCGGTTTTTCTTTTGCGGCTTTTTTTTAATTGGCCGCGGCGCGTTTCCGAACGTTCCTTTTGCTGCGCCGCTCAGCCTGATTGGCTCTGGTGCGGCGCGGTGAAAGGAACTTTGGGAATTGAAGTTCCCTTTTTTGTTTGCGACTGGGGGGCTCCTGCCCCCGGGTCGAAAATTTCAACCCGACAGTTACCTGCAAACCCCGTTCGGGTGAGTGAACGGAGGCTCGGACGGGGCTAGTGGGGCCTGGTCCAACATCCTTTGTCACATTCCAACGGTTAACGCACCATTTTATAGGTATAGATTCTACCGCACCTGGTGAAAAATACTCCTAGTGCCACCTGAGACTCAAATAAACGCCCTGAACTACCTCTCTATTAAGGTTGCAGTGCTACATACACTTAGCAGAGGGTAAGTCTCCATTATCTTTCTTCTGAATTCACGTGCTCTGGAATTTCTCTGTTTTTCACACTCAGAATGAATAAAATCAGATTACATTTACTCAGACACAATTTATTCTGCAATTGTATCAATGAAGAAACTATTTAGGTGAAGTATTGCCCTTCCCTGGGTATACAACATTGCACATTTGATTTTGAACATGCAGAAAATGTAATGAAAACAAACTAATTAGAAATAAATGCACATTCCTAATGCAGCAAATATATTTGCTAGGAAAGGCCTTGAGCCTGCTAAACACAAGTAAGAATCATCATCTGAAGTTTGTTTGTTATCTATACCTATAAAGGAAAGGCATGACCATTCATGTCCAGCAGGCATGGCCACACCCATGTAACCTATCTCGTAATACTATACACACACCTTCAGTGTGTCCTGGACATCAGCCCCGCGAGGGTCCGGAGGCTGGGGGTGAGGCCTACGGCCCACCAAATTGGCCAAAATGGCTGCATACGTTTGAGGTGGGGGACCATCCACACAAGGCGGGGGGAGAGCCAAGGAAAGCGATGGTGGTGACGGTCCTAAGACATCACAACCTTGCGCCTCAGAAACTTGCTGGTGAGCATGTGTGCGCGAGCACTAACGCTTCACCACCGGGCAGACACAGCCACAGCCATGGCCGCAAGGCTGCTGAAGACAGCTGCCGTGTGACTTCTGGTGCGGTCACCCACCCAACTTCCCACGTGGCACCGCAATTCCCCCTAAGCTCCAGAAGGAATAATAATAATAATAATAATAATAATAATAATAATAATAATAATAATAATAATAATAATAATAATAATAATAATAATAATAATAATAATAATAATAATAATAATAATAATAATAATAATAATAATAATATTTTTTAAAATAATAATATTTTTATTTATATCCCGCTTTTCTCAGCCCAATGGGTGACTCAAAGCAGCTTCAGACAATAAAATACAATCATAAGAATACAATATTCAAAAATACAACATAACGGAAGTCATAAATTCAATATTACAGACAGAATCGAGTACAACATACAATAGAAAGAACCGTAATAAAAGCTGTTCAACAATTCCCTGCTCCACTCACCCCACCCCCAGGCACATCCAAAATAAAACATAAATGCTGACATTTCAGCAATTACTGAAGTTCTAATTGGAATCCAAACCCTGGAAAAAGGTGGGGGCGGGAGGGGCTCTCCACCGCCCAGCTGACAATCTGCCGCTGCTGCTTCTCTACCGGTGATGGCAGGGCCAGGGTCGGTGGCATGGACGTCTTGGTGCTGCCGCCAGCTTTTTATCCCCTCCAGGCAAGCAGGACCCAGAGAGGGAGGGCAGGAGGGGCTCTCCACCACCCAGCCGACACAGCTGCCGCTGCTGCTTCTCCATCGGCGATGTCAGGGCTGGGGTCGGTGGTGTGGACGTCTCAGCGCTGGGGATGCCACCAGTTTTTTATCCCCCTCTGGGCAAGCAGGACCCGGAGAGGGAGGGTGGGAGGGGCTCTCCACCGCCCAGCCGACACAGCTGCTGCTGCTGCTGCTTCTCCACTGGTGATGTCGGGGCTGGCAGCATGGACAGGGGAGGAGGAGCACCAGCCAAGTCCACCTTGACCCACCTCCCTGCTTCCACACCGAGAGGAAGGGGGTGCTGGACAAGTCCGCCTCTCCCCCCTCCCTGTCTCCTTACCGAGGCACCAGGAGGGAGGAGGGGAATGGGGAAGAGCTGTCTCTGCCCTGCTACCCCTTCTGCACCACCTGAGGAAATGACCAGGTGAGGCGCTGCCATAGGAGCTGCCTCTGCCCTACCACTCCTCCCGTCCTCAGCCACACCACCTGAGAACGTGGCCGGGCAAGGTGCCACCATAGCCACAGCCTCTACCCTGCCGCCCCTTCTGCCCTCAGCCATGCCACTGAGAACACGGCCGGGCAAGGTGCTGCCATAGGCCCTGCCTCCGCCGTGTCACCCCTTCTGTGCTGCCTGAGGATACAGCCAGGCAAGGCACTACCGTAGGCACTGCCTCTACCCTGCCTCTACCCTGCCGCTGTCCTGCTGCCCCTTCTGCCCTCAACCATGCCGCCTGAGGATGCAGATGGGCAAGGCAGCACCATAGGCGCTGCCTCTGCCCTACCGCCCCTTCCAAACTGCCTGAGGACACAGCCGGGTGAGGCAACGCCGTAGGCACTGCCCCTGCCCTGCCGCCCCCTCCACGCCACCTGAGGACATGGCTGGGTGAGGTGGCGCCATAGGCTGCACTGACTGAGGTGAGTGAGGCTGTGAAGCAGGCGCAGGCTCTCCCTACCTGCCAGGAGAAATGGCAAGGGTAGGAAGAACTGCGCATGTGCGAGAGTTCCATTGGAGGAAATGTGCATGCGTGAGAATTCCCCCAGCTGATGGGGAAACCAGCTGCCTCAAGCTGCTGTGCACATGCGCGCCAGGCCTGGGCAGCAGTGTGCATGCGCAAACGTCTGGCCACACCATGTTTTTCACCCACGCGAAAAACAAAATGCAGCGACCACAGCCATGCAACCCTCCACAGCAGATGGAAGAGAAGAAGGTGGAGGAGGGGTCCTCTGAAGTGAGTGAGGCTGCGGAACAGGCCCATGCAAGGAGTAGTAGGCACTAAATGAGGTGAACGACATGACCAATGACTGAGGCTGACCAAGGCTGCGGAACAGGCGTGGGCCAGCACCTAAGGAGAGCATCTGGAGCACCGCCACAGGGGAAGGAGGCGGAGGAATCATGGCTACATTAAGGCTTGCTCAATGCGGGGGGAGGGGTCCAAGGCCAGCGCCTGAGGAGTGCCCCAGATGCCGCCACTGGAGGAGGAGGAGGATTCGTCTGGGGGTCATGCGGCTACCGAATGGCTTGCAAGATGCGGGGGGAGGAGGGCAGGGTCTGGGGCCAGTGAAGCCCGCAGGGAGATGTAGTCCCGCACGCACTCCCAAACACTTGCCCCCACTTTCCAGACTTCATTTCCCTTTCGCCTGCCCTCCAGACAACTACACCACCCAGCAGGAACCACGCAGAAGAGAGGTCCTGCTGGGAGGTGTAGTTGCCTGGAGGACAGGCCCCAGGGAGAAGCTGGGAAGGAGGGGGAGAGGGCACTGAGATGTGGGGCAGAGCCCCCCCCCCAACATCGCCTGGGTGGAGCCGGGCACTCATGCTAATTTAATCTTAAAAATGGAAAAAAGATTTATGCTAAAAAGGCATACAAAGGTTTGCTGGAGAGGATCGAGCTCCTTTTTGACCTTTTCTGCTAGGTTTGGCCGATATGTGCAGATTGACCCATAATGTAGATTAGTGGTTCTCAATGTTTTCAGGTCATGGGACTGACCATGCCCCCTGGGACAGCTAATCACATGGTTCCTCCCACTGGAAGTGGAAGTAAAATGAGCCTGCGCATGAGCAGGTGCATTTATGGCAGCATTCTGCACATTTGTGGGCACGTTATGCGCCCATGCATTCACATTTTACTTCCACTTCCGGGTGCGACGAGGGCGGCATGAGCTGGATAAATTGGCATCAGGGTCCAGGTCTGGCACAGAGGCCATAGGCTGCAAATGCCTCATGTAGACTGTTGAGTATCAGGCATCTGAGTTCCACTTTGAAATGTAGAGATGTTTCACGCATCTGAGTTCCACTTTGAAATTTAGAGATGTTTCACACTCTCCATGACACTGCAGTTGCACTACCATTTGACCAGTGGTGCTGTAGTTCACCTGTTTTTTTTAATGGAGCACATCACTGTGACTTGTAGCAGTAACAAGAATGGCAATTAGTTGACTTCTTGAGTTTGCATCGCACAACCATTTCTCAACTTCTGTGTTTCACTCTTTTTATGTTGACAGTACTCAGTATGAATTAGGAGAACAAAGCATCTCTGTAACTCTTCTGGGAGTCTAACAGTTACTTGGTGCTCTAACAAGTGTTATTCCTGTTGAAAATTCACATTTCTGGAATGTTGCTACAGTTCAGCATCTGTGCCATTTACCTCACACAAAGGGGCTCGTGTAAAAACAACAACCCACAGCCTGTTTAATAACCACACAGTGCTGAAATTTCTCTGATTCATTTGAACTTTTGCCACAGATTTGTAGAGGCTGGGCTTGTGCAAGAGGGTTTTTTCAGAGGAATTGGTCTTTCCTGAAATCTTAGAAGAAGAAAAAATTGGAAAGCTCATTTTATTTCTGTCATAAATCATTCATTAAATTCTATAAGTGCAGTTCCCCATTTTAGCTTCATACCCATGTAACTATCACACAGTTTCTCAGGTTTTAAAAAAATAAAGGAAAGGAAAAAATAAACAGTGTAGCAGCATTTCCACAACAAAATCCTAAAACATTTGAGTTCCAAACTGAAAGCCATTTTAGAGGAAGGGAAAGACAATTTTCCCCCAACCAATCAATGAAGAGACGAGATACAGCAAATGGGTTTTAAACTTGGGCCATAACTTTAGTTAATACTTTAATCCCAAACCTTTGGGTGGGGCTTGTAATGAATTAAAATAGGGACTTTTGCTTTTAGCAGGTAAAGTAGTTTCTTTGAGTTCTTAATTTCCTGGGCAGAGCTAGAGAAGCCTGAGAAACGACCTTCAGGGTAGATGTTAGTTATTTTACTTTTGGATGTAGTCATAACAGGTTGAAAACTGTGTGAATGGAACTAAGAATGATGGACATTGTATGCTGTGCTTTAATTGGTTAAAATCAAGGAAGAGGTGGGATGAGTGAAAAATGATGGGTTTTGTCATATTGGAATGTGGGAGAAAAATGTCATGATTGCCATTGCAGTGACTCTGATTGCCAAGATGCTGAACAAGAAATAGTGTACTTATGAAGGGGTACAGGTTTCTGGAAGGTTGAATGAGTCCTAAGATAGTGGGATATCATGGGTGTGTTATCCTTAGAAGGCTTAGGATAGTGCCTGTACTCTATGCCAGAGCAGGTGGGCCATCCTGGCTCCTCTCTAGCCTGGATCAAGTGAGTCCTCACTCTTAGCAGGCTGTACCTTGCAAGCCCTGCCCAGGCCAATTAAGCTGGTGTCCTTCCTCATGACAGTTTCCAACCTGGTTCTCATGAACCTAGGCCAGTTATAACCTAGGAAAGGCTCAAAAGCCACACCTGCTTATTAAGTATTTGGAGCCCACATTTCTTGGTAAAATTGGCAGAGAGGGGTGCAAATAATCTAATGATATCCTGTGAGACTCACTACTACCACCCTTATCCCTCACAAACCGCTGGAGGAGGAGGCCAGTTTATGCTTGGCTTCCTTCTTCCACCAAGCTGCCAAATGCAGCTTCTAGACCCCTTTGCAGGTCTTCTTAGAAGGTTTCAGCCCCTTAAATCAATTGAACATCTCAGGGCAACCATATTGAATGCCCGCATGTTCTAAGTATAAATCCCCATTCTTGATAATCCGGCCCTCTGTTCACAGATTATCCCTTTCCATGTTCTATCCAAACAACAGAGATCATTACCCCTCACCAAACTCACCTGGCCAAAATGACAGCCCAGATGATAATCACACTAGGCCAAAGTTGTGGTATTTCTTGGAGTTCACTTATTGCTCTGAAAGTCAACTCTTTGCCTTTCAGACGGCCAATATCACTGCCCTCTAGCTATACTGCAAGAACAGTTGGGGCCACCAGTGCAAAGCTACACAGGCTAGCTCTTCTGGAAGGCTCAGTGGGGAATCTGATTTCTGACCCAGGTACTTCAACTCATTGAGCTATCAAGCCAGCTAGAAGGCATCATAGCAATCAAATTTAGACATTACCTAAATACAGTATGCTTCGGGAAGCTCAGATTACCGTTTTTTCCCCTTATAAAAAACCTTTTCCTTTCTTCACTCCAGATGCATTGAACTATAAAGCTCATCATCTCTAGGCAGCATAACCTTTGACTATTTTAGCCAGATTATAGATAATCGAAGTAATATTCCAACATAATTTAAAGGTGTGTGTGTGTGTGTGTGTGTGTGTGTGTGTGTGTGTGTGTGTGTGCTCTAGCATAATTTATAAAACAGTAGATCTTCGGCTTAGAAACAGAGATGAGCACTGCACCCTAGAGTCGGATACGACTGGCTTTCAAGCAAGGGAAACCTTTACCTTTATTTAGATCCATTAGCGGAAGACCTCCTTCCACATACAGGAATACCATTCTGGGCTCACATCAATGGCTGGGGAGAAATGTGCTAGTGGTTTTTCTTGCATCAGTGGTAACCACTTCATAAAGAAATGAACTAAAAATGTGAGACAATTTTACATTGAGCAATAACAGTAATTTTTCAAAGCTGCCTCTAGCAGCTTGTATGATTGTAGTGGCAACTGTTCTCAAGCTTTTATAACTGATCAAATAATGATAGCTCCCTATCATCATGAAATAAAACCTTACTTTCTAAAATCTGTCACTTACTCTGTCATAAATATAGGCTAAAATGTTTTTAAAGGAACTGTAATTTTGAAATCCAAAAGTTTTAAAGCTTTTTTTTAATGACTAGTTTTGTATAGTTTTTAAACAAACAAAGGATTAACTAAATTTTCAAAATCTTAACTGAACCGTTTAAAGGCAAAAATAAAATAAGAACAAGAATTAATATCAATACCTGAGATGCTAATGATACAATCTGGGTTTAATGAAAATCATGAGTTTTTATCTATCTAGCCGTTCAAGACCTGAGTGTTGCATGACGGACTGAGCTCCCGGCCCTGTTCCAACACCTGCCAATCTGGCAGTTCAAAAGGAAGAAATTGCAAGTAAATAAATAGGTACCACTTTGGTAGAAAAGGTAACAGTATTCTGTGCCTGCCACATGACCATGGAAAACATCTGCAAACACAGACAGCACTGGCTCTTTGGCTATAAACGGAGATGAACACTGAACCCTTGAGTCAGATATGACTGGCTTTAGAGCAAGGGAGACCTTTACCATTTTTATCTATCTATCTACCTATCTACCTACCTATCTATCTATCTATCTGTCTGTGTGTGTCTGTCAATTAATGGATCAACAGATACACGGACAGACATACAGATAGATTTGATTAAATGGCACTTATGATATGGAAAGAATGTGAGTGAGAAATTCTTGGCCCTGCATGGCGGGCCGGCATTAAACGTTCTTTACAGGTTCCCATAGCAACCCACATTGATAACTCACATCTCAGCAATGGAGTTAAACAAGGGGGCACATGGAGCTTGGGAAGGTGCAGTCTCCTTTAAGCAGATCTATATGCATCGCAGATGAACAGAACTCGAAACATTCCTCCATGAATATTCATGAAGTAAGTTGTTTTTTGTTGCCTGCCTAGTCAGCAGTCACAAAACACATGGTGTGTGTTGGCAGCATCTTGCCTAGGTAGAGGGCTATGGACTGAGGCAATGGCAGGAACCAGGACCTGGGAGGCTGACTGACATTTCCATCTGTAGCTAAGGCTGGTAATTAACAGGAAGGAGGGTGCCTGCAGCACCGCACCATCTGCTAGGGAAACGGCTCAATAAGAAAGGAGCTGGATATCATCTCGGCGGTGGCGCGAGTTGGTTCCGACATGAGGCTGGGCATCTGTTTGTTGAGAAGATAGGCTATTAGGAAATCCGACTGGGAATGAACCACATGGAAAGAGCACTCTGACCTAGACCGTCAAAGCATATCTTCAGAAACGGGGCCTTTTTATCTTACTTACACAAGACTTAGTAAAATGGTTGGCTCGGGGACCATTATGGGTCTGTTTGAAGGGACACAATGATATTCTTTTTAAAGGCCAAGCCGCCCCCGCCCTCAAACCCTGCTGTATTCCAATGTGAAACTCTTGAAATCAGGATACAGCTGTCATCTTTTGACAATGGAGCTAATTTCAGACTGAGGATGTGAGGTTGAATTCTTTCTTCTGGTGCTTTCTTTTATTCTTTCCTTTTTTCTTTCAATTGGGGGGGGGGGTTGTTAGCATGTAAAATATTCTTCTTTGTAAGAAGAGACACTCATACAGAAACAGAGGAAGCTAAGAAAATATAAAAGGATTAAAAGCAGTACACAAGCAGCTGGAGTGTTTGAAGAAACATATACACACATGCCTGTTTATTGCTACAAAATTCTTACGTACAGGGACAATGGATGTACACCCGGTAAACTGGAACAACTGGTTTGTCTACAATTCTACATCATAGGACAGCAGCATTAACCCATGTGAAAGGCACAGTCATTTCAATGGGTCCAGTGTGTTGCAGGTTGTGTAGCCAACAGCTCTCACGGCAATAAGCTGATTCTTGTTTTATTTGCAACTGAATGAAACTTTGATGGCTAAAGCGCCCAAAGAATGTTGCATTCCAGCACACAGCCTAGTTCTGGGGAGACCCTTCAATGCTGTGGAAACGCAGTGCTCATCTGAATCATCCCATTAGTATAGAAAATTGTCCTGCTACTGAAGGGGTGTTGGATAGGAGGGAGCCAGACAAATTTGTGGTCCAGGTAACAGCGGTCAGCAGCACATCAATGGAAAATAAGGCTGTATCTGTGTCCACAGGTCATCATAAGGGCTGTATACAGTGGTGGGTTCGCACCAGTTCACTAGAACCGGTAGCAGAAATTCTGGCTGGCCCTGCCCATCCAAGTTTTGAAATAAAGTAGTCCTAATTCGGGTGCAACACAGGACTTCCCCCTGAGCAACACCCACCATACCACGGCCACAGTATGGTAGTAAAAAAATTGGAGCCCACCACAGTGCTCACCTCTGTTTATAGCCAAAGAGCCAATGTTGTCTGCACAGAATGTTGTTTACCTTCCCACTGAAGTGGTCCCCATTTATCTACTTGCAATTTCTTGCTGTATATGATCATTAGCTGGATGGAATGCTCAGAGAGATAGGCATCTGGCTGTGGGGCCAGACGTTGAGAGTTCAATACCCCACTATGTCTTCCTTGAGAAAAGCCAGTCTCTTGGGCAAGCTGCACAGTCCCAGGAGACACCCAAAGGAAGGGAGGAGTTAGCTCCTTCTCAGTTCCTCATGGTTAGAAAATCCCAGAAACGGTCACCAATATGTCAAAATCAACCTCACAGCACATAATTAATTGATTTAATATTATTGTCACTGGTATGACTTTACATACAGTTGTTGGGAACCATAAGGAAAATGGTGCTTTGGTAGTCATAACCTATTTGTGGGCATCCTATAGCCATGTGGTAAGCCACTGTGTGGAAAGAGAATGTTGAATCTGATAAGAACATATAAGAACATAAGAACAGCCTTGCTGGAACAGGCCACAGCCCATCCAGTCCAGCATTCTGTCTCACACAGTGGCTCACCATTTCCTTCAGGGTATTCCCAAGGAGATGCCTTCACCTGCTTAGGATTCACTGGAAATGGCATTGAGAGATATCCTGCCTATCTCTCCAACCCGGAGGTTGTCCTTAGGTAGCCATAATTATAGCCATTGATAGCCTTGTCCTCCATGAACTTGTCTAATCCTTTCTTAAAGCTGTCAAGACTGACAGCTGTCACCACTTCTTCTGGCAGGGAGTTCCATAGACCAGTAATCCTCTGGGTGAAAAAGTACTTTCTCTTATTTGTTTGAGAACTAGTACCCAAAAGTTTCATGGAGTGTCCCCTAGTTCTAGTGTTGTGCGATAGGGAAAACAGTTTTTCCTTATCCACTTTGTCCACACCGTGCATGATAGATCTTTAGGTTTGACCTAGCACATCTCTTCATAAGTTTTTATGACTCCTTGAAAGGGATGGATACAAGCAATGATGGGAGAGTTCAAAATGAGGTATCAATGGAACTACCTATGTGAATCACCTCAATTTCTAGAAAATTTGGAAGTTTCAGCATCTATTACAAGGGAGAAGGCCATCAATGGTTATATATGACTTTTCCAATTTCAACTGCAGTGTTCTTTTGAATATCAATCTGAAGGCACATAGGAGGGTTGTAGTGATTTTATGTTTTCCTTGCAAGGTGCCCTTAGATATCTAGTGACTGTGTTGGCTGAGCATTTCTGGAAAAGGTCACCTGAAAATGAAATATTTTCAAGGTCTGTGTGCAGGTATTGTTGCCTTTTTAATATTGTTTCAGAGATTGTTCAGGTGGAAATATGCATCTCTTATATAAAGAAGCAACTAGCACAATTCTGGTTATAGTGACAGCAAGGTAATGTAACTTTTTCACCAACGTTGCTACCAATGATGTTATAAATGCTGTTCATACTATTTGGATTCTATACTAATTCACAGTTTTTAGCAGTTCGAAAGCAAGAAATTGCAAGTAGATAAATAGGGACCACTTCGATGGGAAGGTAAACAGCGTGTCGCGCACTCTGGTGTGTAGTCATGCCTGCCACATAACCACGGTAATGTCTGCAGAAGCAGACAGCGCTGGCTCTTTGTCTTTGAAACAGAGATGAGCACTGAACCCTAGAGTCGGATACAACTGACTTTCGAGCAAGGGAAACCTTTATCTTTACCTTTAGTTTAATATGAAGACTGTAACAGGTTTCCTTTGGATTGTCTTCAAATTTTGTGTGGGAAAAATTGTGTATTGGAGATAGTGGCCTACAGGAATATGTATTTTAGGGAAAGTTGTGTAGAAAAATAAGTGTGTTAGGAAAGATGCACTCAAAATCATATCTGAGAGGAAGCGAGGTACAAAAATAAACATTTAAGTATCTGTCCATTATCACAGATTAATGTAACAATTAACAGAAGAAATGCATGACTGAATGCATATAAATTTGACAAATACGGATTTGTAAGGTAAAGGTAAAGGTCACCCTTGCTCAAAAGCCAGTCATATCTGACTCTAGGGTTCAGTGCTCACCTCTGTTTATAGCCAAAGAGCCAATGTTGTCTGCACAGAATGTTGTTTACCTTCCCACTGAAGTGGTCCCCATTTATCTACTTGCAATTTCTTGCTTTAGAACTGCTAGGTTGGCAGGAGCTGGGACAGAGACAGGAGCTCATTCCATCATGCAGTACTCGGGTCTCAAACTGCTGACCTGCCACCTTCCAGTTATTATTATTATTTATTAGATTTGTACCCCACCTTACTAGCACAATTGCGACTCAAGGCGGCTTCCAACAAAAATAAATACAATATACAAACATGATAGTTAGCATCTTAACCACTTGAGCCACTGCAGTCCCTTTCCTTACCAAAGAGTGAGTCTAGAATGAGCTCTAGTCTGTGATCAGCTCTTCCCCCTCAAATACTCAGCTGTTCCACCGTCCTCAGTTGTCTCTCACAACTGGTAGATGATCAGAGGCTGTATTCAGCAGGAGGGCACAGAGAAAGAACTGTGTCTCACACTTAGGTCTGCTCCCTTTTCCGTAGAGTTACCATCACTTTGATAAGAGAGCTGGCAAACATACATAACACAAACTCAGCTACAAAATCCTCCAGGGCAGTCTGAAAACCCACTGGATACAAGCTGGCATTAATCTTGGCAGAGGGACATAGGGACCATGCAAAGCACCTGCCCACACGATGTTTGGCTGTAGGCAAAATGATTAGTCGTTCATTTCCACAACCACTGAAGACCCTGCATAAATAAAACAGAAATGTGTGTGAGGAGAAAGACAGAAAACATTAAATTATTGTATGAGTGTTATTATTTGGATTACTAGAGAGAAGGTATCTACAATATTGTTTTTTTTTAATAATAAAAAATCTCTATTCAAAGTCTTTGAGTTCCAGCTGAGAACTGTGCTTGGTAACACCTGATATGACATAGGCGCATATATCTCCCAGTGCTGTGGAGGACAACAAAGGAAGGGAATATCAATTAAATGCATGCTGGAGGCTGATGTAACAATATAGACAGCTTTGAGCATCTGAAATATGTCCTAAACACCACAGAACATGCCGTTGTCTTTGGCTTCTTCAACACTCCTTTTCACAATGAAGAAAAGGGATGTGTCTCTCTTTCCCACACCCACCCACTGCAGCACTAAATATTTAGTGGTCTTTTCAACCCCTTTTGTAATCTCGACTGGAGAAAACGCTGAAAATTATTAATTCTTAGCCATGTGTCTCATAAATGAAGGCCATTCTGCTATTCTTAATGACAAGGCTGAGGCAGCAAGATGTCATTTGCTTTTTTCCTCGCTTTTTAAATTGCTTTCTAAATGAACTACAGCTGTGAGGGCCAGGTGCTGTGATCCCTTTAGAAAGATCAGGAAATGATGAAATCCAAAATTTCAAAGTGTGATGGATGTCAGCTCCCGATTTGGTGTGTGTGTGAGGTCACCCCATGCACCTGGTGCTATCTCCATGGCAGTTAACGTTTTTCTGTAAGGGGGGGGGGAAGCAGGAGAAAGAGAGCAAGAGAGGGTGGGGAAAAAAAATAGATGCACATGTCATGTTATCAGTGTAACAATATGAGAAAACATTTATAATTATCTCTTTGTTTTCACTCTCTTTTCTAAGATGGAAATACTGATAATATACATATTTGTTATAGGTATGGTAGGGCATCAAAATCAAGTTAGAAGCTAAATATCCAGGATTGGCTGAATATGAACTGTTTAGCAGACAAAACATGCAGGAAAACCAAACTTAGAAAGAAAAGGAGGGAAAGGTTTATTGACTGTTTACTAAATCAGAAGCTGTAGTTACAAGGTCAAGCATTCCATTGCCTAAAATTTGTTGTATAAAATATGGCTAGTGGTTATTCTTCTCCGGAATCCAGGAATTGCTTTCAGTGCCTGTCACAGCAATGTGACTTTGCACTTTGGGGCTGTAACCCTATGCACATTTGCTTGGGAGTTACAGCCACATCAATATGATAGGATTTACTTCTAAGGATCACAGTGCATTTATGTATGCATTCATTCTGTTTTCTGAAGTAAAACTATAGCATCAAACAGATGAGTCTGTATAAGGGGTGTTTGTCCATCGGACTGGAGGGGGGGGGACACCATAAATAGTGGTAGATCCTTTTTGAGTGATTCTGAAAATTATAGTCCAAAAAAGAAAACACTTCTCTTTTCTGGTGATCTAACCCTGGGGATCCCAACGTTTTCAAACTGGCAGCCGGGTCATGCTGTCTCAGTCAGCTTTGAGGGCCGGACAGCCATTTTGCCCTGCCTACACAATGGTGTGGCCCCTTTGTCCCAACAGCTTCAAAGGAGTAGCCATTTTGTTTCTCGAATGCCCTTGGAGGGGTGGGGGGGCCACATGAAATGGCACTGCAGGCCAGATCCAGCCCATGGGCCTTAGGTTGGGAACTCCTGATCTAATCTATCTATAGGCCAAATTATATCTATCACTACCACTACACCTGAATCATGCTAGTGGTTCCAAACACATGATTTAGGCGGATGTTTATATCTGAAAAACTGGACTTGAAAACAAGACTGTGTTTCACTATTGATGAATAGTTCTATAATTGTGCTTGTTTTGTTACTGTATTCATTTAATTTGTGTGTAAATTGACTGGTGGGTGAATTTTCACTAGATGAACAAACAAACAAACAAACAGATAAGCAGGTTTATCTATAAGACATGGGATTTTGGAAAAATCCCTTGCCATGAGACCCATATACTTTCCATAGTTAAGAATTTCCCAGTTCTAATGAAATAACTTGTAGTTCAGTGATATGAAAATGAAACATTTTCTCTTGCTGTTCAAATAGCTCTCATTTTCTCATATATTTCACCAATGAGACAACCTTCCAATGATGATATATACAGTATGTGTGTAATATATATCTTAACTTTATAGCAGCAGCCATATTGTTAAGGGTAGCATTATAAATGTATGGCCAAGACTTAAATGTGGTGGATATCTAAGTAGAGCATCCACATTTTCTCATGGTGTAGAATGAACAATGAAATGTGTACATCATCATCAGCTGCTACTAGTAATCTTATTTATTTATTTATTTATTTATTTTTATTTATTTAGATACAGCCTGGATACAGGAAAAATGTAATTGGCATGAATTTGTTTAAGGTGGATCCCAGCTGGCCATGAAGTGACACACACACTATGATCATGGAGCCATTTCCTATGGCACGTATGAAATGAGACATGCAGGATTTTACACCGGACTGCAATGGACTTTTGCCTTGAGGATATTAGCAAGGGAATCAGAATAGTGAAGTAGTTCCTCTTCCACTCATTTTGCCATTTGGCCCAATATGATGGTTTCCAGGGGCATTTCCTCCACTAAGGGGACTATCGCCCCACCTAAAGGGGCTCATCCACCTGTAGCCATTGGCCCCTTTAGGGACTCAGGTTATTTACCACTACCCAACACTCAGCATTGAGTCACAAGCTGTACGGTCTACTCCATTACCATAGTGGGATGTCAGGCCAGACAGAAATGCTTACACATAGCATCTGATACTCAACACACCCTGGATCACTGTTGCTGTCCTGGGCTGAGAATGCAAGTCCAGGCAAGCTGGTTGGTACGGTCTGTGTAGAATTTCAAGTCAGTTTTTACTCAGAGAAGGCATTACAAGGGTACGGGAATTTAGTGTATGGGACCAAAGACGGGACCAAAGACGACCGGACAACCGAAGGGTTGGTTTAACACAGGTTTATTGCATGAGGTTCCAGTTAAGCATGAGGTAATGGCGGTGATACATCTCAATATATACAGTAGCTCTCTACATTTGAATCTTGTAGCACGGTAGCTGATTGGTTGCTACCGGCGTGGCCTCGCCCAGGCACGCCTCCTTTCTTCAGCTGCTGAATGCAGGTCTTTCTTCAGCTGCTGAATGCGGGGAAGGTTTTCCCGCGGCTGTCCGTGATTGAGCAATGTGAACCATGTGAGAGTGAACGCTCGCAGCTGCCCTCTATAGGCTGTCTGCTCGCGTTCCTTTACAGCTGATATCGTTTGTATCTGGAGTGGTTACAATCTTGCCTTACAGTATAATGAACATGCATACATACATAACATCCCTCCCCCCTAGGATGGGACGAAGTCCCGCAACCATTGTGGCTTGCCGCACGTTCGCTTGGGGCGTGCTTGCGCCTGCCCTAATTCTGGAGAGCCTGTGATCCCTGACTCCGCGGGAGCTTGTCCTGCAACGGGAAACGGGGATTCGTTAGTGGCTCTGTGGGGCGTCCGTGCCTGCCTTGCGCTTGGGGAAGGGAATGGGATGAACAGTTGGGAGGTAAATCCCTGCCTATTGCCCTCGGACCCCGGGGACCCTCCTAGTGTGAACCGCGGCACCGATGAGGTCGCCCTTGGGGAATGGCTACCTTCTGATCCCTGCTCGGGGGACCTTAAGACTGTGGTGGTGGGCGGACTCGCTGATGCCTCCGGTCTTGGAGGTGTCGGTCTCCGGAACATGGGTGCTATGTTGCATTCTAACTCACAGGGGCTACTGGGACTGGAGGTACCAGGGGCTGAACTGAAACCCCTCTTTTCGCTAGGACGGGTGGGGGACCACTCCGCTAACTCCCCCTGGTACTGTAAATCAACGTCTAAACCTCTATGGGCCTTTGAGCCTCGGGGGGACTTCCGCGGCTTGCGCGGGGTATGAGTGTGGTTGGGGCTCCTCCTTTCTGACGGAGACTCCCGCAGCCCGGGGCTCCTCCTCTCTGGCGGGGACTCCCGCAAAAGATTTCCGTGGATCGATTCCCTTTCCTCCCCCCTTGGTGGGGACCCATGCTCCCCTTTTCCTCCCCCTTGGGCTAAACGGGTGGGGGAGTACCCTAACGCTGATTCAATGCTGGTCTCATCCGCGTCTTGCTCTCCGGGGACCCTACGCCTGAGTTGGTCCACGTGTCGCCTCCACAGGAAACCTGTACTGGTCTCTACGCGGTATGAGACGGGGCCGGTTTGCTCTACTACGGTGCCCGGCACCCAGGCTGGCCCCGCGCTGGCGTAATTCCTGCAGTGTACTGGGGCGCCTATGCTGAAACTCTTTGTGGGTTCCACCCCTATGTTCCGCCCTTTGTCCTCTACTCTCGTGGGGTCTAGCTTGGATATCCCCGTGGCCAGCTTCCTGCGCATCAACAGCTCTGCGGGGGAGTACCCTGACGCTAAGGGGGTGACCCTGTATCTCAGCAGGAATTGGCACAATTTCAGGTCGAGGTCTCCGGGACCCATGCGCAGTAGCGCGTCTTTCGTGGTGCGCACGAGGCGCTCTACTTGGCCATTGGTGGCCGGGTGAAAGGGGGCGGAGGTGACGTGCCGAATGGCGTTGCGTTCCATGAATGCCCTGAACTCGGCGGACGTGAAACAGCTAGCGTTATCGCTGACGAGGGTGTCGGGTAAACCGAACGTGGAAAAGACCCTCCTTAACTGTTTAATGGTTGTGGTCGAGGAGGTGCTCGAGACTGGAATGACCTCCAACCACTTAGAGAACGCGTCCACCACGAGGAGGAAAAGCGTTCCCCTGAATGGGCCAGCAAAGTCTACGTGAACTCGGGACCAGGGTCCCCTCGCAGCGTCCCATTCCCTAGGTGGCGAGCGAGCCTCTTCTGGCCTAGAGCTTTGGCACGCCTCGCAAGTGCCGACCATGTGTTCGATGTCGGCGTCTAACTGGGGCCACCAAAAATAACTGCGGGCTAGTGCCTTAGAGCGTACGATCCCCGGGTGGCTGACGTGCAGCAGTTTAAGCACCCTCGGCCTGAGGGACGTGGGGATCACTACCCGCTGTCCCCACAAGAGGCAACCCCTCTCCAGGGACAACTCCAATCTCTTTTTGAAAAATGTGTCGAATTCCGCTGCTGGGGAAGACACGGGCCACCCTTTCTGCACCCAGGAGCAAACTGTGGCCAGCGCTTTGTCCTTGCCTGTCGCTTTGGCGATTTCGGCCGGTACTACTGGAGGGGAGTCTAGGACCTCTATCATTAAGACCTGGTGGTCCCTCTCTACTCCGCCCACGTGGCAGCAATCCCGGGGAATGGGGGACCTCGACAGAGCGTCGGCATGGCTTATTTCCCTCCCGGGCCGGTATACCAACGCGTGCTGATACGCGTTGAGAAAAATGGCCCATCTGAGCATTCTCGGGGACAGGATCTGGGGTGTGGGCTTGTCTGCGGTGAAGATGCCCAGCAACGGCTTGTGGTCAGTCACTATGGTGAAGGGGCGGCCGTACACGAAATCATGAAATTTCTTGGTCCCCGCAATTATTGCTAGCGCCTCCCTGTCTGTCTGAGCATAATTCCTCTCCGCTTGGGACAGGGATCTAGAGTAGAAAGCTATCGGGGCCTCCCTACCGTTCTCCAGCACGTGGCAAAGCACCGCCCCCACCCCCACCGGGGATGCATCGCATATCAGGACCACCGGGCGTTTGGGATTGAAGTGGGTCAGTACAGCATCTGATGCCAGGAGTCGCTTCAGGTCATTGAAAGCCTTTTCCTGGTCGTCGCCCCACTTCCATGCCTCGTCCTTTTTTAACAATTTGTGTAGCGGTTCTGCCACGGCTGCCTTCCGCGGGAGGAAGGAGTGGTAGAAGTTGAGCAGTCCGAGGAACGACTGCAACTCGGGCTTGGAGGTGGGGCGAGGGGCCTTTTTGATGGCGGCTACCTTGGATTGGGCTGGCCTAATTCCCTCGGGAGTAACACAGAACCCTAGGAACTCAACCTCTGTAGCGAAGAAGACGCATTTGTCTTTCCGCAACCTCAACCCCGCCTTTTCGAATATTGACAGGACCTTTCCCAACCTTGTTGCTAATTCGGCCCGGCTCCCCCCTGTAATTAATACGTCATCAAAATAGGGTAACACCCCCTCCAACCCCTTCAGGAGGCGTTCCACCAATGACTGGAAAATCCCGGGCGCCGAATTCACGCCGAATTGGAGGCGCGAAACCTGGAACGCCCCTTTGTGGGTGACTATGGTTTGTGCAGCAGCTGCGGCGGGGGTCACCGGGAGTTGCTGGTAGGCTTGGGCCAGGTCGAGTTTGGCGAAACACCTCCCCCCGTGTAACCTGGCCAACAAGTGGCTGACTACCGGCACCGGATACGCATTAGGGCGGATCGCCTTATTGATGGTGCACTTGTAATCAGCGCATATTCAGACTTCCCCGTTGGCCTTGAGCGCTGTTACAATTGGAGTTTCCCACTCCGCAGAATCAACAGGAACAAGAATCCCCTGGCCCACTAATTTGTCCAATTCCACCTCTATTTTGTCCTTTAGTGCGAAAGGCACTCTGCGCGGTTTAAGTCTGATTGGACGCACTCCAGGGTCCAGGTCGAAAGTCACTGGGGGGCCCTTGAATTTTCCTAGCCCCTTTTTAAAAACCTCGGGGTGCGCGTCGCACACGCTCTGTATTGGATCAGTCCCGGCGGCGTGTGCTCCCACGGCGTGCACCCCCCCAATGAACAACCCCAGGGGCTGGAACCATTGAGTCCCGAGGAGGCTGCATTTTCCCCCCTTGAGGACGACTAAGGGAAGCGTTGCGGTGTACTTTTTGAACTGGACCTGAAACTTCCCAACCCCCAACACTGGGATGCGGTTCCCTTGCACGTCCTTCAGCGTGGCCCTCAACGCCTTGAGCTTGGGCCGCACGCGGGGGTGATTTTCATGAACTCCCCCTGGGAAATAATGGAGTATGAAGAACCCGAGTCCACCTCCATTCTAACAGGGGCCCCTTGTATTACTACCTCAACGAAGTACCGGGGGTGCTCCGTGGAAACGCTGCAAACCGGTGCGTCGTCCTCGCTGTCGTCGGAGACTCGCCCTACTCCGTCCCGCGTCCTCGTGGTCCGGGTGCCGTCCTTCGGCCTCGTGGTGCGGTCCTGCCTCGTGGTGCGGTCCTGCCTCGCCGAGCGGTCTGGAGAACTCCGGGTGGCCTCGCGTCGTTTCCGGCAGACCTTGGCGATGTGCCCGCGCCGGCCGCAGTTGTGGCACTCGGCCTTGCGGAATGGGCATTTGGTGCGGGCGTGGGCGGCGCCGCAGCCATCGCAGCGCCGGCCCTCTCTCTGGACCCTCCGGACGTCCTCGTCGTCGCTGCTCTCTGCAGACGAGTTCGAAGTCCGCTGGGCCGTGCGCACCGAGCTCTCTGCCTTGGCGGTCTTCGGGCGCCAGTCCTGAAGTTCGTGCACCCCGGCCGACGTGGCCTCTGCGGCCTGTGCCGCGTCGAGGACTTGTTGCCACGTGGGAGGCGGCTCCCTTTTCATCAGCGCGCGCTGAGTCTCTGTGTCCCTCAGACCGCAGAGCAGGCAGTCCCGGAGGGTGACGTCGGGGAGTTCCCACTTGCAGGGGCCGGCGGCCAACCGCAGGGCCGCGGCGAACTCATCGACCGATTCTCCGGGTGCCTGGACTCGCCTCCAGAACGCGCTCCGAGCGGGGAACATCGCTATTGCCGGCCGGAGATGGGCGCGCAGCGCCGCCAGGAGCTCTGTGGCCTTGAGGTCGCCCACCTTCCTCGGCGCGATCAGGTCCACCAAGGTCCTCTTGGTTTCTTGTCCGAGCATGCGGACGAAGATGGCCCTCTTTTTGGCCTCGTCGGAGACTTCGAGCTCCACCAGCGCAGCGTTGAAGTCTATCTCAAACAGCTCCAAGTCTCCCGGCTTCCTGATCTCGTAGCCGGCGCATGTCTTGGTCCCGTGGGCAGCCATATCCCACCTTCGTCGCCAATTTAGTGTATGGGACCAAAGACGACCGGACAACCGAAGGGTTGGTTTAACACAGGTTTATTGCATGAGGTTCCAGTTAAGCATGAGGTAATGGCGGTGATACATCTCAATATATACAGTAGCTCTCTACATTTGAATCTTGTAGCACGGTAGCTGATTGGTTGCTACCGGCGTGGCCTCGCCCAGGCACGCCTCCTTTCTTCAGCTGCTGAATGCAGGTCTTTCTTCAGCTGCTGAATGCGGGGAAGGTTTTCCCGCGGCTGTCCGTGATTGAGCAATGTGAACCATGTGAGAGTGAACGCTCGCAGCTGCCCTCTATAGGCTGTCTGCTCGCGTTCCTTTACAGCTGATATCGTTTGTATCTGGAGTGGTTACAATCTTGCCTTACAGTATAATGAACATGCATACATACATAACAGGGAAACAGGCAAGGAGTAGTCACAGTTCAAATGCAGAGTCAGACCATACATTATTACAATCCAAACAGAGAGCAGTCAGAAATGAGGTTGCTAAGACGTCCAGGCCACCTCAGTAGGAAATAAACCTGATAGAGCAACAAGGAATGCCAAAAACCAGGGAGAAGAAGGGGAAACTTGATGGGTGTGGGTGTGGTTGTGCTTTGTATTTATCTAGTTGTAGCATAGGAATGCTCTTCTCCAGCTGTAGCTACTGGGTTATTTGCTTGATAACGATGATCACTTTGCCTCGGGTATGCTTGATTGACCTGTACTTTGACATGTCACCATGCTCTAGGGTCGTGGTGGTGAAGGTACTCCAGCTGTTCTTGGACTTCAATTACCAGAATCTCAAGTCAGCACTCCTGCTGATCAGGCCTTCTGGGAATTGAAGTCCAAGAACAGCTGGAGTGCCAAAGTTCACCACCAGGGCTCTAGGGCTTGGGATTTTTTTCATCTTGGAAATACCTTCCATCTGGAAAGGATGAATCTTGTCTGGAAAGACCAAAGTTTCACTTCTCCATCTGTAAGGAATAGCTGCTGGGAAAGAAAGAAATCCATCCTTTTAGACTTGTCCTTGAAATCTATGATCTTGATGAAGTAAAGCATTATAAATAACACAGCCCCATTTATTTGGGACTGTATGGACGGGGTGGCTGTGCCTGATCATCCAGTGGTTAAGCCAAGAACGTACCCCTTTCTATTTTTGCCCACTCTGTTGGCATGGCGTTCTTCCATCCAGTATGAACTGGCTCATAAGTAGAAGGATGGCAGCCCCACTTAATGTGGGTGTCTGATGGTAGCTAGTTAGAATAGCCAATTACAAAGTCTAGTTCTGCCACCTCCTACGGCCCAACCACACACTTTCCCTTGGTGAAGATCAAAGCTTTGCAAAAAAGGGGGGGTTTGGGGTGATAAGAAAGTTACCTTCCTTGTGCTGAAGTCCTCCTGGCAGCAAAGAAATGAAACCCAAAGAAGCCCCTTCTTCCAGAACAAAGCAAGCTTTTAGATTTGTATTCCAAATGAAGGACGGAGAGTCCTTATTAACTCCACCAAGTAACTCCCTCTCCTTGAGAGTAAAAATGCGCTTGAGGCAATATTCCTTTCAATGGGTTTATTCAGGTCGGCAAATAGTAAATCCAAGGAATAAATGAAAATAAAGCCAATTGTAATCCCATGTTGCAATTGTCCAAATTGTAAGTCCAAATAAAATGTCCAAATGGGCATCTGTACCCTCATCCAGTAGATGAATATTTTCAAAGTCCAAGTAAAGGTGTTCTTCCAGAGTTCCTGTAATCCCCAATGTACGAAGTCCCCGATCTCTATCTCATGGACCCCTGTTTAAATAGGCTTTTGGGGTTCCTTTTACTCCCTCTCTTGGAATCTTAACCATTTTTTCTCATGGCCTAATTGTTATGGGCTGATGTTGTGCCAACCTGGTCTCTCTAGGTGTCTGTTTTTCTGTTTAGCTCATCTCTAAGATGACCATCCTGTCTGGAATGTTAAACTTTTCACCTTGTTAGAAAAAAGCATGTTCCATTCAGATTTCAGGAAATTCTCTTGTTGGTTTCAGTGGTGGAGGACCAAAATCAACTCTGCCAGAGCATTTTAAACACATTCTTTCTAGTGTTAACATATTGTTCGTATTGTGATGGTTTAATATATTTGTTATGGTTTAAAAGGATGCGATTAGTTACCTGCCTCAGTGTGTGTGTGTGTGTGTGTGTGTGTGTGTGTGTGTGTGTGTCTTAATGGTTTACACATCCACCCAATCACACACATAACTAGTAAGTATGGAAGTATCTTACATTGTGTATTATGTATTGTAGACATGTTTTTTGCATGATGCATTTCTAGTGCAGTTTGTTTACAGCAAGGAAGAATCGAAAGAAGGCTGAGTCTCTGGTTCTTTAGATTGGAAATTCTGTACAGACCGCACTTTCCTGTATCCATGTCTCACAGTTTGGGCACAACAGGAGGTGACACTGTTAACTGTTAGTCTTTTCAGTTACTTATGCCCCTGCCTTAACTAAACATAAACATATCATTAGGCAGTTACACTACTCTATATTTAGAGTTTGTTTTTAATGATCTATTAGATAAAACACAGGAACAGAGTGGTAAAAGAGGAGCTGCAGTTGAATAACTTGCAAGAATTCAGTACTGCCTCCTTAAATTCTAAATTATAGAAGGTACATGCAACCTTTGAATCATTAGCTGCCCTTGGATGTGAAGCCTGTGGTCTACACTTCGATGCAATGAAAGTGAAATTGAAGGGAAATGAGGTCACTTGCTTGTTTTCCTTTTTCAAGAGCAGCCTGACTTTACTTTTTGAATGAAAAAGGAAAT
This sequence comes from Bradypodion pumilum, assembly GCA_035047305.1. Lineage (NCBI taxonomy): Eukaryota > Metazoa > Chordata > Lepidosauria > Squamata > Chamaeleonidae > Bradypodion > Bradypodion pumilum. The sequence continues at coordinate 198,436,182 of JAWDJD010000001.1, forward strand.
TCCTCCCAGGTTAAGTTGCCCTGCGGTAAGCAATTTAACTTATGTCTGAATCATGATCTATTTGTCCTATAAATATATCCCAAGTGCACCTACTGTGTACCTGAGGCATGATACAATTTCTGTTACATAAACAGGAAAGAGAGAAAAACATTAGTGGTACTGCCTAAGAACCAATCTGGAGGGACTCTGACGCCCCTTTGGCTTCTTTACTCCACACATAAACACACAGATAATGGCTGAAATCCCATAGTAAGTCACACATAGCATACTCAGTAGAAACTCGGTTAACATAATTAATGCGTTCTCCAGGATGTTTCTTACAGCAAAAATTACTTTAACCAAATTTCCCATAGGAATGCATTGGATGCAATTTCCTATAGGAATGCATTGAAAACCAAAATACAGTAGAACCTCGGATAAAATCCAAACTCCATTCAAAAAGTTTGGACTTTATCCGATTTTGGACTTTATCTGAATCAAATAGGTGATGCATTGGATAGCACCCAAAAATGGACTTTATCCAAGGTTCCTATACCAAATACCTCGGATAACGCCCATTTTTTTTAGTGGTTTTGGACTTTATGCAATGCATCATGCGTGCATGAAATCCGCGACTTTATCTGAATCGGACTTTATCTAAATCAGAATTTATCCGAATCGGACTTTATCCGAGGTACCACTGTATAGTACTTTAACTGAAACATGGTTTTCTATAGGAATGCATTGAAAACCAATTAATCCATTCTGGGGGGAAATCCGTAAACTGAGCCACTATTTTCTATGGATTTCCTTTTGTCATGCGATTTTTATGTTAACCAAAACATTTGTTAACCGAGGTTCCACTGTAGTTCCATTGAATCTGTGGGTTTTGGTAAGTCTGCCATAAATTCAATGCACCTACTCTAATTGTGACTTACTACAGGATTTAGTTAATTGTTGCAAGAGTTGTTTATTAACAAAATCACAGAGATGCAAACTGAGAATGAGTTTAGTAAAATTCTTTGTACATGGCTTCCTGGTAAAAATTGAGAAATATTGGAACTCCTGTGACATGATCTCAAATCAATTAAATCTGTCTAAAAATATGATAACCCTTTGAATAGGTCTGATCTCATTGGTCTTTCATTTATTTTCAGTTTTTTACTGGCAGATTTTATTCATTTATTGATCTTAATTTTATTTCAATATTACAGTCCCACCTACCTGAGCCAAATTTAGCACCCTCCAACTTGACTAGGTAAGGCAGAGCTTTGCAATAGCCAGTTTTCCTTATTTACTGCAGGATGGAATGAGCCCCCGTCTTTATCCCAGCTCCTGCCAACCTAGCAGTTCAAAAGCAAGAAATTGCAAATTGATAAATATGGACCACTTCCGTGGGAAGCTAAACAGCGTTCCGTGCTCTCCTGTGTCTAGTCATGCCTGCCACATAACCACGGAAATGTCTGCAGAAGCAGACAGCGTTGGCTCTTCAGCTTTGAAACAGAGATGAGCACTGAACTCTAGAGTCGGATATGACTGGCTTTCGAGCAAGGGAAACCTAGGGATGTACATTGAAGGTTTACTGTTTTATATCCATTCCCCACCCACCCACCCATTGAATGTGTTGTGTTCTATTGCTCTATCATTATATTACAATGGTATAGTTTTTCCATTGGTTCAAGAAGCTGTATGAATATAATGCAAAGTTCAATATTGGTAATGGTGCTATACCACAGGAAACTAATTTCAGCAGATAATGCTATTACTGTTGCTTTAATATGAGAAGTATACAACACTTTAGCTTTTGGAGGACTTGTGGTAATAATTGGCCAAAATCCTGTTGCTTATCATAGTAAATTGAATACAGCAGATCCACTGAATCAATGGGAATTTGGTGAGTCAACTCTTACGTGAGTCCATTTAGTTCAAATTGGTCTACTCTAACTGCATTTAAAGTAAAAGATCCATTTAACTCAGTAGAATTTATGGAGGAGTTGACTCAATTGGATGCTGACTGGAAGGCGGGAGGTCAGCAGTTCAATACCTGAATACTGCAGGACGGAATGAGCTCCCGTCTTTGTCCCAGCTCCTGCCAACCAAGCAGTTCAAAAGCAAGAAATTGAAAGTAGATAAATAGGGGCCACTTCGGTGGGAAGGTAAACAGTGTTCTGTGCGCTGCCACATGTCCATGGAAACATCTGCAGAAGCAGACAGCGCTAGCTCTTCAGCTATAAAACACAGATGAGCACTGAACCCTAGAGTTGGCTACGACTGGCTTTCAAGCAAGTGTGACCTTTACCTTTACTGTGATTTTCTATGCTAAACAACAGAATTTTGGCTTGTGTCTGAACAAAAGAAAGATATAAGAACAATGTTACACTCTTGATGATTTTGTGAAAGCTTTTCAATAAGCAAAGTGTATAACAAACTCAGTGAAAAGCAAAAAAAAGTATTATCAGAAGTAGGAGTCATTTTAATTATCTTTGCTGAACTTATATTAAATTTTCTGGCAAACAAAGTAGACACATTCTTCAATGCTTGGATGATCAATGACTCATTCTGTGGATGGACAGGTGATTCAATTTTATCTTTGGGGTGTCTCTAAACCTTTTGGCGGGTAGAACTGGGAGGTAAATGACAGTGAATCTGAGTCTCTATAATTGACTTGCAGATTTCCATACATGCCTCAATAGCATCTGGTCCTGGTTGTTATCAGAAATTAAACTGGCTAAATGGAGCATTGATCTGACCCAGTATGGCCATTTCTGATGGTCTCATTCTATAGTGTTTCATCTCTTTTTCTCCACCATTTTCTGTTGACATGGGATATATATTTGCTCATTTGAAAGTGAGAATTGCAATTGGGAGCGAAACAGCAAATTATGCTAACTATAGTTTTCAAAATCTGGACGACGCAAATACACTTGTCATTATAGAAAACAGAAATCACCCAAACTGCTCTAAAGTAACTCAGGCAGGAAGCATTCACCAGCTTGCAAATTCTATTGATATATCCGCTTTACTACTTTATATCCATCTGCCAAACCCACCTGCTTTTCAGATGGGTTATGTGCAGTCTCTGTTAATGAGAAGCTACCATCTCATCTCTCCCCTCCCCAAACTTTTTTTGGGATGTGTGTGTGCACACATACACATTTCTAAAAAATAGAAATGTTATGTGTATATTAGTAAGTCATGCTATGTTAGTCTGAATTATACAGAAAGTAAAATTCTGTATAAACGGATGTACCAAATAATGTAACCCCATGTATGGGTTGACATAAATGGAACTTCATTTAGAAATGAGGAGCTGCAGTTAAAACATTTCTGAATAAAACATAATTAAATTTATTTTCATCAGGCACCTTAAACTCAAGCAAAGTAAGTGACTTTAGTGTAAGGGACCAAAGACAACGAAACAGCCGAAGGGTTGGCTTAACACAGGTTTATTACATGATGATCCGGAGGAACATGTGGTAATGGCGGATGGGTAGCTCAATATATACAGCTGGCTATACATTTGAAAGTGGCTCGTCGACAGACTATTGGTTGCTGCCTGCGTGACATCATAGAAGGTCACGCCCTTCTTGTCCAGGTGAAGAGGTGGCGGGAATCTTCCCGCGCTGCTGATCCAGGTGAATCTGAGCCATGAGAGCCGGACGCTCGCTATTGCCATCTAGTGGTCACTAGCTCGCGTCCCCTTATCAGGTTTACATTGATACAGCTGAAGGTTATAATGTTGCACACAGAAAGGTTACATTGTTACCACATGGCTAAGGTACATTGTTAAAGGCACAGCTTTACAGAACACAACATCCCTCCCCCCTAGGATGAGACGAAGTCTCTCAGCCAAGATTGCTTATTGCATGTGCGTTTGGGCCGTGATGAGGGCTGACCCCCCCGGGGGCGCTACTGCTTCTTTGTTCCCTGGTCTCTTGTCCTGTAATGGGAGAGGGAGACTCGTTAGTGGCTTGCCGCGGTTTGGCGGCCTTAGGGGAAGGGAAGAACTCCATTGTGGGCAGACCGGGGGCAATCGGGGCTAACGAAAAACCCCTCTTCTCGCTTGGACGGGTGGGGGACCACTCCGAAAAACTCCCCCGGTTCTGAAAATCAAATTCTAACTCAGTTGGGGTATCCGCATTTGTGGGGGAATTCCGCGAGATATGTATGGGGTCGGGTTCCTCCTCCTCAGAAAGATCCCCCAGGATATCTACGAGAATATCCTCCTCCCCCCTTGGTGGGGACCCGTGGCCCCCTTTTCCTCCCCCTTGGGCTGAACGGGTGGGGGAGAACCCTAACGCTGATCTTTTCTCTGTTTGGTCTGCGCCCTGCTCATCGGGGACCCTGCGTCGGAGCTGGTCCGTGTGCCGCCTCCACAGAAGCCCTGTGCTGGTTTCCACGCGGTACGACACGGGGCCGGTTTGCTCCACAACTACGCCCAGTACCCAGGCTGGGCCCGTGCTGGCGTAATTCCTGCAATGCACGGGGGCGCCTACATTGAAACTCTTTGTGGCTTCTAACCCAATGTTCCTTCCTTTGTCCTCTACCCTCGTGGGGTCTAGCCTAGTAAGGATGGTGGTCAGTTTCCTACGCATTAAGAGCTCTGCGGGGGAGTATCCTGACGCCAACGGGGTCACCCTGTACCCTAGCAGAAACTGACACACTTGTAGGTTCAGATCCCCGGGGCCCATGCGCCGCAACGCGTCCTTCGTGGTGCGGACGAGGCGCTCCACTTGACCATTGGTGGCTGGGTGAAACGGGGCGGAGGTGATATGCCGAACGGCGTTAATCTCCATGAACACCCTAAACTCGGAGGACGTGAAACAACTAGCGTTGTCGCTAATTAGAGTGTCGGGTATGCCGAACGTGGAAAAGAGCCTCCGCAAATGCTTAATGGTCTGGGGCGAGGAGGTGCTCGTGACCGGGATAACCTCCAACCACTTGGAGAAGGCATCCACGACAAGAAGAAACAGGGTGCCTCTGAACGGGCCCGCGAAATCAATGTGCACCCGGGACCACGGCCCCTTAGCCGCGTCCCACTCCCTGTGGGGAAGGTGGGCCTCCTCTGGTCTGGAGCATTGGCAACTTTCACAAGTGCCGACCATGTGCTCGATGTCGGCGTCCAACTGGGGCCACCAGAAGTAGCTCCGGGCCAGCGCTTTGGATCGCACAATGCCGGGGTGGCTGACGTGCAGCAGTTTGAGCACCCGCGGCCGAAGGGAAGTGGGAATCACCACCCGCTGCCACCACAAAACCCCTCTCTAGGGACAGCTCTAACTTTTTCCTGAAAAATGGGGCGAACTCCTCCGCTGGGGAGGACGCCGGCCACCCTTTCTGCACCCAGGAGCTAACTGCCGCTAACGTCTTGTCCTTCTCTGTCGCTTTGGCAATGTCGGCGGGCATCACGGGGGGCGAATCCAGCACCTCTATCATGAGAACCTGATGGTCTCGCTCCCCCTTGCTCACCTGGCTGGGCGTCAGGGGGAGGGGAGACCTTGATAGAGCGTCCGCATGGCTGATCTCTTTCCCGGGCCGGTAGACCAACGCGTGCTGGTACGCGTTGAGAAAAATAGCCCACCTGAGCATCCTCGGGGACAGGATCTGTGGCGTGGGCTTATCTGCGGTAAAAATGCCTAGCAGGGGCTTGTGGTCCGTTACAATGGTGAAGGGGCAACCATACAGAAAATCGTGAAATTTTTTCGTCCCCGCAACTATCGCTAGTGCCTCCCTGTCTGTCTGTGCATAATTTCTCTCCGCTTGGGACAGGGACCTGGAGTAAAATGCTATCGGGGCCTCCCTTCCGTCTTCCAGCACGTGGCACAGCACCGCCCCCACCCCCACCGGGGATGCATCACAGGTCAGGACTACCGGGCGTTTGGGGTTGAAATGGGTCAGTATGGCATCGGACGCTAGGAGACTTTTTAGCTCACTAAATGCCCTTTCTTGGTGATCGCCCCACTTCCATGCCTGGTCTTTTTTAAGCAGTTTGTGTAGCGGTTCAGCCACTGCTGCCTTCCGGGGGAGGAAGGAGTGGTAAAAGTTGAGCAGCCCTAGGAACGACTGCAGCTCGGGCTTGGAGGTGGGGCGGGGGGCTTTCTTAATGGCAGCCACCTTGGATTTGGATGGTTTTATCCCCTCAGGAGTCACACAAAACCCTAGGAGCTCAACCTCGGTCGCAAAGAAGACGCATTTGTCCTTTCGCAGTCTCAACCCCGCTTTTTCGAATATTGTCAGGACCTTCCCCAACCTCTTGGCCAATTCGACCCGACTCCCCCCCCCCGTTATTAACACGTCATCTAAATAAGGCAACACCCCCTCTAGCCCCTTCAGGAGGCATTCCACGAGTGACTGGAAAATTCCAGGCACCGAATTTACGCCGAACTGAAGGTGCGTCACCTGGAACGCCCCCTTATGGGTGACTATGGTCTGCGCAGCAGCTGCGGCAGGGGACACCGTGAGCTGCTGGTAGGCCTGTGCTAAGTCGAGCTTAGCAAAACACTTTCCCCCGTGTAACCTGGCCAGCAGATGGCTGACTACCGGCACCGGATACGCATTCGGGCGGATCGCCTTGTTGATGGTGCACTTGTAATCGGCGCATATGCGGACCTCCCCATTGGCCTTTAGTGCGGTTACAATTGGAGTTTCCCACTCCGCAGAATCAACAGGCACAAGGATTCCCTGGCCCACCAATTTGTCCAGTTCCGCCTCTATCTTGTCCTTGAGTGCGAACGGCACCCGGCGTGGTTTGAGTCGAATTGGGCGGACCTCCGGGTCCAGGTCGAATGTCACTGGGGGCCCCTTGAATTTCCCCAGTCCCTTTTTGAAAACTTCGGGGTGCGCCTCGCACACCTCCTGAATCGGATCAGTGCCAATGGCGTGCATCCCAACGGCGTGCACCCCCCAATAAACAAACCCAGGGGCTGGAACCATTGAGTCCCGAGGAGGCTGCAATCTCCCCCTTTAAGCACGACTAGAGGGAGAGACGCGGCATGCCTCTTGAATTTAACCTGAAATTTTCCAACCCCCAACACTGGAATGCTGTTCCCTTGCACGTCCCGTAGTGTGGACCTCAACGCTTTGAGCTTGGGTCGCCTGTGGGGGGCAATTCTCAAAAACTCCCTCTGGGAAATGATTGAATATGAGGACCCCGAGTCAATTTCCATTCTAATGGGAACCCCTTGAACTAGTACCTCAACAAAGTAGCGGGGGTGTCCTACGGACACGCTGAATACTGGGGCGTCGTCCTCGCTGCCGTCGGAGATGCGGCCCATGCCGTCCTGCTTCCGCGTGGCCTGAGCACCGTCCTTGGGTCTCGTTGAGCGGTCTTGTCCCGCGGAACGGTCTGCCGAGCTTCTCCGGGTCTCGCGCCTCTTCCTGCACACCTTGGCGATGTGCCCATGGCGGCCGCAGTTGTGACACTCGGCCTTCTGAAACGGGCATTTTACGCGGTCGTGGGCAGCTCCACAGCCGTCGCACCGCCGGCTCTCTTTCCGGACCCTCCGGACGTCCTCGTCGTCGCTGCTCTCTGCAGACGACCTCGAAGCTCGCCGGGCCACATGCACCGGAGTCTCTGCCTTGCTCGACTTCGGTCGCCAGTCCTGGAGTTCTTGGACCCCAGCCTTTGTAGCTTCCGCGGCCTGTGCCGCTCTGATGACCTCCTGCAACGTGGGAGGCGGCTCTTGGTTCATTAACGTGCGCTGGGTTTCGGCGTCGTTCAGGCCGCACAGCACACAGTCCCGGAGGGTGATTTCGGCATTCTCCCATTTGCACGGGCCGGCCGCCAGCCGCAGGGCCGCCACGAATGCGGCGACCGTCTCCCCGGGCGCTTGGACTCGCCTCCAGAACGCACTCCGAGCGGGAAACATCGCCGTGGCGGGCCGGAGGTGCTCACGCAGCATCTGCATGAGTTCCTTGGCCTTGAATTCGCTCACCCTCCTCGGTGCGATCAGGTCCACCAAGGTCCTTTTGGTTTCTTGTCCGAGCATCCTGGTGAAGATGGCCCTTTTCTTTGCCTCTTCCGTGACTTCGGACTCAATCAGTGCTGCCTGGAAGTCCATTTCGAAGATCTCCCAGTCGCCCGGTTTCCTGATTTCGAAACCGGCGCATGTCTTGGTCCCGTGGGCTGCCATGATCCCATCCTCGTCGCCAATTTAGTGTAAGGGACCAAAGACAACGAAACAGCCGAAGGGTTGGCTTAACACAGGTTTATTACATGATGATCCGGAGGAACATGTGGTAATGGCGGATGGGTAGCTCAATATATACAGCTGGCTATACATTTGAAAGTGGCTCGTCGACAGACTATTGGTTGCTGCCTGCGTGACGTCATAGAAGGTCACGCCCTTCTTGTCCAGGTGAAGAGGTGGCGGGAATCTTCCCGCGCTGCTGATCCAGGTGAATCTGAGCCATGAGAGCCGGACGCTCGCTATTGCCATCTAGTGGTCACTAGCTCGCGTCCCCTTATCAGGTTTACATTGATACAGCTGAAGGTTATAATGTTGCACACAGAAAGGTTACATTGTTACCACATGGCTAAGGTACATTGTTAAAGGCACAGCTTTACAGAACACAACAGTGACATTGTTAGAAGGAATTGTGGCATTGCTGTGCTTTGAGCTTTAATGAGAGAAGTCTTCCTTTATTTTCATAGCTGTAGTCTATAGTGGCTCAAGTGGCTAAGACACTGACTGGGAGGAGGAAGGTCAGCAGTTCGATTCCAGAGTACAGTACTGCAGGACGGAATGAGCTCCTGTCTTTGTCCCAGCTCCTACCAACCTAGCAGTTTGAAAGCAAGAAATTGTAAGTAGATAAATAGGAACCACTTTTGTGGGAAGGTAATAGCGTTCCATGCGCTCTGGTGTCTAGTCATGCCTGCCATATGACCACAGAAATGTCTGCAGAAGCAGATAGCGCTGGCTCTTCAACTTTGAAACAGAGATGAGCACTGAACCCTAGAGTTGGATACGACTGGCTTTCAAGCAAGGGAAACCTTTACCTTTACCTAGTCTTGTTAGTCTGAGCAGCCATATTGGACAAGAAACAAAAAAAGTTTACAAAAAGAAGACAAATATATTGTGGCATTTAAAGACTAACTGCTATATTTTAATGTGAGCCATCATGGATCAAGTCCACTTCCGTCATTTACACCTGCCCTCACAAAGAAGACACAGTGATTGGTTGAGTGAACAGAGAATTACTTTCCTTGTGATGATGTAAGACTTCTGCTAGGTATTCAGTTATTTTCCAATGTAGATTAATTCATCTTGAGGCCATGTGTAAATCATTGCCATCAGTGCTGGGCATCAGCCGGTGCAACCCGGTCTGAGCGGACCGGTAGTAGACCTGGCTGGCCATGCCCCCTCCCCACCACACCACACCCCGCCCACCTCTTCCCGGGAGAGCAGGTGACGGCATTGGCTCTTCCTCCTTCTCCTCCAGAGTGGCTGCTGCTGCCTCCTTAATGCCTGGACCTAGTCCTGCAGGAACGCAGGATGTCTGTCTGGGCATTGCGAGAGTGGCCCTGCTTGCGCCATGCTGCCTGGACACCCTGCTACATCCAGGGGAAGGAAAGGGAAGAGCTAGTCCAGGCTCCACTGGTCCAGATGGCGTGGCGCAAGCTCTTCCCTAAGTTAGGTTCCCTTCCCCCGAGAGGGAACTTAACTTATGGAAGAACTTGCGCCGCGCTGCCTGGACCAGCGGCGCATGGACTAGCTCTTCCCTTCCCCTGGTGGTAGCAGGGTGTCCAGGGAGCAATGCGCAAGCAGGGCAACTCTCGCAATGCCCAGAGTCAGAAAGACATCCTGCAGGAAGTTCTCTTCCTGCAGGACTAAGTCCAGGCATCGCGGAAGTTGTGCTGCTGCTAGAAGGAGGCAAGGAGCGGGGGTGGGGGCAGGCAAGCTGCTATGGGTGGCATGACATCAGCTCCCCCTCCCCTTCCCCCAGGCACGCACATGCCGCCACCTCCACCACCACCCATGCCTATTAAGGAGGCAGCAGCTAGCAGCAACCGCTCTGGAGGAGGATAAGGAAGCACTCCTTCCTCCCCCCCCCCCGTGGGCCCAGGAGGGCAAAGAGGAAGAGGAAGGAGCAGCCTAGCGTGGGTAAGTGTGACTTTTTGTTTTGTTTACTTCCCCCATGTGGAGCAGAGGCTAAAAGGATTTCCCAGGGGGAGTGGCAGTGAGTCTTTAAGGTGCCACAACATTTTTGTGTTTTTGTTTTGTTTACCTCCCGAATCTGCGTGCACAGAATAAAACTTTAGAATTGGTAGACATTTTATTCTGTGCAAGCATATTAGAAAGTAAACAAAAAAATGTTGTGGCACCTTAAAGACTCACTGCTGCTCCAAGGTAGACTGCAGCTGGCCCAGAAAGCTCCACGGTAAAACAGAGATGACCACTGAACCCTAGAGTTGGATATGACTAGCTTTCAAGCAAGGGATACCTTTACCTTGCTCGAAAGCCAGTCATATCCCATACTAGGGTTCAGGTTGCTCATCTCTGTTTCAAAGCCGAAGAGCCAGTGCTGTCTGCTTCTGCAGACGTTTCCATGGTCATGTGGCAGGCATGGCTAGACACCGGAGTGCACGGAACGCTGTTTACCTTCCCTCCAAAGTGGTCCCTATTTATCCACTTGGAATTTCTTACTTTCGAATTGCTAGGTTGGCAGAAACTGGGACAAAGACATGAGCTCATCCCGTCCTGCAGTACTTGGGAATCAAACTGCTGACCTGCCACCTTCCAGTCAGAGCCTTAGCCATTGGAGCTCAGTGGTTAAGAAGCTTGCCTTGTTAGCTGGAAGGCCAACATGACTGGCAACAGCAAGTTGATAAATAGGGACCACTTCGGTGGCAAAGGTAAAAACATTCTGGTGTCTAGTCATGCCTGCCACATGTCCACAGAAACATCTGCAAACAGACAGTGCTGACTCTTTGGCTACAAACAGATGAGCACTAAACCCTAGAGTCAGATACAACTGGCAGCTTTTGGATCTAACAATAGGGAAAGGTAAAGGTTGCCCTTGCTCAAAAGCCAGTTGTATCTGACTCTAGGGTGCAGTGCTCATCTCTATTTACAGCCAAAGAGTCAGTGCTGTTTGCAAATGTTTTCATGGGCTATGTGGCAGGTATGACTAGATTGGCCACCCAGTCACATGCCCAGCGGTTAGGCCACACCCACCGGTTAGACCACACCTACCAGTTAGGCCACGCCCATGGTGTGGTAGTTAATTTTTTTTGGTGCCCATCACTGATTGCCATGCAGTTCTACTCTTATGTTTGAGGAAGTGGACTCAATCCATGAAGGCTCACATTAAAATGCAGCAGTTAGTCTTTAAGGTACTACAACATTTTTACTTTTTTGCTTGTTTTTACTTTTGTTTTATTCCTTGTCTTTTCATTTTCACAGCGAGGATGGCATAAATAAAATATAGGAACAACAATTAGTAAAAGATCTCAGACCATATGTCAAGTAAACCCTATACTGACAGTTTAGCCCAACAGGATAAAGTTACCTGGACCAAACAGGATAAAGTTACCATGAAACCAAATGCTTTTTAGGTAGAGACTAGTGAAAGAAGTTTAATGCCATTACAGAGACATATATATTTTTCTGTTGGAAAAATTAAATGTCATGAATCTACCTAATTCCAATTACGTTTAAGTAAAGATTTGTATAACATTATTTTTATGGCATATTGAATGCTCCATGCTTTGGAAGATCAAAACATTTACTTTATGATTACTGTTTCCATGTGACAGGGCTATAATTAGAAGAAGATCTTGAATGTGAGCGGTTCCCCAAACCCAGTCTCACATCCAGTGAAATTGATAGATGTCAGGGCAGAATTTATGCCCTGGTTTTAGCCCCATCCAAGATGGAGATTTCAATGTGGGGGAGAACCTTTTAGAACATACCAGAGGGACTGGAATGTGTAAACATGCTGGCCTCATGGGTTGGAAGAATTGAAACCTGATGTGTGATGGACATGGTATGCTGTATGATCATTGGCTGGATTCCTTTAGGGGAATGTCAAGGAGATGGACCCTGAGGAAGGAGGTATAATCCAGAGGAAGGGGGCAAGATGCTCTCTTGACCCGATGCTTTGAGCTACGCAATCATGTAGGTGCTTAAGCCAGAAGGGGAGCCCTGGACTTCCCAATACAGCAGCTTCCTTTATTTTGATGTGCTTTTTGAACTTTTGATAAACTTTCTTCTGTAACTTACTCTGATTACAATATATATTTAAAATACCTGAAGATGCCTGGAGTGTTTACTTGGCTCAGTGCTACCTTACCTACACTAATCTATAAACCTGGGTTGCTTAGCTAGAGAGGTGGCAGCTCGGAAGCAGGAAGCAACCACTGGTGGGTAAGAGGACATACTTGTGACTAAACTCATTTCCTGACACAGAACCTACCATATAATTGTTACATCTGAAACTCATTAGAAATGAGATGTCTATTGATATTTAGGGTTAGTCATTCTTGTACCCTTTACTTCCTCCCTCTTGTAGCTCTTTTTATCTGCCTACTGCCTACTTTATGTCATAAGCTGTGCATGGCATGCTGTCAACACTAGAATGATGGATACCAATAGCAGTGTGTGTTGAGATGGTAATTAGATTGAGCCAAGATCATACTACAATTATATACCATATTTAATACAAAAGGATCTTGAACTGTAATGACTGGAGTTAAAGAGGTCAGTGGCACACCAATTGATCTCTTGCCAGTCAGCAACAGAGCTTGAATTCTTAACTAAAGCAACGTCAGCAGACCTTTTGCCTTCTAAATTGACCAGGGAATAACCTGTTTTTCTTGTTTAGCCGAGGTAACTTGCATTAAGCTAATCCCCCATTGTTTCCCTTATGTACTTTTATTTAACCAACTGGTTCCGTGATCTTTTTAGGGAACCTATGACCAAATAAGCTTTTCTGTCAAGAGGCAGAACAAATAAGGACTCTGTCAGTCATTTTAGAAAAACAGCTAGTCTCTCTGTTAACTAGTAGTGTAGCCACGAAGCAGTTTTTGCTTTATTTAATGGGACTGAAAAATGAATTAAATCAGAAATGTATCCTGATTCCTGAAGTCTGTCGTTCCTTCTCTTCACTGGGCAAGGCTCATGGCAAAAAATGGCACTCAACGTTCATGAGGCTCATTTGGCATCAGGCATATTTGTCATTTTTGACGCATTTAGCGAGTTTGCAAGGCACAGAAAGCAAGCTTCTGACGGATAGTGGAGAACAGATTGCTAGGCTTGCGCTGAAGCCTGAGACATCACAGAAGCTGATCCAGGAAAACTGAGACTTCCCATACAGGCCTGCACAGCTCTGGGGAGAACCCCAGAGGGAGAGAGGGTTGGAAGTGTGTACCGCTCTGTTCCCCACAGAAGGAATGGACCCCTCGTCCTTCAAAAGGACCCCGCAGCTTCTCAGTGGAGAAGCTTATTCCTGATCGTTCTTCCAACAAGAACCAGTGGGTGAGTATGGGAGGGAATTTGTCTAGTTCTCAGAAGAAGTTTGCTGAGGAACTAGCGTATATGCTTAAAAAGTCAGGGAGGAGAGTTCCCGTGACCCAGATCCATCGTTTGCTCTTTGCGATAGACAAATGATGTGCTTGGTTTCCTAAACATGGATCACTTCATATTCAGGATTGGGTGAAAGTAGGGAGAGCGCTCCATGAAGAACCACGGGCACCATGCAATATTTTGGTGGTTTGGTTAAAATGCAAAGGAGCACTAGAATGCGGTGGTGCACAAACAGCCAGTGGGCTTGCTCCTTTTTCAATTGTACCATCTGCCCCCCCCCTCCGGCGTATGATTTGGAACAACAGCAAGTTCCTGGTGCGTCACCAAATTTTCCATTACTTTTGCCCCCTTTGGCATCAGTTCCCATCCCAATGGTCCCTCGCGACCTGGGGCTAACTGAAGCTGTGGGCCCCCTTAGAAAAGAAAGGGAGAATAGTAATGCTTTTCAACCCAAGGTGGAAAGAGGAACGTCTAAGGGAGAACAGAGCACAGAAGAGATAGATGAGCAATTGCAGATTTGTTCCCTTCAGTATGCTAACAATGCTCAGGGCAATTTAGGTGTATAGCATTCCCCAATGCCCCCAAAAATGCCCAAACGAGAGAGACAAAGGCAGGAGGAGTGTACACAGAAGAACAGCTCTGTGGCACTGGCATTTATGCAACCATAAATGCGCAATACATCTTCCCCCATGCCACATTAACTGTAGCCAGTCAGTGTGCCAACAGAGCCTACTAGAACACATTTCAAGTCATGGCAGGACAGAATACGAAGAAGGGCAGGCATAGTGCAGTAGAAATGAGTGATTTGCTGCAGTTGTACCCCCTGGTCCATGGAAGCCTGATGGGCGCAGAGACAAAATTGCAACGTCTGGTCAAGGAAGGGGTTGGGCAACAACCCCCAGACACCAAGTCTGTAGCTTAGATCGGATAGGATGTAACTGAACTGGAAAGGAAATCAACTTATTAGGTACTGAACTCAGGGTAGCTATATAACATTCTGAGAAAATATGACTGAATGGATCTGTAAGGTATAGGAAAAACATTTTCCTTCTGCGGAGGGGGAGGGGCAGAAGGAACATGTAATTGAACATATGTGTGCTGAATGGAGTTTATCCTGATTCCTGAAGTCTGTCATTCCTTCTCTCTGCTGGGCAAGACTCATAGTAACAAGTGTGGAAGTTTAATAATCTTAACCTATAAAATCGAGGGTTAACCGTTGGAACTTTGCATAGGCTCCTTAGCCAGGCCCTACTAGCCTGCACTCACCATTCGTGCACATGCCCGAACTGGGTACCCAGGTAAATGCAAGATTAAGAAATGCGCCAGTGGGGCAAGAGCCCCACAAACGCGAAAAAAGGGAAACAACTTCCTTTCCCAATGTTCTTTGCGCAGCACCACAGCCAATCAAGCTGAGAGGCGCGACCACAAAGAACATTGAAAAACGCACCGCGGCAAATCAAAATCGAACCGCAGGGAAAAACGCACCACAACCACAAATCACAAACCCATAACTACAAGCCCCAGAGTTCTGCGCGACATGAGCGTGCAGGACCAAGCGGTTTCTTCTCTTGAAAAACGGAGTTGTTTTAAGGGGGGAAATCGATCCACTCTCCCTGGTCTTCTGGGTCCAGAAGGGTTGGGGGGCATACCCCTTATGTCCCCCCAAACCTCCCAACCCCAGGGGAGCCAGTGGGGAGGGGGGTCGCAACCCCCCACCCACTAATATTAAAGGGGAAACCCCATCTACTTTCACGACTCCACACAATCAAAGCACCATAACACAATAAAGCCCCCTCCCCACCACCTAGCCCACCCTTCCTATCTCCCAACGACCACACCCCCTAGCCCACCCTTCCTATCCCCCAATGACCATGCCCCCTCCCCACCCCCTAGCCCACCCTTCCTATCCCCCAATGACCATGTCCCCTCCCCACCACCTAACCCACCCTTCCTAACCCCCAATGACCACGCCCTCTCCCCAGCACCTAGCCCACCCTTCCTAACCCCCATGACCATGCCCTCCTCCCCACACCTAGCCCACCTTTCCTAACCCCCAACGACCATGCCCCCCTCCCCACCACCTAGCCCACCCTTCCTAACCCCCAATGACCATGCCCCCTCCCCACCACATAGCCCACCCTTCCTAACCCCCAATGACCATGCCCCCTCCCCACCACCTAGACCACCCTTCCTAACCCCCAACGAGCACGCCCCCTCCCCACCACCAAATAAAGAAATAATTTTTAAAAATTACTAAAAACAGTCAAAAATATCCAAAAATACACAAAAACAAACAAAAACACCAAAAAGCAAAGCAAAGTAAACAAAAATACAATCAGAAACAAAACAAACAGACAAAAATACAAATTCCACCCCCCCTACACAAACACACACACACAAAAGAAAGAAAACAAGCAAACTTACCAAAAGATGTCCTACCTCCAAGAGGACCGGAAAATAAATGAATAAAGAGAGACTACTTACCAGAAGAAGCTCCACCCAGAGGCCAGGAGAGAAAAAACAGTCAAAATACAATAACCCCTACCAGCACCACCTGCTGGCCACAATAGTAAAAACAATTCAAAAACACAAAACAGCCCCAAACAAAAGGCCACAAGAGTAAAAACAAATCAAAAATATAACACAAATTCACAATTTTACACAAAAGGTCACACCAATAAAAACAAGTCAAAAAATTACACTAAAACACACTTTAACACAAATCACAAACATATGTCAATAAAATACAATAGAAACTTTGCTGAGTTTTAACTCAAATTAAAACACAAAATATCTAAACACATTTTAAAAACATTGAATGTAAAAAACATTTACTTCTACATTATTAAAATTATTACCTATGGTACAACTAATTTAAAAAATTCAAAAGCTAAAACATTCGCTTACATAAAACAATTTGAAAAAATTATATCATACTTTGTTCTTTTATTAATCCTCAAAAAAAAAACAAAAAAGCAGGTCACAGTTAATAACAGCCAAGCCAAAAAATATTTACATAAATAAACATTTTTAAAATTAAAATTACAGACTAAGCAATTTTTAAAAAACATTAACACAATTTAACCTTCCAACACAATTTAAAACAGCCCGGCAACGCCGGGCAACCTCTGCTAGTACTTTATATTATGCAACAGACAGACACGTGCTGGTATATCAGGCAATCGGGCTTTGTCCCACCGTATGCTACCAATAGCTATTGGGGCAGCAATAGCAATGATGGGATTCCCCCCAACACCCAACACCACCACCAATTAGGCAGCCCCACCACTCCCTGTCAAGCGCCTTCCCATGGTGCCTTGCACAGCTCTGGCAACAGAGTAGATAAACATTCTACAAGGCAATTCTAAAAATGGAAGTAGTCCACACAAAAAACCATAACTTTGAAACTGGGCTTTAGGCAGCACCAAATTTGACACAAGTGTAGCAGGCAGACTGTTCTTACTCTGAGCCAAATTTAGGGACTTTAGCTCAAGGGGTTTTGAGTTATGATTTTTTTAATGAAGTGAAATGTTTTATTCCCTCATTCAGAAACAGTTGACCCCAAATAACTCTAGACTTAAAACAGATGAAATAATAAGTTGAAGGGGCTGAATTATTGATCCTCAAAAAAGACCTTTCAAAAGGAAAAAAGTAAATTTGAAACAAAGAAGCTAGCCAGCCAGCCTGCCCACTTACCCCTTTGCCTGGTACAGGCTTGTCAGCAGGAACTTCACAAACTGAAACGTTGTATATGTTACAGTTAAAACTAGTTTTCAGTTAAAACTAGTTTTCCCTAGTTAAAACTAGTTCTGACTAACTGCATTCGTGAGAACTAGAATTAACTGACGATGAAAGATCCATTTATAATGAAAATTGGTTTTAACTAGTCAAAACTAGTTCTAACTAAATGTCTTAGTTACAACTAGAATCTCCTAAAAATAATAATAAGTGAAATAAGATGGTTAAAAACATAAAATAACAACATTGAATGTGAAAAGCCTAGGCAATTTGATTAAGAGAATGAGCAGTAAGTTTATGGAAACTTAGTAAAAGCAGAATACCAACAAAATAGTCTTAATTAATTTGGGGAACAGATTTAGGCATTGAATTAAATAATGAAGAGTGGAGAAGGTTATGGAAGAAAAGAATTTTAAAGAGTATGTCTGTAAGGGTTCAAGAGATTGGTTATAAAACTTGGAAATGGTATTTAGCATGGGTAAAGTAATTATTATAATACTAAATCTTGCATTAATATTAGTCAGAAATTTGGTATCCACTTTCATTTATGGTGGGTATATGATGAGATTCATGAATTTTGCAAATTAGTTTTTGTAGGATTGGGGCCGTGAGGAGGCCCTTAGGATCCCGGAGGAGACTGGTCAAAGGAACGACACGAGGCAAGATGGAGAAGACCAGTGATTTATTGAGGGAAAATCATCAGTATATATTATGTCCAAGGCTGCGCATGGTAGAATGGTTATCTGACAGAAAATCACATCACCCATTTACCCGGGTTAATTGAGAACCTCTCTTGGGGAAGTTAATTAACTAAGGCAAACACTGACCATTGTCTGAGGCTTAGGCTAGGGTAAATATGGCTTCTATTTGCACCAGGGATTAGGCTCTCCTTGGAGATAAGTGATTACCTTAATGGGTAACGGAGTTAGATATTCGCTCTCTCAGCAGAACCACTGGTCAGGTCAAGGAATTGGGTGAATCAAACCCTATTATTAATCCACCCCCCTTAATTTCTCTGCCCGCAGAGCCCACGGCTCAGGGAGCGTTCTCCCGAAGTGGCCTCTGCGCGGGCCGTTCCATGCCATTGGGGCATGGGGAAACCACAAGTTTTTTTTAAAAAAATGAATGAAATTTTGGGTACAAATTGATGTTTGTCCAAAAATTGAACTTTTGTCCAGTTTCCAAAATGTTCAATTAAAATGGCAAAAACCCACCTCAGTTAATTACAAATTTGATAACAGCAGCAAAGTTGATTACAGTATTGCTAAAAATTGGAAGGTTAACTATAAGTCTCAACTTAATGATTTGTATAAAGAAGTTTGTAATTTAGTTATAAATTATGAATTAATGTGTGAGAACAGGATAAAAAAGATGGTTTAAAGTGAATAATTTTAATAATATATGGGAATATTTTATTGAATTTGTCCTATCGAAAGGTCAAGGTTTAGTGCCAGCTAGAGAAATGTTGCACTTAGAGGCAATATTAAAATTATTATATATATTATATATAAACATGTGAAAGTTACTTTTAAGACCTTAATCCTAGTAACTCACTTCCCTGCATATACGTCCATTGAACAGACAGTGGACCTAGTTTCTGAGTAAACATGAGTAGGGTTATACTATTGGACTACAATACTATGGACTGTTACCTAGCTATAAGCAATGCTTGGATTTAATAGGGGGGAAAAAGAATTTCATTGGGTTACATGCCCCCTTTGAACAAAGGATCTGTTCTGATCTCTCCTCAAAACTTGTTATGAGATCAAGTGAATCTTCCCTCCAAACTATGCAGATCTCCTTGACCCAAATAAGGGACACATGGATTGGGACCAACCAGCCCTTTTGGTAACACTACTAACCAATCCTTGTAAGGGTCCCTCCTGTTAATTGTGTAATTTCTGGTTCTCTGTACCAAAAAAAGTCCATAAGACCGAGGAAGCACAAAGAGAAAAGGCAGATCATATTCTGAACAGTGCAGGCAGGACAAAAAACACATCAGTGGCAATCTGCAGAGATGGGAGCCCTGTTCTATTATTATTCTCCTTTTTTTTCTAGCTTCCAGGAGAAAGTTCCAATCAAACTACGGAAATCACCAGGAAGAGAATGTCTGAGGGACTTTGAAAGGGTAACACTTATATTCATCTTTGATTTCTTCTTAAAGGGCAGTGCAGGGAACTTACTGTTCTACACTTTCCAACAATTTCCTCTGTCCCTGCTCTTCTTGTGCCTTAGATCTGAAATTGGTGGTAGTGCAGCTACAAGAATTTCATGATTTAATCAGTTGCTTTTTCAGGAGAAAAGGCATGAAAGGTTCATTTATTAAAGGCTAGAAGTATAGCCTTCTTTGTCATTCTTAGTTTTCCCTTTTTCTTTTTCCACTTCTCTTCATTCGAGGTATAACAGAAGGGACTAATGGTGTGTGTGTGTGTGTGTTCATCTGTCTTGTGGTAGTAACAGAAGTGCATACATATGCCTAATCCATTTGATATTTACACATTTGTCCAAAAACCGATTGACACACCTAGTTGAAGGATCACAGACTGGAGTCAGTGAATTTGGTAGAAGGTAGAAAATCTGTAGGTAAAATGAACACACATGCTCACACACGTGCACAACACGCACACATGCACATGCATGCACATGCATACATGCATGCATGCACACACACACACACACACAGAGTGAAAACATCTGAAAGGGCACACGCACACACACAGCAACAATTGTGTAGTCTAAGAGCATTCAATGGTAATGGTGGTAATGTTAACTGTTATTACAAGAGATATTATGCCCATAAAGAATAATCACAGGTAAACTGTAATATTAGAGTGTGGAGACATTCCATTTTTCTTCTCCTTTTGCTCTTTCTAGTTCAAAATTGTATACTGAACCAGGGGAACTATTTTATGTATAAATTACTGGAAAGAATTAGGAAACCAATGGTGTACTCTCAATTATTTTTTAAACCTTTGCTGTAAAAAGCAACTCATTCTCCCCCTACCCCCGGAGAGCTTTTCTATTATTTTAAACATCTTTTGTTTTTGGAATATTATTTTTTATCATAGGTCTGAAGAAAACCTGACAAGTACAATATGTCTTATTGATTTCCTTAATCTTTTATTTATACTAACTTGCTAAGGTAAGAAAAAGAAAAGAAAGAAAGCAATAAAGAACAATATGAAAACGACGCAGGAATTGGGAAAGTAGCCGTTATCTAAAAAGGCATTTTTTTTCTTTCTTTAATTTAAACTGTCTATACAAAACATTTATTAATTTTAAATTACCAATTTGAGATAGCACTAGTGGAAAGGTTTTTATTATATTTCTTTGTTATCCTTCTGACTTCAACTCTGGCTCAGAAATGCAATTATTTCTGCAACTTGCGTTCAGTGGCGGATGCCATTCAAGCTGCGGCTGCTTATGGGGTAGTTAAAAGGATAAAATCAAGTAGTCATTCTACTAATCCCTTTACAAGGAAACAGCTTTCTGCATAAAAAGTAGAACTTATGTGGTCATTAGCAGATGCTACATCAAGCAACCCAAAATATACACATTTAAATTCTTAAGCACAATCTATGAACACTACACAGATGGTTTCCAAGAAACTGTACCTAAATTGATTACAATAAAAATGATCTGCTGCAATTGTTTCTGTCAAAAGGGAGAACAGAATTTGTCCCAATGTGTCGCTCTGCCCACTCATGCAGAGAACCCAGCTGCTGGGACAGATGTTGCTCTAAGCACTTTATTTTAGGGTCATTAAAATGGTTACAGGGGTTAGTCATTCATTGTTTTATAAATTGTGCTTACTAACTGAGCTCAACAGACGCTCCACGAAAAGTTCTTTGTGCTGGTAAGAAGAAAGTTGTGCTTTAGATCCTCTTCTAGCATAAAAGTTGATACTGCTGTTTAAGTATGCAACAGAGACACCAATGAAAAGGTCAACAAGCCTTGTTTTACCTTTTTCTACTTTCTTTTATTTAATTGTGTTATTTTAATTTCTTTAAGGGTAGGAGAAGCATCCACAGTATGCCCAACATTTCATAGCATTACTTTGTTGACATATGCTGCAACTTGAAATGCAAGATATATTTTGAAGGCAGCATTGATTGTTTGTTTGTATGTTCTCTCTCTCTCTTTCTTATTTTGTATTTCTTGCTTCCCAGCATTGCTAATGCTCAGAGATGGACCAAAATTAAGAGCCAAGTCCTAAACATTTGCAGATGAGGTGACATGTCTGCAAAGTCGCCGATTCCAGAATTTCAGGAAGCCAATTAGCAGCTGCTGGCAATTGTTTTAAATTAGTACCCTAACTCTGGTTGGTGAAGTTAGTATGACCTGAACTTGTTTCCATATTCTTTTAATTTCTTACCTTAATATTTGTAACTTGACGTTTTTTGTACTTTCTGTGCTTGTTGATGGAACTCCAACTTCTGTAAGGCATGCTTTTCTTTGTTACTCATCCAGAAGTGTAATATACAAATTATTATAATCAACTGTTTTATTCATGGTAACCAGCTTGTCCCACTATAGTATTACAGTTTCATTTTCTAAAATTGGAGAAGGTTGGAATTTACAATATGGAGGAAAAGACGTATGTAAGGTATAAGATTTAGTCAGCTGCTGAAAAATGATCTTTGCAACTAGGTTATGCCTGTGCTTCTCATCCATTGACGACAGCTTGGGACATTCAACTTTGATATTGCAAGCGCGGTGCCAAAATGGCCGCCGCACTCTTTGCGGCCCCCCCCACCGGACGAAGACATCCAGGTAGTTAGGGGGCGTGGCCAGCACCCTTATATAAGGGGCGGCCACGAGGCAGCCGAGCTGCCATTTTGCGAAGCGACAGAGCGGAGAAGTTTTTCCCTCTTACCTCCGTCGCTCCTGCCTTGCTTAGGGAAGCCTCTGGCTGCTGATTTTCTTGACTTTTTCGGCTTCCCATCGTTTAGCTGCTATGCCCTCAAAGAAGAAGGCGACTGCGAACGCGCCTCGTTCTGCGCGGAGGCGCCAGCCGGGTCGGAAGACCGCGGCTGCGCCTTTCCAGCAGCCTCCTTTGCCTGAGCCCACCGGGACCGGTGGGATGGAATTAATTACCCCTTGGCCCGAGGCGGGGGTCCGCGTACTGGCCCAGCTGGGGCCGCGGCCCCCGGCCCGCAAGCAGTGGCCACTGCCTCTGGCATGGCCCATTCTGCGGGGCCTTCTTCCATGGGTCCGCAGCTTCCTGCAGGGGGTTTCAGCCATGGGGGGTGGCTGGGTTCCCTCCCCTGGCAGGGTACCCCCCCGGCCCTGCAGGGTACCCCCCCGGGCCTGGGGTCGTGGCCGTATAGGGGCCCCGGGGTGCAGGGACCTGGACCGGCACCTGCAGCCAGTGGGCCGGCTGGCCCTTTGCCCCCACTTGGCTTAGGGGGCTACGTTAGTGTTGAGGCCCTTCTGGCCCACGTTGCGGCCCTCGAGGCATCCCTTGCGAGGGTTAACCACCCGGGGGTGCCTTTTGGGGTGCAGGTTGATCCATTGTCTGCCGGTCAGCGGCAGGCGGCAGGACGGGTCGAGCTGCCCGAGGCGCGTGGGCCAGCTTCGGCCACTGCCTCGCAGCTCCTCACTCAACAGGCTGATGCTGGTCAGGCCCCGTCGACGAGCTCAATTGCGGTCGTGAGCTCCGACGCCCCCAGCGGGCCGGAACCCCCGGTGGGGGCAGCCCGCGGGGGTGCTGCATGTGAGTATGCGGTTCAATCTAGTGCACCCACACACCTACCCACGTTGGGGGGGCATTCCAGTGGCCGTGGCCTCGCATGGGTGGCGCGACGGTTCAGTCGCCGACGTCCCACCCGGCGACTTCACCGCTCACCCAGGGCCCAGTTTTGGGTGGTACCTCTTATTTAGTTGGGAATGTGTTAGGGGTGGCCGGGTTGGTCCAGGCTCCTTTTCAGATCCCCGTGGTTCCCACTGTGCCGGTGTCGGCATTGCCGACAGCGGGGTATTCCTTGCCCCTGGGGGACCATTTGGCCCAGGCCACCAAAGAGAAGATCTGGCGTGGGGAGTATGTCGACATCTTCTCCCTTCTTAACAGAGAGCCCACCAAAGAGGAGAGGGAGGGGCAGGATGAGAAGGATAAGGAACAGGCACGTCGTCGTAAGCCGCCACGTACGTGGGCCAATTGGTTGCCGGCGTACCTTATATACATGGCGGTCTACCTCAGGGCCCGGCCGGATTTGGCAATTCCGATGGTCCAGTATTTGGACAACATTTACCGGGCGATGGTCGACTTCCCGGGCCCATCATGGTTGGCTTACGACGAGGAATTCCGTATGCGGATTCCCCTGCACCCTGAGATGAGGTGGGATGAGCCCTGCCAGAAGCTGTGGCTTCTGTATATGACTCCCACGCGCCCTGCGCCTGGGGACAGATACCATTGTGGACATGCGGTCCAGCGAGCGGCCCCAGCACAGACACCCCGCCAGGTGGCGGGGCAGGGGGTTCCAGCCCGCCTGCTGTGCTGGACTTTCTCGTCCAATGGTTCCTGCAGTAGGAAGAATTGCCGGTACAGGCATGAGTGTCCCTCTTGCGCTGGCCCCCATGCGGCCTCCGCCTGCCCCAGGCCTGGAGGGGTGCGGGGCAAAGGTAGGGGCGGACAAGGGGCTGGCAAGACTGCCGCAGAGGGAGCTGGTCCACCGAAAGGCCCCCTCCCCAATTAATGTGGACATGTTGGAGCGTTGGCTCGCATCGTACCCGAGGGGGGCAGATGCGGTTTACCTGCTTCAAGGTTTTCGACTGGGGTTCCGTATTCCTTTTCAGGGTGATAGGTCTCCCCAAGATGCCCCCAACCTTTTGTCCCTTAAGGGGAGGGAGGAGGTGGCTGCCGCCAGCATTTCTAAGGAGGTTGATGCGGGCAGGGTCGCTGGCCCTTTCCCTGCACCCCCGTTCCCCAACCTTAAAGTGTCACCCTTGGGCTTGGTGCCCAAGAAGTCACCGGGCGAGTTCCACCTGATCCATCACTTGTCCTACCCAGCCGGCCGATCGGTCAATGATGCTATCCCTGATGACCTTTGCTCAGTCAGGTATACATCTTTTGACCAAGCGCTGCGCATGGTGCGCTCATGTGGCCCGGGTGTGCTGTTGGCTAAGTGCGACGTTAAGTCTGCCTTTCGCCTCCTGCCGGTTCACCCGGGTGACTTTGAGTTGCTGGGTTTTAAGTTCAGGGGTGAATATTATTTCGATAAGGCCATGCCTTTTGGCTGTTCCATATCGTGCTCGGCCTTCGAGCGTTTTAGCACCTTCCTACAGTGGGCTTTTGTCCGCAGGTCAGGGTCCCAGTCTGTAGCCCATTACCTGGATGATTTTTTATTCGGGGGTGAACGGGGCTGGGACACATGCACACGTCTCCTCAACACATTTCAGACGCTAATGGAGGAACTGGGTGTCCCTTTAGCGCCCGAAAAGACCGAGGGCCCATCTACACAGCTAGTCTTCCTGGGGGTGGAGATTGACACGGTAGCGCAGGCTTCTAGGTTACCAGGGGATAAGGTGTCAAGGATAGTGGCCCTTATCTCGGACTTGCTTGCTAAACGCAAGGCATCACTGCGGGAACTGCAGGTGTTGCATGGTCATCTCAATTTCGCTTGCAGGGTGGTCGCACCGGGCAGAGCATTTGCTCGGTGCTTGTGCGACGCCATGACAGGCTTGTCCAGGCCCCACCATAGGGTCAGACTAACCCAGGGCATTAAGGCAGATATGCTTATCTGGCTCCAGTTCCTGAGGGAGTTCAATGGGGTGTCATTTTGGAGGTCTGACCTTCTGGCTTCCCCTCGTTTCCAGATACAGTCTGATGCCTCTGGGTCCCTGGGTTATGGGATGTACTTCAATGGGAAGTGGGCCTATGGTGGGTGGCCACCAGCCTGGTCTGGTACGGGGCACCTGCGGGATCTTACGTACCTGGAATTTTTTCCCATCCTGGGGGCCTTGATGCTATGGGGTGAGGAGTGGGCCAACTCGGTCGTTCATTTCTGGTGTGAGAATGCGGCCGTTGTCCACATTGTCAACTCACAGACTTCCAAATCACCCAGGGTAATGGACCTGGTGCGCCAGTTTGTATTGCGCAGCCTGCGCCTTAATGTACTGTTCTGGGCCAGGCATGTCCCGGGGGTCAATAATGATATCGCTGACGCTTTGTCCCGCCTGCAGATCTCCCGGTTCCGCGCCTTGGCCCCAGATGCAGAGGAATTTCACTCGCCATTACCGGACGAGATATGGACCTTTGGCAAGGAGAGGTGAACCGGGCGATCGGCATGTCGCTAGGGCCACGCATGCGTAAGTCGTATCAACACGCATTCAATTCTTTCAGGGCATTCTGTGCCCAATTCCGGCTGCCAGATAGCTGGCCGATCCCGGTGGCCCATATACTTCAATTCATGGTTGACCTGCATTCCCAGGGCCTTGCACCTCGAACCATAGCATCCAGGCTGTCAGCTCTGGCTTTTATGGCCAAAGTAGGCGGATATGCGGACAGTACCGCTGACTTCCGTGTGA
This sequence comes from Bradypodion pumilum, assembly GCA_035047305.1. Lineage (NCBI taxonomy): Eukaryota > Metazoa > Chordata > Lepidosauria > Squamata > Chamaeleonidae > Bradypodion > Bradypodion pumilum. The sequence continues at coordinate 198,461,948 of JAWDJD010000001.1, forward strand.
GACACGTTTTGGAGGGGTGGGTGCGGGAGCGTGGGCGTAGCCCGGATGACCGCCACCCAATTTCCCCAGGGGTTCTTACCCAACTGGCACGGGGCTGGCAGGACCTATGTTTTGATAGGTATGAGGCAGCCCTTTTTCATGCGGCTACAACGGTGGCCTTTTTTGAAGCGCTCCGCATCAGCGAGCTTGTGATGCTGTCTAAGGCGGATGCTAGTCGTAGGGCACTGGAACTCGAAGATGTCTATGTGGCCAAAGACTGGGCTCAGTTGAGGATACGCTCCTCTAAGACGGATCAGCATGGCGTAGGCAGTGGAGTAAGACTGCTACGGTGTTCTTTGGCAGACATCTGTCCGGTTGGTGCCCTACAGGAGTTCCTTGCACTGCGTGGCACGCACCATGGCCCGTTTTTCTGTCACCAAGATGGGTCTCCCCTTACTAAATTTCAATTATGGAAGGTGACCGGCAAAGCGCTGGCCGGTGTTGGCCTCCCAGGGGCCCGTTACGGCACCCATTCATTCAGAATAGGGGCGGCTTCCACGGCGGCTGCTTTTGGGTACTCCGGGGCTGAGATACGCCGTATGGGGAGGTGGGGATCGCAATGTTTTCAATTTTATGTCCGCCCTCTTTCACCGGGAGTACCAGTCGAGTCACCGCACCTTTTCTATTACTCGTTTTTTCCTTGACAGACTCTGGGTGTCGTATTACGCCGGTGACAGTATGGCTGGTGGGCCATAGCTACGTGCACAGGGCAGCGCGTTACGCTGCGGCGACAGAGTGGGGACCCCGACTGGGACTGGGTGCATACGCAAGTCTCACATGGTATGGTAAGCCCGGGATGTTGTGGAGGGAGCTGTTGCCATTCCTTTTCTCGGGCCGGAGTGCTGACCCGCCTGACATCCTGATCATACACCTTGGGGGCAATGATTTAGGTCAGGTCACCGGCCTATCGCTGAAGCATGCGATTTGCGGCGACCTCGCCTACCTGCATTACGTGTGGCCCGCCACAACCCTCGTTTGGTCAGACATGGTGCCGCGGCACGCGTATAGGGGAGGGTTCGACATCCAGGCCCTGGACCGGGCTAGACGCATGGTAAACAGGGCTGTTGCCCGGTTTATTGTCAGCAGGGGTTGGGGGCGGGTCAGTCGTCACCCCGCCATTAGTCTGCAAAATTATGGCCTGTATGCAGGGGATGGGGTCCATCTGTCGCGAGGAGGTATGGACCTCCTGTTGGGTGATTGGCGAGCAGGCCTGTTGACCGAGCTGACGGTCTGGGGGGGGGCATCGAGCCTTCTTTGAAGCCCCTCCGTGTGGCGGGTAGCACTGGTAAGGTAAACATTTATGACCCACAGGTATCCGGCAGGTTCACAATTGACTGGACAACACTAGACAGGTATAAGTTGGTTAAACGTTGTCCGGTCAACGACGAACCAGGCGACGGGGTGATGGCTACAGCTAGACAGCATGCATCACCCCGTGATTTTACGGATACGCGTCAGAGGGTGGGGTCATTAGTTAGATATTGACTACGGTCAACAATTTGTTTGTTGTCAACAAACAAATTGATACAAATAGATACATTGTAACAATTGCCGTTGGCAATTTTGGGTGGTACCTTACCAGTGTTACTTCGGCCTGCTTGCCTTAAGAATTATAATTGGTCAATTACCAATAGAAATTTATAATTCGGACTAGGGCATGAATCAATAAATGTGGCCCAATGCCGTTATCCACTTTCATTGGTGTCTGAGTCCTTTATTGGGGGGTGCGCCTGCAAAATGAAATGTTTCATTAGATGAACAAAAGGCCCTACACTTATCACTTACATCTTGCTTCATAATTATTTTCTGATACTATCTATTGTTGCCTATCTTTATTATCATCGAGGAAGTAACTAGGGTGCCAACCATGATTTCTCAATTTGTGTATATTCCTGTGCTGTAGAACTTTCAAACTTTCATTAACATAGGCTGGTTCCCATTTTCAAGGAAAATAATGTCCAAAGGTACTTTTGTATTTGAATGAGGAGTGGTTGCCAGTCTGGCAGGTTATCCTGTTATGGTAATAGAGTCGACCAGCATTTTCCAAACTTTGTTCCATGGAACACTGGTAGACTTCAATTCCCAGAAGTCTAAGTCAGTACATTGGCTGATCAGTGCTTTGGGGAATTGACTTAGGCTTCTGGGAATTGATGTCCAAAAACCAAAGTTTTGGAAATGCTGGAGTAGACCATACTGCCAGTGACTCAACATCGATCATCAGGTGGCAGTTAACTATTCTGACAACCCTGAGGACTAATGGCCTTGAGTGGCAAAGTCCACAGGGAAGAGTGATGGCCCCCAAGTGGATTAAATCCCACTTGAAACCATCTTGATGGAGGGCAGCAGCTGAGGCTGGGGCTGAGGAGGACTGTATGCCAAAAGGGCTCAAGACCAGACAGTGACTCGTGGAATGGGTGTCATGTTGTGATGCAGAAGGCAAATGGAAGGCCACTGTATTCTCAGGACAATCTTCATAGCTGATTGCCATGACGGTAGTTTCAGAATTGGATATGGCACAGGAAGAAGAGGAAGAGGAGTTTTTAATTGATAAAAAAGGAGTCAGGTTTAGGGATTTTCTCTTGCTTGATGTCTCTGTCTGAATGGTTCTATGTGACTGGCACTATTCTCTATGAGAATGTAGATCAGCTTGATTGTGTTTTGAACATTCAGGTTATCCTTTGCTATGTAAATCTTGGTATCCTTTTTCCTGCTGGCAATGTGGGCATGACATTGTGCAAAAATACTCCTCATCCATAAACTGGAGGTTTTTAAAAATATATAAACTGAATTATTTTCTCCTGTTATGTAATGAAGTAGGACCATACTCCCATAGTTTTGAAGCTTTACTAATTGACCCACACAGATATTCTTAAAGTCAAGAAGTCTGTACTTGCTGATTCTTCATGGCAAATAAAGGTGCTCAGTACACATCTTTGGATGATAGCACCAGTATTTGACTGACAGATTTGGGGATTTCATCATCATCATCATTGATGCTGTTGATTCTCCTCCTCCCTGTATTCCTACAAGCTTGTTATTCCAACCAGGTCTTCTGAAAGTGGCCATATCCTGTTCATTCTAGTCTACAAGTGGTTAGAAAACTGGATTGTCAGACAGCAGGAATTTAAGATCAGTCAATTAGAGCAGAGCAAATTGGGTTCAGGCACCTTTTCATTGTTTTTGAAATCACTATGGACTTGGCAGGTTTTGTGTATGCAGGCTTCCCTTAGAAACACTTGGCTAAGATCTCTCAGGGCTGGCAGTTTTTGTGCTTTTTTTCACAGCTCATCTAATTAAAAACTGACTTTGCCTAGTATGCTTATTGTTGGAGTTCTTAATACAACAATGAGTAACAGAAGCATGATAAGAAGCTTGGAAGGGGAAAGTGCAAGGCTGATAAAAGCAAACCTATTCCGCGCCTGTTGGCTGTTGCACCTTTGTTTTAGTCTCTCTGGGTCAGATCTAGAAGATGATCACTGACAGGGAAATCAACACACCCAAGTTCGTTGTTGATGAAAACTGTGTATGTAAAGGCACTAGTGCAAGTGGTCTGTCCTTCTCTCTCACCATCAATCCTTGAACTGGGTATATGAAGGGTTGTCCCAGCTGGCAGAAAAAGAGGGGACAACTATGGGTATATTCACTGGTAAAGTGATTGCCACATCCATTGCTCTGCTGTTTTGTTAGATGGGGCAGCATGTGTGTGTAGGTGTGTTGTGGGGAGATTCTATTCCTCCCTTTTCTCCTACTGACAATAGTGGAAGGCAAATAACTATGCCAGCCTCAAGGCTGGTGGGAAAATGCACCAGGCTACTAAATGTGTGGAAATGCTGGAAAATAAAGAAACACGTTGTACTATGCTTTGTATGTAGTCTATCAGTAGTAGGCTTCCCTACTACTGCTTTCCATGCTTGCATCCACTCAATTTCTCATTCCTTGCTTGGCAGAGTGTTGCCACTAGAGCATCTACAGCAGTGGTGCTTTCTGTTGATGTGTGGATGGTTATTTGTAGCCTACCTGTCTTTTAAATAACGGAGTGGCACAAGTGGTTTTCAGTGTTGCGTCAGGCAGCATTCCACTGCAGCTTGGAATTCACTCTTAATCTGAATCCAATCTTGTGTGATACAACACAACAACTCCCTCTTCTCACTTTAAATTACAGACCATCTTTTTAAAACCTACAGATGCCTAATGGGATATGAAGGATCTGTTGCAATGTCTCTCTGTCCAGAGATGAACAACAGCTCCTTGCTCTGTCCTGATGATGTCCTGGTATCACACAAATATCCCTGATCCAGGTTTGCACATTTGGCAAAAAGTGGTACACATGCCTATATGCTACTTGAAGTTCTTTGGAGGTATATTGACAATTATAGATGATACAGATATCTCTTTGTCTCTCTTTCTCTCACACATACACTCACAAACATTGGGGGAAATGCCATTTTATGGACACAATCCTGAAACCAATATTTATTCATGTGCTTTATTCTAGAGCTGCCAATAACTTCAGTTGTTTGATAGGTTACACATTAAAAATGCTGTATGTAAAAAGAAGCTAATTAGGATTGTTGTCAACACTCAGCGTTGAGTTGCTGGCTGTATGGTCTGCTCTATTATCATAGTGGGATGTCCGACCAAAAGTAAAACAAGCAAGCAGCATGGATAAACTATGGGAAGATCTAACCACATTAAAAATAATTCCTAAAATACCAGGATAAGTGAAAAAGCCTTAACCTAGCACTCAAAAGAACACAAACCTGTGGGTTTCTCTGGGGAGAGGTCACCTCTGCAAAGACCATCTCTTTTGTAATCTCTATTCAGCTTCAGCTGGTGAATAATTGCAGAGAAGAACCTCAACTGGTGACCTATGGGTCTAGGAGGAAAGTTTGAAAAGAGACAATCTTCCAACAAACTTATTCTTCAACAATTTAGGGCCTTAATATTTAAAAAGAATTGTTCAAATTGGACATTTTGACTGATAGCCTATATGGGTTGCACAGCGCTGGAATAATCACAATTGTAACTCCTAGTGAGGTAGTCACAGAAACTAGCTTTCATAGAGACAATGTGTTCTTTGACAAGAGAGGCTCATCAGAAGGTTGGCTTCTTCAGATTTTAAATATGTAAGTTAAGACTGATTTTCATATTAATATGAATCCAATCTGGGCCAGCTGCTCTATGTAATTACTTTTGAGAAACCTTTTCAACATAAAGCACAGAAGTAACTTGTATATTTTGTGAAATTAGGCTCCAAATTAGGCTACATTGAAGCAGTCACAATCAGTTCAGGAACAATGTATGTTCCTGGCACATTTGTTCTCATTGAGAAAATGCTTTATCTTCTCCTTTACATCTGTGGTTCATATGTTACACCAATAAATAAAAATTAAAAACACTTTTAAAAGTGCTGATGACAAAGCAAGCAAGGGAATGAACTATTACTTTTCTTTACACAGCACATATTAGACAGAGCAAAGCAAAAATGCTCCCATATGTCACTCAAAGTTCTCTTTTGCATACTTCGGAATCTGTTACTTTTGACAATGAATAAACAGATTCTAGCATTCCTGTTCCTAGTTAATCTCAGTGCACACAAAATTTCTGCAGACTTATTCTAATACACTAGTACATCAGTTAATTTTTTTAAAAACCAACATAGTTAAGTGCACTTTCTTGCATCAAAATCACAAATCAGCAACCAAATCAGTGCCTCTTATCTGATGAAAAGGGATATATTGTGTAAGAAACTCAGTCTATTACACTTTGAAAAATTGTTTTACTTTACCTCCAGTCCCACTGATCAAACATGGTAACAGATACACATGCACGTTCACAGTGGTTAAACTGCTGTACTGCAGCCAAAAGATTGTGAGTTTGATTCTGACCTGGGCACAAGGTTGATTCAGCCTTCCATTCCTTCCAAGGTCAGTAAAATGAGTATCCCACATGTTGGGGGCAGACTGCTAATTAACTTTGGAACCGTCCAGGGAGCGCACTAAGTGCTATGACAGGAGTTCTCAACCTTTTAAAGCCAGGGGCCAGGTCACACTCCCTCAGACAACTTCGGGAGTTGGATGGCCATTTTGCCCTTCCTCCACCACATGGCACTTCCTGGTGTGGTGGAAGTGGGGGGCACATGAAATGGTGCCATCGGCCACATCCAGAGATTTCAATCTAATATGATCAAATAGTGATTGCACAAACTTAACTAATTATAGAAAAGTATCAAAGGCTAGATTGTTTGATGATTGGATGTATTTTTTTTATTAAAAGATTCTTGGTGAGAATTGAAGGAGGAAGAGCATATATATACATATTTCTCTCAAGTTTATAATCCATGTTCTAGAATTGATTATGTTTTTGTAACAAAAATTATTGAAAGATTTAAATGATATAGAAGTAGGAATTTTTAAAGACTTGGATTATGCAAAGGTAATAGTAGAATTACAGCTTAAAACAAATATACAAGGTCGTAGAAGTCGGAGGTATGATCCGAAATTGGTTAAAGATAAATCGGTAAAAGATCAAATATTTAAAAACTGGGAAGAAATATGGAAAATGAATGATAGTGAGGAAATAAGCTTTATTATAATTTTGGATACTATGAAAGTAGTATTTAGAGGAGAATGTATTAAGTTTACGAGTGTGAAGAATAGAGATAGACAATTGGAGGTGGAAAAAGAAATTAAAGCTCTTCAAATTAAACATGCTAATTCAAAGGAAAAGAATTTTTTGGAAAGAATACAAATGTTTAAAAAGGAGTTAATTGGAAGAGATATAGAAAAAATTAAGAGATATTTAATTTACTTGAAAAGGGAATACTTTGAATTTAATGATAAGTGTTCAAAAATTCTATCAAGAGCTGTGAAGGAGAAGAAAGAGAAAAGGGAAATAGGTACTTTAATAAGGGAAGATACATTGTAACAAAACATTGGATAAAGTTAGTTTAAACAAAATGGTGGCTACAACTTTTTTCAGCTGTTGTGCAGCCCAGGGATGTCCTAGGAAGGCGGGAATAGTGCAAAAATGTCCTCCAGCCCTCCCAGAGGTGGCAGGGGAAGCGGCGAGCTGGAAACATTCAGCCGACAATGGTGATTTGTTTGACCCCAAACATCATAAAAAGGTAGGAGATCAAACACGATGAATCGGATAACACTAAAATGGTGTTATCCAGTGCAACAAATTTTTCAAAACTTAACATCATTATCCAATTTTAGTGTTATCCGATTCGGCCGTTATCCAGGGTTTTACTGTATTTGTATTATGAGAAAATCAGAATACCATATTAAAGAGTATAATTAGAATAAAGTATTAATGCATATATCTATCTATAAAAGAAGGTGTGTGGGCCGTTCGTGTCTGGCATGCACATCAACACCTGACCCAACCATCCTGTACCGAGCCACCCACACTTACCTAAAGACCCTGCGAGCATCGCCGCAAGGGGCCACCAGCTGAGCATGGGGCAACCACTCCACAAACTAGAACAAAAAAAAAAAACTACATGGCCCAGCATCCTCCACGCTGCACCACCCCTCAGCGAATCAGGCTGAAGGGCTCGAGAGCGGAGAATGCTGGAAAGCTGGCACGCACGTTAAAAGAAACAGCTGATGCGTGTGCTGTTCCACGATAGCTTCCCTCCGTGAGGCAAAGAAGGCGGAGTGCCATTCCACCTTCTTCACCTCATGGAGGGAAGCTATCGCTTCCATTGATTGGGGCCCCCCCGAAAAACTTTGGCCCCCCAATGAGGAAAGCGAGCCACTTCCCTCCATGAGACGAAGTAGGTGGAACAGCACTCTGCTTTCTTCACCTCACAGAGGGAAGCTATCGCTACCAATGGTTGGGGGGCAAAATATTCCAACTGAGGAAAGCAAGCCTTCCACGGAGGAGGTTAGCTTCTCTCTTGGTTGGCGGGGGCCAAAGCTTTTGTCCCCAGCCAACCAAGAGAGAAGCAAACCACTTCCCACCGGGAGACGAAGGCCATGTCTTCTCCTCCTGGAGGGAAGGAATCACCGTTCCCCATCTCTCTCTCTCTCTCTCTCTCCACTCTCGCTCTCTCTTCCCCTCCCTCTCTCTTTCTCCCCCCTCTCACTTCCCCCTCTTTCTTCCCCCTTTCTCTCTCTCTCCCCCTCTCTCCTCCCTCTCTCTTTCCCCCTTTCTCTCCCTCTTCCCCCTCTTTCTTTCCCCTTCTCTCTCTTCCCCCCTCTCTCTTCCCCCTCTCTTTCTCTTCACCCCCTATCTCCTTGTGTGTGTGTGCACGCACACACCCCAAAATCACCCCAACCACCAACAACATTTATACCTGCCCAGCAGGGCCGGGCAAAAAATTCTAGTATACACATAAGTAGAATGATTTAGAGATTGGATGTAGTGAAATGATTAACTTTTATTGTATTTTTGTCATAATTGTTACTATTTCTCTCTCTCTTTTTAGTATGTTTATGTAACTTTGTACTTTAGTATCATTATTATTATTTCTCTCTGTTAAAAATCTTAATAAAATTTATTTTAAAAAAAGAATGGGTTTAGAAACAAGTCCCCTTTTGCTCATATTCTTTTTATTTTGACAAGTTTCACTCATAGACAGAAATATATTTTATCATTTCTAATGTTATATTGCCATATATTTTTGAGTTTTCATTTTTAATCAGTCTCGACTTCCATGACCTATAGCCACATGAGCTGCTTCAATAATATCAAAAATTTCATCTGGCCAAGGAGAGCTGTCAATGCTGATGCTGCATTGCCGCGACCCTCCCACCCTTTCCACTGGTGGGAGGAGGATAAAGGGAGCTCCGGAGGCCACGGGGAGCTCCAAAGAGCCACCACCGCTGTTGCATTGCTGCGCCCCTCCCACCCTTTCCACCGGCAGGAGGAGGATAAAGGAAGCCCTGGAGACCACAAGGAGCTCCAAAGTGCTGACGATGAAGATGCGTTGGTGTGCCCCTCCCACCATTTCCACTGGTGAGAGGAGGATAAATCCTTTTCAAAAATTCTTCTTTTCATCCTGTTTATTTGCATCTGCCATGACAACTTTTTTGGAAGCTATTTGCCAAATAGAAACCAAATACCATATATACTCGAGTATAAGCTGATTTATTTAGCCCCAAAAATGAGCCCCCAAAAGGGGACTTGGCTTATTCTCAGGACAATGACCATGAGGGTCCCAAGACTGTGCTGGATTGAGATGTGCCAACTATTTAGTTAATTTTACCATATTTTCCATGTATTTTAACTTTTGAAACTCACTAGCAGCTGCTGCATTTCCCACCCTGGGCTTATATTCAGGTCAAGCTATTTTCCTGGTTTTCAGGTCAAGATTAGGTATCTCGGCTTATATTCAAGTTGTCTTATACTCGAGTATATACGGTAGAACTTAAAATACCTAAAAGAAGAAAGCTGCTGAGCATCCCCGAAATATCACGTCATTTGCAAGGCACAATGGTGCTGACCTGAGTGGTTTGCAGGTATGTAGAGCTGGCACATATTGGTTCGCAAGGTGCTGTTGCTCAACCAATAAGCGTTTGACCATTTTCAGGGCTGCTACAGCACAAAATGAGCACCTGGGGGAGAGACACATTTATAGCTGTAGCAAAGCACAGGCACCTCAGAGGAAGGAGGAAAGGGCAGAAACGGCCAGCTAACAAGGCAAGCTTCTTAACCACTGAGCCACTGCAGAACTTTTACAGTCCCTTTGCAGTCTTCAGAACCATCTCGGCAACGTCTCACCTCTGCTACCACCACCCCTGGGCCCCGCGCTGTGCTTTGGCTGGAAAAGCAAGGCTCCACCAGCCTCACACTTTCCTATCCAGCAGGCTGGAAAAGCAAGGCTCCACCAGCCTTGCACTTTCACTTATCGGCTGGAAAAGTGCAGCTCCACCAGCCTTGCACTTTCACTTACTATTATTAGGAAACTCTAGTTGTAACTAAGATGTTTAGTTAGAACTAGTTTTTACTAGTCAGAACTAGTTTTAACTAGTCAAAACCCATTTTAAATGGAAACTGATTTCAACTTAAACTTTTTCCTTGAGAGGAAATTCTAGTTTTAACTAAGCCATTTAGTTAATTCTAGTTCTCACAAACACAGCTAGTCAGAATTAGTTTTAACTAGGGAAAACTACCGTAGTTTTAACTGAAAACTAGTTTTAATGGTAACATATATTTTCATAATGGACAAAAAGCATAATGTAGTTAAATGTTCAGGCAATAAGGAGATCAGAGGTGTAAAAAAATTACTTCTGGAGGCTAGACCTCCCTGCAGCCATGGTGGTTGGGGTAACATAGAACTTGTAGTGCAATAAATAATTTCTCCAGTCTCTGGACATGAGGTGACAGTATAAATACCATTTCATGTCCAGAGATTGCTTTTGAGAAACCATATTGTCATGTGGTAGCTCAAGTGGTTAAGATGCTGAACTTACTGACTAGAAGATCGGAGTTCAATTTCCAGGTACTGCATTGACAGACTGAGCTCCCATTTCTGTCCCAGGTCCTGCCAACCTAGCAGTTCGAAAGCAAGAAATTGCAAATATATAAATAGGGAACACTTTGGTGGGAAGGTAAACAGCATTCTGTGCATTCCTCTGTCGAGGCATACCTGCCATATGTCCATGAAAACATCTGCAGATGCAGACAGTGCTGGCTCTTTGGCTATAAACAGAGATGAGCACTGAACCCTAGAGTCGAATACAACTGGCTTTCGAGCAATGACGACTTTTTCCTTTACTATTGTCATGTAATTATACAGAGCACACTCCATTTACCTAATCCCCCAGTTTAGGCTCAATATGTTTATGGACTATAACACCCAGAGTTCCCAGAGATCAATTGGACTGGATGATTCTCTTGGGAGAGGCATAAGTTAAGATCACCCGAGGTGATTGGGAAACTCTGCTTGAATTAATGGGGGTACAAGCCTTTCAATGCGTATCATGGTATGTTTCTTTTAAAGTGTTTACAAAATTATGTACAGCTTTTATTCTTTTAAAAAAAAAACAACAACACCAAAGATCTTCCAGAGTAGACTTGGAGCAGACTGAGGCTGCTGGCAGTCCTCTCCCTCCTGGCCCTGCCTGCCAGGAGGGCTTCAAAAGACCGCCAGATCAGCCATCACTGAGGGTCCTCACCACGTCTCTCCCAGGCCCACGCCATCAGCCCAGGATGGGAGAATCATGTCAGCTGGGGCCTCCGGCAGTCCTCCTCCTCCTGGCCCTGCCCACCAGGAGAGCTTCAAAGACCGCCGGAGCAGCCGCAGCTGTGTCAGGGCCAGGTCTCCCCTGACTCCACCATGGACGTTGAACCATGGAGCTCTGTCGTGGACGTCTGAGCCACAGGCTCTGTTGTGGACTTTGGTGGCTGAGGACACTGCGGTAGTTGTCTTGTTACTTTGGTATTTGCAGAGTGTATTATTGCATAATTTGTATTTATTGTAATGGTATTGTATTGTGTATTATATTGTATAGTGTTGGGGTTCAGATGTATAGATCATTTATTATATTATTATTTTTATTGTGTATTGTACTGTATCCTTAATATGTTGTAATGCCTCCCTGAGTCAGCCCTGCGCTGAGTAGGGTGAGGTATAAATTGAAATTGAAAATGGCTTGCTAAATCCCTAATGGTCAGTTTTACCTCGTAGCCAGTCTCTTTCTTGATCTTTTTCCATCCAGGATTTGAAAAGCTTGTAATTTGAGTTGTTATTATTCCAAACTTAACGAGAAATGTCCCCTCAGAGATTGACCAAACTATGTTGTAACCAACATATAATTTAAAAAATAAGGAAAACAGTGAAATGGGTCAGTAGAGTTTTCTAGAATCTTTACATGTTATGTTGGTTTGAATATTTGCAGCATTGAGATTTTTCGGTATAATTCATTACCAATTGTTAGCTTGTAAAAAGAATAATTTCTTAGCTGATTGGTAGTCTGTCTTTTTTGTAGTGAATGTATTATTATCAATGTGTGTGTGTACTTTCATACTAATGTCCATTGTTGATTATATATATCTCCTTTTTTCTTCTCTTTGATGTTAACAATATATAGTATTTTATCAGGATTTTGAGTAGTAGTGTCTGTAATCTTCATACCTGTCAACCCGCGGCTCCGGAAAAACGGGACCTGCGCACATCGCTTGTGCGCAGGTTGCGTTCCATGCATGCGTGGAAAGGTTTCACCCCTTCCACGCATGCGCGGAAGCGCTATGCCGCTTGCGCAGCCCTTACACAAGTGACGTAGCACTTCCACGCATGTGTGGAAGGGGTAAAACCCTTCTGCGCATGCGCGGAAAGTATTTCCCCCGCTGCCAAATTATGGTGTTTTGGCAGCGAGGGCTGGGTTATGACGTCAATCGAGTTCAATTTACGGGGTAATCCCGGCCAAATCGGGATTAGGTATGGTATGGTAATCTTCAGACATGTTTAAATTATACTGTAATCTGTTCCATCATAGCTTAAAATAACTAGTTATGAATCACCAGTTATTAGCAATTACTTCCTTTTCCTGTTGATGAAAGTAGCATATTACAAGTTACAGTTAACAAAGAATAACTGGACTTCTCTCTCTCTGTGTGTGTGTGTGTGTGTGTGTAACTGCAACTCTTCTGCTGCTTCTTTCATTATAATCATTTGGACTCACTAAATGATGAAAGAGGAATGTCACAGGATTCATGTGTTGTTGCACGCTATCTTGTGCTGCATTGAGAGAGTTGTGGAAACAATGAAACAGACAAGAGGAGAGCTGGGGAAATTATCCAAATTTTTGGTGTTCTTCATCTGAAGGCCATCAAGACTGGGAGATGTCCAATACTACTCCTCATTCTCATTCCCAAGTTTAATTAACTACAAAATGGTTACTATAACCACTTTGCAACAGACAAAATAGAATCCTATCACAGGCCGCAAATCCTCTGTTCCTTCTTACTGAGAGACAAAATGTCTATTGAGTATCTTTTAATTCTTTCACTGTTCCTCTGTATTGAGAAACAGAAAGTCTCTGGAGGATTTACCCTCACCTCTTTCTGAGAAAGAGTTACAGTATACCTTAGTCAAGGCTCTGGCTGAACTTAGTTGTTTTAAATTGAATTAAATTGATTAAATATAAGTATAATGCTCTCATATACTTCTGGAAGGAATTCTATATATCATACAACACAGGAGCAGCTTCTGCTGATAATTATTTACATAGGTGAACATAATAAAATAACTTTTAACAAAATAAGTAAAGCAAACAAAGTGCTACATTTTATCGGCTTCCCTGGGTAGAGCCTGAAGGAACTGGACAGAAGCCATTACAGTTCTCTAGCCCTGGGTGACTGGACTTCACTCACTGTTTCTGCTGAGCTAAGTCCCTTTTCTAACCTTATCATTCCTGATATCCAAGAAGCTAACCATTTCCCAGCCTAGTATCACATTGTCAGTTTGCAAGTCAGGATAATAAAATTCTAAAGCAGTAACATACAATGATAGTAATACAAGTTAACGTTAGCCTGTACTATAGGATAATGGCCAGGCATTAACATACTAGCTTGCCATTACCACAGGAATGTCTGTCAAGATTTAATAATAGACGTTATGCTATAAATGTTGTTATCACAAGGTATAACATAAATGAAATGTCAGTGTTACAGAGGAAGGGTGAAGAAACTATAGTCCTCCAAATATTGTGGGACTCTTAACTCCTGTCATGTCTGACTTCTGGCTGGCCTGGCTGAGATTGCTAGAACTGAAGTCCAATTACATCTTGAGTACCACAAATTTCCCAGTTATGATTTACAGACATTCGATCTTAGCTCTCTGTTTTCTTTGTGGGATGACACTGGGGTTTAGAAAAACTGTGAGGTATTTGGGTGTTTTTTGTACTACTATTCCCTAGAGATTCTCTCCATTTCCCAGAAACTCCAGTAGTATCTTTTTCAAACTCTTGCTAACACACTTATCTATAAAGGAGATCAAGATTTTCTTTCCGTTTCTTTAGAGATCTAAGTGGGAGGGACAGCTCTTGCTTGAATTTTGTAAGTGTGGACATTCGTTTTGCATCTACTGTACTTTGCAGAAAGTGCCAGAGTATCAAATTCAACTGTTTCTGCCAACAAGACATATCAGTGCACTGCATGTCAAATTGAGCCCATGATATGCCCTTAATTTCCTCCAAATTCTCTAATATTGCTGCTTCATATCGTATAGACAGCAGAGAATCCTGTTACACCTGCCCTGTCAGTTAGCAGCAGCACTGTTATCATTCACTGAATGAAAACAAACTTGGGTAGCTTCATTGCTCTTCCTCCCAGTGTGGCGCAGTACGGGTGGGCAGCCAAGCTCTACAACTGTATCAGTGGTAGTATTTGGAGGATAATCTCCTTTGTTCTTCTCCTCTCCTGACAGCCATCATTCCATTGTAATTGGAAGATGAGTTTTGGTCACTAATTTTCATTTCATTTCATTTTTTTTTTAGTGGTGGCTATGCACTGATTGTAACCGTTCTTTCCATAAGCACCATCCAAAATCCTGTTTCTTGTTAAAATGAGTAACTTCATCTCAGCACAGTTTGGTATGCTGTTTCTACCTCATATTAGAGTTAAAATGAAAATGTATGTTTCCTAGATTAGACAGCAGCCTAAAGGAAAACTCATGTTGATCTTGGATCCCCTTACTGGCTTTGTTACCTTCCAAGAACTTGAAAACTTTATATTCAATCTGACATTTTTATTTATCTAGTAGGTTGGGCCTTTCAAACTTCCCTTACATTGCTGTTTAGTCAGTGCATCGGAAGTCTCAATGCATATAAGAGGAGGGATTAGAGCAGTGGTGGCAAATTTATGGCACACTTACCAGAGGGGGCACTCATAGCCCTCTCTGTGGGCACACGTCCCATTGCCCCAGCACAGAGTTTGCCCCACCCCTCTGCCTAGCAGCTCAATGGGGGCACTTATTTATTAAACCTATATCCTGCCATTCTAGGAAAAACTTTCCTACTTTTATGCGGCTTACAGCATAAAATAAAACATACAAACTGACACAAATATTAAAGTTTTCATATAAAACCCCTCAAAACCCAAACACCCTAATAAGAAAGTCTATGTTGGAAGCAGTGGGGCAAAAAAAAAAAAAAAGAACTTCCTCCCTCTCCTTTCTTGGGTAAGGCAGTCGCTCATATGCGGCATAAGGGTTTAGTGCGGATGACAGTTTGGGCACTCAATATCAAAAAGGTTCACCATCACTGGCCTATAGTGTGCTGGGAGGGTGATGTCTCTGTTACTAAAACATCAAAACCCCAATGTCATTTGATTGTATATGCAGTAGAATGTATATGAAGTGAATCTTTTTTTTTGGGGGGGGGGGGGATTATCTAAAGTAACCACATACCTCACCAAATGGGCAAAGTGGAGCACAATCAAACTGAATAGTTTCCCTTCCTGACCTGTTTATTTATGTATATATTGCATTTTTACCCCACCCTTTTGGTGCAGGTACCACTAAGGGCGGCTTAAAATTCCAGCCATCTTCACTCTGCTTCTTTGCACTATTTGTTCAATAGAGCCATTTCCCAATGAATACAAAATAGAGTTTTGAAGTAATTCATTGCAAATAATGAGTTACTGGGAATTAATTCTTTTTCCCCGTACCAAAGACTACATTATGATTTTGACTTAATTCTCTCCCATTGAAAGGAATGGCTCTCAAAGGTGCCTCACTTTTACTGGATTGTAGCTCATCTTAACCCAAGCAACTGCATTGGGAAAAGTAAAATATATAATTGTTCTGTATGTATTAGTGGAAATGTTTTCTCTCTTAGAGGCAACTAGTAAGTATTGTTTCATTTGGCACTTGATTTATGACTCTAATCATTGTGGCTGCATTTTGGTATCATGCAAACAAAATGTACCTCTTCATGCAACTGATTATAATTAAGCTAATTTCAGCCTTTCCAAAGGGGAAAAACATTTCCCCTTCCTTTTCTTTACTAGTACTTTTTATATATGGTAGATAGTATTGTTTTTTCCAACATTTTTGAGTGGGAGGAGCAGAGCTGCTCTACTGGGATGGATAGCAGCAACTTATGTGAACTTGCCCACAGAGACATTTGTTAGGTAACTTTTAATTTATCATTCTTACAGGAATGGGTGTGGGGCTGAATAAGGCCCACAGGCTGCCTGTTGCCTATCCTTGTGCATCCTTCTTTCTGAACAGACTATGAGAGGGGCCATTCAACAATTATGTGATCCATTTTTGGGGAAAGTTTACCCCCTCCCCCCTATGTAATCCGACCATAATTTTAGCTTCAGCCCCCTCCCCCCTTTAAAATTACTTAATCCAGAGTTTTTGTATCGAAATTCTAATTTCTGCCGTTTTTCACTATTGGTGCCTAATGCAAAACAGCTCCAAATGGATTACATAATCTTTGACCTCACACACACACACACACACACACATACACACACACACACCACATAATTTTTCCATAATTCAGATGGCAGACCCCCTCCCCCCTTCAAGGATCACGTAATTGTTGAATAGCCCCAAAGAAGCATATTGTGAATGAACTGCCTAATCCACATTGCCAGTTTAACATGCTGATCTTGGATCCCCTTAATGCCAGTTTAACAGGTTGTGTACTCCAGCCCAGCAAGTAAGATTGGATAAAGAAAGAGGATTTGCCCTGCTTTTGGGAAAGGTCAGCTTTTGGCAGGTCTGTAAAGGGCGGGAATTCTTGCATGGATGTTACAGAGAATATATCTCTGTTTGTCTTATCTATATTGTTTTATCTACCTGGCTGCCTTGGATTAAAAAGGTGGCCTGAAATCTTTTTTTTAAAACCTCTTGTCAATATTTCAGTTTGAAGCATTTGAATACCCCGTCAAAAATGTAGAGGCAATTTCATAGGGTTGTAGAAATCTTAACCTATAAATCCAAGGGTTCACCGTTGGAACTGGCTATAGGTTGCTATGCGTCGCCCTACTGATCCGCACCCACCCTTCGTGCGCACGGCCGAATTGCCTACGCAGGTCAACGAAGGATTTAAAAATCCGGCACGGGAGCCTCAGCCCCACAAACGGCAAGAAAGGGAAAGAACTTCACTTCCCAACATTCCTTGCGCTGCGCCGCGCCAGAGCCAATCAGGCTGAGAGGCTCTCGCACGGCGCAGCGTTCCGACACACGCTGCAGCCAATCGAAAGAAATGCATTTTTAAAAAAACCAGCAAAAACACAAAGCACCAACCCATTACTACAAGCCCCAGCGTCCTGCGCGCCATGAGCACGCAGAACGCTGAGGAAACCGGCGCCCGAAAAATTAAAAAGAAAAACAACTCACCGCGTCACAGCCAAGCACACACCAGCCGGCTTTCTATCCCTCCCTGAAGGACCCGACTGGAGTTTCCCCTTTAATATCAGTGGGTGGGGGTTGCAATCCCCCTCTCCGCTGGCTAACCTAGCGTTGGGAGGTTTGTGGGGACAAAAGGGGAATGTTTCCAAAACCCTTCTGGACTCAGGACACCAGGGAGAGGGGATCGATTCCCACCCCCCTCCTTAAAAAAACTCCGTCTTTTCTACTCTTTAAAAACGGAGTTGTTTTAAGCAGGGGGGGAGGGAATCGATCCACTATGCCTGGTGTACTGGGTCCAGAAGAGTTGGGGGGACATACCTCTTTTGTCCCCACAAACCTCCCAAACCCCAGGGGAGCAAGCGGAGAGGGGGGTCGCAAGCCCCACCCACTGATATTAAAGGGGAAACCCCGATCTACTTTCACAACTACACACAAAAAAAGCACAATAAAACAATAAAGCCACCCTCCCCACCACCTAACCCACCCTTACTAACCCACAACGACCATGCCCCCCTCCCCACCACCTAGCCCATCCTTCCTAACCCCCAACGACCATGACCCCTCCCCACCACCTAGCCCACCCTTCCTAACCCCCAACGACCATGCCCCCCTCCCCACCACCTAGCCCACCCTTCCAAACCCCCAATGACCACGTACCTTCCCCACCACCAAACAAATATTTTTTTAAAAATTACTAAAAACACTCAAACACAGCCAAAAATACACAAAAACAAAAACACCAAAAACAATATGAAGTAAACAAAGACACAATCAAAAATAAAACAAACAGACAAAAAATACAAACTCCAACCCCCCCCCCACACACACACACACAAAACAAAGAAAACAAGCAAACTTACCAGAACACGTGCTACCTACACCAGGACTGGAAAAGAAATGAATACAGAAAGACCCTACTGACCAGAAGAAGCTCCACCCAGAGGCCAGGAGAGAAACAAAAGTCAAAATACAATAACCCCTACCAGCACCACCTGCTGGCCACAATAGTAAAAAAAAATTCAAAAACAAACAACAGCCCCAAACAAAACACAAACTCACAATTTTACACAAAAGGTCACACCAAAAAAAACAAGTAAAAAAATACACTAAACACACTGTCACACAAATCACAAATATATATATGTCAATAACATACAATAGAAACTTTAAAAAATCCTGTGCTGAGTTATTATATCATACTTTCTTCTTTTATTAATCCTCAAAAAAAAAAGCAGATCACAGTTAATAACAGCCAAGCCAAACAAATTTAACATAAATAAACATTTAAAAAATTAAAATTACAGACTAAGCAATTTTTTTTAAAAAAACAACACAATTTAACCTTCCAACACAATGTAACACTATTGCAAAAAAATGGCTCATTTTTAATTTAAAAACACGGGGGGAAAAGCCCGGCAACGCCGGGCAACCCTTGCTAGTAAGTATACAAAAAAAAGGAGCTTAGTGTAACATTTGAGTTGCAACATCTTCTCTCTCTCTCTCACACACACACACACACACTCACACATGCAGATAGACACACTTTTTGGGATTAATAGATACTGTAATAGATGTTTCATTTAACACACACCCATGCCTTTGGGAACAGTTATATAGTGTAGA
The DNA here is from genome assembly GCA_035047305.1 of Bradypodion pumilum. Classification (NCBI taxonomy): domain Eukaryota; kingdom Metazoa; phylum Chordata; class Lepidosauria; order Squamata; family Chamaeleonidae; genus Bradypodion; species Bradypodion pumilum. The sequence continues at coordinate 198,480,930 of JAWDJD010000001.1, forward strand.
TATTTATGATGTTGCAGCCACCTCTCATCTACCCACCAGAATTCCCCTGAAATGATGGCTACCATTATTTTCCTATAATCTTCTTGAATGGGAATACAGTAAAACCCATTCATATGATTTTTTTCCCCTGTTCCACAAGCTTATTTGTATGTGGGGAAAAATTGTAACTCGAAGCAAACCCATAGGGGAAAATTATTATTCTTTTTACATAAGTTGAAACAAACCTATAAGAAAAATGAATTTTTTTATGTAAATCGAAGCAAACCCATAGGGAAATGAATTTTTACCTAACTCACAGCAAACCCATAGGAAAAAGAATCTTTATGTAACTCGAAGCAAACCCATAGGAAATAGTGTTAATCGGGACATGGTTTTAGCACAAAATCATTATGTAAGTCGAATTTTATGTAACTCGAGGAATTTGTATGTCAGGGTTTTACTGTACTGTATATTGCTTCAGTTATGGAAAGGCAGTCTCTCTGGGCCATTCTGTTATGAGCTTTATTTTTGTCAATGTTAATATAGACAGTCAAAAATCCAAACTAAACTTTAAAAAAGTAGCACCAGCACCAGCACCAGCACCAGCACCAGCACCAGCACCAGCAACAGCACCAGCACCAGCACCAGCAACAACAACAACAACAACAACAACAACAACAACAACAACAACAACAACAACAACAACAACAACAACAACAACAACAACAAGAAGAAGAGCTCACTATCACTAGGAACACAATTTTGGGTCCCCCTGAAAAGCTTAGAAAAACTTTGGAAAAAATAGTTTCGGCTTCAACCCCCATAATTCCCCAGCAGCCAGTGGTGGTCATCAGCAGGTTCACACCAGTTTGCCAGGACCGGTAGCAGAAATTCTGGCTGGCCGTGCCCATCCAAGTTTTGAAATAAAGTAGTCCTAATTCAGGTGCAACGCAGGGCTTTCCCCCTGGCCACGCCTACCATACCACCCCTACAGTGTGGTAGTAAAAAAAATTGGAGCCCACCACTGCCAGAAGCCATATCTGCTAGGTGATTTTGGACTTGGTGCGCCAGAAATAACTATGGATAAATATGGATAAATAGAATTCACACTATATGTCCTAGAAGGACTGGGCGGGGCATATTTTTGATATTGTTACTCTGTGATGATTTGCATTTGATGTTTTGAATTTTTTTATATTGTGTACCTTTTGATGCGATTAATTGATGTTTCTATACTATCTTATGATTGTGATTTTGTATTTTGTCTGAATTTGATTTGTATACTGTTTCTGTATTTTGGATTGTATTTTTTTACTTTATTTTACATGCTGTAAACCGCTCTGAGTTCTCTTAGGGGAAGTAAAGTGGTATAGAAATGTAAATATAATAATAATAATAATAATAATAATAATAATAATAATAATAATAATAATAATAATAATAATAATAATAATAATAATAATAATAATATGAACTGCCCTAAAACAAACAGAAATGTTGATTGATATAGCACTGAAAGTTAAGAACAAATGAAAGCAAGGAATCCACCCCCTTAACTAATGGGGGGCATACATCTAAGTCATGAAATCAACTGCATGAATGCCTGGGAAATGTGGCTTATACTCTTTTACAAATAAATAGTTGTTTGGTATAATTTTTACTAAAGTCCAAACCTGAGAAATGAAATGAAATGAAGTCTTCCCTCTGAAGCCATCTTAATGGCTATCTGAATTCTTCCATGAATTCTTTCAAACTTAGTTTTGAAATCAGCTGACTCTAACGGGACCAGGATGAAGACAGAGCACTCATTTATGCTGTCTTGGAACAAACACACATCAAAGTCTTCATGAGCTGAAGCCAAAAAAAAAAAAACCAAACAGCCACAGTCTTGATTCATGACAGACTGGACCTAAACAGTAGCTGGTTTGCAGGAGGAGGATACCAATCATGTAATATGTGCCTCTTGGTAATCTTAAGAAGGAGGCAGTAAAGGAACTAGATAGAATAGGTGCAGCAAGACTAAGATATTGGTTGGATAAAATGTCCAATAGAGAGGATAGGGAAAAATATTTGAGGAAACTAACCTGTCATGGTTCAATAGGTTACAACTGGAGAAGTGGACTAAATATAGCAATATAGTAATTACAGAAAGTTAACCAAGTTTGAGGAATTGATAGTCCAGTTAGACCATAAAGTCATAACAACAAGGGGTTTAATCAGCAAGATCTACAAATTATTAACGGAGAATGAGGAGACACAAAAAGCATTAATAATAGTCTTGGAAACAGATTTAAGGGCTAAGATTAGAGAAGAAGACTGGGATGGAATATGGAAACATAGGAATATGAAGAATATGTATGTTAGAGTCAAAGAAAATGGCTATAAAACGATCTGGAGGTGGTATATGACACCAATACGACTTTGTTGTTCAGTCGCAGTCAATTCTGTCTAAGTCACTATAACTCCACATAGAAGAAGAAATGTTGGAGAGGTTTAAAAAAAGAGTATGGGACATACCCTCATTTATGGTGGGATTGTGAATCTGTCAACAAATATGGGGAAAGGTTTGTAATGAAATTAATCAAATACTGCCTATAGAACTAGAAGTATTCCTAGAATAGCTTTATTGATGGACTTTGCAAACACCACCATAGCAAGAAACAAGAAGGAAATGATTATAACAATGGTAACAGCCATGAGACTACTTATTGTTAAAAGATGGAAGGTATATTGTGAAACTGAGCTGGACGATTGGTACAAAGAACTATGGAACATTGCAGTGAACAACAAACTGGCATGCAAATTAAAGTTTAAGGAATGATTAACAAAAAGAAATGATTTCAAATAGATTCGGGGAGAATTTGTAAAGCATATCTTAATTAAAGTGAAATGAACAAAACCAGGACAGGAATACATAACTTTTGGGGAAGTTGGGGTGAATTTATAGAATATTAATAGAAATAAAATGATCATAAATCAATCTCTCTCTCTCACACACACACACACACACACACACACACACACACACACACACACACACACACAAAGTTTTGTAATAGCTATCACTGTGATATTGTAATATTTTATGTGTGTTTGTGTTGTCTTTTTAAAAAATAAATAAATATTTTTTTTTAAAAATGTGCCTCTTGCAAATCCCACATCTTGGAAAGAGGTCTCCTAAACCCATCCTTGGGGTGACTCGACTTTTCATATTAGCTGCTAATCCATTCCTAAGGGTTCTGGCATCACAAAAGTGTTTGGAAGGGGGTAGAACATCTCAGTGTGTATCCATGCTCTGTGAGAGAGTGCCCATCTGGCAGTGAGCAAACATAATCCTAACTATGAGCGATCTATCCATAATGTTAGCGCCTTCATACCACTGCAGCAGAGTGACAAATCAGAAGCCAGAGGACATAGGGAAAGAACTGTGACATTCTATTACCTTCCACTATGTACTATGTACTATACCCATCCTACCTATTCCTATTGCAGAATAAGTACATAAAGTAAAACAATATATGTTTATGATTCTGCAAAAACAAATTGAATGTTGAGGGTTTGAAAGCATGGTTATATTTTTGAACACAATGTGTGCAACATAAAAAAAGGTTTAATGCCTTCTAAATATTTGACAGCCAGTTTTATTTTACTCAGGTCCTTAAAAGTAGGTTTTGGTTGTTTTTAAAAGCACTGCATTAATGTATCTGTCTGTTGGTCTGTCTGTCTCTATTTATCTTTTTATTTAAAGTACTGTATTTATACCTGGTTTTTCTCCTCAAGAAGGGATCGCAGTGCCTTAGTGGTTAAGACGCTGACCTTGACGGCTGGAAGGTTGGCAGGTCAGCAGTTCGAGACTCAAGTGCTGCATGACGAAGTGAGCTCCCGTCATCTGTCCCAGTTCCTGCCAACCTAGCAGTTCAAAAGCAAGGAATTGCAAGCAGATAAATAGGTTCCACTTATGTGGGAAGGTAAACAGTGTTCTGTGTGCTCCAGTGTTTAGATATGCCTGCCACATGTCCATGGAAACATCTGCAGGTGCAGACAGCACTGGCTCTTTGGCTGTAAATGGAGATGAACACCAAACCCTGGAGTTGGATGCAACTGGCTTTTGAGCAAGTGAGACCTTTACCTTTCTCCTTAAGATGGTTTGTGCAGGAGTTCTCAACCTTTTTAAGATGGGAGTCGGGTCCAGTGGTGGGCATCAGCAGGTTTGCACCAGTTCACCAGAACCGGTAGCAGAAATTCTGGCTGGCCCCGCCCATCCAATGTTTGAAATAAAGTAGTCCTAATTGCACAGGGCTTTCCTCCTGGCAACACCCACCACACCACACCCACAATGTGGTAGCAAAATATTTTGGAGCCCACCACTGGCCAGATCACGCTTCCTCAGACAGCTTCAGGGGCTGGACGGCCATTTTGCCCTTCCTTCACCACATGGCACTTCCTGGTGTGGTGGAGGTGGGCCACATGAAATGGTGCTACAGGCCACATCTTGCCTGTGGGCCACAGGTTTATAACCCCTGGTTTAGGGCAAAGTAGGCTAACCAGAAAAAGAATTGGTGTACTCAAGCTGCTTGTTTTTTCTCATGCTTTTATATCCTGCTCCCCCAGTGGTTTTTATATCTCATGTTTTTATATCCAGCTCCCTTTAGTGGCTTAGTGGTTGAGATGCTGAGCTTGGAGACTGGAAGGTCTGGTTTCCATAGCCGAGGGCTGCACTTGGGGACATGAAATGAGCCTCATTCGGGCGTCCCCTGAGCTGAATTAATCCAGCAAAAATCCTTTCAACCCAGAGCAATCTCTGACATGAAATTATTATTATTTTAGTGTTCAAGGAATGAAGAAGCAGACGTATGAAGTAGTGAAATTCAGCTCTTTATTAGTGGGGTTTGAACACACTTTGGATGGGGCAAAACTCGGATTTATATACACTATAAACAGTAACAGTAACAATAATGCAACAAGCCCATTGGCTAACAGAGTGTGCACATTTTTGATCCACTTATTTGCTCAAGAATAGATACATGAGAAAAGATACATTCTGCTCCTATAAACAGTAACAGTAATATTTATACAACAAGCCCATTGGCTAACAGAGTGTGCACATTTTTCGATCCACTTATTTGCATAAGAAAAGATACATGAGAAAAGATACATTCCGCTCCTGTCAGAAAACACAGTTAACATACATAACATTCTTCCCCCCTAGGTAATAACAAAATCCTTTAACCAGGATGGCGGTCTAGTTTCCCTTCTGGGTCGGACGCTTGGCTGAGCTGGCTCAGGGGCTCATAGGATGGGTGACCTGACTGGAGTGACGGATTGACTAGAGGGGGAGGATTGTAAACCCAAATTAAAGCCCCGTTTGCCAGATGGAGGAGCAGGGGATCGCTCAAAACCAAAATCTAATTCTGTGCATGAATATGACAACTCAGGGTACCTCCTGTGTGTACTAAGAGTGGAGGGCGACTCCAAACAAAATTGGTCATCATCAATAAAAGAATCCAGTGTGCTAGGGTGGGACAATGTAGGGGTACACCTGGCCGGAGTAGGGGAGCATTCCACAATTTCCCCTTGAAATCGATCCCTAGAACACACCTCTGGGTCTAAGTTAGCTTGCTGCTGATTATTACTTCTGCCCCCTGGGTTTAAAGGGGTGGGGACCAACCCTAACACTGAGTGTCTGTATTCATCCTTTAGGTCCAGTATTCTGGGTCTCAATTGATCTGCATGCCTCCTCCAGATCAGACGAGTGGCTGTTTTGATTCTGTAAGAACCAGAAGCAAATGGGAAAAGCAGAGAGAAGTTCAATGGAATACAAAATCCGCTTGTGAATGCTGCACGGCACCAGAATAAGATAGTAGACGTCTACAGCACAATAAGCAGATTTCGCCACGAGGCTGGACGTTGGAAAAAATAAAAATTTACTAATTCAAAAAATTACCACTTCAATAGTCACTATATCACTCTAAGATCCCTGAGGAAAGGGTTGTTCCCAGAAAAGCTATATAATTATCTGGAAAAAGCTTTGGATCTTGATAACCATATAAAGAATACGTTGGCTTCACCGAGCATTGGATCTCGGAGTATTGTTCGTTTATTCATTAACTATCTTATTCTGGTGCCGTGCAGCATTCACAAGCAGATTTTGTATTCCATTGATTCTGTAAGAAACAGGACCAGTCTGATCGATCACAAACCCAGGTACCCACATAGGACAACCAGCTGCAAAATTGCGGCAATGTACTGGGTCTCCAAGAGAAAAACCCTTCAGGTGTTGGATCGCTATATTTGTGCCTTTGTCCTCCACCCTAGAGGAATCCAATCTATCCAGCAAGGATGACAGTTTCCTTCGCTGGAGCAATTCAGCAGGGGACAGCCCTGAGGCAAGGGGGGTGAGCCTATATGTGAAAAGAAACTGGCATAACTAGAGCTCTAAATCCCCTTCACCCATATGCTGAAGTGCATCCTTAGTTGTGCACAACTGCCGCTCCACCTGGCCATTGGGGGCTGGGTGGAATGGGGCGGCAGTGATGTGCCTAATTGCATTCCTTTCCATGAAGGATTGGAATTCTGCAGATGTGGACATGGACGCATTGTTGGACACCAGCACATTTGGAAGTCCAAATGCTGCAAACAGCCTTCTTAGGTGCATTATCGTGGTGGATGAAGTGGTATTAGGCACCCTAATCACTTCCAGCCACTTAGAGAATGAATCTACAACCAACAAAAATAGGGCACCCCTAAATGGACCTGCAAAATCTATGTGCAACCTGGACCACGGGCCCCTAGCAGAATCCCATTCCCGAGAAGGAAGGTGTGATTGCTCTGGGTGAGAGGATTGACAGCTGGCACAAGTGCCGACCATCTGCTCTATGTCTTGGTCCAGTTGAGGCCACCAAAAGTAGCTATGGGCAAGGGCTTTGGAACATACAATTCCCAGGTGACTTGTGTGAAGTAAATGTAAATCCTTTTTCCTGAGAGTGACAGGAATGACCACCTGCTGGCCCCATAGAAGACAACCTCATTCCACTGACAATTCCAAATGCTTGCAGTGGAATGTTCAGAACTCCTCGGCTAGAGGAGAGACAGGCCAGCCTTTTTGTACCCAAGACATTACTTTAGTTAATGTTATATCCTTGGCCGTAGCTTTGGCTATATCTGAGGGGACAACTGGGGGCAAGATGAATGCCTCAATCATGAGGACCTGGTGGTCGCTTTTGATCTCACAATCGGCTTCCCCAACCCCTGGCAGCGGAGAACGTGACAGGACATCAGCGTGGCTGATGTCCTTGCTGGGCCTGTGCACCAAAGTAAAATCATATGCATTTAGGAAAATTGCCCAACGCAACATCCTTGGGGGCAGAATTTGAGGCGTGGTCTTCCCGTTCACAAAGATTCCAAGGAGGGGCTTGTGGTCAGTTACGATGGTAAAAGGCCTTCCATAAAGGTAATCGTGGAATTTCTTAGTGCCTGCCACAATTGCCAATGCCTCCTTGTCTGTCTGAGCATAATTTTTCTCACGCTTTGAGAGAGAATGGGAATAGAATGCTATGGGGGCTTTCCTCCCGTCATTTAGTACATGGCATAACACAGCTCCCACCCCCACAGGGGATGCATCACACACAAGTACAAATTTCTTGTTAGGATCAAAATGAGTTAATACAGCATCCGAAGATAGCAGCCTTTTAAGTTCTAGAAACGCTTTCTCCTGGCAATGGCTCGAGTGCCAAACAGTATCTTTCTTAAGACGTCGATGTAATGGTTCGGCAACTGAGGCTTTGCAATGGAGAAAAGTGTGATAGAAGTTTAACAATCCTAGAAACGATTGCAATTCGGCTTTACATTTTGGCCTGGGTGCTTTCCGTACAGCCCTCACCTTGGAGTCAGAGGGCATGATACCTTGGGGTGTAATGCAGTACCCCAGGAACTCCACTTCCCGTGCCAAAAACACACATTTGTCTCTTCTGAGACGTAGACCAGCCCTCTCAAAACATGACAAGACTCAATCGAGCCTGGCCACTAGTTCGACGGTGTCCTTAGTGGTGATCAGGACATCGTCAAAATATGGCAGGACACCAGGCAACCCTTTCAAAATACGTTCTACAAGAGATTGAAATATCCGGGGGGCCGCATTCACCCCAAATTGTAGTCTAGTTACCTTAAATGCCCCCCCCCCATGCATTACTATGGTCTGAGCTATGGCAACAGCAGGAGACACAGTTAATTGTTGGTAAGCCTGGGTGAGGTCAAGTTTTGTGAAGCAATTTCCTCCATGCAAGGAGGCAAGAAGGTGGCTTACAATGGGCACAGGATATGCGTTCGGGCGAATAGCTTTATTGATGGTACACTTGTAGTCAGCGCATATCCTGACTTCCCCATTACTTTTCAAAGCAGTCACAATTGGTGTCTCCCACTCTGCGGAGTCCACTGGCACTAGAATGCCTTGCCCTACCAGTTTGTCCAGCTCGGCTTCTATCTTCTCCTTTAAAGCAAAGGGTACCTAGCGTGGCTTCATCCGGATGGGCCAGATGGTTGGGTCAAGCTCAAAGTAAACAGGGGGTCCTTTGTATAAACCTAAACCCCTTTTTGAATACCTCAGGATGTGCACCACAAACGTCCCAGGTTGGGTCAGAGTCTATTGTGTGGATGCCAGAAAGCCGGATTCCCAGGGGCCTAAACCATTGGGTCCCAATAAGACAGTTAGTGCCCTGCTTAACTACAACCAATAGCAAGGAGGTGCAATTTTTTTGAATTTTACCAAGAAATTACCCACCCCTAGGACCGGAATCTGGCAAACTTGCACATTCCAGAGGGAAGTTTTAAAGGATTTAAGCTTGGCCCGAGAGGCAGGGGGAATTCTCAAAAACTCCCGCTGTGGGATTATGGAAAAGGTAGTACCTGAATCCACATCCATCTTGAAGGAGACGTCCTGCAGGCTCAGGTCTGCGAAGAAACGCTCGGTGATGATGCCCACTTGGCACGGCTCAGGCTCGGGTGACACTTTGGCGATGGACGTGTTGTGGTGATGACTCTTCTTGGGCACAGGCATTGTGCCCTCTTTGCCCGCAGTTGTGGCATTCTGCGGTGAAGAAATTGTGAAGAAATTTCTTCTCCTGATCGTCACGGTGCTCTCGGTGTTTTCGTCGGACTGCCCGGACCTTTCCCTCTGCATCACTTGACTCCAATGAAGAGGTGGAACCAGGCGATGCTGAGAAGGATGAAGGTGAACTTTGCTGAGCTTGCATAGCTGAGTCGGTGGCACTGGTGGTGGAGTGGCGGTGCCGGAAAAGCTTTATTCCAGACCATGCGGCCTCAGACACTACTGCCTCTTCTAGGACATCCATGAAGGTTAGTGTCTTTCTGATCATGAGGCGACATTGAGCATCTTCATCCCTCATGCCGGCCAGCAGACGGTCCCGGAGTGCTTTTTCAATGTTGTCCCACTTGCATGGGGCGGCAGCAATGCGCAGCGCAGTGGCGTAGTCTGCAATGGATTCACCGGGTCGCTGCTCTCTTCTGTGGAAGGCCATCCTGGCCAGGAAGATCGTGACCTCTGGCTGCAGGTGCCTCCTAAGTGCGGACATGATTTCTGCGAGCGGCACCACATCCACGTCCCTTGGGAGAACGAGGTGGGTTGCCAGCTCAAGCGTCTCAGAACCACACTGAGTGGGGAAACAGGAGCACTTCTGGTTTCCGTCAGTGATCTTCTGTGAGGCCATTGCGTGGCGGAACCAGCATTTGTATGTTGCCCATTTCTCTGGATGTGCTGGGTCAAATGGGCCGATGTTGCTGCTGTGTGGGGACGCCATCCCACCTTCGTCGCCAGTTTAGTGTTCAAGGAATGAAGAAGCAGACGAATGAAGTAGTGAAATTCAGCTCTTTATTAGTGGGGAGGAGGGTTTTGAGAGTGCCATGGACAGCGAGGAGAACAAATAGGTCAATCCTAGAAGAAATTAACCCGGATTGCTCACTGGAAGGTCAAATAGTAAAGATGAAGCTAAAATACTTTGGACATCAAATGAGAAGGGAGGATTCACTTGAGAAGGCACTGATGTTGGGAAAGGTGGAAGGCAAAAGAAGAAGGGGGAGGCCAAGGATGAGATGGCTAGATGGCATTGTGGACACAATGGGCACAGAGCTGGGAGGGCTGAGGGGGATGGTGGAGGACAGAGGCGCCTGGAGAGCAATGGTCCATGGGGTCGCAAAGGGTCGGAACCGACTGTGCGACTGAACAACAACAACAAAATTAGTGGGGTTTGAACATAGTTTGGATGGGGCAAAACTCGGACTTATATACACTATAAACAGTAACAGTAACAATAATACAACAAGCCCATTGGCTAACAGAGTGTGCACATTTTTTGATCCACTTATTTGCATAAGAATAGATATGTGAGAAAAGATACATTCTGCTCCTATAAACAGTAACAGTAACAATAATACAACAAGCCCATTGGCTAACAGAGTGTGCACAATTTTCGATCCACTTATTTGCCAGGCCTTTTCCGCTACTGTCAGAAAATACAGTTAACATACATAACAATTAACCAGTTTGTTTAGCAGAGCATTGATCCTCATCATGTGCACTATGGAAGGACAGCACAAGTAGATTCAAAAAGATGAGTATCTGCTTTGTCTCTATCTGCTTGAAATCGAGTGGGTCATTATGACAGATAGTCATAACAGATAGACTGCTGCTGCCAAAATAGAATAGTGATCTTGGGTAGCAGAAGCTTGTTGTTAACATGGTCAAGCAACCTACTCAGTCATTGGAATTAGCAAGGAGTTAGACTGCAGTGTTAAGCATCCTGTTTCATCTAACTTGCCTCTTTTGTTTTGCCTTTTGTTCTGGTACATAGGGTTTTCTTGGCAAAAATTTCTGGTGTGGTTTGCCGGTTTCTACACCAGTATCCTCACATCATACATGTTGTTACAGTTCAAAACAAAGTATTATCATGCATATTATCAGTTTAAAATAAAAAAACACAGTTCTACTTCATTTGTTATGAAAGTAAAAGTAAAAACTTAGTATGAAGGAAAAGTTCACTATATCAAGTCTCTACATTGCTATAGTTGCAGACTACATTGTTTTAGTTAAGTTACTTGCATGCTTCTTTGATTATGGCTGGCGGTGGGCAGCCTGCAGGGTCCTCCCTCCTCCGCCTCCCTCACCTCCGCTGCCCAGGGTGCGAGCGGAGGTGGCGGCAGGCAATGGTGGGTCTGTTGCTGCGGGCGATGGAATAGGCCTCTTACCCTCAGTGGCTTCTGCCAGGCCTCTCTTGGTTGCAAACTTTCTCCCTCTGGGGTGGGGGTGGGGCCTTTGGAATAGGTCTCTTACCCTCAGTGGTTTCTGCCAGGCCTTTCTTCCCTGGATGCTTCCTCCCTCTGGGGTGGGGATGGGGCCTTTGGAATAGGCCTCTTACTTACCCTCAGTGGTTTCTGCCAGGCCTTTCTTCCCTGGATGCTTCCTCCCTCTGGGGTGGGGATGGGGCCTTTGGAATAGGCCTCTATCCCCAGTGGTTTCTGCCAGGCCTTTCTTCCCTGGATGCTTCCTCCCTCTGGGGTGGGGATGGGGCCTTTGGAATAGGCCTCTTACTTACCCTCAGTGGTTTCTGCCAGGCCTTTCTTCCCTGGATGCTTCCTCCCCCTGGGGTGGGGATGGGGCCTTTGGAATAGGCCTCTATCCCCAGTGGTTTCTGCCAGGCCTTTCTTCCCTGGATGCTTCCTCCCTCTGGGGTGGGGATGGGGCCTTTGGAATAGGCCTCTTACCCTCAGTGGTTTCTGCCAGGCCTTTTTTCCCTAGATGCTTCCTCCCTCTGGGGTGAGGATGGGGCCTTTGGAATAGGCCTGTTACTTACCCTCAATGGTTTCTGCCAGGCCTTCCCTGGATGCTTCCTCCCTCTGGGGTGGGGATGGGGCCTTTGGAATAGGCCTCTACCCCCAGTGGTTTCTGCCAGGCCTTTCTTCCCTGGATGCTTCCTCCCTCTGGGGTGGGGATGGGGCCTTTGGAATAGGCCTCTTACTTACCCTCAGTGGTTTCTGCCAGGCCTTTCTTCCCTGGATGCTTCCTCCCCCTGGGGTGGGGATGGGGCCTTTGGAATAGGCCTCTATCCCCAGTGGTTTCTGCCAGGCCTTTCTTCCCTGGATGCTTCCTCCCTCTGGGGTGGGGATGGGGCCTTTGGAATAGGCCTCTTACCCTCAGTGGTTTCTGCCAGGCCTTTTTTCCCTAGATGCTTCCTCCCTCTGGGGTGAGGATGGGGCCTTTGGAATAGGCCTGTTACTTACCCTCAATGGTTTCTGCCAGGCCTTCCCTGGATGCTTCCTCCCTCTGGGGTGGGGATGGGGCCTTTGGAATAGGCCTCTACCCCCAGTGGTTTCTGCCAGGCCTTTCTTCCCTGGATGCTTCCTCCCTCTGGGGTGGGGATGGGGCCTTTGGAATAGGCCTCTTACTTACCCTCAGTGGTTTCTGCCAGGCCTTTCTTCCCTGGATGCTTCCTCCCCCTGGGGTGGGGATGGGGCCTTTGGAATAGGCCTCTATCCCCAGTGGTTTCTGCCAGGCCTTTCTTCCCTGGATGCTTCCTCCCTCTGGGGTGGGGATGGGGCCTTTGGAATAGGCCTCTTACCCTCAGTGGTTTCTGCCAGGCCTTTTTTCCCTAGATGCTTCCTCCCTCTGGGGTGAGGATGGGGCCTTTGGAATAGGCCTGTTACTTACCCTCAATGGTTTCTGCCAGGCCTTCCCTGGATGCTTCCTCCCTCTGGGGTGGGGATGGGGCCTTTGGAATAGGCCTCTACCCCCAGTGGTTTCTGCCAGGCCTTTCTTCCCTGGATGCTTCCTCCCTCTGGGGTGAGATGGGGCCTTTGGAATAGGCCTCTTACTCTCAGTGGTTTCTGCCAGGCCTTTCTTCCCTGGATGCTTCTTCCCTCTGGGATGGGGATGGGGCCTTTGGAATAGGAAAACAAAAGAGACAAGTTAGATGAAACAGGATGCTTAACACAGATCAAAAGAAGGGGAGAGATGGGAGAGGGGGAGGAGAAATACAGTGTTGCAAAGAACAATACTGCATAGGAACATGGAATGTGAGGTCGATGAACCAAGGAAAACCGGAAGTGGTGAAAAATGAGATGGAAATAATAAACATTGACATCTTGGGAATCAGCGAGCTAAAATGGACAGGGATGGGTGAATTCAACTCGGGAAACCATCACATCTACTTCTGTGGTCAAGAAAACTTCAGAAAAAACGGAGCAGCCATAACTGTCAACAAAAGAGTGAGAAAAGCAGTAATGGGATACAATCTCAAAAATGATAGAATGATGTCAGTCAGAATACAAGGCAAACCTTTTAATATCACTGTAATCCAAATATATGCACCAACCACGGGCACAGATGAAGCCACAGTGGACCAGTTCTATGAGGACCGACAAGACCTCATAGAACAGACACCAAGAAATGATGTCCACATTATCTTGGGAGATTGGAATGCCAAAGTAGGAAATCAAAAAGTAGATAGAATAACAGGCAAGTTTGGTCTTGGAACGCAGAATGAAGCAGGGCAAAGATTGATAGAGTTCTGTCAAGATAACACAATGGTCATAGCAAACACCTTCTTCCAGCAACACAAGAGGCGACTTTACACATGGACATCACCAGATGGCCAACATTGAAGCCAGATTGATTACATACTCTGCAGCCAAAGATGGAGAACCTCCATACAGTCAGCAAAAACAAGACCTGGAGCAGACTGTGGCTCAGATCACAACCTACTAATAGCAAAATTCAGACTTAGACTAAAGAAAATAGGGAAAACAATCAGGCCAGACAGATATGACTTAGACAACATCCCTAAGGAATACACGGTGGAGTTGAGGAACAGATTTAATGGTTTGGAATTGATAGACAGAGTGCCAGAAGAATTATGGACAGATGTGCAGGACATCATGCAGGAGGCAGCAAGGAAAACCATACCAAAAGAAAAGAAGCATAATAAAGCAAAGTGGTTGTCTGATGAGACTCTTAAAATAGCAGAGGAAAGAAGGAATGCAAAAGGCAAAGGAGAAAAGAAAAAATACAGTCACTTGAACACAGAATTTCAAAGAAAAGCAAGGAGAGACAAGGAAATCCATTTAAATGAACAGTGCAAAGAAATAGAGGAAAACAACACAAGAGGCCGGACTAGAGATCTTTTTTAAAAAAATGGGAAAATCAAGGGAACATTCAAAGCAAAAATGACCATGATAAGGGACAAAAACAGCAAGGAGTTAGCTGATGCAGAAGAGATTAAGAAAAGATGGAAAGAATACACAGAGGAACTTTACAAAAAGGACCTCAACACCACTGATAATCACAATGATGAGAACATTGAACTTGAGCCAGACATCCTAGAGAGTGAAGTCAGAAAGGCCCTAAAAAGCACTGCAAACAACAAAGCTAGTGGAGATGACGGTATCCCAGTTGAATTTTTCAATGCTCTAAAAGATGACGGAATCAAATTACTGCATTCGATATGCCAGCAGATCTGGAAATCAAAACAGTGGCCAAAGGATTGGAAAAGATCAGTATACGTTCCAAACCCAAAGAAGGGTAGTGCCAAAGAATTTTCAAATTATTGAACAATTGCGCTCATCCCACACGCTAGCAAGGTGATGCTCAAGATAATACAGGATAGACTTTAGCAGCACGTGGAGAGAGAATTGCCAGAGGTGCAGGCGGGGTTCAGAAGAGGCAGGGGGACTAGAGACCACATTGCTAATATACGTTGGATCATGGAGAAAACAAAGGAATATCAGAAACAAGTATACCTCTGCTTTATTGACTACACCAAGGCCTTTGACTGTGTGGACCACAATAAAACGTGGCAAGTACTTAAAGAAATGGGAATACCAGAACACCTCATATGCCTCATGAGAAATCTGTACAAGAGTCAAGAAGCAACAGTTAGGACAGAACACAGAATGACAGAATGGTTTGGAATAGGAAAACGAGTAAGACAAGGCTGCATTTTATCACCCTACCTTTTCAACCTATACACAGAGCACATAATGTGCAATGCAGGGATGGAGGAATCACAATATGGGATAAAGATTGCTGGGAGAAACATCAACAATTTGAGATATGCAGACGATACCACCCTAATGGCAGGAAGTGAGGAAACTACTGATTAGGTTGAAAGAAGAGAGTGCAAAAGCTGGCCTGAGACTTAACATCAAGAAAACCAAGATAATGGCAACAGGCCCTATCAGCACCTGGAAAGTAGATGGGGAAGAAGTAGAAGCAGTGACGGATTTTACTTTCTTGGGATCTAGGATCACTGCAGATGGTGACTGCAGCCATGAAATAAAGAGGCGACTGATTCTAGGGAGACAAGCCATGAGAAACCTGGGGAACATAGTGAAAAGTAGAGACATCACCTTGCAAACAAAAATCTGTATAGTCAAAGCAATGGTATTCCCGGTGGTAATGTATGGATGCGAGAGCTAGATCATTAAGAACATAAGAACATAAGAACAGCCTTGCTGGAACAGGCCACAGCCCATCCAGTCCAGCATTCTGTCTCACACAGTGGCTCACCATTTCCTTCAGGGTATTCCCAAGCAGATGCCTTCACCTGCTTAGGATTCCCTGGAAATGATATTGAGAGATATCCTGCCTATCTCTCCAACCCGGAGGTTGTCCTTAAGTATCCATAATTATAGCCATTGATACTCTTCTCCTCCATGAACTTGTCTAATCCTTTCTTAAAGCTGTCAAGACTGACAGCTGTCACCACTTCTTCTGCCAGGGAGTTCCATAGACCAGTAAACCTCTGGGTGAAAAAGTACTTTCTCTTATTTGTTTGAGAACTAGTACCCAAAAGTTTCATGGAGTGTCCCCTAGTGTTATGCGATAGGGAAAACAGTTTTTCCTTATCTACTTTGTCCACACCGTGCATGATTTTATAAACTTCAATCAGGTCACCTCTTAGACGTCGTCGTTCAAGAGTGAAGAGGCCCAACCGTTGCAGCCTCAGATGGTAAGGAAGGTGTTCCAGTCCCCTAATCATTCTGGTTGCCCTCCTCTGCACTTTTTCCAGCTCCATAATATCCTTCTGGAGGTATGGCGACCAGAACTGTACACAGTATTCCAGATGGGGCCTCACCATAGATTTATAAAGAGGCAAAATGACACTTGCTGACTTATTTTCTATACCCTTCCTAATGATCCCTAGCATTGAGTTTGCTTTTTTCACTGCTGAGGCACACTGGGTTGACACCTTCATTGAGTTGTCCACCAGGACACCAAGGTCCCTTTCCTGGTTTGTCTCATAGAGTTCAGACCCCATCAGTTTATAAATGTAATTGGGGTTCTTTGCCCCAACATGCATCACTCTGCACTTACTAATGTTGAAACTCATTTGCCACTGTTTTGCCCACTCCCCCAGTGTCGAGAGATCCCTCTGGAGCTCCTCACAATCTCTCACAGTTTTCACTACCCTGTATAATTTAGTGTCGTCAGCAAATTTGGCTACCTTGCTTTTTACTCCTACCTCTAGATCATTTATGAAGAGGTTGAAAAGCAGGGGTCCCAGTACTGAATCTTGGGGAACCCCACTCTTTACTTCCCTCCACTTGGAGAAGTGTCCATTTAGTGCTACCCTCTGTTTCCTGTCCCTTAGCCAGTTGCTGATCCAGGACAAGACCTGTCCCTTTATTCCATGACTGGTAAGTTTATTCAAGAGCCTTTGGTGTGGGACCTTGTCAAAAGCCTTCTGAAAGTCCAGATAAACAATGTCAACTGGATCCCCCTTATCCACATGCTTGTTGACACTCTCAAAAAATTCCAACAGATTAGTGAGGCATGATTTGCCCTTGCAAAAGCCATGTTGGCTCTCCTTTAGCAGCGCCTTCTCTTCTATGTGCCTATTAATTCTATCTTTTAGGATGGTTTCCATCACTTTACCTGGGACACATGTCAAACTGACAGGTCGGTAATTTCCTGGATCCCCCCTGGATCCTTTTTTGAAAATTGGTGTTACATTCGCTACCTTCCAGTCATCAGGCACAAAGCCTGATTTGAGGGAAAGATTATATATTTTGGCTAGGAGATCAGCAATTTCATCTTTAAGTTCCCTGAGAACTCGTGGATGAATGCCATCTGGTCCTGGTGATTTGTTAGTGTTTAGTTTAACAAGACATGCAAGGACCTCCTCCCTGGTTATTTCTATCTGGCTTAATTCTTCGGTTTCCCTCCCTACGAAGATAGGCTCTGTTTTGGGCATGTGGCCTCTGTCTTCTTCAGTGAATACTGAAGCAAAGAATTCATTGAGTCTCTCTGCAATCTCTGTTTCCTCTTTAATAACCCCTTGCCTTCCATTGTCATCTAATGGTCCAATGGCCTTCCTAGTTGGGTTCTTACTTCTAATGTACTTAAAGAAGTCTTTGTTATTTCTCTGAGTATTTTTAGCTATACGCTCCTCAAAGTCTTGCTTTGCTTTCCTGATTGTTGCCTTGCATTTGTTCTGCCAGAATTTATGTTTCTGCCTGCTGTCCTCATTCGGACAAGCCTTCCATCTTCTAAATGAGCTTTTCTTGCTCTTGATCACTTCCCGAACAGCTCCTGTAAGCCACATCGGAGTCCTCTTGGACCTGGCAGTGCCCTTTTTCCTTTTGGGTATGCATTCCAATTGGGCCTCTGTTATTGTTTTTGTAAACAGCCTCCATGCCTCTTGGAGTGTTTGGACTCTCTCAATTTTCCGTTTCAGCTTCTTTTTTACTAGTTTCCTCAACTTTGGGAAATTTCCTTTTTGAAAATTTAAGGTCTCTGTGTTAGATTTTATCAGTGACTTGCGGTCTATGATCAAGTTAAACATAATTGAGTTGTGGTCACTGTTCCCTATTGGATCAGTCACATTAACATCTTGCACCAGATCCTGAGTATTACTCAGGATCAAGTCAAGGATTCTTGTACCTCTAGTTGGGTCTTCAACCATCTGTCCCAGGGAACAATCATTTAGCATATCTAGGAACTTTATCTCTTTATCATGTGCTGAACAACAGTTCACCCAGTCTATGTGAGGGTAATTGAAGTCCCCCATTATAACCAGGCTTCCCTTCTTGGATGCCTCCTTTACAACATTCTCCAACTGCCTGTCTCCCTCAAGAGCTTGGGTCGGAGGCCGATAGTATATGCCTACTGTTAGACCATCCTTGTGGCCTGGTACTCTTACCCACAGAGCTTCTAATGGTGACTCCAAATCACCTAGCTATTCCAATTCATACGATTTTATCACTTCTTTGACATACAAGGCTACACCACCTCCCGTTTGCCCCTTCCTATCCTTCCTGTACAGTTTGTAGCCTGGGATAACTGTATCCCATTGGTTATCATCCGTCCACCAGGTTTCAGTGATACCAATAATATCAATATTCTTATCTATTGCTAAGTATTCCAGTTCCCCTATTTTGTTCCGGAGGCTTCTGGCATTTGTATACAAGCATTTATATATGCTTTTCTGACACAGTCTTTTGTGTCCAGTTGCATTGTTAAACTGCCTCTTGCATCCTTCTGCTAGAATGCTAGTGACTAGCTCCTCGCTCTGCTCAGTAATTTTTCCATCCTCCTCACTACCCAAGTACACACTTTCCCGAACCGGATGCTGCCCAGCTCCTGTCGGCTTTCCCCCAGTTATCAGTTTAAAAGCTGCTCTGCAGCCTTTTTGATGTTGAGTGCCAGCAATCTGGTCCCTTCATGGTTCAAATGCAACCCATCCCTCCTGAACAGATTTGGCTTGTCCCAAAATGTTCTCCAGTTCCTGACAAATCTGAAACCCTCCTCTCGACACCACCGCCTCATCCACGCATTGAGGCTTCTGAGCTCTGCCTGCCTGGTAGGTCCTGCGCGAGGGACAGGCAGCACTTCTGAAAATGCTACCTTGGAAGTCCGGGACTTCAATCTTCTTCCATTAGGAAGGCTGAGCGCAGAAGAATAGACGCCTTTGGGATGTGGTGCTGGAGGAGAGTTTTGAGAGTACCCTGGACAGCGAGGAGAACAAATAAGTCAATCTTGAAAGAAATCAGTCCTGACTGCTCCTTAGAAGGTCAAATAGTAAAGATGAAGTTGAAGTACTTTGGACACCAAATGAGAAGAGAGGATTCACTTGAGAAAGCCTTGATGCTGGGAAAGGTGGAGGGCAAAAGAAAAAGGGGACGGCCAAGAATGAGATGGCTGGATGGCATTGTGGACGCAGTGGGCACCGAGCTGAGCGGGCTGAGGAGGATGGTGGAGGACAGGGGTGCCTGGAGATCAATGGTCCATAGGGTCGCAAAGGGTTGGAATCGACTGTGCGACTGAACAACAACAACAACAACAGACTGCAGTGGCTCAAGTGGTTAAGACACTGACTGGAAAGCGGAAGGTCAGAAGTTCAAAACCCGAGTACTACACAATGGAATGAGCTCCCATCTCTGTCCCAGCTCCTGCCAACCTTGCAGTTCGAAAGCAAGACATTGCAAGTAGATAAATAGGGACTACTTCGGTGGGAAGGTAAACAGTGTTCTGTGCACTCCGGTGTCTAGTCATGTCTGACACACGTCCATGGAAATGTCTGCACATGCAGACAGTGCTGGCTCTTTGCCCACCACCCCCGAATGAAGAGACAGACACATGTCATGAGTTCAAACAAGGGCCACTTTATTGAGTCAAAATAAGCTGTTGCAAACTATTGCACTGGGGACTAAGTAGTGCCGGTGCATGATAATAACTCAGGTCAATAATAGGGGCAGAAGAAAAGCTCTGCAGGCAGGCCAACACTGTGCCCAACAGTGGGACCAAGCTATATGACCAGGAAGCTGGCAAAGCTTCCTGATCAGCTGGCCCAGGTGTGCGGCTATTTGACAGCCGTGAGATACCCCAAGTGATAGTGCTGTCAGAGATCCCAAATTACCCAAGACCCCAACCGAATAACTAAACAGGCCATTCTGATTAAAATCACCCACAATACCCGCCACATGGGGTACAGCCAACAGCTGAACCCCAACTCACCTGACCTATCGGACTGGAGGCCCCAGTGCAATGGAAGGAGCAAATTGAGGGGGAAAGGCAATGAACCCATAGAGTGGCTGGAGGCCCTAGCCTCTGGAACTGTACAATTGGGCATGTAGCATAGCAAAAGAAGACCAGGCCATGGTCGTCAGGTATGGGAGGAAAAGAATGGAAGCAAGAGAGGCTCCTCAGTCCATCGCATGGAAGGAGGTCCAGCAGTGCAGGCCTCACCTTTGTGACTTTGGAAATGCGCCATCCCACCTATGAGATGAGCGCCAACTGCAGAAGCACCTCAAGGAAAACAGAAGAACGGAGGCAGGGACACCTCAATCCATCACATGGAAGGAGCTCCACCAGTGCAGGCCTCACCTTCTTTAGTTCAAATATGCATCATCCCACCTATGAGATGCACAACACCAGTGGACACACCGCACAGTAAAATCAGTGGGGGGCATCAGCAGATTTGCACCAGTTTGTCCGAACTGGTAGCAGAAATTCTGGCTGACCTCACCCATCCAAGTGTTGAAATAAAGTAGTCCTAATTTGGGTGCAATGTAGGGCTTTCCTCCTGGCCACACCCACCATACCATGCCCACAGTGTGGTAGTAATTTTTTTTTTTGATCCCACCACTGAGTAAATTGTTCAACATAAAGATCGGCAGGAAAGAACTCCGCCATGTTCACGGTAAGATGCCCAGCAACAGTGGAAACAGAAGGAAAATTGTGCCCTTTCACAGTCAAGATGCATGCCCCCAGCAGAAGCACTGCAGGACGAAACCGCGACATAGCAGGCTGTGGCAATGACAGGAACCGCATCTTAAGAGTCTGGGGACCTGGAAAAAATACAAGGCACCAGCAGGAGCTGCCCACACATGGGGGGGGTATGCACCATAAGAAACCCACAATATTACGCAGGCACATGGAGTCAGGGTTCAGGGGAAGCAGTGAACAGAGCAGCGGAGATTGATAGTGCACACTCATGTCACCCACCCAGAGGCTGAGAAGCAGAGCCAAACCAGAGACTCGGGTGTGTGTGTAGACACTAAATCCCAGGCCCATGCCAAGCACCATAGGGAATTAAGACTCCCTGGGATGCCAGAGGAGATCATATCTGTGTGAAAACACTAGGGAAAGCTGTTGTACATGCTAAAAGCAGACTTAAATCAACACAACACAATCACACTTATGTATTTCCCCATTGAAAGTGCGGCACCAAAATGGCCGCCGCGCTCTTTGCGGCCCCCCCACCCGGACTCAGACATCCGGGTGAGTTAGGGGGCGTGGCCACCCCTCTATAAGAGGGGTGGCCACGAGGCAGCCGAGCTGCCATTTTAAAAGAGCGTTTCCCCCTTGGTCCTTCCCAGCTGGGAAGGAAGGATTTCGCATGGAGCCTTGGCTTGCTGGCTCCCCTGTGCCTTTTTGTGCTCTTCGATCCCTGGAAAGGGATCCTGCTCCTTCCGATATGCCTCCCAAGCGGAGGGCCTCGGCTACGAAGCCGCGACCCACGGGGAGGACTTTTGGCCCTGCGCAACGTGGGGGCCAGCCCTCGGGTCGGAGGACCAGGGCTGCGCCCACGCGCCAAGGCTCTACCCCAACCGATACCGGTGGGGCGATGCAGGCTGCTTGGCCCTCGGCCGGTCAGCCTTCGGCTGGCCCTTCTGGGGCTTCGGCCCTCGGCCCGCAGATACCGGCCATGGGCCCAGGCAGCGGGGGTGGGTCCGGTGCTGGGGCGCAGCACGTTCCACCTCCGGCCCCTCATGGGCCGGAGTTTTGGGCATGGTCCTATGCGGGCCCGGGCTCTCATACCAGGGGTTCCTGGTCCAATGCCTGGTGGGCCGTCCGGCCCACCCGGCCCACTTTATACTGGGGGATCTGTGGCATTCGATGCATTGCTAACGCGTTTAGCTGTGCTCGAGGCATCCTTAGGGATGGCACACAATCCCGTGCCTGGTGGCCCTTCATTTGCTGCGGGGGCACCTTTGGGTCCTCCGCCTACCTCAATGGCCGCCACACTGCAGCAAGTGGCTAGCCGGGTTGAGCTGCTGGAGACGCTCCGGCCTACCCCGGCCGGTGTCTCGCAGCTCCCTGTTCGGCCAGAGCTACAGCAGGAGAGTGGTCAGGTGCGGCCCCAGAGCTCGATTCCGGTCGCGAGCTCCGACGCCCGCCGTGGGCCGGAACCCCCCAGTGGGTGCTCACTGGGGTGCAACGAGTGAGTATCAGGTTCAAGTTAATGCACCCACACCACAGTCCACTTCCAATGGTGGGGTTCAGTGGCCATGGCCTCGTAATGTCGAGGCGAGTGGGCATCAGTTGCCACCTTATCGCAGTGCCCCTTGGTTCCATTCTGGTGCAACGTTGGGGGTGGGGGTGGGGGTTTCCGCCCCCGGGCCAGTGCCGGGCATCGCAGGGACTGTCCAGGTTCCGCTGCATATGCCCCGGGTACCTAATGTGCCGGTGACGGCTTTGCCGACGGCTGGTTATTCGTTGCCCCTTGGTGATCATTTGTCCCAGGTCACGAGGGAAAAGATTTGGCGGGGGGAGTACTTGGATATATTCTCCCTATTGAACCGTGAGCCCACTAAGGAGGAGAGAGAGGGACAGGATGACAAAGACAAAGAGCTGTCCCGCCGTCGTAAGCCACCACGCACCTGGGCCAACTGGTTGCCCGCATATCTTATTTATATGGCGGTGTATCTCAGGGCCCGGCCAGACCTGGCCATTCCTATGGTCCAATATTTGGACAATATTTACAGGGCGATGGTGGATTTTCCTGGCCCATCGTGGTTGGCTTACGATGAGGAATTCAGAATGAGGGTGCCATTGCACCCGGAGATGAGATGGGATGAGCCCTGTCAGAAATTGTGGCTATTGTACATGACCCCCACGCGTCCGGCGCCTGGGGATAGGTACCATTGTGGCCATGCCGTTCAGCGAGCTGCTCCAACGCAGGCTTCCCGCCAGCTGGCGGGGCAGGGGGTTCCAGCCCGCTTGCTGTGTTGGAGCTTCTCGGCCAGCGGTGTGTGCAATAAGCGGCAGTGCCGATACACACATGAGTGTCCCTCTTGCGCTGGCCCCCACGCCGCCGCCGCGTGTCCGCGGGCCGGTGGGTCACGGGGCAGAGGTAGAGGTGGACAGGGAGCGGGCAGAGTGGCTGCTGAGGGAGCTAGCCAGGCAAAAGGCCCCCTCCCCAGTTAATGTGTATATGTTGGAGCGATGGCTCTTAACTTATCCACGGAGAGAGGATGCGAAGTACCTCCTTGAGGGTTTCCAGTGGGGCTTTCGAATCCCATTCAAAGGAGTGCGGGGACCCCAAGATGCACCCAATTTACTGTCCCTGAAGGGTAGAGAGGAGGTGGCTGCCTTGAGTATTGCCAAGGAGGTTGGGGCCAAGAGGGTGGCAGGCCCCTTTTCTGTGCCACCCTTTCCCAACCTGAAGGTCTCCCCTCTGGGGTTGGTACCCAAGAAGGCCCCGGGGGAATTTCGTTTAATCCACCATTTATCGTACCCGGCGGGTTATTCTGTCAATGATGCTATCCCTGATGATCTTTGTTCGGTCAGGTATACGTCCTTTGACCAAGCCCTACGGATGGTGCGCTCTTGTGGTCCGGGTGCCCTCCTGGCAAAATGTGACATCAAATTGGCATTCCGATTGTTGCCAGTGCACCCTGAGGACTTTGAGCTATTGGGCTTTAGATTTCAAGGGAAGTTCTATGTAGATAAGGCCATGCTTTTTGGCTGCTCTATCTCCTGTTCAGCATTTGAACGTTTTAGCACCTTCCTTCAGTGGGCCTTTGTTCGCAGGTCCAGGTCTCGGTCTGTAGCCCATTACCTCGATGACTTTTTGTTCGGGGGTGAACGGGGCTTGGACACGTGCACGCGTCTCCTCACCACATTTCAGACGCTAATGCAGGAACTGGGTGTCCCTTTAGCGCCCGAAAAGACCGAGGGCCCATCCACTACCCTCACATTTCTGGGTATCGAAATTGACACTGTCGCACAGGCATCCCGGTTACCCATTGACAAGGTTACCCGGATCTCTGCGATGATTTTGGCCTTGCTGGCCAAACGTAAGGTGTCACTTAGGGAGCTCCAGGTACTGCATGGCCATCTTAACTTTGCCTGCAGGGTGGTTACGCCTGGCAGGGCATTTGCTCGGCGCCTGTGCGATGCCATGTCTGGCCTGACAAGGCGTCATCATAGGGTCCAACTAACCAGGGGCATGCAGGCTGACCTTTTGGTTTGGCTCTCATTCCTGCGGGACTTCAACGGGGTATCCTTTTGGAGGTCCGACCTTTTAGTTTCACCTAGGTTTCAAGTGCAGTCGGATGCCTCCGGCTCCCTGGGATATGGGATTTACTTCCAGGGGAGGTGGGCTTATGGCCAATGGCCTCCAGAATGGCGGGGCACGGATCGCCTCCGCGATCTTACATTCCTTGAGTTTTTTCCAATCCTGGGAGCTTTGATGCTATGGGGCAAGGAGTGGGCCGACTCAGTGGTCCATTTTTGGTGTGACAATGCTGCAGTAGTGCACATTGTCAATGCTCAGACATCTAAATCACCCAGGGTGATGGCTTTAGTTCGCCAATTCGTGTTACGTAGCCTACGCCTCAACATGCTTTTCAGGGCCAGACATGTACCAGGCATTGATAATGATATTGCTGATGCTTTATCCCGCCTGCAGATCCCCCGGTTCCGCGCCTTGGCTCCGGACGCAGAGGAATTCCCCTCGCCACTTCCGGCCGAGATTTGGACATTTGGCAAGGAGAGGTGAACCGGGCGATTGGCATGTCCTTGGCGCCCCGCACGCGTAAGGCGTATCATCATGCTTTCGTTCAATTTAATAGCTTCCGTGTGCAACTTCAGTTGCCAGAGGTGTGGCCCATTCCAGTGGAACAGGTTTTACAATTCATGGTTCATTTACACAGTCAGGGCCTCGCTCCCCGCACTATAGCATCAAGGCTGTCAGCATTGGCATTTATTGCCAAGGTGGGGGGTTTTGCTGACAGCATGAACGATTTTCGCATACGGCATGTTTTGGATGGGTGGACACGGGAACGTGGCCGCCGCCCGGACACTCGGCACCCAATTTCCCCAGGGGTGCTCATACACCTTGCACGAGGCTGGCCTAACCTATGTTTTGACAGGTAGGAGGCAGCTCTTTTTCATGCGGCTACCACGGTGGCCTTCTTTGGAGCACTCCGCATCAGTGAGTGGGTGCCAGAGTTGGTACCATCTGTGTAAGGCGGATGTGTCTTGTAGGGCACTGGAACTCGACGATGTCTCTGTCACACATGAGTGGGCTCAAGTGGGGATACGGTCCTCACAGGTTGTTCAGCACGGTGTAGGCAGTGAAGTCAGACTGCTACGAAGTTTTATTGGAGACATCTGTCCGGTTGGTGCCCTACATGAATTTTCGACAGTGCCTGCTGTGCGCCCCAGCCTGTTTTTCTGCCACCAGGACAGGTCTACCCTTGCCGAAGTAATGTTACTGAGGGTGACCGGTGCCGCGCTTCGCGGTGTGGGGGCCCGTTTTGGCACCCATTTATTAGGATAGGCGTCGCGTTGCTCGCGGCTACGTTTGGAGTACTCGGAGGCGGACATGCGTGTACGCGCAATTTCTTATGTGTACGTGCCCTCACTGTACGAGTACCTAGTTATGTCCTTAACCTTTTCTCCTCTTTTGCAGATCCTGTGTGTCTCTACACACCGGTGGCAGTGGGGCTGGTGGGCCGCAGCTATGTACACTGGGCAGCAGTATATGCTGCGGCGACAGAGAGTGGACCCCGACTTGGGCTGTGTGCATCCGCACGTATGTGATGGTATGGTATGCGCGGCACAAGGGGGCGGGAACTGTTGTCATTCCTGATGTCTGTCGGGGATGCTGGACTGCCCGATGTTCTTAATAGGCACCTCGGCGGCAATGCTCTTATACGGATCACTGCTGTTACTAAACTGTCGAGGGGCTGCAACCTGGCGTTTTATATCACGTATGGCTTACACACGGTCGCTATGGTCTAACATCGTGCCGAGACACCAATTTAGGGGAGACGTGGATCTCCGTGGTTCGGACTGTTCCGGCAGTCCATGGACAGGGCTGTTGCTCAGTCCCTTGCTGAGCATGGCTGGGAGACAGCCATTGGACACCTGAGGATAGGCTTACGAAAATTTTGCCGGTAGGCAGGGGGAGGGGTCCACCTGTCGGCTGGAGGTCTGGGTGTGGTGCAAGCAGGCCTGGCGACCGAGCTGACGGTCTTTGGGGGGGCGGTGAGTCATCATGGACGCCTCCCCGTGTGGCGGGTAGCACTGGTAAGGTAAATATTTATGACCCATAGGTATCCAGCAGGCTCACAATTGACTGGCCAACACTTAGACAGGTACAGGTGTAATAACATTGACCGGTCAACGACGAACCAGGCAAGGGGTGATGGCAGGAGCTTGTCAGCATGCATCACCCCGTGATTTGACGGATACACGTCAGAGGGTGGGGTCAGTAGATAGTTTATTGACTACGGCCAACAATTTGTTTGTGTCAACAAACAAATTGATACAAAATGGATACATTGTAGCCAATTGCCGTTGGCAATTTTGGGAGGAACCTTACCAGTGTTACTGCGGCCTGCTTACCTTAAGAATTATAATTGGATGAGTACCAATTGAAAGTTATAATTCGGACTAGGGCATTATTCAATAAAAGTGGCCCAATGCCTTTATCCATATACCGGTGTCTGAGTCTTTCTTTGGGGGGGTGCGCCTGCAAAGCACTAGTGCACTCTGAAGGCAATTAACAGTTAAATAACATTGTGCCCCCATATACTGGGTACTCAGATTACCCCTACAAAAAGATGGAAGGCTGAGTCAACCTGAATCCCAGATGGAGGCAACTCACAACCCAACAGGTGCAGTACAGCAGTTTAACTAATTTTATCAGCCTAGGAAGGAAGGAAGGCTGAATAAACCCAACCCCCTGGCAAGAATAGAACTCACAATCCTTGGGTAGCAGTAGGACAGTTGATTCACTGATATCCCAAGGGTGGACCCCACCCAAGGAAAGGCCTCAGCCAGTGTAGGCAAGCAAAGTGAAAACAAAACTGCTCTCTCTCTCTCTCTCAGAAAAAGGCCCAGCAAGGGAAATTCAAAGAGGCCAGTTCCACTTGGAGCTCTTTGGCAGGACTGAACAATTAATTAATGAGCAGTGTGTTTAGATTGAACAACAAGGCATCCAGGACCCATGTGCAGGCTGCTCAAGAGGGAGAAAGGTTTGTTTCTCCAATGCCAAGCAGTTAAAGTGGGCGAGGAAGGAAGGAGCCACCACCAATAAAGGCTTCTTTGGCTCTTCCCTATCACATCTGGCAGGCAAAGTGTTGCCAACCTGTACAGTAATTACCATACTGTAGGTAATTTGGCCTTCCGTATGGTGTATGGTTACCGTACTGGAAAGTACGGTAATTTTCGTATGGACCGTACAGGACCCATACGGACCGTACAGGAAAAATATGGTAAATTGGTACGGTAAATACACCCACTCTACCCAGACTCCGCCCAAACTCCACCCACAACCCTGCCCATCCCTCCACCCACCCAGCTCACAACTCTGCCCATCCAGCCTGTACGCTATAAGTATGGTAATTTTGCTCAGCCGTACGACAATTTGAGGTTCCCGGGTTGGCAACACTCAGCAGGCAAAGACAGCACAAGGGGGTATTTTACTCCCAGTGCTGGTCCATTGGCTATAAACAGAGATGATATGACTAGCTTTCGAGCAACGGTGACCATTACCTTGTACATTTAGTCATTCAAGTGGCAGGAAGGTAACAATTTCAGTTACATGTTCCTAGCACATAAAGGCATTGTCTTTTACAGAGAGTATAAAACAGCTTTCTGATTAATTTCCTGGGCCACAAATGAATTCTTAAAATCTCGCTTTTAGGCTTTGAAACTCAGCAACAGAATGGCCTAACTGGTAAATTAGCACCCATTATGCATTTGTAAGATGAAAACCCATAATTCTTTGTGAAGGTATCTTTGACCTGTCAAAGAGAATCGCCTTTCTGTGAGGATGATTAGGTGGAAAATGTATTATCCAGGTGGTAGGCTCTGCTTATTTTGAAGAAGAAGGGGGGTGGAGAGAGAGAAAAAGATAAAGCAAATCACTGAGTTACTGCTGCTATTATGGTCTAATCATTGGTTTTTGCCAGTAAATGACAAGTTTGCTTCCCTATAAGTGGCAGCCACATTGGTGTTATTTCTTTCTTTCTTTGTGTGCTCTCATAAAGCTTAATTGTTCTCCAGCACTGACAATAGTCAGAACCCTATAGATTCGAGCAGAGATTGAGTGGGTTAGAATGCCATTCTTGATGACATGTCTTTACTTTAAGATGGTTTTCTGCACAATACTGAGCATGAGCGTCAGAAAGTTACCTACATTTTGGGTAGCTCTTGCTTTTCAAACGACTGTGCCTATTTCTTCTTCTTCTGTGCAGCACACAATATTGGCTGTTTGCAGGAATGCAGATAGGAAATGTTTTATCACTCAATCTATTTATCTTTCTAGAAGGCACCAAGGCAGTACCACAGCTGCATCTTTATCTTCCAAATATTCCTCAATGTGAACTCAAGGCTTTGGAATGAATAGCTTCAAGGAAATATTTCTTTCTTTGTTATATATCCTACATGACTCCTCCACTCCCTACATAATCCTCGTAACAGACCTCTAAAGCAGAAAGAGCTTCCTTGAAGATTGTGGTATTTTTGAACCACAATCGGGCACACACCAGGCAATGGCAACCTTGTGCCAGTTAATCTTTCTCACACTGGGTCAGTCAAAAGGAACTCTGGAATGAACTCACCATCATTTGGGCAGTCCAGAGTTTGATCTGGACACAAAAGAAAAAGAATTGACCAAAAGGTGGCTTCATTTTGGCAGTTTCACGTCTGGCCTAGACACGGAAGCAGAAGCACCAGAAGAAGAAGTCCCCTCTCCCAGTACCTTTTTTACCCCTTCTAATTCCTCCATCATTTACTTTCCAGAAGCTCCTCCTCGATTTCTGACACCTCCTGGCCCATGGATAGGACCTTCCCCTGTGGGTTGTTTTCTTTCTAGAGAAAAGCCTAGTGAAGTGATGCACTCCATTTTTTTTGCTACCACCTCTGTGGGTGTGGCCAAATCTGTGGGCGAGGCCAAATCTGTGGGTGTGGCCAAATCTGTGGGCATGGCCAATGCAATGGGGTATGGAGGTGGGCATGGCCAGTCAGTTGGGCGTGGTCTCAGGGAATTTCTGCTACCGGTTGTCCCGAACAGGACAGAACCTGCTTCAGTGCATCACTGGAAAAGCCACAGCCTCGTCACAGTCATTCATTCCTCTGGAACTCTGGGTCCAGGGTCATGGGGGGAAATCCACCACAAACTCCATGGGGTCCCGCCTCACAGTGACAGAATAATATTCTATGGGAGTCTCCAAGTCACACTAGATCTTTCATTTTTCTTTCATGCCAAAAACTTGTGGCTCTCCCTCCATTACCATGCTTTGAGGCTTGTCTTTTCAGTGAAGCCTTTGAATTTTTCACAGTTACCACTTTAATTGAATAATTTACAATGCAAACACATCAAAAGTTTATTTATTTATTCAGCAATTGCAAAATGCCAGAGGCAAATTTCACTCTGAATGCATAGCGATAGAAGGCTATCCACTGGAAAAGAAAGAATTAACTTGCATTAATGGTATCTGAAAAATCTCGTGATAAGTTTGTGTATGCGCATGTTTTAAATTGCTGACATTGTAATGCAATAGTGATACTACCCAAAGGAGATCTTTAAATAAAATTAGCTTCTTTGCTCCTTCAAAATAATCTTTAAAGGTTAAAAAAAACCACCATGCTCATGTTTTGGCTTTCTGAAGAAATATTCCTTCTGTACTAAAGCATAAAATCTTATGGCGTCTTATAGACTAATATATTTTGTTTTGCATAAGCCTGACAGATTGCATCCTAAATCATCAAATGCATGCTTCTGGATATGTACTGTCAAACATCAAGAAAACATACAAGATGTTGGATGACATTCTAAATCACTTTAATTGCAAACACAAGTCCAGTGACTCCTGTGTGGGGAAGCACATTCCCTAGGTGGTAAATAGAAGAAATCTAGGGGGTGCACATGGTTTTCATTCATACCCAGAATTTATTCTTCTCCCTTCATCATGGCTTCCTGCAAATGTGATGATTGGCTCCTTACCAATCCTACCTGCCATGGATTACCCATCTGTGACCTTTTTCAACTTCACTATAACTTTGGAGACTCGTCTGTTTTTCTGGATCCATTCTTTCCCTTGTCCAACAGCTTACCTTAACTGAAACATAAAACAGAATGCCTTTGTAAGTATACGTAAGTTTTCAAATTATTGTGGGATTTCAGTAATTGGACGCAGTACTTGGTAGAAGGTAAGGTTGAGAGCCACTGGTCTAGAGGACAAGCAAAATTATAATTAGAAGGTAGGGATAATCAGATTGAGGATGATGTTGATACTTTTGAGGCTGTTTCAATACAACTGGTAAATAAATTTCATGTCAGAAATTACTCTGGGTTGAAAGGATTTTTGCTAGAAAAACTCTGCTCAGGGGATGCCCGAATGAGGCTCCTTTCATGTCCCCAAGATCTATCATGCAGCACTCAGGTATCGAACCCTGACCTTCCAGTTTCCAAGCTCAGTGTCTTATTTATTTATTTATTAAATTTATATCCCACCTTACTCAACCCAGCTTACAACAAAGGAAATATACAACAGAAATACAGTACAAACCACAAGCACAAATTACAAAGTTACCTAACAGTAACAATACAATGCAATACAATGTAACAACCCTCAAATACAACGGACAAAGAATGCCCCAGTGTCCTTTTATCCCTTAACCGGCCAAGGCAGGCCTGGAGGGGGATGCGGTGTCTTAGCTTCAGCCACTTCCCTTCCCTGCGCTGGTGGAATAGCCGGCGGGGAGGAGCGGCAGAGTCCTTTGGGTCCTCCGGGCGGTGAGCATCCTTTTATCCCTTGACCGGCCAAGGGGGGCCGGGAGGGGGGTAAGGCATCTCAGCTACATCTGCTTCCCTTCCCTGCACTGGTGGAATGGGCGGCAGGGACGAGCGGAAGAGTCCTCCTGGTCCTCCAGGTGACGAGCATCCTTTTATCCCTCAACCAGCCAAGGGGGGCCAGGCGTCTCAGCTGCAGCCACTTCCCTGCGCCAGTGGAATGGGTGGCGGGGAGGAGTGGCCAGAGTCTTTCGGGTCTTCTATT
The DNA here is from genome assembly GCA_035047305.1 of Bradypodion pumilum. Lineage (NCBI taxonomy): Eukaryota > Metazoa > Chordata > Lepidosauria > Squamata > Chamaeleonidae > Bradypodion > Bradypodion pumilum. The sequence continues at coordinate 198,512,214 of JAWDJD010000001.1, forward strand.
GTCCAGACAAGCAACACAGTCCAGTGCTACTGCATGGCTTTATGGCTAGAAACAGGTGAGTGTCAATAAGTATCATATAACAGGCTTTCTTCTTCACCTCAACCTCTGGCAAGGGACTATATGATATATTGTTGATGGTTTCAGCACATTTGGGATAGTAGCAATCTTGCATGCCTTAACACCGAGTTAATTTACTGAGTATCAGTGGTTGTCCTCTGCTACTAACCTGATTGGTAAACTTCTTTTTTTGGCCTCTATTCTTTTTTGACCTCTACCATTTGAAGTAAGGATCTGTCTTTTCTTCCTTTCCCCCATTCCATTGTTTTGTTGATAGGCTTTCTTCTTCTTCTAACCTCCAATTAAGCTACCACCATGGAAGTTTCTCCACATACTGTAGATCAACGTTCCTTTTTACCTCTATGGACTGTAACTACACACGGCAACTCTAAGTATACTTTTTTTCTAATTTAAATGCTTCTAGATTGATTTTTATCTTGCAAAGTGCTAGTTTGCGTGGTGGAAACCAAAGGAGTGTGTTAATGTGACTGGACTAATCTCTCCACATTTTCTATGCTGTTGTTGTTTTTCAACCTCATGCTCTGCTAACCAAAAGGAAGAGAAGTTAGGGCAAACAACAACTAATTTATTTATTGATGGTGAAATGGATTCCCCTTCCATCTTCATGAGCATTTGGTTACTCAGTGTTTCAGCAAGATTTCATAGAAAATTATTTTGGAAATTATTCAGAACCCTTTCATGTCATACATGATTTCTTGTCATGTACTGCAGTGGCTCAAGTAGCTAAGATGCTGACTATCTCCAATTTTTAACCAGTCTTTCCATGCCCTCTCTTCAAATATGATGATGATGATGATGATGATGATGATGATGATGATAGGAGGGCACCTGTGGTTGTGCAAATATTGATGAACTCCAGTTCCTATCAGCCCCTCTCAATCAAGCCAGCATTGAAGAATGATAGGAGAAGCGATTTATTATTGTCTGGAAAAGTCAGAGATTCCTTTCCAACTGCAGTGGCTCAAGTGGATAAGACGCTGACTGGGAGGAGGAAGGTCAGCAGTTCGATTCCCGAGTACTGCAGGACGGAATGAGCTCCCATCTTTGTCCCAGCTCCTGCCAACCTAGCAGTTCGAAAGCAAGAAGTTGCAAGTAGATAAATAGGGACCACTTCGGTGGGAAGGTAAACAGCATTCCGTGTGCTCCGGTGTCTAGTTATTCCTGCCACATGACCACGGAAATGTCTGCAGAAGCAGACAGCGCTGGCTCTTCGGCTTAGAAACAGAGATGAGCACTGCACCCTAGAGTCAGATACGACTGGCATTCGAGCAAGGGAAACCTTTATCTTTACTTTCATGTCATATGAATGGCAAATTTTACTCAGACCTTTGATTCCTCAGTCTGGATGTTTACTATGGGTGTTGTTCATGGTTACAAGTTGAATTTTTTTTTTGACTCCAGAATATGGGCATCCAAAGTCATTAAGAACATGAGAACATGAAACTAGCCTGACTGGATCTCACCCCTAGTAATAGAAAACCACTATGCAGAATAATTTCCAAATGAAGGATTAGGTCAGTGGTGGCAAACCTATGGCACAAGTAACACTCGGAGACCTCTCTATGGGCACCCATGCAGCCACCCCAGCACACACTTTGCCCCGTCTCTCTGCCCAGCAGCCCAATGGAGCGCTTCCTCCCTCCCCCAGCACAGTTTGCCCTACCCCTCTGCCCAGCAGCCCAATGGGATCACTTCCTTCCTCCCCCCCAGCACAGAGTTCACCCTGCCCCTCTGCCCAGCTGCCCAATGAGAGCATTTCTTTCCTTCCCTTTTGTTGTGTTGACACTTTATGATAAATAAGTGGGTTTTGGGTTTGTTGTGTTCTAAGAGTGTACCCTTCCAACATGTGATATCAATGTATCTGAACCAATGTAACCTTACCTATGAGTAACAATGTAACCTTCAGCTGTATCACATAAACCCTGTAATAGGACGCGAGCTAATGACCACCAGCTGGCAGCAGCGAGCGTCCAAGCTCTCTTGGTTCAAACCCATCAAGGACCGCAGCGCGGGAAGTTTTCCCGCCGCTACCTACACCTGGACAAGAAGGGCGTGACCAGCCATGACGTCACGCGGACCAGTAGCCAACGGGCTACCGTGGAGCCACATTCAAAAGACGCTACTACCATATATATAGAGCTGTTCGTCCGCCATTACCTCATGTTCCCTCTGCCCACCATGCAATAAACCTGAGTTACCCCAGCCTTTGGCTGTGCCTTGTGTCTTGACTCTCATACACTAAATTGGCGACGAAGGTGGGATATGGATCCCCATGGAGCCAGGACACAGAGCGGGTTCAACATCACCAAACCGCAAGACTGGGAGCTCTTTGAGATGGACTTCCAGGCGGCACTGGTGGAACTCAAAGTCAAAGAAGACGACGAGGAAAGGAAGAGGGCCATCCTCACCCGCATGCTCGGGATGGAAACCAAGCGGACGCTGGTGGGCATCCTCGCACCGAAGAAGGTGAGCGATTTCAAAGCCGGTGACATCATGAAACTGCTGCGTGAGCGGTTCCGACCCTCGAGGGCAATGTTTCCCGCTCGGAGCGCGTTTTGGAGGCGAGTTCAAGCGCCGGACGAGTCGGTAGAAGCCTTCGTAACGGCTATGAGGGTAGCCGCCGCCCCCTGCAAATGGGACCACATCCTAGATATGGCCCTCAGGGACGGAGTGCTGTGTGGCCTGAAGGACAAGGAAGTGCAGCGCAGCCTGATGAACAAGGAGCCACCCCCCACGTTGGAAGAGGTTGTAGAGGCCGCGGAAGCCGCGGAATCCACGAATGCTGGAGTAGATGAGATGCACAAGTGGCGTGAGTGGCGTCCGAGGGCCGGCAAAGCGGAAAACTCTTCCCACGGGAAGTCCGGTCAGTCGGTGCATGCAACCCGACCGACCTCGAAATCATCCTCAGAAAGCAGCGATGGCGAGGAGGTCCAGAAGGTCCGGAGAGGCGGGCGCCGCTGCGATGGTTGCGGAGCGGCCCATGAGCGCGTGAAGTGCCCATTCAGGAAAGCCGAGTGTTTCAACTGTGGACGTCGGGGGCACATCGCCAAGGCGTGCAAGAAGCGGAAAGAGGACCGGAGACAGTCACAAGACCGCTCAGCCAGACCGGACCGTCCAGCGAGATCCAAAGATGGCGCCCGGGCCACGAGGAAGCAGGACGGCGTGGGCCGCATCTCGGACGACAGCGAGGGCGACGCTCCTGTGTTCAGAGTGTCTGCGGGACAGCCCCATTACTTTGTTGAGGTACTAGTACAAGGGACCCCCATTAGGATGGAAGTTGACTCGGGGTCCTCCTATTCTATAATTCCCCAGAGAGAGTTCTTGAAAATTGACCCCCACGTGCGGCCCAAACTTAAGGCGTTGAGAGCCACACTACGGGACGTACAGGGGAACAGCATTCCGGTGTTGGGGGTCGGAACATTCCGGGTCCGTTTTAAGAGACATTCTGCGGAACTTCCCCTAGTGGTGCTAAAGGGGGGGAGTTGTAGCCTCCTCGGAACCCAGTGGTTTCAGCCCTTAGGTCTGTTCATAGGGGGGGTGCATGCCGTAGGCGAGGACCCAATACAAGCGGCGTGTGACGCACACCCCGCTGTGTTTAAAAGTGGACTGGGAAAGTTCAAGGGATCCCCTGTAGCCTTCGACTTAGATCCGGAGGTCCGCCCGATAAGACTTAAACCGCGCAGGGTACCGTTCGCGCTAAAGGACAAAATAGAGGCGGAACTGGACAAACTGGTGGGTCAAGGGATTCTTGTTCCTGTGGATTCCGCGGAGTGGGAGACTCCAATTGTAACAGCACTGAAGGCTAACGGGGAGGTGCGCATTTGCGCTGATTATAAGTGTACCATTAATAAGGCAATCCGCCCTAATGCATACCCGGTGCCAGTGGTCAGCCACCTTCTGGCCAGGCTGAATGGGGGAAAGTGTTTCGCTAAACTCGATTTAGCACAGGCCTACCAGCAACTCCCGGTAACCCCCGCCACAGCGGCGGCACAAACTATAGTCACACATAAGGGGGCGTTCCAGGTGTCGAGGTTACAGTTCGGCGTGAACTCGGCACCTGGCATTTTTCAGTCGCTTGTGGAACGCCTCCTGAAGGGGCTGGAGGGGGTGTTGCCATATTTTGATGACGTGTTGATAACGGGGGGGAGTAAGGCCGAGCTGGCCCACAGATTGGATAAGGTCCTGACCGTGTTCGAAAAAGCGGGGCTGCGACTGAGAAAAGACAAATGTGTATTTTTCGAAACAGAGGTTGAGTTTTTAGGGTTCCGTGTCACACCCGAGGGAATTAGGCCGTCCAAGTCTAAGGTAGCCGCCATTAAGAAAGCCCCTCGCCCCACCTCCAAAACCGAGCTACAGTCGTTTCTGGGGCTTCTCAATTTCTATCATACCTTCCTTCCACGGAAGGCGTCTGTTGCCGAACCGCTCCATCGGTTACTTAAAAAAGAGGTAAAGTGGCAGTGGGGTGACGAGCAAGAAAGAGCGTTCACAGAGTTAAAGCAACTCCTCACATCCGAGGCAATCCTGACGCATTTCGACCCCAAACGGCCCATAGTTTTAGTCTGCGATGCATCCCCGGTGGGGGTGGGGGCGGTGCTTTGCCACGTGTTGAACGACGGAAGGGAGGCCCCGATAGCATTTTATTCAAGGTCCCTGTCCCAAGCGGAACGGAATTACGCACAGACCGATAGGGAGGCATTAGCGATAGTAGCGGGAACCAAGAAATTTCACGACTTTCTGTATGGTCGGCCGTTCAAGGTCGTTACCGATCACAAGCCCCTGTTAGGAATATTCACTGCAAATAAGCCCACGCCACAGATCCTGTCCCCGAGGATGCTGCAGTGGGCTATTTTTCTTAACGCATATCAACATGAGTTAGAATACCGGCCAGGGAAGGAAATCTGCCATGCAGACGCGCTCTCGCGGTCACCGTTACCCTTGTCGGACGACCAGAAGGCAGGGGCAAGAAGAGACCGCCAGGTATTATTAATAGAGGTTTTGGAGTCACCCCCGATAGTACCGGCCGACGTTGCCAAGGCGACCGGAAAGGATAGAACACTAGAGAAAGTATGCTCGTGGGTGCAGAAGGGGTGGCCGGCGTCATCCCCAGGCGCGGAATTCGACCCATTTTTCCGAAAGCGAGTAGAATTGTCTTTAGAGAGGGGGTGCCTTTTGTGGGGCCAACGGGTGGTGGTTCCTACGTCCCTGCGGCCGAAGGTGCTAAAGCTGTTGCACGTCAGCCACCCGGGAATCGTCCGCTCCAAGGCGTTGGCCCGGAGTTACTTCTGGTGGCCCCAGCTGGACGCCGACATAGAGCATTTGGTTGGCACTTGTGAGGCATGTCAGTGCTCCCGACCGGAGGTGGCCCGCCTCCCGCACAGGGAATGGGACGCAGCAAGGGGACCGTGGTCCAGGGTACACGTAGATTTTGCTGGCCCGTTCCGAGGAACCATGTTTCTCCTGGTGGTGGATGCATACTCAAAGTGGCTGGAGGTCATCCCGGTAAAGAGCACATCCTCCGCCGCTACCATTCGCCAGCTAAGGAGGGTCTTTTCCACGTTCGGTTTACCCGACACTTTGGTCAGCGATAATGCCAGTTGCTTCACGTCCGCTGAGTTCGCAGCATTCATGGAGGCAAATGCAATTCGGCATGTCACATCCGCACCGTTTCACCCGGCCACGAATGGCCAAGTGGAACGGTTGGTGCACACCACAAAAGATGCGCTGCGGCGCATGGGCTCGGGAGATCTAAATCACCAGGTTTGTCAATTTCTATTAGCGTATAGAGTGACCCCCTTAGCGTCGGGATACTCGCCGGCGGAGCTGCTGATGCGGAGGAAACTGACCACGCTTTTGTCCAGGCTAGACCCGTCGAGGGTCGAGGACAAAGGGAAGAATATAGGGTTAGCGGTCTCGAAAGGTTTCGGCGTAGGCGATCCTGTACACTGCAGGAACTATGCCAACGCAGGCCCAGCCTGGGTGCCAGGGACGATAATAGAGCAGACGGGGCCAGTGTCTTATCGGGTGGAAACTAGCACCGGCCTCCTATGGAGGAGGCACGCGGACCAACTGAGGCACCGAGTGAGCGAGGGGCCGACCAGTGGGGCACAGCGACAGGATTCAGCGATAGGGTTCTCCCCCACCCGTTTAGCCCAAGGGGGAGACAAGGGGGAAAGCAGCGAGCCCGACTCATATCCTTTTGATACCCCAGTTCTATCCGAGCCCGGGGGGAGGGAAAAGGAGTGTGCGGCCGCCGCTGCCGCTTCCCCCGAATCCGATTTTGATTTTGATTTTGCTAGCCGGGGGGGGGGTTTCGGAGTGTTCCCCCACCCATCCAAGCGAGAAGAGGGGTTTTTCGTTAGCCCCCAGTGCCCCCGGTTCTTCCCAAACAAAGCACACACCTCCCAACAAAGCCGCAGAGTCGCGGCAAACCACTAACAAGTCATCCTCTCCGATTGCAGGGCAGGAAGCCAGGGAGCAAGGAGGAGGGAGCGAAGCCGGGGCAGGGCAGCCCGCGCCGAGACCCCAGCGTGTTCGAAATAAGCCATCTTGGCTGAGAGACTTCGTCTCATCCTAGGGGGGAGGAGTGTTGTGTTCTAAGAGTGTACCCTTCCAACATGTGATATCAATGTATCTGAACCAATGTAACCTTACCTATGAGTAACAATGTAACCTTCAGCTGTATCACATAAACCCTGTAATAGGACGCGAGCTAATGACCACCAGCTGGCAGCAGCGAGCGTCCAAGCTCTCTTGGTTCAAACCCATCAAGGACCGCAGCGCGGGAAGTTTTCCCGCCGCTACCTACACCTGGACAAGAAGGGCGTGACCAGCCATGACGTCACGCGGACCAGTAGCCAACGGGCTACCGTGGAGCCACATTCAAAAGACGCTACTACCATATATATAGAGCTGTTTGTCCGCCATTACCTCATGTTCCCTCTGCCCACCATGCAATAAACCTGAGTTACCCCAGCCTTTGGCTGTGCCTTGTGTCTTGACTCTCATACACTAAAGGGTTGCAGTTTAGGCACTCAGTCTCTAAAAGGTTTGCCATCACTGGATTAGGTGGACTAGAAGAAAACCTTTCCTAAATGCATGTTTTGACACATTTCTAAGAAAGGATATGTGAACATTAGAATATTTGGGGGGAAACCTAGAACTGGTCAGCCTTCCTCAGAATGATCATTGTTGCCCAGTTAAGTTTGAAAATGCTCTCAAACAACTTCCACTTGTGATGAATTTCATGGTTTTGCATTGTGTAGATGCAAGCTTTCAAACATAAATGAGTATTCCAATTGGGCTGGCAAGTTCAATTTGTTCCAGCGCTAAAGGTAAATTAATATTTTGAGAAGTAATATGTAGAAGCTTTAAGAGATCTTATCAGGATACTCTGAAGCAGAAAATTGAGAATAAATATTTTGTTCTGCCAGTCTGAATATAATAAGGCATGCCTGTTTATAAAACTGGTAGTCAATTCTATTGTAACATGCATTGTGAAAATAAGAAATTGTGGTACTGTATGTAGATTGTATATTCCATTGTATTCCAAAGCTATTGTCCTTCTTTCTACCAGGGAATCTTGGTTGGGACTGTTATAATAAAAACATCAAATTTTCCCCATTGCTTTCCTGCATAAAAAATGTAAGGGGTAGAAGAAGAAGAAGAAGAAGAAGAAGAAGAAGAAGAAGAAGAAGAAGAAGAAGAAGAAGAAGAAGAAGAAGAAGAAGAAGAAGAAGAAGAAGAAGGGATGGATAAACCCTTGGTCATGTTTCACTTTCTCTAATAATCCCTTCATCAATGAATGCATTTCTGCATGATTTTGTGGGGGTGGATCAGAGAACAACATTACAAAATCCAAAGAAGTGGGAATCTGTTCCTGTTAACATATTACTTCAGGAACTGCAAAGTAAATCCATTGGTATTAAAATTAGCATCAGATAGATTTATTTCCCCAAATCTTAAAGAGGCAGCTGAAAGAAATCCCAAAGGACTATTTATTTCACGGCTATAGAGCTCGATCTGAAATACTTTGATCTGAATGATTAATCAGGCCATATCCCAACCATTCTTTGTTGCTGATGACCTGTATGTGGTCCTAAAGTTGGGGACCCCTGACTTAGCCCATTCTCACGAATACCTAAGGATGCATGTGCTTAGCTCCTCTTCTTGACTTTGGACAGTGAGGGTGTTTTTTTTTTTTGCTCATGGCAAAACAGAGACATCAGAGAGCAAAAGGCCAAGTGCACCCAGGTTCACAAGTTGAAAAGAACCAAGTAAGTAATGACTACATAAGGTTTAAAAAGCTTGTTAGGTTCAGTAGGGATGGAATGAGTGTTGCAAAGCATAGCTGTATGTATGGGTCTCTTATTAGTTATTGAAGCATAGAGAAAATATACAACTGAGGTTCCAGTGAAGAACAGAGAATTGAGGAGCAGAAAGACAAAAGACATGGTCAGAAACAAGCGGGATGTCAGGCATTGTAGAAGGATCAAAGGGCCAAGTATAAAGCAGCATTCAGCTAGAAAGACATGTTATAGTGTAACCATGTGGCTCCATTGATGTCATGGAGGCCTATTTGAGGCTTTGTAATGTATCCCAGTTTGGTCCATTGTGATCTGATATTCCATCTGAGTCAATTTGTGCCCCAGGTATGAATGATACTGTTGACTTGAACTGGAAACCTAAATTGACTATACCTTTTTCTGGTTTTACACTAATACATATGAACATGTAGAACTGGAGAGACAAGAAAGAATAGAGTAAACCTGCCAAATTCCAGCTATCTAGATTCAAGGATTTGTATCAAAGACATCGTTAGAACTTGCTTTTTTCTCAGGAAGGAATCTGTGCACAATTTGATTTGGTTTGTGCTCTGGACACAAAGTGATTGTAAATTTGATTTCATTTTCTCAAGGAAATTGATGCCAGTAACTGCAAATCATGCACTTCATCTGTGAAGTGGAGTGGATAGATTACATCCAGAACTGAATCTGACCATTATGTATCTATCTGAACCAAATCCGTAATTCAAGATTTGTCTCAATTTCATTCACACCCTTAGTAGAAAGTTGGAAGGACCAGAAAAAGATGCCAAAACAAAAGCAGCCAAAGGTCACAAAGTCAGGGAGCCAGCCAAGAGAGATTTTTGAAGTGGTAGCTGTGTTAGTCTGTGCAAGCATATCAGAGAGTAAACAAAAAACAAACAAAGCCCAAGACAAAAAACAGACAGAAGTCTGATTCTTGAGAGGAAAGGCTCTATAGTGCTTGGTGTGTTCAGGTTGCCTTAGAAAGTTAATCCTCAAGCATAAAAACAATCCATTTTCAGGTTGGAACTACAGATCAATGCTAATCTTTTCCTTAAAGCAGGGGTGCCCAAATGTTTCAGGCCATGGGCCGGTTACGTGGTTCAGGGAGCCCATGAAGCCCTTGTCACTCCTGGAAGCGGAAGCAATACTTCCAGGAGCAACGAAAGCTTCGTGGGCCAGATGAATTGGTGTCAGGGGCCAGATCCGTCACCAGGCCATAGTTTGGGCATACCTGCTTTACAGTCTGGTCTTTCTGATTTTCTGAGAAGGAAGATAAAGAATATTTCCTAAATCAGGTTCTCCTGATTGGGCGGCATATAAATTTAAATAAATAAATAATAAATAAATAAATTCTTTATTCTACTTGATGTAGTAGGCTGTTTTTACTCAATGAACACATCTCAGCAAAAAGATGAGGGAGACAAAATTCCTCACCTTCAGTCAAGAGCAAGACAAGAAATGTAATTATTCCTTAGCAAGGTCTTTTCCCTTTATGAAGCAAAACACTGGTACAAGGAGAGATACAGAATGAAAGAGACAGAGAGTGAACACAAATGACTAGCTGATGGTTTTTAAAAAGATGCAAGCGAACACCCCGACACAAGGCAGCCCCCACTGCTGGTTTTTTTTGAGTAATTTGCATTATCGATGTTAAAGTGTTATTTCTAATACTTGCATTACAATAATTACACGTCATCAAGTCAATTCCTACTTGTGGTGATCCTTTTCAGGGGTTCTATAGTACTTGGAAACAGTTCACAATTTTTATTTATTTATTTATTTATACTCACATTTCTATACCGCTTTTTTCGCTCAAAAGCGACTCAAAGCGGTTTACAGAGTCATCATAAATAACAAGAGCATATCAATAAATAGCCAGACATCATTCAGAAACACAATACAAAATTAAATACAATTCAGCATATCACAAAAATTCCAATACAGTTCAACATCATAATATCAATTACAGTGCAGTGCAGCCCAGGTGCTCCGACTTCCCCGCGGCCAATGCCAGACTGAGGAAGGAGCTCAAAAAGAGGTGATGGTGGCAGGAGTTCATATACCCGCAGCATTGCAAGCCCAGGAATTTCGACTTCCCCGTGGCCAATGCCGGACCGGGGAAGCCGCACCGATCGCTCCACAGTTAGAGCCAGTCTCTCCTGGACGAGCCACAGCTGGGCTCCCAACTCCCACAGCTGACTGTGCCGATGGGACTAGTCTGGGTGGCGTCCTCGGGCCCCGGGCTCCTTTTACCTTCCCCGCCAGTGGAGGGGGCGGGAAGGCACAGCTGATGGCAGTGTCTTTGAGCCCGGCGGGGCTCCTTTTACCTTCCCCGCTGGTGGAGGGGGCAGGGAGGTGCAGCTGACTGCGGTGTCTTCGAGCCTGATGGGGCTCCTTTTACCTTCCCTGCCAGTGGAGGGTGCGGGGAGGACTTCTTCGGAAGACATCCTGGGATTGTACCATTTGCCCAAGGGTCACACAGCTTGGCTCTTCTCATGTGAGCCATGGTGGGATTGAACTCCCAACTCCTGCCTCCACAACTAGACAAAATAACCTTCCCCCCCACCCTTCTTGTAAAAAAAATGCCAGTTTCTTGCAGAAAGTCGAATTTTGTAGTTTCATGTCCTCAAATGTGAGAGCAAGATAAGTAAGGATGTACACTCCTACTTCTTTCTTGCCCCTGCAAGAACCGCTACTAAAAGCATCACAAAATGTTTCACCAGCCTTGCTAAAAAGAACAATGTCCAATTTCCTTGCCTACACGGTCGACAGAAGCCAAGATTTCCTGTACATCGTACTTCTGAAGGCCCATGATGACCTTGGTACAAGAGGTGAGATGCTAATGCCATCTGGCTCCATAGCCCTTGGTCCAAGAGAGCCTATTTTGATATTATCTTGGAAATTAAAGACAAATGGAAAGACAAATCCATAGTTCCTAGGGGAAGAGAGCTGGCTAATTTCTAAGACTGAGAATCTTTCCAGAGGCTATGTTTCAGATGGTGGGGAGGCAAAAAGATAGGTATCCATTCCTACTCCCCATGGTTTCTCATCTTCAAATACAAATCATCCAGCCCTATCACAAGGCAGAACAAAGCAAACCCTTCACATGGCAAGTTGAAAAATGTGAGAAGCTTTTCATAGCCCTGATTTTCCTAAGCTTCTGCATTGCCTTCAGGTTTGATGGAGGATACAGCACTGACTTCAGCATTAAGAAAGAATATACCTCTGTCAGCATGGTTGGACTTTGTACATGAAAAAAGGGAGGGTCTCATTTTAGGCAGCAGAATATCTTGGATCAGCTCCGAACATCCTGCACTCATGTTATCTAGTAAACATCGGAATAGGAAAAACAAGCATGTGTTTGGTGGACTCATAAAAGTAGCCTCTCATTCCCTGAAATTTAGGGCCAAAATGTGAGATTAGAACAGGAGTTCTCAACCTTTTAAAGCTGGGGGCTGAGTCACACTCCCTCAGACAGCTTTGGGAGTCAGATGGCCATTTTGCCCTTCTTTAATATATGAGAGTCAAGACACGAGGCACAGCCAAAGGCTGGGTTAACTCAGGTTTATTGCATGGTGGACAGAGGGAACATGAGGTAATGGCGGACGAACAGCTCTATATATACGGTAGTAACGTATTTTGAATGTGGCTCCACGGTAGCCCGTTGGCTACTGGTCCGCGTGACATCATGGCTGGTCACGCCCTTCTTGTCCAGGTGTAGGTAGCGGCGGGAAGCTTCCCGCGCTGCGGTCTTTGGTGGGTTTGAACCAAGAGAGCTTGGACGCTCGCTGCTGCCAGCTGGTGGTCATTAGCTCGCGTCCTATTACAGGGTTTATGTGATACAGCTGAAGGTTACATTGTTACTCATAGGCAAGGTTACATTGGTTCAGATACATTGATATCACATGTGGAAGGTTACACTATTAGAACACAACACTCCTCCCCCCTAGGATGAGACGAAGTCTCTCAGCCAAGGTGGCTTATTTCGAACACGCTGGGGTCTCGGCGCGGGCTGCCCTGCCCTGGCTTCGCTCCCTCCTCCTTGCTCCCTGGCTGCCTGCCCTGTAACGGGAGAGGATGACTTGTTAGTGGTTTGCCGCGGTTCTGCGGCTTTGTTGGAAGGTGTGTGCTTTGTTTGGGAAGAACCGGGGGCACTGGGGGCTAACGAAAAACCCCTCTTCTCGCTTGGATGGGTGGGGGAACACTCCAAAACCCCCCCCCCCCGGCTAGCAAAATCAAAATCAAAATCGGCTTCGGGGGAAACGGCAGCGGCGGCCGCACACTCCTTTTCCCTCCCCCCGGCCTCGGATAGAACTGGGGTATCAAAAGGATATGAGTCGGGCTCACTGCTTTCCCTCCTGGCTTCGGACTGGTGTCCCTCTCTGTCTCCCCCTTGGGCTAAACGGGTGGGGGAGAACCCTATCGCTGAATCCTGTCGCTGGGCCCCACTGATCGGCCCCTCACTCACTCGGTGCCTCAGTTGGTCAGCGTGCCTCCTCCAGAGGAGGCCGGTGCTAGTTTCCACCCGATATGACACTGGCCCCGTCTGTTCTATTATCGTCCCTGGCACCCAGGCTGGGCCTGCGTTGGCATAGTTCCTGCAGTGTACAGGATCGCCTACGCCGAAACCTTTCGAGACCGCTAAACCTATGTTCTTCCCTTTGTCCTCGACCCTCGACGGGTCCAACCTGGACAAAAGCGTCGTCAGTTTCCTCCGCATCAGCAGCTCAGCCGGCGAGTAGCCAGACGCTAAGGGGGTCACTCTGTACGCTAAGAGAAATTGACAAACTTGGTGATTTAGATCTCCCGAGCCCATGCGCCGCAGCGCATCCTTTGTGGTGCGCACCAACCGTTCCACTTGGCCATTCGTGGCCGGGTGAAACGGCGCGGATGTGACATGCCGAATTGCATTTGCCTCCATGAATGCTGCGAACTCGGCGGACGTGAAGCAACTGGCGTTATCGCTGACCAAAGTGTCGGGTAAACCGAACGTGGAAAAGACCCTCCTTAGCTGGCGAATGGTAGCGGCGGAGGATGTGCTCTTTACCGGAATGACCTCCAGCCACTTTGAGTATGCATCCACCACTAGGAGAAACATGGTTCCTCGGAACGGGCCAGCAAAATCTACGTGCACCCTGGACCACGGTCCCCTTGCTGCGTCCCATTCCCTATGCGGGAGGCGGGCCACCTCCGGTCGGGAACACTGACATGCCTCACAAGTGCCAACCATATGCTCTATGTCGGCGTCCAGCTGGGGCCACCAGAAATAACTCCGGGCCAACGCCTTGGAACGGACGATTCCCGGGTGGCTGACGTGCAACAGCTTTAGCACCTTCGGCCGCAGGGACGTAGGAACCACCACCCGTTGGCCCCACAAAAGGCACCCCCTCTCTAAAGACAACTCTACTCGCTTTCGGAAAAATGGGTCGAATTCCGCGCCTGGGGATGACGCCGGCCACCCCTTCTGCACCCACGAGCATACTTTCTCTAGTGTTCTATCCTTTCCGGTCGCCCTGGCAACGTCGGCCGGTACTATCGGGGGTGACTCCAAGACCTCTATTAATAATACCTGGCGGTCTCTTCTTACCCCTGCCTTCTGGTCGTCCGACAAGGGTAACGGCGACCGTGAGAGCGCGTCTGCATGGCTGATTTCCTTCCCTGGCCGGTATTCTAACTCATGTTGATATGCGTTAAGAAAAATAGCCCACCGCAGCATCCTCGGGGACAGGATCTGTGGCGTGGGCTTATTTGCAGTGAATATTCCTAACAGGGGCTTGTGATCAGTAACGACCTTGAACGGCCGACCATACAGAAAATCGTGAAATTTCTTGGTTCCCGCTACTATCGCTAGTGCCTCCCTATCGGTCTGTGCGTAATTCCGCTCTGCTTGGGACAGGGACCTTGAATAAAACGCTATCGGGGCCTCCCTTCCGTCGTTTAACACGTGGCAAAGCACCGCCCCCACCCCCACCGGGGATGCATCGCAGACTAAAACTATGGGCCGTTTGGGGTCGAAATGAGTCAGGATTGCCTCGGATGTGAGGAGTTGCTTTAACTCTGTGAACGCTCTTTCTTGCTCGTCACCCCACAGCCATTTTTCCTCTTTTTTAAGTAACCGATGGAGCGGCTCGGCAACAGACGCCTTCCGTGGAAGGAAGGTATGGTAGAAATTGAGAAGCCCCAGAAACGACTGTAGCTCGGTTTTGGATGTGGGGCGAGGGGCTTTCTTAATGGCGGCTACCTTAGATTTGGACGGCCTAATTCCCTCGGGTGTGACACGAAACCCTAGAAACTCAACCTCTGTTTCGAAAAATACACATTTGTCTTTTCTCAGTCGCAGCCCCGCTTTTTCGAACACAGACAGGACCTTATCCAATCTGTGAGCCAGCTCGGCCTTACTCCCCCCCCCGTTATCAACACGTCATCAAAATATGGCAACACCCCCTCCAGCCCCTTCAGGAGGCGTTCCACTAGCGTCTGAAAAATGCCAGGTGCCGAGTTCACGCCGAACTGTAACCTCGACACCTGGAACGCCCCCTTATGTGTGACTATTGTTTGTGCCGCCGCTGTGGCGGGGGTTACCGGGAGTTGCTGGTAGGCCTGTGCTAAATCGAGTTTAGCGAAACACTTTCCCCCATTTAGCCTGGCCAGAAGGTGGCTGACCACTGGCACCGGGTATGCATTAGGGCGGATTGCCTTATTAATGGTACACTTATAATCAGCGCAGATGCGCACCTCCCCGTTAGCCTTCAGTGCCGTTACAATTGGAGTCTCCCACTCCGCGGAATCCACAGGAACAAGAATCCCTTGACCCACCAGTTTGTCCAGTTCCGCCTCTATTTTGTCCTTTAGCGCGAACGGTACCCTGCGCGGTTTAAGTCTTATCGGGCGGACCTCCGGGTCTAAGTCGAAGG
This sequence comes from Bradypodion pumilum, assembly GCA_035047305.1. Taxonomy (NCBI): domain Eukaryota; kingdom Metazoa; phylum Chordata; class Lepidosauria; order Squamata; family Chamaeleonidae; genus Bradypodion; species Bradypodion pumilum. Next base: position 198,527,512 of record JAWDJD010000001.1, read on the forward strand.
CTACAGGGGGTCCCTTGAACTTTCCCAGTCCACTTTTAAAAACAGCGGGGTGTGCGTCACACACCGCTTGTATTGGGTCCTCGCCTACGGCATGCACCCCCCCTATGAACAGACCTAAGGGCTGAAACCACTGGGTTCCGAGGAGGCTACAACTCCCCCCTTTGAGCACCACTAGGGGAAGTTCCGCAGAATGTCTCTTAAAACGAACCCGGAATGTCCCGACCCCCAACACTGGAATGCTGTTCCCCTGTACGTCCCGTAGTGTGGCCCTCAGCGCTTTAAGTTTGGGCCGCACGTGGGGGTCGATTTTCAAGAACTCTCTCTGGGGAATTATAGAATAGGAGGACCCCGAGTCAACTTCCATCCTAATGGGGGTCCCTTGTACTAGTACCTCAACAAAGTAATGGGGCTGTCCCGCAGACACGCTGAACACAGGAGCGTCGCCCTCGCTGTCGTCCGAGATGCGGCCCACGCTGTCCTGCTTCCTCGTGGCCCGGGCGCCATCTTTGGACCTCGCTGGACGGTCCGGTCTGGCTGAACGGTCTTGCGACTGTCTCCGGCCCTCTTTCCATTTCCTGCACGCCTTGGCGATGTGCCCCCGACGTCCACAGTTGAAACACTCGGCTTTTCTGAATGGGCACTTCACGCGCTCATGGGCCGCTCCGCAACCATCGCAGCGGCGCCCGCCTCTCCGGACCTTCTGGACCTCCTCGCCATCGCTGCTCTCTGAAGACGATTTCGAGGTCGGTCGGGTCGCATGCACCGACTGACCGGACTTCCCGTGCAACGAGTTTTCCGCTTTGCCGGCCCTCGGACGCCACTCACGCCACTTGTGCATCTCATCTACTCCAGCATTCGTGGATTCCGCGGCTTCCGCGGCCTCTACAACCTCTTCCAATGTGGGTGGTGGCTCCTTGTTCATCAGGCTGCGCTGTACTTCCTTGTCCTTCAGGCCACACAGCACTCCGTCCCTGAGGGCCATCTCTAGGAAGTGGTCCCATCTGCAGGGGGCGGCGGCTACCCTCATAGCCGTTACGAAGGCTTCTACCGACTCGTCCGGCGCTTGAACTCGCCTCCAAAACGCGCTCCGAGCGGGAAACATTGCCCTCGAGGGTCGGAAACGCTCACGCAGCAGTCTCATGATGTCACCGGCTTTGAAATTGCTCATCTTCTTCGGTGCAAGAATGCCCACCAGCGTCCGCTTGGTTTCCATCCCAAGCATGCAGGTGAGGATGGCCCTCTTCCTTTCCTCGTCGTCTTCTTTGACTTTGAGTTCCACCAGTGCCGCCTGGAAGTCCATCTCAAAAAGCTCCCAGTCTTGCGGTTTGGTGATGTTGAACCCGCTCTGTGTCCTGGCTCCATGGGGATCCATTAATCCCACCTTCGTCGCCAATTTAATATATGAGAGTCAAGACACGAGGCACAGCCAAAGGCTGGGTTAACTCAGGTTTATTGCATGGTGGACAGAGGGAACATGAGGTAATGGCGGACGAACAGCTCTATATATACGGTAGTAACGTATTTTGAATGTGGCTCCACGGTAGCCCGTTGGCTACTGGTCCGCGTGACGTCATGGCTGGTCACGCCCTTCTTGTCCAGGTGTAGGTAGCGGCGGGAAGCTTCCCGCGCTGCGGTCTTTGGTGGGTTTGAACCAAGAGAGCTTGGACGCTCGCTGCTGCCAGCTGGTGGTCATTAGCTCGCGTCCTATTACAGGGTTTATGTGATACAGCTGAAGGTTACATTGTTACTCATAGGCAAGGTTACATTGGTTCAGATACATTGATATCACATGTGGAAGGTTACACTATTAGAACACAACACCTTCCTCCACCACATGGCACTTCCAGGTGTGGTGAAGGCAGTAGGAGGGGCACATGAAATTGTGCCATCGGCCGCATTCAGCCCACAGGCTACAGGTTGAGAATCCCTGGACTAGGAGGTAGTGATCTTTACAATATCACAGAAACAGGCCCCTATTACATTTCAAGGGTCGGCACATCTAGTGTCACAGACCAGTAGCGGAACAAGAGAGGGTTGGGAGGTGATCAAACTTCTTCAGTGTCTCTTGATTGTGTAAACCCAGGTAATCTAGGTAAACAGGCCTAGACTATTGTAATGCGCTCTACATGGGGCTGCCCTTAACGACCATTCGGAGGCTGCAGCTGGTCCAGAATGCGGCGGCCCGGGTGGTGATGGGGTGTGGGCGATATGCCCATGCCTCTCCCCTACTTCGGGAGCTGCACTGGTTACCAGTTTGTCTCCGGGTGCAATTTAAGGTGCTGGTTTTGACCTTTAAAGCCCTACATGGCAGGGGGCCGGGATACCTTAGAGACCGCATCGTCCCAAGAGTGTCTGCCCGTCCAACCAGAGCGGACAGGAGGGGTTCTCTAGTGGTGCCACCGGCTAGGGATGCACATTTGTCTAGCACCCGAAGGAGGGCCTTCTCCGTGTCCGCACCAACTCTCTGGAACCTCCTGCCAATAGACCTAAGACTCCAAAGTGAACTGCTGCCCTTCAGGAAAGGAGTGAAGACCTGGCTGGCAGGGCAGGTGTGGGGCCCGAATGGGTCTATGGGGCCCGCCTGCTGGCTTGTATAAGAACTTTCTCCTCCTCCTTTGTATAGTGGGTGGGTGGGACATATGGGTTTTTAAAGGGGGTGGGTTGGGGGGGCTTTTTATACTTTTTATAATTGTATTTATGTCTTTTGCAAATTGTTGTGATGCCGCCCTGAGTCGGGTTCTGCCTGAGCGGGCGGCATATACAAATTTGACTATAAATAAAATAAAATAAATAAATAAATAAAAGAATCTGGCTGACAAGGCAATAAAAAGCCAAGAAGAAAATCTTGGTCCAAAATCTTGGTGGATGGGTGGGTAGGGAGCCAGTTAGGCAGGAAAATTTTTGTTGTTGTTCAGTCGCACAGTTGATTCTGACCCTTTGCGACCCCATACACACCAGGCACCCCTATCCTCCACCGTCCTCTTCAACCCACCCAAATTTTGTGCCCATTGCGTCAACAATACCATCTAGCCATCTCATTCTCTGCCACCCCCTTCTTCTTTTGCCCTCAACCTTTTCCAGCATCAAGGCTTTCTCAAGTGAATCCTCTCTTCTGATTTGATGTCCAACTTTAGCTTCATCTTCAATATTTGACTTTCCAAGGAGCAGTTGGGGTTGATTTCTTTTAAGATCAACTTATTTGTTCTCCTCACTGTCCAGGGAACTCTCAAAATTCTCCTCCAACACTACATTTCAAAGGTGTCTATTCTGCACTTACCTTTCCTTATGGTCCAGCTCTCACAACCGTACATTACTACGGTACCAAGTGGCAATACTGTAATGCTTGCTGATAGGTGAGGAATCTTTACCGGCCCTATAATGCTTCTAAAGCTTCTGTAAAACTCACTGGTAACCCATTGGAGATTTTTCTCAAGCTCTAGCCCACTGGGTTAAGGTTTGTGCAACAAGATGGCATATGAGTCATTGTGCTCATGCTCCATTTCTAGCCATGTTCCAAACAGCATGACAAGCCATTGTGCAGGCATTCAACAGGTCTCTCCCCAGTTCCATTTCTTTATACCTGTTTCCCCCCACCCAAGAGCCTGACACTGCACAAGCATAACATCTATAAATGTCCCTGCACTGGGCAGTGTTGCCTAGTGGTGGCCCAGGCTGTAAAACAACCTCACAGACAAAAATTGGACTATCTCCTTGTTCAGTAACTCTGACCCCAAGCCTTATCTCCCTGCCTTAAAACAAAGAAGGGAGACTGTAAATTTCTTGAGACATCCGTTGGCACAGTGACCTGGCAATCCTAATCCCTTGAAAAAGACAATGATACAGAATGTGTTGCTGTAGATTTCCCTTGAGAAAGAAGGCCTGGATAAAGAAAGAGGTTACACACACCATGCTCATTATTCTACCTCTGTCAGCTTGAGGGAAGAAAAGGTCTGGAGGAAAGAGCATGTGAGAGAGTTTCCAAATGAAAACCATTTTTTAAAAAAGCCCAACATATTTCCCCTCTTTCAGTTTAAAACCAGCCACTGCATTCCTGAAAACATGGGGACCTGATGTGAAAATGTTTTCAAATAATTCCCTCAAAATGGTACAATTTTTTTAGCCTTATTTTGTGGGGCCTGGTCTATAGTAACCAATTAAACATTTCAGAAATATTGTTTGGCCCATAAACTACCCAGACTGAACTGTTTGAATAGCTGGGATCTATAAATCCACCTATGTAACAGAAGACACGAGTCCTGTTTTTACCTATCTTTTTATAGGATTAACAGGCAACTGTCAAAAAATGCAGTCATGTTGATAAGAGTTTCCAGCTGGAGTTGATTAAAGACTACAGACTAATGCAGTAATGTTTTGTGCTAGCACAACAGTATGACGAGAAGTGCTCACCCAATACAAATTCACCCTACCTTTTGTCTATTGAGCCCTTGTGTAAAGGAATAAGCATGTGTGTGATAGAGGGAGAAATGGGGAGAGAGTGCAAGAGAGCGTGCACACAAGCTTAACCTTCAATCCAATGAAAACCCAAATTAGTCTTCTAGGGTGCTTGGGGTCTTTTTCCTTGATGAATGTCATAAAATTTTGGTCAAAATGAGAGCTGAAATACAAGGTAAGAAATTATATTGGGGACCTATTTTGATTACTTTTTAAAACCTCAACATTCATAACGTAACCTATGATCTGGAAAACATCCCTAGGGAATAGATCCTGTTGAACTCAGTGAAACATGCTTCTAAATTAACATACATCAGATCCCACTATTAGGAACCCTATAGGTAGGTAGAGTCAGGAGATTCTTATTTACTTGTGTTCTGTTTAGAGTTGCCATAATTCTCTCCCACAAAACCGGGACAGAAGTATATTTGACAAAAAAAGGGCAGGTTATCTGCAAAATAGCCTTTTTAAAAACAAACATAATATAATGACAGCTATAAAACACTTTCACATTAAATATATCAATACATAAATGAATTTATTTGTTGTTGTTGTTGTTCAGTCGCACAGTCGGTTCCGACCCTTTGCGACCCTATGGACCATTGCTCTCCAGGCGCCTCTGTCCTCCAACATCCCCCTCAGCCCTCCCAGCTCTGTGCCCATTGTGTCTACAATGCCATCTAGCCATCTCATCCTTGGCCTCCCCCTTCTTCTTTTGCCCTCCACCTTTCCCAACATCAATGCCTTCTCAAGTGAATCCCCCCTTCTCATTTGATGTCCAAAGTATTTTAGCTTCATCTTTACTATTTGACCTTCCAGTGAGCATTCAGGGTTAATTTCTTCTAAGATTGACCTATTTGTTCTCCTCGCTGTCCAGGGGACTCTCAAAACCCTCCTCCAACACCACATTTCAAAGGCATCTATTCTTCTGCGTTCAGCCTTCCTAATTGTCCAGCTCTCACATCCGTACATTACTACTGGGAAAACCATTACTTTGACTATTCTAATTTTTGTTTTCAGTGTGATGTCTCTGCTTTTCACTATGTTCCCCAGGTTTCTCATTGCTTGTCTCCCAAGAATCAGTCGCCTTTTTATTTCATGGCTACAATCCCCATCTGCCGTGATCTTTGATCCTAGAAAAGTGAAATCTGTCACTGCTTCTACTTCTTCCCCGTCTATTTTCCAGGAACTGATTGGGCCTGTTGCCATTATCTTGGTTTTCTTGATATTGAGTCTCAAGCCAGCTTTTGCACTCTCCTCCTTCAGCCCAATCAAGAGATTCTTTAGGTCTTCCTCACTTTCTGCCATTACGGTTGTATCGTCTGCATATCTCAGATTGTTGATGTTTCTCCCAGCAATTTTAATCCCATATTGTGATTCCTCCATCCCTGCACTGCGCATTATGTGCTCTGTGTATAGGTTGAATAAGCATGGTGACAAAATGCAGCCTTGTCTTACTCCTTTTCCTATTCCAAACCACTCTGTCATTCCATGTTCTGTCCTAACTGTTGCTTCTTGGTTCATGTACAGATTTCTCAGGAGGCATATGAGGTGCTCTGGTATTCCCATCTCTTTAATTACTTGCCACATCTTGTTGTGGTCCACACAGTCAAATGCCTTAGTGTAGTCAATAAAACAGAAGTAAACTTGTTTCTGGTATTCCTTTGTTTTCTCCATGATCCAGCGTATGTTGGCAATGTGGTCTCTAGTCCCCCTGCCTCTTCTGAAACCTGCCTGCACCTCTGGTAATTCTCTTTCCACATGCTGCTGAAGTCTATCCTGTATTATCTTGAGCATCACCTTACTGGCGTGTGGGATGAGCGCGATTGTTCGATAATTTGAACATTCTTTGGCATTGCCCTTTTTTGGGATTGGGACGTATACTGATCTTTTCCAATCCTGTGGCCATTGTTTTGTTTTCCAAATCTGCTGGCATATTGAATGCAGTAATTTGACGCCGTCATCTTTTAGCGCTTTAAAGAATTCAACTGGGATGCCATCATCTCCACTCGCTTTGTTGTTTGCAGTGCTCTTTAGGGCCTTTATGACTTCGCTCTCCAGGATGTCTGGCTCAGGTTCTACTTCTTCATCATTGTGATTGTCAGGAGTGTTGAGATCCTTTTTGTAGAGTTCCTCTGTGTACTCTTTCCATCTTTTCTTAATCTCTTCTGCATCAGCTAGCTCCTTTCCTTCTTTGTCCCTTATCATGGTCATTTTTGCTTTAAATGTTCCCTTAATTTCCCCAATTTTTTTGAAAAGATCTCTGGTTCTGCCTCTTTTGTTGTTTTCCTCCATTTCTCTGCACTGTTCTTTTAGGTAGTTTTCCTTATCTCTCCTTGCTTTTCTTTGAAATTCTGTGTTCCAATGATTGTAGTTTTTCCTTTCTCCTTTGACTTTTGCGTTCCTTCTTTCCTCTGCTATTTTAAGAGCCTCATCAGACAACCACTTTGCTTTCTTACTCTTCTTTTCTTTTGGTATGGTTTTCTTTGCTGCTTCCTGCATGATGTCCCTCATCTCCGTCCATAATTCTTCTGGTACTCTGTCTACCGAGTCTAAGCCATTAAATCTGTTCATCACCTCCACCGCGTATTCTTTAGGGATGCTGTCTAGGTGATATCTTTCTGGTTTCCGTGTTTTCCTTATTTTCTTTAGTCTAAGCCTGAATTTTGCAATCAATAGGTTGTGATCTGAGCCACAGTCTGCTCCAGGTCTTGTTTTTGCTGACTGTATGGAGGTTCTCCATCTTTGGCTGCAGAGTATGTAGTCAATTTGGTTTCGGTGTTGGCCATCTGGTGATGTCCATGTGTAAAGTCGCCTCTTGTGTTGCTGGAAGAGAGTGTTTGCTATGACCAGTGCGTTCTCTTGGCAGAACTCTATCAATCTTTGCCCTGCTTCATTCTGCGTTCCAAGACCAAATTTGCCTGTTATTCCCTCCACTTTTTGATTTCCTACTTTGGCATTCCAGTCTCCTAATATAATTTGGACATCATTTCTTGGTGTCTGTTCTATGAGGTGTTGTAAGTCCTCATAGAACTGGTCCATTGTGGCTTCATCTGCACCAGTGGTTGGTGCGTATATTTGGATCACAGTAACATTGAAGGGTTTGCCCTGAATTCTTACTGACATCATTCTGTCATTTTTGAGATTGTATCCCATTACTGCTCTTCTCACTCTTTTATTAACAATTATGGCTACTCCATTTCTTCTAAGGTTTTCTTGACCACAGTAGTAAATATGATGGTTTCCAGAGCTGAATTCACCCATCCCTGTCCATTTGAGCTCACTGATGCCCAAGATGTCAATGCTTATTCTTTCCATCTCACTTTTTACCACTTCCAGTTTTCCTTGGTTCATTGATCTCACATTCCATGTCCCTATGCAGTATTGTTCCTTGCAACATTGCATTTCCCCTCCCCCCTTCCTGTCCCTCCCCTTTCTCCCCTCTGTGGTGTTAAGCATCCTGTATCACCTAGCCTGCCCTTTTGTTTTGCCTTTTGTTTTGGTCAATAGGGTTCTCTTGGCAAGATTTTTGGCGTGGTTGCCGGTGTCTGCGCCATTTTTCTCTCCTCATACATTTTATCACAGTTTTTAAAAGTTTAACACATTTAAGACAACATATTATCATGCATATTATCACACTTTAAAACACAGTCTCTATGTCAGTTTCTATGTTTAGTCAGTATAAAGTCTCTATGTCAGTTGCTATATTAGGTCTTCTACATTTGCATATCTGTTACTTATCCTTTGCCTGGAACTCTGGCTCTCCTCCTCCTCCTCACCCCTCCACCCCCCGGCTGGGGTGGCTGCCCGGCGGCGGCGGCGGCGGCGGCAGGCCCCTTTGCCGCTCGCCCAGCTCTTCCTCCTCCTCCTCACCCCCGGCTGGGGTGGCTGCCCGGCGGCGGCGGCGGCAGGCCCCTTTGCCGCTCGCCCAGCTCTTCCTCTTCCTCCTCACCCCCGGCTGGGGTGGCTGCCCGGCGGCGGCGGCGGTAGGCCCCTTTGCCGCTCTCCCAGCTCTTCCTCCTCCTCCTCACCCCCGGCTGGGGTGGCTGCCCGGCGGCGGCGGCAGGCCCCTTTGCCGCTCGCCCAGCTCTTCCTCCTCCTCCTCACCCCCGGCTGGGGTAGCTGCCCGGCGGCGGCGGCGGCAGGCCCCTTTGCCGCTCGCCCAGCTCTTCCTCTTCCTCCTCACCCCCGGCTGGGGTGGCTGCCCGGCGGCGGCGGCGGCAGGCCCCTTTGCCGCTCGCCCAGCTCTTCCTCCTCCTCCTCACCCCCGGCTGGGGTGGCTGCCCGGCGGCGGCGGCGGCAGGCCCCTTTGCCGCTCGCCCAGCTCTTCCTCCTCCTCCTCACCCCCGGCTGGGGTGGCTGCCCGGCGGCGGCGGCGGCAGGCCCCTTTGCCGCTCGCCCAGCTCTTCCTCTTCCTCCTCACCCCCGGCTGGGGTGGCTGCCCGGCGGCGGCGGCGGCAGGCCCCTTTGCCGCTCGCCCAGCTCTTCCTCCTCCTCCTCACCCCCGGCTGGGGTGGCTGCCCGGCGGCGGCGGCGGCAGGCCCCTTTGCCACTCGCCCAGCTCTTCCTCTTCCTCCTCACCCCCGGCTGGGGTGGCTGCCCGGCGGCGGCGGCGGCAGGCCCCTTTGCCGCTCACCCAGCTCTTCCTCCTCCTCCTCACCCCCGGCTGGGGTGGCTGCCCGGCGGCGGCGGCAGGCCCCTTTGCCGCTCGCCCAGCTCTTCCTCTTCCTCCTCACCCCCGGCTGGGGTGGCTGCCCGGCGGCGGCGGCGGCAGGCCCCTTTGCCGCTCGCCCAGCTCTTCCTCCTCCTCCTCACCCCCGGCTGGGGTGGCTGCCCGGCGGCGGCGGCGGCAGGCCCCTTTGCCGCTCGCCCAGCTCTTCCTCTTCCTCCTCACCCCAGTAAGTTAATTCTTACTGTAAAATAATCTGTTGTACTTCTGAGAACGTCCTCAGTTCCAGGAAACACACTGGTCACACTTAGCAGGCAGTGGTGTGAGGTGACGACATTAAGATTTTTCTCCAGGTGTACTCCAACTCCAATGTGGCAGGAAATCGCTCATTTGATGGCGAGAGTTTGAATTTATTTTAATGGTTTGTTATAATACATAATTAGTAAGTTTTAAAAATCTGAGACTTTAGCGTGATTTTTATTGAACTGGCCGGGACAATTTTTCTGACCTTGAATCTGGTACAATCCCGGTTTTCCGGGACATATGGCAACCCTAGTTCTGTTAAATATTTCCTCACAAAGGTTTTCTTTTTCAACTAGAATTTTTGGATTCAACAAAGAGCATTTCCAGACTGCCCCAGTTATGTGTGTTGGGATTGCTGTTTTTGTGGTCACTTTAGGATGGGGGAGGGACTAAATCATGAATATTGTTCATATTCCTACAGGGAGGGAAAGGTTCAGTAATTAATTCAGGAACAAATAATTTAATTATTGTTATGATCAAGAACATTTGCCGACCATTACTGTATGAGGCAAAGTATTTTCTCCTCAGCAGATGGTATCATGCAAGAGATGTGAACAAAGCGACTTGTGAAGCCAAAACAAACCGAGGTTACCCCTACAAAGATCTAGTGAAAGTATGTAGATTTACAGATTTACATGAGTAAGAATAAATCTTGTAGAGTAATGTCTTAAAACAATGAAGGAATGTTACTTTTTGGACCACAGCTTCCAGAATAACCAAGCCAGTTTGGGCAATTCTTCAAAGCTTGGATATTTTTGCTCTGTGATTTCATCTAATCTAGATGCTTTCCAATTCATTCTTCAGTTCTGTGGTCTCAGTTACTGTTCTTGCAGCTTTTCTTAAGCATTGCAAGACAACTTTTAACAAAATAATAATTATGTCATAATTAAGGAGGTCTGCCACCTAGTGCTTAAAATAATAAAATGATTAAATGTAGTAACATGTTTTCAAAATCAATGGACTTAAAGATGCATAACCATAAAATACCACAGTAAACACACCAGTTTGTAGAAGTTTCAGTTTCTTGGTCTTAGAACCATTTTGAAATAGAGCACTACAAGGGTTGTATTATTCAGTATGAAAGTCAGTTAGGCACTTTGGAATTGATCCTGATTTGGTGGAAAGAGATCAGGTCCCCGTTTAATTTGGCCTGACCCCAAAATCTGAACTGATTTGCAAATGTATACTACCAGATTCCCATAGGGGCCATCCAACAATTACGTAATCCTCGAGGGGGGGAGGAGGTCTGCCATGTGAATTACAGAAGATTATGTGGGGGCGGGGGGGTCAGGTCAAAGATTACGTACTCCATTTGGAGCTGTTGTGGTTTTGAAACATGGCGCTTTTTTAGGTTTAAAAATTATCTTTGGGAATGTTGATCCGATTTGAGATTACTGAATTGCTTGTGCAGTCTATTTCTAAATGACAGAAATTTATAATACTTATAAAGAAGATGGTAGAAGAACACTATCGGAACTTACCTGACATCTGATACATACCAATATGTTCTGCATTAGGCACCAATAATGAAAATCTCTAAAAATTAGAGTTTCAATACAAAAACTCTGGGTTACATAATTTTAAAGGGGGGGGGATTTTCAAAGCAAAAATTACGGTCGGATTACATGCGGGGGTGTAATTTTTCCAAAAAAATGGATCACGTAATTGTTGAATGGCCCCATATCAGTGTTTTTGCACTGACACACCTGAAATTCAGAGATATGGAAGCTGTAAGGAAAGGAGACAAATATACCACATTTCAGAGGTTTATAGGATAGGATCCTTTGAAGTTAGCTTTTAAAAAATGAACCTGGCTGTTTCTTGAAATAATGCTTTAAGGGTCCTCTAGGCCAAAGACTCGTGAGGAAACTGGTGGAGATTTGACAATCTCACATGCTGCTAGCAATGGGGGTAACTGCGAGGGACTTTTCTGGGCTAAAGTTACTATTTATCTTTCTGCACTAATCAATTAGCACAGTTTTCTGTCTTTGGAATTCAAAGGAAAGCCTGGCCTTACTTCTTATCTCTGCTCTGCATGTTTTTATGCCTTTCTTTGCATTCTTCCCTTCCTGATCTTTGAGCATAGAGATGCATGCATGTGTCTCTCCATTCCCAAAATAGATTGAGACCATCCAATGTTTTTCTTCTTTAGTCCATTGATTATCTAAGCAAGTAGAAGTGTAAATAATTTTCTTTCTTTCTACTTAAGCTGCCTTTGACTGATTCTTCTGTATTAAATGCTTGTGGTTATGACAAAGGGGCAGATGGTGAGGCTTTATGTATTCTTTCTTCAGGTTCTCTGTATTTCTCTATATAATTACAAAGGAATTTCCAAAATTCAAAAATACTCAACAGAAATGTGGCAAAACAAGCAAGCAAGCGTGTGCAACCTTCCCCCTTTTTTTTTTAGTTTTTCTCTCCCTCTGTCACATTTAGTCTCTTCTCTCCACATTTGCTATTGGCAGCCATGTAAATAGCAGCAAGAACTCTTCCCCCCAACATATTTGAAGAGTTCTGGATCTGGTCACCTCTAGAAGCTTGCAGGAGAAGTGTATCTCCCAATTCTATGTCCAGCTTGTCCTGATTAGAAGAAACTTGGTACCCATCATCTCAAGATACTGCTACAGATAAATCTTTAATGAAACCTCTACAAAGTTGAAAACAGTTGGGGACCCCTGGCCTACAGAAAAGCAGCCAGCTTTTCAAAATGCTGGTAGGTGTCAGAACCCCAAGTTGGCTCTTTCCCCCATGTATTATAATTAGGAATAGAAGATATCTATTTTTACACAATTCAGTAGACAACCCCTTGATCTACCTTTCTTTCTTTTCTTTTTTTGTCTTGACAGAAGCATATGCATACACGGAGACAGGCTAGTTTCACACAGCATCTGGTGTATTTCTACAGGCTTATCTTACAATGGTGTAGCATGTGATTCTATGTATCCAGACAGGATGAACAAAATAAAATAGATGAATGAATGAATGAGATTCCACAACTCACACTGAGAGATACTGGTGACACCTCCTTGATACTTTGGAATAGCAAATCAAATTAGCCCTTTAATAATATCTGTATGTATGTAATATGTAGGGAGGTTGGTAGGGTATGTAGTTAATAAAGAACTACTACTACTCAATTGCAACTGATATCCGAGAATGCATTTCCCCCCCTGAAGCAGGAAAAATGTCACTGGTGTGAATTTGTTTAAGGTTGATCCCATCTTGCCATGAAGTGACCCACACACTATGATCTCAGAGCCATCGCCCATGGCACACATGAAGTGTGAGTTAATAAAGTATATTTTTCCTAATGGATGGCATTTGCAACTCTCTCCTTGTCCTGCCTCATTCACTCTGACAATTGTCTCCTGGCTAGGAAAACCAAGGAAAAATAGCAATTCCTTGCCATTTCAGCTGGCACTTCGAGACTTGGCAACTGAGAACTTTCAATTTCTTTCCTAGGCAAAGCTAGTAATGATAATTACATGCCATCCCATTCATTTCCAGGATATGGTGGCTCTTGCCAAGGTTTTCTAGATACAGAATGCTCAAAAGGAGCTTACTATCATTTCCTTCTTCTGTGAAATGTCTGTGACCCAAAAACACATAGGCTGGCTTTTCTCCCAAAAGACACAGTGGAGAATTGGAATGGATGCCACAACCAATTGTGCCCCCTCACTGAGCCATCCAGCCAACTCATCCAACTTTATATCTACCTTTGTTCCCAATCTCTACCTTTGTTCTTCTACTGTGCATATCTTTTTTGTTTTACAGACACCTTAGAAAGTGGAAGGTCTCAAAACAAGAGGGCTGCCACCTGTTGGTCCTAATTTGATTAATCTCCGTAATCACTATGTTGTTATGGTTGTTATTACTCAGTGGTAATGGAAGCACAAGAAAATCTTTCACTTCAGTTCAAAAGCTGAAAAGGAAATCTCCTTGGCTTTGCTGATAATTGACAAGAGTGTACTTAGGATTTCCATTTTGGAGATATGACCTGTATCCTGTGAGTCATCAAAACCATTCTTCAGAGTAAATGAAGTTATACATTAAGGATGGGTGACAATTTAATTATGTTTTTTTAGGAATGTGCAAACCTCTTCATATTCAGGATGAAAAGCAATTCTGGGTTGGTCTGATCCATATACCCATCATCATTGGTGGGGGCGTCTGTCAGGAACAAATTTACTCATGAGTAGGTCTTCTTGCCCACCAGTGGTTGGTTCCTGCTTCCAAGCTGCCACGTCTCTAGCTAAGCATCCCAGGATACTAGATTAGTGTAGATAAGGTAGCAAATAGCCAAGTAAATACTCCAGGCATCTTCAGATATTTTAAAAGTATACTGTAATCAGAGTAAGTTACAGAAAAAAGTTTATCAAAAGTTCAGAAAGCACATTAAAATAAGGAAAGCTCCTCTAACTGAGGAAACCCAAGGGCCGCCCTTCTATCTTAAGCACCTACATGTTTGCAGTTCACCCTTAGCTAAAAGCATTGGATCAAGGGAGCATCTTGCCTCCTCCCTCTGGGTTATATCTCTTCCTTCAGGGTCCACCTCCTTGCCATTCCCCTAAAGGAATCTATCTAATCATCATACAACATAACATGTCCATCACACATTAGGTTTCATTTCTTCCAACCAATGAGGCTAGCATGTTTACACATTCCAATCTCTCTAAGGTAGGTGTTAAAGGTTCTCCCATGCATTTAAATCTCCATCTTGGATGAGGCTAAAACCAGGGCACAAATCCTGCTCTGACAGTGTCATTTGGAAAAAAAATTAATACAAATCATATAACTCTTCATTCTGGAAGTTCAACCTGACAGACAGACACCTACAGAAACCAAAATGTGCCTCACCTGGAGAAAAGGCTTGGCTGTCAAGCTTCTTGTTATTGAATTAATCTAATTCTGTCCTCCTAGTTCCCTATTAGAAAAGGAAGCTGTGCTTGTGTTTGGTGGATGACTTATAGAATGGAGAATTATGTGTGGGAGTTCATTATACTTTTAGCTTAAAACATTTTAGCTGGAAACTTTTAGCTTAAATGTGTGTGGCATATAGCTGGCAATTGTGGTTAGCATTTCTTGCGCTGACCACAAAAAAGAGCTGAGGTTAGCTACTTCCTGCATCAATAAGCGCTTCCTGCCTCTGCAGAGATTCAACCTTTATGCAGAGAATCGGGTTTGATGCAGAAAGGCGCCTCTATGTAACCTTCATATAAATGCTTTTGGTATTAGCCATTCATAGCTGAAGTTAGATCGTAGCTACTGCTGAATATACAGGTAACAGCTTTTGCAAGGGTACCGCCACAGAGAATAGGCTTTGGCCTAGTCTGGCAGGATATAAGCTACTGCGCATGTACTAGTAAGAGATATAGGTCATGCCATATATGGTTATGCTATAGAGAATGTCATATTATTGGCTGAATACCACTGCACCTATGTTTGCGTATACATCCTGTGTATGCTGTCGTAATACATCCTGTGGAACCTGTGTATTTTTCAATAAAAACTTGCTCCCCGGTGCCGGAGCACTTAGCTTTCTTTCTTGCGCACCTGTAACTCTGACTGCTGTTTCAGTTTCTTCTGACTTTATGCTTACACCCTTGTTGAGCTGGATTCTCAACAAGTGCTTGGTCAATCCCTGACCTGATCTCCTTTTCTGTAGCCACCTTCTGGCTAGAATTTCTCCACATCTGGTGCCCCCCGTGTGAGGCAAATCAGATTGTAATCTACCGGATCCAGATTACAATCTCCCTTCACTTCGACCACGCTCACGACTTCAGCGCTGCGGCCCCACAGTCCTCACCCACGACCGGCTAGGTCCAGGACGTCCCTCGTCATCCGTGTAAGGATCCCGGGTGAGTGACACAGTCAAGTTAGAGTACTTAGACAAGACAAGATAAGACAACATGGGCAGTGGTCTCTCTTCTCTGCAACAAAAGTATTGTCAGGATCTTAAACACCTCCTGCAGAAAAATGGACATGCAGTATCAATCAATGAAATAGAGCAACTCGTTAAGGCAATTTACGATGTTTGTCCATGGGTCCCAGAAAACGGGACTTTGGAGTTACAAGTGTGGGACAAAATTGGGACTCAATTTCAAAACTACCCCAGAGTCAGTGTAACCGTACAACTCCTGTGGTGCAAAGTACGAATCTGCTTGCAAAATCTCACCCCGAAA
This sequence comes from Bradypodion pumilum, assembly GCA_035047305.1. Taxonomy (NCBI): domain Eukaryota; kingdom Metazoa; phylum Chordata; class Lepidosauria; order Squamata; family Chamaeleonidae; genus Bradypodion; species Bradypodion pumilum. Next base: position 198,543,118 of record JAWDJD010000001.1, read on the forward strand.
AATATTTTGTTGGCGCAAGGAGTGACAGTATCTCTGCCACAGATTCTGCCGCCATGTCCGTTACAAAGACCGGACTTAAAACGGGACTCTGATCCTACGGCACCACCACCATATGCCACCCCACCAGATCCTCCTGATCTGAATAATAAACAACCGAAGAACATTTTTTGGCCCAAAGCCTGACCACCTCCATGCCACAAATACTGCCACCTGCTACTGGAGATCCTCTATCCCCAACAGCACCCCCGCCATATGGGCCACAATTGCCTCCGAAACCCCCTGATGAAGGTGGAATGTTATATCCTGCTTTGCAGCAATCAAGTACTGTTACCCCGTTCTCTGCTGCTTTAACTGCGGCTGTTCTGGACTTGGAGGCTGCTACTACATTTCCAATCGTCAGCCGTGCCTCAATAGTTGCAAATGCTCTAGCCCTCTCTGCCACCTCATCGCAGATAGAAGCTATTACTGCATGCAGAATGGCAGGCAGAGAGGGTTCTGAGGGCAGCACAGAGGACCTTGACTCATCCCTGAAGTGCCCCCCATCACGAAAGGTGGAGAAGAGGACCAAGCAGGAGAAGCCGAGTGATAAGCTTGATTCCTCACTTGGGGGCAGGAATTGGAATGATGAGCCAGAGGGGGAGAGCAGAAAACCCAAAATCAGAAAGGGGTCTTCTCGCAAATCCAACATGACAGTTTTTCACTTGGTTAAGATTCAAATACTGCAACTGAAAGAAGCCCAGAGAAAACGTGGCATGGATCCTTCCTCTATGGATGGCAGGTTTCTTCCAAAATACAAGGTGGGAGAGGATATACTCCAGTTTTTGGCTAAGTTACTTGCAAATTCTGGAGAAGCTGTTCTTTTGGGTTCTACATTTTCTACTTGCTGAAATACAGATGGATGTGCCTGGAGAGTGAAGGACTGAGTGAGTAGCTGAAAAGCTGAAAGATGTGCTTGTTTGGAGGGCAGAGGGTTGCCTGGTTGTTTTGTGACCAAGAACTGTGCTGGAGGGAAGATGGTGTTTAAATTCTAGTCTGAAGAGATCTTCAATCAACATTTGGACTCTTAATTTGGACATTTTAATTTGGACTAAAAAGTTTGTGTGGACTCCAAAAATGAATTGGCCTTGTTTGCATTATAAAACCTGAAAACCTCTTTAAAATTGTCTAAATGTTCTGCTGGTGGGAAATGTTGTTAAAATGATATGTGTAGTTTGTTTGCTAGAATTGTTAGAGAAACTTTCTTGTAAGGAAAAAAAAAGGAAATGTGCTGGCCTGTTTTAAAAATGCATACAGTGAACTATGACAAAAAGCATGATTTTACAAGAAGATCATGGTTTTTGTCACCCTAATGAGGGGGGTGTCGTGGAATGAAGGTCCTGCTCATTCCATGTTTCCTGCCTCCTGAAAAAGAGGGGGGGAGATGCCCCTGCAAGATGGCAACACCTGGGAGTCATGGCCACATGGCAGACTTGGGGAAGAAGGGATGGAACCTGGTGTGTGATTGACATGTCTTCTTGTTGGAAGGTCCATGGGGGTAAACCCTAAGGAGGAGGGTCGAAGGGAGGATCCTGATGGGATGGGTCTTGTCCGAGAGGAGGAGACCCTCACACATTCAAGGAGTCGCTCTTGAAAAACTGGCTGGCAAACAGCCAAAATGTAGTCTCTTGGATAGGGGGGGCGACCAGCCTTCTTCCTCCCCCCTCCAACAGATTGCTTTAACTATGTGTTTTTGATCTTTTACTGGAATGTATTTTGGGACTTTGCGGTACTTGTAATACAATTATGAAAAATGCCTGGAAGAGTTTTTTCACTGTAACCCTACATATGTAACTGAGTTTGTTATATTGCAATGGTGTTATTCGATATGTCAGGCATGTTTCATGTCTAGTTCCATGGTGCAATCTCTTGTGGAGAGGGTTGTAATAACATGGCACTGGTCATCAAACATGGCATGTTCATGTTTCTTAGAGGAGCTGGTTGCCCTGTAGGTGGGCCTCTTGACTCCCTCTTGCAACTTTATGGTGTTAAAAATGTTTTCTACTATGGATAAAGATGCTCATCTTTCATCACCTGACATAGATAGTCAATTTATTTGAAAGCCAGATATTGTTTAGATAAATTTTGACCCTGATTGGTTTTAGGCCAGATTTAGAAAGAACTTCAGGATCTGTAGGAGATTGTGACTAATAATGTGCATAATGATGTATCTACTGAATAGAAAGGAAGCCTCAGGTTGTGAGCAGTTCAGAATATGTGCTGTTTTAATCTTACTGACAACTCAAACAAGGTACAGGATCAACTTGATGATATTCGGGACACTCTTAAGCACATAACTCAGAATGCCTTGCCAGCATGGTGGGATGCATTATGGTCATGGGTGCCGGGAGCAAGGTGGTTAAGACAAGTACTAATTGCCATAGGTGTTTTTATAGTAGGCTGCATTATGTTATGTTGTTGCATTCAATGTGTACCAAATCTTATGGCTGGGAGTAAGAACTGTTTTCATGCATCAGGAAGATCCACAGGGTTTACTCAGAACCACATCTATCAAGCTCGCTATCAGAATGAGATCTGTCAGGGTAATTATCGAGCCGTTCCCCGTGTGGCAGAGGAGAACTGTGATGATGGGGAATATGTATATTGTTTACCAACAAATAACGTGGAATATGAAGATGTTAACTCAGAATCTGATAGCGAGATTGAATTCCAGCGTGTGTATAATTGGCAAACGATGTCCCGCAGAAAATAATAAATTTAAGAAGTGGAAATGTGGGAGTTCATTATACTTTTAGCTTAAAACATTTTAGCTGGAAACTTTTAGCTTAAATGTGTGTGGCATATAGCTGGCAATTGTGGTTAGCATTTCTTGCGCTGACCACAAAAAAGAGCTGAGGTTAGCTACTTCCTGCATCAATAAGCGCTTCCTGCCTCTGCAGAGATTCAACCTTTATGCAGAGAATCGGGTTTGATGCAGAAAGGCGCCTCTATGTAACCTTCATATAAATGCTTTTGGTATTAGCCATTCATAGCTGAAGTTAGATCGTAGCTACTGCTGAATATACAGGTAACAGCTTTTGCAAGGGTACCGCCACAGAGAATAGGCTTTGGCCTAGTCTGGCAGGATATAAGCTACTGCGCATGTACTAGTAAGAGATATAGGTCATGCCATATATGGTTATGCTATAGAGAATGTCATATTATTGGCTGAATACCACTGCACCTATGTTTGCGTATACATCCTGTGTATGCTGTCGTAATACATCCTGTGGAACCTGTGTATTTTTCAATAAAAACTTGCTCCCCGGTGCCGGAGCACTTAGCTTTCTTTCTTGCGCACCTGTAACTCTGACTGCTGTTTCAGTTTCTTCTGACTTTATGCTTACACCCTTGTTGAGCTGGATTCTCAACAAGTGCTTGGTCAATCCCTGACCTGATCTCCTTTTCTGTAGCCACCTTCTGGCTAGAATTTCTCCACAATTATGGGATTTTTAATCCAGAAAATCCAAATGGTGAGCTTCTAAAATGGAATACTAAAATAACCTCTATGAATTTAACTTGAGAATTTAAAAAATCAATGGGGGATATAAACCAGTCCTAATAAATGGGTCCATGTAGGGCAGTTTCCCCTGATTATGGAAGGAATGGGGGCCAGTTTTCTACCCCCCCCCCCCCATAAAACTCCAATAGCACCAGAAAATACCCCAATGCCCCAGAATGCAAAAATGGAATCAGTAGTGCCTAGAAGCCCACTTCTGCTTTTGAAAAATAGGTGTTTATGGTATTAAGCATTGCAAGGGGTGAGTGAGCTGCAATCTATGTTTCTTTTGAAGCTTTCCAGCCATGCTCCACATTCTGGAGTGTCTGGACTCTAATGGTCAGTCACAGAATGGCAGGGTTGTTGACTGACCAGCAAGGGCATGGCTATCCACAAAGGATGCTGGGAATCAGGGTGCAGTTGCCTATCAAGCTCTGTTGAATTCCTCTTTCCAGGAAGAAATGCAGCTGGTATCTTGGTTTAGTATGGTTTTAAATGATGATTAGAATGTGAAGACAAGGGAAGCCAATATGGTAGGAGCATAGTAGGGTCTGCAGATTTGTGTTTGTGAGCTGGAACAGCCCAGGATTACTGCCTTCATATTTTTTTTGTCCAAAGTCCACAAAAGATCACATCCCTAAAACTTTTTTTATTAAATTCAAATGCAACATTTGTCTGGAGAAGAGAACCAGACAAATTTTGCCTCCCTTCTTAAATGATCTTTATGCCTAGCTACAAAGTTCTGTTTTATCCACTGTACTGACTTTTATAAGCAAGAATGTCCTACTAGAAAATTGTAGACACAATAAACATCTGTTGCATCTAGCCGCAGAAAATGTGGGACAACAGGAGGAACTGACAAGATGTTCTGTTCCCTGCTGTTTGTGTCTATCATAACATCTTTTTTATATGAGCTCCCCTAAACTTGTCTAATATTGTCGACAACAACGACTGCAACTGATATCCGAGAATGCATTTTTTTCCTGAAGTAGGAAAAATGATATTGGTGTGAATTTGTTTAAGGTGGATCCCAGCTTGCCATGAAGTGACCCACACACTATGATCTCAGAGACATCCCCTGTGGCATACATAAAATGAACCCCAAGAAATAATGGCAGATGTATTTCCATTCTTTTTATGCCACAAAGATACATTTCAAGTTCTCTCCCCCGGCCCCCTTATTATACAGAACTATTATTATTCTGGGGCAGTTACTCCCTGAGAGCCAATATGCTCTAGTAGGCAGAGAAATGGATTAGAACTCAGGAAACTCAGATTCAAACCCCCACACGGGTTTGGAAATTCCTTGGAGAGTTAACAGTGACAAAAACCACTCCTTAAAGATCTCACATACCCCGGAAACCCTATTAAAGGTAAATGTAAAGGTCACCCTTGCTCAAAAGCCAGTCATATACAGCTCTAGGGTTCAGTGTGCATCTCCGTTTCATAGCCGAAGAGCCAGCACTGTCTGCTTCTGCAGACATTTACGTGGTCATGTGGCAGGCATGACTAGACACAGGAGCACACGGAACGCTGTTTATCTTCCCACCAAAGTGGTCCCTATTTATCTACTTGCAATTTCTTGCTTTCGAACTGCTAGGTTGGCAGGAGCTGGGACAAAGATTGGAGCTCATTCTGTCTTGTAGTATTCGGGGATTAAACTGCTGACCTGCCACCTTCCAGTCAGCATCTTAGCCACTCGAGCCACTGCAGTCCCTATTAGGGTTCTGTAAATTGGATGTGACTTGACAGCACATAACATGCACAAACACCCACCCCACTCATACTATAAATGAAACAAAAATAATCCATATTTCATTGCTGTCTAAAATGAAGTACATAGAAAGAGCCTCCTCAAAGATTGTGGTATCTTTGAACCACAATCGGGTGTATCCTGGTAACGGCAACCTTGTGTTGTCAGCTAGTCTTTCTCACACTAGGTCAGGCGAAAGGAACTGCAGAATGAACTCACCAAAAGGTGCTTTCATTTTGGCAGTTTCACATCTGGCCTAGACAAGAAAGAAGAAGGAGTCTAAAATGAGTGTTCTATGTTACGTCCTTTTACAACCAAAGCTTCTTAAACTCCCAAAGTTACACAAACTGTCATGTTGAAACAGGACCTTCTCTTTCCTCCCTCATGCACATTATGTTAGTGATGCCAACTCTCACTTTCATTTATTCAAATCTCTGACATTTTCCACATTCTCAGTCCGCAGAGTAAATGAGCCAAACAGACTAAGCCATGGGTTACTTTAAAGTTAACTGTATTCTTACATGAAACCAAATGCATAAAAAGTCTCATGGCTTTGACAGCCTGTCAACATTTTTGGATTTCATTAAACACTCCGGTATACCTACACCAAGTTCACTTATCTCCATTTCAATCTCCCTTCAAGTATCTGTAAGTAAGAAACAAACGGGGAGGGCATGAAACCTATTTCCCAGAGGACATTCCTTTGTTCAAAGGACTTACCATTCCCAAGTCCTGTTCAAACATATCCTGGTGGCCAACCCTGGCACTCCAGCTGTTCTTGAGCTTCAATTACATGAAGCCCAAGTCAGCAAACCAGCCGATCAGGGCTTCTGGGAATTGAAGTCCAAGAACAGCTAGACTACCAAGGATCGCCATCACTGAACCAAAAGAACCAGTAGGGGCCTTAAAGTTGCCCACTAGCCATTACTACTTGAACATCAGACTGGGCCTTTTCCACTCAGATGTGTTGTAGTTATCAAGTGAGCTAGGAATTTATTTAACCCTCTTTAGTGCGCAAAAGGACAAAACTAGAAGTTAAAATTAGCATCAATGAGTCTCCCTCTTTAATCCACCCTTATTATGAAAACTAGCACTTTGTAAGGAGATTATTCTTGGATCAGTTCAGGTAAAAGAGAAAAATATGTTCACTGTTCAGTAGGCATCATACATTCAGAGGTTAAAATATGCAAATATAGGAATAAAGATCATAGATGGATTTCTCAACTTTGTGGCTTGAGAGGAATCCATGTTGAAAGAAGTGCCTTGTGTGCCTCCATCCCTTCAGGTATTCTGAGAAGAATTCTAACTCTCTCTATATATAAAAAAAACAGGAGCAGAAATTAGGATAGGTTAGGAAAAAATGGGAAGAAAAGAGTTTGCAGTTTTTTAATGAGATAAACAAGCAAGCAAGCAAGTTTGCAGAAAGCCTCCTCATGACAATGTGATAGGTTGCATGCTGGATTGGTAACATTCCAAAATTACATAATTAATTTGAAATCTGTATCCCTACTTATAAATTTAGCAGATGCAAAATATATCCAAAAACAGTGCCCTTTTTATGCTGTTTGTTTAGTGATCTGTAAGTAGCTATCTTAGGAACAAGGAAAGAAGAGATGGGAGAGATGAGAGAAGCCTAGCTTGCAGTGGATGAATACGACAGATGCTTAGCTTTCGTCACAGATAGAGGCTGAAATCCAACAGCCTCTTTTCTTTGACTAAATCCCACTGAAAACAGGCTGATAGACACTTACAGGGCTATAACGTAAGATGCTAAGATTAATTTTTCAAGAAAAGGTTGGTATTTCAAGCAGGATTTCAAAAATCTTTCTGCAGTTCCAGTATGGTACAAAGATGAAGCTCCTTCTAGACACACCTTCTTGCCATTAGTCTGATTCTATACCCAATTGTTCAAAAATAGTTTCACACAATTTAACTTCCCATTGAGCTTGCTAAATTACTGATATTAGGCAGTTGGTTTCACAACAAACTTAATGAATAGTTCTGACAGTCTACGGGTATGGCCACTGGAAACATACAGGCCAGATGGAATCACAGATTACAGAATTTTCCAATTGGCCTGCAATTTTCTGGCACCTGGTGCTTCATTGCTTTGATATTATGTATTATAGTTAGAACAGCAACCCCTCCTGACAGCTGAGTCTGGACTTGAAAAACTCAATTTGAAAAGAAAAAAGCTGCCTAGAAAGGAGCCAGCTCTGATTCCTAAGCACAGTTGATCTCTGAGAGAGGAAGTAAGCCAGACTTTAGGGGATTTAAATTAGTCCTTTGGGTGCTTTTGCCTTCTGCCAACAAGCTTGATAGGGAAGGAAGATAAAATGGAGGCCAAGCTTTTGGAGAGAGAGAAGAACCTATAGAAAAAAGAGAGAAGTGAAAATAAAAACATTTTTAATATAATGTGAGAAGCCTATGCATAATGTACTTTCCATCAGAATAGCCTTATTTCACAACTCTATCAAACAAAAAGTTATTTGTTTGTTTTCAGATTTAAGCATCAGGTTAAGATTCTAATATGTTATAAACAAATTACTGACATTCATAGCATGGAAACACATCAAGAGCCATCAGTCTAATTGGGCTGAAAAGTGTTGCAGGTTGTGTGTTTCAGCCTCTCTAGTCACAGGGGAAGCGGCCACTGATTGGATTGGCTCAACTGGGGTAGAGGGACAATTTAAATAACATTTAGATGGATGTTTCCATTCACATAGAAATGCTCACTTATCTCTGGTAGTTTCAACACCAGAGACCACACATACCTAAAATCACTGCAATCCATGACCTCCTCTGTCATTTATATCACCTTTTTCCCTGCCTGTCCTTCCATCCCTGGGAAAAGATAATAAAAATGCTGGGAAGGTTGAAAGCAACAGGAAAAAAGACACAATGCGAGATGGATTTACTCTTTAAAGCAGGGGTTCTCAACATTTTAAGGCTGAGGACCAGGTCATGCTCCCTCAGACAGCTTTGGGGACCAGATGGCAATTTTGTCCTTCCTCCACCACATGGCACTTCCTGGTGTGGTGGAGGAGGTGGTGGTGGGCCACATGAAATGGTGCCACAGGCTGCATCCAGCCCATGGACTGCAGGTTGAGAATCCCTGCTTTAAAGGAAACATGAGGAAAGATACATTCTGCTCCTGTCAGAAAACATAGTTAACAATCATAACATTCAGTATGAACCTACTCCATTCCAACAGTAAACCAGAGGGGAGCTTTAATACCAGGATACTCAGAGTAACGATGATTTAGGGTACAACTTACATTGTGATTATCTCCCATTTTGGACCACCATTGGCATGGTTACATCCAATGTAAGTATCTTCTGGTGACTACACAATATGCATACCTGTCAAGTTTTGGATTCGGAAATAAGGGAAATTTCCCGGCAAATACAGGATACTTGACAGAAGGGAAATTTCCCAGCAAATACAGGATACTTGACAGAAGGGAAATTTCCCGGCAAATACAGGATACTTGACAGAAGGGAAAATTCCTGGCAAATACAGGATTCTTCACAGAAGGGAAATTTCCTGGCAAATACAGGATTCTTGACAGAAGGGAAATTTCCCAGCAAATACAGGATACTTGACAGAAGGGAAATTTCCCAGCAAATACAGGATACTTGACAGAAGGGAAAATTCCTGGCAAATACAGGATACTTGACAGAAGGGAAATTTCCCGGCAAATACAGGATACTTGACAGAAGGGAAATTTCTCGGCAAATACAGGATACTTGACAGCTGGACCATTAGGAAAGCTGAGCGCAGAAAAATAGATGCCTTTGAAATGTGGTGTTAGAAATAGGTCGATCCTAGAAGAAATCAACCACGACTGCTCACTAAAGGTCAAATAGTAAAGATGATGCTAAAGTACTTTGGACATCAAATGAGAAGAGAGGATTCACTTGAGAAAGCCTTGATGCTGGGAAAGGTGGAGGACAAAAGAAGGGGGTGGCCAAAAATAAGATGGCTAGATGGTATTGTAGATGCAATGGGCACAAAGCTGTGTGGGCCAAAGAACCCTTTCCCCATCTTCTTGGGGGACTTTTGTTTTGTTTTCTTTCTTGTTTACTCAGTGGCTTAAGTGACTAAGATGCTGACTGGGAGGCAGAAGGTCAGCAGTTCAATTCCCGAGTACTGCAGGACGGAATGAGCTCCCATCTTTGTCCCAGCTCCTGCCATCCTAGCAGTTCGAAAGCAAGAAATTGCAAGTAGATAAATAGGGACCACTTTGGTGGGAAGGTAACTTTACCTTACTCATTTTTAATTAATTTGCTCTCTCTCTCTCTCATATAGTGATCAAGCAACCCCCCCCCCTCCGAAGTTAACTCTAGAAACGAAATCCTCCAGCCAGGAGGCAGGGCAGTAACAGCTCAATAAAGCATGAGGTTGCCCCTGCATATATGAAATATATCGCTCACCTAGAGTAGACTCCTTGCTCCCAGCAGCCAAAACTCGAGCCTCCAGGACCATGTGGCTGGCAGGAAAGAGAAAGAGAAAACTATGGAAACCCCCCCCCACACACACACACACACACCACCACCACCACCACCACCTTCTCTCTCTCTCTCCTTCCACAAGCGAAAAGCCTGCCACAAAGTGACCTCTGGTGGCCGGAAAAAAATACTGCAGCTTTGCCTGTGAGGGCTCCGGTCAGGATATATTTTTTAAAAAATAAGGAAAAATACAGGGAAATTAATAAAACAGGAGGGGGCGGGAAGAGGGGTAAAAATAAGGGGTTTTCCTGGGCAAACGGGATAGTTGACAGGTATGCTCAGATATAGCCAAGGTTACAGCCAGGGATGTAACATTGACTAAAGTAATGTCTTGGGTACAAAAAGGCTGGCCTGTCTCTCCTCTAGCCGAGGAATTCAGAACATTCCACTGCAAGCGTTTGGAACTGTCAGTGGAACGAGGTTGCCTTCTATGGTGCCAGAGGGTGGTCATTCGTGTCACTCTCAGGAAAAAGGTTTTACATCTACTTCACACAAGTCACCCAGGGATTGTCCATTCCAAAGCCCTTGCCTGTAGCTACTTTTGGTGACCTCAACTGGACCAAGACATAGAACAAATGGTCGGCACTTGTGCCAGTTGTAAGTCCTCTCACTCAGAGTAATCCCACCTTCCCCCTCAGGAATGGGATTCTGCTCAGGGCCCGTGGTCCAGGTTGCACATATATTTTTCAGGTCCATTTAGGGGTGCCCTATTTTTGTTGGTTGTGGATTCATTCTCTAAGTGGCTGGAAGTGATTAGGGTGCCTAATACCACTTCAGCCACCATGATAATGCACCTAAGAAGGCTGTTTGCAGCATTTGGACTTCCAGATGTGCTGGTGTCCGACAATGCGTCCACGTTCACATCTGCAGAATTCCAATCCTTCATGGAAAGGAATGCAATTAGGCACATCACTGTTGCCCCATTCCACCCAGCCACCAATGGCCAGGTAGAGTGGCAGGTGCACACAACTAAAGACGTGCTTCGGCGTATGGGTGAGGGGGATTTGGAGCTCCAGTTATGCCAGTTTCTTTTCACATATAGGCTCACCCCCCTTTCCTCAGGGCTGTCCCCTGCTGAATTGCTCCAGTGAAGGAAACTGTCATCCTTGTTGGACAGATTGGATCCCTCTAGGGTAGAGGACAAAGGCACAAATATAGCAATCCAACACCAGAAAGGTTTCTCTTCGGAGACCCTATACATTGCTACAGTTATGCAGCTGGTGGCCCTACGTGGGTGCCTGGGTTTGTGATCAATCAAATTTGTCCTGTTTCTTCCAGAATTGAAACAGCCACTGGTCTGATCTGGAGGAGGCACGCGGATCAATTGAGACCCAGAATACTGGACCCACAGGATGAATACAGACACTCAACGTTAGGGTTGGTCCCCACCCGTTTAAACCCAAGGGGCAGAGGTAATAGTCAGCAGCAAGCTAACTTAGACTCAGAGGTGTGGATCGAAAATGTGCACACTCTGTTAGCCAATGGGCTTGTTGTATTATTGTTACTGTTACTGTTTATAGTGTATATAAGTCCAAGTTTTGCCCCATCCAAACAGTGTTCAAACCCCACTAATAAAGAGCTGAATTTCACTACTTCACTCGTCTGCTTCTTCATTCCCTGAACACGAAACTGAGACACCCACATCTTGCAGTTCCCTTCAGCACTATCAATTGCTCTTGAAATATTAAATGTTTGGAAAATGAAGGATGCCCCACAAACTGAAGGCTCTCTGCATGCTTGTGGGGTGGAGAGGTGGGAACAGATTGCCTCTGTTACTCCTGACCTTCCATTTCTTTGTCAAACATATCAATCACTCCGCCCTAACCTTTAATGGGAAAGACCAAAGTTGTTTACTGCAGCAGTTCATGTACACACAGCAAAGATGCTGCCTAACTGCCAAGCTATTCGTTTTATCTCCATCTAAATGTATTCCTACCATTATTGGTAAAAGGGTGGCCATGTACACATACCGTACGAGGTGTGTGCGTGCACATGTGTGACATTTTGCAAGGAGGTCAGACATTGTTAGTAAGGTTAAATGTAAAAGTCAGTAGTATCTGGCAGAGATTTATGGGGAAATGGATATAGGCCTGTAGAGCTCTCAGCCTGATTAAATAAAGGGTACCCAGGGAATTGAAGGCTAGATATAGGCATACTCTGGTAAATGAAAGTGTTGCATTAGAATCCAGCTTTAGGGTCTAATTTAAAAATATAATTCATAGCCAAGCAGAAGCCTTTAAAATATTGGCAGATGTCTTTATACTGTTGTTTTATACAGAGGACAAAGTGGATTAAAGATAACTGTAATCCAAATAATGGCGGTGTTTCATTATTTTCACTTCTGTTTTATTTTTCTTTAAAGAAATTTAATTTGGAGCTGACTCTCCCCCATCTCTCCTTGTGTGTGTATGTGTGTGTGTGTGTGTGCATAATATACTCTTAAATATATAACTAAGGGAGCAACATTGCACAAATTGATATCACAGCCTGAGAGCAACACTAAGCAAGTCCTCATCTACTTTGCACAGTCTAGGTGAAATAAATCCTGTGGCCTTTTTCAAAAAGGCACTTATGTAATTGGGAATTTTAATTTTATTCCCAATCCCATTGTTTTGCCAAAGTGATTAGGCTCAATTAATTGCTTCCCACTCAAAAGTTCTCCATTTTTATTATGGCCCATTTGCTGAAGGACAGAAAAGCAGTTCTTGCCCCTACTCCACTTTTTAATTTGTCCCCAGTGACACTCAATCAGGCTGATGGGAAGTAATTTGTTGTTTTATTTACTTCTCTTTCACTCCTTCTCACAGTGCATCAAGTTAAAATGCAACCATTTAACAGAAGTTCCTTTGTAATGTTCATAATTTATAAGATTATAATATTTCATGAACAATAATTAATACCAATACTTATTTGTATTATTGCAATGTTATTTTTAAATATAATAAATCTTTAAAACACTATTTCAGCATCCATAAAAACAAAAACATTGTAGTGCCTTTGAGACTACCATTTATTTCAGTATGTAATCTCTTGAATTACAATCCACTTTTTGGACCCATGATGGGGGAATGAGACACATCCGAAATGTGTCTGACAAAATAGATTATAATGCACAAGAGTACATATAGAAATAAACCTGTTAGTTATAAAGATGCCATAATACTTTGATTTCTATTTTCCTTTCGTATTATTTTGCTACACATCATCACTTTTAGCCACAATTATATCCTTTCCTGTAATGGAGTCACTCTGGCTCAGTGGTTTGGAAACAGCTTTGGACCCAGGGGCCTGAAGTATGAGTCCCCTTGGTCTTTCCAGAAAAGAGGTCAGCCAGGATCATCTAGATTCTAGAGGGTGTGTGTGACTTGAGTGGGGTGGAGGGTTATGGCCTTGGCCACCTGTGTCACCTTGGGCAATTTGCCTAGTCCTTGAGCACAACCAGAAAGAGAAACCGGTACACTACTTCTCAATACCTTATGCCTAGAAAACTCTTTAAGTTTGAATTGATTTGACAGCACATAACAATTATTATTACCGTATATACTCAAGTATAAATTGGGTTTTTTTTGCCCTCCAAATGAGGTCTAAAAATGAGACTCGACTTATACTTGGGTCAACATAAATACTCAAAAACATACGCACACAAATTTCTAAATTAATTAATTTTACCGTATTTTCATGTATTTTAGTTATTGAAACTCGCTAGCAGCTGCTGCAGTTTCACCCCCAATTTATACTCAGGTCAATCTATTTTCCTAGTCTTGTAGGTCCAAATTAGGTACCTTGACTTTTATTTGGGAAGACTTATAGTCAAGTATATATGGTATTCCTCCAATGAGCTCAAGCTGGCATATCTGATATTCTTCATTCCCACTTTATTTTTATCACGACAATCCACAGAGTCAGGTCAGACTAAGAGAGACCAAGATCATCGAGAGAGTTTTGTAGGTTGGGAAAGATGATGATGAGAGTTTTGTAGGTTGGGAAAGATGATGTGGCTGTCAGTCAGTGCTTCAATATGCTAGAAGTCAGTCTAGCATGTCACAAATCAAAGGTGGATAATCTTTGGCAGATCACACCTACAAGGGTATATGGGGATGGGGATTGAGAAGAGTGAACACATTTTAATTGTAAAGAAGATGCTGCATCCCACCTAGATGAGATTTGTATCCCACCCAGTGGTGGGCTGGTCCATCTGGCTACCAAGATTCAGCCCGTGGCACCCCCCCCCCCAGTCCCATGGCACCTCCCTTGGGTGCCAATCCATAGAGCTGAGCTGAGCTACAATGCCCGGAACTATCAAGCAAACAAGGGGAGCTCTATGATCCTCTACCTGCCTTCCTCCTCTTTTGCCATCAAAGATAAGCTTACAAAAGCAGCTCCATTAACAGTGGAGCTACCGTGGCTTCGAGGTTGCAATTTTGCCTTGTAAGCAGGAGGTTGTCAGTTCAAATCCCCAGAGGGGAGTTGAAATTAGAAGGCAAGTGGGAACATATATATATTGTTAGTGTTAAACTAACACTCCCTGTCCAGCACCCTTTTAGCATAGCCAGCATGCCCCTGATCCCACCAGAGGTATGTGTATCATTTAATGAGAACCAGTTAACCCCCAGTTTCTGCACTCCTCCAAGTCACCTTTCCACTCAGTATTTCAACTTTCCATCTCCTTGTTTGTCTGCTTCTACACTCTCTTCCTAGGCCACATTTTCTCCCAGGAAAATGAATCATTTTCTCTTCACACAGACGCTGGCCATTCTGAAACACGCTGTTTTCCTAGGTTTTGCCAACTCCTGAGCAACTTGAAAGCATTGCATAACGTCCCACCACCAAAACACTTAGTTAGGAAGGAGGGAGATAACAAATGCTCAGTGAATTCTTTGCTGGCACCTCACATCTCAAGAAGAAATTTTCAGTCCCATGAGAATTTGTACCTTCAGGTGAGAACAAGGAACCTTGTTTTCTCTTCATATTTTAAGCCAATTATGTTTTTCAAAATTAACATTACATAAAACACAGAATGGCTGGCTTCTTAAAATATGCAAGCAACCCATCGCCTGATTTTAATCCTTATAAATCAATGTTATAAAGCAGCAGCCATCATAGCACAACACCACAATTGTGTGAAGCAGTTAATATTTTTATCATTGTGAAAACTCTCCTTGAGTGTGCCACAAACTTGCCCAAGTAAAGAAAATATTCTTGCAATTTTGCAATGTCTTATTCTTGTGTGAGAGGACAAGAGAAGTAAATACTTTGATCCCTGCTAGGGAGTTACAGTAGTCTGACTAAGACTCTTATTTCCATTCCTTACTGAAGGAGAGGACTCAGATTTAAGCTTTTCTCCTTTTCTATCTGCTACATATCTCACTTTTTTGTCCAAATGGTGTGCTGCTGAATTATTTCCTTATGCTCAACCTTCTCTGATGCCTGATTCATTTTTTACTTGTCACAATAAAATATTCAGTTATAGTGGTACCTCGGATAAAGTCTGATTCGGATAGTCTGATTTGGATAAAGTCCCGGTTTTCATGCACACGGGATGCATCACATAAAGTCCAAAACCGCTTAAAAATGGACGTTATCCGAGGTATTTGGTATAGGAACCTCAGATAATGTCTATTTTTTAACGTTATCCAATGCATCGCCCATTTGATTTGGATAAAGTCCAAAATCGGATAAAGTCCAAACTTGTGGAACAGAGTTTGGACTTTATCCGAGGTACTACTGTATATTGAAGACTGGATTAGACAACTGTTCTGTAAAACTATTTCTCAAAATTTTGAAAACACTGGAATCAAAATATTAATGTGCAAATGGAAATGTGAAAGTTCATGGCAGTTTTCTCAGCAATAACATTGTTTAAAGAATTAACTTTTATTCTATTTGAAGAAGACCTTGCAAAATTGCTTTTTCTACTGTCCCGCCTCCTTTTTCAATAGGCATCAAAATAATGGAAGGGCTTGAATTTAATTTGCATTGTGTGACTAGGTCTCTGTTTCCCTCCACATAGACACCTGCACCAGAAAGAGACTAGTCTTTTAAATATTTATTTATTTATTTATTTATTTATTTATTTATTTATTTATTTATTTGATTTCTATACCACCCATCTGGGTGTTATCCCACTCTGGGTGGTGAACAAACAGAAAATAAATAACAGCAATACCCACAACAAATCAAAACCCACCACATAAATATATCATAGTCTAAACTAAACTAAAATAAAAATAATTGGCATCAGTTGAGAACTGATATAATATTAACAGTTCAAGAACTAACCAAGGACCTAAGAACTATTAAGGTAACATCTAAGTATATTGGCAGTTACTAGGGAATGATGTCAGCAGCAACATCAAAACACTAGTGATTAAAGGTTTTGTTTGACAATTTCAGGTGCATGCAGTTTCATCACATTGTTTACAAGTCATGTGCATTCTGAAATCCCTGCAGGAAGCCTTAATGAGCAGTGATTTGCAGCTGATATAATTCACACAGTACATGCAGAGTTGTACAACATGATTTAAGCCTATATTTTGGAGGGGTTTATAGCTGTAGTATTGACTTACGTGGGGTGCAAGAGACAGAAAGTGTATAGTGGGTTAGATCCAGGCTAGTAAAGCTTTGAATGGACCAGGAATAGTTAATTCTAGCCCCTGCAGAACAGCCTCAGACAAAATAGCCAATGGTTAGGTGTAGTGATGATAATTAGTGTGTACCCAAGAACACTCAAATATTATATTATATTATATTATATTATATTATATTATATTATATTATATTATATTATATTATATTATATTATATTATATTATATTATATTATATTATATTATATTATATTATATTATATTATTTAAAATTAAGGGTTCCAAACTGGAGCAAGCGTCTGAAGATACGCCCTTGGACCCATGACCGCAACAGGGCTGAATCCCTAACTTATTAAGCCAGGTAATAGACCTGTGAACTTTAATTGGCCTTTTTAGACTTGGGTCATACTAACCTCTATTGTTTTAATTGTGAAATTAATATGTTACTAGTCTACTTTCTTTGCTTTTCGGGAAACCTTGGCCAGGTAAACCCTTTGTCAACAGAAGCCAAGCAATTGTAGCCATAGGCACATAAACAACTAGCCCTATGTGCTTGTTTTCTTGGAACTTTGGCCAAGGAAATCCCTTCAGTCAACAACAGCCAAACTAACTTACTTCTGTTACCTATTACACACGTCCGCAGGGATATTCTGCTGTTTTATCAGAAGTTAGCTATTTTTGTTAGCCTATACATTTTCTGCTTATAAAATTGGATGAGAAATAAACTGGGGACAAGCTGTTTTACCCAGATTCATGAAGTCTGTGTCATTCCTTCTCTCCACTGGGCAAGGCTCATAGCAACAGTTAGGATATCAGACATCTGAAAGACTACAGTTGCCAACCCCTGGAATATACCCATTATCTAACATTTAAATCTGAACAGTCTTGCTTTGTGCACTCATTGAAATCAATAGGATGAGTTAGTCACAGGCATGTTATTCATGATCAGATTGTTCTGTTCGATTATAATGAATTTTCTCTAAGAATGACTGAGTCCGGATGAAGCCCAATATGGGGAACATATGTTGCCCCCTACCCCAGCAAATGGAAAATAAACGTATTGGCACTCTAGTGAAAATACTCCATTGTGCATGTGCAATGTCTAAATCAGAATCAGGAGAGAGATCATAAGATGCACATGGCTCCAAAACATCTTCCTTTGATAAATTCTCCTGAATCCATGTCAGAATCCATTGATTTCCTGATTACAGTGACAGTCTTAATTGCCATAGTATATCCTATGCTTACTATAAATTAAGCAATCCGTGTAGCATTTAGAGAGCTATTATTTATATAGGACTTCATTAACATGCTGGCACATTTAGAATTAGCAGTCAGTGCAGAGAATACAGCTTTCAAAATAGCAGCAGCTTTTGAAAGAGCTGTGTTTAAAAAAATGTAACGTACCATCAGGTCTATACGTATTCCTTCATATGTCCTTTTGTTTTCCTTTCAGTTGTCAACTGTCTGCCCTGTCAAGTAGAAGGAATTTTTGCTAGGCTAACAATTAAAAATACAACTAATTTGAATTGGAGCACAACTAAACCCTGTTACAGCAGAACTCCCTCTGCCCCCCTCGCTTAAAAAATAAATAAACAGAAATATACGGATGCCTTTTATTTTTCAGCTCCTGACATATCCCTTAATTGGAGTTTGGGACTCTTCAAAATAAAGTCAGTGCTCATTGCAGTGTTTAACCACCCATCCACTATGTAGAAAGTTTGATAATATTGTTCTAATTAAACACCATTTATTGACGTTCACCTTCATTAAGCCAAATTAGTTTCCTTGGCAACCTGCCAATAAATCAGTGGTTCCAATTAGGCATATTCTGTTCAGGCAGACTATTCTGTCTTTCCAGCATCGGTGACGTTAACACTTCTAGCATCCAGTGAAGCTAGTGACAGAAAAGGGGATTTGGGCATGCAGACAGTGCCTAGCAATGTAGGATTTAAGTGCACGCTAATTGACTGAGTCTCCAAACACTCATTACAAGTTAGGTGAAGTGTTAACACTTTGAGAGGTTTTTTTCTTCCTTCAAACATGAAGGTTAATCACACCAAAGCCTGAACCCCTTTATTAATCAGTCTTGGCTAGAACAAATTATTTCATCTGCCTTCTGGAGAACACCCCCTCCCCCATAGATTTGACACTTACATGTTGCAGGGATTTCTCTGGCATGTGTTGGACCCACAGTTCACACAAGGAATTGCATCAGACTGACCCAACCTGGTTCCTTTCAGATCTGTTCCACTACAACTCCTTACCATCTGTTGTGTTCTGTAAAGCAGTGCCTTTAACAATGTACCTTTACCATGTGTTATCAATGTAACCTTTCTGTGTGCAACATTATAACCATCACCTGTATCAATGTAAGCCTAATAAGGGGACGCGAGCTAGTGACCACCAGAGGGCAGTAGCGAGCGTCCAGCTCTAATGGATCATAGCCACCTGGTTCAGCAGCGCGGGAAGATTCCCCGCGACTTCCTCACCTGGTCAAGAAGGGCGTGACCTCCCACGACGTCACGCAGGCAGCAACCAATAGTCTGTCAACGAGCCACATTCAAATGTATAGCCAGCTGTATATATTGAGCTACCCATCCGCCATTACCACATGTTCCTCCGGATCATCATGCAATAAACCTGTGTTAAGCCAACCCTTCGGCTGTTTCATTGTCTTTGGTCCCTTACACTAAATTGGCGACGAAGGTGGGATATGGCAGCCCACGGGACCAAGACATGCGCCGGTTTCGAAATCAGGAAACCGGGCGACTGGGAGATCTTCGAGATGGACTTCCAGGCCGCACTGATCGAGTCCGAAGTTACGGAAGAGGCGAAGAAAAGGGCCATCTTCACCAGAATGCTCGGACAAGAAACAAAAAGGACCTTGGTGGACCTGATTGCACCAAGGAGGGTGAGCGAATTCAAGGCCAAGGAACTCATGCAGTTGCTGCGTGAGCACGTCCGGCCCGCCACGGCAATGTTTCCCGCTCAGAGTGCGTTTTGGAGGCGAGTCCAAGCGCCCGGGGAGACGGTCGCTGCGTTCGTGGCGGCCCTGCGGATGGCGGCCGGCCCGTGCAAGTGGGAGAACGTCGAGATCACCCTCCGAGACTGTGTGCTGTGCGGCCTGAACGACGCCGAAACCCAGCGTACATTAATGAACCAAGAGCCGCCTCCCACGTTGCAGGAGGTCGTTAGAGCGGCCCAGGCCGCAGAAGCTACGAAGGCCGGGGTCCAAGAACTTCAGGACTGGCGGCCAAAGTCGAGCAAGGCAGAGGCCCCGGTACAGGCGGCCCGCCGAACTTTGAGATCGTCCGCAGAGAGCAGCGACGACGAGGACGTACAGAGGGTCCGGAAGGAGAGCCGACGATGCGACGGCTGTGGTGCGGCCCACGACCGCGTGAAATGCCCCTTCCGGAAGGCCGAGTGCCACAACTGCGGCCGCCGCGGGCACATCGCCAAGGTGTGCAGGAAGAAGCGCGAGTCCTGGAGGAGCTCCCCAGACCGTTCCGCGGGACGAGACCGCCCAGCGAGACCCAAAGACGGCGCCCAGGCCACACGGAAGCAGGACGGCGTGGGCCGCATCGCCGACGGCAGCGAGGACGATGCCCCAGTGTTCAGCGTGTCTACGGGACACCCCCGCTACTTTGTTGAGGTACTAGTCCAAGGGGTGCCCATTAGGATGGAAATTGACTCAGGGTCCTCATATTCAATCATTTCCCAGAGGGAGTTTTTCGGAATTGCCCCCCAAAAGCAGCCCAAGCTCAAAGCATTGAGGGCCACGCTACGGGACGTGCAAGGGAACAGTATTCCAGTGTTGGGGGTTGGAGAATTTCAGGTCAAATTCAAGGAGCACGCCGCGTCCCTTCCCCTGGTCGTGCTCAAGGGAGGAAATTGCAGCCTCCTCGGGACTCAATGGTTCCAGCCCCTGGGGTTGTTCATTGGGGGGGTGCATGCCGTGGGGATGCACGCTGTTGGGACTGATCCAATTCAGGAGGTGTGCGAGGCGCACCCCGAAGTCTTCAAAATGGGACTGGGGAAATTCAAGGGGCCCCCAGTGACTTTCGACCTGGACCCGGAGGTCCGCCCTGTTCGCCTAAAA
Organism: Bradypodion pumilum; assembly: GCA_035047305.1. NCBI lineage: Eukaryota > Metazoa > Chordata > Lepidosauria > Squamata > Chamaeleonidae > Bradypodion > Bradypodion pumilum. Next base: position 198,563,606 of record JAWDJD010000001.1, read on the forward strand.
CCATGCCGGGTGCCGTTCCCACTTAAGGACAAGATAGAGGCGGAGCTGGACAAATTGGTGGGTCAGGGGATTCTTGTGCCTGTAGACTCTGCGGAGTGGGAAACTCCAATTGTAACTGCTCTGAAAGCCAATGGGGAGGTCCGTATATGCGCCGACTACAAGTGCACCATCAACAAGGCGATCCGCCCGAATGCATATCCGGTGCCGGTAGTCAGCCATCTGCTGGCCAGGTTACACGGGGGGAAATGTTTCGCTAAGCTCGACTTAGCACAGGCCTACCAGCAGCTTACGGTGTCCCCTGCCGCAGCTGCTGCGCAGACCATAGTCACCCATAAGGGGGCGTTCCAGGTGACGCGCCTCCAATTCGGCGTGAATTCGGCGCCTGGAATTTTCCAGTCACTCGTGGAACGCCTCCTGAAGGGACTGGAGGGGGTGTTGCCTTATTTTGATGACGTGTTAATAACGGGGGGGAGTCGGGCTGAATTGGCCAAGAGGTTGGGGAAGGTCCTGACGATATTCGAAAAGGCGGGGCTGAGGTTGCGAAAGGACAAATGCGTCTTCTTCACAACCGAGGTTGAGTTCCTAGGGTTTTGTGTGACTCCTGAGGGGATAAAACCATCCAAGTCTAAGGTGGCAGCCATCAAGAAAGCCCCCCGCCCCACCTCCAAGGCCGAGTTGCAGTCGTTCCTAGGACTGCTCAACTTTTACCACTCCTTCCTCCCCCGGAAGGCAGCAGTGGCTGAGCCGCTACACAAGCTGTTAAAGAAGGAACAGGCATGGAAGTGGGGCGTTGACCAAGAGAGGGCATTTAGTGAGCTGAAAGGCCTCCTGGCGTCCGATGCCATACTGACCCACTTCGACCCCAAACGCCCAGTAGTTCTGATCTGTGATGCATCTCCAGTGGGGGTGGGGGCGGTGCTGTGCCACGTGCTGGAGAACGGAAGGGAGGCCCCGATAGCATTTTACTCCAGGTCCCTGTCCCAAACAGAGAGAAACTACGGACAGACGGACAGGGAGGCATTAGCGATAGTCTCGGGGACAAAAAAATTTCACGGTTTTCTGTATGGCCACCCCTTCACCATTGTGACGGACCACAAACCCCTGCTAGGCATTTTTACCGCGGATAGGCCCACCCCTCAAATCCTGTCCCCAAGGATGCTCAGGTGGGCCATTTTTCTCAACGCGTATCAGCACGCGTTAGTCTACCAGCCCGGGAAAGAGATCAGCCATGCGGACGCCCTATCTAGGTCTCCCCTTCCCCTAACGCCCAGCCAGGTGAGCATGGGGGAGCGGGACCATCAGGTTCTCATGATAGAGATGCTGGATTCCCCCCCGTAGTGCCCGCCGACATTGCCAAAGCGACAGAGAAAGACAAAACGTTAGCGACAGTAAGCTCCTGGCTACAGAAAGGATGGCCCGCATCCTCCCCAGCGGAGGAGTTCGCTCCATTTTTCAGAAAAAAGCTAGAACTGTCCCTAGAGAGGGGGTGCCTCTTGTGGGGGCAGCGGGTGGTGATTCCCACTTCCCTTCGGCCGCGGGTGCTCAAGCTGCTGCACGTCAGCCACCCCGGCATCGTGCGATCCACGGCGCTGGCCCGGAGTTACTTCTGGTGGCCCCAGCTAGACGCCGACATCGAGCACATGGTCGGCACTTGTGAAAGTTGCCAATGCTCCAGACCAGAGGAGGCCCGCCTTCCCCACAGGGAATGGGACGTGGCTAAGGGGCCGTGGTCCCGGGTGCACGTAGATTTCACGGGCCCATTCAGAGGCACCCTGTTCCTCCTTGTAGTGGACGCTTTCTCCAAATGGTTGGAGGTTATCCCAGTCACGAGCACCTCCTCGGCCCAGACCATTAGGCATTTGCGGAGGCTCTTTTCCACGTTCGGCATACCCGACACGTTAATTAGAGACAACGCTAGTTGTTTTACGTCCTCCGAGTTTAGGGCATTCATGGAGATTAAGGCCGTTCGGCATATCACCTCTGCCCCTTTTCACCCGGCCACCAACGGCCAAGTAGAGCGCCTCGTCCGCACCACGAAGGACGCGTTGCGGCGCATGGGCCCAGGGGATCTGAACCTGCAAGTGTGTCAGTTTCTGCTAGGGTACAGGGTAACCCCATTGGCGTCAGGATACTCCCCCGCAGAGCTCTTAATGCGCAGGAAGCTGACCACCATCCTCACTAGGCTAGACCCCACGAGGGTAGAGGACAAAGGAAGGAACATCGGGCTGGAAGTTACAAAGAGTTTCAGCATAGGCGCCCCCGTGCATTGCAGGAATTACGCCAGCACGGGCCCAGCCTGGGTGCCGGGCGTAGTCGTGGAACAAACCGGCCCCGTGTCGTACCGCGTGGAAACCAGCACAGGGCTCCTATGGAGGCGGCACGCAGACCAGCTCCGACGCAGGGTCTCCGATGAGCAGGACACGGGTCACGCAGGAAATAAGTCAGCGTTAGGGTTCTCCCCCACCCGTTTAGCCCAAGGGGGAGGAGAAGGGGACCGTGGGCCCCCACCAAGGGGGGAGGAGGATATCCTCGTAGATACCCTGGGGGATCTTTCCGAGGAGGAGGAACCCGACCCCATACATATCTTGCGGAAAGTCCCCACAAACGCGGGTACCCCTACCAACTTAGATTTTGATTTTCAGAACCGGGGGGGGGGTTTCGGAGTGGTCCCCCACCCATCCAAGCGAGAAGAGGGGTTTTTCGTTAGTCCCGACGGCCCCCGGTCTGCCCACAATGGAGTTTTTCCCTTCCCCTAAGGCCGCCAGACAGCGGCAAGCCACTAACAAGTCTCCCTCTCCCTTTTCAGGACAAGGGACCAGGGAACAAAGAAGCAGTAACGCCCCCGGGGGGCAGCCCTCTTCACGGCCCAAACGCACATGCAACAAGCCATCTTGGCTGAGAGACTTCGTCTCATCCTAGGGGGGAGGGATGTTGTGTTCTGTAAAGCAGTGCCTTTAACAATGTACCTTTACCATGTGTTATCAATGTAACCTTTCTGTGTGCAACATTATAACCATCACCTGTATCAATGTAAGCCTAATAAGGGGACGCGAGCTAGTGACCACCAGAGGGCAGTAGCGAGCGTCCAGCTCTAATGGATCATAGCCACCTGGTTCAGCAGCGCGGGAAGATTCCCCGCGACTTCCTCACCTGGTCAAGAAGGGTGTGACCTCCCACGACGTCACGCAGGCAGCAACCAATAGTCTGTCAATGAGCCACATTCAAATGTATAGCCAGCTGTATATATTGAGCTACCCATCCGCCATTACCACATGTTCCTCCGGATCATCATGCAATAAACCTGTGTTAAGCCAACCCTTCGGCTGTTTCATTGTCTTTGGTCCCTTACACTAAACCATCCTTACCCAGGGTGACCAATGGCCCTTTCAGTAAGGGACAATAGGAACTGGAGTCAAACACACTTGGAAGCTCTTGTTTTAGGGAGGGGTGTTGTATGTAAATTGGAAGTGTGCCCTAAAGCTTACCTTTCATCATATGGGAAAATAGAATGAGGCAGAAGAGGTTAATTCCTGCCGTACGTGTATTCAGCAGGGAACAGATAGAAAATGAATGATTTGCAATGAATTGCCATGAAAGTGATCTTAGAAATAAGATCAACTGTATGCTGTAGCTCAACTTCAAGTGACCTCGTATGTTGTGAAATCAGCCCATGCTATTGAATTCCAGAGTAAACCCAACTGGATTGCTGTGCCACCACAACAATGCCTGGCACAAAAAGCTTCCTTCAGCTTGCTGGCAATGGCAGGACAATAAAGAACAAACACAAATGAGTAGGACCAAAGACATCTCTTTTATAATCTTGGTCATTTTGTTGTTCTTTTTTCTTGATTTTTTAACTGTTCATTATAAAAAGCAGGAAAAAAACATTGAATTCCACAGGCTATGCTTCATAGAAAAAATGCATCTTTATAAATGTATTTACAAAACAATACATTTGATACAGCTGATTTCTGGAAGGCTCACTCTCCCTTCATTGCCAAATTCAAGAGCTGATCTACCATCCCATAGGCCAGTCGTTCCCAACTATTTTTTGGCCAAGGCCCACCTAGGTATCTCTAAAATCCTGATGCCCCCCCGTGACATATAATTCTTATTATTGATTTTTCAAGTCCATTTGCATGTGCAAAATGTCATTTTGGAGATGTCTACCAATGTGCGGACTCCTCACTGAATAACAACTTCAAAGTATCCAAGGTAACTAATGCAATGATATGAAACATGGTAAAATGAAATATATTTTCACAGGCTTCCTTTTAAGCCAACTAGGCACAAATTGGTTATTTCTTGTTTAAAATGTTATTTAACAATTTATGGTGATCATGAGAATATGAAACACATGTCATAGCTACCAATTTGTGCCTAGTTGGCTTAAAATGTGATTGGTTTTATTTTCTGTGAGCTGCCCAGAGTCTTCAGAGTTGGGCAGCAATATAAATAAGAATAAATAAATAAATAAAATAAACTGCAGAAGAGTTATCTTTTCTCCTGTAAAATAGAGAGTTAATAATTAGGTAGCATAATCACAGTTTTCAAAATAGTCAAAAATTAAATGTTTTTCTGCAGCCTTCAACAACCGTTTATTTCTAAAACTCAGCAAGATTTTTGTCCTTCTTCCAAGAAGAAAAAGATAGTCGATACATTAAACATAGCAACACAGATAGAACTTCCTTGAAGATTGTGGTATTTTTGAACCACAATGAGAATGACCGCCATCTCAGATTTTAGATTTTGGATTTTCAGATTTTAGCATTACGGATGTTTTGATAATGGGTTTTTTAATAGGGTCCTTATTTCTTTAGTGTATGATTTTTAATGATAGCTGACCATTTTATTGTGATTGTGGATTATGAGTTATGAGCTGCCCTGAGTCGCTTCGGTGATAAGTACAGCTATATAAATATACTCTTCCCACCCTAGATCAAATCTCTGCCTCCAGGTGTTATAAGAAAGCTGTAGAGATTGCACAGGATAGTACGCACCCCAGAAGTGATCTCTTTCAGCTTCTGCCTTCTAGAAGAAGATATAGGGTCATAAAGACCAGGACCAGCTGCTTGAGAAATAGTTTGTACCCAAAAGCGGTTCTGGCTTTGAATGCAGTGAAATGCAGTTTATGAGCTTCTGTATATAGTTTTTAGAGGTTTTAGAGTCTTAGAGTTTTAGAACTTTTAGGGGTTAAATGTGTATATGTCGGGTGGGAGTATGTTAATAATTTTGTATAGTTGTGTTTTGTTTAGGTTTTGTTGGGTCGATGAGTGGTTTTTCAATCTCGTTGTTCTGTGCAGGTTAATGACAATACATATTTATCTTATCAAATAAATAAATATGGCATACCCCAGGCAATGGCAATCTTATTGTTCCTGCTAATATTTCTCACACTAGGTCAGGTGAAAGGAACTACGGAATGAAATCACCAAAAGGTGGCTTCATTTTGTCAGTTTAAAGTCTGACCTAGACATGAAAGAAGAAGAAGAAGAAGCAACACCGACTTGGAAGTAAGGACCACAGGATGGCAGGGACAGACAGATAAGGCGATCAAGGGAAGCAATGGGTTGGTGATCAGGGGAGGCATACAAATGGCAGGGATAAAAATGGCTGGCTGTCTACCAAAACTCTACAATGTATCCATAGAAGTTGGAGCAGAGAAGAACTAGATTGGGCACTGTTTATAACAATCCCCTATTAACAATTATTTTCAATTTTCCCTCTCCTCTTCTCAAATCTTCTACCACCTTTTTAACCTTACAAATGCTATAATTAATTGGGCAACAGAGTCTCTTTCCTCCACCCCATAAATTAACTGAAACTCCACCAAAAATCAAAGAAATCCTCCCTGATTTGGTCAATTTTTGCATATTTGACCAAAGACCATACATTATGTACCTTCTGTCCACCACCTGTTTTACAGAAACTTCCAATAAACTTCATTTCAAAGAAAATGCTGACCGTTATTACCCAGAAAATGTCTTGACTGTTATATTTCCCATCTCCTATTTTTTTAAACCAACAATCAGCTCAGAAATTTGCAAATCCCTGAAGAAAATGCCACTGACTTTTCCCCCCCTGTGGAGCTTGAAAATTTTCTATTAGCATTCATTTACTGAAGTTTCACTTTTAAAGATACAGTATCTGAGTGTGATAATGCCTTAATGTGAAAAATCTGTGAATATTGAAAAGTTTTCTCCAGGGTGTGTTTCAGCAGTTGGTTGATAGAAGAGACTGTTGAGTTTAGATTGACAGAAAAAATGTTGGTTTTAAATGCTTTTAAAATGTCAAATGCCAGAAAACTAACTGAATCTAATAATTTTGGACAGTAACCTGATTGGGATGGGGAGGGGGACCTTCATAAATTAAACAACATCCACTTCTTTTCCTCTAGGAAAAGAAAAGAAAAATAATTAGGTAGCACTTTAACTTGAAGAACATTAATTACCCTAAGCTATATGTGAAATGTTGCTATATGTAGATGAGGAATTAAGTTGTTATGTAAATGTCCTACACTTCTGTGAGTGAGCTCCATATAATTATTGATGCTGAGCTGCAGTGGAGATAGGGTGAAGTTTCACAGATGTTGTCCTTGAAAACAGACTCTGTTGGCTTTTCGGGAGGTACTCTATACAAGGAAGGGAGACAATCCATTGGAAGTAGAGAGTCCCCTGCTAATACCAATATGACCAGTGATGTGGCTTATCTTGAGATGTTGTGGCTTTATAGAAACCTGAAGAGTGTTTACATTACTGGCGCAACAGCCCTCTGCTTTGCCTTAATAGCTATATTGGTGGGCCATCAAGTCAGTTCTGACTTGTACTGACCTTTTGTAGGCCACAGGATTGGAAAAGGTCAGTTTGTGTTCTAATTTTAAAGGACAATGCCAAAGAATGCTCAAATTATCGCACAATTGTGTTCATCTCACATGCCAGCAAAGTCATGCTCAAGATCTTACCAGCTAGGCTTCAGCAGTATGTGGGAAAAGAACTTCCAGAAGTACAGGCTGCACTCCAAAGAGGTAGGGGAACTAGAGACCAAATTGCCAACATTCGATGGATCTTGGAGAAAGCAAATGTGTACCAGAAAAACATCTACTTCTGCTTCATTGAATACACCAAGGCCTTTGATTGTGTGGATCACAATAAACTGTGGCAAGTCCTTAAAGAGATGTGAGTTCCGGACCACCTCATCTGTCTTTTGAGAAATCTATATGTGAGTAAAGAAGCAACAGTTAGGACAGGATACGGAATTACTGATTGGTTTAGAATAGTAAAAGGAGTACAACAAGGCTGTGTATTGTCACCCTGCTTATTTAATTTATATGCAGAGTACATAAGATAAGATAGATAAGATAAATCTTTATTGTCATTGTCCCCTTGCGGGAACAACGAAATTTCTCGGTTGTTATATATCAACTCGAATAAGGCATACCCCATAATTTAAAACAGCTACAAAAAAAACCACCAATTAAGATAGTACCATACAGTACAATTTTAGTGTATGAGAACCAAGACACAGGAACAGCCGAAGTATTGGCTTAACACATCTTTATTGCATGGTGGTCTGGGGGAACATGTGGTAATGGCGGATGAACAGTTCAATATATATGGTGGCTATACATTTGAATGTGGCTCCACGATAGCCCATTGGCTACTGCCGGCGTGACGTCATTTCAGGTCATGCCCTTCTTGTCCAGGTGAGGTAGTGGCGGGAATCTTCCCGCGCTGCAGTTCTTTGGGGATTGGAACCTTGTGAGCTGGGCGCTCGCTATTGCCACCAGGTGGTCATTAGCTCACGTCCTAATTACAACGGGTTACATTGATACAGTTGGTGATTGTTTAAAGGCATAGAATTGAGAACACAACATCCCTCCCCCCTAGGATGAGACGAAGTCTCTCATCCAAGATGGCTTATTGCAAACGCGCTTTGGGCGTGATGCTGGCTGGCTTGTCCCGGGAGTGCTACTGCTTCTCTGTCCCCTGGTTCCTTGTCCTGCAACGGGAGAGGGAGACTCGTTAGTGACTTGCCGCGGCTCTGCGGCTTTTGGGGAAGGGAAGTGTAGGAATCTGATTCATGTAAAGATCTCTTCTCAATCAGTCTCATGAAGCAGCAGTTTATATCATCAGATCTTTTAAGATAGAAACTTAAGAGTCCACGAAGTCCAGCTTCATTAGGCTCAGAGTAAGGAAAGAACAGAGAGAGACAGAAAACACGACTGCAGTCTTTGGCTTTACAAAGGATACTAATCGCTTCTCTTTATTCAAGCAGAGTATCTCAGAAACGAAACTTAACCTACATAATCAATCAGAATGTCAGAACCCAAATAAGGAGAAGAAAGGAGAAATCTTCTCATATTCTACGCATGCCCAAAATCCAGTGTTATCTCTCATGCAGACAAAGAGGACTTTTGTTTACACAATGTGTCAGCGACAGCCAGACAGAAAACAGATACATTCCCACAGGGAAGGAAAAACCGGGGGCACTGGGGACTAACGAAAAACCCCGCTTCTCGCTTGGATGGGTGGGGGACCACTCCAGAACCCCCCCCCCCGGTTTTGTAAATGAAAATCAGAATTATCACCTGGGGTGTCATTAGAAGGATTCCTCAGGATATCTATGCCTGGGGTGTCATTAGAAGGATTCCTCAGGATATCTATGAGGACAGATTCCTTCCCCTCCCCCCTAGGTGGGGACCACTGGCCCCCCTCCCCTCCCCCTTGGGCTGAACGGGTGGGGGAGAACCCTAACGCTGAATCCTGTTCCGCGCTGTCCGCGCTCTGGTGTTCCTGAACCCTGCTACGGAGTTGGTCTGCGTGTCGTCTCCAGAGCAGACCCGTGACGGTCTCTACGCAATACGACACGGGACCCGTCCGTCCAACGACGACGCCCGGGACCCAGGCTGGCCCCACGCTGGCGTAATTTCTGCAATGCACCGGGGCACCGACTTCGAAACTTTTCGTGTCCGCTAACCCGATATTCCTCCCTGTGTCCTCCACCCTTGTGGGGTCTAGCCTGGTCAGAATCGTGGTCAGCTTTCTACACATTAAGAGCTCTGCGGGCGAGTACCCAGAAGCTAGGGGGGTCACCCTGTAGCCCAGCAGGAACTGGCACACTTGTAGGTTGAGATCCCCGGGACCCATGCGCCTCAGCGCGTCTTTGGTAGTGCGCACGAGGCGCTCGACCTGGCCGTTTGTTGCCGGGTGAAACGGGGCGGAGGTGATGTGCCGAATGGCGTTGATCTCAGTGAATGCCCTGAACTGTGCGGACGTGAAACAACTAGCGTTATCGCTAATTAGGGTGTCGGGTATACCGAACGTGCTAAAAACCCTACACAAATGCTTCACTGTCGTTGCCGAGGAGGTGCTCGTAACTGGGATGACCTCCAACCACTTGGAGTAAGCATCTACTATGAGGAGAAAAGTGTCCCTCTAAATGGGCCCGCAAAATCAATGTGCACCCGGGACCACGGCCCCTTCACATCGTCCCATTCCATGTGCGGCAGACGCGCCTCTTCGGGTCGGGAGCATTGGCAGCTCTCTCAAGTGCCTACCATGTGCTCGATGTCAGCGTCTAACTGGGGCCACCAGAAATAGCTCCTGGCCAGAGCCTTGGAGCGGACAATTCCAGGGTGACTGACGTGCAGCAGTTTGAGCACCCTCGGCCTCAGGGATTCGGGGACCACCACCCGCTGGCCCCCACAGAAGGCACCCTCTCTCTATGGACAACTCTAGCCTCTTCCTGAAAAACGGGGCGAACTCAGCCGCCGGGGAGGACGCTGGCCACCCTTTTTGCACCCAGGAGCTGACTAGAGCTAGCATTTTGTCCTTTCCGGTCACCTTGGCGATGTCTGCGGGCACAATGGGGGGGGGCGAATCTAAGACCTCTATCAGGAGCACTTGGCGGTCTTTGTCTTCCTCGCCCATGGTGCTGCTAGTGAGGGGAAGGGGAGACCTCAACAGGGCGTCCGCGTGGCTTATTTCTTTCCCTGGGCAGTACACCAACGCGTGCTGATACGCGTTTAAGAAGATGGCCCACCGTAACATCCTAGGGGACAGGATCTGAGGTGTGGGCTTGTCCGCAGTGAAAATGCCTAGCAGGGGCTTGTGGTCGGTAACTATGGTGAAAGGGCGGCCGTAGAGGAACTTCTTAGTCCCCGCTATTATTGCTAGCACCTCCCTGTCTGTTTGGGCGTAGTTTCGCTCAGCCTGGGACAGGGATCTGGAGTAGAATGCTACCGGGGCCTCTCTCCCGTTTTCCAGCACATGGCACAGCACCACCCCCACCCCACTGGGGATGCATCACATATCAGAACCACCGGCTTCTTGGGGTCAAAATGGGTGAGAATGGCATCAGACGCTAGGAGTTGTTTCAGTTCAACGAATGCCCTCTCTTGGCTCTCGCCCCACTTCCACGCCTCGTCCTTCTTGAGCAGCTTATGCAGCGGATCTGCTACCGAAGCCTTCCGAGGCAGGAAGGAGTGGTAGAAATTTAAGAGCCCTAGGAACGACTGCAATTCGGACTTGGAGGTGGGGCGAGGGGCACCTTGAATTGCGGTTACCTTAGATTTGGAGGGTTTAATTCCCGCAGGCGTTACCCGGAAACCCAAGAACTCAACCTCTTTTGTGAAGAAGACGCATTTGTCTCTCCGCAACCTCAACCCCGCCTTTTCAAACACCGCCAGTACTTTGTCTAGCCTTTCAGCCAACTCCTCCTCACTCCCCCCGTTATCAATACGTCATCAAAGTATGGCAAGACCCCATCCAGTCCTTTCAAGAGGCGTTCCACAAGCGACTGGAAAATGCCGGGTGCCGAGTTCACGCCGAACTGTAAGCGCGTCACCTGGAACGCCCCCTTATGCGTGACTATTGTTTGCGCAGCAGCTGCAGCTGGGGTTACTGAGAGTTGCTGATAGGCCTGCGCCAGGTCAAGTTTTGCGAAACACTTTCCCCCATGTAATCTGGCCAACAGATGGCTGACTACCGGCACCGGATACGCATTAGGGCGGATCGCCTTATTAATGGTGCACTTATAGTCAGCACATATGCGAACCTCCCCGTTGGCCTTCAGTGCAGTTACAATCGGAGTCTCCCACTCCACGGAATCAACAGGAACAAGAATCCCCTGGCCCACCAATTTGTCCAGTTCTACCTCTATTTTGTCCTTTAGTGCGAAAGGCACTCTGCACGGCTTGAGTCTTATTGGGCGGACCTCCGGGTCCAGGTCGAACGCTACTGGGGGTCCCTTGAATTTTCCGAGTCCTTTCTTGAATACTTCGGGGTGCGCGTCGCACACCTCCTGTATTGGGTCAGTCCCAACAGCATGCACCCCCCCAATGAACAAACCCAGGGGCTTAAACCATTGAGTCCCGAGGAGGCTGCAACTTCCCCCTTGAGAACAACCAGGGGCAGTTCTGCGGCGTGCTGCTTGTACTGGACCTTGAATTTTCCAACCCCCAACACCGGAATGCTATTACCCTGTACGTCCCGCAGCGTGGACCTCAACGCTTTGAGCTTAGGGCGCACGTGGGGGGAAATTCCCAAGAACTCCCGCTGGGACATGATTGAATAGGAGGAACCCGAGTCTATCTCCATCCTAACAGGGGCCCCTTGCACCAGTACCTCAACAAAGTAACGGGGGTGTCCCAAGGACATGCTGTACACTGGGGCGTCGTCGCTGCTGTCGTCGGAGATGCGGCCCACGCCGTCCTGCTTCCTCGCGGGCCGGGCGCCCTCCTTGGTCCTCGGCGAGCGGTCTGACGAGCTTTTCCGGTCCCTGCGCCGCCGTCTGCAGACCTTGGCGATATGCCACCGGCGGCTGCAGTTGTGGCACTCGGCCTTCCGGAACGGGCACTTGATGCGGTCGTGGGCTGCTCCACATCCGTCGCAGCGTCGGCCTTCCTTCCGAACCTTCCGGACATCCTCGTCGTTGCTGCTCTCCGTGGAAGATTTCGGCGTCCGTCTGGCCGCATGCACCGACCCCGCTGCCTTGTCGGACTGTGGGGGCCTTTCTCTGAACCCCTTGACTCCGGCCCTCGTGACTTCCGCAGCCTGCGCCGCCTTCACAACCTCGCGCAGCGTTGGGGGTGGCTCCTGGTTCATCAGCTTTCACTGAACCTCCTCGTCCCACAGGCCGCACAGCATGCGGTCCTTGAGGGCGATTTCCAGGTTTTCCCACTTGCATGGGCCGGCGGCCAACCGCAGGGCCGCTGCAAAGGCAGCGATGGACTCACCAGGCGCATGGACTCTCTTCCAGAACGCGTCTCGAGCCGAGAACATCGAAACCGAGGGCTGGAAATGGTCGCGCATCGCCTTCAGGAGCTGTTTGACCGTCAGCTCGCTCACCTTCTTCGGTGATACCAGGTCCACCAATACTCTTTTGGCGGCATTCCCGAGCATCCGGGTGAGGATGGCCCTCTTCTTTCCCTCGTTCGTAATGTCGGACACCACCAGCGCATCTTGGAAGTCCATTTCGAAGAGTTCCCAATCTTCCGGCTTGTTGATGTCGAAGCCGGCATGACTAGCGTGTGTCTTGATCTCGTGGGGATCCATTATCCCACCTTCGTCGCCAATTTAGTGTATGAGAACCAAGACACAGGAACAGCCGAAGCATTGGCTTAACACATCTTTATTGCATGGTGGTCTGGGGGAACATGTGGTAATGGCGGACGAACAGCTCAATATATATGGTGGCTATACATTTGAATGTGGCTCCATGATAGCCCATTGGCTACTGCCGGCGTGACGTCATTTCAGGTCACGCCCTTCTTGTCCAGGTGAGGTAGTGGCGGGAATCTTCCCGCGCTGCAGTTCTTTGGGGATTGGAACCTTGTGAGCTGGGTGCTCGCTATTGCCACCAGGTGGTCATTAGCTCGCGTCCTAATTACAACGGGTTACATTGATACAGTTGGTGGTTGTTTAAAGGCATAGAATTGAGAACACAACAACAATATAAACATTTAAAAATTTAAAATAAGATAAGATGACTTCAGAGTCCAGAGTTTCCATTTAAGGCCAAAATTGCTCTGGAGAAGAAACTGTTCCTGAGACGGCTCATTTTTACCTTCATTGTTCTATATCTCAGTCCCGATGGCAGAAGCTCAAAGAAGCAGTGGCCAGGATGTGATAGGTCTCCTACTATATCTAATGCTTTTCTGTGGCACCTGATGGTGTAAATTTGTTCTAAAGTGGAGAGTGGACAGCTGATAATACTCTCTGCTGTTTTAATAATTCTGTGCAACATTATCCTATCCCGATGAGTACTACTCCCATACCACACGCATAAGCCATAAGTGAGCACGCTCTCAATAGAGCAGTGATAGAAGGCAAGCAGCAGCTTTTGCGGAAGATGGTTTTTCCTTAGAGTTCTCAAAAAATACAGTCTCTGCTGCACCTTCTTCTCAAGCCCCCTTGTGTTGGCACTCCAGGACAGATCCTCCTGTATCTCAATTCCCTGAAATCTGAACATCACTGCCCTCTCCACATAGGTTCCATCAATCAAAAGTGGCTGGACATCAGTTCTCTGCCTCCTAAAATCCACATCATGCGTAATGCAGGGCTGGATGAAGCACAGACTGGGATTAAGATTGCTGGAAGAAACATCGACAACCTGAGATATGCAGATGATACTACCCTAATGGCAGAAAGTGAAGAAGACCAAAAGAGCCTCTTGATGAGGGTGAAAGAGGAGAGTGCAAAAGCTGGCTTGAAACTCAACATTAAAAAAAAAAAAAACAAGGTCATGACACCCGGCCTCATCACTCCCTGGCAAATAGAAGGGGAAGAAATGGAAGCAGTGACAGACTTTACTTTCCTGGGATCTAAGATCACTGCAGATGGGGACTACAGCCATGAAATAAAAAGATGTTTACTTCTTGGGAGGCAAGCTATGAGAAACCTAGGCAGCATAATGAAAAGTAGAGACATCACCCTGCCAACAAAAGTCCACGTAGTTAAAGCAATGGTCTTCTCAGTAGTAATGTATGGCTGTGAGAGATGGACCATAAGGCTGAGCGCAGAATAATAGATGCCTTTGAAATGTGGTGCTGGAAGAGACTCTTGAGAGTCCCCTGGACTGGAAGGAGATCAAATCAGTCAATCCTGAAGGAAATCAACACTGACTGCTCCTTGGAATGACACTGTAGATGAAGCTCAGGTACTTTGGCCAACAAATGAGAAAAGAGGACTCACTTGAGAAGGCCTTCAACTGGGAAAGATCGAAGGCAAAAGGAGATGGGGGCAGCAGAGAATGAGATGGGTGGATGGAATCATTGATGTGATGGGCATTGATCTGGCTGGGCTGCAGAAGATGGCAGAGGACAGAGGAACCTGGTGTGTGATGGTCCATGGGGCCACAAAGGGTCAAACTCGACTGTGTGACTAAACAACAAGATTTTTCTAGACAGTGAGCACTCAGACGTAGTTTACCACCCTCTTCTTCTGGGACTGTGCAACTTGCCCAAGACTACATTGGGTGGCTCTTCTACCAGGAGGCACAGTGGGGAAATGAACTGCTGAATTCTGGCTCCACACCCAGATACCTAACTCACTGAGACATCCAGCCAGCTCTGCCTTGCATTATCAAAGTGAAATGATCTCATCACAGTGCCCCAAAGCAAATGTGGTTCAACCTGGATTGGCCTCAGTTGTGGGGACAGTTTACTCAATGGGTAACTCATGTCCAGAACACAGGAATGCCTTCTCCTCTTTTGGAGTAAGATGCCTCCCCTCCATACTGGGGTCCTAAACCACCACTCACTTCCTCCGCTTAGATGTGAAGATGACACAATTTTATTTGTAATTCATAACATTGCTGCACAAGAGAATATAATTAGCTACATCGTGGCATTCTTTCTGTCACTCTGTGATCTCTAATTAGGATGACCACTATACAAGGAAAGTCCGAGAGGAATAATGGGGGACATTTTGCAGACTTGAAAATCCTGTTCACCTTGAAAATTATCATTGACTGAAGCTCAAGTCAGTATAACAATTATGCATTTTTCTTTATTAGACTCAAGATGGAGAAGAGGTGAGTTAGAAAATTCTGACTTGTCTATGGAAAGTCTCTCCCTGATTGGCTACTCCTTTGGCTCTAATTTTAGCACTGTGTTTCATAGGAAATATTTCCATGTGAAAGTCTGCCTTCACCCAAGGACAATCAATTAAAAAGCGCCCAGTGGTGGCAATCTTCTTAGGCTCTCATATAGCCTGCCTTTCCCCTTAGTAAACAGACATCTACATCATGCATAGTAATCTCCAATGAATGCCACTCTCAAAGGAATCCTAATTTCCAGACTGACTTTTGTGCTTCAGGAATAATTGCCTAGTCAAATGCAATGAACAAGTTTGGGTCAACCTGGTAAATCCAGCCTTTAGAAATTGCAACCTTTTTCAAAGCTAAGAATATTTTCACATACAAAGCTTAACTCAGCTTTAAGTTACATTGGTATGCCAAGCCTATTTTACAATCAATTTCTCTATTCTTTTCCACAGGTACAGCAAAAAAAGGCAAAGGCATCTCAAAGCCTCAAATATAAGAAAGGATTACGCTGAGAGAGGTCATCATGTTTTGTCAAAATCAGGTTAAATATTCATAGGAATTCCAAAGCAAACTGCTTTAAAAGATCAGTAGGATTAGGGATATCTTTCTCAGTTTGATCTTGTACACCTCCCATAGGGATGAAAAAGAATTACATTGGATTTGGTCATTTTGATGAAATAAGTGTTTTCACGCCTCCCTAGACTCATTGTGAGATAAAATGTTCCTCAGCTCAAGAGTCAGCTCATGTGTGAGGTTTCTGTGCTGTTTCAGAGTAGCAAAGTATGTAGGATTCTGGGGACACATTCTACAATGGGAATGTCTCAGGGATGGCTATATTGGCCATTCACCCTACAATTTGCAGGGATTAGGCACAGATGAATTCTAATGAAAACTGCGTTCCGTGAGCTCTGGTGTCTAGTCATGCCTGCAACATGACCATGGAAATGTCTGCAGAAGCAGACAGTACTGGCTCTTCAGCTTTGAAACAGAGATGAGCACTGAACCCTAGAGTCGGATACGACTGGCTTTCGAGCAAGGGAAACCTTTACCTTTACTATACAACATAAACCTCAGTGCATGATCAGGTTAACATTACTTTTGCCCACTGGCCCTGCTCTTTACAAACAATGATTGGTTCTTCTTTAAGGCTTTCAAGTAATGCTGATTCACTTCACTTCAGCAAATTAAACAACAATAAAAGAGGTAGAAATTGTCAGATTAACATTTCATCCAAAGCAGCTTTCCGCCTCCACTGACTCTTTGGCTGGACAGCTACACAGTTTCACCAGAAAACCTTAATCTGAAAAAAATATGGATCATTGTATTTCCAAGCATATCTCCCTCACTATATAGTACCCTGAGATGCATGTTTTCACACTTTCTGGGTTCTGTGGTTTACATTAATATTACAAACACAATATTTCAATATCATGAATTCTTTGTTGTTCAAGGGCCCTTCATGTTCGCGGTGCAGGACAATGACAATAAAGATTTATCTATCTATCTATCTACCTATCTAGTGACCTGAGGTGAGCCACGGAGTTGTCCAAGGAGAGATACCAATGGAGATCCTTTGTGGAATCCTCTATACTGCAATGTAGAAGAGGAGGCGATTAAGAAAGTAAATAAATATTAACATGGATGCTGTAAACATGCTCTGAGGAGTACATCTACCTCTCCCAAAATCATTGTCTTCTTCATAGAGTTAGAGCCTAGCTACCAAGAGAAGCACCAGGATTCAGGGCAACCAAATGAAAGGTCAAATGTAAACCTTATCCAAGTCCTAATCTGAGTCACAGTCACGAGCAGATGGGGGAATAAGGCTAGTACAGTAGAGGCGACATAGTCCAAGAGTGCCAAGAGTGAGACAACCAAGGTGTTGTGTCCAAGGGTTTATTCCTTTTCAAAAGTCAAACCGCACTGAAAATAAAGAGCAGGAAGTGTGCCATTCTAAAAGGCACGAAATTCAAATATATGTCAGAATGGTTAAATATTGAAGTTGAACTTTGATTGTACCTCTGGAAGCCTGCCTAAATGTATCTTGTTTTGTAATGGTCAAATCACTGTATATATAGAGGCCACCCCTGTACATAGTCCCTAGTCCGAAATATGAGCTGAATAAAGAATCATTGAGTTTAACCCAACATTGCTGGTTAGAATACTTCTTGTTCCGGACTCAACACAAGGAGACAACTGAAGCAGGGTACTTTAAGGCTGGAGCAAGAGTAGGATGTTCACAGGAAGGCCCACAACAACTCCAGGAACTTTTGTTGCTGAAGCAGCTTTTAGGGGGAAGAGTAAGTTCTTATAATGTCTTTACCCCCAGGGCTCTCAGGTGCTGCAGAAGGCTGTAGGTCTAACCAGAGCTGCCTTCCTAGCAACTGGAGCCTTGAAGCTTCCTCAGACCCTGACACAGTGATGGGAGCCCAGTTCACACTGGATTGGACGTATCAGTAGTAGATTTGTCTTGCCACACCCATTTTTATTTATTTATTTTTAAATAAATGTATTGTGTGTGTTTGTGTTATTTAAGGTGCCACAACGTTTTTGTCTTTTTGTTTTGTTTACATCCTGATATGCTTGAAACACAGACGGCTACCATTTCAAAAGTTTTATTCTGTGCAAGCATATCAGAGAGTAAAGAAAACAAAAACATTGTGGCACCTCCAAGACTAACTGCTGTTTAATGTGAGCTTTTGTGGATCAAGTCCACTAGCTGTTTGGCTATAAACAGAGATGAGTACTGAACCCTAGAGTTGGATATGACTGGCTTTCGAGCGAGGGCAACATTTACTTCTACCTAATAACAGAAGATCCCTGATTGGTATTCAAATTTGCTGTGAGGTTTTGGCCCTGTTTATTGCAAGTGGCTAGTAAATGTCTCCCTTGCTCAAAGGGCAGTCGTATCGGACTCTATGATGCAGTGCTCATCTCCATTTACAGCCAAAGGGCCAGTGGTGTCTGTGTTTGCAGACGTGTTCATGGCCATGTGGCAGGCATGACTAGATAGCCCAGCATGACACATGCCCACAGATTTGGCCATGCCCACAAAGTTAGCCCCACCCACAGAATTAGCCCCACCCACAGTGTGGTAGAAAAAAATATGCTCATCTCTGCCCTGACACATAGTTGCGTTGTGGCTTGAATACAATGTAGTTACAGTGTGATCTGGGGAGGAGAGATTGCTGCTCAAGTGTGGTGAGGAATACTAAGGGCACTACATCAGAATGAAGTCATGAGGGCATACTAAAATACATTATGTTGAGATACGTCCTTTGGGTACTATGAGTTAAATAGAGTTTTCTATTGAGAAGGCAGGTCTTGTTGGATCCAAGGAGCAAACTCCTACCCTGGAGCACTCTAGATAAAACTCTTCCTTTGGTCTTCTGATGGTCTTTGGTTGCAGGGCTGAGGGGGGACTTCAGTTTCCATCATTCACTGCCATCATATCCACCGACCTTGCTGGCTGAGGATACATGCAGAGATTGAAAAACAAGAGGGATTCTTCTGGTAGCTGTCATTCACACTAGCATTTCCAAACTCTGGGGTGAAAGCGAGTTATGTTCTAACAAAAAGAGAAAGCACCAGCTTGGGGAAAGCCTTTCTCAAGGTTGTGCAATCAATGTAGGCAATTTACAGGTAAAAGGAAGAGTTATTCTACTGCATACCTGTCAAGTTTTTGGGAAATTTGTATCAAACCCCTGTATTGTACACTCTTTCCTGCCCTCATCCCATATTAGTTAAGACTGCAATTAGACTGTGCGGATTCCCCATGCCCCGCAGGGGCCACCGTGGTGAGAGACGCTCCCAGCCCGTGGGCTCTGCGGCCGCCAAATTAAGGGGGGTGAATAAAATATAGGGGTTGATTCACCCAATTACCGTGACCTGACCTACGACTCTGCCAAGCAAGCAGATAGCTGACTCCGGTCAAACATTAAGTGCATAGCCCATCTCCCGGCTCGGGGGAAATCCCTGGCGCAAATAAGCCATGTTTGTCCCTGCCTAATCCCCAAGACAATGAGGCTCCTAAGTCCATGTTTGCCCCAGTTAATTAACTTCCCTTTGAGGTGTTCCCCATTAACCCGGGTACGTGGGTGAGGTAATTTTCCAGCCAGGTGACAGCTTGCCACCGTTGCTCTTTTTCCCCTATAAATGATGTTGCCTTTCTTCAATAAAGCACTGATCTGATCTCGCTCCTGTTGCCTCGTGTTGTCATTGATCAGTCTCCTCCGGGCTCTAACGCCGCCCTAGCGGCCAGACATCGCTACAGCTGGTGACCCCGACGTGATTTACTCGTGAGTAAAGGACCCCGGAGAGGTCTACTCGTGAGTAGCGATCCACGCGGTCCGGTTCCACGCTTGAACCGCGACCCGCCAGCCCGGAGGATAGCGCGGCGCTCTGGTCGGCAGCCAGCCGGACAGAGGACGGCCCGCCGCAAGGCATTCCAGAGAGGCATTCCTACAGCTTACTCCCCGCTTTCGAGGAGGTTTGCCATAGAGGGAAACGCGTTCTGCTCAGGGCAGGCTGTGAGCCCCTGACACCGCAGAGGCCGATAGAAGGGCCCGTGGCAGAAGGTCCACGCTCCGAGGTCTACCCCAGACACTCGTCGCCCGAACCTGTTGCCTGCAAAGACGCGTCGACTCGTCCCGGGGAGGAATCTTCCGGAGACCCAATCGCAGGTAATATGGGGACTTGTTCTCATAGACCAAGTCCGTCCGCTAGCCAAAGAACTCGGGAAGAGGAGTTCAGAATCCTGGCCAGGGTATTTAAGTTACGTTTTCACAGCAGGGAGCTAGCGAGACTTTTGGCGTACCTCAGGGAACACTGCCTACTTTACCCAGAAGTAGGTACGTTGACCCTGAAGCTCTGGGATCAGATAGGAGACTGCATTCAGCAAACCCCGAAAGCTCCAGGAGGGATAGTCCGCACATGGAGGAAGTGTAGGAGACTCTTAGAGCAGATCGAGCCAGTCCAGGTAGAGGCCAAGGAACCCCCGTTAGTTGAGCCATCAGGCGAGCCAGTCGAGCCGACTGCGCCCACGGCACTCTATCCGTCAATTAGCTATCAGCAGAGTAGCGCAGGGAGCCTTCCCGCGGTGACAGCTGCAGACGTCACCGAGGGAACGCAAGGAATGAGAGGCGCTGGCGCTTCTCTGACAGCCCCAGGTTCCCTAGTCGTGAAGAGTGCCCTTCAGCGCACCGCTGAGATAGAACTTAAGAAGGGGGAATTGTCAGTTGAACAGCTAGCTGAACTTCGACAGATTTGTCCCATCCGCTTGGAGATGGACGCGCTCACGGGCGCACAGCAGATAGTACACTCCCCAGTCCCGTACAAGCTTCTCATGGCTTTACGGAAAGCAATTTCAGAGACAGGGCTCCAAAGTCGTTTTACGAGGGGCACGCTTCAGCAAGTGTGCGAAACCACCATGTGGATTCCTCACGATTGGAAAGCCGTCATGAGGATGATGCTTACCCCCAGCCAGTACATGATTTGGGACAGTGAGTTCCGCCTAGAGGCGCAAGCTCGGGCTGCCAGGCTGGGAGGCGCGGTAATCCCTGACCAGTTGTATGGTTCAGGTGCCTTTGAGTCCATCAACGCTCAAATCAACTTGCCTCTCGCCACCCTAGAGATGTCAGCCGAGGCTGCCTATAGGGCATACTTCAAGGTCCCAGCGTCTGGCAAAACGGCCAAAAATTACACCGCCATTAAGCAGGGAGCCCAAGAGCCCTACATGGACTTCATCAATCGCCTGGAAGAAGCAATCAGCAGGCAGATTGACAATGAGCAGGCCCAACAAGAGCTCATGATTAAGTTAGCCAAAGACAACGCCAACTTGGACTGCCGTAAAATCTTGCAGTCCTTGGGCAATCGCCCTGACTTGACCTTAACGGACATGATCCGAGCATGCTCCGACGTTGGCACAGACTCCTACAAGATGGGTCTGCTAGCGGCAGCAGTGCAGGGGGGAAGAAGACCTAATGGCAAGAACAAAGGGGCATGTCACACTTGTGGCAAGGTCGGTCACTTCGCTAGGGAGTGCCGATCCAAGGGAGGTGGGCAAAAGTCCGACCGTCCCAAGGCTCCGAACACCTTCTGCCCGAAGTGCAAGAAAGGCTACCATTGGGCCAGGTATTGTCCGAGCTCGGGAAACAGGAATCCGGGCACGTCTCTGGCCCCAGTCCAAACAGAGGCTTCCTTCACCCAGATCCAGAACTCCCCAGAACTAGACTAGATTCTAGGCACATTCCAGGCACTGCGAGGGCACAGGCCAGCCCCAAGGGCAGCACAGGGCTAGAATTGACTTGCCAGGCGGACGTTACATGCGACCTGCCAGGTACAGTCTATCTGGTCGACACCCAGTACATGGGACCCCTGCCCAGAGGCTTTATAGGTTTAGTTTTGCCCCGTAGTGTAGCTGGAGCACGCAGAATTTTTATAATTCCAGGAGTCATCGACTCGAATTTTTCAGGCATTCTCCAGGTCCAGCTTTGGACACACCTGCCCCAAACAATCCACAAGGGAGACACCTTAGCGCAACTGATCATGGTTCCTTGTCACTCGCCAGCAGGCAGCCAGGGAAGGCTCAGGGACAGCTCAGAGTCCGGTTCAGCAGACCGCTCGAGCGCGAGTGAGGCAGTGCAAGGATACCAGGTCTTAGTGACAGTGGAGACCAACATTGAGTGGAAGCAGCGCCCCGTTATCGAGGTATTTTTGAACAAAAGGGTGTTCTCAGGGTTACTCGATACCGGAGCGGATGTGACAGTGATCAGCAGGAGCCAGTGGCCAAGAGAGTGGGCCATTGAGCCGGTCTCCGATGTGTGGGGGGTAGGTGGAGTTCAGGAAGCGTTTAGGAGCCGAGAGTGGGTAGAAGTCACAATCCCAAGGGCTGACGGCACGGCGGTAATTCGGCCGCACATTCTTGACGTGCACGTCAATCTTTGGGGGTGAGACATTCTGCAGCAGTACGGTGCTACGCTTACCTTCGGGTAATGGCGTTGCCACTTAAATGGCTCACCGACACTCCGGTCTGGGTAGAACAATGGCCGGTAGTGGGAGAGAAATTAGTTGCCCTCAAGCAGCTAGTTAAGGAACAGCTAGACGCAGGACACATAGAACAGTCCACCAGTCCCTGGAATTCGCCAATTTTTGTGATTAAGAAGAAGTCGGGGAAGTGGCGACTCCTCCACGATCTCAGAGAGATCAATAAATGCATTCAGCCGATGGGTCCGCTTCAATGCGGCATCCCAAATCCGAACATGATTCCCGAGGGGTGGGAGATTCTAGTCGTAGATCTCAAGGATTGCTTTTATACAATCCCCTTAGACCCCAGGGACCGGGAAAGGTTCGCCTTTACAGTGCCGGTCGTGAACCACGGAGAGCCCACGCAGCGTTACGCGTGGAAATTTTTTCCACAGGGCATGCTCAATTCGCCCACCCTGTGCCAAATTTATGTTCACGGCGCACTGGCAAAGTTCTGAAGCCTTTACCCTAAAGCTATTGTTTGTCACTTCATGGACGACATTTTAGTAGCGTTGCCGCAACTTGGCAGCGAAATGTTTTCTGACCTCCAGGCCAGCCTGGGGGACAAAGGCTCACTCATTGCCCCGGAAAAAGTGCAGAGAACTGAGCCCTTCTCGTACTTGGGCCATCGGCTTCTCCGCTCTTTTGCAGCGCCAGTTCTGCCTCAGATAAATTTACAAGACTCAGTCACCCTTGTAGAGTTGCAGCAAGTTTTGGGAACATCAATTGGGCCAGACCGTATTTTCGTTTAGATACGGATCTTCTAAAACCGCTCTTCTCGCTGCTAACCTTAGGTAAGCAGCCGGCAGACCGGATAAAAATCTCTCGAGACGCGCGCTTGGCGCTCGAGAAGGTGAACCAAGTTCTCAGCCAGAGGTGGGTGGATAGGATCGCCCAGGGGCCATATGACCCGATCCTGAATTTGTACGTCGTACGGTCAGGATCCATGTTCACTGGGGCACTAGGAGTGGACTCAGAGAAAGGAGCGAAAATTGTGGAATGGGTCTACTTGCCTAATACATCTTCACGGAACATCGTTCCGCCCCAGGAGCTGGTTTCCGCGGTGATCTACCGCGGCAGGCTGAGAGCAAGGGACATTTCTGGGCACGATTTAGCTAAGATCATAGTCCCGTTCACCAAGGAACAAATTCATCAGTTAATGCAGCTAGGCGACTCGCTTCCGATAGCCCTGGAAGGTTTCACTGGGAGTCTAGCATATCATTTGCCCAAGGACCCCAGACTTGTTTCACTGCAAACAGGAACGGTCAGCTTGTTCGAATTGCTCTTGCTGGTCCCGCTTCAGGGGGCCAGAACAGTTTTCTCTGATGGAGGTCGCACCTATGGTGTCTTGACCTGGCAGGAGGGCGAAGCTTGGCACACGCTGTTAACCCTTCCACAGAAGTCCGCGCAGCGGGCAGAGTTGGCAGCCGTGAACCTTGCCTTGCGCACCTTCGCCAAAGAACGGTTAAACATCATTACTGACAGTCTATATTTATTTATTTTATTTATTTATTTATCATTCACATTTGTAAATGCCGCCCACTCAGGCAGAACCCGACTCAGGGCGGCATATGTTAGGAATTTACTCCACAGTCTACCGGGAGCTTACATCACTCCCGCGATAGACAAGAATTTGCTTAGTTTGTTTCTCACTGCTCAATTTCATCTGCGAAACCGCACGGAGCCGCTCTATATTGCCCACATCCGAAGTCACCAAGACCTACCGGGTCCGATTTCCGCGGGCAATAGCAGAGCGGCCGCGGCCGCAAGGGAAATTCAGCAACGTTCAGTTTTGGGAGTTTTTACTACTCCAATCCAGAGTCATGCCTTTTTTCACCAGAACGCCAAGGCACTCGCCAGACAGTTCAATCTGCCACTCTCTCAGGCCCAGGGTATAGTTCGCTCTTGCCAGCATTGTGCAGGAGCACCGGGGGGGGCCCTCGTGGGGGGTCAACCCACGAGGGACAGAGGCTAATCAGGTATGGCAGATGGACGTCACGCATGTGCCGCAGTTCGGCAGATGGCAATACATGCATGTCTGCATTGACACTTTTTCTCAATTCGTTTGGGCGACGGCGCAGAAGGGGGAGGCTGCTTCCCACGTGGAGCGGCACCTCCTTTCCTGCATTGCGGCGATGGGCAAGCCGCGGCACGTGAAGACGGACAACGCGCCGGCCTACAGTTCCAGGCAGTTGGCCGCCTTCATGGCTACTTGGGACATCAAGCACACATTCGGAATTCCCTACAATCCGCAAGGGCAAGCGATTGTAGAGCGGGTCAATCGGACGCTAAAGTCCTATATTGACAAACAAACAGAAAGGGGGGAGCCACCAGCCCTCCCCAAATCACAGGGAGAAGCACAGTTCTGCCTGAATAAGGTATTGTTCACATACAATCACCTTAATGTTTTTTCGGATTGTACGCCGCAGGAGAAGCATTTCCGCCATTCGGAAGCTCTCCCGCGACCTATGGTCTGGTACCGAGTGCCACCAGACCCTTCTTGGAGGGGCCCGGTGCCGCTCATAACCTGGGGAAGAGGGTATGCTGCAGTTATGTCTCCTACAGGTGTCGTTTGGATTCCAGCCCGGTGTGTCAAGCCCCACTTGGAACCGCATGGCGTGGAACCAGACCGGCCCGAGTCCTATCCCGGAGATGGAGGACCTCACCCTGACCGAGAGGACCCGCCGGAGGAAACGGCCGCTGATGCCCAAGATCACCTGGGGGATGGTCAAGATTCTTTGCAGTGACGCCCAGGAACGCCGTTCAGCGCGAGGAGAAAGAGCCGACACCGGAGAACCTCACAGCTGCAGTTTTTGCCCAGATTCACGCCAACACAGCGGCGATCACCATCATCCTGGCCCTTTCCCTGCTTTTGGGGGGAGGCGTTCAGGCTACTCCGATCCAGGCCGGCGGCTTGCCGCCTGGCGAAGATATCTCCGCACGAATGCGGTACAACTTGTGGGAAAGGTTGGCGGGCCTCGTCAACCAGTCCGATTTTTGCCTACAGCAGGACATTGGCTCTGCATCTATCCTCAGCACCTGTCTCATCCCCGTGTGCCACACTCTGGACGCGCGCACCAAGGATGGCGACTGGTTGCTGAAGGCGTTCTTTGGCCCACACACTCCTACCACCTTCTCAGCATACGCACGCTGGGGGGGATTGCGACTTGCGTCAACCTTGCCGGCTGACGCAGCCACTCTTCATACCCCTCGAGTGGCGGTCAGTCCGGACGCTGCTTGTACCCGAATGACCGGCTGCACCTCAGGCGGTCAGACTCGGCGCCGCTGCCTTGACCCCGGCAGCGGCAACTGGACTTGTAATAAACCAGAGACCCTCGTTTCGCTGTACGCTCACGTCACCCTACCTTCCGGGTGGTTTTTCACCTGCAACCAGTTCACATGGAACTATATCCCTGCGAATCTGTCGGACTCAATGTGTTGTATCAGCCATTTGACACTGTTACTTCCTACTAAGGACATGGTTGCCCCAAGCACAAATGACACGAATGTACCAAATGTTGACATTTCCTCACTCATACGGCACACACGCACAACCCAGTTAGACAGCTCTTGTGACAGTAGCTTTAGGGTAATGAGTCCCGCTGAGTACGTATCACTAGCAGTCAGCCTTGTCGGCGTGCCAGGCCTGGCCGTCGGCAACGCACGGAGGATTGGCCGCTTGGCCTGCGGTTTGGCAAAAGCCATTAACCATACCTCCACAGCGATAGCGCTCCTCAATCAGGAGCAGGCAGAACTTCGCCATGCTGTTCTTGACAATCGAGCGGCTATCGACTACCTCCTCTTGCTGCACCACCTGGGTTGCGAATCTTTTCATGGAATGTGTTGTTTCAATCTTACTGATAACTCCCGTAAGATCCAAAGCCAGATCACGAACCTCCACACCATAGTCCAGGGCATTACTGAGGGTTCCGCATGGGGAGCTTGGTGGAGTTCCCTGTGGGATTGGATGTGGTCATGGATCCCCTGGGGGTGGTTGCAAACGGTGCTTAAGGTAGTGGTGGGGATAGCCATACTAGGCATTACGCTTTGCTGTTTTGCTCAGTGCATTCCCTCGCTGATCTCCAAGTGCCGCCCCAGGGAGAAATTCCGTGACGTCATACCCGCTCAACAGCTGATGCCGCTCTTGCGCAAGGTCGCCAGTCAGGTCCTTAAATAGAAAATAAAGGGGAGATGTGGATTCCCCATGCCCCGCAGGGCATGGAACGGCCCGCCAGAGGCCACCGCGGTGAGAGACTCTCCCAGCCCGTGGGCTCTGCGGCCGCCAAATTAAGGGGGGTGAATAAAATATAGGGGTTGATTCACCCAATTACCGTGACCTGACCTACGACTCTGCCAAGCAAGCAGATAGCTGACTCCGGTCAAACATTAAGTGCATAGCCCATCTCCCGGCTCGGGGGAAATCCCTGGCGCAAATAAGCCATGTTTGTCCCTGCCTAATCCCCAAGACAATGAGGCTCCTAAGTCCATGTTTGCCCCAGTTAATTAACTTCCCTTTGAGGTGTTCCCCATTAACCCGGGTACGTGGGTGAGGTAATTTTCCAGCCAGGTGACAGCTTGCCACCGTTGCTCTTTTTCCCCTATAAATGATGTTGCCTTTCTTCAATAAAGCACTGATCTGATCTCGCTCCTGTTGCCTCGTGTTGTCATTGATCAGTCTCCTCCGGGCTCTAACGCCGCCCTAGCGGCCAGACATCGCTACAAGACTGGAGTTAGACTGGAGGCCAGCACAGGATAAGCATAGCTGTCCAATTTCCTGTTTTGGCCAGGAAATTTCCCTTATTTGACAGAAATTTCCCAAAACTTGACAGGTATGTTCTACTGGTCAAGCTGTCTGGGAACACTGGGAGTTATAGTCCAAAACGTAGCATTTCTGAACTCTGGGATAATAGGACTTAAGACTCCAATGCAGCTCATACATTGCTTCTATGTAAAGACAGGTGTTTGCTATTAATTTGCTTCAGCTTTAGGTTTTGGCACAAATCGCTGCTGGCTATGTAATGGCTTCCCAAAGGATCCTTGTCCAGTCGGTGGATGATATACTTGGTATTTTTGTCTCTGGATTACCTGGCAGAAAACCGTAATCAATCTTCTAATACTCAACAGCATTTGTTACTACTATATATGCTTTAAACAACACTGTCAATAAAGCTGGTTAGCTATGGCTGCCACAATGTGCCTCATAAAACATCTATTTCAAAGGGAAGAAATATCTGTCCAATACAGTAAGTTATTTTTAAAAAGCATTTAAAGTGTGTGTGTGTGGTTTTTTGTTTGTTTGTTTGTTTTTTGGGGAGTGTTACCTAATTAAAAATGTTGAATGGGCCAACTAAGATCTATCTCTATGGCTACTCCAAGAGTAAATATTAGGTAATACTATTTAGATATTACTCATCATTATAGTTCTTGGGCTACAGTTGTGACATTTTCTGAAGGGTGAGTTTCATTAATCAAATTCTATAAGTAAAAGCAGAATTCTGGAGGAGGAGGGCAGTAGGTTCTATAGTTTATACTCAGGAAACCATCCAGTGGTTGATCTGAAACCCAATTCTTCTTCTTTCGTGTTGCAATCAAACCCTGGACTGCCAAAATGAAGCCACTTTCTTCAATTTGCCATTGCCCAAACCCAAGTCCTCCTTGGTGCATACCTCTGGTAGCAATTGGCAGAAAGTAAATGAGCTGGATTCTGTATCTCTCCACATTCTCACAGTTTGTTGCTGTCTGTCAGAAGCCCCCACATGAACACGTTGGTCTTGCATTTAGGGACTCCCACCCTCAGCCTATTCAGGGTCCTCCAAGTGACATAAGGGAGGTTGAGGTCCACAGTTATATCCTTTTTTAATGTTGTTCTTTGTCCAGTGAGCTCCATCTTCTATTTTGGTTTTACTTTTGTGTACCCTCAAGAATATTTGTTCTTGCCATGAAGCTCTTCCTGGATTTGAGCCATTGGACTTGAGGCTCATATCCATTCAGAGGGTGTTGAATGTCCTTCTCTTGGTTAGTTCTCTTGGCGTCTGCTGCTACTTCTCTCCTTGACTTAAGTGGAGCAATACCAACAAGAAGGTACATTTTCTCAACTGGTGTAGGTTTGAGGCATCCTGTCACTATATGCATGGCTTCATTAACAGTGATGTCAACTTGTTTTGCGTGTGTAGATGTGCTCCATACTGGAGCAGTATAATCTGCTGCAGAGACGCTCGTGGCCAAAGCATGGATGGTTGAGTTCCCCGTTTATAGTTTGTTAGTTTCCTGATGATGATGTTGTTCTCTGTACTAACTTTGGCTTTGATATTCAGGCAGTATTGTTTAAAAGAGAGTGTCCTGTCAAGCGTCACACCAAGGTACCTGGTGCTAAACAATGCTGTAATTTGTTCCCTTGCCACATAACATCGAACTCAATGCTTGCCTCCCGGTTTCAAAGGTGGAAAACACATACTTGAGTCTTGCTTGGATTAGGCTTCGAATGGTTGATGTTGTAATACTGTCCTAGTTTTCCAGCTACCTCATCAAAGCTTGATTTTTGAAATAGCCATTGTTGTGGTCATCCGCACAGATGAACAATTTTGTATTGCCAGGAACTGGTTGATCGTTTGTATATATATTATACAGTGTTGGAGACAATACACTTCTTTGGGGCAGTACATTCTTCTGCAACCTCCATCTGATGTTCTTTCCATTAATCATCACATAAAATCTCTGGTTCTGGAGGAAGCTGCCAAAGACCCTAGTAAGCTTGTTATTTTTGGTAAGAATTTTTATTTTATGGAGCAGAATCCTATGATTGACAGTATCATATGCTGCAGTTAGGTCAATGAAAGCCACGCCTGTAATTTGCTTTCTTTTGATGCCATCCTCAATGTGTTGTTTAAGGTTAAGGATTTGACCACAACATGACCAGACCAGCCTGAAGCCCTTTTGCTCCCTCATGATCATTCCAACAATAAATTCGGAGATATGATTGTGAATCATCCATTCCAGTGCCTTATAAAGATGATAGTTTGAGGGGTTATCTCTCAGGAAGTATACAGATTTTCAAATAGAAACAACAGCTGGGTCTGAACATTCTCCCACCAACTTAGAAATATTTAGCATTTAACAAAATATAGCTAATAAACTGGTTCTGAAATTGCCTTATTGGCTGAGGATGATGGGAAGTGTAGTCTATCATTTTCTGGGTGGCTCTGTACCTGCACATTTAAGGGGTCCTGATGGTGGAGAATGTAAAAATTTTTGAATCAGAATGTACTGTCGATAATACCAAGGTCACAGCTTCTATTTTTATTCAGGCCAAATGTTTTTCTCACCTAGTTTTTATTCTAGTCATTGAGTTTGAGTGAAAAGAAATATATAGAGAGAAGGAACAGAGGATAATTCTGCAGAAAATACAGCAAGTACAAAGTTAAACAACTCATTTATTAAAAGACAGGAGTTTTTCTGGATATGTTCAGAATATCAGCCCATTACTACTGAAAATTCTATGGCTTCTTAATCTGTTTCTGGCTTTCTTTATATAAACAGAAAAGACATATGCTAGTTTTTGTTGTCATTATATGCAGTCGCCTCAACTTTTAACAGATTTTTTAATGTACAGAATGTGAATTGTTCAAGGAGTGGTTTAGACATCTGGCTATGGAGCAAAAAGTTGTGAGTTCAGTTCCCCACCATGCCATCTTGACAGGGACTGGACTCAATGATCCATAGGGTTCCTTCCAACTCTACAGTTCTAAGATTATTATTATATTGCCAGCCTCAATGAGTTTCTATGGCTGACTAGGGACATACACTACACTGGCTCTCAGATAGACCATTAGGCATCTGTTCTATGAAGTAAGTGGGTGCTTCTGTTGCATTGATACCATTTGTCTGTCCAAGCAAGCACAGAGAATTTTGGTCCTTTGGTATATCACTCTGCTACTGACAGCCAGCCAGCCAGCTCTAATGTGATGGTAAACCTGGAACTAAACACAACGTGAGATGCATGTTAAGGGCATGTCTGTTAAGGCCCTTAAGACCTGCTCCTTGTGGAATTTAGCAGATTGGGTAAACAAGGACATTTTAAAATAATATACTGTATGTTAAATCAAAAGGTTCTGTTGTTTCCTGAATAAATGTGTATATTCTATTAAACCTTAGTATGCGTATCTCCTGTAATACATAGCCCAAGAACTATAATGATGAGTAATATCTAAATAGTATTATCTAATATTTACTCTTGGAGTAGCTATTGAGATAGATCTCAGTTGGCCCATTCAACATTTTTAATTAGGAAACCCATCCACCCCCCAATACACACACACTTTTAATGCTTTTTTCTTTTTGCTCTGAGACTAAAAATTACCAAAGAGGTTTTTTTTTGTTCTTGCTGGGTTCACCTGGAATGTTTCTTTTGGAGTTAACCTGCAGTAAGTATGCAGCTACATCAGGAAACAAAAACATTGCAGCACTTTAAAGACTAACTGCTACATTTTAAATGTGAGATTTCATGGAGCAAGTCCACTTCATCAGACAAGCAGCTATGCAGCTATAGTTTCTCAGCTGGCACGCTGAAAACCAAATTAGATGTTGCAGGAAATGTGTATTCCCTGCAGTTTACTGCTTTCTCCTCTACAGTAGGATTTTTTTTTATATGCTTCAGTAATATGAATAGTACTCTAAGCCTGGGTTTACCTTGCAAGTTTTAATCATGACACAAATCTCACTAAATGCAGAATTCAGAGGTGAGGAAAAGCACATGTTACCACTTTCACCACTTGAGGAAGCATCTCCTCCAAATATGTACAAAATGTCTATCCTAGTTGGACCCAGAGAGATATGTAATAAGTAAGTAAGTTGTCTGGGTTGCATTAGAAGTGTTTAGTGAGTTAATAAGGCAAACATTCTTTCCTGCTGGCACTTTGGTTTGGACCAATCATTTGACACTTCTGTATTCCTTTGTTGTATTTGGCCTACTTGGCAAGCATTTGCTTTTCATTTGAAGGAACAGACGCAGACGTCATTGTTGTACTATTGCTGTAGTGAAGGAAACTGAAGGACTGGGTGCTCAACTGATAGACAGATGATTAGAGTTCTTTGGAAATGTAATAGTAGGTTTGAAACAGAATGCAGTGTGCTATTTGAGCTTTTCATTTAACATTTGCTTAAGACATAAGAACATAAGAACATAAGAACAGCCTTGCTGGAACAGGCCACAGCCCATCCAGTCCAGCATTCTGTCTCACACAGTGGCTCACCATTTCCTTCAGGGTATTCCCAAGGAGATGCCTTCACCTGCTTAGGATTCCCTGGAAATGGCATTGAGAGATATCCTGCCTATCTCTCCAACCCGGAGGTTGTCCTTAGGTAGCCATAATTATAGCCATTGATAGCCTTGTCCTCCATGAACTTGTCTAATCCTTTCTTAAAGCTGTCAAGACTGACAGCTGTCACCACTTCTTCTGGCAGGGAGTTCCATAGACCAGTAATCCTCTGGGTGAAAAAGTACTTTCTCTTATTTGTTTGAGAACTAGTACCCAAAAGTTTCATGGAGTGTCCCCTAGTTCTAGTGTTGTGTGATAGGGAAAACAGTTTTTCCTTATCCACTTTGTCCACACCGTGCATGAT
Source organism: Bradypodion pumilum (assembly GCA_035047305.1). Lineage (NCBI taxonomy): Eukaryota > Metazoa > Chordata > Lepidosauria > Squamata > Chamaeleonidae > Bradypodion > Bradypodion pumilum. Next base: position 198,595,289 of record JAWDJD010000001.1, read on the forward strand.
TTTATAAACTTCAATCAGGTCACCTCTTAGACGCCGTCGTTCAAGAGTGAAAAGGCCCAACCGTTATAAACACTATTTTCAAAAAGCATGTTACCCTCATAAGTGCAGGGTGATCCTGCAGAACACATTAAGAGAAGTAGTATCTAACCCAGTGGTTTTCAATGTGGGGCCCATGCCCCACAGGGGGGATTTCAATTCCCAGAAGCCTAAGTCAGTACATTGGCCAGTGCTCCCTGCTCTCCCAGAGTCCATCCCAATGGCTTCGGGATGGAGAGCAGGTTGGAGCCGCCGATGCTGCCTCCGCCCCTCGAGCTCGGTCCGCCCAAGAGGCAGCAAAGGAGCCACGGCAGACGCCATTCGCCAGCGCTCCCTGCTCTCCCAGAGCCCACCCCACCGGCTTCGGGATGGAGAGCAGGTGAGAGCCGCCAACGCTGCCTCCACCCCTCGGGTTCGGCCCGCCCGAGGGGCAGATAAGCCCGAGAGCTCCATGGACAGATCTAATTGACTGCCTTGCCACCTGCATACTGGACCTTGCTTCAATTGGAGCCCAGCTGTGACTTTATTGTATTGCATTTTTTATGCTTGTTTGATTTGCTTATGCACATTTTTGTATTATTGCATATCCAGTTTGTATTTTGATCATGTATATTGATTGTATTGCTTATATTTTGTTGCATTGTATTTTTGTATTGTTACTTGTTGGGAACCGCTCTGAGTCACCCGTTGGGCTGAGATTGAGAGGTATATAAATTAAATTGATTGATCGATTGATTGGCTGATCAGTGCTTTGAGGAATTGACTTAGGCTTGTCCAGAAACCAAAGGTTCGGAAACACTGATCTAACCCCTATTTATTTTTCACTTTGTTTATAAAGCTACTTCAAGGTACACACACAGATTAACTGACAGGGAGGAGTGCATATCAAAGATAACTTGAATCTGTGACTTACTGGAGGACTTCCATTTAGTATTGACTGATGGACAGCCACAAAGGATACTTCTTTTTTTGCTACTAAGAGGCTAAAGTCCGAGCCTCGACTGACATAGCCTCATGACTCACCTGCTCAAATGGAGGCCTCTCTCTCTGATCGACTATGGCAGGGGTTCTCAACCTTATAAAGCCAGGGGCCAGGTCACGCTCCCTCAGACAGCTTTGGGGGCCAGATGGCCATTTCGCCCTTCCTCCACCACATGGCACTTCCTGGTGTGGTGGAGGCGGTAGGGGGCCCCACAGGCCGCATTTGGCCCATGTGCCGCAGGTTGAGAATCCCTAGACTATGGTCTAGAATAGAAGCCCACACAGTCCATTAAATAAATGAGCCTTTCTCCACAAAGTCATCCCCTGCTCCTGCCAAACAATCCCGAAACCTTTGTGAAGGCTGAGGTGAAGCAGCTGGCCAGCAGCTTTTTGTGAGTTATTAGGGAAAAGCCACTCTCACAGCTGGAGAGAAAATAGCCTTGGCAGCATTGGCCTTCCATTATGGAAGCTGAAAAGTCCTTTTCAGGGCGGAAGGGGAACTTCACCAGCTGTCAAGGAGCTGAAATATTTAAAGGGCGCACATGCACACACAAAATACCCTGTGCTCACAATGGGTAGAATGCAGGGGTCCTGCCACAGGAAATTAAAGCCCCCGTGGGAAATGAGGATATTGTGGGCTGATGAGTTTACTTTTCGAAATCAATAAGTCTTTCAGTAAGTGGTGATATCAAGCACTTTCCTGTGCTCTGGGAGGGGAAAAAACCCTCTCTCCGGTTGGCTCCATCTTATTCATCTCGGAACAACCCAAAGGAACTGCAGAGATTTTCAAAAGCCGTTGACTTGTGCTCAGGTTGTAGCCCAGATATATATTGATCTGGAAGATTAATGTTTCGGGGAAAGCACGAATTACACTACATAGTGCCATCCGTTATGACCTTGTTCCCTTCTGTTCTACTTCTCACTGCTTTAATTTATTGTGGGTTTTGGGTGTGTGTGTTTTGAAATACAGTAAATCAGTTTGAGTATGAATGCTGAATCCACATATTTGCCATAAAATGTGTGATGGACTGCAATTTGCAGGGAGAGGGGAAATTCGTAAAATGTAGCCTAGGAGAAACTGAAACATGGATGTTTACCACATAACTGGAGAATTAGATTCCTTTCTTGCATGAAAAGAAAATAACCAATGGTGCTCTTAGGTAAAGGTAAAGGTTTCCCTTGCTCGAAAACAGTTGCATCCGACTCTAGGGTGCAATGCTCATCTCTGTTTCAAAGCCGAAGAGCCAGCGCTGTCTGCTTCTGCAGATGTTTCTGTGGTCATGTGGCAGGCATGATTAGAAACCAGAGCACATGGAATGCTGTTACCTTCCCACCGAAGTGGTCCCTATTTATCTACTTGCAACTTCTTGCTTTCCAACTGCTAGGTGAGCAGGAGCTGGGACAAAGATGGGAGCTCATTCCATCCTGCAGTACTCGGGAATTGAACTGCTGACCTTCCGCCTTCCAGTCAGTGTCTTATCCACTTGAGCCACTGCAGTTGGAGAGGAGTCTCTGACTTTTCCAGACAGTAATAAATCGCTTCTCCTATCATTCTTCAATGCTGGCTGGGTTGAGAGGGGCTGATAGGAACTGGAGTTCATCAATATTTGCACAACCACAGGTGCCCTCCTTTCATCATCATCATCATCATCATCATCATTATCATCATCATCATCATCATATTTGAAGAGAGGGCATGGAAAGACTGGTTAAAAATTGGAGATTACAAAATAAATTCTTCTTGGGGACACAGGAGCATGTTGTGACATGGAAATACCTGTTTACCTTCATTTTTTTCTTTATGTTTTAGAGTTCTGTCTCTGTTTGCCTTCACTGATCCAACTACACTTTCTATATTTTATTTTATATTTTTAAATAAAATATACATCATATTGTTTTATCTCCTATGTTTTTGTCCACTCTGAATACACATGAGCTTGTCCAAAACTAAGCAGGACCAGGACTGGTTAGAACATGAATATCTCTCTCTCTCTCTCTCTCTCTCTCTCTCTCTCTCTCTCTCTCTCTCTCTCTCTCTCTCTCTCTCACACACACACACACACACACACACACACACACACACACACACACACACACACACACACACACACACACACACACACACTGGAATATCAGGTTTCTCCACGAATGGCATGCCATTCACAAGCAGCAGCCTCTTCCCTATTGGCTGTTCTTTTCCTGTGCCACAGTGCTGCCTCTCCAGGCAGAACACCTCTGAGAAGGAGATGCTGAGACATGGGCAACCTGGTGGCCAGCGTCCCATGTTTCCAGAATCGCCAGGACTCAAATTAGGCCTCAGGGTAATTTGACTGCGTGACCCGAGCTTCCCAGAATATAGAAACTTGAGAGTGGCAAGATAGTGCAGAGAGTTAGGTATCTGATGACAGAAATGAAAGTTGGGTTTCTCATTGTGCCTCCCTGGAGGATATGCAACCTGGATAGCCTTGGGGACCTTGCTTAGTCCTAGGATCATAGGTGTCAAGTATCCTGTTTTGCCCGGGGAAACCCCATAATTTAGCCCTCTTTCCTGCCATCATATATTTTTTAAATAATCTCCTGTATTTTTAAAAAAAAAAACAGAGGGCATGTAGATCTCCCGTATATTATTGCATTATTATATCTTTATTTATGATGTATGTTCCTCATACCAGAGCCAAAGAGGAGAGTTCGGCTCCCCCAGGTGGAGAAGGAAGCACCCCCTAGGCACTGCCATTAGCACTACTACTGCTGCCCCTCACGAGGAAGAAGGCAGCAGGCCAGCCTTACAGTGATAATTCTATTTTAAATCTCTTTCCCCATTCTCTGGTGTGACAGCATTTCATATTATGGTGATTTTTCATGGAACTGTTTTTTACACTTATATCAGTTAGTTGTCTACTGTCTTAGCCTTGTGTGCCTCAATTTCATTTTTTAAAACTCTGTGTTTAAGAGAAAACCACAGAAATATCCTCTTTATGTTGTATGCAAATATACTTGAAGCTGATTGGCTCATTGTCTCTTCTCTCTCCTGGGAAAGAGGGTGTTAAAGGGAAGAGACAATGAGCCAATTGGCTTCAAGTATATTTGCATACAATATATTGAGGATGTTTCCATACAGACAGGTTAGAGGAATCACAGCCCCTGCCTGCTTACGGGGTCCAGTAATGCTGTCTCTGGTATTAAAGAGAATATACAACCCTCAATTCTTATCCTTTGCTAATTTGTATAATGCATTTTTAAAACTCTGCAGCTTGGAGCTCAACCACAGACTGTTGTTGTCTCTGGTTGTTCTGATATTTTTGTGGCAGAATTAAAATATCATCCGAGTACCAGCATTCAGTGTTGGATATACTAAGATACACTAGATTATCCCAGTAATACCTGTTTGCACACATTTGTCTAGTCATGCCTGCCACATGATCACGGAAATGTCTGTAGAAGCAGACAATGCTGGCTCTTTGGCTTTGAAACAAAGATGAGCATTGAACCCTAGAGTCGGATACGACTGGCTTTCGAGCAAGGGAAACCTTTACCTTTACAGGATGGCCTTCATGGCTGCTGTAGATGTTCTGTGGCGCAAGGCAACACCATATATTGCCCAATCCTTTTACCACCTCTCACGACATGGACACGAGGTTGAGCTTTGAGAGGTGATGGAGAGAAAACATCAAATAAATAGTACAAGGACACAAAATAAAAATGGAAGGGACTGCAAGAAGTGCCAGAGCAAGAACTTTTTATCTTCCTCAACACGCAAAGGGGTAAAAGAGGAAGCAAAGAAGAAGGGAGAATGTCCTGCAGCATGAAAAAGCAAGTACCAAACAAATAAGCAAAAGAAATACCCAGAAGTATTTATTTTGTTTCCTACTGGTTCTTAAAATAAAAAAAGCATTGTCTGTGCAAACATTTTTAAAAGGCTTGGGAATTTTTCTGTCTCCGTTTCCCAGAATTTGCTATGGGATCAGTATAGTTCTCTCTCTCTTTCACACACACACACACACACACACACACACACACACACACACACACACACACACACACACACACACACACACACACAGGTTTGACCAAAATGGAAATAAAATTATTAAATTTGGCTTTTATTCATTTACATCAGAGGTGTCCAAACTCAATGGCCCATGGGCCAGATCTGGCCCCAACACCAATTCATCCGGCATGCACCACCTATGTCGCTCCCTGAAGTGGAAGTAAAATGCACCCGCACATGCACAGAATGCTGCTGTAAATGCACCCGTGGTTGTCTTAAATACATTTACGACAGCCACGGTGCATTTACAGCAGCATTCTTATCATGTGTGGGTGTGTTTTACTTCTGCTTCCAGTGGGAGGAACGAACTGACTGGCCCACTGAACCACGTGACCAGCCTGCGGCCCAAAAGGTATGGGCACCCCTGATTTACATATACTATATTACATTCATTTTCAGTGTTTCATTCAAAATAAACTTTAGGAGAAACTAAACAGATGAATATAGGTAAAACCTGGAGGATCCCCCTCCCCCTCGCATGAGTAGTGTTTGATGATAAAAGCATAAAAGCATAATGTAGTATCATTTCACCAAGGCACAATATGGATCATCCATATGGAGCAGAAGTTGATAATGCCGAAAAAGAAGCAAAAATAAACAGAACAGATGTACTTGTAAAATCAAGTCTGCATCCCAACCCTTGGGTACCTGCTTCGAAGCGTTAAAAACATCTAACTTTTATCAGATTCTGAGACTAGCGGTACTCCATACTGTGTCAGAAACAGCAAAGATCCCACTTTGCAAAACACCCTTTAAGGGAAATTTGATGTATTGAGTCTATCCAAAAATAGCAGAGAAGAAGGTGCTATGCCACTAAAGTGAGCACAAGGCAAGTTATATCATATAACAGCATCTGGTAAGCTGAAGGAACCCTATTGAATTCAATGAGAAAATGAAGCAACTCTATTAGTTTATGTAGGCTTTGGAGCAATGGTCCCAGAACGCTAAGTGCAAGCAGACACTTGTCTATGGGATGTAACATTTGGCAATTTAACACTTCTGGCAATTTTTACATGGGCTGCTACAAAGAAATGGTGCAGTGGATTTCAGTCTCTCTACTTGCCTGCAGCAGAGAGAAAAGTTTAACTTTCTTGCTCTCCCAATTGCTTTTTCATCTCAGGTAGTGTGAAACAGGTGAAAGGAAGTGCAGATCAGCACCACTTTTACCCACCCCAAATCTAATGAGCTGACGTTTGACAACTTTGGCAATGGTTTCAGGCCTTTCATAACATCTGATGGCAACATGCCAGTTTAGGGAACATTTAGGGCAGGGGTTCCCAACCTACGGCCCACAGGCCAAATAACCCGCCCCCCAACCTCACTCCAACTGTCTCCATTGCCGCTGCCAGTGGAATCGGCCTCAGACTCATTTATGGTTGTCGTAAACGCATTTATAAAAGCCGTAAATGAGTTTGTAGCCATCGTAAATGCATTTGCAACAGCCGCAGCCATGTTTTACAGCAGCATTTATGGCAGGGAAACCACCAGTCAAGCCCACTCAGCTGTCTGAGGGGACATGGTCCAGCCCGTGACTGAAAAACATAGAGAACCCCTGATTTCGGGAGTTCAGGACAGGCGGTGTGGCATATACTGCTCTGTTGTTCAACAGAGAAAAAATGCTGGGAGCTCTGGAGGAGGAGCTGTGATACTTCCATGGTTGGTCCTTCTCATTCTTTGCTCTACCTAGTGGTGGGGAGTAAACACTTCCAATACTGGGGGAATCCCCCCCCCATTTTGGGGGTTAATCCCTCTTATTAATAGAGCAGGAGATACAGTCATGGCTCCTGCCTGCCACCCTAGAAGCATTTAAAATAGAAAAAAGATGTCTTTACTTACAATTACTATTTGTAGTTACAAAAAGTAGAATTTTTTTTTAAAAAAAGGAAAATTTTGTTTGGTTGAAGGTCAGAGGAAGAAGAATATAAATAAAAAGGAACATGGAAGCAAGCAAGCAAACAAACATAAAGAGGGGGAAAGGGCTTGGCTCATATCCCAGAGGTGGAAAAAGAACTTTACCAGTATAGTTAGTGGCAAAGGGCAATCACATTAGGCTGTAAAAGCTCCTTCCCACTGATACCCAGTGTTACTGCATGCAAGATTGTTATTATCCCAACATCCAATGTATTGAATATGCTGCTATAGTTATACTATTGCTGCCAGACTTCATGCCTTTATGGTTAACAATACATTGACTGGCATGCTATGTATACCTCCCTGGGAGAATAACTTCCTCGCTAACACAGGGACATGGTGACAGCATCACTTGCATTGAAGTGACTGATTGCAGCAGATGAAGCTGTATAAGTGCAACATAATGCATTTAGAAATTACATAGAAAGCTCTTGTTTTTGTCTTGTTTTTAATGTTGGCCTATTCTAACCCAAAAGTGATTTTAAAAAAAACTAAAGCAAATCCCCAGACAGATGTGCAATCAGAAGCTTAACAACAGCATTTGAGGAAGTCGTATGTATTTAGGATACAATATTTTTAATAAAGTGGACATAAAAGGATCTACTTATATGTTGGTAGCAGAATGGGTTATGTCTCCAACAGCTGGAGGTTACAGTAGATGGGCTGTAATATAGCAGAGTAGCCACCCATCTGCTGCCTTCTCAGGGTGGAGGAGAATAAATAGCACCCACATCCCACACACGCCAGCTGTCCACAGCAGCCAGTCTTTCACCACTTGCCTAAAATAAAATAAGAAATCTTTGCTGTTGTTCAAACAGAAAGGGGGGGGGAGATAATAGTTCCAATCTGAACAAGAAAGTGAAACAGAGAGGCAAACCAAATAGTTTCAGAGCACCAGGGGTCTTTCCAAAGCTGAGAAGGGAGAGAACCTTACATATCAAACCTGGATATCCCACACACACCGCAAGCTTTGGCAAAATCTACAAAGAGTTGTTTTTTTGTTTTTTTTAGAATTTTGGATTTTTAAAAAATACAGTCAAACCTTGAGATAAGAATGGTTTGACTTAAGAAAAACTTGAAATATATCAGGAAATCTCAGGAAAAAAATAAGTTTTGAGATACAAATTTTTAATAGGATTTTTTTCAAGATATGAAATTCAATGCATTCTTATGGGAAATTCAAGATAAAATTTTTTTTTGAGATACAACCAACTTTGGGGAAAGAATTAAATTCATATGTAGAGGTTTGACTGTAATAATAATAATAATAATAATAATAATAATAATAATAATAATAATAATAATAATAATAATAATAATAATAATAATAATAATAATAATAATAATAATAATAATAATAATAATAATAATAATAATAATAATAATAATAATAATAATGACAGCCGGCTTTGCCAAGACTTCGCCAAATGAAGAAGGCACTCAGTTTACAAGGAAAGTGATTCTTAACAAACAAACAAACAAAAAAGAACACCCAGATGTACCACTTAGGCACACACTGACTGTCTACCCTTTCCTTGAAAAGGTCAGCAGGTAATGAGAATTGCCCGAGAGCAGCTAATCGGGTTCCAGAGAAGGAAAAAGTGTCCAGCCTGCATCTGTAACATTGGCAGTCCATGACTTGATGGAGCAGTTCAAGCTTTTCAGGGGTTAAATGTGTATATGTGGGGTGGGAGTATGTCAATAATTTTGTACAGTTGTATTTTGTTAGTTTTTGTAAAGTCGATAAGTAGATTTTCAATCTTGTTGTTCTGTACAGGACAATGACAATAAAGATTTATCATATCATATCTTATCGCTTACCAATCCCTCATCAGCAAAGGAATGAAAGTTTGGAAGAGGAAACAAATCGCTTTTAAACTTTTGCTTAAATAAACCCTCTGGCTCCAGTGCAGTGATAGTAAAAAAAATTGTCTGGTTCATTAAAAATAAAATTTGCTTCTGGTGAGTTATAGACAGTGGTAACAGAGAATTATGGGGTTTGGATGGTGAGAATTTCAATGTTGTTTGTTTCCGTCAGTGCAGCTGATAGTACACTGAGGCCAGGTCTAACAAAAATTGCACTCCCATACTGGTCATGGGGTCTCTCAATCATTAGTCCCATTCCAGCCACTTTGGGTCTATATCTTGCTGTCCCCTGATGTGTTTCCTGGAGCAGAAGTATGTCATCTTTGTATTTCCTGCACATGTCCACTAGGAGGACACTTTGATTAGTCGAACGTCCCTTAATATTTATTGAGATCATTGTTACAGTTGACAAAGACCTTTCTAGTGGATTCATGGTTGCCCAATTGTATTCACAATCTCATTCTGTGTACCCCAGTCCTGTGATGATTCTAGTGCCCAGCAAAGGGGGGGGGGGATGTGTGCAAATCTATCTCGTCGTCGTCTGCTACTCGTATCCAAGCATGCATGTTTCCTGGAAGTCATTTTCTCAGTTGATGGATGTGTCTCTGGTGACTCAATAAACTGATCCTGGCATGAAACATGCAACCACACACATTACACTGAATAGATGGTGGAGGGCATAGTTGATTTTGATTAAGCTTTCGAGTTTGTCGCTTAGCTTCTCATATCTGTGGCATTCTCCTTTGAAGTGATCAGTGGCAGCAGAGATGGTTTGGCACCGAAGAGGGGAATCTATGGCCGCTGCTTCCCAAGTTTGTGGGTTTATACCTGATGCCTTCATGGTTTGTTTCAGCTGGTCCTTATAACACTTCATGTTCAATATTTATTAAAACTTTATAGCAAAGAGTTAATGTTTGGTTGTGCTTTTCCCTTCTGCATCTGAAACCATGTCCTTTAATGGCTTTTTTAAAAAAAGAATGCACACCAGAGGATATATTGATATTTGTGGTTAAAAGAGTTCTTTGGTTAAACAGAAAGGTAAAATGCTTCAAAGTCTTTAGAATGAAGGTAAGCAGCTGGTTACCTGAGCCACCTTGTTGGAGAAGGTTAGGGCTTGTTTTAAACCAGGCATTGTTAAAATGAAATCAAGGTTATGCATTTTGAAAGGATCCAGTAAAATAAGAAAAAGAAACCCCATCGTTGTTTCTGTCATTATTTCATACAATATTTCATACTTTACAATGAATCTCTTACTTACCTCGGGTGCATTTTACAAAATGGGGGAGGGCACATTCCTTGAACAAATAATGTACATGTATTAGGCTTGGAGTAGACCTGTTGGAAACACTTTGGGAAAGGGTTTTTAAGAGATGAAAAATGACTAAAGTTCCACTCACCACTGCTGAGTTTTTAACAGCGATTCTTCAAGAGCCATGCTGCTAATGTTAAGTTATTTGTAACAGCAGCACAGCAAAGCGGGGTAGGTTTTAGGCAATTTTATGTTTGAATGCAAGTCTCCTAGCTAATAAACTCATTTGGACTAGATACTCGAGAGAAAGAAAAATATCATTTACTCACGAAATGAGGTCAGATACATATGCTCATGATTTTTGTTGAAGTTGGTTTAGAAAGAAGTAAAGTAAAGTCTTTCTTCCAGCCATGTGGCCTGAAACATAGGAGGAACTAAAAAGGACATCTTTCTTCTTCCAAGACAGAAAGCGAGAGAGAGAAGGCCAGAGCAAAACAAAGGCCTTAACACATGCAAATAGGGTCAGGTGATCTCTGAGACAGGAAAGAACCTTTCTAATTGTAATTATAGGCAAAAATTGCAAAACAACTTCCCTTAGTCTTTTTTGTCTCTCTGGTTATTGCATGCTGGGGTTGCACTAGGATACTCAACAGTTAAAAGGGGCTTGTTTGTTTGTTGCACTTATATCCTGCCCATCTGGGATATTCTCCCACTTTGGGCAGTGTACAACATAGCTAGGGAACAGCAAGTGTCTTCTTCTTCAATATGTACAGGTTTTCAGCCTTGTCTCTCCCTGTCAAGTGCATCCTTCTTTGCTCCTATTTTTATTTATTTATTGTTCAGACTGTCTGTATGTCCCAGTCAGGAAATATTGCCCTCATTCTCCTAATGCTGTCATCACACCTTCTCTATGGTCCTTGTTTGGCTGGGATCACCCATGAAAGGATAACTCAAAAGAAAAATACTGCTATCCAAACAATGAAAAATGTGCAGTAGCATGAGTTGAGAAGAAGTTTAGAAGTTTAGGACTCTCACCCATTCTTCTTTCACAGTGATCAGCAAACACTCTATTGGACATCTCTTCTACCTCAGGTATTTCAGTGTATCAGATATGTACGGATTTACTTTAGGATATATTTGAATGGTTATTTTATACATTATATGCTACATGGTTATTTCATACATTATATGCTACATTACATCCTGTTTCTATTCCATATCTGTAGCCCAAAGACTTAACTGAAAGCAGCGTGCATCCCAGTCTCATAAAGTATGCATGACTTCGGGGAGCGGGTGGGAAATTATTGCTTAACATTCACCAGCCTCGAGAAATTGAAAAGATTTTGCAGTCGATTGTGGTGATATTCACTTTTGTTTTCTAATGTAATTCCTGCATTTATCAGTCCCATCTTAGTAAAGTAATGTATAAAAAGAATAAAACAGATTTCTGAACTGCAAAAAAAAAGTATTAAAGCATATGAGCCTAAAGCATGATGCTTGGTCTTAAAATTACAGTTAAGTTGTTTCACATTTTAAGAAAAGAAATGGTTGATGAGCTATTTCTGGGATGTGAAAGACACAAGCTGTTATCTTTAGTAGTATTGTGGTTATGTGTATGTTATATGCCATCAGACTGATTCTGTCTAATGGCTTACTCTAATGGGATTTCTGAGATATACAGTACCTGTATTTAAAAAGTGGTTTTACCATTGCCAGGGACTGTGGTGGCTCAAGTCGTTAAGATGCTGAACTGGAAGGTCGGAGTTTGATTCCTGGGTACTGCATGACAGAGTGAGCTCCCATCTCTGTCCCAGCTCCTGCCAACTTATCAGTTTGAAAGCAAGAAATTGCAAGTAGATACATAGGGACTACTTTGGTGGGAAGGTAAGCAGTGTTCTGGAGTTGAGGCATGCCTGCCACATGACCACGGAAACGTCTGCAGAAGCAGACAGCACTGGCTCTTTGGCTATAAACAGAGATGAGCACTGAACCCTAGAGTCAGATACGACTGGCTTTTGAGCAAGGGCGACCTTTACCTTTACCATTGCCATCCCACAGTGAGTTACCACCCCCAAGCCGACATTTAAATTCAGTCTCTGGCACCTTCGTCTGACACTGTCTCATTACACCACCCTAAACCAGCAAAAATGTTATGGTTATCTATACCTATAAAATGGTGTGTTAACCGTTGGAATGTGACAAAGGATGTTTAGCCAGGCCCTACTAGCCCATAATGGGCCTCCGTTCACTTGCCCGAACCCGGTTCGCAGGTAACTGTTGGGTTGAAATTTGCGCCAGTGGGGCAGGAGCCCCCCGGACGCAAAAAAAAAGGGAACTTCAATTCCCAATGTTCCTTGCACCGCGCCACACCAGAGCCAATCAGGCTGAGCGGCGTGAGCAAAAGGAACGTTCGGAAATGCGCTACGGCCAATCAAAAATAAGCCGCAGGAAAAAAACCGCTGCACTAACTAAAATCGCACACACCAAACTACAAGCCCCAGCGTCCTGCTCGCCATGAGCACGCAGAACGCTGAGGCAGCCGGCGCGCGAAAAATAAAAATAAAAAAGGCAGGCCGCAAAACCCACACACACACACCGCCGCATACAGTGGCGATGGGATTCCTGTGGTCCAGCAACCTAGGCCGGCCCATGGAAATACCCCCCCACCCCAACGCCGCATCAAGCAGCAATGGGAATTCCCGTGGTCCGGCCACCCAGGCCAGCCCATGGAAATACCCCCACCCCAACGCCGCATCAAGTTGTTTAAGTTCATTGAGCCTGTGCTCTGCCCCCCGACCCCCTGGATTATTGTACTTTATCCTTGATGTGTAATTTGTAAATCGTTATTGTAACTTTACTGTTCACTCTTATTGTATTTATGATATTGTATTTTGATGTTATTTTTTTCCTATTGTATTTCTGTATTGGTTTATTGTATTTGATATGTTGTAATGCTGCCCTGAGTCAGCCATGCGCTGAGTAGGGCGGGGTAAAAATCTAAATAAATAAATAAAAATAAAAATAAATCAAGTGGCGATGGGAATTCCCGTGGTCCGGCCACCCAGCCCAGCACACAGAAATACCCCCCACCCCAACACCGCATTAAGCGGTGATGGGAATTCCCAAGGTCCGGCCACCCAGGCTGGACCATGGAAATACCCCACACACCCCAACGCCACATGCAAGCAGCGATACAATTTGCTTGGTCCGGCCACCCAGGCCAGCCCATGAAAAAAAACCACCCCAAAGCCGCATGAAGCGGCGATGCAATTTCCGTGGTCCGGCCACCCAGGCCGGCCCATGGAAATACCTCCCCCCCATGCCGCATCAAGCAGCGATGGGATTCCTGTGGTCTGGCCACCAAGGCCGGTCCACGGAGAAAAAACCACCCCAACACCACATGAAGTGGCGATGCAATTTCCATTGTCCGGCCACCCAGGCCAGCCCACAGAAATACCTCCCCCCCCATGCCGCATCAAGCAGCGAGGGTATTTCCACAGTCCAGCCCCCGAGACTGGACCACGGAAATACCCCCACCCCAACACAAAACAACACCAACCAAAAACAGTCAAAAATAATCAAAACCAAAATAAAAACAGAAAAAGTAAACACAAAAACATCCAAAAACACAATTAAAAAACAGTCCAAAATATTCAAAATAAAAAATAAAAAACACAAAAAGGAAACACAAAAACATCCAAAAACAAAGAAGACAAAACACACAAAAAACCCCACCCACCCCCAAAAAAACCAAAACAACCCCCCCCAAAAAAATTTAAGCCAGAGAGCTTACCACGAGACGTCTTCACTCCATGACGACCGGAACTCAGCTGAGGAAAGAAAGAGATGAGTTGCCAGAAGAAGAAGTGACACCCAGAGGACAGTAGAGAAAAATAGTAAAATACAAGAAAAGCTCACCAGCCCCACCCAGAGGCCACAAGAGAAAAAAACATTCAAAAATATTCAAAATAATAAAAATAATTCCCAAATTAATGAAATAAGTTATCAAAACATTCAAAAATATTCACAAAAATCACAAATAATTCCAAAAAAAGAAATAAGTTTTCACTAAAAAAACATCTAAACACAGTATAGAAACATTGATTTAAAAAAAAACATATTCTTACACATTCTAAAAATTATTATCCAAGGTACAACTATTTTAAAAAATTCACAAAGTAACACATTATTTGGTTAAATACAATAATTATAAAAAGTATATCATCCTTTCCTCTTTTTAAAAACCAAAAAACAAAAATAAAAAATAAAAAATCACAGTTTATAACAGCCCATGCGTAAAAATAAAAATTTAAAAAACCACAATTAAAAACTAACCTCATTTGCATAAACATAAAACAAAAACCTTCCAAAACTATTTTAAAGAGTCCGGCACCGCCAGGCAAAATATGCTAGTACAAGTATAAAAATAAAGGTTAAAAAGCTCTTGCTAACTTTAGAGCAGGGGTGCCCAAACTTTTCAGGCCATGGGCTGGTCATGTGGTTCAGGGAGCTGGTCACTATGGCCTGGGGGCCGCATCCAGCTCCCAATGCCAATTCATCCAGCCCATGTGGACACATTTTACTTCCGCTTCCTGGAGCGACGAGGTCATCTCCGTGGTTCACAGATGAACTGCGGGAGCTCAAACGGGCAAAGAGACGCCTAGAGCGCCGCTGGGTGAAGACCCAGAGAGACTCCGATTGGACACTAGCTAGAGCCGCTATTAGGGCCTATCTAGTGGCGATGGAGGTGGTGAGGCGGCAATACTTCACCACCCTTATTGCCTCCGCTGACAATCGCCCGGCCACCCTGTTCCGGGTTACCAGGTCTCTCCTTGGTAGGGGGACCCCGGTGCCTGGTTGGCAGGGGTCGGCTGAGGACTTTGCTGACCATCTAGTGGAGAAAATCGATCGGATTCGCTCTGGGTTTAATTCCGGCGTGGATGGGGAGAGTCCGGAGGGAGCTGGAGTACAGTCTTGCCATACCATCTGGGACCGGTTTGATCCAGTTGCCCCTGATGAAGTGGACAGGCTCCTTGCAGCTGTGCGCGCCACTACCTGCCCATTGGACCCCTGTCCCACCTGGTTGGTGAAAGCCTCCAAGGCGGTGACAGGTGACTGGGTTGGGGCTGTGATCAATGCATCATTGCGGGAGGGGGTGTTTCCTGCACCTTTAAAACATGCTTTGGTGCGCCCCCTCCTGAAGAAACCTTCCCTCGACCCAGCTGTCCTAACCAACTATAGGCCTGTCTCTAACCTCCCCTTTTTAGGGAAGGTGTTGGAGAAGGCAGTGGCGTGTCGGCTGCAGGGGGTGCTGGATGAAGCGGATTATCTGGACCCCTTTCAGTCAGGATTCAGGCCGGGATATGGTACCGAGACGGCATTGGTCGCACTGATGGATGATCTCTGGCGGGAGCGGGACGGTGGTCACCCATCCGTCCTTGCTCTTCTTGACCTCTCAGCGGCTTTCGATACCGTTGACCACGGTATCCTTCTGGGACGGCTCCGAGGATTGGGAATCCAGGGTAATGTGTGGTCCTGGTTTTCCTCATTTCTGAGGGGTCGTACCCAGTCGGTGTGGTTGGAGAGTGAGAGGTCCAGTCCTAGGCCCCTCAAATGGGGGGTGCCTCAGGGCTCGGTGCTCTCTCCTCTCCTATTTAACATCTACATGAAGCCGCTGGGTGAGATCATTCGTTCCCATGGGGTGCGGTACCATCAGTACGCGGATGACACTCAGTTGTACATCTCGGCCCATGGGGACCCCAGTGATGCCGTCAAAGTCCTTTCCAGATGCCTGGAAGCTGTGGGGGTCTGGATGGGGGCTAACGGGCTACAACTGAATCCCAGCAAGACTGAGTGGCTATGGATAGGGGGTTCTGCATTAACCCGGGAGCTACCATCGTTGGTTCTGGATGGGGCTATTTTGCCCCAGACAGACCCAGTGCGCAACTTGGGGGTCCTCCTGGATTCACGGCTACTGCTAGAGGAACAGGTGGCGGCTGTGACCAGGAGGGCTTTCGCCCAACTTCGGGTGATCCGCCAGTTGCGCCCACTCCTGGACCGGGACTCCTTGCTCATGGTCACTCACGCTCTGGTTACCTCCAGACTAGATTATTGCAATGCGCTCTACATGGGGCTGCCCTTGACGACCATTCGGAGGCTACAGCTGGTCCAAAATGCGGCAGCCCGGGTGGTGATGGGGTGTGGGCGTTATGCCCGTGCTTTGCCACTGCTCCGGGAGCTGCACTGGTTGCCAGTTTGTCTCCGGGTGCAATTCAAGGTGCTGGTTTTGACCTTTAAAGCCCTATATGGTAGTGGGCCGGGTTACCTAAGAGACCGCATCGCCCTGAGGACGTCTGTCCGTCCAACCAGAGCGGACCGGAGGGGCTCTCTAATTGTTCCATCAGCCAGAGGGGCTCGCCTCTCTGGCACAAGGAGGAGAGCCTTCTCCGTGTCTGCACCGGCCCTCTGGAACCTCCTGCCAACAGAGCTACGTCTCCGGACGGAATTGCTGCCTTTCAGAAAAGATCTTAAAACCTGGCTGGCGGGTCAAGTGTGGGGTGCAGGTGGAAGGGTAACCGCCATTGGGTGGTTGGTGTAGAAGAACTCTTCCCCATGGTGCCTTTGGATCCTGCAGCCCTTGTTTTTAGGGGGTGGGTAGTTTTAACTGTTTTAACTGTTTTAACTTGTGTTTTTAATTTTTATTGTGAACCGCCCTGAGTTGGCTTTGGCCGAGTGAGCGGTATATAAATGTGATAATTAAATTAAATTTAAATTAAAATTTGCTGGCTGGATGAATTGGCATCGGGGGCCGGATGTGGCCCCCTGGCTGTAGTTTGGGCATCCCTGTTTTAGAGTCTGTTTAGTCTCTCTTTACACTTCTGCCTCATTCACACGAGCATGCTCTTCCTGGACTGAAGTTCCACTCACTCCTTTTCATGCTTTCAAGTCAATACAAGAGCATAACAATGCTGTTCCTGTATTTCTAGAGGGGGCAATCTATGCCCTTTCTTGAATTATAACTTTGCAATCATTATCCATACATTTGCTCCATTAACTACTGTACTGAGGGTCAAAGTGGCTTAGTGATTAAGACCATGAGCTTGATGACAAAGACAGGCAGGTCAGTAGTTCGAGATCTAAGTGCTACACAATGGAATGAGCACCCATCGTCTGTTCCACTCCTGACAACCTAGCAGTTCAAAAGCAAGAAATTGCAAGTAGATAAATAAGTACCGCTTTGGCAGGAACGGTAACAGCATTCTGTGCACTCCGGTGTCTAGTCCTGCCTGACACATGACCACAGAAATGTCTGCAAACACAAACAGTACTGGCTTTTCGGCTGTAAATGGAGATGTGCACCGATCCCTAGAGTTGGACATGACTGGCTTTCGAGCAAGGGAAACCTTTACCTTTATCTTTAACTACTGTTTTGTCCTCTCCATAGGGTGATATTTGAATATTATCCATAATTCATACAGCTACTGGACTATCTCCAGGGCTGAGGTTTACCCTCAATTCCTTGGCCTTTCAGAGAGAAGTAAAATGTGTGGGTGGTTAGGGTTGCCATATGTCCCGGAAAACCGGGACTGTCCTGGATTCAAGATCAGAAAAATTGTCTCGGCCAGTTCAATAAAAATCATGTTAAAGTCCCAAATTTTAAAAACTTACTGATTGTGTATTATAACACACCATTAAAATAAATTTGAATTCTCGCCATCAAATGAGTGATTTCCTGCCACATTGGAGTTGGAGTATACCTGGAGACAAACCTTAACGTCCATGCCTCACACCATTGCCCGATAAGTGTGACCAGTGTGTTTCCTGAAACTGAGGACGTTAATAA
Source organism: Bradypodion pumilum (assembly GCA_035047305.1). Taxonomy (NCBI): domain Eukaryota; kingdom Metazoa; phylum Chordata; class Lepidosauria; order Squamata; family Chamaeleonidae; genus Bradypodion; species Bradypodion pumilum. Next base: position 198,613,223 of record JAWDJD010000001.1, read on the forward strand.
TCAACCATGATGTGACTTCTCAGAAGTACAACAGATTATCTTACAGTAAGAATTAACTGTTGTAAATAAATTTATTTATGTACTGATATATTTAATGTGAAAATGTTTTATAGCTGTCTTTATATTATGTTTGTTTTTTAAAAAGGCTATTTTGTAGATAACCTGCCCATTTTTCTCAAGCATACCTCTGTCCCAGTTTTGTGGGAGAGAATTATAGCACCTCTAGGTGGTGGTGGTGGTGGGTGGTGGTGGTTGTTCATGTGTTTCGTATCACTCCCAGAAGCCCTAGTAGTCATGGCACTGGTGAAGGATTTGGGGAGGTGACGACCAAAACCAAGTGGGGAGCTAAGACTAGGAACATCCTTATGGCAGAAGGAATACATCTCAATTTTCATCAGCTTTCCTGTGATCTTATCTATTCTCCAGGTATGGTTTTTTTAAAAGTAAAAAAAGGAAACCGCCCCCACAATTTGTATTACTTAATTTTCTTCATTCAGATAAAATCAATGGAATATTTGAATTGTTTGTTCATGTTTTACATTATTGTAAAATACATTGGGGATTTTCAAGCATTTTGATGTAAAACAAGCCATTAATATCAATGCGATGCTACACAATTCCTGTCAGTGCATACAACTTTAGCGAGCTCTCGATGACCCAGTGGTACTATTAGAGCAGTATTCATTGCTCTAAAAATAAAGGGAATTCAATCATATACAGATAAGTTCTTCTGATATTTTGAATATTTAAATCACAAGTGGAACTGGGCAAGACACAAAATGAGCGTGAAGGAATTTTCAATTCAAATACAATAGCATAAAAATACGTTGCTGGGGGAGAAGGAGGAGGGGACTTCACATTTCCCCAGTTGTTTGTAGAGATTAAATGAACAGGAATGAGGAAATTTTGCTGCCAACATCTCTGCTGACAATTGGCTTTTGTCTGAGAGACACTGTTTCCTTGCCAAAGGAACTAAGCTCACACAGTCTAGCAAGTCCTCTCAGGGTTTGGTATATCAGGAGACACCAATTCTGTGGGGAATTTGTTTTGCTGTCAGAACTCAAACTGGAATCAGCAGACGCTGCACTGAGATAAGGAACGCTCTTGCCCCGCTCTGTGGTGTGTCTGCATTGTGCATCTCCACAGTGCTCCATGTGTGAAATACGCTTTGGTCTTCCAATGGTGTTCCACGTGCCAGTAAGCTGGAGTGTGTTTCTTTGTGCTTATGCCCATAGTCTAAGGGAAGTTGAGTGTGTATAGAAGGAAAAGACTCTTAAGACCCACTGAATGTGTTATGGAAAAACTATGACCAACATCAAAAGAGAACAGTCACATGGCTCTATGGTTTTTGTAACCTTTCATCCTTCGCAAGTGCCATGGGGAATATGAAGGGGAAAGGTGATGTGAATATCTTAATCTTGATCAATTATGAGTGTATGCTTCTGTTAAAAATTTGTCATGGTAAGGCATCATTTTACTCTTTGCTGGGTTTAACAATTCCTATACTGACCCCGTATCAGACAACAAGTTGTTTTTCTGTTGTGTCCAAAGGTTTAATCAATGTCTTTGTTAAAGACGCCATTAAGTCTTGCTGCAGAAGCATGCCCTTTTTCTGTAGGGTGCCAAAGTTTTATTGCAGTCAATGTAATCTGATTGGTTTAACACAGGTTTCCCATGTTCTCAAAGCCCGGGCAAATGTATCACTGTAACTGCCGTTCTGTCTGTATATAAGTTGCTACCTAGTCCCCTTGTTTCCCAGTCCGAACTGAGCTGTTATAAATCATTGTGTTGTTTTGTTTCCCCCAACTATTGCTGGCATGTCTGTTCTTGGGTTCAGGCTCAACATTTTCTACATGGACATCTGAATGTCTTTCAAGGCAAACTTTTTGAAACATAGCATTTTTAACACGTGTGCATTTCTGCCCACTCACTGTAAGTTCAGCCACTTTCAGAATGTGCTTATCAAGACAGAACACTCATATAGACTATATTTGTTATGTATAACAGCTGAAAGTAGGATTGCAGAGAGTCATCTCTCTCCATGTTGTATGGTGTTTTTTTTAAAAAAGACTGAAGTGGTTGTGCTGTTCAAATAATACATTTGAATGTGCATTATTTTATCATGTGTCCCACTCAATCTGGCGTATTTGTATGTATTATTCCAATGAATTACTCTTCCCATGCACATTCTTGAAATATGCACATTTTTCAATCTCCTTTGTTGTGCAAATCACTTTGCAAACCCATGCATTTACAGATTTCTCAGCACACAATATTCAGTCTACAATTGATTCCAAAGATTGTAAAATGAGAAAGCTTGTAGAAATGTGCACAACCCATGAAGTTCTCACCCATCTTAATCCAAGATGGGTAGGATTGTCCTTGGACAACTTCTCCTTCTGGAAGATGTAGAAGGAGTGAAAAACTCCTCTGTATGCTTGTATGTATTGTACTGAGACAGCTCCATGGTTACTGTGGTAGCCATGAAATCCCTAGCAGGACTTGTCAGAACAAACTCAGTATGGATGCCAAAATCCTCCAAAGCAACAGTCCTGAAGTTATCCAGCATGACACCTGAGATCATCTTGGCTACCACAAGCAGGAAAGCTGCTGGGCAGTAGGGTGGCTAATACACCAGCAGCAATCTTGTTCTGTCTCTTTGGCCCAGCACAAGATACAGTTCCTCAAAACTGGTGCCAGGATGGATAGGTTTTCTTGTGAGAGAGATGGAGTCCCTATGTGTGATGGCAACTCCTCCCAACCCTGACCCTCCAGCCTAGACTGATGTTGGATCAAGTATCCGGTGGGGACAGAATTGAAACAGGGTCACCCCACCTAGTTCATACAACCTTGGCTCAGTAGTACATGCCAGGTCAGCTCCTTCATCCACAATCTAGTCATGGATGGTGAAGGATTTTATCATGTACTGTACTGACCTAGCATTCAGCAGCAGTACCAGCAGACTGAATGGTGGGCTGACAGGACATTCTGAATATTGAGGAAATTGAATATTGAGAAAGGAGAAATGAACGAAACACAGGAGAGATCTCAAGCACCTATTCTGCCTTTCCCTCACATCTGACCAACAGCACTATATCTCCCTGGTACCTATTTATCTACTTGCAATTTCTTGCTTTCAAACTACTAGGTTGTTGTTCAGATGCACAGTCGATTCCAACCCTTCATGACCCCATGGACCACCGCACGCCAGGCACCCTTATCCTCAGCCCATCCTCCTCAGCCCATCCAACTTTGTGCCCATTGCATCAACAATGCCATCTAGCCATCTCATTCTCTGCTGCCACCTTCTTCTTTTTCTCTCAACCTTTCCCAGCATCAAGGTTAGGTTGGCAGGAGAAAATTTGTACACCCCAAGTTCTTTTCACCAGCACTGGAGCAGGAGTTGCTTAAAAATGAAGGATGCAAATGTCTCTTTCGAGCTAGATAAAAACAAGACCCCTGATATAGTTTTCAACCCAGGTAGAGTATCCACAACACAAAGGAATCAGCTCCTAGTAGATAGTCTTTAATGCCTTAAAATAAAATCTAAATACAAATACATAAGACCACTATGTAGATCTTGCTTCCAGCTATCCTCCTGCATTAAACATATAGTGGAACTCCGGATAACGACAAAACTTGGTTCCACAAGTTGTGTTGTTATCCGGATTTTGACGCTATGTGGCCCCTATGGGAGATGTTCCGCATAAGGATGGACAAACATCAAAAAATGCCGTAATCTGGAGCATTGATACCAAATGCCCCACATAAGGATGTTTTTTGGTGGTTTTGGTCCTTATGTGGAGCATCACGTGGTGCATAATGAACGCATCATTATGCGGATTTGTCCTTATCCGGTGCTGTCGATATCCAGAGTTCCACTGTATTGAAATTCTATCTAAATCAAGATGGCAATGGCCTTAACATCCTCCAGAGGAAGAGCAGTTCCTGCCTCTCCAGCTCTTGTACTCTTTACCAAAATATTGGATCACAATTGGGCTGAACCAAATAGTCAATATGGGATCACATAACCACAGTTTTGAAAACCATGTACAAGATAACTTTGCCAACAGCTTCATTTGAGAATGAACTACCAATCTGAGCAGGCTCCAGAGCGATGTGTTTTGCAGCACTGAAAAAAGAACACTTCTCAAATCCAGTGTCTTAAAAGATCACAAAGGAGCAGGGAGATTGGACCAATGTATGCTACATCAAACCTGGATGCAGCGAACCGAAAGCGCTCCAAACATTCACCTGGAGGTGGTCAAATACAAATATATTAAAGAAACTATCAATACTGATAATGTTACTTCCAAGTTTTAAAGCCCTAACTTTGTGGAATTTGTGCATTACTTTTTCCAGCCTCTGTGTAATCTGGAATCTTTGGGATAACTTATATAGATGCTGCCGACTGTAAGCATCCATTGTCAAATTCTTCAAAACCTTTGTTTTAAACATTTGGTCTGTTCACAGACTGATGTAACCAAATATGAATTATTAGACTCATATCAGTAGTGGTAACTTTTGTTTTTAGCATACTCAATACTCAAACAGCACTCTAGCAGCAAATTCATTTTTACTGCAGCTTTTTGGGAATTATTTTTTTATTTTTGCAGAATGGTGGTATATGGTAATTTAAGTTGAACATCTATAAGAAAGAAAGCTGTCTTTTAGTTCACTTCCTTTAAAAATGCACCCTAAAACTAAAATATACTGCACAAACAGCAGGCCTGTTTCCTTTATCAAGCTGCTGCTTCTGCCTCAAGCAGGACTCTTATAGTCTGTGTATTTTTATTATAGTTGGGTCTAAAAAAAAACCAACTTTCCACCTAAGAGATGCAGGCAGCTGTGAGTCAATATCACACAACTGTGATTTCTATGGCAACCAACATAGATTGGGGGGGGATAGAAACATGTGTGTGTGAGAGAGAGAGAGAGACAGAGAGAGAGAGAGAGAGACAGAAGTGTCTCCTCTTTGAACACTTGCAGTGCTCAATGATCCAAGAGTGACTTTTCTGAGTAATTATACACATATCTAAATAAAGCCATATCAGAATTATGGGATTTAGTTTTGTGTTTTTTTTTCCTTTTGAAGAGGTTACTGATTTAATTAAATGAGGTTGCACCAATGTGAATCATATCAGCACACTGCGGACTTTTTGTACAGACTAGAGAGAAAGGTAGGCTCACAATAGCTCTATTCAATTTAGTAGAAATTTTTTATTTCTTACATTCAAGCATACTGTACACTTATTCCAAGTGTCCTGGTGCCAATTTTTTGAAGTGGTTTTAATGTGGCGAGTGAGGTTCTTTGGAGTTGCAACCATACATGCTTTAGCAATCATACAGTACTGGTGGCTTGAAACCTCTGTTCAAGAGCATGACATAAAGTGAAGGAAATTATTCACTTAGATTTCCCCTTTTTTTTCTCCCCCTCTCCCCCCTGCCCTCCAGGTAAGGATGTCCATTTTTTTAAAGTACTCACTGGACATAGTTAGGGTTTGCCATCCCAGATTTTTATGACTGTCCCTGGTTCAGAATGGCAGACTTGCTGTCAGGTTGTGTTACCTTTCACTGATTCCTCCACCTTTTACTAGGGGAAAGCAACTCACTTCAAATTTTGTCAAAACCTTAGTTTCACATCTGTTCTTCATACCATGCTTTGATCAGGGAGATGAACAAAGCAGTTGGGAGGGAGAAGCAAAAAAAGAGGAAGAAGGAAGGAATGGAAATGTGTTTGTGCGCGTAGTGGACTGTAGACTGGAAATTTACAGAAGCTTCTTTGATAGAATCATAGAAAGATTTCAAAGCCATTAAAAGTTTATGTTGCAATCCTATAAGCACTTACCTGGGAGGAAGTCCCCTTGATTTCAGTAAGGCTAAGACTAAGTGTAGACTTCTACTATTTTTGTTTTTGCTGTTTTTTAAAATGAACAAGCCGAGCAGGATAACTTGTGACCTTTTTTGGGAAGTTCCTTGATGCAAAGACCATCTCATTCTTCAGACTATCCTTTACCTGATCTGTGCTGAACAATTTTCAATATTAGGATCCTGTTCTTAGGTTTGGATGTCACATTTTGCTTTTATCTATTTCCAGAGATAAATGCAGCAGCTGTGACTTCTGACAACTCCAATTCCATTGGTTAGGTGTGTGGTTTCTATCCCCTTTTGTATGATAAGTGCACTTGTCTAATAAACATAAGCTTTCTTATTTTCTTAGAAAGAAGAGTGAATGTGATTATTTTACAAATGAGGAAGGTTGTCAAGACAAAAATCAGAGGGCTGGATCCACAAGCTTCAATGCTGCAACAGTTGTCAAGATGTTTAGGGACTGCAACTCCCTGAACCCCTGGAGTTAGGTTGATCAGGATTGGTGGCAATTGCTGTCAGCTACATGTGGAGGGTCACAAGTTGCCCACCTCTGCAGTAGAGTTTGCAGTGAATTGCTTCACTGATTTAGTAGAGGAACTGTTGAAAGAGATCAAAAAAAGGTGCAGAGAATATCTAAAGGTCCTCTAAGGCCAGGAAATGCAATGGGGTTTCAAATGGCAGAGCACAGTAACAGTAGTCCCCCAGGTCTCTGTTGTGAATTAAGGCAGAATTGCAAGTTGCTCAGGCAGCGCCTTGCAAAGATAAAATGGTGGTTTCCCGCCATCCAAATTAGGAGCTAAAGTTGGCGCAAAATCTCTCTCTCTGGGCGTGTTCATTATGCTGTTTAGAGTTCTGTGATTGGTTACAACTTTTGATCCTGTTCCTGATTGGTTAATACTTGTATATCCTGTTATGATTGGTTGGTTATGATTGTCCAGTGGGTTACTACATTGTAACAAGGAGTCACCGCTAGGGAGACACTATATAAGTCTTATGGATAAACAAGGGTGCGGCCGGACCGGATCTATACTTCCCATTACCGCACAGGTTAGCCAGCGTCAGGTTAAGCCTGGGTCTGCTCTATACGCTATCATGCAAAGGTGTAGTTTAGTCACTGCCTCTACGGTAGGAAACATGAGGGACCGATTACATGGGACTTGTGTAGCCATCTAATGTCTGGAGCGCCTTGTTAAGTATAACCTGAAAGACTGTTCAATAAACTCACATTGTTGTTTTGTTCATCATTGCCTGGACTATTGCATATAAGGGCCAGACACGACAGTCTCCCTTGCTCAAAATCCAGTTGTGTCCAACTCTAGGGGGCGGTGCTCATCTTTGTGTCTGGAAATTTTTCCCGTGGTCATGTAGCAGACATGACTAGATGCTGAAGCACACATAGCAGTGTTACCTTTCCTGCCTAAGTGGTACCTATTTATCTACTTGCAATTTCTTGCTTTCAAACGGCTTGGTTGGCAGGAACTGGGACAGATGACAGGAGCTCACTCCTTCACACAGCTGACACATGTCTCGAACTGCTGACCCACTGTTTGTCAAGCTCAGTGTCTTAACCACGAAGCCACCACGGCCCCTACCCATCATCAAATGTGAAATCAAAGCTGGGAGGGAAGGTAAAGTGTCTTGTATAGTTCAATTTCTACAAGAGAAAACAAACACACAAGAAGGTAAACAGAATCCTGGGCATTAAGATTTCTAACAGATTCCTAGTTTCTACAGTGGCATGCAGAGATCAGAGATGGTTATGCTCGCTGAAGTATATTAAGAATTTGTTGTGTATTCAAGTTATTATTGCTTCAGCGAGCCTTGCAAAATAGGCGCCACTTTTGTGAAAGCTGATTCACTAATGTTTTCCCACTCCTCTGGAAGTTTTGGGTAAATGTATCTATTGTGTTCTGTATAAAAGCTGTTACCATGCGCCTGCTCCTTGTTCTTTTGCTCCTTGCAATAAACCATGTTGTTGTTTGAACCAGCTCTGTTCGAGTAATCCTTCCAGGGTTCGGACACAACAGAATTGTAAGTCAAAAAAGAGTGATGTAGTCTGTTATGTATGTATGCATGTTCATTATACTGTAAAGGCAAGAATGTAACCACTCCAGATACAAACGATACCAGCTGTAAAGGAACGCGAGCAGACAGCCCATAGAGGGCAGCTGCGAGCGTTCAGCCTCACATGGTTCACATTGCTCAATCACGGACAGCTGCGGGAAAACCTTCCCCGCATTCAGCAGCAGAAGAAAGAGGCGTGCCTGGGCGAGGCCACGCCGGTAGCAGCCAATCAGCTACCGTGCTACAAGATTCAAATGTAGAGAGCTACTGTATATATTGAGATGTATCACCGCCATTACCTCATGCTTCACTGGAACCTCATGCAATAAACCTGTGTTAAACCAACCCTTCGGTTGTCCGGTTGTCTTTGGTCCCATACACTAAATTGGCGACGAAGGTGGGATATGGCTGCCCACGGGACCAAGACATGCGCCGGCTACGTGATCAAGAAGCCGGGAGACTTGGAGCTGTTTGAGATAGACTTCAACGCAGCGCTGATGGAGCTCGAAGTCTCAGATGAGGCCAAAAAGAGGGCCATTTTCGTCCGCATGCTCGGACACGAGACCAAGAGGACCTTGGTGGACCTGATTGCGCCGAGGAAGGTGAGCGACCTCAAAGCCACAGAGCTCCTGGCGGCGTTGCGCGCCCATCTCCGGCCAGCAATAGCGATGTTCCCCGCTCGGAGCGCGTTCTGGAGGCGAGTCCAGGCACCCGGGGAATCGGTTGATGAGTTCGCCGCGGCCCTGCGGTTGGCCGCCGGCCCATGCAAGTGGGAGCTCCCCGAAATCACCCTCCGGGACTGCCTACTCTGCGGTCTGAGGGACACAGAGACTCAGCGCGCGCTGATGAAAAGGGAGCCGCCTCCCTCGTGGCAACAAGTCCTCGACACGGCACAGGCCGCGGAGGCCACTTCTGCCGGGGTGCACAAGCTTCAGGACTGGCGCCCGAAGACCGCCAAGGCAGAGAGCTCGGTGCGCGCGGCCCGGCGAGTTTCGAACTCGTCTGCGGAGAGCGGCGACGACGAGGACGTCCGGAGGGTCCAGAGAGAGGGCCGGCGCTGCGACGGCTGCGGCGCCGCCCACGCCCGCGCCAAATGCCCATTCCGCAAGGCCGAGTGCCACAACTGCGGCCGGCGCGGGCACATCGCCAAGGTCTGCCGGAAACGGCGCGAGGCCACCAGGAGTTCTCCAGACCGCTCGGCGAGGCAGGACCGCACCACGAGGCAGGACCGCACCACGAGGCCAAAGGACGGCACCCGGACCACGAGGACGCGGGACGAAGTAGGGCGCATCTCCGACGACAGCGAGGACGACGCGCCGGTTTGCAGCGTTTCCACGGAGCACCCCCGTTACTTCGTTGAGGTAGTAATACAAGGGGCCCCTGTTAGAATGGAGGTGGACTCGGGTTCTTCATACTCCATTATTTCCCAGGGGGAGTTTATGAAAATCGCCCCCCACATGCGGCCCAAGCTCAAGGCGTTGAGGGCCACACTGAAGGACGTGCAAGGGAACCGCATCCCAGTGTTGGGGGTTGGGAAGTTCCGGGTCCAGTTTAAAAAGCACACCGCAACGCTTCCCCTAGTCGTCCTCAAGGGAGGTAAATGCAGCCTCCTCGGGACTCAATGGTTCCAGCCCCTGGGGTTGTTCATTGGGGGGGTTCACGCCGTGGAAGCACACGCCGCCGGGACTGATCCAATACAGAGCGTGTGCGACGCGCACCCCGAGGTTTTTAAAAAGGGGCTCGGGAAATTCAAGGGCCCCCCAGTGACTTTCGACCGGGACCCTGGAGTACGTCCAATCAGACTTAAACCGCGCAGAGTGCCTTTCGCACTAAAGGACAAAATAGAGGCGGAGTTGGACAAATTGGTGGGCCAGGGGATTCTTGTTCCTGTTGATTCTGCGGAGTGGGAAACTCCAATTGTAACAGCGCTCAAGGCCAACGGGGAGGTCCGCATATGCGCTGATTACAAGTGCACCATCAATAAGGCGATCTGCCCTAATGCGTATCCGGTGCCGGTAGTCAGCCACTTGTTGGCCAGGTTACACGGGGGGAGGTGTTTCGCTAAACTCGACCTGGCCCAAGCCTACCAGCAACTCCCAGTGACCCCCGCCGCAGCTGCTGCGCAGACCATAGTCACCCACAAAGGGGCGTTCCAGGTATCGCGCCTCCAATTCGGCGTGAATTCGGCGCCCGGGATCTTCCAGTCACTTGTGGAACGCCTCCTGAAGGGGTTAGAGGGGGTGTTGCCCTACTTTGATGACGTATTGATTACAGGGGGGAGCCGGGCCGAGTTAGCAACAAGGTTGGGAAAGGTCCTGACAATATTCGAAAAGGCGGGGTTGCGGTTGCGGAAAGACAAATGCGTCTTCTTCGCTACAGAGGTTGAGTTCCTAGGGTTCCGTGTCACGCCCGAGGGAATAAGGCCAGCCCAATCCAAGGTAGCCGCCATCAAGAAGGCCCCTCGCCCCACCTCCAAGCCCGAGTTGCAGTCGTTCCTTGGACTGCTCAATTTCTACCACTCCTTCCTCCCGCGGAAGGCAGCCGTGGCAGAACCGCTACACAAATTGTTAAAAAAGGACGAGGCATGGAAGTGGGGCGACGACCAGGAGAAGGCTTTCAATGACCTGAAGCGACTCCTGGCATCAGATGCCGTACTGACCCACTTCAATCCCAAACGCCCAGTGGTCCTGATTTGCGATGCATCCCCGGTGGGGGTGGGGGCGGTGTTATGCCACGTGCTGGAGAACGGTAGGGAGGCCCCGATAGCGTTCTACTCTAGGTCCTTGTCCCAAGCGGAGAGAAACTACGCTCAGACAGACAGGGAAGCACTAGCAATAATTGCGGGGACCAAGAAATTTCATGATTTTGTGTACGGCCGCCCCTTCACCATAGTGACTGACCATAAGCCTTTGCTAGGCATTTTCACCGCAGATAAGCCCACACCCCAAATCCTGTCCCCGAGAATGCTCAGGTGGGCCATCTTTCTCAACGCGTATCAGCACGCGTTGGTATACCGGCCCGGGAAGGAGATCAGCCATGCCGACGCCCTGTCGAGGTCCCCCATTCCCCGGGATTGCTGCCACGTGGGCGAAGTAGAGAGGGACCATCAGGTCTTAATGATAGAGGTTCTAGACTCCCCTCCAGTAGTACCGGCCGACATCGCCAAAGCGACAGGCAAGGACAAAACGCTGGCCACAGTTTGCTCCTGGGTACAGAAAGGGTGGCCCGTGTCTTCCCCAGCAGCGGAATTCGACACATTTTTCAAAAAGAAACTAGAGTTGTCCCTAGAGAGGGGTTGCCTTTTGTGGGGACAGCGGGTAGTGATCCCCACGCCTCTCCGGCCGAGGGTGCTTAAACTGCTGCACGTCAGCCACCCGGGGATCATCCGCTCAAAGGCGCTGGCCCGCAGTTACTTTTGGTGGCCCCAGCTAGACGCCGACATTGAACACATGGTCGGCACTTGCGAAGCGTGCCAAAGCTCAAGGCCAGAAGAGGCTCGCTCGCCACCTAGGGAGTGGGACACGGCAAGGGGGCCCTGGTCCCGGATACATGTAGACTTTGCTGGCCCGTTCAGGGGAACGCTTTTCCTCCTCGTGGTGGACGCGTTCTCCAAGTGGTTGGAGGTCATTCCAGTCTCGAGCACCTCCTCGGCCACAACAATTAAACAGTTAAGGAGGGTCTTTTCCACGTTCGGTTTACCCGACACCCTCGTCAGCGATAACGCTAGCTGTTTCACGTCCGCCGAGTTCGGGGCATTCATGGAGCGAAACGCCATTCGGCACGTCACCTCTGCCCCCTTTCACCCGGCCACCAACGGCCAAGTAGAGCGCCTTGTGCGCACCACGAAAGACGCCCTGCTGCGCATGGGCCCCGGAGACCTCGACCTGAAATTGTGCCAATTCCTGCTAAGATACAGGGTCACCCCATTAGCGTCAGGGTACTCCCCCGCAGAGCTGTTGATGCGCAGGAAGCTGGCCACGGGAATCTCCAAGCTAGACCCCACGAGAGTAGAGGACAAAGGGCGGAACATAGGGGTGGAACCCACAAAGAGTTTCAGCGTAGGCGCCCCGGTGCATTGCAGGAACTACGCCAGCGCGGGGCCAGCCTGGGTGCCGGGCACCGTAGTAGAACAAACCGGCCCCGTCTCATACCGCGTAGAGACCAGTACAGGCTTCCTGTGGAGACGGCACGTGGACCAACTCAGGCGCAGGGTCCCCGGAGAGCAGGACGAAGACGAGAATAGCATCGAATCAGCGTTAGGGTACTCCCCCACCCGCTTAACCCAAGGGGGAGGAAAAGGGGAGCATGGGTCCCCACCAAGGGGGGAGGAAAGGGAATCGATCCACAGAAATCTTTTGCGGGAGTCCCCGAAAAAATGGAAGAGCCCCGACCACACACATACCCCGCGGGAGTTTCCCCGAAACACAGATGCCCATAGAAGTTTAGACGTTGATTTACAGTACCAGGGGGAGTTAGCGGAGTGGTCCCCCACCCGTCCTAGCGAAAAGAGGGGTTTCAGTTCAGCCCCTGGTACCTCCAGTCCCAGTAGCCCCTGTGAGTCAGAATGCGATATAGCGCCATTTCCCCGGAGACCGACACCCCCAAGACGGGAGGCGTCAGCGAGTCCGCCCACCACAGTCTCAAGGTCCCCCGAGCAGGAATCAGAAGGTAGCCGAACCACAAGGGCGACCTCATCGGTTCCGCGGTTCACAATAGGAGGGTCCCCGGGGTCAGAGAGCAACAGGCAGGGGTTCACCTCCCAACTATTCATTCCCTTCCCATCCCCGGGCGTGAGGCAGGCACGGACGCCCCACAGAGCCACTAACGAATCCCCGTTTCCTGTTGCAGGACAAGCACCCGCGGAGTCAGGGATCACAGGCTCTCCAGTACTAGGTCAGACGCAAGCGCGTCCCAAGCGCACGTGCGGCAAGCCACAATGGTTGCGGGACTTCGTCCCATCCTAGGGGGGAGGGATGTTATGTATGTATGCATGTTCATTATACTGTAAAGGCAAGAATGTAACCACTCCAGATACAAACGATACCAGCTGTAAAGGAACGCGAGCAGACAGCCCATAGAGGGCAGCTGCGAGCGTTCAGCCTCACATGGTTCACATTGCTCAATCACGGACAGCCGCGGGAAAACCTTCCCCGCATTCAGCAGCAGAAGAAAGAGGCGTGCCTGGGCGAGGCCACGCCGGTAGCAGCCAATCAGCTACCGTGCTACAAGATTCAAATGTAGAGAGCTACTGTATATATTGAGATGTATCACCGCCATTACCTCATGCTTCACTGGAACCTCATGCAATAAACCTGTGTTAAACCAACCCTTCGGTTGTCCGGTTGTCTTTGGTCCCATACACTAAATAGTCGATAGAATGAAGGACTAGAATTCAGGAGAATGGGAGTCCAATCCCCTATATTGATGGAAACAATATAATAAATGATAAAAAAAACTTCTTGAAAAGCATATATACCTGTACTGTGAATGACCCTACAAGTGTCACCGTAATTTTAAAGCAGATTTACAAGACTTTAAAAATGTTTGTATAAAAGGTTTATAGCCTGTCTGATATTACAAGATTTCAGGGTAGGTTACAAAGCTGTACATAACAATTTTAAAATAAAATATTTAAAACGATTGTGTTGTGTCCTAAAGCCTGTGCCTTTAAACAATGTACCTATCCATGTGTATCCAATGTAACCTCTTCTATGTGTAACAGTGTAACCTCCAGCTGCATCATTGTAACCTTAATAGGACGCGAGCTAGTGACCACTAGATGGCAATAGCGAGCGTCCAAGCTCATTGGTCCAAGACTCACCTAGAACAACAGCGCGGGAAGATTCCCGCCACTACCTTCACCTGGACAAGTAGGGCGTGACCTGCAATGACGTCACGCAGCCTGTAGCCAATAGGCTATCAAGGAGCCACATTCAAATGTATAGCCACTGTATATATTGAGCTGTTCATCCGCCATTACCACATGTTCCCTCTGACCAGCATGTAATAAAGTTGTGTTAAGCCAGCTCTTCGGCTGTCCTGGTGTCCTTGGTCCCATACACTAAAGATTGTAATTTTAAAAGTTTGAAACACATAAAATTAGAAGATTAAAACATCAACATCATTGTTTATGAAGTCACATAACACATACAGAGTCCTGAAAAGTAAGATTTTTGATCTATGATGGAGATGGTGGGTCCACTTTCTCTACTTATCCTACTCCTGGAGATTTTCAAGGTCCAGGGGCCTCGACTGTAGCAACTTAGAGAGCAATTCTATGGACAGAGTTGAATGACTCGCAAGCTTGGAAGACTATATTTGTAGTTATGTTCTACAATACCATTTCAGATGATTTAATAATATTATTTATTCATTTGACTTACATCCCACCCAACTGGTGCAAGCACCACTGGGTGGTTCACAGACATTACATAAATCAAGAAAAGACAAGTGACATAAAAAACTGTGTATAAATAAAAATCATATAAGCAAAATATGATACAAAGTTCTTTGAGTTTCTTTATTTCTCCAAATTGAGTAAGAACATGTCTGCCTACTTTGCAAAATGCTAAACTATTAGATGTAGCAAATAATCGTTCACTCTAATAGTAAAATATAACTTTCTAAACAACCTTATGCATTTATTTCTACAATGATAATTTTCTATCATCCATGTCTCTGCAGAAGACCAAAATTATTATTTTAAAAAGTGATTCCTGGTGCTACAAAAGAAGTGAAATGCTGCATATTAAGATGTCAATTCACTCTAAATACTCTTTAAACTTATGTGCAAACATTTTACCCCATGTTGCAGATAGAGGAATGACATAAGACTTGTTAAAGGTTAGGGACCAAAGAATGCTCTTTGCTTTGTACTTCCTAGTGATAAAATTCAGCCACACCAGTCTGCATATCAGATTGACCATCTTTAAATAGGAGAGACAGGAAAAATGAATTCAGGCATACCTGTAAGCATCTTCTCTCTGTGTGTGCATGTGTGCTTGCGTGCACATACAGGCTGGAGAGCGGTTGCACAGTATATTGAAAGTCAGACCAAATGTCACTACATGCAAAGATTCAGTCTTGCTGAAAGAAAGATAAAAATAGCCAACAGACTCCACACAGCATGCGAAGCTTCACTATCATGAGTGAGATGGGAGGAAACCCAAAAGCAGGAAGAAATATGCTACTGAAAAATGCATCTGAACAGGGCATGCTGGAGCAGGATTAAAGTATCTTTAGAAAGATATCAAAATCATGACATGTCTCCCTTTGCCCAAGAAACATGTATGATATTAGGGATTTAAGTTTTAGAGACAGACATCTTCAGTGCGGACTGAATAATTCCCACAAACATACTCTTAAATGTTCAAATGTTCTCTTGCTTTCCCCTCCCCCCACCCCCACTGCCCCCGGTGATCCTCCACTGTTGAGAAAAGCAGAAGTCCAACAAGATATCTTAAGAAGCTTTCTGGGCTGACCCAGCAGTCTAGTTTAAGCTGAGAATTCAGAGACAGATGGGTAAGAAAGGCAATGATCCCATGATGGCTACCAACATCCAGGCTGCCAACTTGCAGGCCATCTGGTCAGAATTTCAAACCAACGCAGCTAAAGAAAGAAAGGCAGAATGAAAGAAAGAAAAAGTTTTTAATGTTGATCACACACACACACACACACACACACTTAAATGATGGATTTGAATGAAATCAGGGTCAGAAGGGAAACGAAACACTTAATGGGAACTGATTAAAATGTTCCTTCACAAAAGAAGCATTTTCCATAAACAACATCTGAGAGTAATAAAAATGAAAGCAAGCTCCAGTGGGTCTATAGTTTAATACCTATCTCAACATCAGTTGTTTGACATCATTTTTATGTGGGTTGTGAGGAAGCATTGCCATTGCCTTGATGTCAGACAAAGAGACAGCCTGTCAAGACGTCTTTGACTCCTGCCTCACATTTTTGCCTCCACAGCAAAAATGAAATGTTAAGCACAATTTCCCCCTGTATTTTCCACAATTTGCACAAAAATATCTTTCAGAAAAGCTGGACTCTTGAATGAGCAAGATGGACTGTAGAGAATATTTTGACCTTAAACTAAGAGCAGCATGCATTACCCATACCTGTCAAGTATCCCATTTTCCACAAGAAAACCCTTTATTTTTACCCCTCTTTTCACCCACCTCCCGTTTTATTAATTTCCCGTAATATCCCTTATTTTATTTTATTTTTAAAAATTCTGACCAGAGCCCTCACAGGCGAAGCTGCAGTATATTTTTCCAGCCACCAGAGGTCACTGTGTGGCTTTTTGCTTGTGGAAGGGGAGAGAGAGAAGGTGGTGGAGCATTCTGTAGTTTCTTTTTCATTTCCCTGCCAGCCACATGGTCATGGAGGCTTCAGTTTTGCTGCTGCTGTTCGGAGCCACCATGGGACGGGGAGTCTACTCTAGAGGTGAGCGATATTTCATATATGCAGGGGCAAATCAGTGAGAGACTTCTCTCTCACTCTCATGGTTTATTGAGCTGTTTCTGCCCTGCCTCCTGGCTGGAGGCTTTCGTTTCTGTTCTAGAAGAGTTAACGTGGGAGGGGGGTTGTTGCTTGATCACTATGTGTGTGTGTGTGTGTGTGTGTGTGTGTGTGTGTGTGTGTGTGTGTGTGTGTGTGAGAGAGAGAGAGAGAGAGAGAGAGAGATTGATTAACTCCTCAGCTGCTGGGAGGCTTGGAAACTACAGAGGTTGCTTTTTACTTCTTTACTAATTCCCTTCCTTAAGATGGATCTGACATTCTCAGGTGTTGGTGCTTCAATTGGTTGCAGTGAGGAACAAATAGATTGGTTAATTTGGGGGTATTAATCCCTTGCTCCTCCACTCTTATTGGGGGGGGTGAAGCCATGTGCAGGGCTAGTTCATTAAAGCCAAGCTGCTTACAAGCAGTTGGTAACCCAAGGGGTCTGGTTTACTATTCTGCACTTTCTTTGCTTCCCAGGGAAAAAATAATTAAAAACGAGTAAGGTAAAGGTTTTCCTTGCTCGAAAGCCAGTCGTATCCGACTCTAGGGTTCAGTGCTCATCTCTGTTTCAAAGCCAAAGAGCCAGCATTGTCTGCATCTGCAGACATTTCCATGGTCATGTGGCAGGCATGACTAGACACCAGAGCACACGGAACGCTGTTGCTTTCCCACCAAAGTTGTCCCTATTTATCTACTTGCAATTTCTTGCTTTCGAATTGCTAGGATGGCAGGAGCTGGGACAAAGACGGGAGCTCATTCCGTCCTGCAGTACTCGGGAATCGAACTGCTGACCTTCTGCCTCCCAGTCAGCATCTTAGTCACTTAAGCCACTGAGTAAACAAGAAAGAAAACAAAACAAAAGTCCCCCAAGAAAATGGGGAAAGGGTTCTTTGGCCAACACAGCTTTGTGTCCATTGCATCTACAATACCATCTAGCCATCTTATTTTTGGCCACCCCTTCTTTTGTCTTCCACCTTTCTCAGCATCAAGGCCTTCTCAAATGAATCCTCTCTTCTCATTTGATGTCCAAAGTACTTTAGCATCATCTTTACTATTTAACCTTTAATGAGCAGTCATGGTTGATTTATTCTAGGATCGACCTATTTCTAACACCACATTTTAAAGGCATCTATTTTTCTGCGCTCAGTTTTCCTAATGGTCCAGCTCTCGCACCCATACATTACCACCAGGAATACCATTGCTTTGACTGTGTAATTTTTTGTTTGCAAGGTGATGCCTCTACTTTTAAATATGTTCCCCAGCTTTCTCATAACTTGTTTCCCAAGCATCAGTCGCCTTTTTATTTCACGGCTGCAATCACCATCTGCAGAGATCTTTGATCCTAAGAAAGGAAAATCTGCCAGTCGTATCCAACTCTAGGGTGCAGTGCTCATCTCCATTTACAGCCAAAGAGCCAGTGCTGTCTGTGTTTGCAGACATTTTCATGGCCATGTGGCAGGCATGACTAGAGCCCAGCAAGTCACATGGCTATATTTGGCCACACCCACAGATTTGGCCACACCCACAGAGGGGTGTGGCCAAAATTTCCCTTATTTTCAAATCCAAAACTTGACAGGTATGGCATTACCCTGGGGCTACACATGACATTAAGTAAGTCTTCAGTAGGACCTCACACATGGTATATCCATTACCAGTTGTGGATTGGGTTTGGTGCTACAAAACACCGGAAACCTTCAACAGCATACTGTATATCTATAAATCTTTGTTGTACCATGGAGTAATAGACAATAAGATTTATTATTGTTACTTTTTGAGGAGGAGAAAATCATCATCATGTGTTGGAGTAACAGGATAGTATGAGGTATATTCTTCATTAACATGTCACAATGTTTGCATTTTGGAGGATAGAAAAAGGGCATTAAGACTTTTCAATATACCCTCCCCTTACATCTTGACATAGGCTTCAGCAAAAAAATAAAAGGACAATTGATACATTCATTTAAAAAAAATAATTAATATTTTTCCCCATCTCTATTTCTGGCAGCTCCTTGACTTTCACATCTGTTTGGCATGAATGCATAACATGGTCCCCTCTCCAAATTGGGAATAACTGTTTCTGTGCTTGGTTAGGGGAACACAGAAGGGGAAATTTCACTTCAGCTTGTTTTTGAAGAACAAAATGCAGTAAGCTCTTTATATTTAAAACTTGAAGTTTTAAAAAACGAGACTGCAAAAGACCATACCCGTCAAGCGCAGCTCCCAAAAATATGGGAAATTTCTGCACATGTGCGGGCGTGCATGCACAGACCCATTTGTGCATGCACAGAACATATTTACGCATGCACAAACAGGTTCTGTGTGTGGGCAGTAACCCCTTTCCCCACTGTTCTAAATACGGAACAGCCAGTACTGGAAAGGGGAAGAATTAGCGCCAAAATATGGGAAATCCCGGCCAATACGGGATACTTGACAGGTGTGGCAAAAGACAGCAAAACTGAAGAATTTTCCCATCCAACATCTTAGTTTTACAAGATGGTTATTCAGCTTTAGATTTTCCTTACATCTCTTTTTTCCAGGATATAAGTTATGTTTTAACCTTTGCAGTGTCAGTAGAGGATGTTGCTGAATTCATGATCTTAGTGTTGGTGATAAGGAAGGTCTTATCTTTTTACTACTGTCCATCAATTTCGTTATGTATTTTAAGTAAGGGCAGCAAGAAGATGGCGGCTATTCTTTCACATATTCAGTTCTTTTTAACAAATAGTTTGGAATTAAACTCTTGCTATAATCTGTCTGTGAAATAATTAACCTTTAAAGTCACGAGTGGATTTTGAAAACATAAAAAGTCTTCTCTACATTAGAAATGTTGTGGTCAAAATACAACTATGCCTAAATGTCTAGCATTGATCAGCTTATGTGAGTTGCCCAAGGCAGCCTTAGAAACGTTCAGCATTATACATTCCCTTGAGCAAATGAGCTGGCAATTTCTTCAGAATTAACTTGAGCTGATCTCAGCAATAAGAACTGATTCCAGAAATGAAGAACCAGCCTGCAGATGAATTTTAATCCAAAGATCTGTAGCTGACTGAACCTTCGTCTCCTAATGCTGTGTGATGATGTGATGGAACCCTGAGATGGGATGGGCAACTTCAATGCTGCATGTTGCTTTTTCAAATTCTCCCCTATATGATAGATGTGTTCCAAGTACAAAACTAGCACAGCAAGCATAAATGTTCTCTCTTTAACTTCCTCTGTCATTGGACTTGAGCAGAAATTGAATGGCCATCTGTTATGTTGCTATGGCTGTATGACAGGAACGTTGAGGTTTCTTTCAGCTCTATGATTATGGTCCAATTACTGTGTTCACATTTATTTATTTATTGCTAACTAAGGCTATCCAAATATGTGTTGCTATCTATGGCAGAGCAAAAGGGGCAACCTATCTTTAAGGTACCAAAGGCCAGTCAAACTACTTTGGCATCCAAAACAGTAACACTTGCTGGCAATGAAAACAAAATAATAATACATTAAATGAAAATATTCTTCCCTTTCTTAACACTCCAAATCAACCACTTTTCTCTAGCTAATTGTAGGGCTGCTCCTGCATTGTGTAATTAGTATTAACTGTATGTTGTTTGTATGTACATAAGGAATATTTCAAAATTCCCACTTGCTTTATTTTCTCAACATAGATCCGGCTTTAGAGTAGATCTTGGTTCGCAGAATGGACTGTTTCACTACTGAGAGTAAAAATGGCAGGTAAACAATTTCCAGCACTCCTTGTGTGTATACTTAAAAATGGGCAAGGCAGGCAAGCAAGAAGACAGGAACAAACAATATACATCCTTGTTTGTCTTGACATTGTGTGTGAGAATGAAAGCTACAAGTATTCTCACTTGCAAGGGGGCAGAATATTTTTTCACATTCTCCTCAGGTATTTCCATATTTTGTGCAATTGACACAATAATGTAACTTGTGCAAAACTATAACAATTACTGCTTTGCTTTCTGGATAATTAAGAATTAGAAGCATTGAATGGTTGTTTTCATCTTTCTAAGCAATTACCCACACTCTCTGTGCTCGTTGTGTATGTGTCTGGCTTTTCATTTGTCTGCAATACTTATATGCCACCAGTCCATACCTCTCAAGTTTTGGATTCGGAAATAAGGGAAATTTCCCTGCAAATACAGGATACTTGACAGAGGGAAAATTTCCTGGCAAATACAGGATACTTGACAGGGGAAAATTTCCCGGCAAATACAGGATACTTGACAGGGGAAATTTCCCAGCAAATACAGGATACTTGATAGGGGGAAAATTTCCCGGCAAATACAGGATACTTGACAGGGGGGGAATTTCTCGGCAAATACAGGATACTTGACAGGGGGAAATTTCCTGGCAAATACAGGATACTTGACAGGGGGAAATTTCCCGGCAAATACAGGATACTTGACAGGGGGGAAATTTCCCGGCAAATACAGGATACTTGACAGGGGGAAATTTCCTGGCAAATACAGGATACTTGACAGGGGGAAATTTCCTGGCAAATACAGGATACTTGACAGGGGGGACCATTAAGAAAGCTGAGCGCAGAAAAATAGATGCCTTTGAAATGTGGTGTTAGAAATAGGTCAATCCTAGAAGAAATCAACCATGACTGCTCATTAAAGGCCAAATAGTAAAGATGATGCTACTTTGGACATCAAATGAGAAGAGAGGATTCACTTGAGAAAGCCTTGATGCTGGGAAAGGTGGAGGACAAAAGAAGGGGATGGCCAAAAATAAGATGGCTAGATGGTATTGTACATGCAATGGGCACAAAGCCGTGCAGGCCAAATAACCCTATCCCCATCTTATTGGGGGACTTTTGTTTTGCTTTCTTTCTTGTTTACTCAGTGGTTTAAGTGACTAAGATGCTGACTGGGAGGCAGAAGGTCAGCAATTCGATTCCCGAGTACTGCAGGACGGAATGAGCTCCCATCTTTGTCCCAGTTCCTGCCAACCTAGCAGTTTGAAAGCAAGAAATTGCAAGTAGATAAATAGGGACTACTTTGGTGGGAAGGTAACAGCGTTCCGTGCGCTCTGGTGTCTAGTCATACCTGCCACATTACCATGGAAACATCTGCAGACTCAGACAACACTGGCTCTTTGGCTTTGAAACAGAGATGAGCACTGAACCCTAGAGTCGGATACGATTGGCTTTCGAGCAAGGGAAACCTTTACCTTTCTCATTTTTAATTATTTTTTTCTTCCTGGAAAGCAAAGAAAGTGCATAATAGTAAACCAGCCCTCTAGGGTTACTCTCTCTCCCCCCCCCACTGATTTGCCCCCTCTCTCTCCCTCACTGATTTGCCCCCTCTCTCCCCCACACTGATTTGCCCCCTCTCTCTCCCCCCTACTGATTTGCCCCTCTCTTCCCCCTCCCCACTGATTTGCCCCTGCATATATGAAATATATCGTTCACCTAGAGTAGACACAGCAGCAGCAAAAATGAAGCTTCCCCATGACCATGTGGCTGGCAGGGAAAGGAAACAGAAACTACATAAAGTCCCCACCACCCACCACCTTCTCTCTCTCTCTCCCTTTCCACAAACGAAAAGCCACAAACAGCGACCTCTGGTGGCTGGAAAAACATACTGCACCTCCAGTCAGGATTTTATTAATAAAAAAATAAGGGAAAATTAATAAAAGGGGATGGGGGCAGGAAGAGGGGTAAAAATAAGGGTTTTTCCCGGGAAAAACAGGATAGTTGACAGGTATGCACCAGTCTAGTATGTTCCACTATTCCAGGCAGTTTACAAGAACAAAGAAACAGCAAAGATAACCAAATACAGACAAATAGAAAAACAAGAAAAAATACCTTAGTAATATAATAAACCCAATAAAATAACAAATCAAATTTTCAAAGGGAAAGAAGAGAAAGTACTTGGTTAATTCTTTGTTCCCATTGAATGAGGTTGCTTTATCTCAGGTCATTGAGGCAACTTCAAGCCTCCATCCAATTTATCTTGGTCTACTGCACGCTGGAAGAACTTCTTCCTAAATTTCACTCCTGGTCTTTCTTTTCTGCTGTCTCATCTTCTTCTCTTCCCAGTTAAGGCATATTTGCTCATTTATCTTCCTGAATGCCTCCTCCTTGCTCAAACTATTTCACCCTTAGCTACTGCCTTTACTATTACATATTGTATCCATACATATCCACATTGTACCAAGTAATGTCCCTGAAAAACCTACCTCCTCCCTAGTGAAAGTCTGCCAGTCCACTGATTGATTATTCACAAATCCATTTCATGCAATGAAGAGGTGAGGAAAGATTTAAAGTCTGAAAGCTTATTATTTAACAAAACAAAACTTGGAACTTTGAGTTTGTTCCTAACCAGCAAATAAAAGTCTCTGCTGCAGTTCTTGGGCGTATCTATATACCATCTGTCTGTTTATTTGTCTGTCTGTCTGTCTATCTAAATAAATAAATGACAACGACAATAGTGATATAATAAAACTGGATGCTACAGCTTGCACATCCCAAGTTATTTTCATTGATATCAGAAGAAGAGTTACTTAAAGAATTAACGAATTCAAATGTTTCTTTGAATCCTCAACACGAAGAAATCAGTTCTGAATATACACTTTGCCGGCCCAGTCCCCCAATAAAGACACAGACAGCGTTGCTGGATTTAAAATTTGGGCCACTTTATTGATTATGCCCTAATTTTAAATTATGACTTAAACTTAAACTTAACTTCAATTTTTGTAACTCATTAAGGCAAGCAGGCCGCAGTAGCACTGGTAAGGACCCAGCCTTAATTGCCAATCACCATTGGCTACCTTGTATCCATTTGTATCAATTTGTTTATCAACATAAACAAGTTATTGACCCAAGTCAAGATGCTACCTGTTGACTCCAGCATCTGACGTATATCCGGTAAAATATCAAGGTGATGCAGGCTGTCTAGATCATAGCATCACCCTGTTCATGGTTCGCCCTTGACCGGCCAGCCCCAATTTCCCTGTACCTTGTGCTTGGGTTGGCCAATCAACTGCGCACCTGCTGGATACCTATGTGTCATCTACTTTACCTTACCAGTGCTACCCGCCACACGGGGAGGCGTCCATGATGACTCACCGCCCCCCTGACCGTCAACTCGGTCACCAGGCCTGCTTGCAAATCCTCCAAAAAGAGGTCCATACCTCTCACTGAAAGGTGTACCCCATCTCTACGATACAGGCCGTAATCCTGTAGCCCTATCCCCGGGTGTAGGACCGATGTCCCTGAACCATGTTCAATAAGGAACCGGGCTACAGCCCTGTTCACTGACCGCCAGGCACGGTCCAAACCACGAGGATCAAGCCCTCCTCTACAGTGGTATCTGGGTATGATCTGGGACCATAGCAGCTACGTCTGTGGCCACATGCGGTGTAAAACCTCCAGGTCCCTGCGCACGAATACCATCAACCAAAGGCCGGTGATCTGTGCAAGATCGTTGCCTCCCAGGTGAATAATTAGGATATCCAAAGGTTCGGCATCAATAACGGACATAAGGAATGGCATCAGTTCCCGCCACCTCATTCCGTGCAAACCATACCACCGAAGACGCGCAGCTGCATGTAGACCGAGAAGGGGACCCCAATCCGATGATGCTGCATAACGTGCAGCCCAATACACATAGCTGTGTTCAACCAGCCAGACCTCCACTGGTGTGCGCCAGCACAAGGGTCTGCAATAAAAGAGAATAAAGTGAGGGCAGGGAAGGCACTCATGCAAGGATAGGATGAACATATAAAGCAAAATGCGCAGATCCCCATCTGCCCATCCGATGTATGTGGACCTCAGAGTACCCAAACGCAGCAGCCGTCGATGCGGTGCCTATCCGAAATGAATGAGTACCGTGCCATGCTCCAGGGACTCCCAAACTGCGAAGTGCAGTTCCCGTAACCTTCCAGAATTGGAATTTTGTGAGTGGGGACCCATCTTGGTGGCAAAACAACAGGCCAGGGCATGAACCCCGCACTGCATGTAGGGCACCGATGGGACAAATGTCAGCAAAGTTACATCTCAGGAGCATCACATAACTACCCCTTCCCTGCTGATCAGCTTTAGAGGAGCGAATCCTCAACCGAGCCCACTCTTGGATGAGGGAAACGTCGGCCAGTTCCAATGCCCTACGTGACATGTCACAATTGGAAAGGGGCACCAGCTCACTGATCCTAAGAGCCCCCCAAAAAAGCCACTGTGGTGGCCGCATGAAAAAGAGACTCCTCGTACCAGTCATAGCAAAGGCTATGCCAAGCCTTAGCTAGGCTAGCCAGCAGAGAAGGGGAAACAGGTTGGCGCGTGTCAGGGCAGCGGCCGTGTTCACGCATCCACCCTTCCAAGACACGGCGAATTCGGAAGTCACCCGTGTGATCAGGGTAACCCCGTGCCTTGGCAGCAAAGGCCAAAGCAGAAAGTCTAGTGGCAAAGGTGCATGGAGCTAACCCATGGCTATGAAGGTGCACCATATACTGCAAGACATGCTCAACCTGGAACATGTCTAGCCTCAAACAGCACATTAAGGCGCAGGGACCAAAGCACAAACTGCCTGACTAAGGCCATAACTCTGGGGGACCTGGAGGTTTGGCCATTGACAATGTGCACCACGGCAGCATTGTCACACCAAAAATGAACCACAGAATTAGCCCACATGTCACCCCAGAGCATAAGTGCACCCAAAATGGGAAAATACTCAAGGAACGTGAGGTCCCGCAGACGCTCAGTACCTTGCCATTCCTCGGGCCACCTACCGTAGGCCCACTTGCCTTTAAAATAGATACCATAACCCAGTGAACCTGATGCGTCCGACTGATCATGAAAGTGGGGGGTGGCAACTAACTCTGTACGCCAGAAGGACACCCCATTGAACTCCTCAAGGAAGGTAAGCCAGACTGACAGGTTGGCCCTCAAGCCCCTGGTGAGTCAGACCCTGTGGTGCTTCTTGGAAAGACCCACCATAGCATCACAAAGTCGCCTGGCGAATTCCCTACCCGGGGTGACTACCCTGCAAGCAAAGTTGAGGTGCCCATGCAGCACCTGCAACTCACAGAGAGACACCTTACGTTTGGCTAGCATAGCCAAAATTGCATCTGAGATCCGAGTCACCTTCTCCCATGGCAACCTGGACATTTGTGCCAGGGTGTCAATTTCTATACCCAAAAAGGTGAGAGTGGTGGCAGGGCCCTCCATCTTTTCAGGAGCAAGGGGAACACCAAGTTCCGCAATGAGCTCCTGAAAGGTAGCTAACAGCTATCCACAGGTGCCCGAGCCATGTTCACCACCAAACAAAAAGTCATCTAGGTAGTGCGCCATGGCCCGAGACCCCGACCTCTGAATGAAAGCCCAATGAAGAAAGGTGCTGAAGCATTCAAAGGCCGAGCACGAAATGGAGCAGCCAAAGGGCATAGCCTTATCAACATAAAACTTTCCCTGAAAACAAAAACCTAACAACTCAAAGTCATCAGGGTGTACTGGCAATAATCGAAAGTCTGTCGTGGCCTGTTGAGGCCAGGGCCACTGTATCCCCATATTAGCATTGGGGTGAGTGTAGTGTGTTCTAGCTTGACCGCCATACTCACACACCGCACACACACCCCAGCCGCCCCCACCAGGGGTTCCGGCCGATGAGGGGCATCGGAGCTCGCAAGCGAAGCCGAGCTCTGCATCACCTGGGATCCAGTCCAACTTGGAGGGCCCGCCGGAGGCAAGCCCTGCTGGGGCGGCTGCACGGGGAGCTGCGGAGGGCCAAAAGGTGTGGGCTGAATGGCCTCTAGCAGCTCAGGCTTGGCTTCTCAAGCACATGAGCAACTGGCAGCCATTGCTTTTGAGATGGGGATTAAAGTACAGGTATTGAAAGCTTCCACCTTGTACTGTCTGTTCTACCTAGAGAGCTGCCAAGTGACCCAGTTTACTTGCTTCTTTTTCCTAGATCTTTTCAAGTCACCGCTTGTCTTATTATGCTTTTTTTGACTGAGTCTCCATATGCATACTCCAGCATCATTTTGCCAGGTATGAGAAGGCAATTGTGAAATGCTCTGTTGTTGGAAGGATTTTGTTCTTGCTTGTTCTGCACTGTCAAGTCAATTCCAAGTTCTGGTGCTCCTATAAATGAGTTGATATACAATGTAGTGTGGTTGACTAGAATTCAGGAGAACTGGGTTTGAATCCCTGTTTGACCATTGAAACTCAAATGGTGTGGGTCAATGATAGAACCACTCCTTAAATATTTCACTTACCTTGGAAGCCCTATGAGTCAGCTCTGATGTGACAGCACATAAATAAAGTTTGCCCTTGCTCGAAAACCAGTAGTATCCAACTCTAGGGTTCGGTGCTCATTGCCATTTACAGCCAAAGAGCCAACATTGTCTGCATCTGCAGATGTTTCCACAGTCATGTGGCAGGCATGACTAGACATTGGAGCACACAAGACTGTCAACTTTCCCACTGAAGTGGTGGTACAGTACCTATTTATCAACTTGCAATTTTATGTACTTGCAATTTCTTGTTTTCAATGTTGGCAGGAACTGGGACAGAAATGGAAGCTCGGTCCATCGTGCAGCAGGTCTCAAACATTAGTCCATAACACACATATAAAGGAATGGCTTTCAGAAAGTCCTGTTGCCAAGAGACCTACTCAGTTCTTGCAGACTCAAGGTCCACTTCCTTCAGGAAAAGTAGAACTGGTTCTGTGAAGTTCTATGTCACCAAAGATATAAGCTACATTGTGAACATTTTCCCCAAAGTTAAAAAACAATAATGAGTAGGCAAAATGTATACTTTTCCCACAGGTGGACAAACTAAAGAATGTTTGGATTGCTGCTTTCATCATCGTTCACTTTACTTATGCTGGATAAGGCTGATAAGAACTGCAGTTCAGCAAGTCTAGATGGCCACAAGCAGTCCACTGTGACATGTAATAGTAGAAATCCCAGACTAAATTGTTTCAAGCTACACACCCCAGATGTTTTTTTAAATGGAGGTGTGCAGTCCTTATATTAGCTATTGCATTAATTCTGTGTCTTTGGCTGAAGAAGAATTAATCATTTTAATGTACAGTTTCTTCTACAATTGATTAAAAATTCTGATTCCCAGCAGATCTAACACTGGTCTTTTGATGTGCCTGGCAGTTAATGAGTTTCTCAAGTAAAAACACAGAGATGTTAACCGAAAAGGTTTAATGACTGTTTTAATTATGGGAACTGGACGCACAACACTGAATGACTATGACCTTTGGACCAGCCTCTGAAAGTCCCATGCAGAAGAAATGTCCCAGTTGTGGCAGCAAACAAAGGTCAGTTGCTATCAAAAGATCCTTATCAGTCCCGGCTGTCAACAACTCAAGGCCAAATTAAGTGGAGCTTTTGATTCACTTGACCTTGAATTCTCTGCTGCTTTGTCTGTGAACACACAATTTGTACAATGTCATAAAGCTGAATGAACAACTGAGAGTAGGCAAAGAATTGTTTCCCCATCCAAACAAGGCCAGAGGGGCATCAATTTGCTTCCAACACAATTAGTAATTAGATGGGGGAACAAATAGAAACTAATTAGCCTTTTGCTTAGGGTGCCCTTACATTCCTTAGAACTGGAAGGTCAATAGAAAAAGATCTTTATAACTAAATGACTTTCATGTAAGGTTAGCCATCTTATGGGATGTTGGTGTCAGAAGGATCTTGAAATTGTTGTAGATCACAAGCTGAATATGAACCAATAGTGTGATGTAGCTGCAATAAAGGCCAACCAGATTCTGTCGAATAACCAAACAACAACAACCTTCCTAACTATTACAGCAGTATGACAATAGAACCAATTGCCTTGAGAAGTGGTGAGCATTCCAACACTGGAGGCATTCAAGAGAAAATTAAACAACCACCTGTTCAATATACTTTGATTTGGATTCCTGCATTAAGCAAGGGGTTGAATTAATGGCCACATATGCCCCTTCCAACTCTATGATTCCATGTACAAAGCTGCCCTAACTATCCATCTCTGTTTATCCAAATGTCTGATTCTCTTAATACTTGACACCAGGACAAGTATCCTCTAAACTTCTTCCATAATATTTAGTTGCTTTTCTTCTTCTGTGTTCAGATTTTTTAAAAATGAATGATCTGGTGTGAGAAAGATTAGCCAGCAAAACAAGATTGCAGTTGCCCGGGGTACGCCCAATTGTAGTTCAAAAATGTATCCACAATCTTTAAGGAGGCTCTTTCTGTGTACCCCAGCTGGTTGCATGAGCCATGGGACTTTGAATAAATCTGTGGAAAGAAGTATCCACTACCTTCTTGAGTGCATATAAAACTCCTCTTATTCAATGGGACATTCTCCAGCTTGCATTAGCTGGAGATCGTAAAGAGTATCGTGGTGAGTGTCATTGTCTTAAGGCAACTTGGTTACTTGGTTGATCCTTGTTTCACACATCAGGTTGATGTGGTGGATCAAAGCATCATCTTCCAATTTTTCTGATCCCATGCCAGTCTCATCCAGGGCCTCAGGAACGTTGCCCTGAACTGGTCTTCTGGTTGCTGGCCTTCCTAGTGGGTGCTTTATATCAAGTGGTATCCATTCTGTGATAGCTTTCATCCACCTGCCATCTTTGAAGCAGCACACATGCCCGGCCCACCGATGTCTTGCAAACTCAATCAACATTAATGCTTGTTTTGCACCTGGTCTTATAAACAGTTCTTCATTTGATATTCGGTCAACCCATGTGTAGCATTCTTCACTCGGTTGCTCTTTATGTTACATCGATATCTTTTATGTCAACTTTTGTAGGTTCCCATGTTTCACTGCCATATAATCAAACAGGCAGAATGGTGGTGTTGATGAGTTTAGTCCATAATTTTCCCATTTTTGCTTCACTAAGCACATCCTTTATGTTGTTAAAAAGCTGCCCATGCTGCATGCCTTCTTCTTGAAACTTCTTTTGTTAGATCATGCCTTAGGCTAACCTCTTGCCCATAGTATAGATATGAATCAAGTTCTTCTACTATCCCATTTCCACATCTCATATCTATGGCATTTGTGGAGGCATTCCGTATATATTACGTTTTTGACATGTTAATCTTCAGGCCAATCTTTCTAATTTCTGTGCCTAACTCTTGTAGCATATTCTGTGCTTCTTCTACTGATTCTGATATTAACACTATATCATCAGCGAAGTGAAGATGGGATAAGTATTCACCGTTTATATGAATTCACTTTTCTTCCAATGTCAAATTGTGCATTGCTGATTCTAAGGTGGCAGTAAACAATTTTTGGCTGATTGTATCACCCTGATGGACTCTTTTTTTAATAGGGATCTTTATCAGTTTCTGAAATAAAGTGATTTGTGTTTTACATCCCTTATACATTCCTTTGAGAAGGCAACACTGTCCACAATTCTGCAGAGGATAATTACCTAGGGGTGGGGAATCTTTGACATTAAAGTTATTTTCACATATGTCTCCCACAATCATCTGTCTTTGGCCATATTTGGTGGCAATGAGTCCTGTGGGGCTTGTAGACCAAAAACAACATGTAGACCAGAGGTTGTCCACTCCTAGTTCATATTTTATGCAACCTATTCTGATCAATGGAGTTGATCTGTTGTACATGTATGTGCCAGAGAACAGGGAATTCCTTCAGTGCCACAATTTATATTCGTATGTAGAATCTGAAGATGAACAATAAAGGAGAGGCAACATGGGTGAGAGGGATTATGTAAATGCAATGTAATTGTCTATATGAGGAGGGGTGGTGGAGGAGGTAATTCTTTTTTGGGATTCAGCAAGATATTTTCCTGAATTTTAAGCCCTTGTTAATTTATAGCCCTTTCACTTGTGGAGGAAAACATGTAGACAACATTGTATTTCCATGCTCATTAACAACATTGTACTTCTATGCTCATTAAGAAGGAGGACTGATCCTTCTTTCCAATATACTGACCAATGAATGCACAAAGGCTCTGGAGCAACTGACATATGCATCATTTGATTATCTTAGGAGATTATTTTTAATTGGGCGGTATGAAGGTATAAGAAGTGTAACAGAATGAAGTATACTCTGTGCTTTAGCCTCTTTCAAAATGGTGATTTCATATCAGGGGGAATGTGAAAATATGTAAACATCCTTGCCTCATTAGTTGCCTCATGGCTTTCGTGAAATGAAACCTAATGTGTGATTGACATGTCTTGCTGTAAGATCATTGGTTGGAATCCCTAAGGGGGAGGGCCAAAGGCCGACCCTGTGGGAGGAGATATAACCCAGAGACTCACGGGCACACACATGCAGACACAGAGACACTCTCTGGAATGATGTGCTTTTAACCTGCCAAAATGTAGACGCTTGAGAGAAAGGGGGGCCTATGGGCTACCTTAGAGAAACAGTTTGCTTTATTTCCTTGTTTTGAAATGCTTCCTGATCATTTACTGGACTGTATCCTGAATCTTGCTATGCTTTCAATATATTTCTAAAATACCTGAAGAGACTTGGATTACTTGTCTCGATGCTACCTTATCTACACATATCTGATGCCTGTGTTGTCCAGCCAGGGAGCTGCAACTCAGAAGAACAATAGGGCCTACTCGAGAGTAAGGCACCATATTGTTACAAGAAGTAAACAAACAAAGAACTTCAGTGTACTTTTTTTTTAAAAAAAATATTGAAACCTATAAACTATCTGCAAGATTCCAGCTTTTCTGAATTGATTTACTTCTTCTTCAAGCTGTTCCACAACAACATTATTGGTTATGAGTCAATTTGTGTGTTTATGGAGCATAGATACAGGACATGCTGCATTGCAGGTATGTTAAAAGAGAGACCAGGGTATGTCCCAGACTAAATGGAGCATCAAATTAGGAATGTAGCATTTCTTCCCATTTTTTCAACTTTTGAATACTTCGTATTTTTACTAATCCATGCAGACTGTAAAATAGCAAGCAGCTGTCTAAATTGTATGTATGATTTCTACTTATCCTACAAAATGTGGCTGGTCCCAATAACCTTCACTTTTTAATTGCTAAGCAGGACTGTTGATGGTAAAGCATTTTGAAGGTCACTCATTCTTAGGGTTGCCATTGGTCAGAGAAACTTGACTGCACATAACAATAGGCATATCTATCCATTCAAAGCACACACAAAAATGTGTGTGTGTGTATGTGCTTGTGCGCTTGCGCTTTGATTAAATAGATTACTGTATAGTTAGGATTATCTCTCCATCATTTTACTACCCCCCCCCCCCTTTCTTCTTTTCTCCTTGTTGGTGTACCTTTATACTGCCCTATTAAAAACAATCTCCCGAGATAACCAAATGATGCATATGTCAGTTGCTCCAGAGCCTTTGTGCATTCATTGTATACCTGTCAAGTTTTGGATTTGGAAATAATGGAAATTTCCCAGCAAATATGGTATACATGACAGCTATGCTTATCCTTTGCTGCCCTCCAATGGCGGCAATAGGGCACTGCAGTCTAATTAATACGGGATGACAGCAGGGAAGTGGGTAAAATAAGGGGTTTTCCTGGCCAATATGGGATACTTGACAGCTATGATTCATTGGTCAGCATATTGGAAAGAAGGATCAGTCCTGCTTCTTAATGAGTATGGAAGTACAATATTGTAACCATAAAGAAATGTTAGTACAGTACCTGATTATATTATAGTTTGTTGGCAGAAGAAAAACAAAATATTTCTGAATTGAATTCAGCCTTTCCGTTCATGTTATACCATGGATGCATTTGTTCTTACTTTTTAAAAAAATGTTTTTGGGTCTTGCCTGGGCATAGTTTTGCCAGCTAGGTTATTGATTGGGAGAATCTGTACAGAAAAAGTCCACCTCTGGATTCTCTGACAAGCACTGTTGCCTTTTTGCCACTTAAAGTGATCTGGCAGATTATTCCTTTCCCAGTGGAATTTTTAAAAAAAATCAAAGTGTCAGCTGTGTCTGTACTTCCAGGGTGACTGCAGTATCAACTGTCAAGGAGGAAGACGGACCCAGACTATGGTTATTTTTTCAATTCTGGAATATTCTTTTTCTTTGTTCTTTCAGCTTAGTTTACTAATTTTTTCTGAAATATTAGGACTCTGTGTGTGTGTTGTGGAAGGATGATTGCTATTTGGGCTTTGAGAGGACAAGGCACCCAAGTTAAGATATGTTAAGATCTATCATCCATTCTATCTATCTATCCACCCCAACCTCCATATTTATTTATTTATTTATTTATTTATCATTCACATTTGTAACTGCCGCCCACTCAGGCAGAACCCGACTCAGGGCGGCATTACAGCAGCTCAAGAAAATACATAAAAACATTATAAAAACCTTATAAAACCCACCCAATAAAAAACCCACCCAATAAGAAAAAACCAACATCCACCCCCATTTAAAACCCATATCCCACTCACCCGTCCCACCTACCACACAGAGGGAAAGAAAGAGAGTCTTATAAAAGCCAGCCGGCAGAGGCCATAGTCCCGTTCGGGCCCCACACCTGCCCTGCCAGCCAGGTCTTTACTCCTTTCCTGAAGGGCAGCAATTCACTTTGAAGTCTTAGATCTGTAGGTATTCACTGCCTAAAACCACATCAGCCAAGATACATCCAGCTGTACAGTATATATTTCTCAAAACCAACATGACGAATGAGAACACACATAAGAATGAGGGTTGACTTCTTCTGTTTGTCCAATCTCAATTCCTGAGCCACTTGTACTCTGTTTTGCTTCTGAACTTTCCTCTGCATAAGGAGACTGTGGTGACTTAGTGGTTAAGACACTGAACTTGATGACTGGAAGGCCAGCAGTTTGAGGCCAGAGTGCTGCATAATGGAGTGAGTTTCCGTCTCTGTCCCAGCTCCTGCCAACCTAGCAGTTTCAAAGCAAGAAATTGCAAGTAGATAAATAGGTACCACTTCGGTGGGAAGGTAAACAGCATTCTGTGCACTCTGGTGTCTAGTCATGCCTGCCACATATCCACAGAAATGTCTACAGATACAGACAGCTCTTTTGCTATAAACAGAGATGAGTACTGAACCCTAGAATTGGATACAACTGGCTTTCAAGCAAGGGCGACCTTTACCTTTACCTTGCATAAGGAGAAACAAGCCCTTTCTGCCTCGTCCTATGGCTTCTGACAGGGTCATTATTGGCTTGACATGAAAACGGGGCAAAATCCTCAGTAACCCATCATTTCTCAGCATGTTTGAGGAGTTCTGCCTGTCGCCTCCTTATCAGTTTCCCAGCAGTAATGGTATGAGACTTTTAGACCAAGAATTAGGAAGGGTGATGAGAGTAGGGAAGTGAAGGATGATTTATTATATGTGACATACATTTCAGGTTTAGGCATTCATGAAGACCATGCCTGCGAGATCGGTAATGCCAGCTTGCACACACTGTGCAAAGATGAATAAATGAATAATTGTTTTGATAATATTAAACAGCATGTGTGATGTCGCAGAGCAACATCTGTTATAAACAGTATAAACAAAAGGAAGGCCCTTTTTTGGTTAACTGATTACATGTCATTCTGTGGAGAGGAACAATGTGCTCTGTCAAAAGTGCCATGCTGTGATAGGCAAAAACAGGTTTTGGTAGGCAGAAACAAGTTACTTTTGGAAAAGAAGATAGTGCTATTTTAATATTGAAAAAACACATCTAACATATTAAAACAAGCATAAAATACCACCACCACGCAAAAAAGAAAAAAGAGAGGCCATATCTATCTATATCACTAAAATCAAGGTGTCCTCCCGTTTGTTATTCATGCGAGATGACACATTGGCACCCACCCCCACCAGACCTGCGCAATTGCCTACCTGCTGTGCCTGGCCAGGTCAGCACAGGGTACTGGCAGTGCCCCCAGCATTTCTTTACCCCAAAAAGGGGTCATGTGGGGGCACCCCCACCCTCATGGAAGTCCTCCAGAAGTCCTCCGATGGAGGCTGGGTCAGCTCCGACTGGGCTTGCGCAGTAGGCCAGGTCAGCCAGTATTGCACATGCCCCAACAGAGGGCATTGCCTCAGCCCGGATATCTGGGGTTGAGACAACACACCCATGAGGCACACCGGCCATTCCGCTGCCAAGGGTGCCAGCGGGAGGCCACGTGGAGCATGACTTCTGAGGTCCCACACATAATGCTTTTCTGTGGCACCTGATGTTATAAATTTGTTCTAAAGTGGGGAGTGAACAATATGGTCTGTGTGTATGAAGAGGAAGTTAAGAGATTCTAGCTTGAATAGACAAGAATTGAACAGTTTAAAGTACATAAAAACATTTTTATTAATTTATTTGACATCCTAGTTATAACTGCTAATTAATCAGGAGTGAAAGGGTTAAGTCTGCTGTGTCTATTTGGCAGAAAGGAAAAATGCATTTTAAACCAAACTGCAGTTCCCAGAGCCCTTTCACTATTTCTGCGGCTTGGCTTAAACAGAGAGGGGGGGGACCCTTGACCAGGGCCTTGTTAAACAGCGGTTTGAGATCTTTATAAATTTATTAAAAATCAACCCTTGCAGTTATGTTACCTGCAAGTGAATCATGGTACAGTGTTGTGTTTGTGGACATGTAAGCCTAACTTTGATGTGGAGGGCAAATTAAAATAAAGAGTAAAACATTTTTAATGAAAATAAAAATATTCTAAAAATAATAAAAGGTGCAATTTTCAGATATGGGGTAACACAATCAAAACCTTAGTCTTTGTAGCCAGTGTCGGGCATCATCCGGTCCGCCCTGGTCTGGGTGGACCGGTAAGAAACCTGGCTGACCATGCCCCCTCCCCACCCCACCCACCTCTTCCCGGGAGAGCGGGTGACCCAACGGCTTTGGGCGGTGCTTCGTTCTTCTCCGGAGCGGCTGCGGGTGCCACTTGGGTGGTGGTGGAGGTGGTGGCATGTGTGCGCCTGGCCCTGGGGGAAGAGGAGGGGGAGCTAATGTCACGTGCCACCCAGGAGAGCTCTCCTGTGTGCCCCGGCGCCCCTGCTGCCACTCTTTGCTGCCTCCTTCTAGCAGCAGCAGCAGCAGCAGCTTTCACAATGCCTGGACTTATTTCTGCAGGAAGAGAACTTCCTGCAGGATATCTGTCTGACTCTGGGCATTGCGAGAGTTGCCCTGCCTGGACATCTCTCGCAATGCCCAGAGTCAGACAGACATCCTGCAGGAAGTTCTCTTTCCTGCAGGAATACGTCCAGGCATTGCGAAAGTTGTTGCTGCTGCTGCTAGAAGGAGGCAGCAAAGAGTGGCGGTGGGGCACGCAAGCGAGCTCTCCTGGGTGGTGCGTGATGTCAGCTCCAGGGCCAGGCACGCACTCGCCGCCACCTCCACCAGCAGCAGCCGCTCTACAAGCAGCAGCACAGCTGGACTCGCTGGTCCTGGAGGACTAAAGGAGGAGGGAAATGCCCCCCCCCCTGGGAGGAAGGAACACCCCGACGTGTCGCTTTCTGGGTAAGTGTGTCTTTTGGTTTCCTTCCCTCCCCTCCCCCCGGTGTGTGTGTGAGTGTGTGTCTGTGTGTGTGTGTGTGTGTG
Source organism: Bradypodion pumilum (assembly GCA_035047305.1). Lineage (NCBI taxonomy): Eukaryota > Metazoa > Chordata > Lepidosauria > Squamata > Chamaeleonidae > Bradypodion > Bradypodion pumilum. The sequence continues at coordinate 198,649,152 of JAWDJD010000001.1, forward strand.
AGAGAGAGAGACACACACACACACACACGCCTCCAGCACTTCCCATTCTTCAACTTCATCTATTACATGGCCCTCGAGTCAAAAAGTTTGCCCACCCTTGTCTTAGAGCAATGGATTTAATTATGAATTTATACAGGCTTACTTTTCCATTAGCATATTTAACAACTGCTGGAAGAAATAAAAGCCAAAATATGTATTGCACACAGTATTGAAGATACAAGGTCATTGTATTGATTTAAATTATAGACATCTTTTAAAAAATGTTCCATCTTTTAAAAATATATTATTCCTCCCCCCCCCCCGTGTGTGTGTGTGTGTGTGTGTGTGTGTGTGTGTGTGTGTGTGTGTGTGTGTGTGTGTGTGTGTGTGTGTGTGTGTGTGTGTGTGTGTGTGTGTAGAGGGGAGCAGAGGCTAAAGGGATTTCCTAGGGCGGGGGTTGGGGTGGGGTGGCAGTGAGTCTTTAAGGTGCCACAACATTTTTGTGTTTTTGTTTTGTTTACCTCCTGATCTGCTTGCACAGAATTAAACTTTAGAATTGGTGCCATTTTATTCTGTGCAAGCATATCAGAGAGTAAACAAAAAAAAATGTTGTGGTACCTTAAAGACCGATTAGGCCACACCCACTGATTAGGCCACACCCACTAGTTAGGCCACACCCACCAGTTGGGCTATGCCCACTAGTTAGGCCACACCCCACGGTGTGGTAGTAATTTTTTTTGGTGCCCATCACTGTTTGTAGCCCAGCATTACTAACTCCAGCTGGCCCCAACATTTTGCACAGTTTCAGCCAGGATTCCTTCCTAGCCCAGTCTGCAAATCCCAGGTGGTTTCCCATTGAAGTACAGCTTCTAAAATCTGATAAAACTGCTATTTATTCATGATATGCGGTGGCCATACTAGCCCGAACATCCTGTGCTTTTAAACTGTCATCTACATGTATCATTCTACAGCAGGAGTTCGCAACCTACGGCCTGTGGGCTGGACCCAGCCCGTGACGGCAAATCATCTGGCCCATGGAAGCAGAACTGGGTGCATTTACAACAACTGTAAACATGCCTGCACCTGCGCAAATGTGCCTGCTACGGTTCATGGCAACGTTTATGGCGGGGGAACCATGTGTCTAGCCTGCTCAGCTGTCTGAAGGGGAATGGTACAGCCTGTGGCGCGAAAAGGTTGAAAACCCATGTTCTACAGTGATGGTATTGATAGCCAGTTGGGTAGTTATAATGTGCAATGGTCTACAGCATGGTTTTGCAATTTATGGCCCACAGCACCAAATAATCTGGCCCCCGACCTCACTCCAGCTGCCGCCGCAACCACCGGAATCAGCCATGGACTTATTTACAGCCATGTAAACACATTTACTACATTCGTAAATGAGTCCGTGGCTGTCATAAATATATTTATGACAGACATGGACACGTTTGATGGAACCAGTCGGGCCCACTCAGCTGTCAGAGGGGGCATTGTCCAGCCCACGACTGAAAAACATTGAGAACTCCTGGTCTGCAGTTTGGTGATTGAGTCAGTTGAATAGGCTTGTTACCAAATTGACCAGGTTTGTACAGCATTTGCACCGTCTCAGTTTTGCCAAGTCATGTATGGGCACACCACAGACTGTTTTAACTAGAAAACCTGTCTAGCTAAGAACAACTATAGATCAAAGAAAATTGCTGAAAAGAAATAACCTCTGGTCTTAAAGTAAGCCAAGCCCCCAAGAAGAAATGACAAGGATAGTGTTTTTCTTCTTCTTCTGTGTCTAGGCCAGACATGGAACTGCCAAAATGAAGGCACCTTTTGGTGAGTTCATTCTGCAGTTCCTTTTGCCTGACCTAGTGTGAGAAAGATTAGCCAGCAGGCAACACATGGTTACCGTTACCAAGGTATACCTGATTGTGGTTCAAAAATACCACAATCTTATACAACTGCTATCGAGATTACAAAGATATAAATACTTGGCCCAAGAGTCATCTCGGAAGGTAGCCAATCTGATGGTGCATCCCCCTCCATGATAACCCCCAGTGACGCACTCCAAAAAAATTACTACCACCTCTGTGGGCAGGGCCAAATATGTGGGCATGGCCAACACAATGGGCTATGGAAGTGGGTGTGGCTGGCCAGGTGGGCGTGGTCTGGGGAAATTTCCACTACTGGATCTCCCGAACAGGACAGGACCTGCTTCAGTGCATCACTATACCACACACACACACCGAAAGGAGGGATTGATAAACCACTTCTGAGTACTGTTTATCTAGGAAGCCCTGAAACTTGACTTGATGGCACCCAGTTATTAATTAGAATGGATACACAGAAAGAGCCTTTTGTTATTTGGACCACAATTGGGTGTACCCTGGGCAACAGCCACCTTGTGCCGGTTAATCTTTCTCACACTAAGTCAGGCAAAAGGAACTGTGGAATGAATTCACCAAACGGTGGCTTCATTTTGGCAGTTTCACATCTGGCCTAGACACAAAAGAAAAAAAATTATTGGAGAGGCCATATAGATTAAATCACCTTCATTTGTTTGTGTGCTTCAATGATTGTCTGCAACTCTGGAAAAGTGAACAACCTAGAATGCTTTGTATTTTCATAAGCAGAGCCCATCCATCTCCTTCTTCCTGTACATAAAGTGACACATCACCATCACCATCACCATCACCATCACCATCACCATCACCATCACCATTATTATTATTATTATTATTATTATTATTATTATTATTATTATTATTATTATTATTATTATTATTATTATTATTATTATTATTATTATTATTATTATTATTGTTATTGTTATTGTTATTGTTATTGTTATTGTTATTGTTATTGTTATTGTTGTTGTTGTTGTTGTTGTTGTTGTTGTTGTTGTTATTGTTATTGTTATTGTTATTGTTGTTGTTGTTGTTGTTGTTATTGTTGTTATTATTGTTATTATTGTTATTATTGTCCATGAATATTGTAGCTTCTTAAAACAAAAGCACACATATACACATATGTTGTACATAGATACTGGGCTGCACAGAGGCTCTTTGAAAGACTGGAAGTATTGAAATAACACTGCAACTTAGAATGGTACAGCCATTCTAATATTGTCTCAGAATATTTTAAACCACTATGAAAGGCTCCAGTAGGATATTATCTGTTCCAAAGACATGGTGTTCTTGAACAGAAACAGGGATGATTCTTCTGGCAGTAGAATCTCCCTTGAAATACCAACATTTCCATCAGCTCTTGCCTCCTTAAGAATCAGATAATGATATTTTTAGTTCTTGGCACTAATTGAAAAATGGAGTGAAGGAGCAATTACCATTCATAAGCGTTGATGGATGTGTGTACGTGTGTGTATGTATGTGTGTATGCCTGCATGTGACTTAAACTTGGGGGGAAAGGGCACACTTATGCTTGACAAGGTCACTAGGAAATTTGAAATGCATATTACTCCAAGGTCACATCATCCCATTTCCCCAAAGCCACATCCCGAATACCAATTGCAGGGATCTCAACCTACCAGTAGCTAGGGCATTGAAAGTCACGTATGTTGGTTGTCAAGGGTATTACATGGTTCACTGGTTTCCTGAATGTGACTGACATGATTTCTGCTGCTTTGGCAGCTATGAAAGAGAGTTTCTTTTGGAAGCAATGAAGTGCATGGACCCAGAAATGTGTTGTCACCGAGGACTTATAATCCAGGGTATAATGAAGCCCACACCAAAAGGAAGCTCAGTGATAAAGTCTCTCAGGGAGGCAAAGTGATTGTTCTCTTGTCTGGACGAAAATACTGAAAACACCGGCACACATGGGGGGGAAAGGGGAGCATTCTTTATGTGAACATCTTGAGATTTTGTCAGCCTCAGAAAATAGCCACCTGCCTTTTTGCACAGGCAGATCAGATAACCTCTAGGCACCGGGTTAAAAAGATAGTTTTTGGCAGTCCTGATTTTATTTGCACGGCTCATATTGCATTTAGCCCAGGGGTTCTCAACCTTTTAAAGTCAGGGGCTGGATCACGCCCCCTCAGACTGGGCCTGGTGCCCTCACCTGCTGCCTCCTTTGGTGGTGGCGGCAGTGGCGATGACAGGACCACCCCAAGCTCCCACCATTCTCCACCACCACCAACATTCCAATACATGCCACCAGTCTGGCCCACAAACTTTCCCCCCACACCGCTGCCACCATTGTTTCTTTGCTTACTGGCCTGCTGTGGGTGAAAGAGGGGTCCTGCCTGTCCTTGCCTATGCTCAGCCAGAGCGGCACCTGGGAAGGACATGGGTGGCCACATGCATCTCCCACTTCCACTTCCACTTGTGCCACAAGCACCACCATTCTTTTCCCCTCCACCTGGCTTGCCATGTCCCTAATGCTGGTCCATAGCAGGGCCGATGTTGTAAGCCTTCTTACAACATCCGCCCTGCTACAGAGCAGTGTTAGGGACATGCCAAGCCAGGTGGAGGGGGAAAGGGCAAATTGATCTAGGTTAGACAGATTCAATCAATAATTTGAGTTTTGGATGAAGTGGACACATTGTTCTCATTTGCACATTCCAACTCCTTTAGAGGCCCTTGAAACTGACAGGGCTTTTTCTGTTGTGATATCCAAAATGATGGAGAAGTTACCTCCACCCATCCACACTGAGCCACCTCCCGGGAGTTTCATATGAACTTTCCCTTTCTGTATTGTTTTTTAAATCATCATGGGCAACATCTGTATAGTGATCTGAAAGTTTACTACTAGCCCTATAGTTTTTAATGGATGCACATACACCCCTCCCCCAATTGCCTTTTACATTTTGCTCCTGTAGTAATTAGGATCTATAGAATTAAATACACTAAAAAAACCAAAACATGTTCCTTTAAATATATTTTTTCTTTTACTTAATAGAGATACTAAGCTGTTCTTTGGAATGGAAAAAGCAACTGGCAGCCCATGATTCAAGCACATGGAGAATCGTATCCCTAGTGGTGCTGTAGAACCCATAGCCTACCCATACTCAGAGGATGAAGTATTAATGCAGAAGACAAGATAGCAATATGTTAGTAATTATTCTACTAAACTATATACAGTATGTACATTTAGTAACAAAAGCAGCCAGTTTTATAAATATTCTGCAATATTATACCAATATCATCACAACTCATGGCTCCAGCTATATAGTAGTAGTATTGTTTTGTATTACAAAACAATTGTTTTAGTACCCCTATTCACAGGTTTGAATTTATATAATTCTATGCAGGAGGTAGCAGTGATCCGCCTTTTTGGCATACAGCTTGAGCCACCCCCATGGTGTCATGCTGGGACTGATATAAGTTTTATATATAATATAACACCATTTGGAATTTCACCTGAATTAATTGTTAAGAATTAAATATCAAGAAAGATTGTGGGTGCTAATATTACAGGAATTAACACTGCTTCTTTATGTGAATTTGTTACACCTGCTAAATTGTGCATTTGGACATAGATCACAATGAAAAATAAGCCTCCAGATGCTTGTAATTCAAAATACCCTAATTTAGCAAAAGCATTCAAGATTCTGGAAAATGATATATACCTAGAACAAGGTGGTCTATATGTATGCACAGGTGGTAGATAAATAGCCAAAGATGGCTAATTCTAGCATCTCTGTCCTTAAACACAAGATATATTAGTAAGGTTCTCCTTCTGGCACCAATCTGGATATGGGCTTCAGGCCTTGCAATGTTCATTTTAACAAAGAGGTAAAAATCACATGGCTAGAATAATTTCCTAGTGTGAATTATGCCTCTGATCCCCAAAAACCTGCCTCATGCCAGAAAGAGGAAGAGAAGATGGTACGTTTGGGCAACAAGAGGTTTGTTTTCTTGGCTTGCCAAATCTACCTTTATCACCATTGGAGATCCTTGCCATAAATACTAGCCCCACTTAATGATCCTCCACAGGCATGATTTAATGACAACTTAATGGTCTTGAATGAAGGGAAGACTGGGTGAAATCAATTACTGAGGCAGATGCAAGGATCTGCCATAAGCAAAAGTCAACAAATCTGTCCACCTAGCCCAGGAACTAAGTACAGTGGAACCTCATACAACAATCGCCCCGTATAGCAACAGAATCGCATAACAATTAGGTTTTGAACAAAATGGCATCCCACATAACAATTTTATCTGTGGGGAAAAAAATCATACAACAATTTTTCAATGGAAAAAAGCACTTAGCAAAAAAAAAAAAAGTTGTACGGTGCATCCCATAGGGAAAATCGCAATACAATGCATGCATCGTATAGTAATTGTTTTTTACAACAACGAGTCCCGTGGAATGGATTAAAATCATTGTATGAGGTACCACTGTATCTCAGTTATTAGCAGCCACTCACTCTTCCCTTCTGAGGTCTTCCATCGGAAGGGCCAGCTCTACCATTTGGCAGAATCTTGCAGCCTGCCCCTAGTTGCAAATTGAACCCTCCTCATTTAGGACAGCAAACTGACAGTGATAAGAGTTGAATGTTGTATTTGTATTTACATGGCAGACATATTGGTTTGGTTTATCGCACATTTTCTGGTCAAAGAATGGAACAGTTACAGCTCTCAGAATCTACTGTTGGCCATGTTGGATGGGGGATTTAGGCGAGGTGTAGTCCCAAAAAAGTCAAACTCCCAAGTGCGCTATCTCTCCCCCCCTTAAATAGTGAAACTTTGAGAAAAGGATGGATAAAGTCCGATTGATGGATGCCTGTCTCTTTGCTGAATCTAGATTTAGGTATGTGCAACTGAATTGGTGGCAGAATTTCTCCCCAGAGATCCATGTCCAGGTGCCTAGAAATGCTCCACAGACCACTGAGAGGCCATGCTGAACAGGGCAAGCCATGGTGGAGGGGAGGGGACAGTGGCATGCAGACGGCTGATTCAATCCTATGCCCAGAATCTGATTGCTTTCTACTGCAGATAGAAGGGAAATTGTGGTGTGTCAGTGGTGTGCCAGATACTAGCATCTGACCAGACAACATATAGGAGTGGCACCACATCAATTAGGTGTGGTGGCTCCTACAGTTTCGTTTCTGGGAGCATTGAAAAGCTGTAGGATCCTAGTCCTTGTGGAAGGGAGCATTTTTTCACTCAGTTAAAGATGGGGCAAATGTTTCTACAAGTAGAAGGTGGCAGAAAAAGTGTGAAGACCGGTAAGCAGTGCCTAATGGCATACACAGGGATCAACAACATTTGCAACTCAACAGTGGTGGGGAAAGGGGAAAATTGATTTCTATTTGAAACATGTGTTTTATCAGAGAGTGAAAAGGCATTCAGCCTATTTGCCTCAGACACACACTTTGCTCTGGGGTTGTTATGGCAGCAAAAAGCAGCAGTGCCAACTCTCCTTACATCTTACCATTAATTAATGTACTACCATGTGTGAAGTAGCTCTCAGCAAACTAAATCTTTAAAATTCTTAAGAGTAATTGGAGGGTGGGGGAGGAAGAGCACACACACACACCAAAAAAAGAAGAAAGGAAGGAAAGGAAACAGGTGTGGGGCAGATCAAAGAGCACTGGAAGAGCTATCCAGCAGGTTTTCTAATGGAAAGATAATGGCTTTTATAAAGATGATTTGATCTGAGAGGGAAGGAGGATAAAATAAATTGATAGACCTAAGGGTGAATTAAAGGAAGAGAACAGTCCTTGTAAAAAGATGCTGTAACACAAATCCATTAGCTGTAAACACAGAATAATAATAATCCCGTAAATGGTACTCCACTTCCATTTTGCACATCAGAGTAGGCAAATGGAGGCACTAAATGGGCTTGCCATCATTATCGGCATCGGCATCATTGGATAGAAATCAAACATTTGATTCACAGTTGAGGACTGGAATGAAATGAACAGTTCAAGTCCTAACCAAGGACCTAAGAACTGTCAAGGTAACGTCTGAGTATATATGCAGTTCCTAGTAGAGTTGTTTTTTGGAGAGTTAGGATGTTCAAGTCTGATAAGTCCAATAATTTTCAAATATCTAGGGAGTCCTTTAGGTATTGCTCTAAGGGTTCCAATCACTATGGATACAACAGCAGGTTTGTTCCTCCATAGATGCTCAACTTCAATTTAAAAAACACAATATTTTGTTATTTTCTCCAGTTGTTTGTCTTCAATTCGTGCATCTCCTGGTATCGCAATGTCAATAAACCATACCTTCTTCTTTTCCACAACAGTTATATCAGGTGTGTTGTGAGACAAATGTCTATGATGTACCACCAGAAGACCACCACCACCGCCATAGCTGCTCCCGGGGCTGGCCCCTCCCTGCCAGGAGGAGAGAAAGGCCATCGGGCTCACAGCTGGCCCAAGACCACCACCATCATCATAGCTGCTCCTGGGGCTGGCCCCTCCCTGCCAGGAAGAGAGAAAAGCTGCCGGGCTCGCGGCTGGCCTGAAGACCGCCGCCACTGTCGCAGCTGCTCCTGGAACTGGCCCCTCCCTGCCCGGGAGGACTTCGCTGCCTGTTTCTGCAGCCCACACCATTGGCTACAGATGAAGAACGGCTGTGGCCTTTGCTGCCACTCTCCAGGCCCCATTTGGCCGGAGGGTTTAAAAGACATGGCAGACCTCCCTGGCCCTCCCCAGCTGGCCTAAGGAGGTGGGAGCGGTGATGCCAACTGCAGCTCGTTTCCCACCACGGGGCTTGAAAAAGCCGCTGACACTGGAGCCGCCGTCATAACATGTTCGGCTCCCTCCCTGGCCCTGCTGGCCTAGGGAGGTGGAAGCGGCGATGCCAGCTGCAACTGTTTCCGCAAGCTATTGTTACTGGAGTCATTGGGACTTTTGTGGGTTGAAGCTCATCTGTCTCTCACCAAAGCTGGGGCAGGGCCAGTTCTTCCTGGCTCTGTTACTGACGATGAGCCATGGGACTCCGTCTCGGATGTTTGAGCCAGGCGGGCTTCGTCTCCATCACCATCACAGATGTTTAAACCTTGGGGGCCCTTTGTGGATGCTGGGTGGTTGAGGTTAATTTTGTAATCTATTAGAATGAATATGTTATATTGCTGATGTGATTTTTTGAATTGTAACCTTATGTATGATATTATGCTTATTATGTTTTGCCCTGGATTTTTATTATGTTGCTCTGTATATTATGTATTATTTATTGTTGGAAGCCGCTCTGAGTGGTGCGTGAACTAGAAGAATGGGGTATAAATAAATTATTATTATTATTATTATTATTATTATTATTATTATTATTATTATTATTATTATTATTATTATTATTATTATTATTATTATTATTATTATTATTATTATTATTATTATTATTATGTTGCAAAGGGAACAAATTAGATTCAAAGAGTTTCATTTTCCATGAACAGGACATACAGCTTTTCCGGAACCCATTTTCCGTTGGCATTGAAATTGTCGATCCTATTTACCAAATGGAACTAGCTGAACAACAGAGTTGAGACTCTGTGAAAGATGCATTCAAGTCAAGCATATTTACTAATTTCTATGCATCTCTCCCCTCTGACACATATCTTAATCTCAGGAAACATACACTCACAATGGCAAACATTTTCTGTGAACAGATTCCCCCCCCCCCCCCCCCGAATGAAACATCTGAAATCAGACCCAGACTAACTGATGCACACTTGCATCACCTGTTATGACTGACAGTGATGAACATGGAACGGGACATTGACTATCTCATCAGCCAAAAACAGACTCACAATTCTCATTAAAATACATTTGTTATTGTAATAGCAATTAATGTGATAGTGTAATTTGGTGTGCATTTGTTTGAGTGTTGTCTTATTTTAATCATAAAAAATAATTAAAAGAAAGAAAGAAATGCATTCTATTAAAAAAAATAGTCTTGCCCCTCAACAGTCTGGGGGACCGTGAACCGACCCCCAGTTTAAAAAGTTTGGGGACCCCTGCTCTAACTGAAGGTGTGGCTACTTCACTGCCTGTATTATGTTTAAAATCAAAACCAGTGGTCATACTGGACCATACCTGTCAAGTTGCGCTTTTGCTAATCTGGGAGCCGGCCACGCATGCACAGTAAGTTTCCAGAAAATGGGTTACTGCGCATGTGTGGCCATCAGAGGCAGCAGCGCGTATGTGCAGTAACACCTTTCCTGCTGTCCAAAATTATGGGATGGCGGCAGGAACAAGGGGGACAGAGCACTGAAATACAGGAAATCCCGGCTAATCCAGGATAATTCACAGGTATGTGCTGGACTTGCAAATTGAATCAGGAGTTCAATTTTACACTTGTTGCAATGTTCATCTTCTCTTGATACTAGAAAGAAAAGAGTACCTTTCCCCTGGCTAAATTATGCTCAGTATTACTTTAGATCCATCTTGGGAGGAAAATGCAATGAAGATAAAAATAAACAAATAAACATAGTTTATCAAAATTATGAAATGGAGATGGTATTAGGAAATGGAGCCACCCTGAGTGGTGTTTGCACCAAATGGATGGGGTATAAATGTAAATAAATAAATGATGTGGAAAACCGGGCCATTCTACTAGACATGCTAAAAGACAACTGAATTTCCCCCCATTTCTCCTTTTCCCTCATTCTTTTCCCATTGTTGTTTTATCTTTTTTAGAATGTAAATCCAGGGGAGAGGGATTGCTTTTTCTGATCAATTGTTGTTTAAGGTGATTAAGGATAAAAATGCTATAAAACAATAAGTCAATTGAATAATAAAGATGACAATAGAATGAGAGACACCTAGTCATTTGGCCCCTCATGTGTTTCACACATATATAACATAGGAATGATACAAATTCCCTCACCACTGGAAACTGATTTTTACAAACAGCAGGTATGTGTAAATGGGACTATAGCATTTCCCCAAAGTATGAGGTGTGATGTTCTGTTTTAGCCAAATTTCCTAATAAGTGTTTCTTATTAGATGTAATTTATTCATTGACAGCTATTTAGAGCTATTTACAATTAACGTTAATCTTGAGTATTATGAGTCTCAGATGCTTTGTGCCCAAGTGCCTTAATTTCTTCTTTAATTCCCAATACTAGCTGGTCTTTTTAAGAAATCAGGCAACTATACCTGATTCCATGTCTTGCTTGTCAGCTTATGATATGTGAAAACCTCCACCGTTTGTCTCCCTACAGCCTCATTCTGAACATGCAACCTTCAAGAGTTTCATGGGCCTCAGGGAGACAATATTCCTCAAATTTCTCTGATAAACTTTTGTAGCTGTATTTTTCAATGACAGGAAGTTCCAAGCTATTGTGTAAATATATTGCTTCTTTGCCTAATATGTTAAGAAAGATAGCATCATCCACTTGTTTCCCCTCTAACAATCAGGTAATGGGTTATAGTTTAAAGTTGTGGTTCCCAACGTGCAATTTGATTTTTAAGGGGGGCAATTTAAGAATGAGTTATTAACAGAGAATGGCCTTTTAGGCTTCCTCCACCTGAATAGGGGTTCACTTTTTGAATTATATGTCACAGGGGGAGGGTACATCAGGATTTTAGAGATGCTTAGGTTGGGCATGGCCAAAAAAAGGTTGGGAACCAGGGGTGTAAAGATTCTCCAGCATCCCACTGCATTGTCTCAAAGGGGCAGGCTCAATCAGGAGTTTTTAATTGCTGTTTCTTCTGTTGAAGCTGGGCTCAGGATATCCTACCTTTACCTCTCTCCATTTACACTATGAAGTTCTGCTCTACTAAGGTTCCAGAGTCACTCAAATATGGTTGCCCACCTACCAGGTCTCAGGGTGTCAGCTGAAGTATCAGAGCATTGTTTGTTTGTTTATTTATTTATTTAAGACATTTATATCTTTATAATCTTTAATTTGGCTAGACTATGTTCCCGAAGACTAAGCAGTGTTAATAGGATAATGGAAATGCAATACAGCATGCCAATGATACTGCTCTCACACCTGAGGAGCTGCAACAGTCAGTCAACTGTTTCAAGAATGCATGTGATCATTTTGGCTTCACCATAAATGTTCAGAAAACTAAGGTCACTTCGAAGTACCATTTCGAAGGAGAATGCCACAGACATGAAGAGGCTAAGTGACAAGCACAAAACTTCATCAAACTCAACTATGCCCTCCACTATCTATTCAGTGTGTGGTTGCATGTTTCATGCCAGAATTGGTTTATTGAGTCACCAGAGACATATCCATCAACTGAGAAAATGACTTCCAGGAAAAATGTGTGCTCAGATACAAGTAACGGCCAATGATCCCGCTCATTGGTAAAAACCACTCTGGATGGCTTACAACATTAAAACCATAAACAATATCAAATTATTATACAATAAATCAATAAATTAAATAAATTAGTTAACACACAGTGCACAGGTGTTGGAAAATCCCTAAACCCAGATGGGGCAAGTACCAATATTATTGCTATATTTCTCTGGGTCTCCAAGTATGGAAACAAATATCAGGGTGAGCATTGCTGGGGGAGATTAATATGTGTATATGCCGTACCTCTGAACCCTGGGCATCCATCTCCACTCATCCCCAGTTGACACCCATGGCTTAGTGTCAAGTTGCTTGTATCTGGGATCTGTTTGTTTTCCTTCAAAACTCTTCCCTGCCCTGCACCACTTCTGTTGTAACATCACAAGGATCCATCCCCATATCAATTTAACCCATGGTTCCAAGGCTACTCACCAGTGTACCCTGTTGAGATGTAACTTATTTAATGCCAACAATTTGCAGCTATTGATTAATTGATATGATCTGGTGTTTATCCCACCTTTCTTCCATAATCAAATTAAAAAACTGATTAAAATTTTAAACTAAGGTAAAGGTAAAGGTTTCCCTTGCTCGAAAGCCAGTCGCATCTGACTCTAGGGTTCAGTGCTCATCTCTGTTTCAAAGCTGAAGAGCCAGCGCTATCTGCTTCTGCAGACATTTCTGTGGCCATGTGGTATGGAACGCTGTCTACCTTCCCACTGAAGTGGTCCCTATTTATCTACTTTCAATTTCTTAGTTTCGAATTGCTAGGTTGGTAGGAAATTTAAAACTACAATATACATAAATGTAAAAACATTATTCAAAAGTTATAAATCAAATCTTAGTTGCCTGCCAACTCCCCAAAAACCTCTCTTACAATTTATATTAACTCCCCAAAAACCTCTCTTACAATTTATATTAACTATCAGCAGTATCCATCTCAGAGGACTCCTGTGTATAGTTCTGTTGCCATATTTCTAATGTCCTCTTTGCTCTTCCCAGCTCTGGTTCCACCTATCTATACTGATCTTCCAAAGGTTTCCCTCAGTATGTAACAATCTCTTAGGGTGTTGTCACTACAAGGAAATTTTTGCCACACCAGCTTTATATCTGGCCTATGTTTCTGAATGCTTTGATTAGAGATGTGTGTGGGAACTTTATGTAGGTCTTTCATCAAGATTTTCAGAGCTGCAGTAATGCACCTTTTTCCATATACAGTATTCAGTTTTTGAAGGTCTTAATTAGTTTTGTATGCATACCAGAAAACCATTTGTGTTATCGAATAATATCCACATACAATCAGATGCAGTAATTTGGGGGTGGGGGTGGGGTATTGTTCCTTTCAATCAGCAACCTTGGAGAAGAAAAGCTTGTCAAAGTGTTGTAAATAAACACAGGGCTCCCATCCTCCACTGGGCTTCAAACCTTCTGCTTCCTTTAAGTCATAGCTCATGCTTTCTTTGCAATCAGCACGACTTCACAGACATGTGCCCTGTGGAATATGACTTCGCTAATCACAAAAGATGTCCATGTGCGTGCGCACACATACGCATATGTACCAGTTCTCTTTGTAGTCCCATGGCTTCACACAAACTAATGCAAACCATTGTTGTCAACCAGCTTGATCCAGGATTCACCCACTTCTTAATCAGTTTAATATGCTTCACGTTGCCAATTTGAAAAACACATAAAGAAAGCAGCCTGCACTGTACAGATATGACAATTGGTGAAACAATCCTTTTTCTATTGCATTTGGGTAGTACAAATCTTACCAGTTAAGTAACTTTGTCTTCTTTTACCAAAGAGAGTAAAATGAGACAGTTGTTCTCATGCCAAAAACTTTGGGTGCCAGGCTAGTGATAGAAATACATCGCCTTGGAGGTTCAAGTGCATTTAATAATCCTTTGCAACACCTCCCACTTTTATTTTCCACTATTGGTCCTTCTTCTCTGTTCCTTGTTATCATGTCATAAACAGACCAAACTTGCTTATACCAAAAAAGAAGAAGAAGAAGCGAAAGAACCATTTAATATATTTTGCTGCCTGTCAAACTTCAATATCTCCCATTCCTTTAAAACAGAGAGGAGAAAAAACAAAAACAAAATTAAAATAGAGGCCCTTAGACATTTTCTTGAACTTGCATAATGCTCAGGTATAATTAGAGAGTAAAATACACTGCCTTTATTCTATTTTTATTTGAAATAAATGTCTGGTATGTGTCACAATAGATAGTTATCATATTTCTGTAGCATGTTAACAATATCAAAAGCACAGTTCTTATGTAGTTATTTTTAAAATAGTTCTGCTTGGCAGTTTAGGATTACTGTAATTCAGTTGGGGTCTTAAACCAGTGTTTCCCAACCTTTGTTGTTGTTGGGGGTGGTAGGGTTGTTTTTCTTTTTACTTCAATTGCCAGAAATCTAAGTCAATTCCCCAAAGCACTGATCAGCCAATGTAATGATTTAGGCTTCTAGGAAGTGAAGTCCCTCTGTGGGGTGTGGGCCTCATGTTGGGAACCACTGGCTTAGACAAAGTTGCTTGGGTAAACAAGTTAATGTCAAAGGCAAAATTCAAACCAGGTCACAATTATTTGTCACACAATGTCTCAGACTCTATTCTGTACAATCATACTCATAATTTAGTTGGTTTGCTCCCGGTTTGACAAGAAGCCCAGGTAGTCAAAGTATGTGTGTCTCAAGTGGGAAGGCCTGTATTCCTGAGTATATACAGGGTGTATGGAAAGGGTGCTTACTAAACTCATCATTCACAATAATTTAGGCTGTCTATACAGGACAAGGCATCTAGATCAGGCATTCTCAACCTATGACCCATGGGCCAAACCCACCCCCCAATATCAATTCATCCAGCCCCCAATTCCCTCACCAATTACAGAAGTGGAATTAAAATGTGTTCTGTGCATGCACGGCACACATTTTACTTCCACTTCCAGGTGGGAGGAACTACAGCAGTCCAGGAGGTGTGGTCAGGCCCATACCTGTCAAGTTTTGGGAAATTTCTGTCAAATAAGAGAAATTTCCCAGCCAAAGCAGGAAACTGGACAGCTATGCTTATCCTGTGCTTATCCAGTCTAACTCCAGTCTAATTGCAGTCTAACTAATATGGGATGATAGTGGGAAAGAATGTAAAATACGGGGGTTTGACAGAAATTTCCTGAAACTTGACAGGGCCTGTGACCCAAAAACCTTGAGAAAGCCTGATCTAGATGAAGGTCTTTCAATCCCCTTGAAATTCCTTAGCTCCAGCACAAGCGTGAGACAAGGAGTATTTTTGCTCTGATCAAGGTTTTTGCAAATTCCACAAAATGCTTCTGGGTAAATCTATACAAAACTAGTATCTTCCCTCTTTAAGAAGACACACACACACACACACACACACACACACACACACACACACACACACACACACACACACACACACACACACACACACACACACACACACACTTAGTGAAAGCAGACATGGATGGGAGGGGCCAGTTGCTTTATCTCCAAGTGTTCTGCAAGAACCAAGTAAGCAATTATGAATTAGGGCTTCAGTTTTCAAGTCAGTTTGGGTGCTAAATCTTCAAAGGATAGCATTTCTTCTAACATCCTGATTTTGAAAAACAGGCTGGGGCTTCATCGTGGGCATAAAGCTATCATTGACTATGTTATTACAGTAATACCTCATACAAAGTCCGCTTCATACAACATCGAATTCATACAACATCACCTAATTTCTTGAAAAAAGTTACGTCATACAAAGTCGAGTGACTTTGTATGAGGCATTCAGGTTTTCCCAGGTTGCATTGTGCCTGGGCAGTATAAAAGACAAGACACATGCGTGCATGTGTTTAGGAGTGGTTTTGAGCGTGGTTTTGTTTTTGTTTTGTTTTTTTAATTTTTCATCAGAATTTTTAGAAGCATTCCTGGGATTTTTGCAGCATTCTTCAGGTTCTTGGACAATCAGGGTTGTTTGACATGTATTTGTAACGTACTGTATTTAGCCTTTAGACAATGATTTCTTAAAGTTCTGTCAGTTTCCTGTCTGTTTCCTTGACTTTGCCCTGAAGTCTGTGCTGTTACAGTACAATGTATCTCTATGGAAATGATGTTGTACGAGGCATCGCAGCAAGGATTTTGCATGCTTCATACAAAATTCAAATCCATATAAAGTCCAGACTTGTGGAACCAGGTTTGGACGTTGTATGAGGTATCACTGTACTTTCATTATAGAAGGTGGGATGCTTCTGAATGCAGGTTGTGAGGAAACACAAACAGGATGGTTCCTACTACACTCAGATCCTGCTTGGAGCATCTCATCGGCCCCTGAGGGAATGAAATACTGAATCAAATAGGCCTTTCATATGTTCAAGCTAAAATATGGTCATAGTGAAAAACTCAGAATTTTGATGAGTAGTTCACTCATTTTCACGGCTGAGTCCTGATGCTGTTTTGTTGTTGTTGTTCAGTCGCACAGTCGGTTCCGACCCTTTGCGACCCTATGGACCATTGTTCTCCAGGCATCTCTGTCCTCCACCATCCCCCTCAGCACTCCCAGTTCTGTGCCCATTGTGTCTACAATACCATCTAGCCATCTCATCTTTGGCCTCCCCCTTCTTCTTTTGCCCTCCACCTTTCCCAACATCAGGGCCTTCTCAAGTGAATCCTCCCTTCTCATTTGATGTCCAAAATACTTTAGCTTCGTCTTTACTATTAGCCCTTCCAATGAGCAGTCAGGGTTAATTTCTTCTAAGATTGACCTATTTGTTCTCCTCGCTGTCCAGGGTACTCTCAAAACTCTCCTCCAACACCACATTTCAAAGGCATCTATTCTTCTGCGTTCAGCTTTCCTAATTGTCCAGCTCTCACATCCGTACATTACTACTGGGAATACCATTGCTTTGACTATTCTAATTTTTGTTTGCAATGTGATGTCTCTGCTTTTCACTATGTTCCCCAGGTTTCTCATGGCTTGTCTCCCAAGAATCAGTCGCCTTTTTATTTCATGGCTGCAATCCCCATCTGCCGTGATCTTTGATCCCAGGAAAGTAAAATCTGTCACTGCTTCTACTTCTTCCCCATCTATTTTCCAGGAACTGATTGGGCCTGTTGCCATTACCTTGGTTTTCTTGATATTGAGTCTCAAACCAGCTTTTGCACTCTCCTCCTTCAGCCCAATCAAGAGGTTCTTTAGGTCTTCCTCACTTTCTGCCATTAGGGTGGTATCGTCTGCATATCTCAGATTGTTTATGTTTCTCCCAGCAATTTTAATCCCATATTGTGATTCCTCCATCCCTGCATTTCGCATTATGTGCTCTGTGTATAGATTGAATAAGCAGGGTGATAAAATGCAGCCTTGTCTTACTCCTTTTCCTATTCCAAACCACTCTGTCATTCCATGTTCTGTCCTAACTGTTGCTTCTTGGTTCATGTACAGATTTCTCAGGAGGCATATGATGTGCTCTGGTATTCCCATCTCTTTAATTACTTGCCACATCTTGTTGTGGTCCACACAGTCAAATGCCTTAGTGTAATCAATGAAACAAAAGTAAACTTGTTTCTGGTATTCCTTTGTTTTCTCCATGATCCAACGTATGTTGGCAATGTGGTCTCTAGTCCCCCTGCCTCTTCTGAAACCGGCCTGCACCTCTGGTAGTTCTCTCTCCACATGTTGCTGAAGTCTGTCCTGTATTATCTTGAGCATCACCTTGCTGGCGTGTGGGATGAGTGCAATTGTTCGGTAATTTGAGCATTCTTTGGCGTTGCCCTTTTTTGGGATTGGGACGTATACTGATCTTTTCCAATCCTGTGGCCACTGTTTTGTTATCCAGATTTGCTGGCATATTGAGTGCAGTAATTTGACGCCATCATCTTTTAGCGCTTTGAAAAATTCGACTGGGATACCATCATATCCACTAGCTTTGTTGTTTGCAGTGCTCTTTAGGGCCTTTCTAACTTCGCTCTCCAGGATGTCTGGCTCGAGTTCAGTTTTTTCATCATTGTGGTTAGCAGGAGTGTTGAGGTCCTTTTTGTAGAGTTCCTCTGTGTACTCTTTCCATCTTTTCTTTATCTCTTCTGCATCAGCTAGCTCTTTTCCGTCTTTGTCCCTTATCATGTTCATTTTTGCTTTAAATGTTCCCTTTATTTCCCCGATTTTTCTGAAGAGATCTCTAGTCCTGCCTCTTTTGTTGTTTTCCTCCATTTCTTTGCACTGTTCTTTTAGGTAGTTTTCCTTATCTCTCCTTGCTTTTCTTTGAAACTCTGTGTTCAGAAGGTTGTATTTTTTCTTTTCTCTTTTGACTTTTGCCTTCCTTCTTTCCTCTGCTATTTTAAGAGCCTCATCAGACAACCATTTTGCTTTCTTACGCTTCTTTTCTTTTGGTATGGTTTTCTTTGCTGCTTCTTGCATGATGTCCTTTATCTCTGTCCATAATTCTTCTGGCACTCTGTCTATTGCGTCCAGGCCATTATATCTGTTCATCACCTCCACCGTGTATTCTTTAGGGATGCTGTCTAGGTGATATCTGTCTGGTCTTCTTGTTTTCCCTATTTTCTTTAGTCTTAACCTGAATTTTGCGATCAGTAGGTTGTGATCTGAGCCACAGTCTGCTCCAGGTCTTGTTTTTGCTGATTGTATGTATGAATGTATGTATGAATGTATGTATGAATGTATGTAAACACATTCAACATCTCAGGGTAAGCAGGAGTGAATGCCATTTCTAAAGAAAAAGTGTATCTAATGCTGTGTATTAATGGCCCCAGGGAAAATCATGCTATATTTTATTAGAAGTGAAAAGCTAAATGTGATACTGATAGTTATCGTGTGTGTGTGTGTGTGTGTGTGTGTGTGTGTGTGTGTGTGTGTGTGTGTGTGTGTGTGTGTGTGTGTGTGTGTGTGTGTGTGTGTGTGTGTGTGAAATATCCTAGCAGCTCCACTCAACACAGTGAAGTTCTATTGTTTTCAGTAAAACATGCTTGTATGTGAACTGTTATATTGGCCAGCATTAAATCCCTGGGCATTTAACAGTTCATTAGTAGCACCATCCGCAGTCATCAAACAGTTAGCCAGAACATTGTGCTAAACTCTAAAATAATGAGATTTAGAAACTCTCTAAGAGAAATGGAAAATCTCGGGAGTATCATTGGGTTGTACTGGAGGGAGGGGGGACTGCAAATAGTTTTCAAGCTCTCTTTGTTCTGAAAGTCTTTAGGGATATAGCTTCAGCAGCACAGTTGAACTAATTCCATTTCAAAATGTTCACTGATGAAAAATGCCCTCCCTGTCCAAGCTTTAAAAAAGAAATGAAAATTCAGTGTCTTGAGTATGCTGTCACCTCAATAAACATAGGTTTAGCTGAATAGCTTTTGCTCCCCTAAGGCTAGGATGTATTTACATTTCTATAAAATTATACTTATTTAAACTACCAGCTTCAAGGTTGAAAGTCTAATGTAAAAATACAGTGGTACCTCATACAACAATTTTAATCAGTTCCATGGGGCTCATTGTTGTATGAAACATTTGCTATATGATGCATGCATCATATAGCGATTTTCCCTATGGGATGCATCATACAATGATTATTTTTATTTTTTTGCTAAGTGGTTTTTCCCATTGAAAAATTGTTGTATGATTTTTTCCATAGGGAAAATTGTTATGCAGGATGCCATTTCCCCCCAAAACCTAATTGTTATGCGATTTCATTGCTATACAGGGCGATTGTTGTATGAGGTTCCACTGTACTAGATAATTACAAAAAAGTTATCAATTCATGCAATATTCGAGAGAAAGGCATTTCATGAATAAATGAAACCTGAACAATAATAACAACAGATCCCAAAATGCAACTTAAAGTAACAACAACTTAATTCTGAAAGGCACAGATGACTCAGAATTGGGGGGAAAGGTAAGAAACCCCTCCTCATCTACAGGGTACTGACATTGAAAGCTATGTGTATCTATCCTCAGTTTCTGATTCAAAGGGAGAATAACTCATGACCTCAAAACTTTCATAAAATTGACCTCTCTGTTTTCCGTTCTCTGGTGAGATGAACAAAAAGTCTGTTTAGAGTTGTTGTTGTTCAGTTGCACAGTCAACTCCAACCCTTTGCGACCCTGTGATGCCATGAATAAATAAAACAATACATGTAAATTGGATGGCTTGGATAGCAGAAAAGATTGCAGCAGTATCAAACTAGGGCAGTGTGGAGGAGAAGGATGTTCTTGGACCAGCTATTGAAGGTGTCTTGTGAGGAAAGGAGAAAGGATATGACATCCTGACTATGGGTAGAACTAAATAGTACCCATATGCAAGACTCCAGGTCAGACTTGGGCAGTTTAAATAAATGTTATTTATCCCTTTTAAAATTACATGTCATCAAGTCAATTCTGACTTATGGCAACCGTTACTGGAGTTTTCTAGGTAGAAAATAGTCAGAAATGGTTTACCATTCCCTTCGGGGGAATGGGGGGGGGGACTGTGTGGCTTGTCCAAGGATATTCAGACTGATTCTTCTCCCGAGAATGGGAAATCCAACTCCCAACCTCTAGCTCTCCACTCAGTTCTCTAGCAGCTATTTCTTTAAAACACACATTCATCTCCTACCAGTGTCCTTCCTCAGACACACTTTTCAGCCTAACATGTGGACAGACTTTGGTTTGCACTGGCAACTTACAGCCATTTGGTTCTCTGTAAACAGTTATTGTTCTACTGATCCTACAATCTCATGTCAGGCCTTTTCAGCATTTTTGCTTGCTAGGCAAATGGTTCTAGTTTTGATGGCACCCTGTCTTCTGTCTGGTATATGAGGCCACATAATCGCTATAAAGCAAGAACAGGATTTATCTATGAAGGGTTTCCATGTATCTCCAAGTCTATTGCTCAAGGGACAGATGTTAGAACACCACTAGAATATTTCTTTTCAATCTGCTAGGCCAGCGGTGCCCAAACTACAGCCCACAGGCCCAATTAAGCCCATGCATCTCATTAATACGGCCAGAGCTGAGATCCCCAGCCCTCTCCATCCCGCCTCCCACCTGACCCCACTGCCTGACATCACTTATGGTGGCAGCAGTGGCAGCGATCGCGCTTTGTCCCCATTGCTCCGAGCTGCCTCTGACTCGGTCCCATTGCTTCAGTAGCCTTTGGCAATGTGGATTGCTGCCTTGGGGAAATTTTTGGAGCCTTCTCCCTTTCAAAATCTGCAGCGCTGGGAGAGCCCCTTGGCACGCCAAGGCTGATGTCAACCCAGCGCACCAAGTTTACCCTCCCAGCACTGTGGATTTTGAAATGGAGAAGGCTCTGAAAATTTCTCCAATGCAGTGATCCACGTTGCCAAAGGCTGCTGAAGCAATGGGACCAAGCCAGAGGCTGCTCAGAGCAGTGGGGGCAAAGTGCAATCACTGCCACCACTGCTGACATCAAAACAGTCAGCAGCGGGAGCAGCCCGCCTTCGACCCCTGCAACTGTGTGTCGGGAGTGGGACCGGCCCACAGCAAAAATAGTTTGGGCACCACTGAGCTTGGCAGACCAATTTATTTGCTCTGTTTCTTGAGATCAAATGCTTGGAGAACACTCTAGTTCAGTGATTCCCAACTTTTGGTTCTTGAATTTCAATTCCCAGAAGCCTAAGCCAGTATATTGGCTGATCAGTGCTTTTGGGAATTGACTTACGCTTCTGGTAATTGAAGTCCGAGAACCAAAGGTTGGGGAACACTGATTTAGATCACCGGTTCCCAACCTTTTTTGGGCCATGCCCCACCTAAGCATTCAAAAAGTGAGCTCTTATTCATGTGGAGAAAGTCTAAATGAACGTTGTTGTTGTTGTTGTTGTTGTTGTTGTTGTTGTTGTTGAATTGTTCGGGTCCGACCCTAAGTCATTCTTGAAATGTCTCTCTTAAAAATCAAGTCCCCACCCCCTTGTGAGGCATGTGTCCCACATTGGGAACCACAGCTCTAGATTAGGGTTGCCATGTGTCCTGAAAAACCAGAATTGTCCCAGATTCAAGATCAGAAAAATTGTCCCAGCCAATACAATAAAAATTATGCTAAAGTCCTGGATTTTTAAAACTTACTGATTGTGTAATATAACACACCATTAAAATAAATTCAAACTCTCGCCATCAAATGAGAGAGTTCCTGCCACATTGGAGTTGGAGTATACCTGGAGACAAATCTTAACGTTCTTGCCTCACACCATTGCCTGATAAGTGAGACCAGTATTTTTCCTGGAACTGAGGATGATAAGAGTTGACCACAATGTGACTTCTCAGAAGTACAACGGATCATCTTACAGTAAGAATTAACTGTTGTAAACAAATTCGTTCATGTATTGATATAATTAATGTGAAAGTGTTTTATAGCCGTCATTATACTATGTTTGTTTTTAAAAGGCTATTTTGTAGATAACCTGCCCATTTTTGTCAAATATACTTCTGTCCTGGTTTTGTGGGAGAGAATTATGGCAACTCTACTCTAGATGCATGTATGGACTTCACAAATAGCTACTCTTTCTTCTTCTTTTGGCATTGTCTGCATTCCATGCTTCTGAAACAACATTATCAGCTGGACTGAAAATGGATGATGAACATTTCAGCTAGAGTTGCCATATATCCTGGAAAACCAGGATTGTCCCAGATTAAAGGTCAGAAAAATTGTCCTGGTCAGTTCAATAAAAATCATGCTAAATTCCCAGATTTTTAAAATTTACTGACTTTGTAATATTAAAATTAAAATAAATTTGAACTCTCGCCATCAAATGAACAATTTCCTGCTACGTTGAAATTGGAGTATACCTGGAGACAAATCTTAACATCCTCGCCTCACTCCACCACCCCGATAAGCGTGACCAGTGTGTTTCCTAGAACTGAGGACGTTAAGAATTGACTGCAATGCGACTTCTCGGAGGTACAACAGATCATCTTACAGTAATAATTAACTGTTGTAAATAAATTCATTTATGTATTGATATATTTAATGTGAAAGTATTTTATAGCTGTCATATTATTATTATTATTATTATTATTATTATTAAAAAGCTATTTGTAGATAACCCATTTTTGTCAAGTAGACTTCTGTCCCGGTTTTGTGAGAGAGAATTATGGCAACTCTAATTTCAGCAGGAATTTAAATGTCAAAGGGCAATACAATATTATTTTTTTTTTAAAAAAAGGCTCCTCCCTTTTAATGGCAGGTTGTGGCCTCGCCGCTCATGTAAGAGCAGGAGACAGTCAAGAACAGTAACAAGGGCAGCTTGTGTTTACTGCAATATCTTCTGTAACACAGAATGTGAGGTGTTGAAAATGGAAGTATAAGTTGTGCCAATGAATGGTATTAATAGACAGTGAGAATTCTATGTGTTCAGAGGAGGAGGAGAAGTATTTCTTTTTTCAAAAAAAATATATATGCTTGGTATCCTTTTCATTTTCCATATGCAATACCTTCCCACTCTGTTAAACAGGAATCTTTGGATTCCAATTAATTTTCAAAATTTGAGAGCCTGGGGGGGAGAGAGAGAGAGAGCTTTCTCAATTATAAATGGCTCTTCTTGCTATTCTCACAATAGGATTTCTGTGCAAATGGAAGGGTGACAGACTGAATGCATTAAGTAATTGTTTGCAGACCATCCACTGACCATCCACTGGCTTGAATGCATGCTTCTGTTGTGTGTTACTAATTTTGCCTCTCTTTCTTAAGGTAAAGAAGTCACTTTAAAAAAGAATTGTAACATATTTGTTACAGCAGTTCGATTCCCGAGTACTGCAGAACGGAATGAGCTCCCGTCTTTGTCCCAGCTCCTGCCAACATAGCAGTTCAAAAGCAAGAAATTGCAAGTAGATAAATAGGGACCACTTCGGTGGGAAGGTAACAGCATTCCGTGCGCTCTGGTGTCTTGTCATGCCTGCCACATGACCACGGAAACGTCTGCAGAAGCAGACAGTGCTGGCTCTTTGGCTTTGAAACAGAGATGAGCACTGAACCCTAGAGTTGGATACGACTTGCTTTCGAGCAAGGGAAACCTTTACCTTTACTTTACATGATTAACAGAGTGTCCTGCAATAAGTGCTAGGAAATTGCAAAGTAAGATGATGCTTTTTGCTCAGGACTGGATGTTCTCTTCCCATTTTTGGCTTATAGGGCTTGGACAGATACATCTTTTTTTTTTTTTTGGCAGGGCTATGTTGTACGAAAGAGGTAAGAAGATGGTATAAAAATAACTATTTCTTTTAGCCGTGGTTGCATTGTTCATATGGACACCTGGCTATCTCAACTCAATGGCCAGCTTCTTCTCTGCTGCACGAATGATCTGCTGAATGGCAACTTATCCTAGGCTAGTATACCGGGTCAATCTTAGAAGAAATCAACCCTGACTGTTCATTGGAAGGTCAAATAGTAAAGACAAAATTAAAGTACTTTGGACATCAAATGAGAAGGGAGGATTCACTTGAGAAGGCCTTGATGCTGGGAAAGGTGGAGGGCAAAAGAAGAAAGGGGAGGCCAAAGATGAGATGGCTGGATGGTATTGTAGACACAATGGGCACAGGGCTGGAAGGGCTGAGGGGGATGGTGGAGGACAGAGGTGCCTGGAGGAAAATGGTCCATGGGGTCGCAAAGGGTCGGAGCCGACTGTGCGACTGAACAACAACAAGTGTACCGGGTAGCTACATGGATAAACTGGATAGAATCCAGAGAGCTATAGGCAAACTGCATTCTTGATTTTCCCACTGTGGTTCTTACTACCGAAGAGACAACCCACTCAGGTTTTCTGCTTCAGCCATAGGAACTGCTGCTGTAAGACTGCACAGCTGAAAGACTGGCCTCTCTGCCATCTGCAGGATGCCAAGGGCCATGTGAGGATACTGTTTTCCTGACGTCCCTGAGAAAATGTCTTTGAAAAAAGAAAACCAGCCTGGCCCCAGTCTTTGGCCAGAAGGAGCAGCTGCAGCAAGATGGCTTTTATCCTACCTCCCAGAGAATATCCTTCTAAGACAGGGGTGCCCAAACTTTTTGGGCCACAGGCTGATCACGTGGTTAAGTGGGCCAGTCACATGGTTCCTCCCACTGGGGGTGGAAGTAAAACACACCTTGCAATCTGTTTTGCAGCAGATATGTTTTGCAACAGGATGAGATAGATTTTAGGCTGCCATTTTCTCTGCTTAAACCAGGGGTGCCCAAACTACCACCTGGGGGCCAGATCTGGCCCCGAGGCCTTAGTTTGGGCACCCCTGTTCTAAGAACTTTTAAAGTTTATGTAAGGGCATGATTACATTAGTTTAAAAAGTCCTGCATTTGCATCAGTTTTGCCAAAATTGAAAGCGATTCAAAGATCAAAGGATACATGACATATTGCTGAAAAGTGCATTTTCTGCAGAAATGAGGGTTATTTTAAACCACCTGCTGAGTTTTTAAATTTTCCACCAATTCCCAAAATGCTGTATTCTTTTTCAATTAAGGGTATGTGAACATGTGTATTGGTGTATATTGTGTCTCTTGATTTTCCTCCATCAAGAGAACTTTTTAAATAAAATCAGTCGATTACAACTATAGTGCTAGTTCAGTGATGACAAACCTTGGCACTCCAGTGTTCTTGGCACTCCAGGTGTTCAATTCTCAGAAGCCTTGCTCAGCAGGAGTGCTGACTTTAGCTTCTAGGAATTGAAGTCGAAGAACACCTGGAGTGCCAAGGTTCACCATCACTGTGCTAGGACACTTCTGCACTGAAAATTGCATTTACTGTTGGTAAAATACCATTATATCACTATAAAACTTGGTATAATGCCATTATGGTGCAGTAATACTTAGAATATTTTTAAGTCCAAAAATTCTCACTTTAAACGAGGAGTGACAAGGTTCAACATACCAAAATTCAGCACACAAAACACAAGTGCCATCTCAATTCAAAAAGAAACAACTGAGAGGCCAATGTAGTCCAATGTATTAATATACTACACAGAGGGTGGGGTGGGGAATCCAAAAAAAGGCAAGGTTTTACAATGGACAAGCACAGCAACTCAAACTTTACATCGAGTTGAGTGTTCATACATTGATTCCATAGACACCCGATTAGAAACATAATTGATTTGACAGTCAAGACACACCTGAAATTTGCTATTTCCTCCCTGCTCCTTATCAGCATGTAGTAGTGGAAGCATAGTCTGTTCTCAGCTAGCAGTAAATGAACCAGAGCCCTTGTCTCTAGAGGAAAATTAAAATCCTTGAATGTTGAGCCTCTGTAGAAGAAAAAAAAGACATTACTCTGAAAATTGATTATGAACATAATAATTCTGACTCATAGTAACCCTTTTTAAGGTTTTCCTGGCAGAGAATATGCAGAAGTGGTTTACCATTCCCTTACTTCTCGAGTGCTCTGGGACTGTGCAGCTTGCCCAAGGAACCATTCCACATCTGCACAAGCGGGCAGCGAGAGAGTTTTACCATGTCTCACCCCTCTTGTTTGCCTGTGGGACTCCAGCATGGAGTCAAGGGACTGATTCAGTAGAGTAGGAGGTGGGTTTAGTGTATGAGAACCAAGACACAGGAACAGCCGAAGTATTGGCTTAACACATCTTTATTGCATGGTGGTCTGGGGGAACATGTGGTAATGGCGGACGAACAGCTCAATATATACAGTGGCTATACATTTGAATGTGGCTCCACGATAGCCCATTGGCTACTGCCGGCGTGACGTCATTTCAGGTCACGCCCTTCTTGTCCAGGTGAGGTAGTGGCGGGAATCTTCCCGCGCTGCAGTTCTTTGGGAATTGGAACCGTGTGAGGTGGGCGCTCGCTATTGCCACCAGGTGGTCCTTAGCTCGCGTCCTAATTGCAACGGGTTACATTGATACAGTTGGTGGTTGTTTAAAGGCATAGAATTGAGAACACAACATCCCTCCCCCCTAGGATGAGACGAAGTCTCTCATCCAAGATGGCTTATTGCAACCGCGCTTTGGGCGTGCTGCTGGCTGGCTTGTCCCGGGAGTGCTACTGCTTCTCTGTCCCCTGGTTCCTTGTCCTGCAACGGGAGAGGGAGACTCGTTAGTGACTTGCCGCGGCTCTGCGGCTTTTGGGGAAGGGACAGAAAAACCGGGGGCACTGGGGACTAACGAAAAACCCCGCTTCTCGCTTGGATGGGTGGGGGACCACTCCGGAAAACCCCCCCGGTTTTGTAAATGAAAATCAGAATTATCTCCTGGGGTGTCATTAGAAGGATTCCGCAGGATATCTACGAGGACAGATTTCTTCCCCTCCCCCCTAGGTGGGGACCACTGGCCCCCCTCACCTCCCCCTTGGGCTGAACGGGTGGGGGAGAACCCTAATGCTGAATCCTTTTCCGCGCCGTCCGCGCTCTGGTGTCCCGGAACCCTGCTACGGAGTTGGTCTGCGTGTCGTCTCCAGAGTAGACCCGTGCCGGTCTCTACGCAGTACGACACGGGACCCGTCCATCCAACAATGACGCCCGGGACCCAGGCTGGCCCCGCGCTGGCGTAATTCCTGCAATGCACCGGGGCACCGACTTCGAAACTTTTCGTGTCCGCCAACCCGATATTCCTCCCTGTGTCCTCCACCCTTGTGGGGTCTAGCCTGGTCAGAATCGTAGTCAGCTTCCTACGCATTAAGAGCTCTGCGGGCGAGTACCCAGAAGCTAGGGGGGTCACCCTATAGCCCAGCAGGAACTGGCACACTTGTAGGTTGAGATCCCCGGGACCCATGCGCCTCAGTGCGTCTTTGGTGGTGCGCACGAGGCGCTCGACCTGGCCGTTCATTGCCAGGTGGAAAGGGGCGGAGGTGATGTGCTGAATGGCGTTGATCTCAGTGAATGCCCTGAACTCTGCGGACGTGAAACAACTAGCGTTATCGCTAATTAGGGTGTCGGGTATACCGAACGTGCTAAAAACCCTACGCAAATGCTTCACTGTCGTTGCCGATGAGGTGCTCGTAACTGGGATGACCTCCAACCACTTGGAGTAAGCATCAACTACGAGGAGAAAAAGTGTCCCTCTAAATGGGCCCGCAAAATCAATGTGCACCCGGGACCACGGCCCCTTTGCCGCGTCCCATTCCCTGTGCGGCAGACGCGCCTCTTCGGGTCGGGAGCATTGGCAGTTCTCGCAAGTGCCTACCATGTGCTCGATGTCGGCGTCTAACTGGGGCCACCAGAAATAGCTCCTGGCCAGAGCCTTGGAGCGGACAATTCCAGGGTGGCTGACGTGCAGCAGTTTGAGCACCCTAGGCCTCAGGGATTCGGGGACCACTACCCGCTGGCCCCACAGAAGGCACCCTCTCTCTATGGACAACTCTAGCTTCTTCCTGAAAAACGGGGCAAACTCTGCCGCCGGGGAGGACGCTGGCCACCCTTTTTGCACCCAGGAGCTGACTAGAGCCAGCGTCTTGTCCTTTCCGGTCACCTTGGCGATGTCTGCGGGTACAATAGGGGGCGAATCTAAGACCTCTATCAGGAGCACTTGGCGGTCTTTTTCCTCCTCGCCCACGGTGCTGCTAGTGTGGGGAAGGGGGGACCTCGACAGGGTGTCCGCGTGGCTTATTTCTTTCCCTGGGCGGTACACCAACGCGTGGTGATACGCGTTTAAGAAGATGGCCCACCGTAACATCCTAGGGGACAGGATCTGAGGTGTGGGCTTGTCCGCAGTGAAAATGCCTAGCAGGGGCTTGTGGTCGGTAACTATGGTGAAGGGGCGGCCGTAGAGGAAATCGTGGAACTTCTTAGTCCCCGCTATTATTGCTAGCGCCTCCCTGTCTGTTTGGGCGTAGTTTCGCTCAGCCTGGGACAGGGATCTGGAGTAGAACGCTACCGGGGCCTCTCTCCCGTTTTCCAGCACGTGGCACAGCACCGCCCCCCACCCCCACTGGGGATGCATCACATATCAGAACCACCGGCTTCTTGGGGTCGAAATGGGTGAGAATGGCATCAGACGCTAGGAGTTGTTTCAGTTCAACGAATGCCCTCTCTTGGCTCTCGCCCCACTTCCACGCCTCGTCCTTCTTGAGCAGCTTATGCAGCGGCTCTGCTACCGATGCCTTCCGAGGCAGGAAGGAGTGGTAGAAATTTATGAGCCCTAGGAACGACTGCAATTCGGGCTTGGAGGTGGGGCGAGGGGAACCTTGAATTGCGGCTACCTTTGATTTGGAAGGTTTAATTCCTGCAGGGGTTACCCGGAAACCCAAGAACTCAACCTCTTTTGCGAAGAAGATGCATTTGTCTTTCCGCAACCTCAGCCCCGCCTTTTCAAACACTGCCAGTACTTTGTCTAGCCTTTCAGCCAACTCCTCCTCACTCCCCCCCGTTATCAATACGTCATCAAAGTATGGCAAGACCCCATCCAGTCCTTTCAAGAGGCGTTCAATGAGCGACTGGAAAATGCCGGGCGCCGAGTTCACGCCGAACTGTAAGCGCGTCACCTGGAATGCCCCCTTATGAGTGACTATTGTTTGCGCAGCTGCTGCAGCTGGGGTTACTGAGAGTTGCTGATAGGCCTGCGCCAGGTCAAGTTTTGCGAAACACTTTCCCCCATGTAATCTTGCCAACAGATGGCTGACTACCGGCACTGGATACGCATTAGGGCGGATCGCCTTGTTAATGGTGCACTTATAATCAGCACATATGCGAACCTCCCCGTTGGCCTTCAGTGCAGTTACAATCGGAGTCTCCCACTCCGCGGAATCAACAGGAACAAGAATCCCCTTGGCCCACCAATTTGTCCAGTTCCACCTCTATTTTGTCCTTTAGTGCGAAAGGCACTCTGCGCGGCTTGAGTCTTATTGGGCGGACCTCCGGGTCCAGGTCGAACGCTACTGGGGGTCCCTTGAATTTTCCGAGTCCTTTCTTGAATACTTCGGGGTGCGCGTCGCACACCTCCTGTATTGGGTCAGTCCCAACGGCATGCACCCCCCCAATGAACAAACCCAGGGGCTTAAAACATTGAGTCCCGAGGAGGCTGCAACTTCCCCCCTTGAGAACAACCAGGTGCAGTTCTGCGGTGTGCTGCTTGTACTGGACCTTGAATTTTCCAACCCCCAACACCGGAATGCTATTACCCTGTACGTCCCGCAGCGTGGACCTCAACGCTTTGAGCTTAGGGCGCACGTGGGGGGAAATTCCCAAGAACTCCCGCTGGGACATGATTGAGTAGGAGGACCCCGAGTCTATCTCCATCCTAACAGGGGCCCCTTGCACCAGTACCTCAACAAAGTAACGGTGTCCCAAGGACACGCTGTACACTGGGGCATCGTCGCTGCTGTCGTCGGAGATGCGGCCCACGCCGTCCTGCTTCCTCGCAGGCCGGGTGCCCTCCTTGGTCCTCGGCGAGCGGTCTGACGAGCTTTTCCGGTCCCTGCGCCGCCGTCTGCAGACCTTGGCGATGTGCCCCCGGCGTCCGCAGTTGTGGCACTCGGCCTTCCGGAACGGGCACTTGTTGCGGTCGTGGGCCGCTCCACATCCGTCGCAGCGTCGGCCTTCCTTCCGAACCTTCCAGACATCCTCGTCGTCGCTGCTCTCCGTGGAAGATTTTGGCGTCCGTCTGGCCGCATGCACCGACCCCGCTGCCTTGTCGGACTGTGGGGGCCTTTCTCTGAACCCCTTGACTCCGGCCCTCATGACTTCCGCGGCCTGCGCCGCCTTCACAACCTCGCGCAGCGTTGGGGGTGGCTCCTGGTTCATCAGCTTTCGCTGAACCTCCTCGTCCCACAGGCCGCACAGCATGCGGTCCCTGAGGGCGATTTCCAGGTTTTCCCACTTGCATGGGCCGGCGGCCAACCGCAGGGCCGCTGCAAAGGCGGCGATGGACTCACCAGGCGCTTGGACTCTCTTCCAGAACACATCTCGAGCCGAGAACATCGAAACCGAGGGCTGGAAATGGTCGCGCATCGCCTTCAGGAGCTGTTTGACCGTCAGCTCGCTCACCTTCTTCGGTGATACCAGGTCCACCAATACTCTTTTGGCGGCATTCCCGAGCATCCGGGTGAGGATGGCCCTCTTTTTTCCCTCGTCCGTAATGTCGGACACCACCAGCGCATCTTGGAAGTCCATTTCGAAGAGTTCCCAATCTTCCGGCTTGTTGATGTCGAAACCGGCATGACTAGCGTGTGTCTTGATCTCGTGGGGATCCATTATCCCACCTTCGTCGCCAATTTAGTGTATGAGAACCAAGACACAGGAACAGCCGAAGTATTGGCTTAACACATCTTTATTGCATGGTGGTCTGGGGGAACATGTGGTAATGGCGGACGAACAGCTCAATATATACAGTGGCTATACATTTGAATGTGGCTCCACGATAGCCCATTGGCTACTGTCGGCATGACGTCATTTCAGGTCACGCCCTTCTTGTCCAGGTGAGGTAGTGGCGGGAATCTTCCCGCGCTGCAGTTCTTTGGGAATTGGAACCGTGTGAGGTGGGCGCTCGCTATTGCTACCAGGTGGTCATTAGCTCGCGTCCTAATTGCAACGGGTTACATTGATACAGTTGGTGGTTGTTTAAAGGCATAGAATTGAGAACACAACAGTGGGGTTATTGTGTTTGTTCTGCGTTGATTCCAGCACCTCCTCTCTGAGGCATTAAGGATTGCAACGACCCACCCAACCACCCTGTTTTCGACGTAGGACAAGCTGGTCCCAATATTTTGGGCCGAGTAGGAATTTTGGGCTCTGGCTGATTGGCCTTGCCAGGGTTGTTTTCGCCTACTCTGCGCCAAATCAGGTAATGGGTAATCTGGCTGGCGAAGTCGGGTCACCTGAGCAGAAAGTTCAGAGGCAGTTACCAATTTTGGTTGGGGGAGGGGTTTGTAGACCCCGGCAGGGTCTGGTTTGGGATGCACTTCTATCTGGAGCTGCCTCCCTTCTGGGGATTGCATGGTAAATCCCTCTGAGCTTCTGGCCCCTTGTTAGGGTCTGTTTTGTTGTTTGTTAATAAAGTGGCCATTGTTTTCTCCACATCGGAGTCTGGCTCTTTTCTTTGAGAGGTGTGTGTTGATGGGGTGGCAAGAGCACACAGTTAGTTCTTCTAGAATGTCCAGTGAGGAATGAAATTCCCAACCTACACCACCCAGCTATTCAGCCAGCTTAAATTCATACTTGTTTCTATGTTCAGCTGGTCTGAAACTCTACATAAAAACAAAAACAAAAAAACCAAGATCATGGCATCTAGCCCCATCACACCCTGGCAAACTGAAGGGGAGGAAATGGAAGTAGTGACGGACTTTTTTACCTTCTTGGGATCTAAGATCACTGCAGATGGTGACTGCAGCCATGAAATAAAAAGACGATTAATTCTTGGGAGACAAGCTATAAGAAACCTAGGCAGCATAATAAAAAGTAGAGACATCACCCTGCCAACAAAAGTCTGCATTGTTTAAAGCAATGGTCTTCCCAGTAGTAATGTATGGCTGTGAGAGCTGGACCATAAGGAGTGCAAGGAGATCAAATCAGTTGATCTTGAAGAAAATCAACCCTGACTGCTCACTGGAAGGACAAATACTGAAGATGAAGCTCAAGTACTTTGGCCACCAAATGAGAAGAGAGGACTCACTGGAGAAGGTCTTGATGCTGGGAAAGGTCGAAGGCAAAAGGGGAAGGGGGTGGCAGAGGATGAGATGGCTAAATGGCATTGTTGGCACAATGGGCATAGATCTGACCAAGCTGCAGAGGATGGCAAAGGACAGAGGAGCCTGGCATGTGGTGGTCCATGGAATCGCAAAGAGTCAAACTCAACTGTGCGACTGAACAACAACAAAAAATGTTATTCTATTGATTTTAGCTAAATTTCTGAAACCTGTTGAATTGCTTCTATTTTTATTAAGAGAATGATTTTTCTTTTTCAATTAAGAATGTCATCTTTCTACCATTAAATTTGTCTACATGTACAAACTGAAGAACACGGCACTTGAGTAATTCTGATTCCCGAAGAAATGAGAATACAGACTTGCAGCATTTTAAAAGTATGCAAGTACTAAAAAGACATAATTATTTACAGCTCATATTCAGGAATGGTCTTACCCTCTGCAGTTTACATGGTGCTAATCAAAATCAGAAGCCCAGACTGGGAGAAATCCAGAAGTTGGTATTAATCCAGCAAATTCCATTCACTGTCACTACCAATCTCAAATATTAGAAACTTGTGACCTTCCACTATGAATTCACAATTCGCCATAACCCTGCTTATGAAAGCAGTCTTTCAGCTAAAATTCTTTGGAGGGCATAGTACAAATGATACATCGCTTGTTACTGAAAACATGTGAACTAGATTGCTTTCCTCGCTGCAGATTATAAATGTCAGACTGATCACAGACCAAAAAGGATTGTCATTTTCTGCAGACAAAGTAAGAAAGAAAGAATAGCTCTTTACAGTGCTAAGATGGTGAAAACAACAACAACTGCTTTCCCCCAGTATATTGAACTGAAGATTTCCAGTGGAATCAGGGCAGGGCATATTGTTGCCTATTTTTTTAATTTTGGGTAAATTCTTTTTCCAGCTAAACAGGGGAAGTACAGAGAGCTTGAGGGACAAGTAGCTATAAGTTTTCCAGAATTCACTCCTCATCACATCTAGCATTTATATACAGAAGGTTTAAAGAAGCATCTTGATTGGGAAGAAATAACATTTTACCCATAGTCCACTTGAAGTTACATCAGAGAAATAAAGAAGATAGAAATAGATGGCGTCACTTCAATTTGGGAGGCAGAGAAATATGTACAGATATGCAGCATGCTCAGGCTCAGCAGAGAGAAAGGACATTTATTTTACTTTATTTATTACATTTTTATAACAATGTAACAAACAAAGAAGAAACATGTGGAGTAGGGAGAAAATGGTCAAAAGCTTGGGGACTTGTCTCAAATCTTAGAAGTGGGGAAGGTAATTCTGTTAATTGGTCAGTGCTGAAAGAGAGACAATCATCCCCCAAAAGTCCCTCCCAGTTACACCCACTGCTAGCAGCACACAAGATTGTTAAAAACTCCAACACTCTTTGGCAAGCCTAAAGTCAGTTAAAAGGACGCAAGAATACCTAGTCCTCTAGACTCTAGAGCAGTGATGGCCAACCTTGACACTCCAAGTGTTCTTGGACTTCAATTCCCAGAAGCCCAAGTCAACACACCTGCTGATCAGGGCTTCTGGGAATTGGAGTTCAAGAACAGAGGGAGTGCCAGGTTTGGCCATCACTGCTTTAGAGAATGGTTTTGTTGTAGTTTCCTGAGTTGAAGACATGAGTGAAAAATGCTCATCTCTAAGAAACAGGAAACATCTGAAAATATGGTATAACACCAACACAGGATTCCCTGTGGCTGTTGTGACAAAGTGAGCACCCCAGTGTTAATACAATCACTATGATCACCTGGTAAAATTAGCAGGCATTACTGTAAAAATCAAGAAAAGTAGTTTTTCCCATATAAGTAACTAGTGTTTGATTCTGCACCTATCACATTTTCAGTTCTGTCTCTCTCTTGTTCTGAAGAGCGTAGAAGAGTTTACATGTGATTTTTTTAAATAACTAAAGAGCATTCTATTTATGCTCTTTATGCTCTATTTATTACCAGTGGGATCTGCTAATACAAAGAACTTTTTCATTTTTGAACCCAGTTCAAAATTCTATTTGTTTCTTCCTGATGCTCTGTTAGTGGAGAAACCTGTGGAGTTGACAAACCACCCAGAGAATATGGATTTGAGCCATTGCAGAGATAAGACAAATTCATGGAGGATCGAACTGTCAACCAATAAGTCATATTTTAAAAGAAAGAAACCCACAGACATTCTCAGCAAATATTCACTGTATCATCCAGTGTTGGTTACCTCTGAGGTGGAAAGGAACACTAAGAGAGAAGTCTTTGCATGTTTGGTCAGAGGTTTGCCTGCAAGTCTGCAATTGTATCTCCATTTATGTGTGAGTAAACCCCAATAAGCCCAATGGGACTTACTTCTGCATGGCTTTATATTGCTTTTTTAATTCCTTGTATCATTGTTCTCAGGTTGAAACACATTAGGTAATACACAGGACAGAAGTCCACCTTGTTTGTGTGGATCAAGGGTTTCTACAGGGTCACCAGAACCTGGTTAACAGCAACCACAAACTCAGTTCTGTCCAGGTAGGGTTGCAGCTCTTCTTTGCACAAGTCAGCAGCCTCCTTTTTCTCACTCACAAACTGGGATGTGTTCTTCAGACCATTGTAGCTACCACTAGCACCTCTTTAGGTGTCTCCTAGGAAACCAGCTTGCTGCCTTCTCAATATCCTTATGCTTCTCTCTTACTGTAAAAACCCCTGTAGTTCACATCTTGCCTAAAAGGTAGGAAATATCCAAGCCCATACATTAAGGGTGGTGAAGTCTTCCTCAGTTTAAAGTCAACAGGCAATGAGGAAGGGCACATCAGCCCAAAACACATGTTCAAGGTACTTTGTTTATATTTAACATGCTGAGATTGTGTGTTAATCAGCTCTAAATGCTGAAGTCTTACACCCACCCTGGAAGTAAGCACCATCAGTTTCAACGTGACTTTCTTCTGCTTACATATGAACAGGATTGTATTTTCAGAATCTTTTCCATGTACATTTAAGACCTTGAGTAGGTACCAGTGAATAACCCTGAACTTGGGTTTGAACATGTCTAATGGCTTCTTCCCATCTTCCGGTGGTGTAGAAATCTGATTCATGTCTCAATCAGTCTCATGAAGTAGCAGTTTATATCATCAGATCTTTTAAGATAGAAACTTCAGAGTCCACGAAGTCCAGCTTCATTAGGCTCAGTAAGAAGGGAAACAGATAGAGAGAAAAGCAAACACACACGCTGGTCTTTTGGCTGAACAAAGGAAACTAATGCCTTCTCTTTATTCAAGCAGAGAGTCTCAGAAACGAAACTTATTCAAGCAGAGTATACCAGAAACGAAACTTAACAGAAACAAAACTCAGGGCATACAGCCAATCAGAAGTGTCAGAGCCCAAATAAGGAGAAGAAAGGAGAATTCTTTTTCACTATTCTACGCATGCCCAAAATCTAGCGTTGTCTCTCAGTAAGCAAAGAGGCTTTTGTTTACAAAATGTGTCAGAAGACAGCCTGACAGAATCCAGATGCATTCCTACATGTCCTCCTTTTTCATTTAAATTTGAGAGAGGGACGGCTAATCATACCCCTGCATGTCATCATACTCCATAACTACTCCTCCATATACATCATCACTATCCTCCTGAACATCGTACCCCTCCTGACTCATGGTACCTTGTTCCGGAGGATGATACCTCATTGAGTACAATTGCCGTCGTGCAAAACCCGATGTCTCCCTTCTACGCAGTGGACATGCGTTACACATAGAAATAAGGTTAGGAATACAAGTAATGCAAAAACACAAAGATATAAGGAAGATAAAAATAATGACCCCATAAAAGAAAACTTGTCTAAGGACAGATAAATCAGGCAACCAAGAAGTCACCCAATCAAAGAGATTAACATCAGTGCGTACATTGTTAGTAATGCTCTCCTGTAAATTCTGAAGTTCTTTCTCAATAGTATTGTTCAGATAAAATAACCCAATGCTGCACATTGATATTGTCCTGGATGGAAATTTGTGGCAACTCCATTAAAAAAGAACCACATGTTAGGATCCTTGATTTGCCATCCATTGCAAATTGAACCACTATCTATAGCAGAATAATCAGGAGTAAACATAGGAAACACATCATATATATCTTCAATAGTAGTGTTAAACAAGGTATAATTAAGCTTATAAGAACTGTTATAACTACCCCATAACCAAAAATAATCATCACAACCCGTATAATTGCCTACATTCCTCAAAACACTTTGTGCTTGAGTCCAGTACTTCCATTTACTATTCCAGACTCCAGAACTATGACAGCAGAAACAAAGTCCTTTAGTGTATTTCTTGAATGTCATGCTTCGCCAGCGGGTGTTGTTAAATTGTTCTGGAGGATTAGAGAAGAGTGTAGATCTATCAATATGTTGCAAATGTCCAATAACCAACTCTGGCGTGTTGAACAATGCCGGAAGAAAAGCCATTTGAGACACTGCCAGAGGATGCTCATAGTATAACGTTGCATTCTTACCATGAACCTCAAACATATAGTTAGCATGATGAAGCCAAAAGTTGGGGTTGCCCCCATGAGTCATTGTTCTTACAGCTGGAAGCACAGTAAGAAAGAAAACAAATGTCAGCAAATTTTGTCTACTGGTGAACCACCATCCTGGAGCTGAATAACCTTCTTCTCTCTCCATGGGCGGATCGCTCGAGCAGGAATCCTTCCACTCAGGATTCCCTGGTTGCCAATAAATGACCAATGGCTTAGGAAGACACTCCCCTAAGAAACAGGAGCATGCCCTGTTATTACTAGTACCATGTAACTAAACATGAAACATGAGTGACATATAACACAAATGCAATATCACAAACCCATATACATGTGTAGGGTACTGAAACTCTGCCATGTACTTCTGAAGGTACCTTGAGATATGCAGTTTCATAAGACAAAATATAACATAAGCAAAGATAGGTCTTTCTCCTGCAAGAGAATAAGCAAACATTTAGGCATAAACAAAACATGAACATTTCTTTTCTTCCTTACATGAAGGAGGTCCGGTTGCATTTTAGAAAGCATTTCTCACTTCCCCAATTACATGAGTAAGGCATTAAATTTCTTCTTCTCCCACTGGTGTGAGTGAAAGAAGCATTCAATAACTTATAATCAGCATAGCATGGTAACTCAAATACAGCACAAATCTCATTAAAGCATTTCACACTCATAGCCTGAGCAGGTAGACAATTTCTTAAAAAAGGCTGTCAGGTTTTATAATGCAAACAAAGCCAATTCTTTTTTAAAGTCCACACAAACATTTTTTCTTTTTAGTCCAATTAAAATGTCCAAATTAAAAGTCCAAATCTTGATTGAAGCTTCCTTAAACACTCTCTCCTCTCCAGCACAGTTCTTGGCATGGCAAAGGTTGAAATTAAGCCATAAATTAAGTCTCACTGACTTCACAAGACAATCCCACACAACCCCCCTTTTCAGCTTTTCTGGCACACACACATTCCTTTATGCTCCAGCCACCCCCATCTGCATTAAGGCAGGCGAAGAGGTGTGAAGGCACAAAGAACTTCTCCAGAAGTTGCAAGTAATTTTCACACAGAAGAAAATCACAGGGAATTCCAAGTTGCTTTCCCTCCAATCCTGATGCCTGAAACTTGGAACAGCTCACTCTGGATCTCTTTGTTTGAGGGTTGGGCAGTTCAAAATCAGCCAAAAACTGTATGTCTTCTTCCTCCTTGTATTTTTGCAACAGCCTGCTGTCCATCGAGGAAATATTCACCCCCCTCTTCCTCTGTATTTCTTTCATCTCCAGCATCTGATTCTCAACCTTATGACAAACTGCATCTGTTAGTTTGTACTTGCACCCCTTTTTTGTCTTGGGTTTTGTGCGTTCCTCCTTTGGGCCATCCTTCCATTTCTGCAGGATCTTCCTGCCCAAACGTGAGGTATCAAATTTACTACTCAGCTTCTCCTGCTTTTGTGATGAGGGTTGCTTCACGGGGGGGGGGCTGAGATCTCCTATGCTGCTCTTTGAAACACACTTCTTGCTTCCTGCCACTCTGCATGCATTAATAGCTTCAATCTGTGATGAGGTCCCCACCATTTGTTCCCCATCAGCTGGCACTAGCTGTTTTTTAGACTCGGCAGGCAGTATTGCAGCAGAGAACAGGTCTTTTGTAGGGCTAAAAGTGCTTGATTGCTGCAAGGCAGGATATAATGTCCCATCTCCATTTCCACCTCCACCCCCATCAGGGGGCTGTTGTTTCTCATATGATGGAGGAGCAGTTGCCATAGCCCCTCCCTTGTCTGGTGGCAAAAGCTTTGGGAGGGGGCCATCAAGCCTCTGAGAGAATAACATATTCTTTGGAGTGAGTCTCTGAAGGCAGTCTCTGACTTCCTCCCATGTAAATAATATTGATATAGGAATTCCATTATGCTTCTGCATTTCTCTCCCAATCTGTTTCCACTGTTTTAAGTCCAGACATTGATCATATTTAACCCAAGGACTGATTTTTTCTATAGCTTTAACCAGCTGCTGTATCTTCTTCTCATCAGCCTTTCGCCCATTGTTAATCAAAAGATCTGAGATATCTTTACAAAGTTCATTCATTTGCGACGCCATCACACATCCCATAATTCAAAAAAATAATATTTTTCTTCACTCACCTAATGTGGGACCCAATGTAGAATTGGATGAATTTTGAGCGCTCAATTTATGACCTTCCTCCGGTCTGACCTTTTGCCTGGTCGTAGGTGAATGAGACCTTCCCCGGTCGCCAATTATGAGGTGTTAATTGCTGAAGCAGAGTTCAAAGCATTCCTTTGAATTTCATTCAATTGCCTCACGAGGGGCGCCACTTGTAGAAATCTGATTCATGTCTCAATCAGTCTCATGAAGTAGCAGTTTATATCATCAGATCTTTTAAGATAGAAACTTCAGAGTCCACAAAGTCCAGCTTCATTAGGCTCAGTAAGAAGGGAAACAGATAGAGAGAAAAACAAACACACACGCTGGTCTTTTGGCTGAACAAAGGAAACTAATGCCTTCTCTTTATTCAAGCAGAGAGTCTCAGAAACGAAACTTATTCAAGCAGAGTATACCAGAAACGAAACTTAACAGAAACAAAACTCAGGGCATACAGCCAATCAGAAGTGTCAGAGCCCAAATAAGGAGAAGAAAGGAGAATTCTTTTTCACTATTCTACGCATGCCCAAAATCTAGCGTTGTCTCTCAGTAAGCAAAGAGGCTTTTGTTTACAAAATGTGTCAGAAGACAGCCTGACAGAATCCAGATGCATTCCTACATGGTGGTGGTTTGTCAATCTCTCTGGCTTTCTATTTCTGGGCCCAGTTCAAAGTTTTGTCTACTTCATCTTGATGCTCTGTTTATATATCCTTAAAAGTAACACATCTCCCGAGGGAACAGAGCTCTATCTGTGTGGTGTGTACACAGCACAAGGACAAATCAGATTTTACAGGAACTTGGGCCAGTGTGGAAGCAGCTGCAAAACCAGAAACACCCCCCCCCCCCAAGTCAGAATTACATGCAACCAGATCCCATGGACATCAGTGGGAGGAGTTGAGTACATTACTTCCATTGACATCAAGGGAACAAACAAGGAAAACAAATGAATCCTACTGGCCAATGCATGTTCTTGCATGTAACCAAATTACCAAGCCTGCTCTAATTTCAGTCTAGATCAAAGGTCCTCAAACTTGACTCTCCAGGTGTTCTTGGGCTTAAATTACCAGAAGCCCAAGTCTGCACACCTGCTGGTCAGGGTTTTTGGGACCCTCTCTAATTGTTCCATCAGCTAGAGGGCCCCGTCTCTCTAGCACAAGGAAGAGGGCCTTCTCTGTGTCTGCACTGGCCCTCTGGAACCTCCTGGCAATAGAGCTATGGTTGCAGATGGAATTGCTGCCCTTTAGGAAAGGTCTTAAAACCTGGCTGGTGGGCCAGTTGTGGGGCCCTGATGGAAATGTGACCCATGCCTGCTGGCTTGCACAACAATCAAGATCCTCCCTCTTTTTATGAATGGAGTGGGGTGGATGGGTTTCAATAGGGGTGGTTTTAATCTGGTTTTATATATTTGCGACTGTGTATCTATTGTGCTTTTGCTTGACTGCAATGTGAGCTGCCGTGAGTCGGGTTCCCTGAGTGGGCGGCATATAAACACAAAAATTAAATTAAATTAAGTCCAAGAACTTCTGGAGAGCCATGTACGAGGACCCCTGGTCTAGATTCACGCTTGCATTTTTAGCTGCAGGAACTTTGTCTGCCAGATCAGATG
Organism: Bradypodion pumilum; assembly: GCA_035047305.1. Classification (NCBI taxonomy): domain Eukaryota; kingdom Metazoa; phylum Chordata; class Lepidosauria; order Squamata; family Chamaeleonidae; genus Bradypodion; species Bradypodion pumilum. The sequence continues at coordinate 198,690,163 of JAWDJD010000001.1, forward strand.
ATTGCTTTTGAGAGAGAAATGGAAGACATGTGATCCTTTTAATTCTTTTTTAGATTGCTCACTCTGCAGCTTTCAATACTGTTTATCATATTAAGCTTTAGAGCAGTGTTTCCCAACCTTTGGTTTTTAGACTTCAAATCCCAGAAGCCTAAGTCAATTCCCCAAAGCACTGATCTGCCAATGTTCTTACTTAGGCTTCTGGGAATTGAAGTCCCCTCTGTGAGGTGTGGGCCCCACGTTGGGAAACAGTGCTTTAGAGTTAAATTAGAGTGATAACAGACTAAAATTCAGGAAGCCTGAGTGTGAATCCCTGCTCAGCCATAGAAAAAAACAGGGAGGGAAGGAACTCCTGAAATACCTCACCTCCCTTGAAACCCCGTTAGAATCTGAAAGTTGGTTCCAACTTGACAACACATAATATCTCAACCGTGTGGCCATTGCCTGAGCCTCTTTCAGAGGGCTCAGGGGAAACCTAGTAGATACATAGGAGAGAGAGAAAACTTTTCTTCCAGTTCTTCAATGCTGTCCCTAGAGAGGCTTACCTGGTGCTTACATCATATTATGTGAAGCATTTTTGTTTGTTTGTTTATGTCTCTTAGGTTTGTTCAAAGGAAGTCAGATTTTTTCCCCAACAAATTTTGAGGTTGTGACCTTTACCTATACCTTTTAATAAAACACAATTCTATATAAAATATAGAATGTTTTTATATATTTTCACGTTTTATCTGCTTATGTTTAGTTTTTTTGTTGTTTGTGACTGGGCATTTATTGTGTTTTTGCTTGACTGTTATGTGAGCCGCACTGAGTCGGGTTTCCTGAGTGGGCAGCATATAAGTACAAAAATTAAATTAAATTAAAATTAAATTAAATTTTATTGCCTGATCTTTGTTGTGTGTTTCAAAGTCAGCTTGTATTTTTATTGTTTATAGCATATTTTAACAACTTTTGCTTCCCACAAAATTTAAGTCATGGAGAAAACAGAAATAGATAGATAGATAGATAGATAGATAGATAGATAGATAGATAGATAGATAGATAGATAGATAGATAGATAGATACATACATACATACATACATACATACATACATACATACATACATACATACATACATACATACTTTCAGCTAAATCCTGTGGACATAGTTCCACTGATAAAAAATGGAATAGGGAAGTAATTAAATTAATTTAAAGTTTCCTCCCTCCCCTATTTTAGCTTCTGGGGCTCTTTTTTGCCCTGGGGAAGGCTTTGGGAGTCTTAGGATGTGGGGAACCAGTCAAAATCACCAGTGCTGGCATCAGGACTGCCTTGGGCAATTTTTGACAATTAACCCCTCCCATTCCAAAGGCACCTGAAGGCTTCTATAGGGCAAATGGGAACCATAGAGAGGCTAGAAGTTGAAATGGGGAGGGGGTAGGAAGGTTTAAATTAAGATAGATAGATAGATAGATAGATAGATAGATAGATAGATAGATTAGATAGATTAGATAGATTAGATAGATTAGATATATTATTTCTAGCATCCTACTCCAGTTTATTTCAGTGGAACTACACTATCATAATTTCCATTGACTAGGATACACATTCATGATGCATACAAAGGTCAGCTGCTCTTCGGGGATACGCTTGTATTCAGGAATATATTTTTGCTCACAGAAAATAAATGCTAAATAATAGCTGTCCAGTCTTTATGCACATTGGGCAAAAACAACTACCAATGAAAATGTCCTGAAAGGGCAAATTTGCAGTCACAAAATACGAAGCTGTTCCAAGAGCCGAGTTTTCCAACCCCATGCCTTTGGTTAAAAGATAGCCTGAAGAGATAAAGGATGAGGATTTTCATTTTGCATTTGTTCCTCATGAGAAGCACAGTCCTTGTTAGATGATTGACTGATTGTCTGAAAGCCAAATGCTTTCTGAGTGAAGAAACAGAGCCTGCATCGGCCGGCCAGTCCATCTGTTTTCCTTTCCTGGAGGGGGAACGGAAATTTTCTCCAGTCCAATGCTTGGAATGGTACCCTTATCAAAAAAATGATTATAAAGGCAGGCAGAAGCCATCCGCATATGTGTGATATCCTGATCCCAGAGCATCATGCTTCTATTGCTCAATTGTGAATGGCTTCTGCCTGTTCTTATCTGGCCAGTTAGCAAAATGAGCTAGAGGTTGAGAGAGTGATTCCAATGAGGAAAAAGCTAGCCTGTGTGGCCTTTGGCAAGCTGCAAAATCCTCAGGTGCCCCCAGAAGAAGGAAATGGTGAACCACTCCTGAGTATCCCATACATGGAAAACCCTGAAAAAGATGGCCATAAGTCAGAAGTGACTGGACAGCACATAACTATTATTTCTCTACCCTCATATTCATTTTTCTTAGAAGTTACTTTCCAAGCTCTGCTCCAGTCTAACAGATGTCATGGCTCAACCTATATGCCATCCATGTAGCTTGGTCTCTGCTCATTCCATGCACCTGCACCATTAAAGCCAGGATTCCCCAGTTGCGTTACTTTCCCTAACAGCATGCTCTCTTTCAAGGGCAGCTGAGGTGGCCCTATTGGGAAGCGGAAGGTCAGCAGTTCGATTCCCGAGTACTGCAAGACGGAACGAGCTCCTGTCTTTGTCCTAGCTCCTGCCAACCTAGCAGTTCGAAAGCAAGAAATTGCAAGTAGATAAATAGGAACCACTTCTGCGGGAAGGTAGCAGCATTCTGTGTGCTCCGGTGTCTAGTCATGCCTGCCACATGACCACAGAAACGTCTGCAGAAGCAGACAGCACTGGCTCTTCGGCTTTGAAACAGAGATGAGCACTGAACCCTAGAGTCTGATACAACTGGCTTTTGAGCAAGGGAAACCTTTACCTTTACTACCTGTTTCACTACTTTTCTTCTCCTTTTACTTTCCTTTTTTCTCCCCAAGTTCTCTTTCTTGATTTCACATCAAATACTTTAAGGTAGGCATAATTATACAGTAAAACCCCGACTTACAAATGCCTCAAGTTGCATAAAATTTGACTTACATAATGATTTTGTGCTAAAACCATGTCCTGATGTACATGATTTCCTATGGGTTTGCTTTGAGTTACATAAAGAGTCTTTTTCTTATGGGTTTACTTCAAGTTAAGTAAAAATTCATTTCCCTATGGGTTTTCTTTGATTTACATAAAAAATTCATTTTTCCTATGAGTTTGTTTTGAGTTATATAAAAATGTGATTTAAGCAAAAGCCTACGGAACAGACTTTTTCGTAAGTAGGGGTTTTATATATATATATATATATATATATATATATATATATATATATATATATATATATATATATATATATATATATATATATATATATATATATAAAGAGAGAGAGAGAGAGATACATACAGACACACACACACACACACACACACATATACAACTGTTGTTTTGGTGCACTTATTGGAGCTGATCATAGATGTCCCTCGAGAGGCGCTGAGAGACTAACCCCCACCAAAGCAAAATAGTTCCAGCAAAGAGAGTGCCAAAGGAACTGGCAGCCACCTGCTTTGCCTGAAGGGCGATGTAAGATTCCACTCAAGAAAGGCAGAATGAACAGCTGCTTTCTGCTCAAGCCATTCTGATGGTTCCCATCATACCAATAAAAAACAAAGTTATAAATTCCTAAATCAGGCCAGGCAGAATTTTACCATCTCTCCTTCTACCTCCCCAACCCTCTGCTACAAATGGTGCAGCATCAATACCCACTCGGGTGTGTTTACATACAATTCATTTGCATTAATGCCCATGATCCCACCAAGGCAAACAAAGGAAATGAGCACCAGCTTGAGTGATGAGTCTTCCAGTGCAAACAAGCTTATAGTGAGAGGTGATATAACCTGGCTGAGATGGAATGTAAAATCTGTCATCAGGTTAAATCAGGGATGTACTGAGGCCGGTTCTCAATGGTTTGTGTGAACCGGTAGCAGAATTTCCCCCAGGTCATGCCCACTTGGCCTGCTCACCTCCCTACTTTTGGCAGTGGCAGCGGCAGAGAGCTGGAGAACGGCAGAGGAGATCGGGCAGTGGCGGTGGGCCTCCAGGCAGCTCCTCTCCCCCAGCTGCCGCCCCACCACTGGTTCTAGCAGCAGCAATGCCTGCTGGGAGGAGTCCACATCTGGTGGGCAGAAGGTCCTCCTCCCCCTCTCCCTGCACTCCAGATGCAACCAGGAGCCAGGAAGAAGAGAAGGAGGAAGAGCAGCTGCCGCTGGCGCTGCTGGAAGGAGGCCAGGGCAGGGTGGTGGGCTGCCTGCCTCCCCCTCCCAGCGCTGCCAGAAACACTTCCCATTCGCCTCGCCCAGGGCAGAAGGCGTGTGGGAAGTGCGAAGGGCACGGCTGGGCAAGGCACCACCGTAGGCCTTGCCTCTGCCCTGCCGCCCCTCCTGCCCTCAGACATGCCACTTGAGGACATGGCTGGGTGAGGTGGTGCCGTAGGCACCACCTCTGCCCTGCCGCCCCTCATGTCCTCAGCCGTGCCTGCCAGCTCTCACCCTCACTTTTTTCCCTCCTCTGCGAAACAATGGAGGGGAAAAAATCACAGGCGTCAGCAAGCAATCCTCCAGGGAGAGCTCCTCCCCTGACAGATCGCTGGCAGAAGCCTCTGCATTTCCCTCACAACTGTTTCGTGTCAACTTTGAAAACAGTTGCGGGGGAAATGCAAAGGTGACAGCCAGCAATCCGTCAGGGTAGTAGCTCTCCCTGGTGGATCGCTGGCTGCAGCCTTTGCATTACCCCCTCCGCTGTTTCGAGAGCTGACACGAAACAACCGAGAGGGTAATACAAAGATGGCAAGCCACTTCCCCGGGAAGCAAAGGCAGAGAAAGGCGCTCTATTATCTGCCTTCACCTCCCGGAGGGAAGCGAGCCCCTTCCACATTCGGCTCTTGCCTGTCGGAGAAGGGGCTTGTTTTCTCCAACAGGCAATGGGCCAAATGTGGAGCTCCACACACACACACCCTCTCTCTCTCTGTGTGTGTGTGTGTGTGTGTATACACCCCCAAAACCACCCCAACCACCAACACACAAAATATACCTGGGCAAAAAATGCTAGCCTCTTATAAATCAATGGTTGTAATTTTCAGTGGAGAAAAGTAGAGAGTTATGGTATGTCTTTCTATGTCTTTTCTTCAAATAATAATATAATAATCTTAGAACTGCAGAGTTGGAAGGGATCCTGTGAATCATCAAGTCCAGCTCATGTCAAATAGGCACAGTGAGGAGAAAAACTCTCAACCTTTGGCTCTGCAGCCAAATAACTGAACCTCACTGAGTCAACCTGCTCTTCACTGGTGTATCTTCTGTTTGCTCCTTTGAGCAGGCTTCAAGGTGACCCAAGTAAGATAGAATCCTTGATAAGACAGACTGCTCTGAACTGACTGGGTTATTCATTACATTGTGCTGACACTGACCTCCAATGGGGTAAATCATTCAGAGATATGTCCTGGACATGTCAATGTTGACTTTTTATACCATTACCAAGACCAGCTATTTCATTAGACAATTGAGTGAGCCACTCCAGCTAACAGGCATTGATTGTCACAATAAAGCAGCAGAATATGGGTTATATAGTTTGTAGTGTTACACATTGACTAAGGGAAGAGATGTTGGTGGCATTTTTTGCCAGACACGTAGAGATAGGGTTTGTTTTATATCTTGGTCTACAAATCCCATAATTCCACATTATGGAAGTTCTAACTGCCAGACAGGTATCTTACAGAGACTTAAACGTGAATCACCTGAGATAAAGACCTTGGCTAGAAAGCTTTGAGGCTTAGTCTAATACCCAAGATTTCTGTTGCTGCCTCAGTGCTAGCTCAGATCTTTCTTTCTGAACTGGAAACTAGGCCTAGCTAAGTCTTTCAGTTGAGACCTTTCCCTCCAGGTTAGTTCATTTAAGTAAATGTCAGGTAGAACTCCCAGAATAGAGAGTTCTGGGATAAGTAGTTCAAGAACTTGGAACATCTCATCCCTAAAGACATGTCAAAACATCTTGACTTTGGACACTATGTACTTTGACTTAAGACAGGTTATGAAGGTGTCAAAAATTGATATTTGGCTGAGTAATGCATTTTTAGCTTTCATATATTTACTTTTAAGAAGTACTCTCTGATTTTGCCTTTTAAGGCTGTAAATTCCTGCATTTTTAAAATGTAAGATTCCTCCTGTTGTTGATTTTTTACTTTAAAGTGTATGTCTACTATTCTTTTATGCTCCTGTATTTTTTTTAATTTTAAAATATAACTCAAGAGTAATTTGTCTGCAGTTTAAGATTTGCCTAGATATACTTTGAGGCATTTTCTGTTTGCAACTTTCATATTTGTAAGAATTTTGCATATTTTTTACATGATTTAAGCATTTGCATGCGCCGCATCGAGTGTCCATCCCTTAGAAATTGTCCAATCTAAGTTCCTTAGGTCCATTATGCAGACTCCATCTTGCATTTCTAATGCTGTACTAAGGTTAGAAATGGGCATGCTAATGGTGAAGGCCAGATTATTTTTTTTTTAATTTTTTTTTATTGAGTTTTTAATAGACATACAGAAAACGAAAGGAAAAAAAAACATTAACAATACATTAACGATACAATACACTAACAAATTCTTAATATCATGTTAACAAACATTACTATATGCTAGCACATAACAATATCTATACTCATTAACTGCTATTTAACCACCAAATATTAAAAACCATTATTTCAATATCCAAAATGATAAAAAAAAAAAAACTTTCTGTACTAGCACTAATCTTTTTTAACAAATAATAATCACCCAGTGTATATATACAATGCCCGGAGAGTTTATTTTTTACTCAGTTCCAGAAGCTTCTTTGTGATGGTACTGGTCCTGAACTATCGCTTGCCATAATAGAGTGATCCACAAACGGTTTCCATATATTCCAAAATCTGTTCTCTTTTAAATTATCTCTTTTGACTTTAATCTCCCAGGTCAATTTATCATTCAGTGCTAAACTCCACATTTCTTTATACCACTCTCCAATCTGTATATCTATATCGTTTTTCCAATTTTTTGCTATACATTGTCTACCTGTTGTCAATATAATTTCCAATAGTTCTTTTTCCTCTTTATTTAAACCCAAACCTTCCACATTCGTTAAAAGAATGGTACCCGACACCAACTTAACACTTTTACCCAATATTTCATCACACTCATTTTCTATTCTTGCCCAAAAATCCCTTATTTTTTTGCAACTCCACCACATATGTTCATATGTTCCGTCATATTCTTTACATCTCCAACATAACTTATCTCTTTTGTTATCCATCTGGTAAAGTCTTAATGGTGTCAGGTACCATTGCCACAACATTTTGAAATTATGTTCTTTAATTCTTACAGACATTGTTCTCATAATTCTCTTTTTCCATTTGTTTTTCCATTCAATCTCCCCAATTTTTATATTCAAGTTTTGTTCCCACTTCCGTTTCAAGTCCTCCTGTGGATCTGCACCTCTATTCAATATATTATAGAGCTTGCTTACAAGACCTTTAGTACTGCTTTCCCCTTTTCTAATCTTCCTTACCAATTCCTCAAATTCTGTATGTACTCTATCTATCCCTATTTCTTTTTTATATTTTTTATTCCAATTATCCACCTTTAACTTCTGAAACCAGTTCAAATTTAAAATCTCAAACATTTTTTTCCGCTCGTCATCAACTTCACATGCTTTTAACCAATCCTTCAATAACAACCTCCCATTTTTATCCAATATTTCGATTTTTTCTTTATCTAATTTTATTGGGAAACACATCATATCAGTCAATTCCAAAATTGGAGAGAGATTCGGAACCATGTCTTTTTTTACCTTCTTCCATACCTCCATGAGACCTTTCATCATAGTATTGTTTGACCTTTTCACCTTATCCTTCATTCCCAAGAAAATCAAATTTCCAATATTTCTGTACTCTTTCATTTCCAATTGTTCCCAAATCACCTTTTCTCTTGCCAAGATCTTCACAACATTCCTGACTTGAAATGCTCGATAATATACTAGCAAATTAGGCATACCCAGACCCCCTTTTTTCTGAGACATATACCATAGTTTCTTTGGAAGCCTAGATTTTTTTCCTCCATTACAAAACCCATTAAACATTTTTTGAAACTCATTAATTTCTTTCTCTTTTAAATGGATCGCTAGTGTATCAAATAGAAAATTAATCTTTGGTAACAATATCATTTTACACATAGCAATCCTACCGAACCATGACAGCTTTAACTTCTGGAGTTCTTGTATTTTATTCTTAAATTCAATTCTTAAGCTGTCATAGTTCAATCGTTTAAGATCTTCTAATTTATTTGAAATAATTATCCCTAAATACTTCAGCTTCTCTTTAACTTGTATATTAAGTGTCGACACCATCCTACCCATCTCGCTCACTTTCAAATTACACAACATCAATTCAGACTTGTCCCAATTTATCTTTAATCCAGTTATAGCTTGAAATATTTGTAAATGATCTTTAATCCTATCCATTACCTGTTCCGGGTGCTTCACCATAAGCAATGTATCGTCTGCATACATACTCACTTTATTACCCATAATCCCTTCTATATTTGAGTCTTCCCTTATACTTTTAGCTAAAATCTCCATTGCCATTATGAACAAGATAGGGGATAAAGGACAACCCTGCCTGGTGCCCGCCTCTAGCTTTACCAGGTCCGTTAGCTCCTCATTCACTCTAACCTTAGCGTTTCCTTTTTGATATAGTAAATCTATAACCCTATTAAATTTATCCCCAAACCCATATTTTCTAACTATTTCCTTAATTGAAGACCACTGCAGTGAATCGAATGCCTTAAAAATATCCAATGATAGTAATCCCACTTTTTCCTTTGTTTGATTGACATTGTCTATTAAATCTAATACCCTTCTCGTCAAATCCGCCATGTGTCGTCCTTTTAAAAACCCAACTTGATCAACCTCTATATATTCCCCCATAAAACTATTTAAACGATTAGCCAATATTGCTGTGAAGATCTTCGCATCTTGGTTTATAAGCGAGATTGGTCTGTACGAATCCACTCTTTCCAAGTTCTTTCCAAGTTTTGGCAAAAGAACAATTGTGGTGTTATACCATGAGGTCGGAATTGATCCTCCATCCAATATATAATTGTATAATTTCACCAATTTCGGAACCACTACCTCTTTGAATTCTTTATAGAACTCTGTTGATAGTCCATCATCCCCCGGGGCTTTCCCTATCTTCAATCCACTTATTACCCCCCTAACCTCTTTATCAGTTATTTTTTCCTCCATTTTCTCCCTATGCTCTTGTTTTATCCCATTTCCTAACTGCCTCTCCAATATCTTCTTAAGTTTTTCTTTATCTATTTCTTTTTTTGCATATAGTTCCTGGTAAAATTCTCTAACTATTTTACATTTATCGCTATTCTTATTGCACCTTGAACCTTGCCTATCCACTAACACCCCAATTTCTCTCTTTTCCCTTTTAACCTTAGCTGCCCTTGCTAATAATTTTGAGTTCTTATTACTAAATTCAAAATATTCCCTATTTAAATAAATCAAATCTCGTTTAACTTTGTCTATATCTTTACCCATTACTTCTGCCTTAAGTCCTTGTAGTTTCAAAAAAATTTTTTTATCCTTACTATTTGCGTGTTCTACCTGTAATTGTTTTATTTCCCTTTCTTTTTCTGTGTACTCTGCTTTATTCTTTTTATATTTAAAGCTTGCCAATTTTATGCTTTCACCCCTAAATACCGACTTCATGGTATCCCACACAACATTAAAATTAACCTCATTATTATCGTTCCATTGCCAACTTTCTTTCCAACTTTCCATAATTAGCTCTTTACTTTTCTGATCTTTAAACAAATTAGGATCGTACCTCCAATTTCTGACTCTTTGAGTATTTTTTTGTACTTTCAATTCCAAATATACTTTAGCATGATCCGATTCCTTGATAATCCCAATTTCCGTGCCTTCTATATCCCCAATTAGGTTTTCCGAAAGAAAAACATAATCTATTCTCGAATAGGTCCCATGCACGTGAGAAAAAAATGAATATGCTCTTTCTAAACCTTTAAACTCTCTCCATGAGTCCTTCAAACCCGTAACTTTCATCCAATTATCCATCACCTTCCCTTTCACACCAATTCCACTTCTAGCTATATTTGTACAATCTAATCCTGACCTGATCAAATTAAAATCTCCAGCCACAATAGTTTTAGCAACATTTTCCAACTCCACTATTTTCCGAATTTTTTCGAGAAACACTGTTTGGTGGACATTCGGAGCATAAATATTTACCAACAAGATTTCCTCATCCTCCAATTTTCCTCTTAACAACAAGTACCTACCCTCCTGATCAGCAATCTTTTTTGTGATTTCAAATCCTAACTTTCTAGAAATCATAGTTGCCACCCCTCTTGCTTTGGATGTTCCAAACGCCATCTCATAGTGTTGCATCCAACCTAAAAAAAGTTTATTCGTATCTTTTGACTTCTGATGTGTCTCCTGTAAAAACAAAATATCTGGTCTATCTTTTTTCAACGCCAATTGCAACCTCCGTCTCTTGAGAACAGAACCTGTACCTTTCACATTCCATGATATTATTTTAATACTTCCCATATCCAATTTCTTCTTCTAACTTTAAACTCTCCATCGGGCGTGCCACCAACAACCCTACCACCATACCACTACATATAACACACATTTTCAATCTCCCCACCTTCCAACGAAAAGTCGCCTCTGTCAACCAAAGAGGGGAGAGGGGGGACCTGCAAGACGCGCCCTACTGCCGGCGCTATGCGCTATTTGCCCATTCTACCTCTATTAAGTACCGTATTTATTCGAGTATAACGCGCACTCGTGTATAACGCGCACCCCTAATTTTCCATGAAACCTCGGTATAAAATTTTCTCGGCTAGCTGCTCGGTTTCCATGCATTTCAGCATGATCAACAACTTTGAGCTTGAACGAAGCGTCATATGCACAACGTTTACGCTTGATACCCTGAGATGCCATCTAAAGGGGAACCAGTTATATCGGTGAAAAAGAGCACGCCTTAAAATATTGAGGGAGGGGGGGATAATCAGACCCACCTGTTGCAGAAAATGCAATCCGAAACGAGCACTTCCGACCTCCAGGAGCCTCGCTCGAACTGCGAGCTACCTCCGGGCCACGCCTCGTCTCCCGCGCCACCCAATCAGATCCTGTCAATTTCTTCAAAGCCACCCCCCCCGCCTCCCCTTCACCCGCCGCAGCAATAGACAGCCGACCCAATTCTAAAAAGGAAGTAAAAGAGGCTCGTTTATAACGCGCACCCAGTCCTCGTGTATAACGCGCACCCCAACTTTGATTTCTTTTTTTGGTATAAAATTTTGCGCGTTATACAAGAATAAATACGGTACTTAAGCTTGCTACTATCCAGATCTCATTGTTCCTTGCCTATCTCCTCTTCCACCATAATCAAAGACAGCTCCTCCTCCTCCTCCCCTCGCTGAGGTGTTCCACCTGTTGCCCCGCCAGCTTCCTCCCTCCTTTGTTCCCTTCCCAAAGCTCCAGAATCCATCATTTCCTTCTTAAGATTTTTCCATTCTTCTGAATCTGCTTGTACCAATCCCAACACACTCAAGTATTCCAATGGGTTAGTGCCTTCATCAATAACTTGCATTCTTTTTTCATAAAAGAAGCGCAATTGTTGTGGAGATCTCCAATTATACCTTATATTTTTACTCCTCAACAATTTAGTAACAGGCCTCATCTTATACCTCCAAGTTCTTTCTTTTAGTGAAATATCATTATAGACTTCAACCTCTGAACCATCAAATTTCAACGCATCAGAACCTGCTCTTTTCAGGTGAGCCATTACTTTTAGTTTATCTGCCCAGTTTGCAAATTTAACCAGCACATTTCTTTGTGCCATTCTCCCTCTTCTTGGACCCACCCGGAACACACTTCCTAAATCCTCCTGAACAAATTCCTTCCCCATTTTTAGACCATTTAACCATTGAACCACCCTCTCTCTTAACAAATCCGGAGTCCGTTCCGGTACCAGACGGATCAGAATATTCTGCTTTCTCATCAAATCTTCCACAGCATCAATCCTCATTTCTTGTTCCAACATTTTTAGCTTACAGTCCCGCACCACCTCCTGGGTCCCTTTTACTTCACTCTTTACAGTATCCACCTCAATTTGAACCACTTTCAGCATTCCCGCAAATTTGCTCAAATTTAAATCCATTTTTTTTGTATAATCATTCAATGTTGACATCATCTTTTCTTGCCCTTTAATTATTTCACTTCTATCTTTCACCCTTAAAGCCTCACTTTTCTCAAATTTTTGCATCAATTTGCCCATTTCCACCATAAGTTGCGTCTGGTCCATTGGTACTACAGATATAGCTGATGGTTGAGCAGATGGTTGAGCAGATTCACCCACTGTTGTTTTTCCAGTCGTTTTAGACTTTACAACTTGCTCTTCCTCCTTCGCTTTTCCTCTTGTAGCTTTTTCCATGATAATCCACTGTATTTAAAACCCAATGTTGCAGATCGCTGTAACAATTTGTCAATATAGTAAGGCTTACAACACTGCAGTCATTGGTTCCACAGTTACAGCAGGAAAGTTCTTATGCCAACAGAAGGTACCAAAATACTGTAATCCACAACGATAGAACTAAAGGGAACAACTCTCCAACCAGGCAGATTAAAAAATAAAAGAAAAAAAATTGTTGACCACAACAAATCCTTTCCCCCAAAGCCAGCGGACCAAACAAACGTCTTCCAGCCACAGAAAAAAGAAGGCTTCAGAGAAACAGTTAGCCCAGTTGTTGAGGGGGGGGGGCTCAGGAGGAAAAGAAAAATCCAGCTTCTGAGGATTTGGGGTGATGAGCAAGATGTTCCTCAATCCACACGGTAAAGAAACCAGCAATCAAAGCCATACATTCCTTCCTTTGAGATGGGTATTTATAGCATCATTCTTCAGCGAGTGCCTTAACTTTTAAGTGAGAAGAGGCCCCCCCTCTTCCCCCTCTTCCTGTAAGGAGCAAGCAGCTTAAGCAAAAGAAAAGAGAAAAAAAAAACTCCCACAGTTTCTCCAATATTCCAGCCCGGAGATGAGAGAGAGAGAAAAAAAAAAACAAAAATTAATCCACCTTTGTTGATATCAAAACGTGGCGCGGTCCTCTAGAGTATAGAAAAAAATCACAACCCTTGCACAGTCACTTTCGTTTTCCCAGACCGTCGCCATTTCAAGCCTCCAGCTTTTCCATTTCAAAGACTCAGCTCTCCTTTTTTTTCTTTAAAAGAAAAATCCCAACTAATTTTATAGCTTGCAACTGAGAATGTAGCTCCCCACAGGCACTTACATGCAAATTACTTCGCACTCAGGCTCCTCTTGCCCCTTTCAAAACCGATTCCAAACGCCTTCTCCACAATCTTGCTGATCCCGTTCCACAGCTCCAGCAGAAAAGCCACGACTGCCGCCGTAGCTTCCACCGCCAGAGAGTCACTCAAACTTCGATCAGCCAGCCCCAAAAGCTCACCAAACTTTCCACGGAGACAGGCAAGGATCTTATCTTTAGGCTTTGCCACTTTAAGTTTTTTCTGTTCTGCTCCTTTCCATTGTTTACCACTTTGTTAAGCGCGAGCGTCCGAAACTAGATGTTACACAGCGGCCATCTTAGCCAGCCCCCGAAGGCCAGATTATTAACATGTGCCGCTATGTATTGGGTGAAACTTCTGTTTGCTCCAGTGGGTCTACTTACTTTAATGATGGCAGATAATGTAACTTCCCCTTGGATTTCTCATATAGAAGCAGTTTTGACATCATATGGACTTTCTAAAACTCACCTTGTTTCCCTGGGACCAAATCGAGCCAGGGAGGAAATTAAACAAAGGGTAACTGATATATACCGCCAAATAGATCTAACCAAAGTTACCTCTTCCTTGTTTGAGTGGCCGCATTTTAACGTGCTTAAACCATTGTCCTATCTTTCCTCTTTAAATAACCGAGACCACCGACGCTCTTTTAGTCTCATTCGACACAATATGCTTCCCTCAGCATTTAGGGAGGGCTTTTTTTTAAAAAAATCCCAGTTTGTGAACGTATATGTGCTTGTCACACCAACAAGATAGAAAATTCCAAGCACATTATTTTACAGTGTCCCTTTTATGAAGATCTCAGAAAAGAGCTCTTTTTAGCAGTTCCGTATTTGGCCTCCAGCGATAATAGAAACTTGAGTGTATTACTATCTGACAGTTCCAAGGCAACGACGGCCGCTGTCGCCAGGTTTGCATGGAAATCATCCTGCATTCGCAAAAGTATGGCGATTCATGTCTTTTGACCTCAATAGTGCTGAGTAAATAGTGAGCCTCCAGTTTTAAAATTCGTGAACTTGAGACAGTCAGACTAAAGTAAAATACTATGGTGTGTATTATAGGATCCTCAAACAAATTTTTATTTTTTAATATTTTACTGTATATGCTTGGTGTGTCGGAAATCCTTTTATTCTATATGTGATGCCAGAATGGTTGTGTTATCTGGTGCACTCTGTCTGGCCTTTGGCTGTAATAATAAAGATTTGATTTGATTTGAAGCATTTGCACCAAAAAGCTATTTTTAAAAAATTTGCTGCAAGATTGAGTTCTGTGTAACTGAACTAAATGCACCTCCAACTTCCAAGTTACATGTATTCAGGTTTGGATTTTTGATATTGTTATGCATATGGAACATAAAAACAATTAGAGGAATAATGCTTGTAAATTAAGCAAGCAATGCTGTAGGTGTCAACAGAAAGACTGGTATGCATGGTTAAAAGTTGCCAAGCACAGCTAAGTTGATTGCTTTGTCTCTGCTTCTTGGGAAAATCTGTTATCTACTTACCCTTAAGTAGGCCACCATAACTTGTTTCTAGTCTCCATTCCTGGAGGGGGTTTGGTGTTCAGGGAAGCAAGACGATAGAAGCAGCCGTCTCTGGCTAACACATCTTTATTGCATGAAGTACAGTTCGAACACGAGGTAATGATGGTAATCCAACTCCTTTTATACAGTCACTATACATTTGAATCTGGGTGCATGGTAGCCTATTGGCTACTGTCGGCGTGACGTCATCCGGAGTCCCGCCCTTCTTGTCCAGGTGTATCCGTGGCGGGAAGGTTTCCCACAGCTGGGCATGATTGGGGAATTTGTACCATGTGAGTTGAGTTCTCGCTGCTCCCATCTCTGGTAGCAAGCTCGCATTCCAATAGCAGCTGGATACAATGTGTTCTTTACAAATGGCTTAAGTATACATTTCCTGTAGAACCGCTTACATTTACTTAAAGGTATAACATAGCAGTTACATTCCATACTATTCCATACACAACACCCCTCCCCTCTAGGATGGGACGAAGTCCCTCAACCAATGTGGTTTCTCGCATGTGCGTTCGGGGCATGTGGCTGCTATGCTTGGTTCTTGCCCTGCAATAGGAGGGATGGACTCGTTAGTGGTTTGCCACAGTTGTGCAGCCCCTGACTGAAAACATGGGGAACTGGGGTTTCGCGTTTGCACCAGCCCTGACTGGGGAGCCCCTGACTGAAAATGTGGGGTAGGGGTGAACTCTAATGTTGAGAAACCGGGGACTCCTGGGACTTACAAAAAAAAACCTGCTCTTCACTTGGGTGGGTGGGGGACCACTCCGAAATCCCCCCCGGTTCCGAAAATAAAAATCAAACTCATCCTCCCCGTCAAATTCATTCCTCTCTTCCAAAGTATCCCTGGTGTCAAGGGGATATGGATTCGTATCAACCCCCTCCCCCCTAGGTACCCTGTGTCTCCCCCTTGGGATAAGCGGGTGGAGGGAGGACCCTAACGCTGAATCCTGTGGCTGCATGTCTGTGTCCTGCCTATCGGTAACCCTACACCTGAGTTGATCGGCATGCCTTCTCCAGAGTAGACCTGTGCTGGTCTCTATACAGTACGAAACTGGCCCCGTTTGCTCAATGACTACTCCCGGGAGCCAGGCCAGCCCTGTGGCCACGTAATTCCTGCAATATACAGGCTCTCCTATTCCAAAACCTTTGGTGTTTCCTATTTCTATTTTCCTCCATTTATCCTCCACCCTTGTAGGATCCAACCTAGTTAGAAGCGTTACAGGTTTCCTGCGCATGAGGAGCTCTGCAGGCGAGAGCCCTGACGCGAGCAGCGTCATCCTATAGCACAGCAGGAACTGGCACAGTTGCAGGTTCAGGCCCATGTGCTGCAATGCCTCTTTTGTAGTTCACACCTGGCATTTTAACTGGCCATTTGTTGCGGGGTGGAAAGGGGCAGAGGTGATATGCCAAATGGCATTTTTCTCAATGAATGCCTGAAATTCCGCAGACGTGAAGGTTGTCGCTCACAAGCACGTCTGGTATCCTGAAACAACTAAACACCCTGCGCAATTGCTTTATGGTTGCAGCTGATGAGGTGCTGGACATCAGAATCACCTCCAACCACTTGGAGTAAGCATCTACTATTAGCAGGAAAAGGGTTCCCCTGAAGGGACCCATGAAATCTACATGCACCTGAGACCACGGTCCACGGGCCATGTCCCATTCTCTACAGGGAAGTCGGGACTCTTCAGGTCGAGAACTTTGGCAATTCTCGCACTTGCCGACCATGTGCTCTATGTCAGCATCCATTTGGGGCCACCATAAGTAGCTTCTGGCCAGAGCTTTAGAGCGTACGATCCCAGGGTGGCTGATGTGCAGTAGCTTGAGCACTCTCGACCTCAATGACCACCCGCTGGCCCCATAGGAGGTAGCCCCTTTCTGTGGAAAGCTCATACCTTTTTCTAACATAAGCCGTGAATTCCTCCCTGGGGGAAGTCATTGGCCACCCTTTCTGAACCCAGAAGCTCACTAGGGAAAGGGTCTTGTCCTTCGCCATGGCCTTGGCGAGGTCTGCGGGACCTATCGGGGGTGAGTCAAGGGCTTCGATCAGAAGTACTTGATGATCTCGCTCCACCTCGCACTCAGGGTCTCCTGTGGCAGGGGCGACCTGGAAAGAGCATCTGCATGGCTAATGTCTTTCCCCAGGCAGTGGACCAGCGTGTGCTGGTATGCATTGAGAAAGATGGCTCATCGGAGCATTCTGGGGGACAGAATCTGTGGCATGGGCTTGCCTGTGGTGAAAATGCCTAGTAGGGGTTTGTGTTCGGTCACAACGGTGAACGGTTGACCATACAGGAAGTCATGGAACTTCTTTGTACCAGCGACTATGGCGAGAGCCTCCCTGTCCATTTGCGCGTAGTTGCACTCCGCCTTTGAAAGCGATCTGGAGTAGAACGCAACTGGGGCTTCCCACCCATTGTCTAACATATGGCACAGCACCGCCCCCACCCCTACCGGTGAGGCTTCACAGACTAGAACTACGGGCTTTCTGGGGTCAAAGTGGGTCAGGACTGCTTGTGAGGATAGAAGCCACTTTAATTCTTTAAACGCCTTTTCCTGACTGTCTCCCCACCGCCAAACCGCATCCTTCTTAAGTAACTTATGCAGTGGCTCCGCAACTGATGCCTTCCTTGGCAAGAAGGAATGGTAGAAATTCAGGAGCCCAAGAAATGACTGCAACTCTGGTTTTGCGGTGGGGCGAGGGGCATTTTGGATAGCTGCAACCTTCGATTCGGAGGGCTTTACTCCATCGGGGGTTATTTTAAACCCAAGGAACTCAACCTCCCTTGCTAGAAACACACACTTGCTCTTTTTTAACCTCAACCCCACTTTTTCGAAAATCACCAGAACTTTGTCCAACCTCTTAGCCAGTTCCGACACACTCCCCCCTGTTATCAACACATCATCAAAATATGGGAGAACCCCGGGGAGCTCTTTTAGCAACCATTCCACGAGGGACTGGAAAATCCCGGGGGCCACGTTTATGCCGAACTGCAGGTGCGTGACTTTAAAAGCCCCTTTGTGGGTTACAATTGTCTGCGCAGCAGCGGCAGCTGGAGTTATGGTCAGCTGTTGGTACACATGCACCAAATCCAATTTAGCGAAAAACTTTTCCCCGTGCAACGTGGCTAATAGGTGGCTAACAACCGGCACCAGGTATGCATTTGGGCGGATTGCCTTATTTATCGTACATTTATAATCTGCACAAATCCTAACCTCCCCATTAGGTTTCAAAGCAGTCACAATAGGAGTTTCCCACTCCGCAGAGTCCACTGGAACCAAAATCCTCTGGCCCACCATTTTGTCTAGTTCCACCTCTATTTTATCCTTAAGGGCGAATGGGACCCTCCTTGGCTTGAGCTGAATGGGCCGGATTTCCAGGTCCAGATCAAATGAGACTGGGGGCCCCTTGAACTTCCCGAGCCCCTTCTCGAATATCGCTGGGTGTGCATTGCAAACATCCTGGATGGGGTCAGACCCGACAGCATGGATACCCTCTATTGAAATTCCCAGGGGCTTGAACCACTGCATTCCCAGGAGACAGCAACCCCCCTCTTTCAGGACTACTAAGGGCAGCTTCTCCCTATGGTGTTTAAATTGTACCTTGAATTCCCCCACCCCCAACACTGGGATTCCGACTCCTTGAATGTCCCACAAATGGGTCTTTAAGGCCTTGAGTTTGGATCGCTCATTGGGGGAAATACGCAGGAACTCCTGCTGGGATATAATGGAGTAGGAAGACCCTGAGTCTATTTCCATCCTAACTGGGACCCCTTGCAACAGTACCTCAACAAAAAAACGGGGGTGCCCCAAGGACACGCTGTGAACAGCCGCACTGCTGTCACCGCAAACCCGCCGGTACACATGATGCACTTCTGGGTCGCTGTCGTTGGAAACTCGGCCGACGCCGTCCGGTCTCCTCAGGGGACGTTCCGCTGGGCCCTTGTACTCTCCTCGGCATCATCTGCATACTTTGGCGATGTGGCCCCTCCGCCCGCAGCTGTGGCACTCAGCTTTCCGGAACGGGCACTTGCTTCGGTCGTGGGACGCCCCACAGCCATCACAATGGCGACTTTCCTTGCCATGCTTCTCAGTCACTGCCTTCCGCACCTTTTGGATGCCCTCATCCTCGCTGGCCTCCAAGGAGCAGGAGGAGGGTGATGCTGGGGATCGATGGTCCCGCCAGACTGCTTGTACTGGAGTGGATGCCCCGTCGGTTGGTGGGCCCCTTGCCTTGAACAGCTTGACTCCGGCCTTCATGGCTTCAACCGCCTGTGCTTCCTTTAGGACCTCGTGGAATGTCAGGTTTTGGCCACGGGTCATCAGCTTTCGTTGGGTCACCTCGTCCCACAGACCGCAGAGCAAACGGTCCCTGAGGGTGGTCTCCAGGTCTGCCCACTCACATGGGGTTGCCACCATGCAGAGGGCCACCGCAAAATCGGCCACAGACTCACACGGATGCTGGTCCCGTCTCCCGAAGGCAGCTCTGGTCGTGAAAATGGACACAGTTGGCTGGAAGTGCCCCCGCAGCGCTGTTAGGAGATGCTTGACCGGTACCTCTTCCACCTTCCTTGGTGCCACCAGGTTGACCAGGAGCTTCACGGCATGGTACCCCAGCATCGTGATGAGCTGGGCGTGCTTTTTTTCCCCATCGGTGATTTCGGCTATCTCCAGCATGCTGCAGAAATGCATTTTGAACCATTCCCATTGGTCCGGCTGGCTTATGTCGAAGATTGGTTGCGTCTTGTTCCCGTGGGAAGCCATATCCCATCCTCGTCACCAATTTGGTGTTCAGGGAAGCAAGACGATAGAAGCAGCCATACTCTGGCTAACACATCTTTATTGCATGAAGTACAGTTCGAACACGAGGTAATGGTGGCAATACAACTCCTTTTATACAGTCACTATACATTTTGAATCTGGGTGCACGGTAGCCTATTGGCTACTGTTGGCATGACGTCATCTGGAGTCCCGCCCTTCTTGTCCAGGTGTATCCGTGGCGGGAAGGTTTCCCACAGCTGGGCATGATTGGGGAATTTGTACCATGTGAGTTGAATGCTTGCTGCTCACATCTCTGGTAGCAAGCTCGCATTCCAATAGCAGCTGGATACAATGTGTTCTTTACAAATGGCTTAAGTATAGATTTCCTGTAGAACCGGTTACATTTACTTAAAGGCATAACGTAGCAGTTACATTCCATACTATTCCATACACAACACCGGGAAAGATGGTTACCTTCCAGATATTGTCAAGCTTGATGATCCATCAGTCCCAATCAGTGTGGGAAATAGTTTTAGATGACGAGAAATGGAGTCCAACAGCATCTGGAACCTTACATGCTCTTCTCCTTTGCTGTAGATAAATGCTGGGTTATAAAATAAGGACTAAATTAAGAAGAAACACCTTTTTCCTCGCACCTTTTTCCTCCTAATCTAATTTTATGCAACAAGAGGATGTTATATTGTCTTATGATGCCTCCTTTACTTCAGACTGTAAACTGTTGCTCTGCAAGATTGTAGAAAGACAAGGATATTGCTCCTCCATGTCACATTTTCATTTGTCCACTGCCTGGAGTCCGGTGGTTTATAACCTCAGCTTTGACTTTTATTTGTCAGGTGCTGAAATCTGAGAGGAAGGTCTATGACATTTGAATTTCCAAAAAAGAAAGATCAACATAACTTCATTTACATGGAGGTGTATGAAAATCTGTTTTAGTAAAGTATTTGAAGGCTGCTCCCAACATGAACCTCATGTGAGTTACATCATCACACTTTGACAAGTATTGAGGTGGTCAGAAACATATTTCCAAAGAAAGTGTGTGGACAGAAGCAATAACAAGCATGTCTTGAGTTACTGCAGTGGCTCAAGTGGTTAAGATGCTGACTGGGAGGCGGAAGGTCAGCAGTTCAAAACCTGAATACTGCATGAAGGAATGAGCACCCATCTCTGTCCCAGCTCCTGCCAACCTAGCAATTCAAAAGCAAGAAATTGCAAGTAGACAAATAAGGACCACTTCGGTGGGAAGGTTTCAGGGCCCGGCACCAGCAGAGCTCTATAGATGGTTAGAGCTACAATGGGGGAAGGGGAGCTCCTCCTTACTTCAGGTTTCAGAAGGAGCAGAGCAGAGTCTTTGTTGCCAGTCCAGAGGTCAGGAGCCAGTGGAGTCATACTAGAGGTGCAGGGGTTGTCCAAGAGAGTGGTCAAGGTCACAGTCCAATGTTCTGAATCAAAGTCAGGAAACCAGGAGCACGGTGTCAGGTTCACCAAACGAATTGGCCTGACAAGGGCCTGCCGGCACACCTCTCTTTTAAGGAGAGTCAGACCCCACAGCTAGGGGCTGTTAAGGAGGCGTGCCCGGCCCTCCTCCTTCCCAGCTGCATCTGATGCCTCAATAAAACCCTGTAACAAGCAGGCATGCCAGCCTGCTCCTGAGTAGCCTGCCTGCTCTGTCCTAGCTGTCAAACTCCGATCCTCTGGCCCGGCTTGGCCCTGCTGGGCAGGCTCTGGAGTGACAGCTGGCTGCGAGGCTGGTGCCATGTCCATGTCCTCCTGCTTGGCCTCCTGATCTGAGCAGGCCGTGGCTCAGATTCCAAGTCGGAGCCAGCAGCAGGCAGCTAGTCTGGCTGAAAGTCCTCCTCCTCCTCGCACCCAGGACCCAAGGCCGTAACAGAAGGTAAACAGCATTCGTGCACTTCGGTGTCTAGGCATGTCTGCCACATGTCCATGGAAACATCTGCAAACACAGACAGTGCTGGCTCTTCAGCTATAAACAGAGATGAACACTGAACCCTAGAGTCAGATATGACTGGTTTTCAAGCAAGGGTGACCTTTACCTTTACTTCCTTATATAAATATGACTGGTTTTACAGATTCAGCTTATTTCTCAAGAAAATCCTCCAAGTAGAATCTAATACTTAGCAGATATCAGCCACAAGTGCTGGAAGCATTAAGATCCATCTAAGATTATTAACATTCAGTTGTCTCACTGTCTTTGTGACATCCAGATGTGATGCTAATAGGGTAGTTAGTGAAATAGCTCAGTGTATGGAGTCACAGATGAGATGTACACACTTCAGTCTCAGGTACTCAAACTAAGTTTTATTAGAAGAAAACAATGATTCATAAAAAGCACTGTCAAAAAGGGAATGAGAGCATATTTAAGTGTCTTGTATTTTTAGTATAAACTAGCATATTTTGCCCGGTGGTGCTGGGCTTTGTAAAATTGTGTTGGATAGTAAAGGGTTTCGGTTTTTTTTTCTTGAACCAATGGTGCTGGGCTGTTTTAAATGATGTTGAAAGGTTTTGTGATTTTGTAGCTTCGAGGCGCTGCATCCGCGTCTCTTCTGTCCTCTGAGTGTCGCTTCCGGTAAGTATTTTCTTTATTTTCTCAGTTGAGTTCCGGTCGTCATGGAGAGAAGATGCCTCATGGTAAGCTCTCTGGTTTTATTTTTATTTGGGGGGGTTGTTTTTTTTGGGGGGGTCTGTGTGTTTTTTCTTGTTTGTTTTTGGCTGTTTTTGTGTTTCCTTTTTGTATTTTTTTTTATTTTGAGTGTTTTTGACTGTTTTTGGTTTGTGTTTTTGTGTTTACTTTTTTAGGGAGGGTCTTTCCTTTCCGCGGGCCAGGCTCAATGCCTGGCCCGTGGAAAGAAAAGACAGGGGCGAGGGGGGTCTTTTTTTCCGCGGGCCAGACTCGAAGCCTGGCCCATGGAAAGGAAAGGGCAGGTGGGGGCCCTTTCTTTTTCACGGGCCATGCTGGCTGGCCCGTGGGAAGGAAGGGCAGCAGCGGCGGGGGGGCTTTCTTTTCCATGGGCCATGCTGGCTGGCCTGTGGGAAGGAAGGGCAGCTGCGGTGGGGGGCCTTTCTTTTCTGCGGGCCATGCTGGCTGGCCCGTGGGAAGGAAGGGCGGCGGCGGCGCCTTTCTTTTCCACGGGCCATGCTGGGCCATGTAGTTTTGCCTGCACATGTTTGGTTACTGCAGCGGTTTTTTTCCTGCGGCTTTTTTTATTGGTCGCAGCACGTTTCCAAACGTTCCTTTTGCCGCACCGCTCAGCCTGATTGGCTCTGGTGCGGCGCGGTGCAAGGAACGTTGGGAACTGAAGTCTCCTTTTTTTTGTTTGCATCCGGGGGGCTCCTGCCCCCCGGGCGAAAATTTCAACCCGACAGTTACCTGCGAACCCCGTTCGGGCAAGTGCACGGAGGCTCAGACGGGGCTAGTGGGGCCTGGTGCAACATCCTTTGTCACATTCCAACGGTTAACGCACCATTTTATAGGTATAGATCTTCTGCTCAGGAAATGCTTTATAAAAGCTCAATCCTAGAGATTTTTGCCTACATCAATGCCATAACTCAGACCTGATTCCAATATATCTCTTACATATGCACCATCTTACATATGTTCCCATGATAGTTAAAATCAATTACATAACATATCTGTAATAAATATATTCAGTTTTTCATCACATAGTAGACCAAGCTTTCTCAGTTTCACATTGTCTAGACCAGTGGTGGTGAACTTATGGTACGCATGCCAGAGGTGGAACTCAAAGTCCTTTCTGTGGGCACCCATGTGGTCGCCCCAACACAGAATTTGCCCCACCCCTCTGCCCAGCAGCCCAATGAGAGTGCTTCCTCCCTCCCCCAGCACAGTTTGCTCTGCCCAGCAGTCCAATGGAAGCGATTCTGCTCTCGCCCAACACAGATTTCATCCCACCCCTCTGCCAGCAGCCCAATGGAAGCACTTCCTCCCTCTCCTGTTGCCGTGTTGGTACTTTGAAGTAAATAAGTTGGTTGTTGATTGCAGTTTGGGCACTTGGTCTCTAAAAGGTTCACCATCACTGGTATAGATGTTTTAGGATATAGCTTCCATCACTTCTGTCAAGCATAATCATTTGGGGTAAAGCCAGAAAATAGCTTGGTTCGTTCTGAGTATTATTCCAAGCCCAAGAGGGATGGTTTCAGTCCTTCCTTTCCTAATCAGCATAAGCACTGGAAAAAGTAGATTTCCCAGTATGTCTTTCCATCCTACCCTCAAGAAGTTTTGGGATGAGAGAACAAATGGAGGGCTTTTAGAAATCATTGACACAGGCAGGTTCATTTCAAACTGAGTCCAAACCATGACCTTACTCAATCATTAGCAAACAGCACATACTTACTACAAGTACTCTAAGATTGGCCTGAGAATGACCCATTGTGAAATCCTGGAAACTTTCCACCAATCTTTGTAGATACTCTCTATACTCTGCACAAACAATACTGAGCTAGATGAACTAGTGGTCTGCTTTGGTTAGAGACATCTTCTTATGCATCTAGACTAGAGAGTGCCAAATGAGTTTCTAAAGGGCATGATTATTTGTATTCTCTCCATTATTAATGTTATATAATTTTTTTGCCTGCTGGTAGGTATATAACAGGAGTTCTCAACCATTTTAAGCTGAGGGCCAGATCATACCCCTCAGACTGTTTGTGGGCCAGACTGGTGTCCTGCCTGCCACCGCCACTGCCAAAGGCAGTGGCAGGGACACCCTGAGCCCACCACACCCTCCAAAAGCCCCCCCCCCCAACTCCACACACACACACACACACACACACACACACCCAACATTCCCCTGCTTACCGGCCTGGAGGAGCTGCATGGAATGGGTGAAGGAAAAACCCTGCAGCCACCAGGAATGTGTCCACAACCACCAGAAACGCATCAGCGGCCACTGGAAAAAACCATAGGAATCCCATGGTTGGGAATCCCTGGTATATAATAACATTATCCAAGAGGTGGAGGCTTTAGGGCTCCGGTGAGGATGTTTTCGAAACTGGGGGGGGGGGGGTTGTCTCATGGATGGGAGGGAGCTGAGGGTTTGGGCAATTGTTCTTGGGATTTCAGTACTGTATTTAATGGTATTTTGTATAATCTATATTTGTATTTGCTTTTGCACTTTGCATTTGGTGTAACTGTTTAATGAATTGTATTGAACATATTGTAATGTATTGTGATATATTGTATTTTTGTGTGATTGTTGTGATATTGTTATGCTGTACTTCTAACTTGTAAACCGCACTGAGTCGGTCCTCGGGCTGAGAATTGAGGTATATAAATTAAAATTTCAATTCAATTCAATTCAATTATGGTAAAATAGGAGATGAAAATATAACTACCATTTCTTGTCATGAAATATACCTATTATTCATATATACATTTAAGTAACACACTTTCATTAATCAAGATAGCAGAGGAAAAATCCTAAACTTCCAGATACTTTCCTACAAACTTCAAGATTGTTGAAGAGGTTACTGTAATATTTCCATACATAAAGGCTATACAATTGTAATAAACTAAAATTTGATAACCAAGTTGGTTTATTAGCAGAGAATCTTGGCTTATCATTACCAAACATCATGAAAGATTATGATTGCCCTGCAGAAATGTTGCTTTCCAAGAGAATAGCTGTTTTACAGTTTGCAGAAAGGCAAATTTTCTAGGTCAATAAACTTAAATTTCTGGAAAGAAAAGACCCACTGGATATGCTGACTAAGAACCTAGTAAAATATAACACTTTTATGTTTTAATTAAGATGTATACTGATGTATATTCATTTCCCTGAACGCAGCACTATGATAATACACCCTGCAATATGGAGAACATTCTAGTTTCATAACCAGTTGTTGGAACTGATCAAAAACTTTTTGAGTGTTCTTTATGGGCATGGCATGAAGTTTGATTCTATTTGCCTGTGAATTGTTAATGATTAAAAATGCTCGTAAGATCAGAAAATGTTTACCTGATTGTACAGTAGAACCCCGTATAATGAAAAAACTCAGTTCCATGGGGCTCTTCATTATACGAGTTTTTTGTTATATGAAGCACTATTGGCAATACCACGCATAATGAAAATAAAATGGTTTTCAGGGTTTCAGTATGCCTTGCTTAACGAAAACTCTGTAACGAACATTTTATTTTCGCTATGTGAGGTATACCTCGCTTAACAAAACCCCATATAACAAAATTCGTAACATGGGGTATCGCGGTTAGCGCAAAAATGGTTCATTATACAAATTTTTCGCTATATGAAGCATTCTTTATATGGGGTTCCCCTGTACCAAGATTGGGTTTGATGTCTTCTTCAGTACATCTGAATGTGATTAATTGGAATGTAGCCACTTCTAAATGTGTCTCAGACTGATTTGGAGCTGACCCAAGTTGATATTCAGGAATCTAAAACTTCATACTTCTGACTGTCAAGGCTTTGGCTGGGTTAAGGGAAAGTTTCATCAGCTTCAGGAGAACATCCACTTTGACTGAGGGTGGAACGCCTAAATGGGTTGGCCTGCTTCTGATCAATATGCTTGCTTCAGATTATTCAGACTTCTTGAATTCAACCAAGTGGCTTGGTTAAAATCTAGATAAACCAGTACACTATAACCAAGTGGCATGGCAACTATACTTCTAAATCCTATTTTCTTGCGATTTTTAAAAACCTCTTCACCCTGCCCCCTTACACTTACTAATCCAATCTCTTCTTTTCTTCCTCTTCTCCAACACCAAGAATTAGGAAATCATGTTCAAATTTTAACTAATTCCCTCGACCAACACCACCACCCACCCTGAAACAGAGAAGCACATGTAAATTCACATACACATATAGTTTACACTTAGCAATAAACAAAGTTCACTAACAGATTTGCAGTTAGGAATAAGCAAGGTTCACTAAGCAGCTATGTTACACAGTAGTGGGAGTGTGTTATTATATCACCAAGAAAAGCTAGTTGTCAAGATTTGAATTATTTCCTTTACTTGAGGAGATCCCTGTTCTTGCAGTGTACATCTGAGGAGACAGACCTCTTGTTCCAGAGGAGCAGTGGTGGGATTCAATTTTTTTTACTGCCTATTCTGTGGGCGTGGTATGGTGGGCATGGCCAGGGGGGAAGCCCTGTGTTGCACCCGAATTAGGACTACATTATTTCAAAACTTGGTTGGGCAGGGCCAGCCAGAATTTCTGCTACCGGTTCTGGTAAACTGGGGTGAACCTGCTGTATCCCATCACCATACCTGTCAAGTGCAGCTCTGGAGATTACGGGACCTGTGCAGAACGTTTCTGCGCAGGTCCATTCTACGCATGTGTAAAAGCCTTCTACGCATGCATAGAAGCGATCTGCACAGAAACATAGAAGGCTTCTATGCATCCCCTTCTGCACAGAAGGGTTCTACGCATGCGTAGAAAGGAACTGTGCAGAAGGGATGTGCAGTAACTCCTTTTCCCCCACTGCCAAATTACGGGGTAGCGGCAGCTCCGGGTGGGAAATGGAGAAAATTGGCGCTGAAATACAGGAAAGCCCAGCCAATCCGGGATACTGGACAGGTATGCCCATCACTGCTGAGGAGCCTGATGGGTGTAAAATTGCAGGCTATGGATACATTTTAATTAATTAAGACCCTTTTAAAAGTAAACCTGACACGTCTACTTTTTACTTTGTCAAATTTCAGGTGTCCCTGTTTCAAGGTCTTCAGGCTACAATAAAGATAGGCAGGCAAACAATGCATACACTATATAGAAGTGTATAGACAAAGCCCAGAAAATGGCTTAATTTTGGCAATCCAGGGTTTGATCAGGACACAAAAGAAGAAGAAGCAGGTAGTTTCTCTTTGTACTTTATTAATCTTCATTTACTTGTTTGCTTCTTTATTTACACATCTAATTGGTGTGGAAGGCACAAAGGCAGTACAGGCGGCAGTTGTTTTCCCCCACTAGACAGTTGCTGGCTCCAGTACATACGGTGTGTGCTGGAAACAGCTCTACATGTCTAGTAACTGAAATTCACTTTTGTGTTGCCTGGAGGGTGATCTCTGAGAGGGGAAAATGTATCTTTGCTGGCTGTTTTCAAACTACGTTTTATTTTGAATATTCTTCTCCCCCTCCCCTTCTAACAGGCTTTGTGTGTGGTGGGGGAAGAAGAAGCTCTGCTTGGTTTAACTTGGAAGAAGTGGAAGATAGGGTTGCACCTAGTTTACTATGATACCAAAATATACAGTTTCCTGGCTGGAATAGAAGCAGGGCAGATTTGCTGTCCTCATCTTGGGACAGTGCCAGGGATTGCCATGGCACACCATTGGTTTCAGACGTCTCTCATTAGACTCTTCAGAACTTTGTCTTTTATTCCTATAAAGCTGGATGCAGCCCATGAAACCATTTCATGTGGCCCACCACCACCTCCACTACATCTGGAAGTGCAATGTGTGGCAGGCAGGGCAAAATTGCTGTCCGACCCCCAAAGCTGTCTGAGGGAGCATGACCCAGCCCTCAGCTTGAAAAGGTTGTGAACTCCTGCTATAAAGAAAGAAACTTTCTAATGTCATTGTTAGAGATGACTGAGCTGAGATACACAGAACCTTCAAGTAAGAATCAAATGAGTTGACCTCGAGATTATCGTAAAGCAATGTAAGCGAAGCCCAGCTGTTTTCCATCACGGCAGGGGCCATGAAAAGCCGCCGCCGCCACCCCGGACGCCGGCGCCTTCGGCTCCCTCCCGTGGCCCTGCTGGACCCGGGAGGTGGGAGCGAAGCGAAGCCCAGCTGTTTTCCATCACGGCAGGGGCCGTGAAAAGCCGCCGCCGCCACCCCGGACGCCGGCGCCTTCGGCTCCCTCCCGTGGCCCTGCTGGACCCGGGAGGTGGGAGCGAAGCGAAGCCCAGCTGTTTTACATCACGGCAGGGGCCGTGAAAAGCCGCCGCCGCCACCCCGGACGCCGGCACCTTCGGCTCCCTCCCGTGGCCCTGCTGGTCACGGGAGGTGGGAGCGAAGCGAAGCCCAGCTGTTTTCCATCACGGCAGGGGCCGTGACAAAGCTGCTGCCGCCACTCCAAACATCGGCCTCATGGGAGGTGGGAGCGCGGCTGAGGACTGTTTCATCAAGCCTGGAGTTGTTGGACTTACTGGACACCTGCCCTGGTGGGAGCAGGGCGGGGAGGAGAGACTGGCTAAGCCACCTCCAGAGCTCCTGGTCTCCTCATTCTTCCCTTAGTGTGAGTAGGAGTGGGTGGAGAGTTCGAGAACAGGGAGATGGACTGGCCTAGCAGCTGTTGATGTTTCCTCCACTGATGAGCTGGGCTCCATTTGGGACATGAGCTGTGCTCTGTCACCTGGGGATTTTTTTGAGTATTGAATTGTTAAATGATTTACTATATTTTGTTGTTGTTTTCCATAAGGTTTTACCTATATTAACATGTCCATTGTGTATACAAGCTGATTCTTATTACTATTGATGTTGCTCTGTATTGCTATATTGTATTTTGTGGTTACTGTAATGTAATTTGTGGTTGATTTTTTTTTGTATTGAACCTGCTTGTACATTTATTGTATTTACATGTTGTAAGCCGCTTTGAGTGGCACTTGTGTCAGGAAAGCGGGATAGAAATTAAACGTAATAATAATAATAATAATAATGTAAGGAAATGTTGAATTTTGCAAGATTTTGTGCAGATACCACACATTATTTTAATTTAGTGGCAAACTCTTGGTCTCAATAAGGCTGTGTTGTGAGTAGACATGCATTGGATGGGTCTGTTAACTAAATTAAATAGTTATAAGGGTGCGTACACTAGTTTTGCACATGACCTCTTGGTGCAAGGACTACATAAATGAGAATCAGCAGGAGGAGATCCAGCCAAGTGTCCTTTCTGAAAGCACCTTTCTCTTTATGAGGAAGTTGTACTTGCAAAATATTCCAAAAGAAATATTTTGTCACCAGATCAGTGCAACTGTATTCCCCATCCCCTGTGTTACCATCTGCTGTGGGATAGAATGAACATAGAATCAGCAAATATTGGCCAATACCATTAACAGAATTAATGACAAGTTACAGAACTTTTATTTCACTGAATAATTTTTCCCAGCACAGCTTTCCTGTAAATGTAGGCCCCTTTTGATAAAGGGGGAAACTAATACAGGATCCAAATGTAGGTTCCAGTGCATTTTTCCTTTTGGTGTGTTCAGTTTCCTATGTTCAGTGCTCTTGTCCCTGCTCTTGATGTATTATATTTCCCCAATGACTTGTTAAAACATTTTTATTTAATCTTGCTTGTTCTGAATCAATGTGTCTGAATTGATGTGTCAGAACTGATGTGTCAGAATCCAGGATGTGGGCAGCTGCCTCATAATACTAGCACCAGAACCCAGTGCAACCAGGCCAAAAAGTAGCCATATCTCAGCATACCTGTCAAATATCCCGTATTGGCCAGGATTTCCTGTATTTTAGCACTCGTTCCTCCCCTTTCCTGCCACCGTCCCATATTTTGAATGGCAGGGAAATGGGTTACTGCACATGTGCGCCCATTACAAAGGGGTTCTGCGCATGCGCAAAGGGGTTCTGCACATGCACAAAGGGGTTACTGAGCATGCGCACGTGCATGCACAATGATTTCCCATATTTTACAGAGCAGCACTTGACAGGTATGTATCTCAGTCCAGAGTCCAAGTCCAAAATCAAACTTATACAGGGTTGGTCACAACAACAGGACATAGTTGATATATTGTATTGTGGAATTTATTGTAATTGTATTGTAAGTGTATTGATTATTTATTTTTGCATTATCACACTGTTACATTGTACTTATATTAACTGCTGTTAGCCGCTCTGATTCGGCCTGTGCCGAGTTGAGCGGGATACAAATCTAAATAATAAAATAAAATAAAATAAATAATAGTCCAAGCAAGCCAGAGTCAGGTGACCAAAAGCAGGTGAGGCAGTGTTCCTTCAAGGCCTGGAGCAGGGCAAGGAGCAAAGATATGAGTATAGCAAAATAACATTTCACAGGAACTGGGAATGGGGTGGGAAATCTTCAGAAGCAGGAGCAAAGCAAGAGATCATCAGAAGCAATAATCCAGGAACCAAACACAAGTCGAATAACTTTCATTGTTGAGGCTGCTTCTAGGTGTGGGGTGGTTCTTATAGATCTCAGCCTCCCAGGGCCACCAGGTGGAGCTTATGATGGTCCAAACACTTCCTTAGGGCTCTTAGATGGAGTCTAGCAGCTACAGCAGGGTGAGAGGTCTAACCCTGCAAGTATTAGAGATGCCTTCCAGGCAGGACATCTAATCCTGCAAGCATGAAAGCTACTTCTGAACTCATCCTGCAAATACAGGAGCTGCCTCAGATCCTGAGATGATGGAGTTTCCTCTTACAACAAGAGGTTATTTCCACTTTCCATCTACTGCCACACAGATAATGGGTTTAAAATAACAATGAAGGGCTAGAAACAAAGCTAGGACAAGAGTCATAGAATAGGATTGTAAGAATACTCTACAAAGAGTAATACAGTGTACAGGTTGGCTCTGAATGTACTGTCTAGAGAAGCTCTATGATGATGTCAAACACATTGTGACAGATGCTCACTAGTTTAGTAAAACAGTTTGGATGAAAGAGTCATGATTTTACAGTCGCATGCCATCAAGTTGATTTCAACTCATGGCAAAAAAAAAAATTCTTGGTAGTTTTCTAGGTGCCAACAACTCAGGACTAGCTTAGCATTCTTTTCCTCTATAGGCACTAGTTTATTTTCATCATCATCGTCATCATCATCGTCATCATCGTCATCATCATCGTCATCATCATCATCATGCCTAAACTCTTAGCTTTTGTTCTGGGAGTTGCAGCAGAGATTGAATTTGTACCTCTGGTTCACTAGTCAGGTACTCAGATAATTGGGTTATCCTGCCAGCTTTCATGATGTTAAGGCAGCACATAAAAATAACATCAAACAAAGAACATGGGGTCATAGCATGAGGTTCTTTTCACATCTGCCACTAGATGTCTCTTCCTCATTCTCAACATTTGCAGAGGGAGCCATTAATTTTTAAAGCTTATTTTCATCATCATCATCATGCCTAAACTCTTAGCTTCAGAAAAATGCAATTCATTATTTTAAGGATTAAAAAAGATTTTAAATGCATTGAAACTTGAATTTTTGAATTGACATTTGTCTAGTACAACAACATTTAACCCAGGTATATGAAGCCATTATTTATTTATTTATTTATTTATTTATTTATTTATTTATTTATATATATATATATATATATATATATATATATATATATATATATATATATATATATATATATATATATATATATATATATATATATATATATATATATATATATATATATATATATATATATAACCACACTTAATTAGGGGTGTATTCTACCATATACCATGTCATGCCGTATGGTATTTTAATTTCACCATACCACACCACCATAACTGAAAACATAAAGAGATTGTAGTGTTACCATACAAATAATTATTATTCAATCATTATTTAATAAAGGCATTTATTTCAAATAAATACTCTTGCTAACTACTTCCAAGCTTGCAATAAATTTAATTATATTCATGGGATGTATATCAAGACTGTGTATATGAAGATCAAATGCTCTTAGACATGTGAACTTGTCATCTATTTCATATTGTGGTCCATCATCACACCTCTTAACGTGTGCTTGGTGGGAGTCTACATTTTTTGTATGTTACATCTGAGAAAAATGCCCAAGATACTATTTTGTTATTACTGCCATTGCTTGTCAATATGTGTGCTATGATTTGGCAAAGCTGAATCGTAATGCCA
Organism: Bradypodion pumilum; assembly: GCA_035047305.1. Lineage (NCBI taxonomy): Eukaryota > Metazoa > Chordata > Lepidosauria > Squamata > Chamaeleonidae > Bradypodion > Bradypodion pumilum. Next base: position 198,722,687 of record JAWDJD010000001.1, read on the forward strand.
TCTGAATTTCTAAATCTGTGCTGCATATTAGGCAGTTCCTGAGGTCAGTGTTGCTTGTTTCATTGCCCTGTCTATTTACCTTGCTGCATCAAGTCTTCTTCACTACAAGAAATATTAAAATGTATACACAATGTGTAATCACACATAAAACCTAAGACCAATGGGACAAAAAAACCTGTGATGTCCATTTGATCCCTTGCCATATTTTACACTGCAATATAAACCAAATGTCTAATTAAGGAATGGAATGCCAAAACATATAAAATCAAGGCTAATTGTATTCTGCACTTAAAAACAAAAAATAAAATACACACGCACAGTGGGAGAATAATCCTGTAAATTATGCACATGTTACCATTTTTGCCAAAATTACTCTGAGTAAATTATTATGGCACCAACCCAATGGTTTCTAGAGAATGCAAAAAGGTTCATTTTACTGTGAAGCATGGGAGAGTCAAGGGGAGAGAAAGGATGGACATGAATCACTTGGGCCACCAGGGTATTAGAACTCTGGCCAAAGTCTTGGGCAGTTGTGACATTTCCCTGGATCTACGTGCAAGAATGTAAACTTCAGAACAACAGCTCGGTTAAGCTGGTGTGTGGAACAAGTTGTATTTGTTTATAGGATATTATGCAGGAAATCCCCTTTGTACCTCTCAGTCATTCCTATATACAGTGGCACCTCAGATCAAATCCAATTCGGATAAAGTCGCAGTTTTCATGCACATGTGATGCATTGCATAAAGTCCAAAACCGCTAAAAATGAATGTTATGCAAGTTATTTGGTATAGGAATCTCGGATAAAGTCCATTTTTAGACGTTATCCGATGCATCGCCCATTTGATTCAGATAAAGTCCAAAATCAGATAAAGTCCAAACTTGTGGAATGGAGTTTGGATTTTATCCAAGGTTCTACTGTATATGGTTGCGTATTATTTCACAGTTACTAAACACAGGCCTGCCATTTATAACTTCACAATCCCTTGATCTCTATTTTTGGCCTTGTAAATTTCAATCTTCGTAAACCTCCAAAGGAAGGCTTTGTGGTGGAGAAGCCACCATCAATAGGGATGGAGGTGTACATCCCTCCAGAAGAAGGGTGGACTACATCTGCCATTATCCCTCACTATTGGGTAAGTTGGCTGACTTAAAGTCATAGGGGAACTGTAAGGAGAAAGCTCTCTTTACAACATGTAGGAACCAAGCTGCAAGGCAGTGAGTCATTTGCTATGGCTCCTCACATTAATTAAGCCTGGTGATTCCTAATTTGCCATGTTAATCTTCACATTTACTTTGATAAAGCTACTGATTCTATTTCTTATGGTATTGTAAATGGGAGTGCCATCAGACAAGCATTTCTTCCACAGTTTGGTCGAAGTCAGGGATTGGTTCACTTCTTTTCCTGGTGACCACACAATGCATGTGCCATTGTGAACCAGCCTCCCTAATCAATGTATGCCTGCACATTTTGAAGCCCTATCAGAGGCTACAGGGTTTGTTGTTGTTTTTGTGCCAGTAGGATTGCTCCATTTTTGTGCTGTTCCAGCCTGTGTAATTGCTGGTGTCAAATTAAAGCAGGTGCCTGACTGTTCCTTTGCTGAAGTCACTTAACAGTCTTGAGAAATGGGAAGTTTCCTGGTCATTCACCTGTGGAAGGGAAGGGAGAGGAAGTTTTGTATTTCTTTTTAATTTTTTCTAACCCATCAACAATGTTTTCAAAGCATTACTAATGTCCTGTGTCATGCTGTGATTACATGTTTTACAAGTTTTACATTTGCAACCTTCATCTTATAATTTGGTCTGCCCAGAAGGGCAATAGCCATTACATCTCACCCACTTACTTGTGGTTTGGGGTATACAGAAAGAGCCTCCTCAAAGATTGTGGTATTTTTGAACTTCAATTGGGCATAACCTGGTAACCTTGTGTGGCTGGCTAATCTTTCTCACACTAGGTCAAGCGAAAGGAACTGCAGAATGAACTCACCAAAAAGTTCCCACCATTTTGGCAGCTTCATGTCTGGCTTAGACATGGAAGAAATTGTGCTATTATTATTATTATTATTATTATTATTATTATTATTATTATTATTATTATTATTATTATTATTATTATTATTATTATTATTATTATTATTATTATTATTATTATTATTATTATTATTTATTTTATTTTATTTTTTGGGGGGGGCTGACCAGATTTTATACCTTCTACTCCTGAATAGGAGAAATCAACAGCTCATGTAGCTCTTGTGTCCCCACCAAATAAACCTATGAGGGTGGTTGGACTGAGAAAAAGGACACCTCTATAGTCTTAAAAAGCTGCACATCTGATGCGGTAGAATTTAATGGGCTTGTAAGTAAATTGTATAAGTTACTTAATTCAGATGATAATTCACAAGAAGAATGCTATGGAAATTGTATTTAACACCTATTCGCCTGCATCAAATGGATAAATCAAAATCGTTGAAATGCTGGAGATGTAAAAACGTGAGAGGTACCTACTCACATATGTGGTGGGACTGTAATGAGTTAAAACCATTCTGGTCAGCAGTTGAAAATGAAATAAAGGGTATGATTGATGTTAAATTCAATTCAAAGGCACGCATAGCATTGTTAACTGACATAGAAGATGTAAATTTTGATATATGTAGGAAAAATCTTGTTTCAATCATGATATCTACTGCAAGGCAGTGTATAACTCGGAAATGGAAAGGCGAAAATGCTACTGTAATTAAGGAATGGTATAAAGAGATGTGGGCAATGGCCTTAAATGATAAATTAACTTGGGAAATTAATTTAAAAAGAGGAATTGTAAAAGAGAATATATATTTTGCAATTTGGAAAGCATTTATAGAATATGCAACAGAGAAAGGAAACAAATGTATGCCAGCAACCGACCAATTAACTTTCTGGAAATCAAATGTATAATTACAAATATTTTCAGCTTCCTTGACAAATGTAAATATCACCTGGGTATTATTTATTGCTACAAAATGTAATAACCATTACAATATCGGTAGAGTTATTGAGTGATTGATTATAGATGGATAAGATTGCAACAATTAAAAAGTATTATATATGAATATTACACAACTATAAAAGTGTTAAAGATGAACTAATATATTTCAATTGTATAGCTAGTTTTAAAGATTTACAGGTATCTCTACCAATATTTTTGTACTTTCTAATGTTGTTGAGGTTTGTTATGTATTTTTATTATTATTATTAGTTTTTCCATGTGTTTTCTTTGTGTGTATGTATTGTTGTATATTAATTTTTGGGGAAAAAACTTTAAAAAAAGCTGCACAGCCTCAGAAAAAGAGACCCAGATGAGCAACCATCTTAAATTGTATATGGCTATACTATAGCATCTCGGAGCATACTATGTGATAAAATTATGGCATGTACAACTAAAATATCTTGCAATGCAATTCTAGGCATCTCCACACAGAAGTAAACATCACTGAATTCAGTTGGACTTACTTTAGTGGAAATGTAAATAGTATTTCAGCTTCTGTCAGCCTATATGCCACAGAGGAATTTATTTTCCTCCTGGGGTTTTAAAAATTAGAAATGCTGAGGGCACCTGCAGTCCCACGTGTGAATATAGGAAAACTGCAAAAACATATTTCCTCACCAATTTTATCTATGAAATGGCTGAAATAGAAAAGATAGAAGTCTTTTTAATTTTTAACAACTGTTCCCAGAGTGCCCTAGTCAATATAGCTTGTAGCCACATCCTCTGAGGTATTCTGGATGCTGTCATGCAAATGTTTAAGTTTTTCCATCTTTGGATGTGGAGTGTGTGGAATTCTCAGCTTTTCCTATCGCGACTGCTAAATATTATCCGGGATTCATCATCCACATGTTGACAGGTCACACTTATGGCCTACCTTGAAGACATTGACTGCAAGTTGGGGAAGATAGATTTAAGAAAAGAGACAGAGATTTCTGGAAGCCATCAAGAAGTGCCACCACCTACTCTAAGCTGGCTGGCAGCCCAGGTTCACTTTTGTAGCCCACCCAGGTAGAATTGGTTTATGGTGAGCCTGCTCCCCACAAGAGCCTGGCTTTGTTGAAAGTTCCCTTCCAACACAGGCAAACCACTTAACAGTGCTCATAGTGGAATGAGGAACAAATCCAGATTGAATAAAAATTGTTATTTATTGGCATACAACCTGGAAAACCTGGTAAAAAGTCTGTGCTCTGTCCTTTTGTTCCTCAACATAGACAATGCAAGCGTGGCGCCAAAATGGCCGCCGCGCCCTTTGCGGGCCCTCCCCACCAGACGAAGACATCCGGGTAGTTAGGGGGCGTGGCCAGCACCCTTATATAAGGGGCGGCCACGAGGCAGCCGAGCTGCCATTTTGCGAAGCGACGGAGCGGAGAAGTTTTTCTCTCTTATCTCCGTCGCTCTTGCCTTGCTCGGGGAAGCCTCTGGCTGCTGATTTTCTTGACTTTTAGGCTTCCCATCGTTAGCTGCTATGCCCTCGAAGAAGAAGGCGACTGCGAACGCAGCTCGTTCTGCGCAGAGGCGCCAGCCGGGTCGGAGGACCGCGGCTGTGCCTCCCCTGCAGCCTCCTTTGCCTGAGCCCACCGTGACCGGTGGGATGGGGTTAATTACCCCTTGGCCCGAGGCCGGGGGTCTGCGTACCAGCCCAGCTGGGGCCGCGGCCCCTGGCCCGCAAGCAGTGGCCACTGCCTCTGGCACGGCCCATTCTGCGGGGCCTTCTTCCATGGGTCCGCAGCTTCCTGCGGGGGGTTTCAGCCATGGGGGGTGGCTGGGTTCCCTCCCCTGGCAGGGTACCCCCCCGGCCCTACAGGGGCCGGGCCTGGGGTCGTGGCCGTATATGGGCCCCGGGGTCCAGGGACCTGGACCGGCGCCTGCACCCAGTGGGCCGGCTGGCCCTTTGCCCCCACTTGGCTTAGGGGGCTACGTTAGTGTTGAGGCCCTTCTGGCCCATGTTGCGGCCCTTAAAGGTCTATAAAGCTTTGTAGTGCTCTTGGGGAATGGACAGGTATCAGACTCCCTGACCTGACATTTTTGGTGAGCCAGCCAGGAGAATCAGGCAATCAAGAGGACTAGGTAATCAAATAACAATCAGATATTGTTCTGGCTCTGACAAACCCACTATTGTTTTTACTTCACCTTTCCCTGGAAGACAAACTCCATAAAAAGGAAACTATGCACAATTGTTTGAAATGTCTGGTTATGTAAAATAATCTTAAAAGGGCTGTAAGCTAGGCAAAGCTGAGTCCTGAACTTACTTAACCTCAACAATTACCAATAGAAATTTATAATTCGGACTAGGGCATGAATCAATAAATGTGGCCCAATGCCGTTATCCACTTTCATTGGTGTCTGAGTCCTTTATTGGGGGGTGCGCCTGCAATGAAGAAGGAGATGGTGGCGAAACATTAATTTCAAGTTCTAGTTACTTTTATGTGGAACATTGATACATACTCCTTTGCTTTTTACTGAATGTGAGCAATTGTGGCCTTCTAGATGTTGGACTACAACTCCCATCATTCCAGAAAAGCAAACAATAAAAGCAAAAGCAAAGCCATCTCACAGGTAATAATATTTAGAGGGCTACAGTTTTATGGCACATTTAAGTTTACAGCAGGTGTGTCTTTAGAGTCTAACGTATGATATAAAATCATTGTGGCATTCTATGTATTATTGGACTGCAATTTCCAGCAAATCTTGCCAGCACAACCTGTGGTGAAGAATGCTAAGAGTTGCATTCCGATAATAGGCTAGAGTTCTGACCTAAGTATTTGCCTGCAACTTAAGCTTAGTTCTGTATTTTTAAGCATGTGTACCTACAGTTTTCAGAACTGTAAGACTTTTGAATGTTTTCACAACTCTGATATATTTTTGCGCAGATGAAACCTAGAAGCAATGTAGATGAGTAAAGTCTGTAGAATTAGATAAGCTGATGTCGCTTAGAATCTGAAGATCCATAAATATACTGATGTTGGCTAGAATACCCAGAACAATTTTTAGATGATTAGGAATGACTGTCTGATTTCTCTTTGTAATTAACTCTTTACAGTGAACCCCCGCTTTAAGGAATTAATCTGTTCCATGGGGTTTTCCTTATAGTGATTTTTCCTTAAAGTGAAGTGTGGTTTCCCATAGGAATGCATTGCAAACCAAATATTGCATTCCGGAGCTCAGAGATTTTTTTTTAAAAAAAGTCTTTTATCTGTTCAAAACTCTATTTGGAACAGGGAAAAAATGGTTTTTTTGGCTTATTTCTGAACTTGGGAACACTAATTGGTTTTCAATGCATTCCTATGGAAAACTGCACTTTGCACCTTCTAGTGTCCAGCTGTGCTAATGACCTGCCAGTCAGCTGTTTCCCCCATCACTACCCTGCCTCTTCGAAGCTGCTGAAAAGTGGCAAAAAGCTGAAAAAATAGCACGGATGTGTCTGCTGCCACATGCCAAGCACTGGGAGCAACCACAGCTGAGTCTGCTGTCAGAAAACCCCCAGAAAACCTGTCCGTATAGTGATTTTTTTTCCTTGAAGTGGACCATCATTTCCTATGGATTTATTTTCCTGAAGCAAGTTTTCCAGTAAGCAAGCTGTCTGTAAAGCGGGGGTTCACTGTATAGTGATAAATGGCAGCTGTGATGAACATAGACTTTTGGCTTTTTCCTTAAAGGTCTATAAAGCTTTGTAGTGCTCTTGGGGAATAGACAGGTATCAGACTCCCTGACCTGACATTTTTGGTGAGCCAGCCAGGAGAATCAGGCAATCAAGAGGACTAGGTAATCAAATAACAATCAGATATTGTTCTGGCTCTGACAAACCCAGTATTGTTTTTACTTCACCTTTCCCTGGAAGACAAACTCCATAAAAAGGAAACTATGCACAATTGTTTGAAATGTCTGGTTATGTAAAATAATCTTAAAAGGGCTGTAAGCTAGGCAAAGCTGAGTCCTGAACTTACTTAACCTCAACAATACATTTGGGAGAGGGGGACACTGTAATCATGAACCTACCACTTTTTTGATCTTTAATTCCTATCCTAACAACAATGCACGATGCTTATGATTTATTGATTTCAATTTACCTCCATTGTCTACCAAATCAAAGTGCCATGGCTAACTCCAGTTCTTTGCCCTCCAGCCATGAGCTCCAGGACCCCTCCACCTGCCGGAGTTCCTGGGCCCCGCCCCTGGCCGGGCTTGAAAAGGCTGCTACAGTGGCTGGCAGCAGGACTTGCCACTGCCTCCTCCGGACTCTGGCCTCGGCTGGGGCGAAGAGGCCCTCCAGCCATGGGCACCAGGACCCCCTCCACCTGCCAGCCCTCCTGGGCCCCGCCCTTCTCCAGGCTTGAAAGGCCATTATGGTGGCAGGACCTCGCTGCAACCGCCCTTGGAATTTGCCTGTGACCAGGGTGGAGAGGCCATTATAGTATTGTATTGTGTTGTTGTATACTATTATATGCTGGTTTTGTAGATTGAATTTTGTATATTGTATTACTATGTATATTGTTTAATTATTATGTGAGCCACCCTGAGTAGGGTTCCCTGATTCGGCGGCGTACAAGTGCAAAAATTAAATTAAATTAAATTTGCCAAGAATGCCCCAAATACCTATGTTTGCAAATGACTGCTGACAACTCTATATATTTGTCTTTTAGGAATTTGCTATTGTCTGCTAAAGCATGGGACTCAACACACACTAGCAAATGCCCATTCTGACATCTTAAGTTTCAGTGATTCATCACTGAATGAGTTACACGAAGATAAAGAAGTACAGTGGAACCTCATATAACAAATGTCTCATATAGCAAAAAAATTGCATAATGAATTTTTTTGAAAATAGCACTCCCTATGGGGAAAACTCGTATAATGAAAATTTTCACTATGCGAAGTGATGTCCCTATGAGGAAAACTTGTATAATGAAAATTTCTATGGGAAAATCTGCTTAGCAATTTTTTTTCCATTATACCCATTTTTCCATAGAAATTTTCATTATACGATATTTTTTCCCATAGAAATTTTCATTATAGGAAAAAATCATATAACGAAAAAATCACATAGCAAACAGCGTTGTAGAACTAATTATTTTCATTATACAGTGATACCTCACTTAAAGAGCATAATGCATTCCACGGGAATGCTCTTTAAGCAAGTTTGCTCTTTAAGTGAAACACCATTGTAAGTGACCAATTGTGACTTCTGGCAACGGGGGGATTGCAAACCCCGATTTAGTTGTTAAGTGAGTTTTGGGTTGGTTTTAGTTGTTAAGCAAGATGACCATTCAGAGAAAATTCTGCTCTTTAAATGAGTTAGTCTCTAAGCGAGGCACTCTTTATGTGAGGTTTTACTGCACAAGGTTTCACTGTAATAGGACTCTGGCCTATAAAATACCTTTAAAACTGATGTGTGAAATAGCAGTCATGTACTTGCTACCATTCACACCAAAATCAATGTGGCTTAACAATGTTTAATTATAGCATTGCACAGATGTTGACCTTTATGCATATTTATTTCACTTCACTTTACCTTGTGAGTGTACTAAAGTAAAAGTAGGAATGAGTTAGTTGTCACTCAGACAAGGGAAAGATGTACCCCACCACCACCCAGCTTAAATGTTAAGGGAAATGCATATTTCCTATCTGTAGCATTTCCCAAACTATGTTCCTCAGAACTCTAGTGGACTTCAATTCCCAGAAGCCTAAATCAGTACATTGGCTGATCAGTGCTTTGAGGAATTGACTTAGGCTTCTGGGATTTGAAGTAAAAAAAAAAAACAAATTTTGGAAACACTGTGGTTGCAGCCAATCACTGTGTCAGAGTTTTATGGTCACACTATGTTTTACTTTTATATTCATGTCAAATACAATGAGGTTTTTCTTTTGTAAATCCACTATACTATTTGGAAAAGTGTGATGTTTAATTTGGCCCCCAGTATACAGAATGTGTGCACTTTCATATAGCTGGGAACCCTACAAGATTAGCCTTCCAAGTCATGTGGCAGGCCTTCACACCTACAGGTATATGCCTGCAGACTTCTGTTTTCAGTGTGTTTCCAAAATGGATGTGAAAATCTGAAGCTCCAAAGAACCTTTAGTCAGAAGCTCTGTTCTCTTCTTCCAAAAGTAGGGAACTATGACAAAATCCAAAAGGGGAATCCAAGATGGAAGGAACAGCAGCTATCACAGCAATGAATGAAGAACTGGATGCAGAACTGTACATAGCAACTGCCATACCTGTCAACCATCCCGATTTGGCCGGGATTACCCCATAATTTGACGTCGATTGACGTCATAACCCGCCCCGCACTGCCAAAACCCCATAATTTGGCAGCGGGGGGGGGACGCTTTCCATGCACGCGTGGAAGGGGTAAAACCCTTCCACACATGTGCAGAAGCACTACAATGCTTGCATAGGGGCTGCACAAGTGGCGTAGTGCTTCCACGCATGTGTGGAAAGCGACCTGCGCACAAGCGATCTGCGCAGGTCCCGTTTTTCCGGAGCCACGAGTTGACAGGTATGAGCAACTGCACAATTATTCTTTTAAAAAGAGAAGGCAGGAGGACAACTAGAATATGTGAACTGGATATCTAAAATATAGGTATCTGATTGGGGAGTCAGAAGTTGGCAGTTTAATTCCTCACTGTGCTTCCTGTGACAAGAGCCAATCTGTGTGGCTTTGGTAAAGCTGCACAATCCCGGGATGCCTCTAGAATAAAAGAATTGTAAACCACTTCTAATTTTCTACCTAGAAAACCCTGAGAAGGGTCACCATCAGTGGTGGGATTCAAAATATTTTACTACCTACTCTGTGGGCATAGTATGGTGGGCATGGCCAGGGGGAAAGCCCTGCGTTGCACCCAAATTAGAACTACTTTATTTCTAAACTTGGATGGGCGGGGCCAGCCAGAATTTCTGCTACTGGTTCTGCCGAACTGGGGCGAACCTGCTGATGCCCATCACTGGCCACCATAAGTCAGAATTGACTTGACAAGACATAACAATTATTGTTCTGAGTAGGGCTTTACATTCTGTACAGTTGGGAAACAGTAGCTTTTGATTTCAGGTTTTGCAATACAGCTGGGAAATGGGAGCTGTTACATTCACCCCCATGATTTTTCAGTTTTTGAAAGGAGTGCCCCAATTATTTCAAAATAATGCAGAGTGTTTTCACATAATGGCTGAGCAATGTCAACAACAGCTGTCATGGGTGTTCCAGAATAAGTAAGTATCTCTTGTGGATTTCATTACATGTACAGAAGAGCACATATGTTACCACTGCCATCAAACTAGCAGAAAGCAGGACCATGCTGGCCATTTGGGACACAGGGAAACGTCCTAGTGTGCCCCAGTGACTGGTGCTCCCCAGAGGTGGGCAGAAATATATCACCTGGCGGCTACACTAGATTTCCACCACAGGACCCCCCTTCCAGGCAGTGGGGCATTGCTTCTGTGGGGTGGGTATTACCATGCACCAACCAGTCCCACCCCCACCCCATCCCCCACCATGGCTCGGTGGTGCTTGTTGAGTATTGCTGTGCACCAAGCAATCCGACCCGGTGCAGCCGCTGCTGTCACAACCACCGCAAGCTGCGAAGAAGCCCAGTGTGTCTTTCCCATCTGCCGAGGCCATGGGGCGGCAGGGCTGGTTGGTGATATGCACCAACCAGCCCCACCTCCTCATGGCCTTGTGGATGGGAAAGACACACTTGGTTCTTCTCAGCTTGTGGCGGTAGCAACAGCAGTGGCAGCGCTGGATTAGATTCTGAGGAAGAAGACAGGGGACGGGAGTCGGAGGCCTCACCCCAGCAGCCATCCCAGCAGCCAGGGTCTGCCATGCCCAAACCAAAGTGCCGGGGAGAGGCAGCTGAAGTGGATTAAAGGTCTCTCTTTCTCTCCACCAGTTGCCACTTCTTCCTTATTTCTGCCCCTCCCCATTGTCTGGCGGAGGCGGGGAGAGAGGAAGGTCAGCGAAGTGCCTTTCTCCCCAGGTCCCCTCCATCCATTACTCTCCCCCTCCACGAGGTGGGTGAATGAAGCTACTTTCATGTCCCCAAGATCTTTTCCCACTGAAGTGTTCCCTATTGATCTACTTATAATGTTTTGCTTTTGAACAGCTAGGTTGGCAGAAGCCGGGACATGAGATAGGCGGTCAATCCATGACGTCATGCAGTAACCAACCCACCCCATAGGCGCCATCCCCTCCCTCCCTGTCCAGTGCCCTTTTAGCATAGCCAGCACGATCCTGACAGAAAGGCTTCCTTTGGAAACTGTAAATGGGATCTGTATCTTGATGGCATTTAAAGAGTTTCCTGGTTCTAGTCTGCTTCCAAACACAACTGAAAATGTTGGGCTTTTAAAGCCTTGAGTCCTAGATAAATATAGCATCAGAAACCTGTATCCTTGAGGACCTCCCTGATAGTCTGTAATTGATGCTGCTCAGGCCTTCCATTAAAATATTTTGTGTTTTCTAGCCCGAGCCCAGCAACAGAGCAGCATAGGTGAGTACTGGTAATTTTCTGAGTTTTCCTGCTGAGAGTTCCCCTACACCAATATGACTTCCTGGCCTTTCATTAAAACAAAAACCCAAGTCTCATGTTCCCTCTCCTTCCCCAGCCAATTCTCATCCATCCTTGTATAGTACACAGGAAACTACCAAACCCTGGTGAATCCCATGCAAGAAGGACTCTATTCCGCTTGAGAAATTTAAAAATCCTGCATAGTTTGGTATTACTTCTAGAAGAAAAAAAATACTGAAAAACTCTGGGAAATCGACCAAAGATATTCTACAGCATTTGGGAGGATGTGGAATATTGTGGAGAAAAAAATCTGGCTACAAGGAAAAAAGAGTGTCCCCCCCCCCTCAAGAATGAGAGGCTAGTTCACAATGCCTCACCAAAACATTGTCATTCCAAAGAATGAGAGGTAGTTTCCTCGGTGCTGTGAAATGAAGTCAGTGATATCATGGGTTAAAATGTTTGCTTTTTATTGCTACCTGGGACTATTCTGTCCTTGACCAGATACAAGCCAGGTTCATATGATTTCTTCTCATTGATGTCAGGGCTGTCTTAGCAGGGAGGCTCAGAAATGAACCTAACCTAGGAAAATGCCCTAATAGTAAGGTCTTCCTCTGAAGTCTGCTTTCTTTTGGCATTTCTGCTGTCTCTACTTCTCCGAACAGAAGAAGGTGGGTATTACAGAGATATAGTTTAATGGCCACCTTAGGACCACTCTGACACATGTTTGCTACAGCATACAAAACCCTTTTCCCTGATAATCATTTCATTCTTTCTGTTTTCCCTCACCATTATCCAGTTTTCACCCTTGCCTTCTTGTTAGGATTCCCAGTTTTATCTATACTGCAGACTATTGCCCTCCATTTGAAAGTGTGTCCATTCTAACTCTAAAGATGAAGAAGCAGGAGGAAGAAGAACAATGCTCTTACAATAGTTGGTATGTGAACAGAAAAGCACATGGCTCATTGGGATAAAGTCTTGCTGTATTTGCATCTCTATGTTTGCATTTCTACATATTAAAAGGATAGTTCAGTAGTTTGAGAGGTTGTGAGTTTGATTCCTCATTGTGCCTCCTTGATAGGGATTGGACTTTCAGTTCTGCAGTTCTGATATCGATAATGATGATGATGATGATGAATAAATTTTATATATGTTTATGTCTCTTTCGTCCTTCTTGATGTACAGTTGGGAAACAGGAGCAGTTCCTTCTCCTTCTGTTTTTGTGGTTATTCTGCTGGTACAGATTTATATTAATTGCTTGTTCCTTTGAAAATGTATGTATTGAAGAGCTGGAGACAAATCACAAAATAAACAGTTATAATCTTGAACTGGAGTTGATGCATATGCTCACTTTTCAATTACTCTTTTGACATGACCTTCCCAGAACCTGGAGGCACAAATGAATTACTAGCAATTAACATTTGTTTGCAACAACTAATATGCTGAATTATGTCACATTACATTTTAAAAGTAAAAGGGTTAACTTTTTTGTGACATAATTGCAACTGTTTTGAAATCCTTTTTATACTTCCAATGATTTTCCAGCCTCACTAATTAATTTCACTTTGTACTATCTGCCAGTAGTTTATAGAAGTCTTACCTGTGTGTTTTAAATTACTCAAGTACTTCTACTTACTCACTTGCAAATAATAAGAAATAATTACTTTTTATAGGTTATAACTATAATAGTTATAATTTGGACCTTATAACTAAAACCGGTTGCCGTTTAAAAGTTAATTTCCAAGCTGTGTACATTCCTCTTTTGATGGGAATTTGTTCTGGGTCAAATATGCTAATGGCAAATGGAGCTACAAGGCATTGCTCAGGCAGAGAAAAATCCAGGCCTTCCCTTATTGGAGATGTGAAACTTGGAATGTGAGGCAGCATCTCAAAAATTCTTGACATGAACGTAAACCTCTCTAGTAAAATCTATGGTCTGTTGTGACTTTCTAAGTGGCACTTGCAATCTAACAGAAATACCAACACTGGATGGTACAACCAGTTTAAACTTTGTTTTATTGTTGTTGTGTTTTGTTTTTTATATTTTCAGGCTTTGTGTGAACACTTGCTGCCACCTCTTGGCGATTCTCAGAAAGTACAAGATGTTTTCTGTTTCCAAAGTCAGATACTGTACTTCTCTCATCCATTATTACATTATACCTGTCTGGCCAGACATCCCGCTATGGTAATGTAATAAGACCATGCAGCCAGCGACTCAATGCCAAGTGTTGGGCAGCTACAGGCAGATGAGCCCCTTTAGGTGGGGCAATGGTCCCCTCAGTGGAGGAAATGCCACTGGAAACCATTATATTAGGTCCAACAGCACAATGAGCGGAGGAGAAACTATGATTCTCAATGGTCATGGGGGTGGAAGAGGCCATGCCAGATGGACTGGATGTGAAGATGCACCTTATCCATATCCTCAAAACTGTGGCAGTCCGTTGCAGTCTCGGTGTTAAATCCTGCACGTCTCATTTCATATGTGCTGCAAGAGATGGCTCCATGCTCATAGTGCGTGGATCACTTCATGGCAAGCTGGGATCCACCTTAAACAAATTCTTGCCAATGACATTTTTTCTGCTTCAGGAAAAAATGCATTCTCAGATACAAGTTGCAGCCCGCGACGATTACATTATTACAGCTAAGTTTCTCACAGGAGAAAGTAGCACAGTCCTGTAGTTATCTTGTGACAACATGTTGGGATATTAAAAGCTACAAGAAATGTGTTTATATACTAGACAAAATAGGGGTTCTCAGGCTTTAAACTGGAACATGGTTTGATGCCTAATTGAGGATGGAGGGGATGAGAAAAGTATATACAAAGCAACACGTATCCTGGCGGATAAAGGTGACCCATGTCCTGCCTGTGCAAATGCTTGGAAGAATTATCCTGGAAACTCCCTGCCACCACCAGCAGCCTGGCTGTTGAAAGAGCCCAATGGAGCTGGTCTCTTCACAGGACCAATGATGGGACCCTGAAGTTAGGCAGCTGCAAAGCCTATGAAGCAGCTTCATCTGTAAATCATATCTGAGCCTTAAGTAAGCTGGGAAATAGTTTTGACGTTTCAGTGGTTTTATCAGACAGTGAAAGGAGAAGAGAAAAATAAACAGCTCAACTACAACTTACTTGTATACTTTGCTGCTTCTGATCACAAAATAGTAGGTTGTTCCAGGCTCTACTGCAAGGGTAGGCAACCTACGGCCCACAGCACCAAATAATTCAGCCCATGTCCTTGCTGCCGCTGCCACTGCCACTGCTGCCGCTGCTGGAATCAGCTGCAGACTGATTTACAGCAGATATAAATGGCGGGAGGACCACCGGTCCAGTCCCCACAACTGTCTGAGAGAGCATGACCCAGTCCTTGACTTTAAAAGTTTGGTGACCCCTACTCTATTGTGTTCCATAGGCCCCTTGATTGACCTCTCATTTTCCAACCAAATGGGCCTGAGACAGTTAAAAAAAAGTTCATTTCATATGAAAATCAATTGTCATCTTTATGCATGACTGCTATGAAGCTTATGTTCACTTACACACACACACACACAGTATCCCTTAATTCTTACTTTACTCTCCACTTCCACAAAACCCTTCAGCTCTACCTGCCTGATAATATGGGAAAGTGTTTTGTTGAATTAGGGTTTGAGAGATCCAAGATCTTATCCCCAGTCAATCATGGAGCTTACTAGCTGACTTCACTCACTCACTCTCTGCTTAACTAGCATCTTAAGAGTCAGTGTGAAAATAAAGAAGCAGAAAAGAGAAGCTAGGTAACCACCTTGAACTCCTTGAATGAAGAATAAGATAAAACATACTTACTAACACTGGATCATTCACATGATGTCCTCTCACCATACACCGAAAGCATACATGGAGTGTTGTGTACAGTATTATATCTGCTAGCACCAATAGGATTCCTTGACATGACAATGTGTTAAAGAGTATTGTGTGTGGTTGCCAGACGTATGGCTAAATTTCAGTAGCATAGCCAACGTAGGGCTCAGAAAAACTACAATTTTGAGAATCCCGCCATCAGCATGGGCAATTCTGGGGGTTTTCATCCAAAAGGAACTTTATGGTCATCATATAAATTGTTTCTGGAAAGTGAAGCTAGTCCCATGCCCCTGCCCCTGTGCATCCTTCTATTGTGTCAAGGAGGCAATGTGAACTCCTGAATAATACAGTCTGAGGACTGGCTACTTCCTGCTGCTCATCAGTAGGTAACAGAAATGATGCAGAAAGGATATGACATGGGCTTTCTTCATACTCTGTAGCCCCTTTTTGATACAGGAGCACAAATCTAG
Organism: Bradypodion pumilum; assembly: GCA_035047305.1. Lineage (NCBI taxonomy): Eukaryota > Metazoa > Chordata > Lepidosauria > Squamata > Chamaeleonidae > Bradypodion > Bradypodion pumilum. Next base: position 198,738,504 of record JAWDJD010000001.1, read on the forward strand.
GGCAAATGAGAACCAACCATATCAATCAATGAACTATCAAATGCATGCCACATTCTTGCTGAGCCTTATCAACAATTCACTACAATGTTATCCAAGACTGCCAATGTATTCCTTTGTTCTAATGTATCTTACAAAGCAATCAACAGTGTGGTGTTTAAGTACCTTTTAAGCTTCTTAAGGTACAGAAAGAAGAATCTGGGCTGTTGCAACCAAGTGAATTTTTTTCTCCTGTCTTCCCTGATTTTTTCTCTCTGTGAACAGTCAAAGAGGGAAATCATGGATATCATTGACTTCCTATACCATAAAGGTAGCTGATTTCCTTTCCTTTCTTTCTTTCTTTTCTCATTTTCACTTCCACAAAGAGCAGTTGGGCAGCTATTCATGGCCAAAACCCAGTAGTCAACTACCTTGTAAATGAGAAGCAGCGGTAGTAAAAAGGAATTTGTATATCACCAGGAGTAGAGAGTGCCTCTGCCTTATAAATTTAATTAAACAGCAGGTGCAAAATCAGGTCATATGGCTTTCATGTGCCCCATGTGAGGCTGACAACTAAACAATGATTCTAATATGAAGAAATTTGCATACATTTGCATTGGATTCCATGGAACACAGGACACCTCTCGCCTTCTCCTACCATGTCACTTCTGGGAAGCTGCTTACCTGAAAGAAGAGAGAGATGTCCCAATAGTTTCCTCTGACAAAGTCAAGAAATATTTCCATTCTGTCCAAGCGAAGGCCATATGGGTACTTTGCTTTTATCTAAAAGTTAAAAAGAGAGTTTGGCTTGATAGCTGTCATTTCAAACTACATAAAACCTCACTGTAGCTGCTTGGGAAGGAAAAAGCATAAATAAAAACAGGCAAAGAACTGTGTGTGCGCGTGCGTGTGTGCGTGCGCATGCACATTTTTGTGAGTCTGGGGTTATGTCTCCAAATTAGAGTTCAGATATTGTAATTAATCCCAATTACATGTGCTAGAAGTAATGTAATGACTATATTTGCAAAACTATTTGGCATTTTAAAATCAAGTCATTACTGTTTTTATTTTTTATAATATAAAAATACCAATGATTACACATTACAATAAACAATAAAATGAAAACATAAAAACATGCAGTACTTTTGTATGTTGTAATACAGGGTTTGGTTTTTTGGTTTTGTTTTATGGTTTATTGTAATGTGTAAAAGCAAGTCATTACTTTGGACTAACAGGAAAATGGTATAAATTTTTTTTTCTAATAGTGTCCATTAAAATGCCCCAAATATCTATAAAAAGTAATTAGAAAAATGAGCTGTAAAACTTTCTGTTATACCCTCCCGCCCAAGCACTTGACTATTTCAATTGTTACATTTGAAATGCAACTTTGTTCCATCCTCATTACCACCAAACTATACCCTATCCAAAAGTAACTTGTTTAAGTAACTTGCTTATAGCTAGTTATTTCTAATATCAATCCAATTAAGACAAAGACAGAGACGACAGTGATGACCACCACCACCACCACCACCAGGAGGCAATTGAGGATGTCTTTAAATTTTATTGTTTTAAAATATAATATATCTACAACATATTTTTAAAGCAATGTGCCACGTAAATTGAAATCCGTTGATAATGTTTTTGATTTGCATTAATTAAAGAAAAGGGTTACTTTAATAGATTAAAGTAGTAGGGAGAGAATAACAAGGAAAATTAAGAAGACTGACAATAATAAAACAGTACTGTATTGTAAAAAGCTTTAATAGAGTGAAGGCATGATTACCAACCATCATTTTAAGATGTCCTTTAAGATCCATCATTTTGACAGTGAAAGACAAATGGTATCTAAGTCATTACTTATTGAGACAGGTAAGGACAGGAAGTGAAGAAAAGATGTTGCCTAATTATTCAAGCTGCAGAATCATATCATCTAATGATTTTTCCTAATGTGTTCCTATATTTGTTTATTTATTTATTTATTTATTTATTTATTTGTCAAATTTGTATATGCCGCCCGCTCAGGCAGAACCCGACTCAGGGCGGCATCACAACAATTCACAAAAGACATAAATACAATTATAAAAAATAAGTATAAAAAAAACCCCCAACCCACCCCCTTTAAAAACCCCTATGTCCCACCCACCCACTATACAAAGGAGGAGGAGAAAGTTCTTATACAAGCCAGCAGGCGGGCACCATAGTCCCATTCGGGCCCCACACCTGCCCTGCCAGCCAGGTCTTCACTCCTTTCCTGAAGGGCAGCAGTTCACTTTGGAGTCTTAGGTCTATTGGCAGGAGGTTCCAGAGAGTTGGTGCGGACATACTGTTTTCAGTATGGCAAGGGGAAAACAAAGAGAACCTGGCCAATCCAAACACCATTGTTTCCAGCTCTCCAGACACAGCTAAACTGGATTCTAGGTGCAAGCGCTAACCCAGCAAAAGTAGGGATAAACTTCACTGGATGTCTCCAGAAATCCAAGGAGAGAAAGGGACAAAAATCCCAAATTGGTGGGGTATAAATGTAATAATGTAATTTAATTGGGTTTTTAATGGGTTTTTAATATTTTAGACTGTTATGTTGATTTTAATGTTGTGAGCTGCCCTGAGTCATTTCGAGTTGGCCGGCTATACAAATTGGATAAATAAATAAATAAATAATTTCATTAATTCATTTCATTTCATTTATTGGATTTGTATGCCACCCACTTGGCTATGTGACTCAGGGCGGCTAACAACAATCACAATGCATAACATCATCACAAATCACAAACAATATCATATCATCATCACAAATAATCAGAAATCATAGTATCAAAAAGTATCAGTATCATAGTATCAAAACACATTACAAAAAGAGGGGGTGAATCATTTGAGAAGTCCCACAGCAACACATTTGCAAAGTCCCACAGCACTCATATGAGAAGTCCCACAGCAACAAAAGCAAAGTCACTGCGTGAATATGCCACAGCACCCCAACCAAAACCACCGGTGGGGAGGGTCGAGGGCGGCATGGTGGCATCTTCAGCCTCATGTGGCTATGGGGGCTCTTATCCTCCCAGTCAGTGGGAAGGGCCATGGAGGGCGCAGCAGCATGGCAGTGTTTTCAGCCGCCCGTGACCACAGGGGCTCTTATCCTCCCAGCTGGTGGGAAGGACCAAGGAGGGCGCATCTGTGTGGTGGCTTTTTCGGCCTCCTGCAGCCACGGGGGCTCTTATCCTCCCAGACGGTGGGAAGGGCCATGGAGGGTAAGAGCCCTCCTAAATGTAATAAGTAAGTAAGTGTTATGTACTGAATAGAATGTGACAAGTACTCTTTAACTGATTGTATCTGGCAATTGTATCCATTGTAAATAATCAGAGACACATTGTAGCAAGCTGTTAAGGATGCTACTGCTGGTGGCAGTAGCAGTATCCAGCTCACATGATACAGATTCCCCTGAATACCTGAAGGGCGGGAAACCTTCCCGCCACACCACACCTGGAGAAGATGGGCATGACGATCCATGACATCACGCGGACAGTAACCAATGAACTATCACCCAGGTTATTCAAAATGTACAGTGTGCTATAAATAGATTTGTTTGGTCCACCATTACCTCATGTACACTCTGACTACCATGCAATAAAGTTGTGTTTTAGCCCTTACTGCGGCTCCTTCTTTGTCTTCCGTGCAAGACACTAAATTGGCAATGAAGGTGGGATTGCATCCTGAAAAGTGAACATCGCGCCCTTCGACACCATGAAGCCAGAAAAATTGGAACTCTACGAGCAGCAGTTCCTTTACGCTATGGACCTCGAAGGCATCGAGGAGGAAGCCCAGCGCCGGGCATTTCTACTGGCCCAGTCCGGCCTAGAGACTTTGGTACTGGCCACCAACCTCCTGATGCCGAGACCACTCAGGGAGCTACCCCTAGATGAGATCCTCACTGAGCTGAGGAAACACTTTCACCCGAAAGTGTCGGTGTTCCTGGCAAGGTTGGCATTTCAGCAGCGGTGCCAGCGGGCCGGTGAGTCCATGGCAGACTTCGTGGCAGCCCTGTGCATGGCTGCCGTGCCTTGCCGGTGGGGAGCATACCTGAGCGAGGCGCTGAGAGATAGGCTCCTGCTGGGCCTGTGAGATGAGGGGGCCAGGAAAAAACTACTGGCCAAGGACGAGAGCATCTCGTTCGAGCATGTCCTGCACATCACCCAAGCCGCCGAGTCAGTGCAACAAGGCAAATGGGTGTGCCGGGCCAGGACCGCCATGGTTGGGGGGCCCCCGCCGGTGGTCCCAGTCCACAGCTGTTCCTCCCACGGAGAGCAGGGGCCCTCCGAGTCCACCACATCCACCTCCGACTTCAGCGAGGATGAGGACATGCAGCGGGTGCAGAGGAGGCCTGAGGTTCGAGACCACGCCAGAGAGGACTGCCACTGCGATGGATGCAGGGCATTCCACGACCGGAGCCGATGCCCATTCCAGAAGGCGGAGTGCCACAACTGCGGGCAGCGTGGGCACATCGCAAGTGTCTGCAGGTGGCGTCAAGATGACGGCAAGGGCCAGGCGGAACAGCCCCAACAAAAGGCAGATGGGGTCAGGCGCATCTTCGATGACGACGAGCCCCAGGAGCACCGCGTGTCTCGGGTTCCCGACGACCGAGACCAGGCGGTCCACAGCGTGCCGTTGTGGCACCCCCGGTTCTTTGTTGAGGTACTGGTACAGGGGGTCCCAGTAAGGATGGAGATCAATTCGGGGCCGTCGTACTCCATCATCTCCCACCGGGAATTTCTGCGCATCTCCCCAAAGTCACGCCCCAAGCTGAAGGCCCTTAAGACTAATTTGCGGGACGTTCAGGGCAAGAGCATACCAGTGTTGGGGGTGGGAGAGTTCAAGGTTCCGTTTAAAAGGCACTCCGCGCAGTTGCCCCTAGTAGTTCTAAAGGAAGGGTCCTGCTGTCTCCTGGGTACACAGTGGTTCGGGCCCCTGGGGGTTTTCATTGGAGGCATACACGCCATACAGGCTGACCCGATCACGGAGGTGTGTAACACACACCCTGCCATCTTTGAGAAGGGGCTAGGGAAGTTCAAAGGTCCCCCAGTTTCCTTCGAATTGGACCCTGACATAAGACCCATTAGGATGAAGCCAAGGAGAGTGCCTTTTGCACTAAAGGACAAAATTGAGACTGAACTGGACAAACTGCTGGGTCAGGGGATATTGGTACCGGTGGACTCCGCCAAGTGGGAAACCCCCATTGTTATGACACTTAAGGCTAATGGGGAGGTCAGAATCTGCGCTGACTACAAGTGCACGATTAACAAGGCAATTCGCCCAAATGCATATCCGGTGCCGGTAGTAAGTAACCTGCTAGCAACCTTGCATGGGGGGAGGTATTTCACCAAGCTAGACTTGGCCCAGGCATATCAGCAATTGTCGGTAACCCCAGCTACAGCCGCCGCTCAGACAATTGTTACCCACAAGGGAGCCTTTAAAGTGACGCGCCTCCAATTCGGCATAAATTCGGCTCCGGGGATCTTTCAGTCCCTCGTAGAAAGATTGTTGAAAGGGCTCCCAGGTGTTTTCCCCTATTTTGATGACATTCTGATAACAGCAGCAGGGGAACAGGACTTGGCCAAGAGGCTAGACCGGGTACTAACAGTGTTCGAGAAAGCGGGGCTCAGGTTCAGAAAGGATAAGTGTGTGTTTTTCGCTCAGGAGGTAGAGTTTCTGGGTTTCCGAATAACCCCTGAGGGCATAAAACCAGCAGAATCCAAGGTAGCAGCAGTGAAAGATGCTCCTTGCCCTACCACCAAGGCCGAACTACAGTCCTTCCTAGGACTCCTAAATTTCTACCACTCTTTCCTCTCGGGAAAGGCATCGGTAGCAGAACCGCTGCATAGATTACTCAAAAAGGATGCGGCTTGGCATTGGGGGGACAGCCAGGAATGGGCATTCCAGGGGCTCAAACAGCTTCTATCTTCCGAGGCTATGTTGACCCACTTTGACCCAAAGAAACCCGTTGTGTTGGTCTGCGATGCCTCACCGGTGGGGGTGGGGGCAGTCCTCTGCCACGTGCTAGAGAGTGGGCGAGAAGCCCCAGTAGCATACTATTCGAGATCCCTGTCCAATGCAGAGCGCAACTACGCGCAAACAGACAGGGAAGCCCTAGCAATTGTTGCAGGAACCAAGAAGTTCCACGATTTTCTCTATGGCAGGCCATTCAAAGTTGTGACCGACCATAAGCCCCCTTTAGGAATCTTCACCACAGGTAAGCCAACCCCGCAGATCTTGTCCCCAAGGATGCTGCGATGGGTGATTTCCCTCAACACATACCAGTTGACCTACCGCCCCGGCAAGGAGATCAGCCATGCTGATGCCCTTTCCAGGTCACCCCTCCCACAGGCAGGGGACCCTGAGTGTGAGGTAGAACAGGACCACCAGGTGCTCCTGATCGAAGCCCTAGAGTCGCCCCCAATTCTGCCAGCTGAGATCGCCAAGGCTATGGCGAAAGACAAGTCATTGGCCTTAGTCAGTTCATGGGTACAGAAAGGCTGGCCAGCAACCTCCCCTATGGAGGAATTCAGGATTTACAGTAGGCGGAGAGAGGAGCTCTCTCTAGAAAGGGGCTGCCTACTCTGGGGGCAGTGGGTAGTAATCCCCGAAGTTCTGAGGTCCCAGGTGCTCAAGATGCTGCATATCAGCCACCCGGTGATCGTGCGCTCCAAGGCACTAGCTAGGAGTTATGTCTGGTGGCCCAAACTGGACACAGATATAGAGCACATGGTAGGCACTTGCGAGAGCTGCCAGAGCACCCGGCCCGAGGAGTCCTGACTTCCGCACAGAGAATGGGACATGGCCCGGGGTCCATGGTAACGTCTACACATGGACTTTGCGGGTCCTTTCAGGGGTACCCTTTTCCTTATAATAGTGGACTCCTACTCCAAGTGATTGGAGGTAATTCCGATGGCCAGTACATTGTCAGCTGCAACGATTAAGCAATTATGCAAGGTATTCAGCTGTTTCGGTTTACCTGACGTACTTGTGAGCGATAACGCTACAGCTTTCACATCAGCAGAGTTCCAGGGTTTCATAGAGATTAACAAAATTCGCCACATAACTGCGGCCCCCTTTCACCCCGCTACAAATTGTCAAGCGGAACGCCTGGTGCGAACAACAAAGGATGCACTGCATAGGATGGGCCCCGGGGAATTGAACTTGCAGCTCTGCCAATTCCTATTAAGGTACTGTGTAACCCCCTTAGCGTCAGGGCTCTCACCCGCCGAGCTCCTCATGCAGAGGAAACCTGCCACGATTCTCTCGAGATTAGACCCAACCTGGGTGGAGGACACGGGTAGAAACATAGAAATGGGGGCACCAAGAGTTTCGAGATCGGCCAGCCAGTACATTGCCGAAACTATGTGGCTGGCGGCCCTACTTGGGTACCTGGAATAGTGGTCGGACAGACGGGGCCAGTCTCCTACAATGTCGAGACAGGCACAGGACTCCTCTGGAGGAGGCACGCCGACCAACTCAGAGGTAGAGTAATGGGAAGACAAGACGTGAGTGACCAAATGGAGCAGTCAGCATTAGGGTTCTTTCCCACCCGCTTATCCCAAGGGGGAGACACAGACCACAGGGGGGGAGGGAAATGAGACAAACCCACATCCTTTTGACCCACCAGGTAACAGGAACAATATAGAAGCGGGGGATTCCGAGGAGTTGTTAGATTTTTAGTTAGGAGACTGGGGGGGATTTTTCGGAGTGGTCCCCCACCCATCCAAGCAAAGAGCGGGGTTTTTCTTTAGTCCCTGGAGCCCCCGTTCTCACATCCCTGGAGTTTATTCCCACACCTAGACCTCCCCAATCCCAGGCTCACGACTCGCAGTCAATCGCTAACGAGTCACTCTCCTCCAATACAGAGACTCCGCCCCAAAGTGCGGCCACCACTCACCCAAAGCGAACGTGCGGAAAGCCTCAATGGCTAAAGGACTTTGTCCTCACCTAGGGGGGAGGGATGTTATGTACTGCATAGAATGTGACAAGTACTCTTTAACTGATTGTATCTGGCAATTGTATCCATTGTAAATAATCAGAGACACATTGTAGCAAGCTGTTAAGGATGCTACTGCTGGTGGCAGTAGCAGCATCCAGTTCACATGATACAGATCCCCCTGAATACCTGAAGGGCGGGAAACCTTCCCGCCACACTTCACCTGGTGAAGATGGGCGTGATGATCCATGACGTCACACGGACAGTAACCAATGATCTATCACCCGGGTTATTTAAAATGTACAGTGTGCTATAAATAGAGCTGTTTGGTCCACCATTACCTCATGTTCACTCTGACTACCATTCAATAAAGTTGTGTTTTAGCCCTTACTGCGGCTCCTTCTTTGTCTTCCATGCAAGACACTAAAGTAAGTAAGTAAGTAAGTAAGTAAGTAAGTAAGTAAGTAAGTAAGTAAGTAAGTAAGTAAGTAAGTAAGTAAGTAAGTAAGTAAGTAAGTAAGTAAGTAAGTAAGTAAGTAAGTAAGTAAGTAAGTAAGTAAGTAAGTAAGTAAGTAAGTATCTGTGCAGGGTTTTTAATGTAGAGAATGTAGACTAGGCCAGTATAGTAGGATCACAATCAAAATGATGCCACTCTTGCTCACTGCAGTACGAGGAAGCAGATCACCGTCATTTTGTTTTATGTACAAGGCATTGTGATAGCGATTCTTCTTCTCTGGTAGGAAACACCCAAATTAATTAATTATAATTATGTTATTGTCAGCTGCAAAGAGGTGTTTCAGACCCCACGATGCCCAAGCTAGGGGGTTCTTTTCTCATTTTAGATGGAGCAAATATGTGTAAATACTGTATTAAAATAAAAAAGGCACATGAAGTGAAAGCTGTTCCCCACTGATTGATTTTTCAAAAGCTCCCTAGACTGATTTAGGCACAGATGTTTGGGAAATGATTGGATGTAAAGTGGTTTTAATTCATAAAAGTGATAAAAATTTGCTTATTGACTGAACAGATGAGCTAGCTAAGGGGCATAATTTGGAGAGTTCTTATTTGAAAAGCTTTGGAGGAGGAAAGTAATAATAATGCAAAGAAAGAGCCTTATTAGATACAGTAAATGGTTTTAAAAAGAAAAAATCCTTCATAGCTGTGCATTATAATTTTACAGTACATCAGAGTAAACTTTGTCTAGTTAATACAATGCTTTTAACAAACTGATCTAAAACTATTTTTGAAAAGAGAGGGTAGAGAATATGGATGTGTATGCACACTAGGGATGCACCCAAAAGATCCAAAATGTGGAAGAAGCTTTTTTTGTGATTTTGGGGCTGGGAGAGGAGTGATTGCTAAAAGAAAGCAATCAGGTTTACAAATGATAGGTACAGAAAAGTTTTCTGTTTATATCATTTCCTTCTTCTGTGTAACCTTTCTTTCACCATTTTGTCTGTCAAATGGCCAGATAAATTTTTCATCCAATAGTTGTTGTGAGAGCTTCCAGCAGCTATTCAGAACAATGGGAGAAAACAGACATTTTGAATGTGTACAAAAGCCTGGAAATGAATGAGACTGAAATGCTCTTTTTGCTTCAATTGTTCCTCATGTGTGGCACTACTTTTTGCTGCTTTTTGAATTGACAACATGTAGCAGCAGCAGCAACAACAACAACAAAAACAACAACATCCTAACTCTCAAAAAAACAATTCTACTGGGAATTGCATATATATACTGAGACATTACCTTAACAGCTCTTAGGTCCTTGGTTAGGGCTTGAACTGTTAATTTTAATCCAGTCCTTGACTGTAAACCAAATGGTTGATTTATTATTATTATTATTATTATTATTATTATTATTATTATTATTATTATTATTATTATTATTATTATTATTATTATTATTATTATTATTATTATTATTATTATTATTATTATTATTATTATTATTAATAATAATAATAATAATAATAATAATAATAATAATAATAATAATAATAATAATAATAATAATAATAATAATAATAATAATAATAATAATAATAATAATAATAATAATAATAATAATAATAGGAAACTTTGCCAGAAGTTTGGAGTTGAATGCAGTAAAAATAATTGAGAACATCAAGTAGAGAAGGTTCTAGAAAATGAGTCAAGATGATGTGGGACTTTAAAATTGAAACAGATAACATCTGACTCACAACATACCTGATACTGTTGTGGAAAAGAAGACCTAGTTTATTGATATTGCTATTGCCAATGGAATTCATGAATTGAGGACAAAACTGGAAAAAATCACAAAATATTATGATTTGAAAATTGAAGTGGAACATTTATAGAAAAAGACATTGTCGTTGTACCCATAGTAATTGGAGCTTTGGAGCAATACCTGAAGGACTCTCCAGATATTTGGAAATTTTGGAATTGTTTTGGCCTTGAACATCCTAACTCTAAAAAAACAACTTTACTAGGAACTGTCTATATATTCTTACATTTCCTTACCTTAGGTCCTTGGTTGGATCTTGAACTGTTGATTTCATACCACTCTTCGACTGCAAATCTAATGATATATTTTATTTTGTAATAATAGATTTGCTATTTCAAAAAGTGCATATTAAGGCCCTTTTGTAAACCTTACATTGTCAGGGTAATTAAAATGCACAGCAAAACATCTATCTGTTCAGTAACCATTTGAAAGCTATCATCTCTTTCGACCAGAGCACTAACCAATGGAGCACAACAATTCCATTTGTGAAGCAGCAGTTGAATACAACCCACAAGATAATAGACACTTTCACTTAGGCCTATTAACTGCACAGCTAGTAGTACAGATGTTTACACACTATGTTGTCTGTTACTTTGGAGGGTGAGGGTGCTGTACATCTTGGTAATTTAGATTTTCAAACATTCTGATTTGAAGGAAACCCTACCTGGAGTGGGAAGACATCCAGAGCTGCAATGTGTCATACAACATCCAAATCCTTGCCGTGATGCCTCGTACAACGTCGTTTCCATAGAGATACATTGTACTGTAACAGCACAGACTTCAGGGCAAAGTCAAGGAAACAAACAGGAAACTGTCAGAACTTTAAGAAATCATTGTCTAAAGGCTAAATACATTACAAAACATGTCAAACAACCTTGATTGTCCAAGAACCTGAAAAATGCTGCAAAAATCCCAAGAATGCTTCTAAAAATTCTGATGAAAAAATCCAAAAAAATCCAAAATCACACTCAAAACTACTCCTTTGCTACATCCAAAACCCACAAGAGCAATGCACGCATGTGTCCTGCAATTTATACTACCCAGGCACAATGCAACCTGGGAAAACCCCAATGCCTCATACAAAGTCGCAGCGACTTTGTATGAGACAATTTTTTTCAAGGAATTAGGCAATGTTGTATGAATTTGATATTGTACAAAGCGGACTTTGTATGAGGTATATCTGTATATAGTACTGTATAGGTATAGTATAAACATTATATGCTAGTGAGGGAAGATAAGCAGCTAATTACTTTCTCTCAGGGTGAGGAAGAGGTTTGTAGTTTACTGCTCTTGTTCCTCCAAAGTAGGCATGAACTCATGAAATTCCCATAGCCATGTGAGAAACTGTGGAAACAGAGTTGGTTGCAAATAGGAGGCTTAGCTGTGGTGTCCCTAGCAAGCATATTCTCATGTCTTCTTCCCATGTGCCATGTCCCATTAGACTACCCCATCAAAACTTCTCACTTTGTAGTGTTTACTTAGCCTGGGCAAATATAAATTCTTTTTTTTCCCCCAAAGGAATACTGCAAAACAGACAGATTTTGCAAAGATTTGAACCTTTAAATCACACAACAAAAGCAAAAGATAACGAAAATAAAAACTGAATGCAGTATATTTGTCTCCTTGGTTCCAGGCACCAATGGGCTGCTGATACGAATGTCTGACAAAAATCTCTTTAATCCCTAAAGTAGGATATCCCTGTCTCTCAGAAACATCTTTGGTAAAGTCAGCCAGAGCTCAAAGATGTAGGAATACCTTAGAGCCCTAAAATAAAAAATGCAAATGCAAATACAATACACAGAATATCATCACAAGGAATGGAACCATTCATCGAACCTTTTGTATCCAAGTAAATTAAAACATTGAACGTGATGCCTGGAAGGTTGGCAGGTCAGCAGTTTGAGACCCGAGTACTGCACGATGGAGTGAGCTGCCATCTCTGTCCCAGCTCCTGCCAACCTAGCAGTTCGAAAGCAAGAAATTCCAAGTAGACAAATAGGGACCACTTTGGTGGGAAAGATAACAGTGTTCCGTGTGCTTCAGCATCTAGTCATGCCTGCCACATGTCCACGGAAACTTCTGCAGACACAGACCTTGCTGGCTCTTTGGCTGTAAATGGAGGCACACTTGCAGGTCAGTTTTGATACCCTTAGTAAGTCGCACCCTGTGATATTTGCGAGATAAACCAATCATGGCATCACACAATCGCCTTGCAAAGGCCCTGCCAGGCGTCACAACCCTGCATGCAAAATTAAGGTACCCATGTAGAACTTGTAGTTCGTGAAGTGAAGCCTTGCGCTTATCAGAAGGGCCTTAATAGCATTCGAAATGCGGGCTATCTTGTCCATGGGCAACCTAGACATTTGAGCCACTGTATCAATTTCAATTCCCAGGAAAACTAAATTAGTAGCAGGCCCCTCAGTCTTCTCAGGCGCTAAGGGCACCCCCAATTCAGTCATTAGTTCTTGAAATATGGCAAGCAGTTGTCCACATGCCCCAAAACCCCCGGCAGCCCCAAGCAAGAAATTGTCCAGGTAATGAACCACCATGCGCACTCCAGTGCGGTGAACAAAAGCCCAATGTAAGAATGAAACGCTCAAAAGCCGAGCATGACACAGAACATCCAAAGGGCATGGCCTTATCGACAATATATTGTCCCTGGAACCGAAAACCTAAGAGTTCAAAGTCTTCTGGGTGTACTGGTAGAAGGCGAAATGCAGACTTAATGTCACATTTGGCCATCAGTGCCCCATGCCCACAGGCACGAACCATACGAATTGCCTGATCAAACGACGCATACCTGACAGAACAAAGTTCGTCCGGTATTGCATCATTGACCGACCCCCCTGCAGGGTAGGACAAATGGTGAATCAAACGATAGTCACCTTGGACCTTTTTAGGTACGAGTCCCAGGGGTGATACCTTCAAATTAACATAAGGAAGATTTGCAAAGGGTCCCGCGACCCATCCCTCTTTTATTTCCTTAAATATTTTTTCTTTTGCCAAGTCCTCCTTCCCTCTTAATGATATCAAATTAGGAGCATCCTGTGGGGCCCGTACACCAGTAAAGGGTATGCGAAACCCCACAATAAATCCCTGCAAAAGATATTCTGCATCCTCCCTTTTGGGGTAGACATGTATCCATTGCTCAAGTACCTTAATTTTGATTGGGGTGGGTGCCTTTAGAAGCTGACACTGAGTTTATGTTTGCTAAGCCTGCACCCTGCTGTGCTCACCCCTTACATCTCGCTCCCCCTGTTTTTGGACAGTGGGTGTCCGAATACGGCCCCAAGCAAATAGTACATTCGTGTTTGTACTTACACTGTTTATGGGAACATCTGGCTGCGGATGAAAAATTCCAACACAACAGGCGGGCTGGAACCCCCTGCCCCGCCGTCTGGTGGGGTAATTGTGCAGTGCCATGCTGTTGTACAGCATGACCACAATGATATCTGTCACCCGCAGCCGGGCATGACGGGATCATATATAATAACCAAAGTAGCTGGTTGGGCTCATCCCAACGCATTTCCGGGTGTAATGCAGCCCTCATCCTAAATTCTTCATCATACGCTAGCCACGCCTGCCCCGGAAAATCTATGTAAGCCCTATAAATTCTGTCAAGATACTGTATAAGGGGAAGTGCCAACTCGGGATGAGCCCGAATTGACACCGCCGCGTATAATAAATAGGCCGGCAGCCAATTGGCCCACATGCGTGAGGGCTTTTGATGGCGGGACAACTCCTTGTCCCTGTCATCTTCCTTCTCTTTCTCTTCTCTTGTTGGTTCTCTGTTTAATAAACTAAACAAATCTACATATTCCCTGTGCCATATCTTTTCCCTAGTGGTCGGCAACAGATGGTCACCTAGGGGTAGGGAAACACTTGCAGTTGGCAAGACCGAGGTTGGCACAATGTGATATGCAGAAGTGACCAAAGCGCCATTATGCCATGCAGGATAATGCAACACCGGATTAGCAGTAGGAACTCCGGGCCGCACTTGCGGATCTTGCACACCCCAAAACTCCAGCTGAGTGTTAGACCCCATTGGATGCTGCATCGAAGGATTTTGAGACGGCTGCATTGGCCAAGGCCAAACTGGAGCCTGCGTTTGTTCAACATTATGTAACGTAGGTGCAGTAACATGATCCTCACACTCACCAGTTGTTGCCCCACCAGTTGCACCCACCGACGAGTTCAGGCAACCAGGTGCATTGGAGTTCACGACTGTCGTCAAGCTGGCCTGCTCTGCCCCTGGCAATCCATGGTTCACCACTCCTGATGTCTGCTCATGCTTCGAAGAAAGTGCCTGAAGACCCTGGGGGTCCAGCATTCCAACCCTGGCCTAAGGCCCTTTCAATGGGTGCAAATCATTCCTCTTGTGCTGCTGGGCCAATAGGATATGCACCCTGCATAGGATGCTGTCTCTGTACATCCTGAGCTTGTGTCAAAGCGGGCATTGCCATTGTCAACACCCCCTGGGCTGAGCAGTGAGCCCTTGCGCCCACTTCTGCACAGATCTCTGGAAACTGCCGGGGAGCGCAGTCATTGCCACCCCTTTTATAGGGTTGGCTGGCCATGCCCCCCGGCTTCCCCGAGGCAGTGTCCGTGCCTCGGCGCGGGACCAGCAAAGCGAGCGGCAGCTAAACGGCTGCCGCTCGTGCCTTATGTGAGGTTTTACTGTATCTAGTTATTTGCTTTGGAAAGCAAGAGAAAATTGGTTTGTGAGGAGAGAAAAAAGTTGTTTCTGAGCATACATGAAAAGGAGACAGAAAAAACAAGGGCCTGTTTACGCTGGGTCAGTGTAGGGTGACTTTTAAAAAGCCACTTGAAATCAGGGAGAAAAGCAAAATGCCATTTGATGCAATCTCCACATATGGATGGCATTTTGTTCCTCTGCTGTCTCAATTTCTGGTATCCTGCAACAACTGACAACTGATGCAGGATTTCCGAAATTGATAAGTTTCCCTGATCATCTGTGGTTGGTCAGGCAGAAAATTTGTTTGTATACAATTGCCATTGTGCTGCACAGTGAAAGGAAGAAAAATGTTTCTATGTACTGCTGACTGAATGGGCTAAAGTAGAGACTTCCACACTGTAAGCAGCCTTTCCGCTGCTTCCACTGTAATGACAACCAGTCATAAATTGATAATTTCCTAGGATAATCTGTGGGTGGTCAGGAGAAATAAAATATTTTCCCCTATACAATCATATAGAAATGGAAATCTTTGTCCTTCCACTGAAGCAATAGAGTGCACCAACAATTGTATTTATTCATCAGCAATTTAAGGTGTGGGCATCTCTACTTTAGCCCATCTCAGACAAACATGCTCATTTGGGAATTGGTTAAATTAGAGAACCAGAAAATAGTAGAACACCCTAATGGGATTTCAAGAATGTGTGGGTGGGGTAATGACCTGACCCAATGGTTCCCATGTGGGAATGGCAAAATTTAGGTTGCATGAAACCATGGCAAAAACAGCTAGAAATGTGGGATATCTCCATGTTTTGACAGCCAATAAGATAAAGGTAAAGGTCACCCTTGCTCGAAAGCCAGTCATATCCGGCTCTATGGTTCAGTGTTCTTTGTTTATAGAAAGAACAGGTAGCGGCTGTGACCAGGAGGGCTTTTGCCCAACTTCAGGTGATTCGTCAGTTGTGCACGGCCCTGGACCGGGACTCCTTGCTTATGGTCACTCACGCTCTGGTCACTTCCCGACTAGATTACTGTAATGCACTCTACATGGGGCTGCCCTTGACGACCATTCGGAGGCTGCAGCTGGTCCAGAATGCGGCGGCTCGGGTGGTGATGGGGTGCGAATGATATGCCTGCGCCTCACCACTACTTTGGGAGCTGGACTGGTTACCAGTTTGTCTCTGGGTGCAATTCAAGGTGCTGGTTTTGACATTTAAAGCCCTATATGGCAGTGGGCCAGGATACCTTAGAGACCGCATCGTCCCAAGAGTGTCTGCCCATCCAACCAGAGCAGACCAGAGGGGCTCTCTCATAGTGCCATCAACTAGGGGAGCACTTCTATCCAACACCCGAAGGAGGGCCTTCTCCGTGTCCGCACCAACCCTCTGGAACCTCCTGCCAACAGATCTAAGACTTCAAAGAGATTTGCTGCCCTTCAGGAGAGGATTGAAGACCTGGCTGGCAGGGCAGGTGTGGGGCCCTAACGGGAACATGGTCCCCGCCTGCTGGCTTATATAAACAATTAAGAACTTTCTCTTCTTTTTTATAGTGGGTGGGATAGGTGGGTGGGATATGGGTCTTTTAAAGTGGGTGAGATATGGGTCTTTTAAAGTGTTTTTACGTGTTTTTAGAACTTGTTGTAATGCCACCCTGAGTCGGGTTCTACCTGAGTGGGCGGCATATATAAATATGACTATTAAATTAAAATTAAAATTAAATTAAATTGTTTATATGCCGAAGAGCCAGTGCTGTCTGCATCTGAAGACATCTCCATGGACATGTAGCAAGCATGCCTTAACACCGGAGTGCACGGAACACTGTTTACCTTCCCATTGAAGTGGTCTCTATTTATCTACTTACAATTTCTTGCTTTTGAACTGCTAGGTTGGCAGGGGCTGGGACCAAGAAGGGAACTCATTCCATTGTGCAGTGCTTGGGTATCGAACTGCTGACCTGCCGCCTTCCAGTCATCATCTTAACCACTTGAGCTACTGCAGTCCTGCTAATAGGATACAGAGGTTTTAAATGGCATTAGTCACTCCTATAGGTATGTAATCCTTAACACAACGTTGTTCCATACTTCTCCACTTCTAGCATTAGTCGGGTCTGTCTTTGATAGGCAGAGCTGATGGTGACTTGAACGTTAATGCTACATATCTAAACCAATCTCCTCTTATATAATCAGTGTCAGTGCAAGATACTTTTTTGCCTGAGACAGTATTGCCACTAGACCTCCTCCATCAGCAATTTGAGTTTCTCGTTATTTTGGCACAGAGAACAGAGAATCCCACCAACACCCTACCCTTGGGTGTAGGAAATACAATTTCAAAAATGTTTGCTGTCCTTCTATGAGACTGCAATGCATATCAGTTGTCTATGGTGACTGCCTCCCTTTTTGGTAAGGAAGGACACAGGATGCGAAATAACCAACTGAATGTTTTTGTGGTGAGTAGTGATCAGTTGGAACACCATCTAGTATCTGCCAAAAACAAAATTGTCCTGCCATGCACTTAATCTACAGAAGACAGAAATATCCCTTGTGATGGAAGCAAGATAGAGATCGTAGGTTTGGCATGACCCTCTGTGGTTAACTCCTCAGCCAGGAAACTCACTGAGGGACCATGGATCACTCAAAACTTCTGATCTTGCCCTACTTCACAATCTTATAACGAGTTCTGCCAGTATTAAAGTAAACAGTTACAGTAGTTATGCGAGCATAACGACGTTACTTGGTTCCCCAAGTAGCGTTGCTAAGCAATTTTTGTTGTTATGCGGGTTTCTATGGAGTTTCTCGCTTAATGACATTTTTAGCGTCATTGTCCAAATAATGATGGTTATTTTAGCATTGTTGTTCGGACAACGACACTAAAAACATTGTTATGCGGGGGAACACGTGGTGCATAACGATGCGTTGTTAAGCAAAAATGATGCTATCCAAATGTGTTTTTATGTGAGGGTTGACTGTACTGTATTCTAAAACAATAACAAAATAATTATTAAGCAAATATATGGATTGGGTAACACTTGACTTGGCAGTTCCATATATAATAATCTAAGGGGTCTTAATAGACTTTTGGTGATCTTGAGGCAACAAATTAAATCAAATGGCAATCTTGGCAACATCTATAGATATACAGTGTTAAGATCAAAAGATATAATAGTACCACTCTATTCTTCGCTGAGACCATACCTGGAGTAATGTACAGTATCTTGTTCTGGACACTGTAATATCAAAAAGATATCAGCAAGGTGGGACATGCCCAGAGGAAGATGATCCAGATGGTTGAGGCTCTGGAAAGCAAACCCTATAAGGAAACATTAAGACATTTGGACATATTTATTTTATTATATTTTATTTAGTATATTTTTATACCGCTTTCCTCACCTATTGGTGACCCAAAGCGGTTTACAGACAAAGATGGTAAATTACATAAAACTCTCCTCCAACCGGCTGAGGGGAGGAGTTAAGGGGGCTCTGTGGCAGGGACGAAGGTGGAAAATGTCCTCCTGCCATGGAGCAACGGTCACTCCCACTCCCCTCCAACCGGCTGAGGGGAGGAGCTTATTTAGCACCATATTTAGCCCAGAGAAGGATGGCAGGTGGCATGACAGCCATCTTCTCATAGGTGAAGGGTACTTACATGGAAGATAGAGCAGGTTTGCTTTCTGTGACCTCAGAAGTTAAGACCCAAGCCTATGGATTCAGATTACAAGAAAGATTTTGGTTAAGCATTAGGAGGAACATCCGACACTAAGATCGGTTTCTCAGTGATAAAGACCACTTCTGAAAGTGATAGGTTTCTTCTTTGTTAAACAGAGGTTGGATGGCTATTTGTCAGCAATGATTTAGCTATGTTTGCAGGAGTTTTGTGTTTGATGACATTTGGGTAGCCTTCAAATTTGGGATCCCTTCCAGTACTTCCAGGATTCTATCTCATATACCTCTGGAATGAAGTTTGGCAATAAGAATATAAGAGGATAAAATATATGCCTCTCTCCTTGGGAAGTTCTGACAAAAAGATCATCTCTTTCATCACTATTTTATCAAATATCTAGTTAAAAAAAATAATGTCACAGTATTTACGGGGTTATGTATTATTCCACCTTGGCCATAATTGTCAGATCAGTCCAATTGAAAGTGTTCCCATCTGGTTCTCATGAAAATGAATTATCAAAATAATCTGTTTTTAATCCTTCCTTCATTGAAAGCTGGTTTTATGGCTGCTGAATGTGTCACCCTCTATTTAACAATGTGGACAATGGAGACAACACGGTAATACTGTTTTTTCCTAAATAAATAATGCAAAACAAATCACAGCATAGTGATTTGATATAAGGTTTAGTGCATTTAGAGATAAAAACCCAAGAGTACCATATTGAGAATTGGTGCTCATAGCAGAGGCTAAAAGAACGGCAGTTAAAGCAAACACTTCATTAGGAATGAATAATGAATGAAGCCTAATGAGAGGGAAATTGGCTGCTTAAGAAGGACAGTAAGCTGAACTGTGAGGAA
This sequence comes from Bradypodion pumilum, assembly GCA_035047305.1. Classification (NCBI taxonomy): domain Eukaryota; kingdom Metazoa; phylum Chordata; class Lepidosauria; order Squamata; family Chamaeleonidae; genus Bradypodion; species Bradypodion pumilum. The sequence continues at coordinate 198,757,918 of JAWDJD010000001.1, forward strand.
TTCACAAATGGCTTTCAGAGAAGAAGTTTGGTAAAGTATACTCTTATCTGCCTTCCTCCTAGGTCCTTTAATGGACTTTTTACGTAAGTAGGGGTTTTACTGTATTGAGTTTCTGCTGTCATTATCTTGGACGACTCAGGACACAGAAGCTCTGGTCATGCTAACAAACATATTCCAGTCAAGAAGCTAATGTACACGCCGACCAAGAAAATGTCCTTAATTCAGTTAGCTAATTTTTTGTGTATGGTACATTCCATTTCACCCTTCTCTGACACATTGTCTCTCCCCCCCCCCAAATGTGTTGGATGACAGCATCAGTATCTCCATTGGCCACTGTGTATGAGAATGAAGGGTGCTGTAGTCTAACCCACTTGGAGGATTCCTGCTTCAGGAAGGCTGGTGTACTTTAATATCTCCATCACACGTGGTTGAATATGTGAAACTTTCCATTGCTATTTTCAAATGTTTTCAACTCTCCAGCCAGTAGTATCTCATTTTCTTTTAAATGTTATTAATATCCAGTTGCTTTTGCTGTTGTTTATCATTCTGTACTGAAAGCAACAGGTTGGCTGGATGGTAGAGGTTGGGAGTTTGATTCATCTCTATGTCTCCTGCAAGAAGAGCCAATCTGTGTAGTCATGGGCGAGCTGCACAGTCCCCTGGTGTGCCCCTAGAAGAAGATAATGGTAAACCATTTCTTTGTAATCTCTACCTAAAAAGCCTCAGAAAGGGTCACCATAAGTTGGAATTGACTTGATAGCATTCAATGCATGCATACCGAAAGCACCAGCCAGCTACAACTTGTCGTGCTGTCTAATACTTATCAGTACTGAATAAAAGGAAGACCTAGCACCCATTCCAAGTTGTGAAAGTTGGTTTGTATCATGAGAACTGTTCTTCCGACCTTTGCAATAAGACTATGATATGTGTATGGTACATTTTATTGTTCTTAGTGCTGCTCATGAGTTACATATTTGCAGGAATGGGCAATACATGGTCTGGGGACAATGATAGTGATATGATGAAGCAATTGCCACTGCTGAGATTCTAGTCAAGACTGGCTATATCAGCAAAGCAAGGGAGTGTTGCACAAACCCTCATTAAAGATGGAAGAGTGGTAACATGACTGAAACCAGGGGAACTTTATATATTCATTTTTAAATGTAGCATTTAATAATATTTATACTATTGGGAAGCACAACACTTACACCAGAGCTGAGGATACTTAATATTTTTAGGCATTCTTTAAATCACTTATAAATTACAAATTGCATCTCTTCTCTCTCTCTCTCTCTCTCTCTCTCTCTCTCTCTCTCTCTCTCTCTCTCTCTCTCTCTCTCTCTCTGGGACATGAAGCATAAAGTTTAGTGGTTAATTTGTGGCACATGTACCTTTCATATCTGTGTGGATACAAAAGCTCTTTCCTTATTTATTTTAAAAATATTTCTACCTAAATTTCATAAACCTTTTGGAGAAAATATATATGTACTAGACATGACAGGGAGATAAGCACTGTACTTTGAAATAAAACTTTGCTGCTACATATCTGAGTGGAACTCAGTCATTTACAGGCTAATCTCATTATACTAAGACTCTCTGCCTTACACATTACCAAATCTTGGAAATCGCATACTCCCTGAGATTCGGGCCCTGCTGGTCAGTAAGGTTCTGTGAGGTCCCGGTAATTGCTGCACGATGGAGTGAGTATGGAGAAAAATAATAAGAATAGCTTTCTGTGTGTACCCGCCTCACTTAACCAGGGTCCCGATCCGGTTGGGAGTTCCCACAATTAGGGCCTATCTTCATGGGGGAATGCGGAGTGGCCTGTTATATGCTGAAAAGTTTCTTATTTCTCACTTGAGCAATCCTTCCATCCAGTGTGAGATGTTTATTCTCCTGTGGGAAGTGTCAACACTAGTTTTTGGATCGTTTAAATTTGTTTCTGCTTTGATGATTGACACTCCCGTTCCTGTCCCCTTCCCTGCCCTTTTTTGGCAGCCATCATTCAACAGTCCATGACAACATTCCTTTTTTGCAGTTAAAGAAAAGTAAGCAACATAGTGAAACAGAAATGCATGTACTATTTCAGTAATTTAATATTTTATATTATATATACAGGCCATTACCAACAATTTTCTGTCAATCAGTATTCAGATGTTCATACTGATCAAAAGCAGGAGAGCATCGTAGAATTGAAACAAAGACCTCACTGAATGCTTACATCCCATCGATTCAGTGTGACATCTAAAACAAGGAACCAAAAAAGACCTACAGGGTGACCCGTAAGTCCCTACCCTGCCACAAAGAAAGTAGGACTCTGCTGGGGGAGAGAGGAAGTGCTCCCATTGGGCTGCCGGACAGAGGGGCGGGGTGAACTCTGTGCTGGGAGAGGGAAGAAGCACTCCCATTGGACTGCTGGGCAGAGGGGTGGGGTGCGTGTCCATGGAGAGGATGAGTAGAGATTTACGGACCACCCTGCATTTGCCTTGTATTATGGTGCATCAATTTGGGAACCAATAAAAATATCAGACTCACCAAAAGTATAGAAAGGGGATTCTCCATTGTTCATTTTAAGCTCACACATGTCTCAGGGTTGCTACCTCTCATAACCCAATCCACAGCTCTACTTCTGTGTGAACAAACTGTCTACCTGGACTACAGAATGGATTAATTAGCAGCACACCAAAATTATTATTATTATTATTATTATTATTATTATTATTATTATTATTATTATTATTATTATTATTATTATTATTATTATTATTATTATTATTATTATTATTATTATTATTATTATTATTATTATTATTATTAAATTTGTACCTTGCCTTACTCGCACAAGTGTGACTCAAGGCAGCTTCCAATACAAACAGCATTCAAAGTAAAGGTAAAGGTAAAGGTTTCCCTTGCTCGAAGACCAGTCGTATCTGAAGACCAGTCGTGCAGTGCTCATCTCTCTTTCAAAGCGGAAGAGCCAGTGCTGTCTGCTTCTGCAGACATTTCTGTGGTCATGTGGCAGGCACTACTAGACACCGGAGCGCACGGAATGCTGTTACCTTCCCACCGAAGTGGTCCCTATTTATCTACTTGCAATTTCTTGCTTTCTAACTGCTAGGTTGAGAGGAGCTGGGACAGAGGAAATAAAAGTATCATCATTCCAACCATCTTCTTTTCTATGCCAATTTTGCAGCAAGAAAGCAGTAAGTGACTTTTTTTAGGATCTACAAATTGAGGGCCATTTTTACCACCACCACCACCACAGCCTTTAACAAGCCCAAAGGGAAATAATGGTAGTCAACTAATGGTTTACTATATTTCACAATCTTTTCCTATTTTGAATAATTAGTGAAATTTCGATTCTTTCCCTCTGACTAGCCTAATAAGCAAACAGCTCTCCATAACAAGATAAATTTTAGCCCAGTTCTAGTTCTTGTAGTTTCTTTAAATTCCTGCTGTTAAATTGATACCCAGGCACTCCTGAAAAATAACCGTGTATTAGGTCAAAGCTGAGTGAGCAGCTTTCCCAGAATTCTAGACCAGGGTTTCTCAAGCTTGGGCCTCCAGGTGTTCTTGAACTTCAATTCCCAGAAGCCCAAGTCAGCATACCTGCTGGTCGGGACTTCTGGGAATTGAAGTCCAAGAACATTTAGGGGCCCGAATTTGAGAAACCTTGCTGTAGACTGATGATAACTGATGATAACCCCAGAGTATATTCTATACACAGTTTTATATATGATGTCCGAGCAGATTACATAGTTAAGATCAAAGAAAACTAAGGTCCTGTGGCATGGTGGAGAGGTTCCTCATGGTTCAAGCCCAATGACTCATACAGCTGTTTCTTATATATATATGTATATATACACAGACATTTGCAGTCTAGTGGCCCTTCCACAGAATTCATCAGTAAATTTATTAATGTTCTAAAAATAATCTTAGGTATTCATAATAATGTAGCCAACAGCATAACAGGGTCAGCTTTTGAAACAAGAATGACTGGACCTTTAACGTGAATTTTCAGAAAATTAATGCTTCACAGTGGGATTAATAATTCCTGAGACATATCCATCATAAAAAACAAATGCATATTTTGCAGCTCTAAGGCATGCACTATTTAACCATGGTTTGGTTTATTTGGAGCACAGAGACTCTGGAATGCTAATTAGTGTTCTGTATTGGCTTCCGAAGTGTCAGGTTATACCTCTCCTTCTGGGCAGTTGTTGATTATTTAGTTGTGTGGGTTTTCTTTATGTTTTCTAATTTTATTTTGCTGGAGTCAGATAATTTCAGAGCTGAAGCATTATAGAGAGACTTGCACTGAACTTTTGCATGAAAAACAAAGCTGCTTTGGAATCCAGCTCACAAGAATGGCAGCCCCACAGCAAATGTTTTCACATGCTGGCCCTCGGGCAGTTTGAATGCTCAGAGGTCCATGTCCTATAAAGAATGCAGTGGTGCCAGATGCTGAGCCAAGCGCAATGTGTTCCACACGTTGTTCGGAACGCAGTCCTGCCCTGGGCCCTTGAACACTCAAAACACATGTGAGCAACCATCTGAGCCTTGGCAACAGCAGAAATACTTTTGCTTTCTTCACCCCACGGAAGGGTACCGGGAGTGCTTTCAGGCTTTGGTCATGGTGGCCTTTCTCACACACACCCGTTTTACCACTAAGACCATTTCTTAATCATTATTTAAAATACAGATCTGCCACTTCTCTGTCTGATATACAGGCTCCCATGGTGGATATCTTTTTAAAAACAACTTAAAACTTTCCTATTCAAGGAAACCTTTCATAACATTATACCCTTAACAATAAACTAGCTGATTAGTTGATCCACTGTGCTCACAGATGCCATGTTTTTTAACTTATGATGTACTTATTTGTTTGGGTTTGTGTGTGTGTGTGTGTTACTAGCTGATTACCCGGCTTCGCTCAGGTTTTCATTTCTTTAATGTAGGCCAGCCTTTCCCTCTTGGAATCCTCGTGGGGTGTATGTGGGTCAACCCTGCCTCCTTTCCTCCATCTCTCTCTTCCCTCACCCGTCCCGCTTCTCCGTCAATGGTCATTTACCACCCTTATCCTTCCCATACAATGTATCTGGCTAACTGGTGAGAGAGCGGCACGCAGCCGTTGAGGAGCCACCAGACCTTCCTTCCCTCCTCAGCTTCTCCCACCATGGCCGCCACCTCAGCCATGGAGGCTGGGTGGCCATTTCCTGAGGGGGCGGCCTCCTCCGCGGCTCCTATGCCCTCTCGGCCTTCTCATGGGCTTCCATCGCCAATGCAGTGGCGGCCCTACCAGGCCCCCCATTTGCCTTCCATCTACTGTGAAAACTATAGCTGAGCTCAGAGAGCTACAGCTGAGCTAGTCAGATGATGTCACAATCTCAACCTACCAGGGACTATGACATCAGCTCAATTACATCACTGGGAAACACACACATTGTATATATCAATTGCTTTCCAATTTTGGGGGCGTATGCCCCCCACAGGGCTTGTGACCCCCCCCCCCACAGTGCTGATCTCTCTAGCCCAAATTCCAGCAGGATTGGTCCAGGGGCATGGAAACCTTTCGAGCACATACAAGACCACTCCTCTGTTTTATAGATATAGATTTTGTAACTTGCATGTGCCCCGCCCAGAGTGGGAAATATTCCAAATGGGTGGTATAAAAATGCAATAAAGAAATGAGAACAAATACTGAACACAAGTAGCCAAATAGCAATGTGTATTTATTAAGGTTATGGGGGGAAACAGGGATGGGAAATGCATGCTCCCCATGAAATTGGGTACCATGAAAGTAGAACAAAGGCAAGGACTCACCTTCATCCTAAGGCCCCATTCAGTTTCAGATACAATGTTGGGAGCTGTGTTCAAGTGATGGGCAGGGTGGGTCCAAAAATGTCAGCCTGTTTGAACTTCAAACTCTGCCAGTAACTAAGCTTTCAGGGAAGCATTTTGACTTTTTAAAAAGAGGAAACATCTACACAAAACCTGAGAAGCTTTGATAGATTCTTCTTCTGTGTCTACGCCAGACATGAAACTGCCAAAATTTATTGTGTGAAACAGAGGAGGGTGTTATCTGCCTTGCTGTATTGTTTTTAGCCAAACCTTTTGCCAGATTTAATGGTTTTAATGTATTTCCTCCATTTCAATGTAATTACAGTGGTGTTGGTTTACTTGATTGTATGATACTATATTTTTTTAAAAAAAAGTGGTTTTATGTGTTTTCATTCTTTTAAGAAGTTAATAAGCTAACTTGACTGCCCCTTTTTTGTGAAAAGGCAGAGTATAGATGTAATAAATAAATCTGGAGACAGCCAGATAGCTAGATTGGATCCCCAAAGGGTCCTGATTTGGGCCCAGCGATGGGGGTTCCCTTTGCTGCCTTACACATTTATCCATTGCAGGTCTGGCTCTTCCAAAGTCCCATGGTGCCTACAAGGAAGAATTAACTCCCCAAGTTGCCTGCACGTTTATGTGCAAATGTCTGTATATAAAGTAGAGGTGGCTTTTAAGCAAAGACAACCAACAGCCTCACAGGGAGAATCTAAATTAGATCTGTTCAGAAATATCATATTGTTGGGATATGTGGTTGCGCAATGAAAATGGGGCAATTATTAATGTTTCAGTTGCTTGCAAGTTCTCACCAAAAAAAAGTTCCCCTCACACCAAGCATGCTTCCCAGCTAAGCATAATTATTCAGATCAAAAATCTGATGTAAAAGAGAGAGAAAATATTTACTCACTATATGGTCTGAAATCTTAACAAGTTTTTTAGAAGATGATAAAGATTTAGATTTGTTTCAAAGAAAAAATAAAGAGGATTTTTCTCTATCACAGCCACGTGGCTGGAAAAACATAGAAAAAATTCAAAATGGCTGCATTTCCCTCAAGAATAAACAACTACCACCACCACCCAACAAAACAGGAAACAAGCTATTAGAATTAGGCAATCAAATTTAAGGCAGGAAGACAAAGGCATTTTCTGATTGGTTAGCAAACAAAACATGCAAGAAAGTTAATCTGGATAAGAGAAACTCCCTACTCCCAAGGATTATGTATTAACCCAGGCATTCACACACTCCGATCCGTGTGCCTAATCTGGCCTGTGCATATCATTAATCTGGCCCAAGGTGGCCACCCAGGCACCTCTAGAATCTCCCTCACCCCGGAAATCATTTACCATGGCAGCGGCGGTGATTGCACCATTTTCACAGCTTTTTCACAGTCTCTGTCACTTCTCAGGGCGATGGGAAGTTTTCAGAGCAATTTTGCTCCATTTGGATAATTTTCCAATGCTTCCCCACTTCATTTTGGCTGTTTGAATATGCCACTCAGCAACTTCCGGTGCCAGGCAGAGCTTTTGTCAGTGGCTTGGTTCCTAGCGTGGAACAAGGAAGTTGCCCAGTGGTGCATCCGAGCAGCCAAAACGAAGCGGGGAAGCATCAGAAAATTTTCCAAATGGAGCAAAATTGCTCCAAAAAGTTTCCTGCCACACTGGAAAGTGGTGGAAGCTGTGGAAAAAGCTACAAAAACAGTGTAATCGGTGGCATTGCTGCCACCAATGATGTCAAAAACGTAAGTCCAGGGAGTAACCACATCCCTGGCCCCTGGCGGGGAGTGTCAGGGCAGGACTGGCCCCTGATAGGAAAATGTTGCAAAAGCCTGTATTAACCATTTGCATGCTGAATTGCCATACACCAACACATATCACTGTTATCTTGGGACTCCTATTGCTATTTCTATTATAGGGAGATAAAATAAAAAGTCAGAAATCATTGTAGCTGTTCTTTGAAGGCTTTGAAATTCTCCTTGTAAGGTCTGTTGCACTCATATTTAATATGAGCTTACTCTGTTCTCAACTCTGGGAGTCAAATGTGGATACAAATGCAACTGAAGATCAACAATACAGTAAAACCTTGCATAAAGAGCATCTCGCTTAGAGACTAACTCACTTAAAGAGCAGCATTTTCTCTGAATGTTTGCCTTGCTTAACAACTAAAACCAAACAAAAACTCGCTTAACAACAAGATTGGGGTTTGCAATTCCCCCCCCCAAGTCACAATTGGTCACTTACAATGGTGTTTCGCTTAAAGAGCAAACTTGCTTAAAGAACAATACCGTGGAACACATTATGCTCTTTAAGTGAGGTACCACTGTATTTGAATTTCTGAGCATTTGATACAATTCACACACAAAAGAATTGTGTCTCAAAACTGTGTGCATTTGAAAAAATACACTTGGGAACAAGAATGTGCAGAAACACTGACTTATCTAGAGATCAATGTATATAAGAATATGTATACTTTTTTAAAATTAAGGTAGAAAGACATATAGAATTCAATTAGGCACACATTTACTGATGTAGCTCACAGATTTAGCAATTACATCACTGGCAGTGAAAGTTGTGACTGGAACATGTAATGTAATTCCAACACAAATCACAGTCCTTGGTAGGAGGAAGACAACTGACACTTCATCTCTGCCTCAACAATAGGCATGGGAGGGGGGTCCCTGGTAAACAATATGGCCTGGGATGGGGATGGGTTTGAAATTGTACTTCCATCAACCCAAGAGTTGATACTGTGGTACCCAGAGTTCTAAGTTGCAACACAGTGGGTATCATCCATTTAAAAAGAAAGGATGAGATGTTGCAGTATCTTTACTGAAACTGGTATTACAATAAGGGTCACATCTTTGATATTGCAATTGTGAAGGGTACACAGATAATTATTCTGAGAAATAACTGCCTCAGAAGAAACAGAGCTGTTTGCTAAGTTACCAGTTAACGTATGAAAACAGTGTAAAAAAAGTTGCCCTCTTTTGGAAATATTTCACTCTATTCCTTCTATACATTTGAAATCAAATGTGTAGTTCTTACAGAACAAACACATCTTTATTGGAAGGCTGACCATACATGAAGCTGTACAACAGCCAGATTAGTCGGTTGATGGTATCAGAAAAGACAGTCTTGTCCTCATCTTCATCACAACATTTTCCATATGAAATATACTCATTCTCAACCCTTTGCCTGTCAGTTCTCAATTCAAAATATAAAACTTACAACATTTTGCAACCTCCACTTACCTCAGGTGCATTTTATTAAGCAGCAACCAGGGTGAAACTTACCATATCCGGCTCAGTTGTACAAAATGAGTTATTTTTAGTCATGAGCATCTTGGGAAAATGCATATAGGGTATAAAGTGGTACCTTCGCTTAAAGAGCATAATGCGTCCCACGGGATTGCTTTTTAAGCGAGTTGCTCTTTAAGCGAAACACTTGGAAAGAATGCTGCCACTGCCATTGTAAGTGACCGATTGTGACTTCTGGTGGCGGTGGGGGGATTGCAAACTCCGATTTAGTTGTTAAGTGAGTTTTTGGTTGGTTTTAGTTGTTAAGCAAGGCAACCATTCAGAGAAAATTCTGCTCCTTAAGTGAGTTAGTCTCTAAGCGAGGTGCTCTTTATGCGACGTTTTACTGTACCAGTATGAAGGAATAATATAATTTGCATGGTGGAGAAGAAGAAAAGTGGAGCACCTGCAACCATCTGTTCTAGAAATATTCTGGAGAAATTGATTTACTTTCTTTGATGGCCTTTATTTTAATTTTATTCCTTAAGTATGATAATCCACCCATTTGAACAGATTGGATTTATATGATGACCAAGTATGGTTCTGTATCATTTCCTCTCTCTTCTTTATATAGCAACTCCACCAAAATCAGTAATAGTCATGTATTCTCTTGTTCAAGGGCTTTGAGGTGCCTAAGATAAATTTCTCAAACACCTTTTTTTTTTCAGATTGTGTTTGAGAAGGTTACACACACTCCCAATTCTGCCACACACAGTCACATTATATCTTCCAAGCTCTGCATTACTGGGTGACTTTGGCCACAATTGCATGGCTCAGAAAAAAAAGTTTTCAGGTTACCTTAATGGATGTGCCATTCAAATCATTATTAACATTTCAGTGGAAGGTGCTTATTAAGAAGAAGGCACCCTAGAGTGCCACTGTAGTGAAAGGACAAAGGACAGTTAATTAAATCATGTTAACACCTTGCCAGATGGTTTCAGTGTTATGCCCATCTCATGCCAGAGCCAAATTTATGGTAGTAGGTTTCCCCCTCCCTTTTTGTTTTCAAATGCTGCTCATACTAGTTTGAACTAAATCAGCTAAAATATATGGGGAAGGGAGAAAAACAGATTGTACTGAACCACACTCTAATGCCAGTATTCAAATTATAGATATTTGGTATGCCCATTAAAACACTTTACAAATCAAGCCGAATGATTGCAAACTTACCAGTTCTGCCTTGTCGATTAATTCAGTTTCACAGGACAGGGGGGGAAATGCTACACTGTACTTAGAAGTTTTATAAAACTTCTCCAGCCACAACTCGTGGAGATAAACAGAGAATTTGGGAGAAGACAATGGTTCCCAATCTAGGCCTCAGAAATTCCTGAGTAAGACAAGGTTGCATTTTGTTACCCTGCTTACTCAACTTATACACAGAGCACAGAATACGCAGTACAGGGTTGGACAAATCACAAGTTTGGATCAAAATTGCTGGGAGAAACATCAACCATTTGAGATATGCAGATGATACCACCCTAATGGCAGAAAGTGAGGAAGATCTAAAGAAAATCCTGCTTAGGTTGAAAGAGGAGAGTGCAAAAGCTGGCTTGAGACTCAACATCAGGAAAACCAAGATAATGGCAACAGGCCCTATCACTCCCTAGAAAATAGATGGGGAAGAAGTAGAAGCAGTGACAGACTTTACTTTTTTAGGATCTAAGATCACTGCCATGAAATAAAAAGGCGACTGATTCTTGGGAGGCAAGCTATGAGAAACCTAGGGAACATAGTTAAAAGTAGAGTCAAGGCAATGGTATTCCCGGTGGTAATTTATGGGTGTGAGAGCTGGACCATAAGGAAAGCAGAGTGCAGAAGAATAGATGCCTTTGAAATATGGTGTTGGAGGAGAGTTTTGAGAGTACCCTGGACAGCAAAGAAAACAAATAGGTCGATCTTAAAATAAATCAACTCTGACTGCTCCTTAGAAGGACAAATAGTAAAGATGAGACTACAGTACTTTGGACATCAAATGAGAGGATTCACTTGAAAAAGCCTTGAGGCTGGGAAAGGTGGAGGGCAAAAGAAGAAGAAGGGGTCAAAAATGAGATGTCTAGATGGTATTGTAGATGCAATGGGCACAGAGCTGGGCGGGTTGAGGACGATGGTGGAGGACAGAGGTGCCTGGCGGGTAATGATCCATAGGGTCGCAAAGGGTTGGAATCAACTGTGTGACTGAACAACAACAATGTAGGTCCTAGAAGCCTTCACCATTAGCTGTGCAGGTCATGTTTTCTGGGAGCTGTAGTCTAAGAACATCTGGGGCCACAAGGTTGGGAACCACTGCTTTAGAACAAATGGCTATTCTGTGGTCCTCACAGGTGAGATGGTTCCTCTAGTCCAGTGGTTCCAAATGTGGAGCCCTGGCCTCACAGGGGGACTTCAATTCCCAGAAGCCTAAATCAGTACATTGATTGAGCAGTGCTTTGGGGAATTGACTTAGACTTCTGGGAATTGAAGTTCAAAAACCAAAGGTTGGGCAACACTAATCTAGTCCCTGAACCCAGAATAGATGAAAATGAAGCTCAACCATAACTCCAAGTAACTCCATTCATGTTTTATTTATAATGTGGCACCATTTGAACCTAACACACTTTGCCATAGAAGTGTGATTTTGTTTATTTGACAGCAAGTGGGGAAATCCCAAGGAAACTGCAACTACCCTGGAATATTGAAGCCTTCTCTGAATCCCCATGTCTGTGGATTGCCCATATTTAAAGCCATTTTCTCTGTGTTGCTGCTTTTATCACTCCAGGCTGCACCCAAATTCACACAACAAAGTCGGAAAGAGCAAACCCACAAGTATATTAATATTTCAAACTATGCACATACAGAGATTTGTGAAGAGAGGGGTTTTACATTACAGTTCTAATAACTACAAGTAAGCTCAATATTTCCCTTAGTAAGAAACTCACAAATAGCTGACTAGCAGTTAATCTCCTTCAAACCATGGTTCCCTCACTTAAAGATTGTGCATACAAACTGAGTCTGTTTTCTGAAAATGAGTTGGCAAAGTTACATAAAGCCTAAGTGTGCAAATATGTAAACATGCAATACAATACAACATAGCAATGCTGTCCCCTACCATATTTGTTTTCAAATACAATTCAGTATGTAATGTTACATCAGAATTTTTCTGAAATGGAGTATTGCAAGTCAAAATAATATGAACTAGCTCGCCCCCCCCCTCCCCCTGAGATGCAGAAACTTTTATCTTGAAATGTGACACAATATAAAGCTTTCTATACATAGTTAATGATGTGTCATCAAGTTGGAACTGACTTATAATGGCCCTAATAGAGTTTTCAAGGTAAGTGAAATATTTAAAGAGTGCTTTTAACAGATAAGATAGAGATAAGATAAATCTTTATTGTCATTGTCCCCTTGCAGGAACAACAAAATATCTCGGTTGCTATATATCAACTCGAATAAGGCATACCCCTTAATTTAAAACAGCTACAGAAACACCAATTAAGATAGTACCATACATTACAATTTAAAAATTTAAAAACTTCAAAACTTTAAAATTTCAAAATTTCAAAAATTTCAAAATTTCAAAATTTCAAAATTCTAAAATTCTAAAATCCTAAAAATTAAAAATCTAAAATTTTAAAATAAGATAAGATGACTTCAGAGCCCAGAGTTTCCATTTAAGGCCAAAATTGCTCTGGAGAAGAAACTGTTCTTGAGATGGCTCGTTTTTACCTTCATTGTTCTATATCTCCTTCCCGATGGCAGAAGCTCAAAGAAGCAGTGGCCAGGATGTGATGGGTCTCCTACTATATCTAATGCTTTTCTGTGGCACCTGATGGTGTAAATTTGTTCTAAAGTGGAGAGTGGACAGACGATGAAACTCTCTGCTGTTTTAATAATTCTGTGCAACATTAGCCTATCCCGATGAGTACTACTCCCAAACCACACACATAAGCCATAAGTGAGCATGCTCTCAATAGCGCAGCAATAGAAGGCAAGCAGCAGCTTTTGTGGAAGATGGTTCCACACACACCTGGTTAGTTTCCACAACTAAGGGAGAATTCAAACTCTAGCCTTCACAGTCTAGTCTGTTACTCCATCCACTACACCAGGAGTCAGCAAACTTGGCTCTCTTGATGTTCTTGGACTTACATTTCAAGAATCCCTGATCAGCAGGTGCACTGACTTGGGCTTCTGGGAATCGAATTCCAAGAACACCTGAAGACCCAAGTTTGCCGACCCCTGCACTACATCATAAAAACTTTCAGTAGGAATGATAGCATGGAACCACCGCTATGCAAGCTGAATAGAAAGCAAATGAGTGTAACAATACAAGATAAAACTGGCATAAAATATAGTCAAAGTAGTGAGGATACAGCAATTGTAAACCTACAAATGCATCCCTTGAATCTGTTTGCTTTATATAAGGTATGTACAATCTGTAATTAATTATGGCAAACATAGACCAACAGCCTATCAGGATTTTACTTCCTCCCCCTTTTGTATGTCAAAGGAGATATGAAAAAGTGTGACTTATGAAATATTTATTTTGCCCTAGGATAAAGTTTTTGGGTTGCTAGTAGGATACCAGTACCTAAGATACACAGCAGGACTGCTTTAAGTTTGCTCCCAATTTTGCCATTCTTTATGATCACCAGCCTATAATAACCGAAGAATGTGTGTCTCACTGGGCATCAAATAACAGCCATTGCATTGACGGTGTAAGAGAAGGAGGGATTCAAGCTTCATCTCCTGAGCATAAGCATTTTACAGAAACTACAACACTCCTACTAGTCAAGATTAAAGACAACAAACATGTCTGTGCTCCTTTTACAGAAAAATCAATATCATAAAAATTGTTCTATTTCACCTTTACTGATCTACTAGCATGTTTCTTGCCTGATGTCTTTTGTTTTGTGTATAACCAGGACTGCCAATAAGACAAGCAAGTGGGTTCACAAGCAAGTAAAAAATGATGAAGCTGAAGCTGTCTTATTGTGTGCACATCAGTGAGAAAGCAGGATTCTCTGGAAAAGACAATGATGATGCTGGGGAAGGTAGAAGGAAGCAGGAAAACAAGACCAAAGGTGAGAGGGATTGATTCCCTACCTAAGGGAACCACAGACTATAACTTGCAGGACCTGAACAGAGCTGTTGAGGATAGGACATGGTGGAGATATCGCATTCATAAAGTCACCATAAGTAGGAAACAACAACAACAACAACGCTCTTCCCCCCCTCAACGCAATGCAACCCATTTTCCAAAGCAAAGGAAGCTGTTGAGAAACACACAGGCCAAAAAAGCTCATAGACTCATTACTGCACAGATACAATTGTCTTGCAGCAACATGAGGAACACACAACTTCTAAGAGGAACAATCTATACCAATAAAACAAAGAAGTACATTTGATAGTCTTCAATGCGTTCCCCACGCCACCCTCCCCCCTGAAAATTTGCCCAGACCTACCTTCCGGGTGGAGAAGGTCAACGCGGAGGTCCGGAGGCCACAGGTGGGGCGCCAGCCCCACAGACAAGCAAAATGCCACAGAACTACCATCCCCAGCAGCCACTGCAACTCCCAGCGGCCACTGCGAGGCAGAGCAGCCAATCACGGAGGCCAGGCCGAGAGAGGGAGAGGCAGGGCAAATGCCGAGTGCCTGGCACAGGAATGGCCGCTGCCCATCTGGAAGACCTGGCCGGAGAAGCAAGGCTGCCGGAGGAGGCCGCTGCGCCCTGGCACTCAGGGCTGCGTGCCCAACATGCCCCAGGACGCCAGGACTGCCCAGAGGACTGGTGCCCATGGGAGTGCTCCACAGCACCTGGCTGTGGAGTTAAGGCCACAAGAGGCGGCCGCCGCACCCAACACTACACACGGACCATGGCCAGGACAAAAACTCCGATGGTCCTGTGCCCGGCGAGACTCCCCAGTGGCCCACCCACCCAGGCCCGGTACTGCCGACCTCCAGGCCAGGTACCGGCGACCTCCACCAGCCCCCCACCCCTCCCCGGGGTGAAGCCCGGGCAAAAATGCTAGTAAGAAATAAAAAGATGGAGGAAGTTAAAGCTAACAAATTATCAGCCTGCATTTGGCTACACAACAAAAGGAAAGATTCATTCAATCTGTGAAAGTTGGAGAAACCTAATGCTTCAGGTTTTTTAATACAGTATATCATTTAAGGAACTGCTGTCATTGCATTTCCCCCAGTGTTTTTGCTTCTTCATCTTCTACTTCTTACAAAGTGCTTCATTTACCTCAGAGCCTTCGTCAAAGCCTGTAAGATCTCATTCGCTGAAGCAACAGCCTGCTGTTTTCAAAAAAGTGTTCATTAGTCAAAGGGGAAACCACTTGTAAGGTAGAGGTCACAGCTTTACAGGACTTGAACGAGAAGACGGCTTCATGCTTTTTTATTCCAAAAAAGTGCAGAACCAGAAGAAGATGGTTATCCCTGTGGAACATTGCTAGCCAACGGTGATAACCATCAAACTATTTGTTAAAAATGCTGTATATACATGGTAATAAACAAGTCGCTGGCACTCCATTTTTGTAATCCAAATCAAATGTCAATTTACAGAAGGAAAGAATAACTCCAACTATGCCAGAAATTGAGACAGGCACATTCATATGCATGAATTGTTAGTGCTGGAGCTGAAGACTAGCATCCCAGTCTCTGGCAGAATTTGGTGTCTGGCAATCCAACTGGATATTGCCACAATCACAGTTTAGGGATGGAAAAATACTGATGATTTTTTTTCATTGATTTAAGATGTCTCAAGGAAATAAGACACCATAGAGAGGAATTTCAAAATCCTGCAAGATTCCTCCTTCTACCCAAGACTGAGAAATGACTCTATTTGTTCCACAAAAAAAGCTGTGTGATTTGTGATTTGCGCCCTTTCCCTTTGAGAAGTAAAGCACATAGTGACCCTTGCTTCAAATTCTTCATTACCATAGCAATTCATCTTAATTGGGGGGTTATTGAACAATTTGTACAATTTTGCGACAAAAAACCCCCCAAGAAATACAAAATAATTCTTGTTCTTGTGATCATCAAGAAAATCCTCATCATCCTCACCAGAAAGGAGAATGCTACAATTTATTATTGTGTATGAGAGGAAAGCAAATGAGGATTTGTAACCCGCTAGTGATGCAGAGGAGAGCTTTGTGAATACCCTGGATTGGCAAAAAGACAAACAAGTGGGTCATAGAGCAAGCCAAGTCTGTGAATGAGAGAGGAGCTGCAATGGCTCGGTGTTAAGATGCTGAACCTGATGACCAGAAGATTGGCATGTCAGCAGTTTGAGACCTGAGTGCTGCACAATGGAGTGAGCTCTCGTCTGACCCAGCTCCTACCAATTGTCTCTGAAGACAAAAATGTTGAAAAGGAAACTGTCCTACTTTAGGCACATCATGAGAAGGCAAGACTCTCTGGCAAAATAAAAGTGCTGGGAAAGGTAGAAGGCCGAAGGAAATGAAGAAGGCTAAAAGAAAGATGGAATAAGAAAAGCCACAAACTATAACTTGCAGGAGTTGAACAGAGCTGCTGAGGATGGGGCATTTTGAAGATTTCTTTTTCATAGGTCACCCTTGCTCGAAAGCCAGTCAGATCCAACTCTAGGGTTTGTTGCTCATCTCTATTTACAGCCAAAGAGCCAGCACTGTCTGCATCTGCAGATGTTTCCGTGGTTATGTGGCAAGCATGGCTAGACACCGGAGTGCACAGATTACTGTTACCTTCCCACAGAAGTGGTACCTATTTAACTACTTGCAATTTCTTGTTTTTGGTCTGCTAGGTTGGTAAGAGCTGGGACAGACGAGAGCTCACTCCATTGTGCAGCACTCAGGTCTCAAACTGCTGACATGCCAATCTTCTAGTCATCAGGTTCAGCATCTTAACACTAAGCCATTGCAGTTCCTCTCTCATTCACAGGATCACCATAAATCAGAGATAACTTGACGGCATGTAACAATAACAACAGAGATGTGTGCAACCAAATAACATATGGGACTTCCAAAACAAAAACAGTAATGCAAACAACACACTGCATGGCAATCAGAAAGAGTTGACCCTCAGGCAGTGGTAGGCATTTTAAAAAATCATACCACACTGTGGGTGTGGCCATGTGACTGGGTGGACACGGCCTGTTGTCCATGTGACTGCTCTTTGCTATAGAGCTATGAAAATAGAAGCCTCTTCTATTTTCATCACTGTATAGCGAACCTCTGAAGCCATTTCCCCCATGTCCAAGGCTTTTCCAGGGCTCCATTTCACCCCAAAGCACCTCCCCAGCCACATCAGAATGGCTGGGAATGTGCTTTTGGGGTGAAATGGAGTCCAGGAAAAGCCTTGGACAAGGGGGAAATGGCTTCAGAGCAGTGATGCACTGTAAAAAAAAATACTACCCACTCGGTGGGCATGGCTATCTGTGGGTGTGGCCTCACCCACACCCACCCCCCAGGAAAAAAAGAAAGAAACCTACCTTGCTCTTTCTTCGTGGAGATGTGGAGGAGTCCCAGTGCAGCCAGGTGCTGCTGGTGGGTCAGTCCCTCACCGTCCGGGCACGCTTTCACCAATGGCGCTGCTAGGAGGTGAGTGGGGCGGGTTGGTGGTCTGGCACTGACCTCCCCCTCCCAGCGCTGCCAGAAACACATCCCATTCACCTCACCCAAGGCCAAAGGCGCGTTGGAAGTGCAAAGGTGAAAGTGCACCTTTGGCCCTGGGCTAGGCGCATTGGAAGCATTATGCTGCTGGGAGGTGAGAGGGGCTGGGTGGTGGGATGGCACCAGCTTCCTCCTCCCAGCACTGCTGGAAACATGTCCCATTCGGTTCACCCAGGGCCGAAGGCACGAGGGAAGTGCGGAGGTGAAAGTGCGCCTTCAGCCCTGGATGAGGTGCCTGGGACGCATTTCTGGCGACGCTATGAGGGGTATGCAAAGAGATGGCCATAGCCGGTCAAGTGGGCGTGGCCTGGAATTTCCGCTACTGGTTCGCAAGAACCATTCAGAACCAGGCTCAGTACATCACTGCTTCAGAGGTTCACTATAGAGTGATGAAAATAGAAGAGGCTTCTATTTTTATAGCTCTATAGCAAAGAGCCCCCTCCAAAGCCATTTCCCCCTTCATCCAAGGCTTTTCCGGAGCTCTGTTTCACCCTGAAGTGCCTCCCCAACCACTCCGGAGTGGCTGGGGATGCGCTTTGGGGTGAAATGGAGCACAGGAACAGCCTTGGATGAAGGGGGAAATGGAGCCAGCCCCCTCCGAAGCCTCTTCTGGGGGGAGGAGGAGGTGGTGGGCAGGGCAGGGAGGTGGGTGGGGCCAGCCATTTTTACTACCGGTATGAGCGGTCTGGTCCAATCCAGCTCATGCCCATCACTGCCCTCAGGTCCCTTTTTTAAGCCCCATTCTTTCTCAAAGGAAACACACTCTGGAGAAGTATTGTTTCATTCTTCATTCTATTATTACATACTGTTTTTGGGTCTTCATATTCATTAATTCTATTCCCTTAGCCTGCCAAAACTACTTCTGAGTACGCAAAGCATTTTTTTTTCTGACAGGAGCAAAGGTGCAGTCAGGTAATTTTAAATTTTCTCCTGAGGTCTGGGGATGCTATATATAAGCACTTTCAACCATTATTAGGCTCACGTCTGTAACAAGTTTTGCAAATGCTGATTTTGATATGACGAGCAGGATTCCTAAACTGTGTGGAATCCCCATACTTGGGAAAGTTATGAGTCCCCACCCTACCCACCTCTGTTTCTCCTGCAGCTGTTAAAGGTACAAAAGTCCTGCAAGGAGAAGATGTGGGGAAGGATGGAAAAGAAAATATTTCACGGGTTGCACAAAACATCTGGGGGTACACATTCTGCGCCCCTGCATTACATGCAAAGGCTTTAAGAAGACCCAAACTTCTGTTTCCCTGTATCTAAAAAAAAGTGATTTTGAGTGAAATTAGTGAGCAGAATGATATTAATCAACCCTTTCCTGATCCACTCATGATTTACAGAATGAGCAAATAGGGCTTCCTGGAATTGGGATCTAGAACACGATAACGACACTTGCAGCCAACAGTCCAAAAGAGGAACATGATCCCTCCATACCTGTCAACCTTCCCGATTTGGCCGGGATTACACCGTAAATTGATGTCGATTGACGTCATAACCCAGCCCCCGCTGCCAAAACCCCATAATTTGGCAGCGGGGGAAACGCTTTCCGCGCATGCGTGGAAGGGTTTTTCCCCTTCCACACATGCGCGGAAGCGCTACGTCGCTTGCGTAAGGGATGCGCAAGCGGCGTAGCTCTTCCGCACATGCGTGGAAGGGGTAAAACCTTTCCACGCATGTGTGGAACACGACCTGCGCACAAGCGATGTGCGCAGGTCCCGTTTTTCTGGAGCTGCGGGTTGACAGGTATGGATCCCTCCTATACATCACCTGTCTTCTATCACCTGAAGTGACTGTCTCACACGTCACTAATAGTAGTGCTGTCCTTCACCATTTTCAGGTCTTCTTCATTACTGGGAAATTCCCTTATTACAGATCAGTGTTGTATCTCCATAACCTTTTTAAAATGGCACATACCAATGAGGTAAATTCACCTCTATTTTGGGCCCTTTCAGCCAATCTGCACACTTACATGCCCATTAAACAAAACAACACAAAATGTTTGTAGAGGCCAGTGTGTGTGACACAAATCATAGAGAGAAGTGCAAGACACTTTCACTAAATATATTTATTTTATTTTTATTTAAATTTAGAATCATATCCTGCCCATCTAGTGGAACTTTACTATTCTGGGCATGTACACTCATAAAAAAACAGCACCCACCCTGTTATGTATGTTAACTGTGTTTTCTGACAGGAGCAGAATGTATCTTTTCTCATGTATCTATTCTTATGCAAATAAGTGGATCAAAAATGTGCATACTCTGTTAGCCAATGGGCTTGTTGTATTATTGTTACTGTTTATAGTGTACTAGCATAGTTTGCCAGGCGTTGCTGGGCAGTTATAAACTGTGATCAGCTTTTGGGGGTTTTTTTTGTGGATTAAAAAAAGAACAAAGGGTGATATAATTTTTTTGAATTGTTTTATTTAACCAAATAATGTTTTAGTTTGTGGTTTTTTTAAAAAATAGTTGTACTGTAGGTAATAATTTTAAAAATGTGAAAGTACATGTTTTTTACATTCAATGTTTTTAAACTGTGTTTAGATGTCTTGGGTTTTTATTTGAGTTAAAACTCAGCACAGGATTTTACAAAAATCTTTTTATTTTATTTTATTGACATATGTTTGTGATTTGTGTTAAATTGTGATTTATTGTTATGTTTTTGACTTGCTTTTACTCTTTTGGCCTCTAGGTGGGGGCTGTTGAGTCTTTTTGAGTTGTTTTTACTATTCTGCCCTGCAGGTGGGGCTGCTAGGGGTTTTGCTTTCATTTCATGTGTTTTTTATCTCCTGGCCTCTGGGTGGGGCTTCTTCCAGTAAGTAGTCTCTTTGTTTCTTCATTTCTGTTCCGGCCGTCGTGGAGGGAGGACGTGCTGGTGAGTTGTCTGGTTTTCTTTCTTCTGGGGTTTTTCTTTGTTTTGCTTTTGTGGTGGTGGGCTGGGAGGTGTTTCTGTTTGTTATTTTTTATTTTTGTTTAGTTTTAAGTTGGTTTAATTGGTTTGATTATTTCTGGTTGTGTTTAATTTGTTTTATTTCATTGTTGTTTATTTGTGTAATTAGTTGTTGTTTCTTCGTGTAATTTGTGGGTTTTTTCGTGTTGTAGTTAGGTGTTTTGTATGTGGTTTTGTGTAATTGTGGATCTTTTTGTTTGTGTATTTTGTGGTTTATTTCTTTTTGTTTATTAATGGTTTTTTTAATTATTGATTTATTTTTGTGCTCCCGTTGCTTTTTGTAAGTTTAGATTTTTCACGCGTCGGCTTTCTCAGTGTTCTGCACACTCACGATGCGCAGGACGCTGGGACTCATAGTTTTGAGTTTGAGGTTTGCGTTCATGCGGCAGTTTTTTTTTAATGCGGCTCGATTTCAATTGGCCACAATGTGTTTCCCAACGTTCTTTTTGCTCGCGCCTCTCAGCCTGATTGGCTCTGGCGCGGCTCAAAGAATGTTGGGAATTGAAGTCCTTTTTCTTTGTTTGCGTTCATGGGGCTCCTGCCCCACTGGCACATTTCTCAACCCTGCAGTAACCTCCGGACCGGGTTCGGGTGAGTGCAGGAGGCTCGGTACAAGTTAGTATGGCCGGGTGCGGGAGCCTTTGTCACAATCCAACAGTTAACGCTCGGATTTATAGGTATAGATATAAGTCCAGGTTTTGCCCCATCCGAACTGTGTTCAAACCCCACTGATAAAGAGTTGAATTTCACTACTTCACTCGTCTGCTTCTTCATTCCCTGAACACGAAACACCCACAATAAAACCAAACTGGGGGGGGGGACATAATTTAGATAAAAACAATGTACATATACAATGTGCCATTTCTATTTTGAAAGTCCCTTTCCCCCTTATCTTTTTGTCTTAAACTCCTTGAAGGGAAGGGAGAAAGGACCCTTTTGTAAGATTTATTTCTTTGATGATTTCCTTTCCTGCCCAGTCCCTTATTGTAAAAACAATGCTAAGTTATATTCCAATTACTCATTGAAAAGGAAAAGATTCCTGTAACATATAGATTCAACAAAGAAAATAAAAATAATAAATAATAAAAGGCTGTGATGAGATGCAGAATTCATGAACATGTCTCAAAGAGACTTCACCAAAGAAGTGTGTGAGGGGAGCTGGGTTTTTATAGCCTCTGGTCTATGCATAGCATGTTAGAGAATTCCAACCTGCTAGTATATATAAAATATGAGCATCCCTAATAAACAGCAGCTGTACAATATGGCAACTTGGATTCTTGTGTGGAATATATTTTAAAGGTGTTTTTGGCACAATGCTTAGTACTGTCTTGACCAACACTTTACCAGATGTGTAGGATTACGGGAGCTATCTATCGGAACCTCTCAAGATTGTTCTTTACATTTGCAGCCACACCTGGTTTGAATATTGCAATCAGCTCCATTTTATTTGTATTCCTCCTCTCCATATACTGCTTTCCTACCTCGTTCATTTTCATTTCTCTGGCAACCAACACTTTTTTTTAAATCACTTAATACATTTTCCTCATTATTGGCATCTGGGTGACATGCTGGATCACAAACACTAAAAGACCAAATCAAGATTAAAAACAACAACAAAAAGAGCAAAAATAATTCCCATTTCAGATGGAAGAGCAGATGGTGCTCTTGGCACTTCAGAGGATTTAAACTGACCCTCTGCACTGAGTTTCAGAAAGAAAGACTATCACTACTGACTGGGAAACACTAAAGGGACTTCATTTTCCCAAGCAATGTACAGTAGCATTTTGTGCTTCCTTATATTCTAAATTGTGCATTGCAATGGCAAACACTATATAAAAACACATATACATTCAATTAGTCCTTACTGGAATAAAGGCATGTAGCAGATCAAGTGGCTAAGACACTGACTGGAAGGCGGGAGGTCAGCAGTTCGATACTTGAATACTGCAGGACGGAATGAGCTCCCGTCTTTGTCCCAGCTCCTGCCAACCCAGCAGTTTGAAAGCAAGAAATTGCAAGTAGATAAATAGGGACCACTTCGGTGGGAAGGTAAATAGCATTCCGTGCACTCCGGTGTCTAGTCATGCTTGCCACATGACCACAAAAATATCTGCAGAAGCAGACAGCGCTGGCTCTTCAACTATGAAACAGAGATGAGCACTGAACCCTAGAGTTGTATACATCTGGCTTTCAAGCAAGGGTGACCTTTACCTTTGACGGATGTCCAATTTGCCCCGTAAGCTTCTGACTTGATCTTTGTTTAGGTTTATAACATTATGTATGTGTTTCTGATTCTCAGTGAAAAATTCAGTTTCTGGAAAATCAGGGAGCACAAACAGCACAATCACTTTATAGGCTGAATTTAATTTGAGAAGTGCAGAGCTGGAAGGGGCCCTATAGATCATCAAGCCTAGCCCATTGCAAGGCAGCACAGTGGAGAATTGAACTTCCAACCTCTATAACTAAGCTATCCAGCAGTTCTAATTTTAGAAGAGCAGATCTCAAAGGAGCCCTATGGATCACTTAGTCTAGCTCCTGCAAAGGAGGCACATAGTGGGGAATTGGACTCTCAACTTCCGAATCCTGTTGGATTGGGGCCGTGAAGCGGCCCTTGAGGTCCCGGAGGAGACTGGTCGAGTAACGACACGAGGCAAGATGGAGCGAAGACCAGTGGTTTATTGAGGGAAAAGCATCGTCATATATAGGAATTCAAGGCAGCGTGTGATAGAATTGTCATCTGACAGAAAATCATATCACCCATTTACCCGGGTTAATGGGAAATCTCTCTTGGGGAAGTTAATTAACTGGGGCAAACACTGACAGGGGAAATCCATTGTTCGGGGCTTACACCAAGGTAAATATGGCCTCTATTTGCACTAGAGCTTGGGCTGATCTGTGAGTCAGTAATTGCCTAATACGTAACGGAGGTTTAGCGATTTGCTTCCTTCAGCAGAATCGCTGGTCAGGTCAGATGTGGGTGAATCAACCCTAGGATTATTAATCTGCCCCCCCCCATTTTCTGTGCCCGCAGAGCCCACGGGCCAGGAGCTTTCTCGACTGAAGTGGCCTCTGCAAGGGCCGTATTATGCCAATTATGCTAGCGGAATCCGCATCCCCCCTTTTTCTGTTATTTATGGACCTGACAGGCGACCCTGCGCAAGAGGGGCATCAGCTGATGTACGGGAACGACGCTTCGGGGTTCCCCCCACGGGGGGCATCTCGATAGCAGCAAGGGAATACATTGCATGAAACAGCATCCTGCTATGCCCAGTATGATCACCCCCACAACCACCTTGAGCATTGTCTGGAGCCACCCCCATGGGAGCCACGACCACAAGGAATCCCACCACCCTCATGAAGCATCCTCTTTGATGTTCTTGACCAGGGTGTGGAGGTCTGTGAGCTGGCTTTGTACCTAGTGGGTGTTGTCTGTGAGATTAAAGCAACACATGCCATGGACAGATTCGCAACCCAAATGATGTAACAACAGGGGATAATCGACAGCTGCTTGATTATCCAGTATGGCATGGCGAAGCTCTGTCTGCTCTGATTAAGCAGTGCTATCGCCGAGGAGGTGTGGTTGATGGTTTTTGCCAGAGCGCAAGCCAATTGACCAATTCTCTGAGCGTTGCCTATGGCTAAACCTGGCACACTGAATATACTGACTGCTGCCTGGTTTTTCAGAACTGTGGGTCTGAATCCAGACTGCTTTCTGTAGCAAGGCAAGATAATGAGATGTGTCATTGATCTCTTACTGTGACCTGGGGTGATTCTAAGCTATCTCTGCAACTTCTGGCGTTGTGCAAATGTCTTTCTAGCACCTATGGGGAGGTGTGAAAATAAGCTGGGGATTACCGGCTACCGGGTGCTCAATCTTTGCAAGCAATGGGCCGGTGCAAACATGGGCCGGTCTGGCTTCCTTTGGTGGAAGCTGGCCGTTATTAACAATATACGATCCTACGTATACAGAAATTCAAGTGTCCCTTGCAAATCCCAACTGGAGCATTGTACAAGGCATGAATAAATAAAGAGCAACTACAGATAATAGCAATAGAAAACATTCAGCAGCTTCTTGAAGATGAGGCTTCCCTTCTTGGTGGGGTTTCTTGTGTAACTTGAGCTTGGAAAAGTCTTGTTTTGGGGGAAAGCATGGTCCTTAGAAGTAGCACTGAGTATGCAAAATGTTCATAGAATGTCTTTGGAGATGTAAGTCATAAAGGAAGACGGACAGCTGATGACATCCAGGACAGTGACTGGCGGTGACTTTGCAATAGCCGAACTTGGCATCCGGGCCTGATTCTGGCCTCTGGGACCTGCATGGGGAAGAGACTTGTTTGGGAGATAAAAATTCTGAAAGAGTTAGTTAGTTTTTGCACTTATAGGATAGCAATTGCTGTGCAACTATGGGATGTTGTTCCCCCCCTTTCTGTTTGTTTGTCAATGTAGGATTTAAGCGTCCGATAGACCCGTTCCACAATCGCTTGTCCCTGCGGATTGTACGGAACGCCAAAGGTGTGCTTAATATCCCAGGTGGCTCTGAAGGTGGCCAGCTGCCTGGAGCTATAAGCTGGGGCGTCATCGGACTTCATGTGCCGAGGTTCACCCTTGGCCGTGGGAAAGGAGATGCTGCTCCACATGGGGAGCCGTTTCTCCCTTCTGTGCTGTTGCCCAAACAAACTGTGGGAAGTTATTGATGCAAACGTGCATGTACTGCCATTTGCCAAAATGTGGGACATGTGTGACATCCATTTGCCACACCTGGATGGCCTCTGTCCCTCGTGGGTTGACCCCCCACGAGGGCCCCCCCCGGTGCCCCTGCACGATGCAGACAGGAACGGACTATGCCTTGGGCTTGTGAAAGTGGCAGGTTGAACTGCCTTGCAAGTGCTTTGGCATTCTGATGAAAGAATGCATGACTCTGAATAGGAGTTGTGAGGAACAAACTCAGCAAGTTTTTGTCTGTCGTGAGAGTGATGTATGCTCCCGGTAGACTGTGAAGCAAATTCCTGTACTGGCTGTCAGTAATTAAGTTGAAGCGTTCTTTGGCAAAGGTGCGCAAAGCGAGGTTCACGGCTGCCAACTCTGCCCGCTTGCGGAAGAGTCAGGAGCGTGCGCCAAGCTTGGTCCTCTTGCCAAGTAAGAACCTAGTAACTGCGACCCCCATAAGTGAAAATTGCCCTAGCCCCCCGAAGGGGAACCAGTGACATTAATTCACACAAGGTGACTGTCTGCGTATGAAGCGAGACGAGTCTGGGGTTTTGTGGCAAACCTTGGCGCATGACGTGCCAGGCTTCCCTTGGGTAAATTTCTCATGAAGGCCCCCCTGCGCACATCCGCCCATGGCGTACGTGCACACTTTCACTGGAGTTATTCTTGTACACACTTTTACTGGAGTTATTCTTGTGCACACTTTTACTGGAGTTATTCTTGTGCTCCTGTGAGAAGGGTGCCAGATGCTGGCTTAGCCTTTTGCCTGTGCTTAGACTAGCAGTAAAAAAAGGAAGGGGTGGCCTGAAAATGCCTGTATCTGACTGAAGGTGTGGCCTGACTGCATTCTTAAAATGGTCCTAGGCCTTCCTGGTTACTGAGTGGCACTCTGCACATTCTCAGGAGCTCAGGGACTAATCCTCCCTTTGTGCTCTGGAGTTTGCGAAATGTGTCTGCTCACTAGAGAGGGTGCTGTGGGCCAGGTGCCATACTTAAAATGACCGACTAAGACTTATCAAAGACAAGCCAACTATGACGTGCCAGCTGTAAGGAAATAATACACAAAAATGAAAAGACACACAAGTTAAACATTTCCAGCAGGGAGTTCCACTGGCGAAAGGAGGAAAGGAGGAAAGACAAGTCAGAAGTTAGCACAATGAGAATGCAACAACTCTTATCAATCAGATTAGGTCAGATAATTAAGACTGCTGGCTGGGATCCTTCTTTTAAGGGATCCCTACCAGTAATTAACTCAGGAGCCTGTGAAAGGAAGCAATTTAAGGCTGTAGAAAGAAATAAATTGGTTACTATTAAGGCCTGGAGAGGAGTTTTGTTCCTGTAAAAAGGTAACGATTAAGCATTTTCTGAATATATAGAGCGCAAGAATGTTTGCGTGCTTTTTCCTGTGAAAGGGGTACAATGAGTGAGTTACTTTTACACAGATTAAAGTCAAATTACCAGAACAATATCTTTCTTAAGAGAATGAAGGAGAGTTAGAATGATTCTCAACCTGCGGCCAGATGTGGGTAAGTGGGCCAGATGCGGCCCATGTTGCTCTGCCACTACCTCCACCAAGCCAAGAAGGGCTGTGCGGCGCAGGAAGGGCAGGATGACTGTCCGGACCCCCAGAGCTGCCTGAGGCCCCGGAACTTGGCCCCTGACTTTAAAAGGTTGAGAACCGAGGTTACAAGATGATAACACAGTACACACATGAAGACAATGCAATTCTCTCACTCCTAGTGAGATATGTGACTTAAAAGCGCTAAGGGACATTCAAACACCTTGAAACACAGAGATGGGGGTTTGAGGAACACAGACGTAGGAAGGGGCCCCATAGTTTATGATTTAGTGAGGAAAACTCATAGAAGTGATTTTTGTTTTCAGATCGCGCTTCTGAAAAGAAAAATCTGTTTTCCTGAGTGGCACGGATTGCAAAACTGGTTTCCAAGAGTGGCTTAATCCCTTGACAAAGAAAAAAGTCTCAAGGGAAGAAGGGGGGTCACCCTGCCCTATTGCAGGTTAGGATCCCCCCCCTCCACCCTCCTGCTTTCGTTGCCCTTAAGCTGCTAAGCAGGCAAGGCAAAGGGGTTCTGTTCACCATGCTTTCTCAAACCTTAAATAGTTCCTGCACATGAGCAGAGTGCAAACTGTTTAACACATATTTCACAGTGACATTACCATGCAGTTACACACAAGGAACACTTTTTCAATCATACTGTGGTCATAGTGACAAGGCTTTTGCAATCATACACAGTTCTTGCAGTCATACATTCAGTGGTGCACCACGCATACACACATTTATTTACGCATTCGCACATTCCTCCCCTGATCTGCAGTGTTCTATCTTACACATGAGGAGATGACTTATACACAGCTGGCTATTTACAACCATCTGGGTGCTTCTACTTAGGGGTGAGTTTCTCTGGGCTACTCCAAGGCGAGACAAGTAGGTTCTGCCTGTGCCTTGGGAGAGCTCGGGGTACTATTGCTGGGATGGTTCCTCTGGCATAGCCAGGGCGATGGCTGCCTCCTTTCTAGCTGGGCCAGATTTCCGGATCTCGGTGCTGCCTCACGCTCCAGTGCCAGCGTGGCCATTTGGTATTAAGATCCGGACAACCTTTTGAAGATCTGCCTGGTCTAGATTGGCATTCTCTTCTAAGGTGTCTCATTTTTCCACACTGGAAGCAGGCGCATTGGGGTTTTGGCATTGCTCTGCACCTGAGTGTGGTAATGGGTCTGCTCTGGAGCCCTGCGTGGCCAGGGGCCGTGCAGATTTCTGTGAGCAGTGGGCGCTGAGCAGCCCTGCCTGAACGTGTGTCTGCCTTCAGATAGGCTGAACACAGCAGTTGGGCGCTAGCTAATTGTGCCACTGGCAATTTCCCCGTGAATGGATCTTCCTCACCCATGCGCTGAATGGAGTTCTTAATTGGCAGGGAACTTGTAACTGTCAGAGAAGCGCCAGGGCTTCTCATGCCATGAATTCCTTCAGTGACGTCTGCAGCTGCCACTGAGGGGATGCTCCCTACACTGCCCTGCTTAAGCTGAAATGACGGATAGAGACTCCTTGGGGCTGATGGTTCTGACTGCACTGTGGGTTTCTGGGTCTCTATCCGGACTGGGTCATCCTCTACTGAGAGTTTCCTACATTTGCTCCATGTGCGAGTTACGCCATCTGAAGCTCTCAGGGGTTGCTGAATGCAGACTCCTATCTGATCCCAGAGCTGAAGGGATAATGTACCTACTTCTGGGTAAAGCAGGCAGTGTTCCCTCAAGAACACCAAAAGCCGCACTAGTTCTCCACTGTGAAAGCTTATCTGATATACCCTGGCCAAGATTTTGAATTCATCCTCATGAATTCTTTGACTAGCGGACGGACGTTGCCGCTGAGGACAAGTCCCCATATTACCTGCGGGGGTCCTTTGAAGTCTCCTTCTCGGGACGAGTCGACGCGTCTGTAGTTCAGGCAATAGGTTTTGCGTGACGAATCTCTGGGTAGAGCTCGGAGCGTGGCCTGCCGCCACGGGCCCTCGGTGGCCTCTGCGCTGTCAGGGGTTCACAGCCGACCCTGAGCGGAACGCGTTTTTCCGTGCTGCAAGCCGCCGCGATAGCTGGAGCAAGCTGTAGGATGGCTCTCTGAGATGCCTCGCCACGTAGCTGTCTTCCCAACGACTGGGGCTGCCGCGCTGTCCTCCGGGGTGATTGGACATGGTTCTAGCGTAGAACCGGACCACGTTGATCGCTTACTCACGAGTAGGATCACATCGCAGGTCACCAGATGTTGGATTGGGGCCGTGAAGCGGCCCTTGAGGTCCCGGAGGAGACTGGTCGAGTAACGACACGAGGCAAGATGGAGCGAAGACCAGTGGTTTATTGAGGGAAAAGCATCATCATATATAGGAATTCAAGGCAGCGTGTGATAGAATTGTCATCTGACAGAAAATCATATCACCCATTTACCCGGGTTAATGGGAAATCTCTCTTGGGGAAGTTAATTAACTGGGGCAAACACTGACAGGGGAAATCCATTGTTCGGGGCTTACACCAAGGTAAATATGGCCTCTATTTGCACTAGAGCTTGGGCTGATCTGTGAGTCAGTAATTGCCTAATACGTAACGGAGGTTTAGCGATTTGCTTCCTTCAGCAGAATCGCTGGTCAGGTCAGATGTGGGTGAATCAACCCTAGGATTATTAATCTGCCTCCCCCCCCCCCCCATTTTCTGTGCTCACAGAGCCCACGGGCCAGGAGCTTTCTCGACTGAAGTGGCCTCTGCAAGGGCTGTATTATGCCAATTATGCTAGCGGAATCCGCAGAATCCACAACCAGATACCTAAACCACTGAACTATGCAGGCAGGACAGAAAAGAACCAGTAACAGTCTGCAGAGCTAACTGCTCTATTATTTTTATATTATAGGCTTTTTCAAAAATAACATTCTCCTGGGACTCTACACAGTGTTTTGTTCCCAACCTAGCAGTTCGAAAGCAAGAAATTGCAAGTTGATAAATAGGGACCACTTCAGTGGGAAGGTAGGCATTCCGTGGGCATTCCGTGCGCTCTGGTGTCTAGTCATGCCTGCCACATGACCACAGAAACGTCTGCAGAAGCAGACAGCGCTGGCTCTTCAGCTTTGAAACAGAGATGAGCACTGCACCCTAGAGTTGGATACAACTGGCTTTCGAGCATGGGAAACCTTTACCTTTACCTAATTGGCCGCAGGGCAGCCCTTGTACTAGTTTTAAATCCATGATTCCTATATCTCTTGAAGAGGCTTTTTTAAAAATTCCCCTTCAAATCCCAAATACTTTTACCACCTTGTCATTATTTAGTCAATCCCAGGAGATACAGATGGAAAAAATGGATCTCTCATCGAATTTGTCAGGAGCACCCATTCAAACTTTTTCAAAAGCAAAGAGAAATCTACGGCCCATAGTCTACTCTGGGGCTCTCACCTCGAGAGCTCATTTGAAGCTTTCCCCATAAAAGAAAAGAAGGGTACTTGTTGGATCATTCCTCAAAAACTCTGTAACATTGTTAGGGTTGGCAGCCGTCATTCCCACCTCCAGATACACTCCTGTACTCTAACTTTAAAAAAGCACCTACATGGATATTGAACCTAAGGTAGCGTTTTCAACCTTGGGCCTCCAGGTGTACTTTGACTTCAGTTCCCGAAAGCCCAAGTCAGCACACCTGCTGATCAGGGCTTCTGGGCATGGAAGTCCAAGAACATCTGGGAGCCCAAGGTTGAAAATCCCTGACCTAAGGCTTTGCAGAGCAACAAAATGGCAGCCTGGCTACCTAAACACAATTACAGTTGCTGATGCTTGTTGCAGTAGGAAGACAAGGGTGGGTGATCAGGGAAGGAAACAAGCTGTAATATTGCTGCTACATATGGTGAATTCAGACCACTGCACACACACATGCATGAATCCATGTGCATACACACACATTCACACTCGTATATACAGATACAGATCAGCACATTGGTGTGAATCACAGAGCCTTACTTTCTGTGGCTAGGGAAATTGTTACAATGGCTAAAATCCTGTTGCACAACTTTAAACCACGCCATATATGTGGTTGGACTAGGGTGGCCACTGCTATCTTGACCAAAGGGAGGAGATGATCAGCACAAAGGAAGATGTGGAGGAAAAGAAACCCCAAAAGGAGGCCATTCCCTTTTTTTTTTGAAGGGAGGGGGGTGAAAAAAAACATTTTGCATAAAATGCACATATTCTAAATAAGATAATACATGCAAATATCATCATAATTAGCAATTATTACCGTAATTTAAAATTAAATATATTATTGTTCACTATATTGCAGAAGACTGTGATCAGGTACATAATGGGACAGAGCGCAGAGAGAGGTGGGATGTAAACTAAACAAATTAAATAAGGCATATTGTTTAATACCTTGGAACCTTGGAGCAGGGATTCTCAACCTGTGGCCTGTGAGCCAGATGTGGCCCATGGTACCATTTCATGTGACCCCTCATTGACTCCACCACACCAGGAAGTGCCATGTAGTGGAGTATGGGCAAATGGCCATCCAGCCTGCAAAGCTGTCTGAGGGAGCATGACCCCACCCCTGGCTTTAAAAGGTTGAGAACTCCTGCCTTAGAGTCATTATTCAGCGAGGAGTCTGCACATTAGTAGACATCTCCATGATGACATTCCACACATGCAAATGGACTTGAGAAACCAAGCCCATTCGCATTTGGTTTTTTAGCCATTTGAATATCACGTCTCCCACTGGGTAGGCGGACCGTGACGTGTGACCCCTGCTTTCACCTTGCCCAAGGGATCCGACGGAGGAAGATTTGGTGAGTTTTAGTCCCAGCTCAACATCAATGACAAGAGATAACCCCCTGAAATGCCTTGTGCCTTCTGCATATATAGAAAAAAAATATATTCTTTAAAATTTCTAGTCATTTAGGGAGAATAAAATTCAGGCCATGGGCCGGTCATGTGGTCGAGCATGCCAGTCATGTGGTTCCTCCCACCCAGAAGTGGAAGTAAAATGCACATGCACATGCGCAGAATGCACCAGTGCATGTGCTGAACACTGCCGTAAATGACACACAGCTGTCATAAATGCATTTACGACAGCCACAGGTCATTTATGGCAGCGTCCTGTGCACATGCATGCACATTTACTTCTGTTTCCAGGAGCGGCGCAAATCGGATTACTTGGCACCATGGGCCATAGTTTGGGCACCCCTGGTCTAAGCAGTACTTACAGAATGTCCACTGCCAGGATTAGCCTCAGATCTGAAATCCCTCCAGAATTGACATGCCATGCCTTCTATCCTTTCTGCAATGCATCAGTAGTTTCTATCAGTGTGTGTGGTTTATGTCTTTTCTCAGAAAATGACCATCCAGGGCTGCAGCCAGAGGGCCGGGGGGGGGGCAAAACCCTCAGTGCTAACAGCCCACCCACCACCAACCCCCACCCCCGTGGTGCAAATGTTATATATGAGAGTGTGACGTTGTTGCCCCTCTGTTGTGTTCTAACAGTGTAACCTTCCACATGTGATATCAATGTATCTGAACCAATGTAACCTTGCCTATGAGTAACAATGTAACCGTCAGCTGTATCACTATAAACCCTGTAATAGGACGCGAGCTAATGACCACCAGCTGGCAGCAGCGAGCGTCCAAGCTCTCTTGGTTCAAACCCATCAAAGGCCGCAGCGCGGGAAGCTTCCCGCCGCTACCTACACCTGGACAAGAAGGGCGTGACCCGCCATGACGTCACGCGAGCAGTAGCCAATGGGCTATCGTGGAGCCACATTCAAATACGTTACTACCATATATATAGAGCTGTTCGTCCGCCATTACCTCATGTTCCCTCTGTCCACCATGCAATAAACCTGAGTTAACCCAGCCCTTGGCTGTTTCCTGTGTCTTGACTCTCATACACTAAACTGGCGACGAAGGTGGGATAATGGATCCCCATGGAGCCAGGGCACAGAGCGGGTTCAACATTACCAAACCGCAAGACTGGGAGCTTTTTGAGATGGACTTCCAGGCGGCACTGGTGGAACTCAAAGTCAAAGAAGACGACGAGGAAAGGAAGAGGGCCATCCTCACCCGCATGCTTGGGATGGAGACCAAGCGGACGCTGGTGGGCATTCTTGCACCGAAGAAGATGAGTGATTTCAAAGCCGGTGACATCATGAAACTGCTGCGTGAGCGTTTCCGACCCTCGAGGGCAATGTTTCCCGCTCGGAGCGCGTTTTGGAGGCGAGTCCAAGCACCGGACGAGTCGGTAGAAGCCTTCGTAACGGCTATGAGGGTAGCCGCCGCCCCCTGCAGAAGGGGTGGCCGGCGTCATCCCCAAGCACGGAATTCGACCCATTTTTTCGAAAGCGAATAGAGTTGTCATTAGAGAGGGGGTGCCTTTTGTGGGGCCAACGGGTGGTGGTTCCTACGTCCCTGCGACCGAAGGTGCTGAAGCTGCTGCACGTCAGCCACCCGGGAATCGTCCGTTCCAAGGCGTTGGCCCGGAGTTACTTCTGGTGGCCCCAGCTGGACGCCGACATAGAGCATATGGTTGGCACTTGTGAGGCATGTCAGTGCTCCCGACCGGAGGTAGCCCGTCTCCCGCATAGGGAATGGGACGCAGCAAGGGGACCGTGGTCCAGGGTGCACGTAGATTTTGCTGGCCCGTTCCGAGGGACCATGTTTCTCCTGGTAGTAGATGCATACTCAAAGTGGCTGGAGGTCATTCCGGTAAAGAGCACATCCTCCGCCACTACCATTCGCCAGCTAAGGAGGGTCTTTTCCACGTTCGGTTTACCCAACACTCTGGTCAGTGATAACGCTAGTTGTTTCACGTCCGCTGAGTTCGCGGCATTCATGGAGGCAAATGCAATTCGGCACATCACATCCGCGCCGTTTCACCCGGCCACGAATGGCCAAGTGGAACGGTTGGTGCGCACCACAAAAGATGCGCTGCGGCGCATGGGCTCGGGGGATCTAAATCACCAAGTCTGTCAATTTCTGTTAGCGTACAGAGTGACCCCCTTAGCGTCTGGATACTCGCCGGCTGAGCTGCTGATGCGGAGGAAACTGACCACGATCTTGTCCAGGTTAGACCCGTCGAGGGTCGAGGACAAAGGGAAGAACATAGGTTTAGCGGTCTCGAAAGGTTTCGGCGTAGGCGATCCTGTACACTGCAGGAACTATGCCAACGCAGGCCCAGTCTGGGTGCCAGGGACGATAATAGAACAGACGGGACCAGTGTCGTATCGGGTGGAAACTAGCACCGGTCTCCTCTGGAGGAGGCACGCTGACCAACTGAGGCACCGAGTGAGTGAGGGGCCGATCAGTGGGGCTCAGCAACAGGATTCAGCGATAGGGTTCTCCCCCACCCGTTTAGCCCAAGGGGGAGACAGAGAAGGACACCAGTCCAAAGCCAGGGGGGAAAGCAGTGATCCCGACTCATATCCTTTTGATACACCAGCTCTATCCGAGCCCGGGGAGAGGGAAAAGGAGTGTGCGGCCGCCGCTGCCGCTTCCCCCGAATTCGATTTTGATTTTGATTTTGCTAGCCGGGGGGGTTTTTTGGAGTGTTCCCCCACCCATCCAAGCGAGAAGAGGGGTTTTTCGTTAGGCCCCAGTGCCCCCGGTTCGTCCCAAACAAAGCACACACCTTCCAACAAAGCCGCAGAGCCGCGGCAAACCACTAACAAGTCATCCTCTCCCATTACAGGGCAGGAAGCCAGGGAGCAAGGAGGAGGGAGCGAAGCCGGGGCAGGGCAGCCCGCGCCGAGACCCCAGCGTGTTCGAAATAAGCCATCTTGGCTGAGAGACTTCGTCTCATCCTAGGGGGGAGGAGTGTTGTGTTCTAACAGTGTAACCTTCCACATGTGATATCAATGTATCTGAACCAATGTAACCTTGCCTATGAGTAACAATGTAACCGTCAGCTGTATCACTATAAACCCTGTAATAGGACGCGAGCTAATGACCACCAGCTGGCAGCAGCGAGCGTCCAAGCTCTCTTGGTTCAAACCCATCAAAGGCCGCAGCGCGGGAAGCTTCCCGCCGCTACCTACACCTGGACAAGAAGGGCGTGACCCGCCATGACGTCACGCGAGCAGTAGCCAATGGGCTATCGTGGAGCCACATTCAAATACGTTACTACCATATATATAGAGCTGTTCGTCCGCCATTACCTCATGTTCCCTCTGTCCACCATGCAATAAACCTGAGTTAACCCAGCCCTTGGCTGTTTCCTGTGTCTTGACTCTCATACACTAAACCCTCCTATAAATTTTAGGCAATTTTAGGCAACCAATAGGCGCCCATGAGGTGAGATTCAAATGTACTGCAAGCATATATAAGGAGCTGCGTCTCCGCCATTACCTCATGTTCAGATTGCATACCTTGCAATAAAGATGTGTTTGGCCCCCTGAATGCTGTCTACTGCGTATCAATATTGGAACATCAAACCCTCCTGAAAATCCCCCCCCCAAATCTAGAATCCTGGCTACGGCCCTGTGACCATCTTCACCATTTCATCTGTTTTTAAAAATGAGAGAAGGCTGATATGAAACATTTCCCTCTCCCTTGGCAAGTCCCAGTATTCTTTCCCACTCAATACTAGGAGGTGCCCCAATATTTCAGATGAGAGGCTTGGAAAGGCATAAGGGATTTTAGGAAGAGACCCTGGGAAGGTCACTAGCTCCCCCTTTCCACCAGTGGAAAAACACCACTGGGATAAAAGCCTTCTGTGGGAGGACACACCCTCCCAACCATGTAAGAACAAGTCCAGATCCAAGAGGAGGCATTTGTGCCCGTCATTCTTATACTATGCTTTTGCAGTCTTTTCCATGCATAAAATATACAGGAACAGAGATTTGGGAACAATGAAATCTAAAACAGGGACCATTTCAAACATATTTTGCAAGCCTCACTCTTACCAGCGATGTATTCCACCTTTATTTCCCTGCCATGTTTTTGCAAAGCAATGCAAATTTTCACAAAGAGTGTCCCTAAAATGTCAACAGTATTATTTTTTCCTTGTGTATTTTTCTGATGGCTGGGAATATGATTTTCCCCCTTCTTCTTCTTCTTTTTTTTTTTTTTGGTTGCTTATTGCCATTCACACCAGCTGCTGTAAAACTGCTATAAAAATACTCCCAGTACAGATCTTGACCGTAGATCACTGCACCTCGACCCAGCTGCAGATGGATGGAGCAGCTGGTCTAAAGAGTTGCTGTTTTTGTCTCTCGCGTGCACACACACATATACTCTCGCTTGTGATGCATGAAGCAGCACAGTTGCTCCCTAGCTTCAATTCCTATTCCGGCACAGATTTATGAAGTAATGAGCCCCCTACCAGAAGGGAAGAAGAGAATGAGGAACAAAGCTGGGGAGGGCAGTGGAAGAGACAGACAAAATTCTGGCACTTTTTCAAGCAAACATGCAGGAATATTCCTTGAATGTAAACAACAGTCGTTTAAGCTTCAAACATGTAACTTTATTCTTCTTACAAAGAATAAAGCTCACCAACAAGTGAGAGCCAATATTATTAACTAGCAAGACCATGAAAGGGAAGATATTATATCCCTCTACTCCCTCCCACCTTCCTTCTCCCCCCCCCCCTCTCTCTCTCTCTCTCTCTCTCTCTCACACACACACACACACACACACACACACACACACACACACACAGGTGGAGAGGAGAGAAAGACCATTGGTCTAGTAGTCTTTCCTTCAAGTCATTAGTTGAGAATGCTATTTTCTTTAATAACTAGGGTGTGTGGTTGTGTGTGAGCATTATGTGAAGAAAAAAATGAAATGGGCTATGTTCCATTTCTAGACTCCTAATGTATGAGACAATAAGGCCTAAAGATTCGCACAGATTGCCCACAAGACCCACTTGAACACTAGCAGCAGGCACTGGCCCAGCTCAGCAGCATCAAAGACATACACCATCATGCAGAGAAAAGTTATCAGAGAAAAGGCCTACAGCTGACCGTTGGTGTTTTGGCACATGAGGAAAAGACAAGTTGTCAGGGTCACAACACTTCCCATAGAGACTGCGGTGGCTCGGTGGTTAAGAAGCTCGCCTTGCTAGCTGGAAGGTTGGCAAGATGAAATGGAACATGGCCCATTTCGTGTTTTTTTTTTCACATAATGCTCACACACAACCACACACACCCCAGTTATTAAAGAAAATAGCATTCAAGACCTGAGTACTGCATGACGGAATGAGTGTCTGTCTCGTTCCCAGCTCCTGCCAACCTCGCAGTTTGAAAGCAATAAATTGCAAGTAAATAAATAGACTTTGGTGGGAAAAGATCTTGGGGACATGAAAGGAGCCTCATTCGGGCATCCCCTGAGCGGCATTCCTCCAGCAAAAATCCTTTCAACCCAGAAAGCACCTTTGTGTGCTTCTGACACGATAAAAAAACACTTCCCATGCTCCATCCCCAAACTACCATTTGTCATGCACCAAAATAGAGCCCTTTCAATTCAACAGCAATAGCAATTCCACTTTTATACTGCCCTATAGTGCTTAGTGTACTCTCTGGGCAGTTCACATGGTAATTAGCATTTTGTCCTCAAAATGCTGGGTACTCATTTTACCAACCTCAGAAGGATGGAAGGCAGAAACAACCTTGATCCCCTGTCAGTATCGAACTCACAATATTTTGGCTTCCATTTCTCCTGTTTCTACTGCTCCATGTTAATTATAATAATGCCCTGACTGATTGAAATCACTCTTATCTGTTTATATTTATTATATAATTTTATTTATTATTATGTGGGGGAATAAAAATCCTAGTAGTTTAGGATCTAACATAGGTTTACACAGAATTATAAATTTATATTTTTAAACAAGTTTTCAAATTGTATTCCATACATTGAAGCTTAGACGTGAAATAAGCTTCTATAATACTCAACCTACTCTCTATACAAGCATGTGGATCTTCTGTAGATCTTGAATGAAGATCCTAGTGAAGAACTTGAATTAATTGCTTGTTTATTATTGATAGTGACCAAAAATAACTGATACTTGGAAATCCTCTGTATTTGGTGGACTAGTACCAAGAAATTTAGATGATTAATTTAATAACTTTGGCTGGAATTCTACAGGGTGAAATTGTAGGGGAAATGTGAAATTGTAGCTAAATGTACCTTTATGAACAAAATATTGCAACATATTTTTAAAATATTCTCTGTATATTGACCACTTCACTCTACACACACACAAAGGCTCCCCCCACCCACTCATGGTGAACACATTTCAAGATATTTGTTGTTATGTATGAAGACTTCTGGGACACCCTGTATAACCACTTAAATGGAGTATTATTTCTTAGTGCATATGTGCAGGGTTTCATTGTACAGACCAAATGAAGGAACTTTCCTAGTTTTATTGAATAATGGGATTAATTAAATATAAATATTCGCTGGATCATGGAGAAAACAAAGGAGTACCAGAAAGAAGTCTACTTCTGTTTCATTGACTACACCAAGGCCTTTATTTGTGTGGACCACGATAAAATGTGGCAAGTCCTTAAAGAGATGGGAGTACCAGACCACCTCATCTGTCTAATGAGAAATCTGTACATGAGTCAAGAAGCAACAATTAGGACAGGATACGGAACTACTGTTTGGTTTAGAATAGGAAAAGGACTATGACAAGGTTGCATATTGTCACCCTGCTTATTTAATTTATATGCAGAGTACA
The DNA here is from genome assembly GCA_035047305.1 of Bradypodion pumilum. Lineage (NCBI taxonomy): Eukaryota > Metazoa > Chordata > Lepidosauria > Squamata > Chamaeleonidae > Bradypodion > Bradypodion pumilum. Next base: position 198,796,554 of record JAWDJD010000001.1, read on the forward strand.
TAATGTGCAATGCAGGGCTGGATGAATCACAAGCTGGAATTAAAATTGCTGGGAGAAACATCAACAACCTGAGATATTCAGATGACACTACCATAATGGTTAAATTGAAGAAGATCTAAATAACCTCTTGATGAGGGTGAAAGAAGAAAACACAAAAGCTGTCCTGAGACTCAACATAAAAAAAACCCAAGTTAATGGCAACCGGCCCCATCACTCCCTGGCAAATAGAAGGGGAAGGAATGGAAACAGTGACAGACTTTACCTTCTTAGGATCCAAGATCACTGCAGATGGTGACTGCAGCCATGGAATAAAAAGAAAACTAATTCTTGGGAGGCAAGTTATGAGAAACCTCGGGAACATAATAAAAAGTAGAGACATCACCCTTCCAACAAAAGTCCGCATAGTCAAAGCAATAGTATTCCCAGTATGGTTGTGAGAGCTGGACCATAAGGGAGGCTGAGTGCAGAAGAATAGATGCCTTTGAAATGTGGTGCTGGAGGAGAATTTTGAGAGTACCCTGTATAGTAAAGAGATCAAATAAGTCAATCCTGAAGGAAATCAACCCTGACTGCTCCTTGGAAGGACAGATATTGAAGATGAAGCTAAAGTACTTTGGACACCAAATGAGAAGAGAGGACTCACTTGAGGAGACCTTGATGCTGGGGAAAATCGAAGGCAAAAGGAGAAGGGGGCAGCAGAGGATGAGATGGCTAGATGGTGTTGTTGATACAATGGGCATTGAGTTGACTGGGTTGCGAAGGGTGGTGTGGCATGCAGTGCTCCATGGGGTCGCAAAGGGTCAGACTCGACTATGCAACTGAACAACAACAACAACCAACAACCAACAACAACAACAACAACAAATAAATAAATAAATAAATAAAAACAAATATTAATTAATGAATAGTCAGGGATTTTGGTCAAGAAGAAGGCTATGGAAATGATTCACTTGGGTTAATCACTGAATCAGAACATGCATAATTACAATACGCAAAGTGGAGGGAGGGAGTACTTGTAGGCCATGGCCAGCATGGTCCATTTTTTGAGTTCTAGACTCAGTATCTGTCCATTTGGCTCCTCAGCTATTAATATCAGTTTATATAGGATTGTTAATTTAGGCCTGATGGCAATTGCTCCAAATCTGTTGACCAACTCCCTTGCTGCTCCTACTGCTCCCATTGGTCTAATTTACTTAATTAATTTTTCAGTTTCCATCCCCCTCATGTTCATTTTATATCTGCCATGGAGAAGTGCCAGGAAGATGCTTTTTTGAAGTTTACCAAGACTAGTTTCTAGAATCAAGGTAGACAGATATCCAGGGAGTAACATGTATTTCCTGGACCTTTCCTGGACCTTGGAGAGATTCCTCACAGACCTTTTTGCCACCTCTTAACCCCACTCCCATTTTTTTAAACTTTAAAGACTTCTCTCATGGTAATCTTGGGGGTCATGGACCAAATTCTGGTTTGCTTTGGTTCAGTTTGGTGAGTATCATGATAACTCATTATTGATAATTACACTTCATCTCAAAATGTATTTTTTAGTATAGGTATGATAAAAATACAAAAAGGCAAAGCTGAAAAAGTAACAATGGGGAAGAAAGGGTTGAAGTTAAAAAGAATTAGGAATCTGATTCAGAGGTACGTCATTTGAAACACCAAACAGCAGAAAATAAAGCCTATCTCCGGTTTTCAGGTATGACTACATTTTATAGCATCCTGGTTTGTTGCATGTGACATAAGTTCACCTCACTCTCAAATGCCTGGATGTTATGATAGTAACTGATTTTTCTAGAAAGCAATATGTCATGACATGTGTATGTGATGCCTTTAAGAAGACAAGTTTAAGTCCTTTGAATCTATTAAATCTTTTAGAAAGCCCAAGGAGTACAAGTGCCAATGTCCCAAATGTGGGTAAGTAGAGAGCAAAACTAGATATACTAAGTAGATTTTCTTGTTAAATCCTCTGATCTAGTCAAAGCAAATGGGAAGAATATGGGTTCATGCATCAAAGGAAGAATATACTGGCAGCAAACTGAGATAATGGAAATGGTCTGGGATGATGTCCTGCAGAGTTTTCAGATCCCCTGCCATCTTTACAAAAGAAGTCTACAAAGACAGATCCCATAATGCCTTCTTTAATAAGAGTGTTGTGTCCTGTCTTCATACAGATGTGCAAGAATAGAACCAATGAGGGGCATTTCTGTGATCCCAGAGCAACAATGAGATTTAGCCAAGAGCTGTTCTTCACTCCAGCAGTGGCACAAACAGATCCTTTGTCTCTCGTGTGGCATTCATAGACTCTAAAAGATGGACATTGATTTGAACTGAGGAAGAGGAAATCAAAAATAATAGAGTAACAGTATCCTGAGCTGTTGACACTAAAGGAGGGAGCAAGTGACAGCTAAACTTTCCAATAGAACCTGAGACCTTCCCTAGATACTCCAAACACGGAGGCCCAAAGGAGAACTCAGAGGGCTCCGAATGAGGACAATATGTTCACTTGTAGACACTCCATCTGCCATTTCTTGGAGTTGTAAGAGGAAGAAAAATACTTGCATCACTGTTTAGATAATCTTGTTTCTGCTCTGGAAGATTCTTTTTGCAGGCGCACCCCCCCAATAACGGACACAGACAACATTGAAAGTGGATAACAGCAAAGGGCCACATTTATTGATTCAATGCCCTAGTCCGAATTATAAATTTGTATTGGTAAAACGACCAATCATAATTCCTAAGGCAAGCAGGCCGAAGTAACACTGGTAAGGTACCACCCCAAAATTGCCAACGGCAATTGGTTACAATGTATCAATTTGTATCAATTTGTTTGTTAACAACAAACAAATTGTTGACCGTAGTCAATAACTAACTCATGACCCCACCCTCTGACGCGTATCCGTGAAATCACAGGGGTGATGCATGCTGGTTAGCAATCATCATCACCCCATCGCCTGGTTCGTCGTTGACCGGACAACGTTTAACTACTTTATTCCTGTCTAGTGTTGTCCAGTCAATTGCGAACCTGCCGGATACTTGTGGGTCATACTGTTTACCTTACCAGTGCTACCCGCCCATGTGACCAAAGTCAACAGTAGGAACGAAGAAAGACCCCTATATCAAACCATAGCAACAGTGTGGGATGGGCAAAAAAGCCAGGACCCGAAGCCAATATGGGTCCCAACCAAAAATTCCCACCCGGCCCCGAAGCGACCATAATCACACTGTTAACTAGGGAGGGGGTGGAGGGGAAAAAACTTCTCCGCTCCGTCGCTGAGGCAAAATGGCAGCTCGGCTGCCTCGTGGCCACCCCTTTTATAAGGGAGCTGGCCACGCCCCTAACTACCCGGATTCTCTGTCCTGTGGGGGGGGGCCCGCAAAGGGCGCGGCGGCCATTTTGGCGCCGCGCTTGCATTGCAGGCGCACCCCCCCAATAACGGACACAGACAACATTGAAAGTGGATAACAGCAAAGGGCCACATTTATTGATTCAATGCCCTAGTCCGAATTATAAATTTGTATTGGTAAAACGACCAATCATAATTCCTAAGGCAAGCAGGCCGAAGTAACACTGGTAAGGTACCACCCCAAAATTGCCAACGGCAATTGGTTACAATGTATCAATTTGTATCAATTTGTTTGTTAACAACAAACAAATTGTTGACCGTAGTCAATAACTAACTCATGACCCCACCCTCTGACGCGTATCCGTGAAATCACAGGGGTGATGCATGCTGGTTAGCAATCATCATCACCCCATCGCCTGGTTCGTCGTTGACCGGACAACGTTTAACTACTTTATTCCTGTCTAGTGTTGTCCAGTCAATTGCGAACCTGCCGGATACTTGTGGGTCATACTGTTTACCTTACCAGTGCTACCCGCCACACGGAGGGGCTTCACAGAAGACCTGACGCCCCCCCCCAGACCGTCAGCTCGGTCAACAGGCCTGCTCGCCAGTCACCCAACAGGAGGTCCATACCTCCTCGCGACAGATGGACCCCATCCCCTGCATACAAGTCATAATTTTGTAGACTAATATCGGGGTGATGACTAACCCGTCCCCAAGCCCTGGTGGTAAGAAACCGCGCCACTGCCTTATTGACCGCGCGCCTAGCTCGGTCAAGAGCCAGGAGGTTAACGCCCCCTCTGTAAGAGTGGCGCGGAACAATGTCCGACCAAACCAGGGCTGTGGCAGGCCAGACATAATGCAAGTAGGCGAGTTCCTCGCAAATCGCATGCTTGAGTGATAAGCCGGTGACCTGGCCCAAATCATTGCCCCCCAGGTGGATGATTAGAATGTCAGGCGGGTCAGCCCCCAGGCCAGAAAAAAGGAAAGGCCGCAGCTCCCGCCATAACATCCCAGGCTTACCATGCCATGCGAGACTGGCGTGGTCACCCAGTCCCAGTCGGGGTCCACTCTGTCGCCGCAGCGTAACGCGCTGCCCTGAGCACATAGCTGTGGCCCACCAGCCATACTGTCACCGGTGTAATACGACACCCAGGGTCTGTAAGAAAATTGAGAAAAAGGGAGGTAAGGTGACTGGATTGGTACTCATGGCGGGAGTGGGCGCACATAAAACTGAAAACATTGTGAGCCCCACCTCCCCATGCTGCGTATGTCAGCCCCAGAGTACCCAAAAGCAGCTGCTGTAGAGGCTGCACCAATACGGAACGAATGTGTGCCATAACGGGCACCTGGTAGGCCCACCCTGGTGAGGGCTCCGGCTGTCACCTTCCAAAACTGAAATTTAGTAAGGGGAGACCCATCTTGGTGACAGAAAAACGGGCCGTGGTGCATGCCACGCAGTGCCAGGTATTCCTGTAGGGCACCAACCGGACAGATGTCTGCCAAAGAACACCGTAGCAGTCTTACTCCACTGCCTACGCCATGCTGATCTGTTTTAGAGGAGCGAATCCTCAACTGGGCCCAGTCTTTGGCAACATAGACATCTCCGAGTTCCAGTGCCCTACCACTTGCATCCGCCTTAGACAGCATCACGAGTTCGCTGACGCGGAGCGCTCCAAAAAATGCCACCGTTGTGGCTGCATGAAAATGGGCTGCCTCATAATGATCAAAACAGAGGCCTGGCCAGCCCCGGGCCAACTGGGTAAGAACCCCTGGGGAAATAGGGTGCCGGTCGTCCGGGCAACGCCTGCGCTCGCGCACCCACCCCTCCAAAACGTGTCTCACACGGAAGTCAGAGGTGGTATCCACATGACCCCCTACTTTGGCCATAAAAGCCAACGCCGAGAGCTTGGATGCTATGGTGCGAGGTGCAAGGCCCTGTGCATGCAGGTGAACCATGAACCGCAGAACATGGTCCACCGGGATAGGCCAGGTCTCTGGCAAGCGAAATTGAGTAGCAAAAGCCCTATACGAAGTGAATGCTTGTTGATACGCCTTACGCGTGCGTGGCGCTAGTGACAGGCCAATCGCCCGGTTCACCTCTCCTTGCCAATAGTCCACATCTCGTCCGGGAGTGGCGAGGGAAATTCCTCCGCATCCGGGGCCAAGGCGCGGAACCGGGAGATCTGCAGGCGGGACAAAGCGGCAGCAATATCGTTATTAACCCCTGGGACATGCCTGGCCCTGAACAAGACGTTGAGGCACAGGCAGCGCAGCACGAAATGGTGCACTAGATCCATGACTCTGGGCGATTTAGAAGTCTGTGCATTGACAATGTGTACAACGGCAGCATTGTCGCACCAGAAATGCACCACCGAATTAGCCCACTGTTCGCCCCATAGCATCAAAGCCCCCAGAATGGGAAAAAATTCCAGGTATGTGAGATCCCGCAGGCGACCTGTGCCTGCCCATGCCGGTGGCCACCCACCATAGGCCCACTTCCCATTGAAGTACATCCCATAACCCAGGGATCCTGAGGCATCAGACTGGATCTGGAAATTGGGGGATGCCAGGAGGTCAGACCTCCAAAATGAGACCCCATTAAACTCCCTCAGGAATTGCAACCAGACGAACATGTCTGCCCTGATACCCCGGGTAAGCCTGACTCTGTGGTGGGGCCTGGATAACCCTGCCATGGCGTCGCATAAGCGCCGGGCGAAAGCCCTGCCCGGTGCGACCACCCTGCAAGCAAAATTGAGGTGCCCATGTAGCACCTGCAGTTCCCTCAGGGATGCCTTACGCTTGGCCAGCAATTCCGAGATAAGGGTCACTATCCTGGACACCTTATCACCCGGTAACCTAGAAGCCTGCACTACTGTATCAATCTCAACCCCCAGGAATACTAGTTCGGTCGACGGGCCCTCGGTCTTTTCGGGCGCTAAAGGGACACCAAGTTCCTGCATTAGCGTCTGAAATGTATTGAGGAGACGTGCACACGTGTCCCAGCCCCGTTCACCCCCGAATAAAAAGTCATCCAGGTAATGGGCTACAGACCGGGACCCTGACCTGCGGACGAAAGCCCACTCCAGTAAGGTACTAAAACGCTCGAAAGCCGAGCATGATATGGAGCAGCCAAAAGGCATGGCCTTATCAAAATCATACTCCCCTTTAAATTTAAAACCCAGCAATTCAAAGTCGCCCGGGTGCACCGGCAAGAGGCGAAAAGCTGACTTAATGTCGCACTTGGCCAGCAAGGCACCCGGGCCACACGAGCGCACCATGCGCAGCGCATGGTCGAACGATGTATACCTGACCGAACAAAGGTCATCAGGTATCGCATCGTTGACCGATCGGCCGGCTGGGTAGGACAAATGATGAATAAGGCGAAACTCACCTAGGGACTTTTTGGGAACCAAACCCAATGGCGAAACCTTAAGGTTGGGAAAAGGGGGTGCGGGAAAAGGTCCAGCGACCCTGCCCGCGTCTAATTCCTTTTTAATGCTGGCCGCGGCCACCTCCTCCCTTCCTCTGAGGGATAAAAGGTTGGGAGCATCCTGAGGGGATCTATCACCCATAAAAGGGATACGAAATCCCTGCTTAAAACCTTGAATGAGATACTCTCTGTCTTCTCCCCTTGGGTACGATGCGAGCCAGCGCTCCAGCATGTCCACCTTAATTGGGGAGGGGGCCTTTCGGAGAACTAGTTCCATCCGTGGCAGGCTTGCCAGCCCACTGTCCACTCCTCCCTCTGCCTCGCGCCCCCCCAGGCTTGGGACAAGCAGAGGCTGCATGGGGACCAGAACATGTGGGACACTCATGCTTATACCTGCAGTTCTTCCGACTGCAGGAACCATTGGACGAGAAAGTCCAGCACAGCAGGCGGGCTGGAACCCCCTGCCCCGCCGGTTGGCGGGTAACCTGCGCTGGAGCTGCTCGCTGGACCGCATGTCCACAATGGTATCTATCCCCCGGGGCAGGACGTGTGGGTGTCATATACAAGAGCCACAGTCTCTGGCACGGCTCATCCCATCTCATCTCGGGGTGGAGGGGAATCCTCATACGGAATTCCTCATCATATGCTAGCCATGAGGGGCCCGGGAAATCTACCATCGCCCTATATATGTTGTCCAAATACTGGACCATGGGAATAGCTAGATCCGGCCGCGCCCTCAAATATACCGCCATGTATATTAAATAAGCGGGGAGCCAGTTGGCCCAGGTACGCGGCGGCTTACGGCGGCGTGCCTGCTCCTTGTCCTTCTCATCCTGACCCTCCCTTTCTTCCTTAGTGGGCTCTCTGTTCAGGAGTGAGAAGATATCTACGTACTCCCCTCGCCATATCTTTTCTCTGGTAGCCTGTGCCAAGTGATCACCCAGTGGCAAGGAATACCCTGCCGTCGGCAAAGCCGAAAAGGGGATAGCTGGCCTAGCAAAAGGGGCCTGAGTTAACCCTGCCACCCCAAGTACGTTCCCAGCAGTGTAAGAACCGAGGCCCACCCCAGTGGGCATGGTGGCAGTAGTTGTCGCCGGGTGGGTCGCCAGCGGCGTAGCCCCTGCACCACCCGCGCGAGGCCAAGGCCACTGAAAGGTCCCCCCTATATTGGGAATGTGTGTGGATGTACTCGTTTGCACCATATACTCACATGCTGCACCCCCGCGGGCCGCCCCCACCGGGGGTTCTGGCCCACTGGGGGCGTCGGAGCTCACGACCGATGTAGAGCTCATCACCGGGGCTTGACCCGCACCAGGTTGCTGGCTGGGGAGCTGCGAGGCAGTGGCCGGAGCCGCGCCACCCGCCTGCAGCAGCTCAACCCTCGCCGCCGGCCGTTGTCCTGCTGCCGATAGCGCCTCAAAAGGTACCCCAAAAGGGGCGCCTGCCTGACTGGCCCGGGCCAAAGACGCCTCCAAGGCCGCAATACGGGCCAGTAAGGTGTCTACATTGACCATGGGCAAAGAGCCGGCCGGCCCGCCTGACCCTTGCATGGGGGCAGGTCCCTGCACCCCATGACCCATATATGGCCATTGGCCAGGACCGAAGCCCGGTAGGGCTGGTGAGGAAACCTGCCAAGGCAGGGCGCCGGGCCACCCCCCAAGGCTAGAGGGCCCCGGGAGAGGCTGCGGCCCGAAAGTAATAGGCCCAACGGATTGGGCAGGAGGAGGAGCGGTGTCCACCGCTCGCGGGCCGCGGGCCGGAGCGCCCTCCGCGCCCGCACTCTGATCGGGCCAAGGGGCGATAGACCCCAAGCCACCAGCCCCGGCCGGGGATGGCAAAGGTGGCTGTTGAGGAGGCGGCACCGCGGTCCTCCGACCTGGGTTGCGCCTCCTAACAGCCCGGGCTGAATTCGCAGCAGCCTTCTTTTTGGAAGGCATCTCACCGCAGCAAAAAAGGGAAGCTAGCTAGGCAAAATCGACCCAAAAGGCTTCCCGGTGATACCAACGAGCGACGGAGGCACAGGGAAAAAACTTCTCCGCTCCGTCGCTGAGGCAAAATGGCAGCTCGGCTGCCTCGTGGCCACCCCTTTTATAAGGGAGCTGGCCACGCCCCTAACTACCCGGATTCTCTGTCCTGTGGGGGGGGGGCCCGCAAAGGGCGCGGCGGCCATTTTGGCGCCGCGCTTGCATTCTTTGCTCTTTTGTCGGTTTACTAAACATTTTTGAAATACTATTACACTATTGTAATTGTGTGTGTGTGATTCTGGAAGGATGCTTGCTGTTTGAGCCTTGAATGGTCATGTCACAGAATTAAATGATGTGTTGCCCCTTCAGATGATGTCCTTCTATGTCCTGCCCATTCCCGGAATGTTTTGTTTGCTTATTTTGTTTTACTGGCAGTCCATAAATGCATCCATAATGTCACACAATCGAGGGATGAAGTGAGGTTGAAATGTTTCCTAAAGGGCACAGCATGGGTTGGGATCTGCACACCCTATTTAATATCCATTATTTTCATTTCCTTTGTGATTTATGCATTTGATGTACTTTCTTAAAGGATTGGCACCAACAAGTAAATCCTTAACATATGAAGAATATATATTTTCTCTCTCTTCATTGTGCAGGTTTGTGATTCTAACTCCTTTGTACCTACTTTCCACTTCAGTCTACCCTTCTCTCTCTCAGAAGGTTCTACTTTCTATTGGAGGCTATATTTATGTAATTAATAATATTAATTGTGTGTCATTAAGTAAATCCTGACTTAGATTCTTTCCAAGGTTCCCTAAGTACAGAACATAGAGGTGTCTTGGGGTGACCCATCATTGTGTAGCTCACCCATCACTACACAGGATGGCTTCTCATAGAAACCAAACTGCCAACCTCTAGCTCTGCATGCCATCAAGTCAGTTCTGACTTATGGCAATATATGTCAAGATAGGTGGATTAACATTTCAGTGTTTCAATTTCTTTTCCTTTTGCCCCCATCTGTGTTCTGACACAGTTCATAAAGTAAAACTATAAGTGATATAAGAGTACCTATGATTGGAACTTATGAATAAACCCTTACTTTCATCATTTCATTAAACAACAGGGGTTTGGGGAGTAAGTGGAAATGGATAAGAGCTGTAGAAGTATTGGAAGACCATTCTCATTATAAATACTGCATTGATAAATGGATGTTGAGAATTCCAGACATGAGATTTTAATAGTTTTGTAAAGGTTGTCAAAAAGCTAATCTAACAAAAACAGTTATACCAGGAAATGGGGACTCCTTATCTTTAATTAAAACGTTCATATCCCTTCCTCTCCAGAGCTTCCAAGGCTTCATGAAAATCTCTTTTGACCTGCAAAAGTATTTGGGAGTCTTGGAATGAGGAGTGGCAGCACTTTTCAGTTATTAAAAGCTGTCCCCTGTCCTGAGACCACAAAGGTTTCCTCAGTTTGAAAGGCATCTCTGAAGCATCTCAAAACCTTTATAGAAAACTTTTAATTAAAGATAAAGCATCATGGTGAATAACATCAGCAGCCCTATATGTGCAGAGCTGCACCAACAGGATTCCAGACACTATCTCCTAACTGGGGGCCCATCATTTAAAGTAGACAACCTAGGAGTTTACATCACAATGGCAGAAATGTTTTTCCCCAGCATCATACAAAGGATTGCAATCTGGACTGGGTGAACTGCATTCTAGTGTCACCCTATCATGTGGCAATCTGCTTTACCAAATCACTTTTTTCAGGTTTTCTTTGTAGGTATGATAAACAGTTGTGGGTGAATCTATCATTACAACAAGTTCCAACCTGGACTGGTTAATGTCCATTGTATGGCAACTTATGGCAAAAGTTTGGGTTTGTACCAGTGAGTTGTAATCCAGCACATCTGGAAGGTGGGGAAGGTGGGAAACTGAAATAGATTCTTCTAAGATATGGAGAAAGCCCTGTGTTATATGTTATATGTGTGAGAGCTAGAGGATGGTAATTTCAGTCTTTAAAATGAGGTGTTACAGCCTCCTATGGTAACTTCGGTGACACACAAACTTCACACTAGTGTAGGCCCATTGAATCCGAAGGGATTTGGTGACTCAACTCCTCTGTTAAATTCCTTTGGTTCAAATAGGCCTACTCTAGTTGTGATTTATGCTACAATTAGTAACAGTTAGAGAAGGTCCATTTGAATCAATGTAACATAGGGCCAAGTTGGCTCACTAAATCCTCACTAATTCAATGGTACTACTTTGGTGTGATCTACTATGCTATGCAATAGAATTTAAGCTAGTGTTTAATGAAAATAAGATGAAGAATATCATAAATCGTCACCTCGCCACTCCGAACCAGACCCAAATTACTGCCCAAAACCAGGTGCACCTAGATGGGACAGCTAGGTCTCACATCCCAGTCCTCCTTCAGATTGCTGGGCAACAGATTAACTCCCACAATTGTCCTCCTTTTCATGCCCTGAGAATCGTATCTATAGTCTGAGTGTCTCCTTGGCTTTGATCTCCCGTCCTCCTGGATGAACTCCAAGGATATGCAATGGGAGTATTGCAACTTTCAAAATTTTGGTAGCAAAATAATCTCTATGCTGAACTATCAATCCAGTTCAACAAATTCCATAACTACTAAACTGGTTAAATACTTTTAAAATAAAGTATCCCATTCCTGGGTCCTTAACTCTATCCTAATCCTCATAATTTAACTCAAAATAAGAAATGTGCAGAGTCTATGGGTAGACCTGAACCCATCTCCAGATTCTAAGACTAAGATCTGATGCAAATTCGCCTAAGTGTTGCTTTGATGAGGTTGCACTAAGTCAAACGCCCGAGCTCCCTTCCATCTCTCAAACTACAGCCTTGCTTTGGCCCCATGTCAGAGTCTCATCTCCCGATTTTCCTGGTGATGGTTCCGAATTTCACGGCGCTCCGCAGCTTCCGATGATGAGTTCCCTCAGCAAAATCGTGGCTTTTTATGCTGAAATTTCCCTCATCCTCCCTCCTAAGGAATTTAGAGATGCCCTTGAGATAAGATCTGAGATAAAATGTTATATCTTTGAGATCTTTCAAGGTCAGAATTTATTGGCAAAATTCCCAAGGTTTTACTTTCACACACACTCCAATTTGGGTGTGTGACCTAACAAGTTCAAAAGGACAATGAACTTAAAATGCAGAGTTCAAACAGGTGAACTCAGGGAAATCCCTTTCTCTGGGGTCTCTAAACCACTAGACGTGCTAATCCTGATGATGTAAGTAATTCTAAGAAACACTTGGACGCATTGCGCTGCAAAGTTCCGTCTCTCAAACTGAGAAATGACAGTAAGTAACTTAATTCAAAGTAACGTTTTCCAAGTTCATGACATCATAAAGCACCACCTGGCTCTCTCCCCAGCCTGAAACCTATAGCCCACAAAACCTAACAGTTGGTCAGGCCATTTGAGAATTCAGATCAGTCCTGGGCCATTTCACATAAAATGGTAAAAATATTTTAATATAAATGTAAAGAGTGGCATACTAGGGAAAAAATTAATCAAAATTCATCACCTTAGGCCTGCACTAACCCCATCCCCTCCCCAACTTGTAAGGCCTATAGGCAGTGATCCTTACCACATGGTCAATGTATCACTTCTTGACAGCTATGCATTTGCCTGGACTTTATGTGAAGAAAAAAACAGCAGCCATCAGCAGACAGACTGAGGAAGACAAGAAAGTAGGGCAGCTGAGAATGACATTGCTTCACCTCAAGGCATGTGAAAAGCTTTACAGCTGGGAAAGAACTTGGAAATAAAATGGTATGATTTTAGCAGCTTCAGCGAAAGGTAACAAGAAAAATCACTCAATTTCTTCTGCAGAAAGAGAAAAAGTAGAATAACTAGGGTATGTCCTTATGTTATAGCTTTGCATCAAGTTCACTGGTTGTTGCAATTTGTGGCAGTTTACCACGATGGGGAAAATCCTGATGGAAAGTATAAGATGCTATAGTCGATTTGGAGAACCATGGCCTATTGGAGGAGTGGAAAGGGTATGCAGTGATTAGAAGGAACAGGAAGGCATGCTGAGGAGGAGACTGGGGGCAGAGCTGGACCTGTGATCTGAGCAGGTGTTGTGTCTTACCCAGAAATGATGGGGTAAATCAAGCCACCACCGCCGCATCAGACCACGAGCCATTCAAAAGTGAGTTTCCTGTCAAGGAGAACCATGGAGGCTTGCTGAGGAGTTCAAGGAGATTGTGTAGCATACTGGGGAAGGAGGGCTGACACTGACTACCATGAAAGATGGCAAAAATGCCAGGAGGGCATGCTACCAAAGAGACCCAGGATGGTATAATGCCAACTCAGGCTGGCAAGGCCTGATGGGCTTCAAGTTCTGTTAGGATCTCAGAAACAATAATCACTCATTGGCCAAAGACACAAGGCTTTATTAGGCAGTTCTCTAAACAAGGCATATTAGAGACAGAGGAGAAAACAAGAGACAAGCATACAAGCAAGCCATATTTACCTAATGAATTCCCTCTGTCCCTTCTCTAGCCACCTGGAAGCTCAGTTTAGGTGGCAAGGACGCTTCTGGCCCTTCTGATGTTCTGAGAGCTCCAAAGTCTGGGATCTAAGACTCCCTTCTATATACCGCAGCAACTAAAATGCGGTGTTACTGGGGGAGTGGGCAAACCAGTGGCAAATGAGCTTCAACATTAGTAAGTGCAGAGTGATGCATGTTGGGGCAAAAAAACCCAATTACATTTATAAACTGATGGGATCTGAACTCTCTGCGACAAACCAGGAAAGGGACCTTGGTGTCCTGGTGAACAACTCAATGAAGGTGTCAACCCAGTGTGCCTCAGCAGTGAAAAAAGCAAACTCAATGCTAGGGATCATTAGGAAGGGTATAGAAAATTAGTCAGCAAGTGTCATTTTGCCTCTTTATAAATCTATGGAGAGGCCCCATCTGGAATACTGTGTACAGTTCTGGTCGCCATACCTCCAGAAGGATATTATGGAGCTGGAAAAAGTGCAAAGCAGGGCAACCAGAATGATTAGGGGACTGGAACACCTTCCTTACCATCTGAGGCTGCAACGGTTGGGCCTCTTCACTCTTGAACGACGGCGTCTAAGAGGTGACCTGATTGAAGTTTATAAAATCATGCATGGTGTGGACAAAGTAGATAAGGAAAAACTGTTTTCCCTATCGCATAACACTAGAACTAGGGGATACTCCATGAAACTTTTGGGTACTAGTTCTCAAACAAATAAGAGAAAGTACTTTTTCACCCAGAGGATTACTGGTCTATGGAACTCCCTGCCAGAAGAAGTGGTGACAGCTGTCAGTCTTGACAGCTTTAAGAAAGGATTAGACAAGCTCATGGAGGACAAGGGTATCAATGGCTATAATTATGGATACTTAAGGACAACCTCCGGGTTGGAGAGATAGGCAGGATATCTCTCAATGCCATTTCCAGGGAATCCTAAGCAGGTGAAGGCATCTCCTTGGGAATAATACCCTGAAGGAAATGGTGAGCCACTGTGTGAGACAGAATGCTGGACTGGATGGGCTGTGGCCTGTTCCAGCAAGGCTGTTCTTATGTTCTTATGATACATGCTTATATGATTTTAACCATTTCAGAGCTTGGAGGGGTGAAATGGGAATATCACCTAACTCCTTGCAATTATAATAGTTTTCCACAAAGGAAACCTATCAAAAGGAGTGAGGGGGAGAGATGAAATCTATTTGTGCTTCCGCTTGACATTTTTTAAAAAAACTGGGAGACCACCAGTGTCACTTCTTCTTGAGACTTCATTCCTATCCCTCACTGTCTTTTGCAGCCTCCCTTCCCTAATTAATTTTTCATTGTGTGCTGTCAAATCAATTCTGACTTATTGAGACCCTTTTCCAAGATTGTATAGGTAGAGAAAACACATAAGTGGTTTACCATTTCCTTCTTCTGCGAGGTTGTACAGTTTGGCCCAGGGTCACACAGGCTGGCTCTTCTCCCAGGAGGGACAGTGGGGAATCCTTTCTTCAGGTAAAGTTCTCTCTTGCTTGAAATCTAGTCATATCCAAATCTAGGGTGTGGTGCTCATTTCCATTTACAGCCAAAGAGCCAGAGCTGTCTGTGTCTGCAGATGCTTTTGTAGTCATGTTGCAGGCATGACTAGAGCCACATGGAACACTGTTAGCTTTCCCCCTGACTCAGTACCAATTTCTTGCTTTCAAACTGGTAAGTTGGGAGGGGCTGGGATAGATGACGGGCATTTACTCCATCGCACAGCACTTGGATCTTGAACTGCTGACCTGCCATTCGTCAAGCCCAGTCTTAACCACGCAGCCCTTAGGTCCCATTTTTACCATTAAACAAATGTTAAAGTCCACCAAAACATCCCTGCACAGAAGTGGCTGATGGTTAAGAGGCACTTAAGACAATTAATCATGTTAGTTTAATTGATACATAGGTCTCAAGTAACTCTGAATAAGCACCTTCCCCCAATGGTTTCTCAGCTTTTTCTTGTTCTTGTTTTACTGGTAAATGCACTTTGTTTGCTGCTGAGCATGCGATTGCTTCTGTGTGGTACTTCACAGCAGTCACGTCACTGAACCAAGTGTTAAAAACACTGAAATGCTGAAAATGAGACACTTAAAAGGTGATTTCACGAAAAGATGTATTTTCGGATTTCATTTAAACTGAAATGAACTCCACAGGCTTCAAGCTTTGCCTTTGTAAAAGCTAATATATTTCTCTCAGAATAACTCCCCGCATCACCCACTCATCGCAGTCTGCGCAACTCCAGGTGCCGACCCTAAGAATAGCTAGAAAGTCTATGATTAGAAATAGAGCCTTCTCGGTGGTGGCACCATCGTTTTGGAATGCACTCCGGGGTGAGCTGCATCAGGCCCCATTTCTGGATATCTTTTTAAAAACAACTTAAAACCTTCCTCTTCAAGGAAGCCTTTAAGAATATTACATCTCTGACAATAAATTAGCTGGTTGGTGACTCCGCTTGCCCTCAGGTGCCAGTTATTTTATTTCACCTATTTATTTCACGTATCTATTTCATGTATTTATTCTGTTGTTTATTTTATTTTCTTGTTTGTTCTATTATATTTTGCTTATTTGTCTGTGCTTTTTTGTCTGGTTTGCTCCAGACAATGTTTTATTGCTGGATTTCACTCTGTCCCTGCAGTGGACCAAACAGCAGGATAAATGTCCATTTGGTCACCCACTATGTTTTTCTCCTGTTCCCTTCACTTGCCTTATTTCTCATAGTCTGTCCTGAACCTCTCTAAACCTGAAGCCAAGGACCACCATATATTACCTATCTTAAAAGTCCCTCTAGTAGCCTTTACAGTTACAATCCAGAGTATAACAAAATAACAATTTGTGTGCTGTCTAAGTGATTCTGATTTATAGCAACCTATTCTAGATTTTTCTAAGTCTGCTCATTTCCTTCTTCTTGGGATCGCTCAAGGACTATGTAGCTTGCCTAAGGCCACACAGTCTAACTCATGGGTGACCAAACTATGGCCTGCAGGCCAGATCTGGCCTCCAACACCAATTCATCCAGCCCATGCTGCTCCCGGCATACCTGTCAACCTTCCTGGATTGGCCGAGATTTCCCGTTTTTCAGCACCGATTTGCGCCATTTCCTGCCCGGAGCTGCCAAAACCCCGGAATTTGGCAGGGGGGGAGAGGTACTGCACATCCCTTCTGCGCAAGTCGCCTTCCACGCATGCGTAGAAGACTTTTACACTTGCGTAGAACCCTTTTATGCTTGCGTAGAGCCCTTCTATGCTTGCGTAGAACCCTTGTACGCATGCGTGGAAGGCGACTTGCGCAGAACCATTCTGCGCAGGTCCCGGATTGTCCGGAGCCACGGTTGACAGGTATGGCTCCCAGAAACAAGTCAAATGCACATGTGCCTGTGCATGTGCATTTTACTTCTGCTTCTGGTGGGATGGACCAATGTGATTGTCATACTCAACCACATGACCGGCAAGCTCAACCACATGACTAGCCCACAGCCTGAAAAGTTTGGGCACCCCAGTGTAGCTTTTCCCTTACAATGGGGAATGGAACCCCTTACCCATAGCTCCACAGCCAGCAACCCAACTCACTGATCTGTCTGGCTAACTAGTAAAGAATATACTCACATTAAATTAACTACAATAACAATGGGAAACAGTGTTTGTTCCACTAACATTTATTGAAGGGACCATTGCCACTGGAGGGTTATAGGGCTTCTTCTTCTTTCATGTCCCAATCAAACCTTGGACTGCCAAAATAAAGCCATTTTCTTGGCTTTGTCATTGTTCAAACCTAAGTCGCCATCGGTGCATGTTTCTGGCAGTAATTGAGCTGGACCAGTAAATGAACTGGATTCTGTATCTCTCCACATTCACAAACAGTGGTGGGATTCAGCAGGTTCACACCAGTTCGCCAGAACCGGTAGCAGAAATTCTGGCTGGCCCCGCCCATCCAAGTTTTGAAATAAAGTAGTCCTAATTTGGGTGCAATGCAGGGCTTTCCTCCTGGCCACACCCACCATGCCACACCCACAGAGTAGGTAGCAAAAAAAACTGAATCCCACCACTGTTCACAAAGTTTAGTTTTGTTTATTTGATTTATACCCCGCCCTACTCAGCACAGGCTGACTCAGGGCGGCTTACAACACATTAAATGAAAATACAATATGACAAAAATACAATATAACAAGAGCACAAGTAAAGGTACAGTGCAATAAATACAAAATATTCTCTCACAATAATATGCAATACACATAATAATAATAATAATAATAATAATAATAATAATAATAATAATAATAATAATAATAATAATAATAATAATAATAATAATAATAATAATACAAAAAGCCAGTAGCCTAATACAATAGTCTCTCCACTGCCAACATATCCAAGACAAAGTCCTCGGTGGAGCCTAGGGCTAAACGTCCTTGATGGAACCCAGGTCCCACATCCCCAAAGGAGCCCGGGCTCCGAGAGAGGTGTGGCACAGCTCCCCGGTGGCAGCTCCGGCATCCTTCTTATCCCTCCGGTCAGACAGGGCTGGAGGGAGGTGGGCCCGGGGGCCGCAGCTGTCTCCCATCCCGGGCCGATGACATGGACCTGGGAGAGGCGTGGCGAGGCATGTTGTTATGAGTCAGTATTATGTGTCAGTGTGTTGTTATCCATCAGCAGCCCCCCCCCCCCCACTTGAGAGCTAGAAGGCAATGTACTATATGTGTGTGTATTCTAATGTGCGGACATCGCTATACCCATTGTAGGGAAAAGATAAAATAGTGTGTCACTCAAGACAGTAATTGCAAATGCCTGATGCCTAAAGTACAGAAGAGGAGCTTGCCCAAGCACAGATGATGCCTCATTTGGGCAAAAGAAGCAGCTCTTAAAGACTGGTCCAGTGAAATAAAGAAAAACAATCTCACCTGCTTCTGAATTCACTTTTTTCCTCTGAGATAAATTCAGGCCTTTCAAACACATTCATTTGGATGCTGTCAAGAGACAGCAGAAATTGGAAGATACCTCTTTTTGTATTACAACTCTCAGAATTTCAGTGGCAGCGCTGATGGAGGGAATCTGGAAGTTGTATACACAACATTTTTTCTACTTTCCCTAGTTCTCATGTCTGATCTATAATCCTAATCTACAGAAAATAGGCAGGTTTCCCAATGCAGATAATCTGTGACCAATTTATGACACCTGTCCTCACATCAAAATAATATCTTGGGAAGCTGCAATACTTGTGTTCGGTATCTTTTGCTGTTTTTGATATTGACCTTGGTCCCCTTGCAAATTACTTTACTGTGTTTACATGGGCTTAATTTGTAATCATATTTACTCAGGGCACCTCTGTGTACTATATATACATGTATGTACTCATCACAATGCTGTTTAGTTTCCTAAAACTTGTTACGAAATGTTTCATGTGTGTTTAAATGCTGAGTTTCATCCAGACTAGACTTGAATATTAAAAGTTGTGGAAATATAGTCTAATCCGTAGCTAATTCTAGATAGGCAGTGTTTTGGAATGTAGGGAAGGAGGTGGAATAAGTTTTTGTGGGATTGTATTTTGATGCATGGTAGGGTCTATTTAAGGTATCTCTCAAAGAACTACATCTCCTATCAAGGCCCAAAGACCTACTGATAGGCTTCACAGGAAGCACTTGGGACAGTTTTCTTTTTATACAGGAAGACAGCTTGGAAGAAAGGCTCACTTCCAGGTTAGTGAAGTATAGGTGTGTGTAGGTGTATGTTTGTGGACAGGATCTGCCAGAATTCTGCCTGGGAAATTCAACTGGAGTCCAATCCACCCATCTCACAAATGGCATGCTAGTAACATACATATGCATCAATATATCCATTCTTCCTCATCACCCAAGACAACTCAGTGTGCTCTTATTTGAGAGACTTAGAGAGGGTAAGTAGTACTCTTAGAACCCAAGGAATAGAGTTTGTATTTCCCTCCTTTTTGCACAGGTGATCATTTGGGCTGTGGGGAAACCATGGGTGATATGCCAATGACTTTATGAGCTCCTGTCTTTGTCCCAGCTCCTGCCAACCTAGCAGTTTGAAAGCAAGAAATTGGAAGTAGATAAATAGGGACCACTTTGGTGGGAAGGTAAACAGCATTCCATGCACTCCGGAGTCTTGTCATGCCTGCCACATGACCATGGAAACGTCTGCAGAAGCAGACAGCGCTGGCTCTTCAACTTTGAAACAGAGATGGGCACTGAGCCCTAGAGTTGGATATGACTGGCTTTCGAGCAAGGGAAGCCTTTACCTTTTAGGAGCTGTACATGGCACACATCAAGCACCACGTGAGGTCCCAGAGTGAAGTTGTTCACCAGGTGCACCGTGGTGCACTTTGTAGTTTGAATTCTTTAAAGCTCATTTTAAATGTTATTATTCAAAGGCTGGAAGAATCCAGAGGATGAACAGGAGAAGAAGCTGCATTTATCCTCGTGGTCTTCTTTTGTGCCTGCTGCATTTTCCAGAGAAACAAATGGAAGACAGCTCTGCAACTCCATCTTCTGGTCAACAGGCACAATTTCCTTCCCTCAGTGTTTAGAGGCAGCAGTTTTAACTGCAGTGGCTCAAGTCGCTAAGACGCTGACTGGGAAGCGGAAGGTCAGCAGTTCGATTCCCGAGTACTGCAGGACGGAAATGAGCTCCCGTCTTCATCCCAGCTCCTGCCAACCTAGCAGTTCGAAAGCAAGAAATTGCAAGTAGATAAATAGGGACCACTTTGGTGGGAAGGTAACAGCGTTCCGTGCGCTCCGATGTCTAGTCATGCCTGCCACATGACCACGAAAACGTCTGCAGAAGCAGACAGCGCTGGCTCTTCGGCTTAGAAACAGAGATGAGCACTGCACCCTAGAGTCGGATACGACTGGCTTTCGAGCAAGGGAAACCTTACAAATGCTTCTGCTGTGAAAGCAAATTCAGAGATAATTAACTGATTGAGTGGTTCTTCGTGGTGTACCAACACTGCTTCTTCAACAACTCCTTACTCGAGAGGATTTCTGTATTTTCCTCAATTATGTGGAAACCTTGGTGGTTTTTTAAAGTAAGTTTTTAAAGTCTCAAGATTCTGAGTTTGAACTGAGTGTCAAACAATGCATGCAGGTATGTCTTGTCTATTGATTTCTTTTGCATTAATCCAGCAATCTTAACAATCAGGCTCTCACTGAGATACAGATAATATTTCTTTTTGTTTAAAGTTTGACAGAATAATGTATGAAAGTCAAGGTGGGATAGGGGTAATCATGGAAGATCTCCAATTTCCAAAACCCAGCTGGATTCACACTGGCTCTGTTTACTCATATTGTCCAGGTTAAGGGGGAAGCCGTGGCAACAAGCTTTCCACAACAGGCCAAAGGAAACATCATCAAGGCCAAAGTAGATTTTCCTATCTGTAGAGATTAATTCCATAGTAGCCTATGCTCCAGGGATGCTCTCCCTCTAAAAACTCTGTAATAAATACAAAATCTGTATGGCAGTAAAAAAACAATTATTTTAAATCAAAAACTCTAGAAATTATGAAAAGCATCAATTGATATAAGGTCTAACAGTTCACACAGAGTAAAATAATCATATCAAAATACACCATAATGTTAGATATTAAGCATGGCACTTTAGAGGACAATGGAAATTAAATAAGCCTTTGTCATGAGCTAAACACACATTAAATGTAGAACTGCCAAGTAAGAGGTGTCCCATTTCTTGGGGTTTCCAGGCCAAAACTGAGATTAGGGATGTCTCAAAAGTGAATCTCTTCAGTTATGTACAATGTGTCACTGTTAATTTGCTGACAAACATCAAACTTTCTCTGTACAGTATCTGCAAGCAAGAGGTTTCCTGTGAAGTTACATCCTATTTATAGCAACCCTAACAGAGTTTTCAAAGAATGTAAGATAGGATTGTTTTTAGCTGTGACACACACACCACACCACTCTATCCACAGCACCACATTGGCACTCAAAAATAAGTTGACTTCTGGTCTGGGTACATATGAATAAGATTGCATTGTGCATCTTTATGAGGTGATAGTTATTACAACAAAAGATATTGATTTCAAAGGCCCTAGTATTCATAGAAAAATCAAATGAAAGTCTATTCCAGGAGTTCTCAACCTTTTAATTCCGGGGTCTGTGTCACGCTCCCTCAGACAGCTTTGGGGGGAGGATGGCTATTTTGGCCTTCCTCCACCACATGGCACTTCCTGATGTGGTGGAGGCAGTGGGGAGCATGTAAAATGGTGCTGCAGGCCACATCCAGTCTGTGGGCCACAGGTTTAGAATCCCTGGTTTATTCTATTGAAATATAGCATCTATTCTTCCAAAACAAATGAAGCTCAGTGATATTTCATTGGGCACACAAAAAATGCTCCACATTGTGCCCTTGTGAATACTTTTGTTAGATATTAGAAAACACCAGGGAAGAAGAACAAAGCATTTCAGTCGTGAAATTGCAACATAACCATGCCTGATTGTGATTCTCTATACAGTTGTACATTGTGCTTTAGATGATTTTCTGTCAAATTCCAGTGCAAGGAATTTTTGAACTTCTGCACGTTTTCTATATCAAAACCACCTGGGCAGATGTTGCTTCAACTGTTGCCATTACCTCATGACAACTGAAATTGCATCCTGTAAATCTCTGTAATACCCATCTTGGAGGTAATGAATTATGTGTGAATGCACACCATCCCAAAGTGCAATATATACAAGGTGGAAACTGTCCTTGTGGATTTACAGTGGCGCTTCGCTGCATCACTCCCATAAAGTCCAGGGAGGAGGGGGAAATCTTTAGAGATATGAGATCAGATTGTCAGAACAATTTGTAGTTTCAATGCCCCACTGGATGTGGAAGTAGGAAGAAGTATAAATTGAGATAAGTAGGGCCACAATCCAGGTTACACAATATCCCAGTGCTTACAGGGAAATGCCTCTTGGGCTCCTATTGAACCTTGACTTGCTTAGCCATCTGCAACAAATTTTCAGGGCCTACCCCACTGCTGAAGCTGACAGAAATCTCACTCTCAGTTCATAAGAAGTTCTGCCCCCAAGCCATGTGATGCTGTTTTCAGAGTTTGTGCAACAAGAAAGTTTATGAGCTGTTGTTCATTGCTCGGTTCCCTGTCTTGCTCCACAGAGGAGTCTTCTCCCTATACTTTTGTGATCTTTGGTGAACGAATGTTGAGCAAGTGCCACACATGTAAAAATGCACACTGCTTAGATTGGCAGGAGCTGGGACAGACTCCATCATGCAGCACATGGGCCTTCAAACATCACCAAGCTCAAACAGTCACCAACCTTTTTTTAATTTTTTTTAAAAAATCCATTATTTTATTGTTCTGGTTGTTGACCATAATAAAGTGATTGAATAGTAATTCACACTGAGCCAGCAGGAGAAAGGTGTAAATGGGACCCCATGCTCTAAATCCATCTTTTACACACACACACACACACACACACACACACACACACACACACACACACACACACACACACACACACACACACACACACACACACACACACACACACACACACACACACACACCAAATCAAATTCCCTCCCCTTGCACCTTTTGCCCCGAGGTTTATATCCTCATGTAGAGATCCAAAGCATAACAATTCCCTGACCACCCAGAAGGCACCCTGAGACCCATCAACCCTTAGAAATCCAAATTCTCGCTTCCCCGATTCAAATATCATAACAAATTCTTCATTGCCCAAACCAAGAAGTCAAGGAGGAGAGTAGAAAGAACAGAAAGGAACAATGGAGTACCTAAAGCTGCCAATGTCCAAATCATGATCTGACCATATGTCATTAAACTGCAGTGTAAACCTCAACAGTATATGGTATTCTCAATCGCCCAACTAAGTTTTTCCCTATTAATGGGATATCTTAAGGTTAATCTTAAATCTGTGGCTTCTCTCAATAACCTTGTAGAATTCTCCATCTTATTTGTGGTCTGACAAAGTGCAGGAACAATTTCAGTGAATTTCTCAAAAGGGAGGGAGGAAATTTTCAAAAAAAAAAAGTGTCAGGATTAGGTCTTTAGCAATGGTTGAAGCAGTTTCATGGGTTTTTTCCTGATATTTATCCCCTAACATCATTGCAAGTGGCAACAGACACTGTGTTGTGTAGTCTTGTTGCTTGGTTTGGAGCAAAATGTTGCTAGTGTCCTTTGCCTTTTACAAGCAAAGCATTAACACATAACAATATGTCCAATTCTTTAACAAAGCAGCATTTATGCAATTTGCATAATTTATGCAACTGCATGATTTGCAAGATTCTGCATAAATATTCTTGTGCGCACACGCATGCACGAATGCACGCATGCGCACATGCACATGCATATGCACATGTGCATGTGCATGCGTGCACACACACACACACACACACACACACACACACACACACACAAACCCCTCATTAATGTGAGAACTCTGTTGAAAGCCCCAATAAATTCCTTGCCATCTTCACCACTGGGAAGAAAAATAAGGACAAAACAAGTGAGAATTCACACCCTTAATGTTGATTCACATTGGTGGTTCTCTGCATGGATTAGGAAGAACATGAGCCTAGAGCATCCTTTCATGTTGTATGACATATAAATCACACTAACTACGGTTATGTGTGAGCTAGACATCTAAGCAATCTATATATTTTTAATACTCTCATTGGTTATAAAGCTCTGATTCTCCTTCCCTGTCCAGCATTCTTCAAGATATGCATGTCTTTGATTGCATAAAAAGAGATACTAAATTATATAGACACAAGATCCCCACACTCCACTCAAGTGTATGTATATAGTGCACACCAAAGACAGGAATAAATTCAATGTATGGACTTTTTACTACAAACAAACAACCCTTCCCAAATCCCCCAAAACAATTAATGACAAAATGCCAAATCCTCTCCTCTTGCTCATGTGCTATTGTAGACAATGGCAGTTTAGCAATAGCTGAACTTGTTTATAAGCCACAGTCAACAGATATTTGCCTCCCTTGAGAATCGTTAGCCCACAATTTTTCCATGGCACTGTTTTAATGAGGAAGGCCTTAGTAATAGTATCTAACAGGTGCTTGCGGTTTACATGACATTAGAAAGAAAGTTCAAATAATTAAACACAGTCTTCTTCCTGTAGATAAGTGGCATGGGCTGCTCCCCAAAAGCTCTCCAAATATTCAGTATGATAACAACGAAAACATATTAGCACTTGTTAAATAAAAAAAACCAGGGGAGGAATTCCATCATCAAGTTACATTATCCCGAAGCAATGGATTTCCATGGAAAATCTCCTGTGCAAATCAAAGAAAGCAAAAATCTACATGAGTTCCAACCATTCGCGTCTTTTTAAAAATGTAATCTAGTCCTCAGGTATTGTCATAAAAGTATGTTCTTCTAACAATTACAGAGCATTATAGTGGTTATAGTCTGCATTAACTTGCAATTTCCTTCTAATGCAGAACATGGTGCTGCATCGTGTAACTGAAAGTGTTTAAGCCAAGGATAGCCAAACTATTTCATGTCAAGAGCTCCATTCCATCAGAGTAGTATTACAGGGGCTCCATTCTGGAAGCAGGTCGGGGCCAATGATACACCTTCTCCTGCAATTTGATGAGATCACTGAGGTGGTTTGGAAGAAAAGATGGACATCTGAGAAAATACAGGTGATTTTGAATTAATGTTGTTGTTTGTAAGAGACTCCAGGAAAACAAGCACATAAGAACAGCCTTGCTGGAACAGGCCACAGCCCATTCTGTCTCACACAGTGGCTCACCATTTGCTTCAGAGTATTCCCAAGCAGATGGGGAGAAAAAATAATAATAATACAATACAGTAAGTTACAAAATGAATTATGCAATAAACATTTAAGTTCTAACATGGCAGCTACTAACCTCCCCAAAACGGAGCCCCATGGCTCGCACATCCCTGGCAGAGTCAAAGAAGAGGACGACCCGGCCCCAACACAGCTGAGGCCAGGAAATGGACCGGCAACTCTGGTGGTAACGGTTTTTCAAAGTCCTGCCGCGACAATGCTGGTCAGCTGCGCTCCCACCTCCCCCACCGGGTGGGGCGGGGGAGGAAGCCAATGGTGGGACATGACCATGGAAACATCTGCTTGCCACATGAACATTGAAACATCTGCAGAGACAGCACTGGCTCTTTGGTTATAAACAGAGATGAGCACCATACCCTAGAGTTGAATACAACTGGCTTTCAAGCAAGGGTGACCCCTAGTCATTAGATAGTTTTAGACTTTGGAGTTTATGGTCTTCAAGGGGCCTCCTCTGGATCCTGCTCTTGCTTTCCTTTATTCACAGCATGGCATCCCCCTCTGCTTTGTTTGGAGGCTGTCCTAACTCATTCTGCTAAATGGAGTCAACACATCTGTTACAGTAAACCTTGCCCTGATGGTACCTCTGGTGCAATGTCCACATTGGAGAAATATTGATAAATTCACTCAAAGTTGTTGGCAATGCTGTCAGATTGTTCTGCCTTGTGAGAATCATGTCAACTTACATGATCATTATATAAAGAGGTTTACATAAAAAATGAGGCTTCATTTTAATTAGGCTGCTCTCAGAGTTATCAGAACACCAATTCTGGGCAAGATTCCTTGTATGGAAAGGCAAAAAAACTCCAACAACCCAGCTGTTGCACAATATACTTATTCACAAGCTTCTGACATCTGGATATATAGGTTCAAATTAGGTCACAGATGGGCTGAATGAATGGGAGGTATTCAGAGTTTCTTTTCTGCTCTCCTGTACCTTTAGGGTATCGTAAGTGGTCTAAAAGGATGTGCTCCTTGAACTCAATCAGGTTCTCTAAAGCACAAACTGCACTAATACAAGTCCTAAAGGGAACTCCTGAATTAAGATTACTGTTAATGTACTTGCATTCCATGCTGCATCCTCATAATTAATCACTTTTCTACCAACGTTAGCGCCCACTGAGATTATTGCCCTTTGCAAAGAAGCATAAGACGTAAGCATCATAAAATGGAGGGCCTCCTTTTGCAACTTATCCCTGAAGGACAAACAAAGTATATAAGATAAAAGATCCTGGAAGAAGGCACAGACCACATCCTATTGCCTCAGTGTGGAGCAGAAGGGCAAGCATGCAAGAGTCTTCCTGCTGCAGGCTTGTTGCCATGCAACCAATTGCACAACCAATCTTACAAACACTGTTTGCTCAATAGTCAGTCATGTCCGACTTCGGGGTTCAGTGCTCATTTCCATTTACAACCCAAAAGCCAGTGCTGTCAGCACCTGCAGATGTTTCTGTAGTCATATGGCAGGCATGACTAGACGCCGGAGTGCACAGAACACTGTTACCTCTCCCACCCAAGCAATACCTGTTTATCTACTTCCAGTGTCTTGCTTTCGAATGGCTAAGTTGGAAGGAGCTGGGGCAGGAAATAGGCACTCACTCTGTTGTGCAGAACATAGGTCTTGAACTACTGACCTACTGACCTTCCAGTCATGCAGCTCAGCATCTTAACCACTAGACTACTGCAGCCCTTCTACAAACACTGTAAGAAGGGTTATAATAATTTCATGTCAGAGATTACTCTGGGTTGAAAGGATTTTTGCTGGACAAACTCCGCTTAGGGGATGCCCAAATGAGGCTCCTTTCATGTCCCCAAGTACAGCCCTCGGGTATCGAAACCTGACTGGAACACCTTCCTTACCATCTGAGGCTGCAACGGTTGGGCCTCTTCACTCTTGAACGACGGCGTCTAAGAGGTGACCTGATTGAAGTTTATAAAATCATGCACGGTGTGGACAAAGTAGATAAGGAAAAACTGTTTTCCCTATCGCATAACACTAGAACTAGGGGACACTCCATGAAACTTTTGGGTACTAGTTCTAAAACAAATAAGAGAAAGTACTTTTTCACCCAGAGGATTACTGGTCTATGGAACTCCCTGCCAGAAGAAGTGGTGACAGCTGTCAGTCTTGACAGCTTTAAGAAAGGATTAGACAAGTTCATGGAGGACAAGAGTATCAATGGCTATAATTATGGATACTTAAGGACAACCTCCGAGTTGGAGAGATAGGCAGGATATCTCTCAATGCCATTTCCAGGGAATCGTAAGCAGGTGAAGGCATCTCCTTGGGAATACCCTGAAGGAAATGTTGAGCCACTGTGTGAGACAAAATGCTGGACTGGATGGGCTGTGGCCTGTTCCAGCAAGGCTGTTCTTATGTTCTTAGGACCTTCCAGTCCCCAAGCACAGCATCTTAACCACTAAGCCACCGGGGGAGCTGCGTAACAAGGGCTAAAAACCATGAAATCTACATAAGGAGTACTGGACTCAGTTTTTACAAAACCTAGAATCTATCTATAGTGTACAAGTAATCAAAACAATCAGTCAGTTTTGCTATAACATCTTTGAACCTATGGAAACACAATCTGGGATAATCTGTTCCTCTCTTCCCTCCCCCCCTTGTTTAAATCAACAATAGTAAAACTTTATGTTCTCAACACAGTTAATCATGCTATAATTTACTCTTTTAATGTTACTGTATTTGTTATTTATTATTGGTCTTCATTGCATATGACTTGCAATGAATTTGCAATCCACATGCAAAAACAGCAAATACAATAAAAAATACTTAGTATGCCATCTAGGATCATCTTCTCTTTTCTCTGAAGGAAATATTTAATTCCCTTATCCATTATGCACTAATAACAGAAAGTCACTTCTTTTATTCCAAAAGTTCTCATCCAATTAAATCTGACGAAGGAGCTAAAAATTGCGGGGGGGGGGGGAGGCTATTGAGGAAGACTTTTCCTTCTTTGTATGCGCTGCACCACAACACCCATCATACAGCTACTGATGATAGCAGTTGTAGTCCAGTGGATCTAATTAGCATGAGATTGGGAGAGATTGAAAGAGCATGGAGAGAAATAAACATTAAAAACTAGGAATCAGAAATTAGAAAGTGTAAACCCTCACAGGGGGGGGGGATGGATTAAGGAGATTCTTTCGAATGAAAAGGACTGGATTCTTCTCCCCAGATAGGAAAGAAAGACCATTTCAATAACTTCAGATGCCTGAGTAAGGAAAGATGTGGAGGGACTGAGGAGGAAGTGATCGGAGGGGTTCATGGAGAGAAGACAGATAATGTTCTCATGAACGACACTTTCCGTGTTTGTTGTGCAGCTGGATAGCACCTGCCTAACATTTGCACCGGATAGCTTTTATTCGTTTCATGGGATAGTCATCAAAAACATGGTTGCGAGATGGAGAAAATTCCAAGTATGTGTCATCACTTTCCTGGCTGGTGCAGCTGTTTCCTAAGGCACACAATGATGTTGTGTCATTAAGGAAATACACTGTCACTGTGCTGGACAAATAACACATTTGGTTTTATTGGGCAACTCTACCATAATGAAGGGAAATAATAGACCTAAATATACTGTTTATTCAGTGGCAACAAGCTCTATTTTCTGTATCTCTCCCCCCTCCCCTTCCCACAGAAAACCAAGAGAAAGAGGTAATAATCTCAAATCACTTTCCTACTGTTAATATCTTCTGCATAACCTGTTTGCTGAAGCTCTTCTCAAATATTTGCAGATTTAGTCAATGATTATTCTCAGATCTGCAGCTGACTCCAGCAACAGAACTCTACAAGGGTGATAGATAGATAGATAGATAGATAGATAGATAGATAGATAGATAGATAGATAGATAGATAGATAGATAGATAGATAGATAGATGATAGATAGATATAGAATGGCTAAAATGTAGTAAACATACAGAGGCTACAATCTTCAACCTTATGGTTTGCAAAGGCATCAGTAACAATGGTTGGTGATTAACTTTATTACAACCCATTACAGGTCTCCTCAGAAATTATCCTCACTGATTTCGGTGGGGCTTATTCCCATATAGGTTTCTACAGGACTGCAGTTTCTGAGGACTGCAGGATTTATTTCTGAGTAAACATGCATAAGGTTGTATTGTGTCTGTGTTAAAAATTCCATTCTGGCAACAGGTGAAAGTAAAAGAAAAATGTGGTTCTTGTTTTATGGGAGAGGATATGGCTCTAATCAAGGCTTTCTTTGTGGGCTTCTTTTAAACAAACCAATAGTGTAGTTCTATGCTTCCTTGGTGATGAATGTTGATTTGTTGTTGTTTTTTAAAGTCTGTTTACCATTCATTTGAAATCAGAGGTGTACTGTGTGACAAAGTTGCATAATTGTCTCCCTGCTTATTTAACTTATATGCAGAATACATAATGTGCAATGCAGTGCTGAATGAATCACAAACTGGGATTAAAATTGCTGGGAGAAACATCAACAACTTGAGATATGTAGATGAACTACTCTAATGGCAGAAAGTTTAGAGGACCTAAATAACCTCTTGATTAGGGTGAAGAAAGAGAACACAAAAGCTGGCCTGAGACTCAACATCAGAAAAACCAAGATAACGGCAACCAGCCCTATCACTCCATGGCAAACAGAAGGGGGGAAATTGGAAGCAGTGACAGACTTTACCTTCTTAGGATCCAAGATCACTGCAGATGGTGACTGCAGCCATGAAATAAAAATAAGACTTATTCTTGGGAGGCAAGCTATGAGAAACCTCAGGAACATAATAAAAAGGAGAGACATCACTCTGCCAACAAAAGTCCACATAGTCAAAGCAATGGTATTCCCAGTAGCAATGTATGGTTGTGAGAGCTGGACCACAAGGAAGGCAGAGTGCAAAAGGATAAACACCTTTGAGATGTGGTGCTGGAGGAGAGGTTTGAGAGTACCCTGGACAGCAAAGAGATCAAATAAGTCGGTCCTGAAGGAAATCAACCCTGACTTCTTCTTGGAAGGACAAATATTGAAGATGAAACTAAAATACTTTGGCCACCAAATGCGAAAATAGGACTCACTTGAGAAGGTCTTGATGCTGGGAAAGATCAAAGGCAAAAGGAAATGGGGGCAGCAGAGGATGTGATGGTTAGATGGAATTATTAACAAAGTGGGCATAGAGTTGAGCAGGCTGCGAAGGATGGTGGAGGATAGGGGTGCCTGGCGTGCAGTGGTCCATGGGGTCACAAAGGGTCGGACTAGACTGTGCAACTGAACAACAACAAATGTGCGATAATAAGAGAATTCATTTTGTATATTTAAAGTACAAACCATATATGTAAAACTTTCCTGTCATGTGTCATCAAGTCACATCTGGTTTGTGTCAACCCTAACAGAGTTAGGGTACCCACTGGGTACCCACATGCCTGTTATATATATTGCGGTAGTTGACAGCCAAACTTGACTTGCCTTTCACCCTTGTTTTCTGTTGTTTTTGGTGCAATTGAGGGTAAATCAAGATATGGCATCTATATATGTTACCTTTTAAAGTACTCTGTCCTGCTCCTTTTTAGTTTCATCCCATGGCTTTTTGGTACAGCAGTAGAGTGGCTATCATTATGCCGCAATTTAAACTAGCCTAATTTGTAAACAGTATAAATGTTTACATTACTGAACAATAGAGCTATCGGTGGTGTTGCACCATTATTACCAACGTACGTGTGATGCTTGCACTGATTTTTTTAAAAATTCTAACTTCCCTATTATGCAATCCAGCATTGTATCACTATACCAGGTTTCCTGCAATACTGCATTTGACTAATTAAAATTGCTCCCATAGTCCTCTGGTTGCCCGCATTGAAAACCAGTGGGGAAAAGGATATGAAATGAGGCATCAAACTAGCATACATCATCACAAGAAGGGACAAAATGATGCACTCTATACAAAAATATAGACATTTGTCTCTAGTAATTACTGAGCAAATATGCAGATGAAAGAAGTGTTCAGCTAATTTGCCCCACTGTAAAGATAAGGAGCTTTTTGGCATGGAACTTATCACACACACACAAACGCATGCAGATCCCACCTCAACAGACACTGCCTCCTGTCTGTTTTCATTGTTTGGGCCTCATTCTTTGTGAGTCAGTTTGTCTCCAGGTGCAATTCAAGGTGCTGGTTTTGACCTTTAAAGCCCTATATGGCAGTGTTCCAGGATACCTTAGAGAACGCATCGTCCCAAGAGTGTCTGCCCGTCCAACCAGAGCGGACCGGAGGGGCTCTCTAATGGTGTCATCAGTTAGGGGTGCACATCTGTCCAGCACCTGAAGGAGGGCCTTCTCCGTGTCCGCACCAACTCTCTGGAACCTCCTGCCAACAGATCTAAGACTTCAAAGAGAATTGCTGCCCTTCAGGAAAGGATTGAAGACCTGGCTGGCAGGGCAGGTGTGGGGCCCGAATGGGAACACGGTCCCCGCTTGCTGGCTTATGTAAACAATTAAGAACTCTCTCTTCTTCTTTTTATAGTGGGTGGGATGGGTGGGTGGGATATGGGTCTTTTAAAGTGGGTGGGATGTGGGTCTTTTAAAGTGTTTTTATGTGTTTTTAGAACCTGTTGTAATGCCGCCCTGAGTCAGGTTCTACTTGAGTGGGCGGCATATATATAAATATGACTATTAAATTAAATTAAATTTAAATTAAAGAAGATTTCCTGAGGTGCTCAAAGTTCTTGGAACCTTCACTCTAGGCCCAACTCCATGCACAATTCTAATAAGTTCAGACGATTTTTGCAGCCTGGTTCCTTCTTTTGTTCCCTTATAGTGGTTTAAATAACCTGCCACATGACCATGAAGAAACATATGGAATTTTAAGAACTCTGTCATCTGAAAACCATATAATATATGAAGGCAACAAAACCGACAGATTTATCTATCCAGGACTTGGAATTCCCAGATCTTAAAAGCCTTGGCTTGAATTCTTCTGTATTCCCCAGTTTGGATTGCTACTTCTTTTTTCCTTTTGGCCTCCTTATCTTTAATTGCTATATAGCAAGCAGGTACACAACCAAATTCGTCCAACATTTCCATTTACTGTACAGTTTTACTTTGGATAACTCTTCAGCACAGATGGCTTTTAAAGATTAATATTTGCTTCATTCCTATCATAGTTGTAGCAATTCTGTAGAACATGTTTTTAATAATTGCCTACAGGTATTTGTCAACAATCTATTAAGGGTTAGTTCATCCTATTTTGTATGATAAGTAGTGATAGAGAATGATGGAGTAAAAAAAGGAAGAGCCAAGAATGCTGAGGTCTTCTTCCCTGCTGAGGTCTTCTTCTTCAACTGCTTCAACTGCTTTAACTTTGTTTAATTTGGCTAGTATTTTTCCCTTGTAACGACTACCTATTGTACTGAAGAGATGCCCACTAAATGTATCTGCCTTTTTCCATTCCAGTATTGAAAGTTACCATTCCATCAATGCAGGGAGGTTTGACAGCCTGGAAATAAGATTTTCCAGCTTTTGAAATAAAAAATATTGCAGATCTTGGCCAAGGTTTAGGGATCAGATTCCGGAGCATATACACAGATGAAGTTGGTTGTGAGAGAGGACAGGAGCCTTGTAATTTCTGGTGACTTTGTAAGCGAGAGAGCGTGGTCTGCTTCTGGAAGGTTCCAAAGCAATCTGTTTCCCATTGATCACACAACACATGAAGTAATGCACTCCAGCCCAACCCCAAAGTACACTCAAGCTAGACTGAGTGTAAAATATACAGAGTGTAAAATATACTCAAGCTAGACTGCAGTGTCTCAAGTGGCTAAGACGCTGACTGGAAGTTAGCAGGTCACCAGTTCGATTCCCAAGTACTGCAGGATGGAATGAACTCCTGTCTTTGTCCCAGCTCCTGCCAACCTAGCAGTTCAAAAGCAAGAAATTGCAAGTAGATAAATAGGGAGCACTTCAGTGGGAAGGTAAACAGTGTTCTGGGCACTCCGGTGTTTTAGTGTATGGGACCAAAGACACCAGGACAGCCGAAGAGCTGGCTTCACACAACTTTATTACATGCTGGTCAGAGGGAACATGAGGTAATGGCGGACGAACAGCTCAATATATACAGTGGCTATACATTTGAATGTGGCTCCTTGATAGCCTATTGGCTACAGGCTGCGTGACGTCATTGCAGGTCACGCCCTTCTTGTCCAGGTGAAGGTAGTGGCGGGAATCTTCCCGCGCTGTTGTTCTAGGTGAGTCTTGGACCAATGAGCTTGGACGCTCGCTATTGCCATCTAGTGGTCACTAGCTCGCGTCCTATTAAGGTTACAGTGATTCAGCTGGAGGTTACAATGTTACACATAGAAAAGGTTACATTGGATATACATGGATAGGTACGTTGTTTAAAGGCACAGGCTTTAGGACACAACAGGTGTCTAGTCATGCTTGCTACATGACCATGGAAACATCTGCAGAAATAGACAGTGCAGGCGCTTCAGCTTTGAAACAAAGATGAACACTGAAGCCTAGAGTTGGATATGATTGGTTTTCGAGCAAGGGAAATCTTTACTAGATGTTTTTGATCCAGCTTAGGGCTTCTACTTTTGAAGAACAAATTGGAGTGGCAGATG
The DNA here is from genome assembly GCA_035047305.1 of Bradypodion pumilum. Taxonomy (NCBI): domain Eukaryota; kingdom Metazoa; phylum Chordata; class Lepidosauria; order Squamata; family Chamaeleonidae; genus Bradypodion; species Bradypodion pumilum. Next base: position 198,830,281 of record JAWDJD010000001.1, read on the forward strand.
GAAGGGTAAAACAACCCTTTCCGGGGTAACCAGTGCGTATCTTTGCAACAGTCTGGTCACAACCTTAAGCATCTCACATTTATTTCATTGAGTGATTATGGAAGAGAGTCTGGCTTTCTTATGTTCACAAGTGAAAGGCAATGGTAAAGTACATGGTGAAAGCTAAAGTGTATAGCTAAAGAGAACATATCCCTTTACCTAAAGCTTGTAGCTATATAGAGAGAATGAATGAGTTTGCTGGGGAGGTCACAACCTGCCTCTCCTGCATGTCTGGGAATGAGAATATAATTAGGCCATGTTACTATATTTAAAACAAAATGAAACTGATGTTCCTTGGGATAGGTGGCAAATCTGCTTCATCCCCAACCTCTATCTATGGTTAGGTTGATGTGTAGATAGGAGATTACCTTCTTCACAGCAATACTTAGGTTCTGGAATTTCCTCCTCAAAAAGGTATCTCTTTCCCTATCCCAGTGGAGGGCAAAGGATTTCTCTGCCAGTAGATATTTTATGATGATTAGAATTCTGCCCTTTATACTGCTTCTTTGTTGATGTCTCTGTTGGTTCCTGTTCAGTGGCTTACTATTTAAGACACTGTACCTGACAACTGGAAGGTTGACAGGTCTGCAGTTTGAGAACCAAGTGCTGCACCAAAGAGTGAGATCCAATCTCTCTCCTAGCTCCTGCAACCTAGCAGTTCAAAATTGCAAGTAGACAAATAGGTACCACTTTGGTGGAAAAGGTAACAGTGTTCTGTGCCTGCTACGCAGGGCCAGCATCAGAAATTTCTCAGCCCAGTAGACAGGCCCCCCATTTTGGCCACACCCCTGTTGTTTCCTGTGCATGTGTCATTTGTTTGTGCATGCGCACATCAGTGGTTTCCCGGTGCATGTGTCATTTGTTTGTGCATGTGCACATCAGTGGTTTCTCGGTGCCACCAGGCCCCCATCATCTCCGGGCCCAGGTTGGGAGTCCTGATGGTCCCCCCCTGATGGCAGCCCTGCTGTTACGTGACCATAGAAACATATGGAATTTCAAAGATTCTGTGGTCTGAAAACCATATAATATACAGTATGGAAGCAACAAAACCGACAGGCACACAACATAGTGCCTTTTATAGGAGACACAGTTGTACTTAACAAATTTGGATGAGGTAGGTGGTCAGAATTTTGTTTGGTTCATTAAAAAGACATTTTAAAAGCTTCACATTTTTGCATAAACAGTATGAAAAAAGTAACAGGGTTTTTGTTTTGTTTTTGAAAAAGAAGGAAATGCAGGAGAAAGGAAAACGATAGAACCACCAACTCTACCAAAGTTGCTGGGGATGTTGGAAGAAATAGCATATGCAAATGCATCATGTCATAGGAAAGAAAGTGTATTTGAATGTAAGACTTTGCAGTGAGTGTTTCTAATGGCTATAATAGCAATAGCAATTACACTTATATAGTGCCCCATAGCACTTAGTGCACTCTCTGGCCGGTTCACAGGGTAATCAGTACTTTGCCCGCAACACCTTCCTTCCGTTTCTCCTCCCAAATTCTTCCAACATTTCCATTTACAGTTTTACTTTGGGTAACTCTTCAGCACTCTTCAGCCTTTTAAAGATTTATATTTGCCTCGTTCCTAACATAGTTGTAGCATTTCTGTAGAACATGTTTTCCCTCCTACTATAAAAACCGTTTGCAATTGTCTGTTAAGAAACAAATCCATGGGTTTTTTAAAAAGGCCATCACAACTTCTGAGGGGAAATGAAACATGTAAAGGATAGAGTGCCCTTGTCAAAGATCATAATGGACCTTTGTGGCAAAGCTGGGAAGCAAAGCCAGATGTCCATAGTCTTGGATTTCCTGTACATCAACGAACACATTGAGGTTTAAAAATAAGGCAGTGGAGAAGGGAAAGCTGCCATCTCTGGAATCTCAAGGGGAAAGTGATGTGATGCTTTAATATACTGTATGACGTTTATGGATAGAAGAGCTATCCCTGTTGTAAATCTACCTGTCACACTTCTTGTACATCACATCATTTTTGAATCCAAAATGTAGGAAGGAGCAGGCAGACAAGTATGAATATAAAGGAGAGAATACTTTACACAGTCTTTACACTGTCTGAAATCCTTATTTTGTGTGTATGAAAGAAAGAGTGAATAAGAGATGCCAGATAGAACAACACAGAGGTATGATGCCGAGGAGGAAATGCTGTTATTGACTGCATGTCTTCTGCAACAGTATAGTCAAGAATCACGCAATGGCCAAAATCCTCTTGCATAGCTATTATTTATATTTTTTTATTTCGTATATTTATTCCCTGCCCTATTGGTGCGAACACCACTCAGGGCGGCTACCAACATAAAAAACACAATAAAATACACAAACAATAAAAAACCAATATAGATTAAAATGATATTAAAACCCCACCTAAAATACAGTCTTAAAAGTCTAATGCCCTCCATAACCCCTTAAGAGAAAAATAGTCACAAGAAATAGAAAACAAGAAGGAAATAAAAACAGAAGGGGGAGGGGGGGAAGATAAAACAGACAAGTCAGTTGTAGGGCACTATTTATATAAGCTAGTGGGACTGGGCCATCACACCTGTAGGCCCCCACACCCGCTGGCATAACCAGGTCTTAAGTGCCCTCCTAATGGGGAGCAGCTCTGTCTGGAAGCACAATTCAGATGGTAAAAGGTTCCACAGGGCCAGGTGGGATTTCATCCACTTAGAGACCAGCACCATTCCCTGTGGACTTTGGCACCCAAGGCCATTGGTCCTCACAGTTGTCAGGTTAGTTAACAGCTGCCTGACACTCGGTGTTGAGTTACTGGCAGTATGGTCTACTGTATTACCATAGTAGGATAACCTGGACAAACTGACTTCTGATGTTCAAATCAGATAAGTCCAACATTTCCAGCTATCTAGGGCAGGAGGTCTCAACCTTTTTAAGCAGTGGGCCAGCATCACACTCCTTCAGACAGCTTTGGGGGCCGAATGGCCATTTTGCCCTTCCTCCACCACATGGCACTTCTTGGTGTGGTGGAGGCGATGGGGAGCCACATGAAATGGTGCTGCAGGCTGCATCCGGCCCATCGGCCACAGGTTGAAAATCCCTGATCTAGGGAGGCCTTTAGGAGCAGATTTTTTTCCTCAATAGACACTCAACTTCAATTTGCAAATCACTATATTTTGTGATTTTTCTCCATTTGTTGTTGTTGTTGCTGCTGATGTTAGGATAGAATTTCAAAAAGGAACCCATTCATCTAGATGACTTTTTAAAAAACCTGCTTTTAAAAATGCTGCTTATTACAATTTTTTTTTTTAAATCTACCAAGTAATTGTTGAGGTCACTTTTAACAAGTTGAAAGAAAAGACAAAAAAGACATGACGTGACAAGAAAAGAAAAGTATTAATTGTAGTTAGGTTGTGATTGTTTTATGTTACTTTTATGACCTATCTTGAAAAATACACAGTTTAAAAAGTGGGATAAAAATGGCTTAAATGGCTTTTTAAATATTATTCCAACTTGTTTCTTCGCCACATTTTTGAGATGTCTTTTGTCTCCTCTGTGCTAATTTTGCTGTTGACAATAAAACATGAAGAGGGCTATTAAAAACCCAAAAATGCAACTGACACTCCCTCTCCTTTGGTCTCTCAGACTTAAATTAGCAGGATCCCACTTCATTCCTTTGTGCAAAGAAACTTAAGGTCCAGCTGGTTCATAAAGGCAGCAGAGCAGAGAGAGTGATCAGAGTGGAGAAGATTTGCATAAGTATTTTTGTCCCTGGCTACTGGTCCTCAAGAGTGTTGATTGTTCTGTTGTATAATTATCTGGCTTGCAGACAGCTTCAAGGAACCAGAAAATAAAAGAACACACACCTGGAAAATATTGGCTTGCCAGCGTGTCCAGCATGTCCATATGGACACCATGTTCACTTTGATCCTATCCCTACCGTAAGCTTGGAAACACTACCTCTGCTCTTCTTCTTCTGCTATATCTTAATCTGAATATTGGTGATCCTCATGGTAATCAGCTGTGAAGACTGTCCTAAGAATATAATGCAGTGGCCTTCCATCTGCCTTCTGCATCACAGCATGACACCTGTACCACTGATCCAGTCACTTTCTGGTCCTAAGCCCTTTTGGCACACAAAGTCCTTCTAAGCCTCAGGCCAGTATTGATGAAGCTGCTATCCTCCATCAAGATTGATTCAGGTGGGATTTCATCCACTTAGAGACCAGCACCATTCCCTGTGGACTTTGGCACCCAAGGCCATTGGTCCTCACAGTTGTCAGGTTAGTTAACAGCTGCCTGACACTCGGTGTTGAGTTACTGGCAGTATGGTCTACTGTATTACCATAGTAGGATAACCTGGACAGACTGACTTCTGATAGCCTCTGCTTAGAGCTCCCAAAGCATAACAGTGTGGAGTGATTCTTGAGAGTTCTTTTTGCTGCCACCAGGATATTTCCTTCCATACAAAATAAATACATAAATAAAGTGTTCAACATGCTGATGTTTCAATCCCTTTAACAAAGGAATTAAATTTGCTCTAAGCCTAATGTCTCTGAAGGTAGCAATTGCTTTCTATCAGATAGATAGATAAATCTTTATTGTCATTGTCCTGCACAGCACAATGAGATTGGGGGGAAAAACACTTAACAACCCAACAAAACCTAAACAAAATACAACTATACAAAATTATCAACATACTCCCACCCCACATACACACATTTAACCCCTAAAAGCTCTAAAACTCTAAAAACTCTAAAACCCTAAAAACTCTAAAAACTATATACAGAAGCTCCCTCATAAACTGCATTGCACTGCATTCAAAGCCAGAACCGCTTTTGGGTAGAAACTATTTCTCAAGTGGCTGGTCCTGGTCTTTATGACCCTATACCTTCTTCTAGAAGGCAAAAGCTGAAAGAGATCATTTCCAGGGTGCGTACTATCTTGCGCAATCTCTACAGCTTTCTTATAACATCTGGTGGCATAGATTTGATCTAGAGTGGGAAGAGTATGCCCGATTATCCCCTCTGCAGTCTTTATGACCCTGGACAGCATTGTTCTTTCCCTAGCTGTACAACTCCCAAACCATACACACAAACCATAGGTTAACACACTCTCTATGGTACAGTGGTAGAATGCCAACAGCAGGTCCTTTGAAAGATTGTTCTTCCTGAGGATTCTCAAGAAGTATAACCTCTGCTGTGTTCTCTTCATTGCTCCCCATGTTAGATCATCCCTCAGCTCCATTCCCAGAAATCGAAACACCAAGACCTGTTCCACACAATTCTCTTCAATAATAAGTGGCTGGATGTTCAATTTGCATTTTCTAAAGTCCACAATGATCTCTTTTGTCTTTTTTACATTGAGGAATAAATTGTTTTCCCTACACCACTCTGTCAGCATCTCAACCTCCTTCCTGTAAGCCGACTCTCCCTCCCCAGCAGTAATCAGACCCACCACCATTGTGTCATCTGCAAACTTGATGATCTTATTGATGGGGTAACTGGGAACACAATCATATGTGTAAAGCATGTACAGAAGCGGGCTCAGCACACACCCCTGCGGCGTCCCCGTACTTATACTGAGATCCGCAGAGACATGAGAGCCCGTTGGAAACGATCTGATAGAAAATCTAGTATCCACTTGCATAAGCATGGCGGAAGCTCCAGATCTAATAATTTGGGCACCAGTCTATGCAGAAGAATAGTATTAAAAGCAAAACTAAAATCTACAAATAACAGTCTCGCATAAGTTCCTTGTTTCTCCAAATGGGTCAGAACAGCATGTAGGGCCGTAGCCACAGCATCCTCCGTGGATCTCTTTCTCTTATATGCAAATTGACAAGGGTCAAGTCCAACTGGTAAACAAGCCATAATACGGTTCCGCATCAACTTTTCAAAGCATTTCATTATGACAGGTGTAAGCGCCACAGGGCGGAAGTCATTCAGACTATCTATGTTAGGCTTTTTAGGCAGAGGTATAATGGTAGAGGATTTCAGACAAGATGGGACAGTGGCTTGGGCCAAAGACCAATTAAAAATCTTCATAAAAGTTTCTGCCAGCTGTTCTGAGCAGTCTCTCAGTGCCCTACCAGCCACTCCATCAGGACCCATAGACTTGCTCGCATTTATCCCTTTTAATATTCACCTCACTTTTCCCTCTTCCACCCTGGCAACATTCCCAAAGGGGAGTAATGACGATGACTCTGGCAACACTGCTGGATCCACTGCTGGTGTCACCTCAAATTGGGCAAAGAAGGTATTCAGCTCCTCCACCAGAGAAGTACTGCTCTCTACAGGCGATGAATTACTGGGTTTGTAGTCAGTAAGGTGCTGGATCCCTTGCCACACTTGCCTGGTGTCTATAGAATCGGAAGAGGCAAACCAGCTTTCCTTTGAATTTGAAATAAGACAACTGGATGAGAATCTGATTAGATGCTGCACATGCTGCTTCTTGCAATGAAACATCACTAAGGCAAGGACATAGCTATTGTTGTTCAGTCGCACAGTCGATTCCGACCCTTTGAGACCCCATGGACCACTACCCTCTATTCTCCACCATCCTCCTCAACCCACCCAGCTCTGTGCCCATTGCATCTACAATACCATCTAGACATCTCATTTTTGGCAGTCCCCTTCCTTTTTTGCCCTCAACCTTTCCCAGCATCAAGGCTTCCTCAAGCAAATCATCTCTTCTCATTTGATGTCCAAAGTACTTCAGCTTCATCTTTACTATTTGACCTTCTAAGTCAAATTATATTACTTTATTTGGAGCAGAGTAAAGGTTTCCAGGATGGCGTACTGTTAAAATGATATATATTTTTTAAAAATCCAGTAAATATTTTTCAATGTCTGCCACAAATTAAAGGGAACTAGTCAGTTCTAGCACTTTGTTTAAACCTCGGGGTGGACAGTATCAAACTTGTGAATGAAAAATGCCTTTCGCTGAAGTAATTTCTTTTCATAATTAGTTCTAGAAAATGGAACAGGATGGATAGTCTCCAACACAACAAATCTTAGATCGTCTTCAGAGTGATTAGCTGATTAAAAATGGGAGGTGAGGGGCGCTTGAATGTCCTGTGAGCGTATTTTTGAATGATGTTCCCCCAAACAAATTTTAATTTTCCTTTTGGTGCACCCTACATATGCCTTACCACAAGCACAGAGAATTAAATAAATGCAATTCTGTGAGTTGCAGTTCGTCATGCCCTGAAGTTTACGAACAAAAGTACAATTAGGAATGGTCACCTCGTGTGTAACCCATGAGAACTTGCATTGTACACAATGACCACACTTAAAATGCCCTGAAGGGAAACGACTGGACAATGTCAATGGTCGTTCGTGGTCAGAACGGTTAAGTATGTTAGTAAGAGACCGCATTCTTCTGAAGCCTAAAAGAGGTTTACTGGCACAGCCTGGCAAGTGTTGGACTATATGCCAATGTCTAAAAATTGTGCTTTTAATCTTTCTTGCAAGGGGAGAAAATTCTAAAGAGCAGGCTAATCTGGGAGTGACCTTTTTAGATTTAACAGTAAGTAATGAGCTTCGTTGGATCCTTTGTGCTCTGTGGTACGCTCTAGAAACCACTTCGCTTCAGATATTCTCCAATTTGTTTAAAGGATTCAATGAAATCCTGAGGATGAGTGGTATTTCTTTTTGCTCTTGTAAAAAGTCCAAAAGGAATGTTGTCTTTAAGATGATGTGGATGGTGGGAGGATTTAGAGTATGAGAACCAAGACACAGGAACAGCCGAAGGATTGGCTTAACACATCTTTATTGCATGGTGGTACGGGGGAACATGTGGTAATGGCGGACGAACAGCTCAATATATACAGTGGCTATACATTTGAATGTGGCTCCACGGTAGCCCATTGGCTACTGTCGGCGTGATGTCATTTCAGGTCACGCCCTTCTTGTCCAGGTGAGGTAGTGGCGGGAATCTTCCCGCGCAGTAGTTCTTTGGGGAATTGGAACCGTGTGAGCTGGGCGCTCACTATTGCCACCAGGTGGTCATTAGCTCGCGTCCTAATTACAACGGGTTACATTGATACAGCTGGTGATTGTTTAAAGGCATAGTATTGAGAACACAACAGAGGAGTAGAGTAAGTAGGAGTTCCTGTCAGTTTGTTTTCTATATAGTTTTACAGAAAGTTTCTGGAAATGATCCACATAAACCAAGATGTCCAAAAATGGTAATGAAGATGGACTAGCATGGTAAGTAAATTTCAGGTTGGGATGCAAGTTGTTCATCCATTGTACGAACTCATCAACGATCTCATGTGTGTCTAAGACCAAAAATAAATCATCTATAAACCGTTTGAAAGTACAGTGATACCTCATACAACGTCCAAACTTGGTCCCACAAGTTTGGACTTTATACGGATTTGGACTTTGTATGAGGCATGCAAAATCCTAGCCGTGATGCCTCATACAACATCCAAATCCTTGCCGTGATGCCTCATACAACATCATTTCCATAGAGATACATTGTACTGTAACAGCACAGACTTCAGAGTAAAGTCAAGGAAACAGACAGGAAACTGACAGAACTCTAAGAAATCATTGTCTAAAGGCTAAAAACATTACAAAACATGTCAAACAACCCTGATTGTCCAAGAACCTGAAGAATGCTGCAAAAATCCCAGGAATGTTTCTAAAAATTCTGACAAAAAAATTCAAACAATCCAAAATCGTGATCAAAACCACTCCTAAACACTCTTCACCTCATGCAAAACCCACAAGAGCAATGCATGCATGTGTCCTGCCTTTTATACTGCCCAGGCACAATACAACCTGGGAAAACCCCAATGCCTCATACAAATTCGCACAACTTTGTATGAGGCAACTTTTTTCAAGGAATTAGCCGATGTTGTATGAATCCGATGTTGTATGAAGCGGACTTTGTATGGGGTATTACTGTAATAATGTGATTCAAAAAAGGATTGAAATGCTCATTGTAAATAAAAGCCCTCTCAAAATGTGCCATGAAAATATTCGCTACTGATGCTGCTATGGGAAACTCCATAGCGACTCCTTGTGTTTGAACATAAAAGGTGCTACCAAACCTTAAAAAGTTATTTTCAAAAATAAAATCTAGAAGATCCATTAAAAATGTCTAGGGGGTGATGGGTCCATTCTGGACATAAGAGCCTCCTGAACAACCATCCTAGTGCTGTCTAAGGGGATACTAGTGTAAAGGGCCTGAATGTCCATGGACAAAAGCACCCCCCACTGGGAACCTTCAAGCCTTCAATTTCAGAAATAAAATGAGTCGTGTCCCTTATGTATGACGGAGTATTTTTTCCAAACTTATTAATATAAAAGTCAGGAAATTTAGCAATCGGTTCAAATGTGGAATTGATACTGGATATAATGGGTTTCCCTTGAATTAAACCATTGGGGCGTAGTGGCTTATGAATCTTCAGTAAAGTGTGAAACAAGGGGATCTGGGGGTAATGGTTAAACAAATAATGAAACAATTTATCAGAAATAAAATGCATTGCAACCACCTCCTGTAAAACAATCTTAATGACATTCAAAATATGACTAGTAGGATCACCAGACAATTTTCTATAGCTATTCACATCAGCTAACTGCCTGTGAGCTTCAGCAACATATTTATCAAGGTCTTGCACAACCACCCCTTCCCCCTTGTCCGCTGGCTTGATGATAATAGAACTGTCCTCAGCAAGATGTCTTAACATCCTCATATCTTTAGTTGTTAACTTATATCATTGTCTACCCCTGTGTGTTTCAAGTTTAGCTACATCATCAAGAACAAGACGTTTAAAAACCTCTATAGAAGAATCATCCACAGGTGGGTTAAAGCTAGATTTTACCCGAAATTCAAAATATGTAAGCTGTCCTGTCTTTTATATGGCTGGATAGCTCTGTGATTTAGGTGGAAATTCAGTTCCCCTCTGTACCTTTTCCTGTGAGAAGAGCTGGTCTGTGTGGCATCTGGCCAAGGTGCGCAGTCCCAATATGCTCCCAGAAGAAGGGAATAGCAAACCACTTCTGAGTATTTTCTACTTACAGTAGGAAAACTTTGGGAGGGAAATCACTATAAGTTAGAACTGACTTGACAGCACATAATTATTATTATCTTGCTTCTCCACCCTCCAGTTGTTTTTAACTGATTTTCTTTCCTTCCTCTAACTATGGAAATGATATCCATGTCCTCAGTCACTTGCTTCTACTGCTATGATACTGCAGAATGTCCACAAGTATTTTGGTTACCCAGGCATAGACTTAAAACACAATTTGCCTTGTCTGGGAAGGGACTTCATAATGAGGATGGGAAAGAGTAGGACAAAATGAGGATTTAAAATGAGCCCATGCGCTTCAATGTATGATCTGTCAGAGGTCTATTTCTGTTACATTCCCATTAATGGCTTGGGAAATTTCCCCTGTTTCATACAGCTGGTTTCAGCATAGCATCCCTGTTACTCACTTCTTTAAATACAGTAAAGGACAGAGCTGGGTGAAGAGCAACCATCACAAAGCTTTCAACCATGAGAGAACCATCAGGGGCAAGTTTGATCCATGACAGTTGCCGGGCATCTAAGGCAGGCCCAGCAGATTCAAATAGAAGGCTTATATTTAACTTCTTCAATGTGACAAACACTTGTTCAGATGTTTCCCTACTGATTTTGTACTTGTAATGTTCAGATAGTTTTGAGACATAAATACTGTACATAAGAAAATTAAACATGGTTGCCCAAAAAGCTACCACGGAAATAGGAAGGAAAATGAGGAGGAAGGGACAAAAATTGCTCAATACTCAGCATTTTCTTTTAAAACAAATGACTATAATTTTGATGTACTTAGGAGTCGTCTACCATTCCCTTCTTCTGGGGGCAGCCTGGGACTCTGCAGCTTGCTGAAAGCCATACAGGCCGCCTCTCTTCTCAGGAGCGATACTGGTGAATAAAACTCCTAAGTACTAGCTCTGCAGTCAGTTAATTTCTATAATATTAATATAAATGCAATTTAAGGTGCCACAACATTTTTTTGTCTTTTTTAACTGCTCTGTTTTGTTTACTCTCAGATATGCTTGCACAGACTAGCACGGCTACCGCTTCAAACATTTCAACTATAAATGCAATGTATCTCACCTAGGGATGTAAAGAATAAATATTAAAACCTTTCTATTCACTGGTTACATTGTCATCACTCAAGAACATTTGTTAAAAAGTAATTTTCAAACCTGTAAGATACCTCATCTCCAGGCAGATGTAAGATAACAAGGGAAAAAAATTCTTGTCAGAGTCTCCATAAATTGCTCATACTATCTTTGCACATCTTTCCTGGATGTTGTTGCAAGCTAACTCTTTGGCAATACAAAGTATGTGATTGCTTCTTTTTTTCCTTTAGGAGAGTTCATTCTGCAGGTTCTTTCGCCTGACCTAGTGCGAGAAAGATTGATCGGCACAAGGTGGCCGTTGCCGGGGTGTGCCTGATTGTGGTTAAAAAATACAGTAAAACCCCGATTTACAAGTGCCCCGAGTTTCATAAAATTCGACTTACATAATGATTTTGTGCTAAAACTATGTCCCGATTTACGCGATTTTCTATAGGTTTGCTTCAAGTTACATAAAGATTCTTTTTCCAATGGGTTTGCTTTGAGTTACGTAAATATTCATTTCCCTATGAGTTTGCTTCAATTTACATTAAAAATTATTTTTCCTATGGGTTTGCTTCGAGTTCCATAAAAACATATTTTTCCCATATAGGCTCTTTCTGTGTACCCCAGTATGCAACTATAATTTGGTCTTGAACAGGTGACTTAGAGTCCTTGGCTTTACAAAAGACTCCTTTGTTGATATCAATCAATCCAGCAGCATGCATTTTTGAACTTTTTGTGTATGGGAAGGGACTGTCAGTTTGAAATGTACTACTGTACTACATCATTGCCTAAACATCATCTTACAAGGCAACCATGATGATTTGGAACATGTAATGTGTCCATAAGAATTGTAAGGGTTATGCATATAATTCATTTTATCAAGAAATGTTTCCTACATGCTTCAACAGAGGTTTTATGCTACCTGTGTCAAACTCTGGTCATGCACATGTCAAATTCCAGATCTATGCAATGGTGGGATTCAAATTTTTTTTTTACTATCTACTCTGTGGGCGTGGCATGGTGGGTATGGCCAGGGGAAAGCCCAGCATTGCACCCAAATTGCGACTACTTTATTTCAAAACATAGATGGGTGGGGTCAGCCAGAATTTCTGCTACTGGTTCTGGCGAACTGGTGTGAACCTGCTGAATCCCACCATTGGATCTATGTCTGAGCCCAACTAAGCTTGGATCATGGCTGGTGTTGAAAATGTTTTTTTGCATTCCCCCACCTAGTTTCTTGAAGAGTTTGAAAAGAGATTCTGACAAAAACAAGAAACCAAAAAGACAAAAACAAACTGAGGCTTTAGCCAGAAATACCTTGGAGAGCAAATGCTTGCCAAAAACAAGTTAATGGTAACAGTGTGATCATAAGAACATAAGAACAGCCTTGCTGGAAGAGGCCACAGCCCATCCAGTCCAGCATTCTGTCTCACACAGTGGCTCACCATTTCCTTCAGGGTATTCCCAAGGAGATCCCTTCACCTGCTTAGGATTCCCTGGAAATGGCATTGAGAGATATCCTGCCTATCTCTCCAACCCGGAGGTTGTCCTTAAGTATCCATAATTATAGCCATTGATACCCTTGTCCTCCATGAACTTGTCTAATCCTTTCTTTAAGCTGTCAAGACTGACATCTGTCACCACTTCTTCTGGCAGGGAGTTCCATAGACCAGTGATCCTGTGGGTGAAAAAGTACTTTCTCTTATTTATTTGAGAACTAGTACCCAAAAGTTTCATGGAGTGTCCCCTAGTTCTAGTGTTATGCGATAGGGAAAACAGTTTTTCCTTATCTACTTTGTCCACACCGTGCATGATTTTATAAACTTCAATCAGGTCACCTCTTAGACGTCGTCGTTCAAGAGTGAAGAGGCCCAACCGTTGCAGCCTCAGATGGTAAGGAAGGTGTTCCAGTCCCCTAATCATTCTGGTTGCCCTCCTCTGCACTTTTTCCAGCTCCATAATATCCTTCTGGAGGTATGGCGACCAGAACTGTACACAGTATTCCAGATGGGGCCTCACCATAGATTTATAAAGAGGCAAAATGACACTTGCTGACTTATTTTCTATACCCTTCCTAATGATCCCTAGCATTGAGTTTGCTTTTTTCACTGCTGAGGCACACTGGGTTGACACCTTCATTGAGTTGTCCACCAGGACACCAAGGTCCCTTTCCTGGTTTGTCGCAAAGAGTTCAGACCCCATCAGTTTATAAATGTAATTGGGGTTCTTTGCCCCAACATGCATCGCTCTGCACTTACTAATGTTGAAGCTCATTTGCCACTGTTTTGCCCACGCCCCCAGTGTCAAGAGATCCCTCTGGAGCTCCTCACAATCTCTCACAGTTTTCACTACCCTGTATAATTTAGTGTTGTCAGCAAATTTGGCTACCTTGCTTTTTACTCCTACCTCTAGATCATTTATGAAGAGGTTGAAAAGCAGGGGTCCCAGTACTGAACCTTGGGGGACCCCACTCTTTACTTCCCTCCACTTGGAGAATTGTCCATTTAGTGCTACCCTCTGTTTCCTGTCCCTTAGCCAGTTGCTGATCCAGGACAAGACCTGTCCCTTTATTCCATGACTGGTAAGTTTATTCAAGAGCCTTTGGTGTGGGACCTCATGACCACATGGAGCAATGACAAAGGCAAGAAAGGTAAATGAAACACTTTCTTTTTATGCACAGGTTTGGTTTCCCACTGAAATGCATTGGGAACATACAAACAGAAAAGCTTTAGAATACTGTACAAAAAACATGGATTTCTAATGCATTTAAATGGTATTAGTGATGTATAATTGTGAGAGCTGGACCATAAGAAAGGCTGAGCGCAGAAGAATAGACGGTTTTGAAATGTGGTGCTGGAAGAGAATTTCGAGAGTACCTTGGACAGCAAAGAGAACAAATAGGTCAATCTTAGAAGAAATCAACCCTGACTGCTCTTTGGAAGGTCAAATATTGAAGATGAAGTTAAAGTACTTTGGACATCAAGTGAGAAGAGATTATTCACTTGAGAAAGCCTTGATGCTGGGGAAGGTCGAGGGCAAAAGAAGAAGGGGGTGGCAGAGAATGAGATGGCTAGATGGCATTGTTGATGCAATGGGCACAAAGCTGGGCGGGCTGAGGAGGATGGTGGAGGATAGGGGTGCTTGACGTGCGGTGGTCCTTGGGGTCGCAAAGGGTTGGAATTGATTGTGTGACTGAACAACAAAATACTGCCCATCTGGGAGAAACTCCCCAAGTGGTTTGCAATCATGATAAGTGGACATAAAAATTAAATAACATTAAGATGATCTGCTATCCAACCTAGGTGACAACATATTGCAAATAAAGTATATTTAAAGTTCTCCATCAATGGAGTATCCAGTCCAAGAAAAATCGATATCTAACTGATTGTAGGGAACATGTCTTTATAGATCTCTCTAATAGTTGGGAATAACCAGAACACCTTATATCTATGAGACTAGAGTGATGATGGCAGCAAACTCTGAGTGAATCCTATGGTACATGGGAAGGGCCCATTGGAAGGCTGATTCCGTGGCAGTGGTGACAGTAAAGAAGTCACCATTGCATCTGCACAGAGTCATCTGGTGGAGCTCTTTCAAGTGGTCCTCAAGAAGAGAATGCAGATTGCATTATAGCCCTCAGTGAAGAATTTGCATGGCAAAATTTGCTCAAATTTGCTCTGACTTGGATGCTATAGTTCCATAATGGTGAACCTTGGCACTCCAGGTGTTCTTGGACTGCAAGTACCAGAAGCCCAAGTCAGCACTTCTGTTGATCAGGGCATCTGGGAATTGAAGTTCAGGAACATCTGGAGTGCCAAGGTTTGCCATCACTGCTATAGTTGATACAGATCCTGCTTGTCTTCTGTTAATGGAGAGGTGACTGCTACCTCATGTCAAGAGGACCTATGTCAAGAGACTGCATTGGTTGCTTGGGTGGATGACTTACTCCAGGAACTGGTCAAGGAGAATGTATCTTGTTGATTCTGCAGGACCTCTTAGTGGTTTTTAATACAATTGACCAGCGTTTCACATACTATGTTCTGCAGAACACTGGTGGACTTCAGTTCCCAGAAGCCTAAGTCAGTACATTGGCTGATCAGTGCTTTAGGGAATTGACTTAGGCTTCTGGGAATTAAAGTCCAAAAACCAAAGATTGGGAAACACTGCCATTGACAATGGTATCCTAGGCCAGTGATGGCTAACCTTGGCACTCCAGGTGTTCTTGAATCTCAAATCCCAGAAGCCCTGGTCAGCAGGTTTACTGACTTTGGTTTCTGGGAATCAAAATCCAAGAACACCTGGAGTGCCAAGGTTAGCCATCACTGTTCTAGGCCATCTCTCTGGGATGGGACTTTGGAGGCACTGTTTTATGGTGGCTCCAGTACTTCCTGGAAGGGAGAACTCAGAAGGTGGTGCTGGGGGACTCCTGTCTGACACTCTTACCATTGATCTGAAGGGTCCTCAGGGTTTCGTTTTGTCTGCTATGGTATTTAACATCTACATTAAACCACTGGGAGAGGTTGTCCAGAAATTCGAGGATACTGATGACACCTAACTCTATCGCTCTTTTCCATCTAAAGCTGAGGATACTGTTTTCAGTTCTAGATTGGTGTCTGGTGTCAGTAATAGAGAATGAATAGACTGAAGCTTAATCCAGACAAGATAGAAGTGCTCCTGGTCAGTTTAAAGGCAGATCAATGAAACACCTTTCTTAGCTAACTTACTTCAATAACTATGTTAGCCAGATTTAGTGCGTGTATCACTGTGGTGCAATGCCTGCATGGGCTTCTTTCCATTTTTTTTTGGCTATGAGTAAATAAATAAAAGTTCTGTAGCAGCAGTGGAGATAGG
Organism: Bradypodion pumilum; assembly: GCA_035047305.1. Taxonomy (NCBI): domain Eukaryota; kingdom Metazoa; phylum Chordata; class Lepidosauria; order Squamata; family Chamaeleonidae; genus Bradypodion; species Bradypodion pumilum. The sequence goes on from JAWDJD010000001.1 coordinate 198,846,264, forward strand.
CACCAGTTGATCATCAGAGCCACATCTGATCACTGGTGTTCCCATTGCCACCACAGGTTGCCGTCAATATGCTGCTGCAGATGGGTGCCACCAATCAACTGGAGCCAGTCTTGCTGATTAGCTGATTGGTGGAGAGGAACACCTGGAATTTCTGGGGTTTCCACAAACAACTGGACAACAGAAGCGCCCAAGAAATACAGTATTGATACAAGCAGATATACATTTAAAATTAGTGCAAAATAAACAACCCCTGAAGGCTGGTTTAAAATAGCCCACATTTAAACCAGCTTGCATCATGGGATTTTTGATTTTTAAATCAATTTCTCCCATGATAACTCTGATGTAAATGTATGGTTTTTTTAAGTGTGTAACCACAGCTTAATGGCCCTGGATGTAGATGGTCTTCATGGCTAAGGAACCTGAGATATTGGTGTGCGATGTCCTCGGAAGAACGGTTAAGAACATAAGAACAGCCTTGCTGGAGCAGGCCACAACCGATCCAGTCCAGCATTCTGTCTCACACAGTGGCTCAACATTTGCTTCAGGGTATTCCCAAGCAGATGCCTTCACCTGTTTAGGATTCCCTGGAAATGGCACTGAGAGATATCCTGCCTATCTCTCCAACCTGGAGGTTGTTCTTAGGTATCCATAATTATAGCCATTGATACTCTTGTCCTCCATGAACTTGTCTAATCCTTTCTTGAAGCTGTCAAGACTGACAGCTGACACCACTTCTTCTGGCAGGGAGTTCCATAGACCAGTAATCCTCTGGGTGAAAAAGTACTTTCTCTTACTTGTTTGAGAACTAGTACCCAATAGTTTCATGGAGTGCCCCCTAGTTCTAGTGTTATGCGATAGGGAAAACAGTTTTTCCTTATCTACTTTGTCCACACTGTGCATGATTTTATAAACTTCAATCAGGTCACCTCTTAGACGCCGTCATTCAAGAGTGAAGAGGCCCAACCGTTGCAGCCTCAGATGGTAAGGAAGGTGTTCCAGTCCCCTAATCATTCTGGTTGCCCTCCTCTGCACTTTTTCCAGCTCCATAATATCCTTCTGGAGGTATGGCGACCAGAACTGTACACAGTATTCCAGATGGGGCCTCACCATAGATTTATAAAGAGGCAAAAGGACACTTGCTGACTTATTTTCTATACCCTTCCTAATGATCCCTAGCATTGAGTTTGCTTTTTTCACTGCTGAGACACACTGAGTTGACACCTTCATTGAGTTGTCCACCAGGAAACCAAGGTCCCTTTCCTGGTTTGTCGCAGAGTTCAGACCCCATCAGTTTATAAATGTAATTGGGTATTGTTGTTTTTTGCCCCAACATGCATCACTCTGCACTTACTAGTGTTGAAGCTCATTTGCCTCCAAGGAGTTAAGAACAGGAAGCCTATCCCATGATGAGAGCCAATATCTGGAATGGATATGGCACTTGAAGAACCACAGCCTAAAATGTAGACAGATTAACAAATTTACATGTTCTGCAGTAGAGTCTAATTGTCCTATTCTTACTTTTATAATCCCTACTTCCTCCTCCATACATAATTTGTATAGAATCTATTTGCAACCACTTCTCACCAGTTTCTAATCTCAACAGATATTTTGTTATCTTGGAACTATTTAACTTTCAGGAGAAAGTGCTGGTATGCTATACCTCTGAGTACAGCCATTCTTCTCTTACATCTGTGTTTTGAAATGCTGTCTTTTTGATCTGGCAGAGCAACAACAGAGCATGCTAATATGAAATGAAATACCTAAAAAAACACATTACGTAGTGGGATAAACATGCCCAATTGTCAGTATTAATCACTGGTAAATGTTTATTACACAAAAATGTTTAGTGCGTGTGTATTATGAGTGTACTATTATTTTATTTTTATGTGTTGCATATTGAATATTTCAGCAAGAAAACCATGCTTTAAAGTTGTGAGCAAACACTGCACCCTGCTGGTTTTTAACAAAATAAGTGGAAAGATGGGTTAGTTCAAACTCCAATGGCTTGACAGAGGTATAAGAACAAGGAGATGGGGTGATATGGTACAGACATTTAAAGGGTGCAAAACTGCCTGACTGCTGCCATCCATCTCTGAAATTTTGCCCAGCCTCTAGGTACACCAGGAATCCTCAGGTACCTGTACAGGTGGGAGAAGATGAACAATGGCAGCAGAGATCTCTTTCTTTCCCTTTTACTAGAGTTGCCATATGTCCCGATTTCCCAGGATTTTCCCAGGTTGAAGCAGTCCCGGACGGTTCAAGGAAAAAAAAGTAAAAATCCCGGAAACAAAGGGTTAACTTCATAGCGTCGCTATTCCTAGAGAAGGAGGGCAGAAAGTGAAGAGTTGTCCACTGCAAAATAAGTCCCTTCCTGTATCCTGCTTTTCTCCTTCCGGAGGGAAACGGAGGCTCCATGGGCTGCTGCATTGCCGTTCCGGGCCCCTCCTTAGAACTTTCTTCCAAGGGATCCTTGTGTGGAGCTTGAGGGTGAGTCTACTTCAATGGGTGTGTGTGAGAGAGAAAGGGAGGGGGTGACCTCAGAGGGAGGAAGGGTGGTTTAAAGAGTGGCGCAAGAAATTTTAAAAAGGTAAAGGACACCCTTGCTCAAAAGCCAGTCGTATCCAACTCTAGGGTTCAGTGCTTATCTCTGCTTCATAGCTGAAGAGCCAGTGCTGTCTGTGTCTACAGATGTTTCCATGTTCATGTGGCAGGCATGACTAGACACTGGAGTGCATGGAATGCTGTTTACCTTCCCACCAAAGTGGTCCCTATTTATGTACAGTACAGTACTTGCAATTTCTTGCTTTCAAACTGCTAGGTTGGCAGGAGCAGGGGCAGAGATGGGAAAAGAAATAAAAATAGAACTATCAGGAATCATCTTTTGCAAGAAGAATCATATGGGAAACAACCTCTTGACTACAGCTTTTTTAAAACTGATGGTGGCTGCCCACCCTGGATTGGGATTCTGTGGGGTCTTAGAGCCACTGTCTCCGTGACACATGCACAATTTGAAGAATGCAATGATGTCACATGGCTGTCCCAGTTTGGTGGGAGAGAATGATGGCAACCCTACCTTTTACTGAAGATGCAGCGGTGACAGAGAACATGCAAAACAATAGAGGCAAGTAACAACTTAAGAGCATCTGTGTTCTCCTCCTCTGACCCTGGCGAGGTCTATCTTAGAGACTGGTGGGTTTTGTTGCTGTTGTTTTGGCCAATAAACACTGTATGTCTCCATTCTTGGAGTTCTACCTACCTTAGTAAAGGTCACCTTTGCTTGAAAGCCAGTTGTGTCCATTTACAGCCAAAGAGCCAGTGCTGTCTGTGCCTGCAGATGTTTCTTTGGTCATGTGGCAGACATGACTGGACACCAGAGCACATGGAACACTATTACCTTTCTCAGTGAAGCAGTAGCTATTTATCTCTTTGCAATTTCTTGCTTTCAAACTGCTAGGTTGGCAGGAGATGGGAGCTCGCTCTGTCAATGCAGCACTCAAATTTTGAACTGCTGACCTGCCAACTTTCTGGTCATCAAGTTCAGCGTCTTAACCACTGCTTACCTTACAAACATCTAAACGTGATGCACCTGGGAGGAAAGTCTAAACAGCAAAACATAGAGGTCTGGCAAGTCTCTGCTCTAACTTTCTATTCCTGGCCCATACTGCTTAGAACAGTGATGGCAAACCTTGGCACTCAAGCTGTTCTTGAACTTCAATTCCCAGAAGCCCTGATCAGGAGGAGTGCTGACTTGGGCTTCTTGTAATTGAAGTCCAAGAACACCTGGAGTGTCAAGGTTAGCCATCACAGACCTAGGAGCTTCTTTTTCTTAATGGGAAACTTGGGTAGAACTCAGCCTAGCTAATCCCCAAAGCTGGCCCTTTTCCCAGATACATCGAGGTCCCTGCAAGATAGGTAGAACTCCCAGAATGGAGAATAGTGGAATTTGTAGTTGAGAAAATCCAAAAATCCCACCCTGCTTTTCTAGATCTCCGCTAGTGAGTGAAGGGCACATGAAGGCTTATTATGGTGATGGGTGACAGGGATTCCCCAGCAACAGATTCTGTGCTGTTCTATGCTTTCACCCTCCAGCCTAAGGTGAAAGAGAGGAGGCAGTTGATGCATGCCAAAGATAGGGATTCCTCACTCCTTGTTTTCTGATTGGCATAAGATACCCAACAGAAACAAAACCTTTAAATGCCCCACAGACCAAACATATCTGTTATAGCTCCATATGGGAAAGCCTTTCATAACACAGGCCTACAAGGAAATTTTTTTGTTGGTGCCTAGGATTTTAGAACTGATTTTAGCTATATTTGGGTCACCGAATCCAAATATGAAATCAGTTTTTCTCTATCCGCTCTACTTTTTTAGATCAGTATTTTTAATGTGCAGTTCTACCTCCATTTTGTGCAGTTCTAAATCATACAAAGATTGTTTCCTGTATATTTGCCCTATTGTCATTCGATGAATGAGGCTGAGCAAAAAGCCTGGACTTCATTTGTTGCAGTTGTCGGAAATTTTCTAAGCAAACGCAAAGCTAAAAACTATGTTGAACTGGTAAACGGGATGCTTAACAGTTTCAAATCCCTTAGGTGTAACAGGAGTATTAAGGCGCACTCTTTACAAAGCCACTTAGACCATTTTTCTGAACATTTAGGAGACACCAGTGAGGAACAAGGTAAAAGATTTCACCAAGATATTAAAACTATGAAGGACCGCTACCAAGGAAGATGGGATACGATACACACATGATGGCAGATTACTGCTGGAGTTTAAAAAGGGACTGTTCCAAAATACATTCAAGAATGTCACGGAAAAGAAACTTCCGAAGTGTTCCGTGACTAGTTGGTTTCATCAATGACTTTTCCCTCTATCTTTGTATATAATAATATTTGTATACTATTGTGGATTCCCCGTGCCCCCGTGGGCACGGAACGGCCCGGCAGAGGCCACTTTCGGGAGAAAGGCTCCCTGGCCCGTGGGCTCTGCGAGCACCCAAATTAAGGGGGGTGGATAAATTATAGGGTTTGATTCACCCAATTACCTGACCTGACCAGCGGACTTGCTGAGAAGGCAAATACGTTACTTATTAGAGTAATCCCTCATCTCCGAGTCTCAGTCTCATCCCAGAAGCAAACAGGAGTCATGATTGCCTTAGTCTAAGCCCAAAACAATGGTGTTGTCCCAGCCAGTGTTTGTCCGCACTAATTAACTCCCCCCCCCCGAGAGATTCCCAATTAACCTGAGTAAATAGGTGATGTGATTGACTGTTGGGTGACGGTTTTTTCTACCTTGCCTTCTGATCTATAAATGGTTATGCCTTTTCCTCAATAAACCACTGATCTTATCCTCCTCCATACTGCCTCGTATCGTTCCTTGATCAGTCTCCTCCGGGACCTACGGCCCTCAGCGGCCCCGATTCCTACACCTGGTGACCCCGACGTGATCTACTCGTGAGTAAGCGACCCCCGAGCGGTCTTCCTCAGAGTAGCGATCACACGGTCCGGTTCTGCGCTTGAACCGTGTCCGAATCATCCCGGAGGACAGCGTGGCACTCCGTCCGGCAGCCAGCCGATCGGAGGGACGGCCTGCGGTGAGGCAGTCCAAAGAGGCATCCTACAGCTTGCTCCCGACTTTCGCGGCGGCTTGCGCCAAAGGGAAAAACGCGTTCCGCTCAGGGCAGCTGTGAGCCCCTGACAGCGCAGTCGCCACCGAGGGCCCGTGGCCGCAGTCCACGCTCCGAGCTCTACCCAGAAGCGTCGTCGCCAGAACCTACTGCCTGCCACAGACGCGTCGACTCGTCCCGAGGAGGAATCTTCCGAGGACCCAATCGCAGGTAATATGGGGACCTGTCCTCAGCGACAGCGTCCATCTGCTAGCCAAAGAACTCATGAGGGAGAGTTCAAGATCCTGGCCAGGATATTTAATTTGCGTTTTCACAGCGGGGAGCTAGCGAGACTTTTGGTGTACCTAGGGGAACACTGCCTGCTTTACCCAGAAGTAGGTACGTTAACCCTCGAGCTCTGGGATCAGATAGGAGACTGCATTCAGCAACCCCCAAAAGCTCCAGGAGGCGTAATTCGCACATGGAGAAAGTGTAGGAAGCTCTTGGCGGAGACAGAGCCAGTCCGGGTAGAGGCCAAAGAACCCCCAAGTCTGCCAGATGCGCCAGCCGAACCAACGGCGCCTATGGCGCTCTATCCGTCACTCCAATTTAGGCAGAGTAGCGTAGGGAGCTTTCCCCCGGTGACAGCTGCAGACGTCACCGGTGGAATGCAAGGAATGAGGAGCGCAGGCGCTTCTCAGAGAGCAACAGGTTCCCTAGCTACCAAAAGTGCCCTTCAGCGCACAGTAGAGGAAGAACTCAGGAAGGGGGAATTACCAGTAGAGGAGCTAGCAGAGCTCAGTCAGATATGTCCCATCCGCATGGAGATGGACGCGCTTACGGGCGCCCAGCAGATAGTACACTCCCCAGTCCCGTATAAGCTTCTCATGGCTATACGGAAAGCCATTTCCGAGACAGGGCTCCAAAGTCATTTTACTAGGGGCACGCTTCAGCAAGTGTGCGAGAACACCATGTGGATTCCCCATGACTGGAAAGCCGTCATGCGGATGATGCTCACCCCTAGCCAGTATTTAATTTGGGACAGCGAGTTTCGCCTAGAGGCGCAGACAAGGGCTGCCAGGATGGGAGGCGCAGTACTTCCTGACCAGTTATATGGTTCGGGTGCCTTCGAGCCCATTGATGCCCAGATCAACTTGCCTCTAGCCACTCTCCAGATGTCAGCCGAGGCCGCCTTTAGGGCGTTTTTCAAAGTCCCAGCAACTGGCAAAGCGGCTAAAAATTACACCGCTATCAAGCAAGGAGCCCAGGAACCCTATATGGACTTCATCAATCGCCTGGAAGAAGCCATTAGCAGGCAGATTGATAATGAGCAGGCCCAACAAGAGCTCATGATGAAGTTAGCCAAGGACAACGCCAATTTAGACTGCCGTAAAATCTTGCAGTCACTGGGCAATCGTCCTGATTTGACCCTTACGGACATGATTAGAGCTTGCGCCGACGTTGGCACAGAATCCTACAAGATGGGATTGCTAGCGGCAGCGGTGCAAGGGGGTAAGAGACCAAAAGGAAAGACCCAAGGAGCATGTCACAGTTGTGGCAAGGTTGGTCACTTCGCTAGGGAGTGCCAATCCAAGGGAGGCGGACAAAAGTCCGGCCGTTCCAAGGCTCCGAAAACCCAGTGTCCGAAGTGTCAAAGAGGCTACCATTGGGCTCGAGACTGTCCGAATTCGGGAAACCGGAACACGGGCATGTCTCTGGCCCCGGTCCAAACAGGGACTCCCCTCACCCAAAGCTCACCAGAGCTAGACTAAATCCCGGTCACACTCCAGACATTGCGAGGGCACAGGCCAGCCCCAAGGGTAGTACAGGGTTAGACTTGACTTGTCAGGCGGACGTTACATGCGACCTGCCAGGCACGGTCTATCTGGTGGACTCCCAGTACATGGGTCCACTGCCCAAGGGCTTTATAGGTTTAGTTTTGCCCCGCAGTGTAGCTGGAGCACGCGGAATTTTCATAATTCCAGGAGTCGCTGACTCGAATTTTTCAGGCGTTCTCCAAGTTCAGCTTTGGACTCATCTGCCCCAAACAATTCACAAAGGAGACACCTTAGCGCAACTGATCATGGTTCCTTGTCACTCGCCAGCAGATAGCCAGGGAAGGCTCAGTGACAGCTCCGAGTCCCGGTCAGAGGACCGCTCGAGCGCCAGTGAGGCAGTACAAGGATACCAGGTCTTAGCGACAGTGGAGACCAACATTGAGTGGAAGCAGCGCCCCGTTATCGAGGTATTTTTGAACAAAAGAGCGTTCTCAGGGTTACTCGATACCGGAGCGGATGTGAGCGTGATAAGCAGGAGCCAGTGGCCAAGAGAGTGGGCCATTGAGCCGGTCTCCGATGTGTGGGGGGTAGGCGGCGTCCAGGAAGCGTTTAGGAGCCGAGAGTGGGTGGAAGTCACAATCCCAAGGGCTGACGGCACGGCGGTAATTCGGCCGCACATTCTTGACGTGCACATCAACCTTTGGGGGCGAGACATCTTGCAGCAGTACGGTGCTACGCTTACCTTTGGGTAATGGCGTTGCCACTTAAATGGCTCACCGATACGCCGGTTTGGGTAGAACAATGGCCGGTAGTGGGAGAGAAATTAGTTGCCCTCAAGCAGCTAGTTAAAGAACAACTAGACGCAGGACATATAGAACGGTCCACAAGTCCTTGGAATTCGCCAATTTTTGTGATTAAAAAGAAGTCGGGGAAGTGGCGACTCCTCCACGATCTCAGAGAGATCAATAAATGCATACAGCCAATGGGTCCGCTCCAATGCGGCATCCCAAATCCGAACATGATTCCCGAGGGGTGGGAGATTCTAGTCGTAGATCTCAAGGATTGCTTTTATACAATCCCCTTAGACCCCCGGGACCGGGAAAGGTTCGCCTTTACAGTGCCGGTTGTGAACCACAGTGAGCCCACGCAGCGTTACGCGTGGAAATTTTTGCCACAGGGCATGCTCAATTCGCCCACCCTGTGCCAAATTTATGTTCACAACGCACTGGCAAAGTTCCGAAGCCTTTACCCTAAAGCTATAGTTTGCCATTTTATGGATGACATCTTGGTCGCGATGCCGCAACTCGGCAGCGAAATGTTTTCTGACCTCCAGGCCAGCCTGGGGAACAAAGGTTTACTCATTGCCCCAGAGAAAGTGCAGAGAACCGAGCCCTTCTCTTACTTGGGTCATCGGCTTCTCCGCTCTTTCGCAGCACCAGCTTTGCCTAAGATCAATTTACAGGACTCAGTCACCCTTGTAGAGTTGCAGCAAGTTTTGGGGAACATCAATTGGGCCAGACCGTATTTCCGATTGGATACGGATCTTTTGAAACCACTCTTCTCGCTGCTAACTTTAGGTAAGCAGCCGGCAGACCAGATAAAAATTTCTCGAGAAGCGCATTTAGCTCTCGAGCAAGTTAACCAAGTTCTCAGCCAGCGATGGGTAGATAGGATCACCCCAGGGCCATATGCTCCGATCCTGAATTTGTACATCGTATGGTCAGGATCCATGTTCACAGGGGCGCTCGGCGTAGATGCCGAGAAAGGGGCGAGTATCGTGGAGTGGGTGTACCTTCCGAACACCTCTTCACGAAACATCGTTCCTCCCCAAGAATTGGTCTCCGCGGTGGTTTACCGCGGAAGGCTGAGGGCTAGGGACATTTCAGGGCATGATTTGGCCAAAATCGTAGTCCCGTTCACCAAGGAACAAGTTCAGCAATTAATGCAGCTCGGTGACTCGCTTCCAATAGCGTTGGAAGGATTCACCGGATGCTTGGCATATCACTTGCCAAAGGATCCCAGACTTGTCTCACTCCAAACGCAGACAGTCAGCTTGTTTGAATTGCTTTCGCTGGTTCCACTTCAGGGGGCCAGGACAGTTTTTACTGATGGTGGTCGAACATACGGTGTCTTGACCTGGCAGGAGGGCCAAGCTTGGCGCACGCTGCTAACTCTTCCACAAAAGTCCGCGCAGCGGGCAGAGTTGGCAGCGGTGAACCTTGCTTTGCGCACCTTCGCCAAAGAACGTTTAAACATCATCACTGACAGCATGTATGTTAGGAACTTGCTTCACAGTCTACCGGGAGCATACATTACTCCCGCGATAGACAAGAATTTGCTTAGCCTGTTTCTCACTGCTCAATTTCACTTGCGAAACCGCACGGAGCCGCTCTATATTGCCCACATCCGAAGTCATCAAGACCTACCGGGTCCGATTTCCGCGGGCAATAGCAGAGCGGATGCGGCGGCAAAGGAAATTCAGCAACGTTCAGTTTTGTGTGTTTTTACTACTCCAATTCAGAGCCATGCATTTTTTCACCAAAATGCCAAGGCACTCGCCAGACAGTTCAATTTGCCACTCTCTCAAACCCAAGGCATAGTTCGCTCTTGCCAGCATTGTGCAGGGGCTCCGGGGGGGCCCTCGTGGGGGGTCAACCCACGAGGGACAGAGGCCAATCAGGTGTGGCAAATGGACGTCACGCATGTTCCGCAGTTCGGCAGATGGCAGTTCATGCACGTTTGCATAGACACTTTTTCTCAGTTCGTTTGGGCAACGGCGCAGAAAGGGGAGACTGCTTCCCACATGGAGCAGCACCTCCTTTCTTGCATTGCAGCCATGGGCAAACCTCGGCACGTTAAAACCGATAACGCCCCGTCCTACAGCCCTAGGCAGTTGGCCGCCTTCATGGCCACTTGGGATATTAAGCATACTTTTGGCGTTCCTTACAATCCGCAGGGGCAAGCGATTGTGGAACGGGTCAATCGGACGCTCAAGTCCTATACTGACAAACAAACAGAAAGGGGGGAGCCACCAGCCCTGCCCAAGTCACAGGGCCAGGCACAGCATTGCCTGAATAAGGTATTGTTCACTTACAATCACCTTAATGTTTTTTCGGATTGCACGCCGCAGGAGAAGCACTACCGCCGCTCGGAAGCTCTCCCGCGACCGATGGTCCGTTACCGGGTGCCACCGGACCCTTCTTGGAGGGGCCCGGCGCCGCTCATAACCTGGGGAAGAGGGTATGCTGCAGTTATGTCTCCTACAGGTGTCGTTTGGATTCCAGCTCGGTAAGTCAAGCCTTACTTGGAACCACATGGCGTGGACCCAGACCGACCAGAGTCCAATCCCGGAGATGGAGGACCTTACTCTGACCGAGAGGACCCGTCGGAAGAGACGGCCACCGATGACAGCACCCAAGATCACCTGGGGGATGGTCAAGATCCTTTGTCGTGGGGCCGAGGACACCGTCCGGCGCGAAAGGAAGGAGCCGACGCCGGAGAACCTCACAGCTGCAGTTTTCACCCAGATTCATGCCAACACCCTGGCGCTCACCATCATCCTGACCCTTTCCCTGCTTTTGGGGGGAGGCGCTCAGGCCGCCTCGTTGGAGGCCAACGATCTGCTGCCCGGCGGAGACCTCTCTGCCCGGATGCAGTACAATATTTGGGAGAGGTTGGCGGGTCTCGTCAACCAGTCCGATTTTTGCCTCAGGCAGGACCTTGGTTCTGCCTCGATCCTCAGCACCTGCCTCGTCCCAGTGTGCCATTCTCCAGGCGCGCACCCCAGGGATGGGAATTGGCTTGTGAAAAGACTTTTCAGCCCGTACAACCCAGCGGCTTCTTCAGAGTATGCCCGTTGGGAGATGCGGCTGACCATGACCTTGCCGGCTGATGCAGCCACCCTCCACACTCCTCGGGTGGCGGTCAGCCCGAACTCTACCTGTGGACGAATGTACGGCTGTGCTTCAGCTGGTCGTACCCGGCGCTGCTGCCTCAACGTTGGCAGTGGCAATTGGACTTGCAATAACCCAGTACCACTTGGCACCATGTACGCTCATATAACCCTGCCATCTGGTTGGTTCTTCACATGCAACCAGTATACGTGGAACTACATTCCTGCAAATGTTTCAGACTCTATATGTTGTATCAGTCGTTTGACATTGTTACTCCCTACTAAGGACATGGTCACCCCAAGCACAAATGTTACAAATGTTTCAAATGTTCCCTCACTCGTACGGCACACTCGCACCACCCAGTTAGACAGCTCATGTGAGAGCAGCTTTAGAGTAATGAGCCCTGCCGAATATCTCTCTTTGGCAGTCAGCATCTTTGGCGTGCCAGACTTAGCCGTCGGCAACGCAAAGAGGATTGGTCGCTTGGCTTGCGGTCTAGCAAAAGCCATCAACCACACCTCCTCCGCGATAGCGCTCCTTAATCAAGAGCAGGCAGAGCTTCGCCATGCCATTCTTGACAATCGAGCGGCTATCGACTACCTCTTATTGTTGCACCACCTGGGTTGTGAATCCTTTCATGGTATGTGCTGTTTCAACCTTACTGACAACTCCCGCAAAGTAGAGTCAGCTCACTGATCTCCACACCATAGTCCAGGGCATCACAGAGGGTTCTGCATGGGGAGCTTGGTGGAGTTCATTGTGGAACTGGATGTGGTCATGGATCCCCTGGGGGTGGCTCCAAACGGTACTCAAGGTGGTTGTGGGGGTGATTATACTAGGCATCGCACTCTGCTGCTTTGCACAATGTATTTCCTCGCTGATCTCAAGGTGCCGCCCCAGAAGGAAACCCCGAGACACCATTCCCGCTCATCAGCTGGTCCCGCTCCTACGCAGGGTCGCCGGTCAGGCTCTTAAGAAAAATTAAAAGGGGAGATGTGGATTCCCCGTGCCCCCGTGGGCACGGAACGGCCCGGCAGAGGCCACTTTCGGGAGAAAGGCTCCCTGGCCCGTGGGCTCTGCGAGCACCCAAATTAAGGGGGGTGGATAAATTATAGGGTTTGATTCACCCAATTACCTGACCTGACCAGCGGACCTGCTGAGAAGGCAAATACGTTACTTATTAGAGTAATCCCTCATCTCCGAGTCTCAGTCTCATCCCAGAAGCAAACAGGAGTCATGATTGCCTTAGTCTAAGCCCAAAACAATGGTGTTGTCCCAGCCAGTGTTTGTCCGCACTAATTAACTCCCCCCCCCCCCGAGAGATTCCCAATTAACCTGAGTAAATAGGTGATGTGATTGACTGTTGGGTGACGGTTTTTTCTACCTTGCCTTCTGATCTATAAATGGTTATGCCTTTTCCTCAATAAACCACTGATCTTATCCTCCTCCATACTGCCTCGTATCGTTCCTTGATCAGTCTCCTCCGGGACCTACGGCTCTCAGCGGCCCCGATTCCTACATACTATAATAATAAAAATTCTGTGTTTAGTTTTTGTTTTATTTGTTCATGGATTTAACTTAAGATAGTGTAACATATATTTCACTAAAATATTGTATCTTAGAAATTTGTGCCCCTAGGCAAAAACTAATGCCATATTTGAATTCAAGGGATCAAATTCATATGAAATCAGCCTGTGATTTAAAGTCACATGGAGTTGTAAAGTTTACTCTTCAGTTTTCAAAATGGAGGGAGAGATGAAAATTCTCAAGTGTTGCAGCCATTTTCATTTCGTCCATTTCTGCCAAACTTTCGCCTTGTAAAGCTGCCCACAGCCTGGGAACAATGTCCAAGGCCTACAAACAGCTTCATAAGACCCAGTTTTTGCCACCTGCCAGAGACCGCTAAATAAAGGCATTATCAAGAAGTTGGAAGTGAGAATATATGCCAGCAGGCCTGGTGCCAGCATCCAACATGGCAGCACAAACGCTGGGGCTCTAGCAGGGTCAGCTGCCAGTGCATTGTTACAACAGATTACAAATCTGAGCGGTGGAAAAACTAAATGGATTCTGAAGCCATCTAATGCAGCTTCCTGTTCTAAATCAGGAGTGGATATGTTACGATCAGAACTATGCAGGCAAGCTAATTACAATGTCCCATTGCTGTACATTGCTTGAGGAGGTAGCATGCTAGAGATGGAGCACTCTCTTGGCACTAAACATGGGAGCCAGGAAAAACATCGAAGTGTTGTGACTCTGGCCCCCGGCCCACCTCTGGCTCCCGAACCGGCCCACCTTGGGGATGAAGACTCTGAGGATGAAGGGGAGGAGCTGACAGGACCCTCTTCCTCAGGGATCCCCCCCCCCCCCAGCATGCCTCAGCTTCCCTTGGAACTGCAGCAGCAGGATGGCAACGAGGATGTCCCCCAACAGCAGTCTTCGTGTTCAGACAGCTCTGGGGATGAGGCGTGGCTGGATGCTAGGCATCGAAGCAGGGCGAAGCGTTGTCTACAGAGGCTGAGAGGAAGGAAGGGCCGCAGGTAATCAGGAAGCGTCTTGACACACCCATGGAGGCATATAAGGAACCAGGACGCCGGGTGTGGCTCTGTGACGGACAAAGTTTAGCTTCCATGCTCTTGCTTGGTACCGTGGCGTCTTGACTCTTTGGAAATTCTGGAAATAGAACTTTGGACTGGTTTTGACTACTCTTGGAAACTCTGGTATTAGAACTTTGGACCAGACTTAGACTACTCTTCGGATATCCCTCACAGTGTTTTCTCGACAGGGAAAAGGGAGTGAGCAGGGGAGACAGAACATGAAGTCAGGGTTTCTCAATTTTGGGCCTCCAGGTGTTCTTGGATTTCAACTACCAGAAGCCCAAGTCATCACACCTGCTGATCAGGGCTTCTGGGAATTGAAGTCCATGAACATCTGGGGCGGGGGAGGGCAAAGTTGGTAAACCCTGATCAGTTATCCCTGAACTGTAAGTCAGGATAGACTTTTAGGGACTCCGAGGGCTCTGTGGGTACATCTCATTTAAAAATTCATAATTATCTACAGATGATGATTGGGTTATGTGGACTATAGGGGCAGAAAATAGGATGGAAATAACACTTAGGTTTAGAATTAGATTCATGTAACTCTTTTATTGATTGGAGGCACCAGAGTTTGTGCAGACTTGGAAGTCTCCTTGCCCAGCTCCGTGAAGCTAAGGCTGAAGGGGGTCAGGGAAATTATTGGCTACTTTTCTAACTGGAAAACAGGCAGATGGAATAAATCCAGGGACAGAAAGAGAAAGTAACACCTGGCTGAAGAACCTGCTCTCCTCCAGGTGTTGCTAAAAAATACAGTTCCCATCATCTTAAGACAGTGATGAGGCCCGAGGGGATCTGTAGTTCAGAAGCAGCTGGAGAACTGGAGCATCTACACCTCTGCCCTAGTTGGGGGGGAGGGAGAGAACCAACAGACCCTGTGGCTTGCAACAGGTGGGGATGCAAGATAGTTGAGTGGGGTGTTGTTTTTTTTAATTCCTGTTCCAAGACAACAAAATGCTCTGGCACACATTTGCACAGCCTGATTGCTGCATAGCTTAATGAGTTGAAGTGCCTAGTTTTTGAGATCAGGAAGTTGATTGCCCACTCTGCCTCCCAGAAGAGCCAGCTGAATGGTCACAGGCAAGCTGTGTAGTCCCAGATCATTCCCAGAAGAAAATAATAGGAAACCATTTTGGAGTACAGTAATACCTCATACAAAGTCCGCTTCGTAAAACATCGCCTAATTCCTTGAAAAAAGGTGCCTCATACAAAGTTGCTGCGACTTTGTATGAGGCATTGGGGTTTTCCCCAGGTTGCATTGTGCCTGGGCAGTATAAAAGGCAGGACACATGTGTGCATTGCTCTTGTGGGTTTTGCACGAGGTGAAGTGTGTTTAGGAGTGGTTGTGAGCATGATTTTGGATTATTTTGAATTTTTTCGTCAGAATTTCTAGAAGCATTTCTGGGTTTTTTGCAGCATTCTTCGGGTTCTTGGACAATCAGGGTTGTTTGACATGTTTTTGTAATGTTTTTAGCCTTTAGACAGTGATTTCTTAAAGTTCTGTCAGTTTCCTGTCTGTTTCCTTGACTTTACCCTGAAGTCTGTGCTGTTACAGTACAATGTATCTCTATGGAAATGATGTTGTATGAGGCATCGTGGCAAGGATTTGGACGTTGTATGAGGCACCGCGGCTAGGATTTTGCATGCCTCATACAACGTCCAAATCCGTATAAAGTCCAAACTTGTGGAACCAAGTTTGGACATTGTATGAGGTATCACTGTATTTTATACTTAAGACAATTATAGAAAGGGTCACCCTAAATTTGAATCAACTTGATGGAACATCAATATTAGTTATGAAAATATTACTGTATTACAACACTGACTTCCTTTCATTCTCAGGCAGTTGCGCAACACGGCCCTCTGGAACGGCCCAGCAATGGACAAAGAGGCAACAAAACCAACAGGAGGCAAAAGTCATTTAAAATATCTATTGAAATTACAAATAAAACTCTTCAATATGATTCAAAGTACAAAACGACATTCAAAGGCATTCAACAGTTCTTTTATACATCACAGTGTTAGTGGCACAGAAATGTAGTTACAATTCAAATACAGAAAACAAAAAATTGTTATTATTTTTATACTTATCAGATACTTAATTTCTAGTACGTATGCATGACACCTCTGTGCTTCTCTACATAAGGATAATACATCCATGGTAGAAAGGGGGAATGAGGTTTGGCTGCACTTTTGTACCCAATGTTCCTGGACTTTGTTGAGAGAATTGAAGGGGGGGGGCGCAAGAACCACCATGTTGCTTTTGATACAACTTGTAAACTGTCATTTGATGGAAACGCATTAGTGAAAAAAGGATTGCAGTGGAATCCTTAACGCCACTACTGCTGCTGCCATCTTCCTAAGCATCATCCTCGCCAGCTCTTTTCATTTTGGACCACCTGGGACAACCTTCTTTGTACAACTAACTTCCCTGGTGATTCATTACTCTCTTATATGTAATGGAGATCAATTGGTCTTTACGACAGGGAAAAGGAAAGTGTGACCTTCCAGATACTGTGAGACGACTATACTTATCAGCCTTCAGTAGCTTAGCCAAAGTTGGGAGATGCTGTGAGTTCAAGTGCAGAATATATCTGAAGGGTTGCACACTCTCTCTCCCTACCATAGGCCAAGGGGAAGAACTGTGGGATTTGTAATATATAGGGTGAGACGTTCTATGTTCCATGGGTTGGCCCCACCAGAACATCTGCCACCATTTCTCCCACGTTTTCACTTGAGGTGCATTTACAATTGTTTCTAGAATTAGCGTGCAGAAAATGTGTTGGTTTACAGTTCATATCGTTCTACCCTACTCTCCGGATAAAGCTTCCCAAAGTGGAGAAATGTATTTGCAAGTTGAGAAAAAGAAGGCCTCCTAATGAATCTGATAAGATTACACCAATCATTGCATGAGATTCATCGACGTTTTGCGTTTAAGATTTAAAAAATCAACACGTGTACATAGATGAAAGCTAGAACAGAGAAACAGAAAGCTCCAACAAACCATAGAGTATGATGGAACTGACAATGAAAAATGGAGGAATAAATGGACGAGAAATGCATCAATGCAGCTCTGGAAACACGACCAAGTAGTTCAGAAACTGAAATTCACAGAGATGTTCAACTGGGAAGAATTTTGTAATTATCTCTGAAAGTAACTCCTTCCCTTTATCTTCTGCAAGATTTTAAAAGTCACACACACAGTATAACTTTTCCTTCTCTCTTTTTCTCTCTCTGGTCCCTGTCCAAAATTTCCATCACTCTGCTTTTAAACCAAAATATAATTGGGCTAATATACTAGAGACCATTCAGTGTAGAAAAAGAACTGGTCCACAAAGTTCCCATGTTATTTTTTATTTTAAAAGAAACATGAAATACATGCTGTCTGAACAACTGGGATATATGTTCACTGGGAAAAGATGGGGAAAGGATTGGAAAATAATTCAAACTGAAAATAATGGAGACAACACCTTAGGTCAGTGATGGAATTACCTTTAAGGGCCAGAAGTGTCAGCAAAAATGACCAATAGCTAAAAGGAAAATAGGGATTATAATTTTTTTAAAGTGTGGAAAGCCAATGGATACTCACAGAACACTTATCTCATATGGACAAAGTGTGATTTGTCTCTAGCTGGACTTACTAACATTTAACTCAGGATTTCTCAACCTTTTAAAGCTAGGGGCCGGGTCACGCTCCCTCAGACAGCTTTGGGGGCTGGGTAGCCATTATGGCTTTCCTCCACCACATGGCACTTCCGGGTGTGTTGGAGACAGGGGGGCACATGAAATGGTGCATCCGGCCCACAGGCTGCAGGTTGAGAATCCCTGATGTAACTGAAATTGAGTTGATCAAGCCCACATGAACATGGCTCATGTACAGTAAGTGAGGCAGGTTGTTTTTCTAAGTTCTCTCTTCATTTTAGCAAAAACAGAATGACATTCAGTTTGGTAGGAATGGTGCAAGCTAAGGGATGAGCCACCAGCAGTCTTGCCCAATAAATTAATATGATCTTGACTTCCCTGGAAAGGGGAAATAAGGCAATGTAGTCAATTCAAACTAAAGTTTAGATAAGAAAGTAAGTGACATCTAGAAGTGGAATTCAGTTTTCATTTGGAAATAATTAGAATTTCAACCAAGAAAAGGGTGGTGCAATAGTTAAACTCCTGCCCTGCAGCCAAAAAGTTGTGAGTTTGATCCTGACCAGGGGCTCAAGGTTGACTCAGCCTTCCATCCTTCCAAGGTTGGTAAAATGAGTACCCAGCATGCTGGGGGTAAAATGCTAATTAACTTGTGAACTGCCCAGAAAGTGCACTAAGCGCTGTGGGGCGGCATAGAAGTATGATTGCTTTGCTTTGTTCCCAAAGCAGGTGTCACGTTTTAGTTTTTAAGTGTAAAATACAGGTGAAACTTGGAAAATTAGAATTCCGTGCAAATTTTCATTCATTTCACTTAAAAGGTTAAACAAATATATGAGATAGATTCACTACATGCAAAGCGAGAGATGTCATGCCTTAATTCGTTATAATTGTGATGTACAGAGTACATGAGATTATGAGATGATTATGGGGTACTTGAGATTGGGGGGGTTGGGGTTTTCATAAACTGTAAGCCATGAGCATCAATATTAAAACAAAGTAAGGCTTGAACTATCTTGCTTTGCATGTAATGAGTCTATCTCATATATTTGTTTCACCTTTTAAGTTGCATTACTGAACTGATTGAACATTTGCCAATATTCTAATTTTCCGAGTTTCACCTGTACATGAGAGCACAACTGCACTCACATGTATTTTATACTCAGCAAATTGGCAAAAGTACTGTAGGTCTCAAAATTAAATGTAGATTTTGTGTTTCAAGGTCTGCTTTTTACATGAAAGTGCACAAGCCATGCTGGTGTCCTGAATCAGGACTGTAGCATGTATGAAAGCTTGTTGTTCTACTCTAAGCATGGCAAATACCTTCCACTGTCCATCCTTTCTGGGCTTCAATAAGAGTGAGGGGGCAGGGGAAAGAGTTGTCATTGACAATTAGAGAGAACAGAAACCAGTGCCTAGAATAGATGGTCTCACTGATCTTTGCTCACCCAACTAATCTTCACCTTCAAGAGAAAGTTGGACAACCATCTATCAGATCTGCTTTGATTTGGATCCCTGCATTGAACAAAGGGTTGTAGTCAAAGGCCTTGTAGACTCCTTCCAACTCAGTCATTCTATGATTCTAGAGGATAAAAGCTGGCCAAGGTCAATTTGCTACCATTTGTCATTATGACCAGAACATCTGGAAACATGATGGAGGAATAAATTCTTTGAAGGCTAGACTTGATTTAATGGGACAATTAAGAACAGACATGATATTTACCACACTATGGATAGCAACATCAAGCAACTAACATTTTATCTGAAGGTGCATTTCGACAATTATTTGTTTGTTCTTGGATGTATTAGGGTAAAATCAAAATCTTAAAATCGAGGAACCAATCCTCTTTCCTTCTTATAATTAAAAGGTAATTTCTCTGGCATGCAAAGACAGTGGAGACCTGCTATCCGTCAGATGCACGTTCTATACAACCAGGGTCCTGTCAAATCCAAACTGGTGCATATTTATGTTCTGAAATAACAACTGTTTCACTGGGGTTCTACACATATCTGAAGAAACACCTTTCAGGAACAGGTGACATGGTAATTTCCCACAAAATAACCTATCCTTAGTTTAGAGATCAGTATGGCTTAGTGGACTGCTTATAGCTCACACCCAAATAATGGAAAACAATGTTAAAAATCAACAGGAGTGAGCTAATTATTCAAAACAGAAATGTTGAATTTCAACTGATGTTTGATATTGATATTATACTTCCTTAGGAGAAATACAATGCTTCAAATTACACAAAAGCGAGCACAATAATAAAACACCAGAAAGATATACAAGATTGTAAAAGTGATATTTTTCTTTTAAAAAAACCTGTAACATAAAAATAATTGTTGTTGCAAATGGCATAAATGTTTTAAGTTTCTAACAAATTCTGCATTTCAATTAATTGAAGCAAAAGGGGTGGGAAGTCCTTAACATGGATGCTTTCCATCAGCCTCCCCCAATCTAGAGCACCCTTTGGATGTTTTGGACTACAATTCTTGTCAACTCCAGCCAGCGTGGACATGATTGTATTATTATACTAATGAGTGTACAAACAAATTTAGCATGATGGGGCCTTAAGACTTCCCCATGACAGTGCAGTTCAGTGCAATGCACTGCAATGGATAAACACAAAGCTGTAAAGCACTACCCACTAACCACTGAACAAGCACAAGACAGATGGTCCATCTGCCCACACCTTCTCTCTCTCCCAGTGGCTCCTAGGGGTTTAAGTCATGCTATAGGCCACATACTGGGAAGCAACAGCATATGCCCAACATGTTCCATGTTGTGTAGTGGTTATGGCATGCACAAGGGAATACAGTGGACACCTGCCTAACGACGCGTTCGGCTAATGACATTTTCGATTAGCGACGCGTTGTTAGCGACAAAGTCACCATTCACACAATGAAGTTTTTAGCGGTTTAAAGACGAAAACGTCTTTAATCGAGATCTTCCCTTTGGAAGCTGCTTTTTTAGCGTCGTTGTGCAAAATGGTTGTTAACCGAGGTTTTCTCATAGGAAGCCGCATTTTTAGAGTCGTTGTGCGGGAAATCACGATTAATGATGATTCGTGATTAACGATGCTACTCATGGAACCAAGCTTTGTCGTTAATCGAGATTCTACTGTAGCTCTTTATTTCTTGGGATAGTGAAGGCGATGGAGGAAATAGGGGGAAGGAGGTGGTGAGTACCAGTTCTTTTCTATTCACAGGTAAAGGTAAAGGTTTCCCTTGCTCGAAAGCCAGTCGTATCCGACTCTAGGGTGCAGTGCTCATCTGTTTCAAAGCCAAAGAGCCAGCGCTGTTTGCTGCTGCAGACGTTTCCGAAATGGTCCCTATTTATCTACTTGCAATTTCTTGCTTTCGAAATGCTAGGTTGGCAGAATCTATTCACAGAGCAGCACCCAAGCCATAAATGCTCATGACCACAGCTTTTCCATCGGAGCATCTGTCCTAAGAGCAGACGAGTCATGTACCTTGAAGCTTCACAACAGTCAAAGAAATATCTACCTGCTCGTTAAGTTTAAACAGTTCTCTCTTCCACCCCTTCTCCCTCTCCCCTCCCCTTCTGTACATACAAACATAACTTGATTAGAGATAGCCCTATTAATGTAATCAATAGCTAATAAACAGCTAAAGCAAAATCTGTAAGGGAATAAAGACACATTTTCAAGGAATAATGGTTAGAAAAGAGCAACGATTAGGAAACAGGTGTGGGCCATATATTTCAACCTCAAATCCTTGCCAAAGAAACATTAAAAAACACAAGTCAACACACATAACTTTCACCCTTTCCCAGAACAAAATGAACAGAAATGGGATCTCTTGTCTTCGAAGGACCAAAGGCACAGGATGGCCTAACTGTCCCCTTCCAATTTGTTATTATTTTGTGTCTCAGACGGGCATAAGGACTGAGGATGTTCAGATATTTTCCTATGACAAACACCAACAGAGACAGATATGTAAAGTCAACATGGGCTGATTTTAAACTGGCAAGCAATTCTTAAAAACACGTATGATTAGTAGTAAGACCCCTTAGATGCAGATATATATGTGAAAACATTTGATGGGGGAACAGCTCAGTTCCAATTTTATATCACTTCCAGGCAAGTGAGGAAATGACTTGCATTATTGATGCAGGCATCTCTGACGTTCATCTTGCTCTACAAGCAGTCTCTTTCATGCCACCCCGGAAAGCATTTTCTCTGTAAGCTGACGTATGCATAAGAAACGTTGATTAATAGTAATTCCAGGAATCATGGCACTTCATGTCTTGCTTGACACCAGGATCAGGGCAAATAAGGCTATGACAATATGAAGTGCAAAAAGAGTTGGGGAAATGGACTGCGATGATAAGCCAGTTCCATCCCGCTCCGTCCTAAGTAGGAAGAGGATCATCGTCTCCTTTATTACACTTGCACTTACAGCAAAGAACGAAAGGGGTAGCAAGTAGAAGGAAAGGAGAAGCCACTAGCAGTAACAGACCAAATCCAGCAAAGATGCCCACAACCTAGATTTAAAAAGAGAGAACGAGTCAGCAAATTATTTACATAGTTATTATTATTTTTAAAATCTCACCTTTCCCCCACAAAACAGGGATTCAAGGTGGCAGAAAGATTAGAAACAGATAAAACCCAAACCACAACATTGATAATGCTTTGAAGCACAGTTAAACCAATCGTAACATTAAAGAAATTACAGGTATATAATTTAAACCAGGGATTCTCAACCTGCGGCCCGTGGGCTGGATGCAGCCTGCGGCACCATTTCATGTGCCCCTCTCGCCTCCACCACACCAGGAAGTGCCATGTGGTGGAGGAAGGGCAAAATGGCTGTCGGCTCCCAAAGCTGTCTGAGGGAGCGTAAACTGGCCCCGGTTTAAAAAAGTTTGAGAACTCCTGATTTAAACAAATTATACTACTAAACCTCTACTTGATTAAAGAACAATTTAAGTTAAGCAGTCATTCTCAAATTCTACTTTTGGAGTGACTGAAGAAAAATATGTGACTATCTTTTAAATTTACTTTGTTTCACTGCAAAGGATATATCTATTTATCCCTTCTTGTTTTGAATAACCCATACTAAATATGGGCCACTTCATATACCTGAGAAAGATGACTTGGGTATCTGGCTACTGCAACTGGTTGTTATTTTTCTCAGTGTCAAGCTACACATTAAGGGGAATACATGTTTCCTCCAAGCAATCCATTACACCTCCTATGACAGTATTCCCAAAGAGATCCATGCCTCAGCTACATTCGTAAATTAAGCCTATAGTTCTCCTCCACTGAGGAGGAGGAGGAGGAAGCATGCTAAATAAAAGCTAAGTGGTTGAGGAAACTCATGTGTTATGATGCATAAATCACTTTTGCTACCTGAGGGACCACCTGTTCTAGTTGAACAGGTTTTTGGTCTGAAGGAAGACAGACGAGGAATAGTTAAAATAACATTTCAAAAAAGGAAAACGAAGATAAAACAACTAAAAGGAAAAACAATCAAATACACCAAATGTACTATAATATTACAATAACTAACTATGTGCTGTAATTTAATCATAAATTAATGAATACAGTTCTATAAAGACAGATTGCCATGCAGAGTTTAGGTAATTATTAAATACTAATCTAAAAATTTCATTATCCAATCTAAGCTGCCTTGGCCAGGAAAAAAATGAGCTATAAAGTCATGGAATGAAGGAGCAGAATTTAGTTTAAAGGAGAATTTAAACTCTTCAAACTGGTAATATATGGCCAAGAACTCCCTGGGTAGAAGGGACTGACAGGCAGGATTCCTGTTTGTTATTGTTCAGTCACACAGTCGATTCCGGCCCTTTGCGACCCCATGGACCATTTCCCTCCAGGCACCTCTGTCCTCCACCATCCTCCTCAGCCCGCCCAGCTCTGTGCCCATTGCGTCCACAATACCATCTATCCATCTCATCTTTGGACGCCCCCTTCTTCTCTTGCCCTCCGCCTTTCCCAGCATCAAGGCCTTCTCAAGTGAGTCCTCCCTTCTCATTTGATGTCCAAAGTACTTTAGCTTCATCTTCACTATTTGTCCCTCCAAAGAACAGTCAGGGTTGATTTCTTATAATATTGACCTATTTGTTCTCTTTGCTGTCCAGGGGACTCTCAGGACTCTCCTCCAACACCACATCTCAAAGGCATCTATTCTTCTGCGCTCAGCTTTCCTAATGGTCCAGCTCTCACACCCATACATTACCACCAGGAATACCATTGCTTTGACTATGCACATTTTTGTTTACAAGGTGATGTCTTAAGAACTATCTGCTTATTGTGCTTACTTTTCACATAATATGGCTATAAAACTCCATAAATGCAAGCAAAAGTAGATTATGGTGCTGCTTCCTGATCATCATGGGGCTTCCCTTCTTTTGCTTTATATTCCACAAACCTTCTCCAAATCCGTGCTGGGGGAAAATAGCCTTTTTGCCAGTAGGTGGCACTGCCAAATAACATTCATTTCGGAGTGAACTGCACTACACATCCCTGTATTATGTAAACGTGTACTAGGGGGTCTTTAATTTTTCCCCCTTTGTTTTTTGTTGCAAAAAGTGAACTGATGACTGAGTTTCTGAGTTTAATGTAAGCTTCACCTCATGTTTTACAAATTACGTTTCCTTCCTTGCTCAGTTTCTTATCATACTGCATATCCATGAGTGTAACTTTAGCATATACAGTATAGCAAAGGTTGGGAATGAATGACGGTTATGTCATTTTATTATGGTGCACCCCTGCAAGCTGCAGGACACCTGTCAGAGGGCTTGAAAAACAAGCATGGGGACAGCACAGATACGGGAGGGCTGTTCTACCTCCCACCAGTTTGACAGCTCCCAGACCCATAATTTGGCTTGTGGGATTCTCGCCAAATCACTGGCCTTTTGTTTTTTCCAAAAACTTCATCTCTAATTAAGGTAACAGCAGTGACAGAGACGAGTTCTTTCTGCCTCAGAGCAAGTGAAGTAATTGTCTGTTTTTTCCTAATCAATGAACATCCAAGAGACTTGGCATCCTCTCGAAAATTCCAGCCTAAGTGCAGTTCTGTTACCACCCAAATCTTGCTTGCTGGAAAAGAACATAGCAATGGTCCACATGTCAGTGAAAGGAATTCCTGCAGCGCTTTTGCTGCCAGCAACCAGCAGAGGTCACAGGATAAGCTCTAAGACACCATGTCCCAGGGGAGTTGGTAGTGGATCTATTGGATCCAAAGCTATTCTATTTACCCAGACAGGCCTGATCCAGGCCCACCAATTAAATCACCTCTGTAGCTGGTGGAGCTAATCTGTAGGGTTGAGTCCATTACTTGGGAGAGGGAGGCAGCTATTTAGAGTAAGAACCACAGCAATGGCTTCCTGGAAGCTCCTCTGTTTCCCCCACTGGAGGACAGCACTGCATATGTGGCACAACCTCCCTCCCTCCCTCCTTGAACTGTCCTGCTGCCTTATGTTGTAATGACATTATTGCATCACCAGGGCCAAAGTAAGAATAGGTTGCCAGTCCAGCTAGCTTCTGAAAATCACTCTGGGAAGAGGGTGCCATTTTATGCTTCAATTTAAGCAGCAAAATATTCTGGGACAGGCCTGCTAATCTCTTTCCATCAATGCTGTAGAGGTGTTGTAAGTAATAGAAACAGGGGCTTGTGTTTTTTAACAGTAACATAGATTTTGGAAAGTCGTTAACTCCAGAAGCTAGGTATGTGGCCTTCAAAGTTGTTGCTGGTGAAAGATTGCGTGGTAGACATAATAATCCTGTGTTCTTGGGAAACGAAACTTAAGTTTTGATGAACATTTAATACTGTGTAGTGATTGGCTGGAATCCTTCACAGGAAGGGCCAAAGGAGGAAAATTGTCTGAGGAGAGAAAGGAGGGGCTCTCTTTTCACTATTCTGCTAAATGCTTAGGAGTGCTTTACATCAGAGGAAATATGAGTAGAAAAGAAACCGCCAAAATGTAGTTCTTTAAATAGATAAAATCAGGCCAAAGCCTGGAAGCTAGAAAGATTTTTATTTTCATGTGTGAAATGGCTAGATTGCAAATCATGTCCCTCTGCAATAATTGTTTGAAACTTACGAACTGTACATTA
Organism: Bradypodion pumilum; assembly: GCA_035047305.1. Lineage (NCBI taxonomy): Eukaryota > Metazoa > Chordata > Lepidosauria > Squamata > Chamaeleonidae > Bradypodion > Bradypodion pumilum. The sequence goes on from JAWDJD010000001.1 coordinate 198,871,866, forward strand.
AATAAAAATGTTTGGAACACAGAACCTGGTGGGTTGAGAGCTAAGCTGTGATGGGGGAAGGAGGGGGGAATCAGGTGCTTGGCAATGCTACCATAACCTAGTGACACATTTTTACATGTGTCCTACCTGGACGGTAACTCTTCACATTCATGCTAGCCCATAAGCCAAGCAGAGAGTACCAGGGCCACACAGGGGCATGGGCCCACAGTTAGGGTACAGACTAGACTATTGGCTATGTGGGGAAGACAACATGATGTGTAGGGGGCAGAGGAGTTAAACCCTTCCAGGCAGAATGGGGTTAACTCTTACAGGTGCGTGTGTAATAAAGGCAAAGATCTGTAGAAAGTCTGTCAGAAATCACATTCATCTACCTTCTGCCCTGCCCAATTTGGAATGCCAAGAAGTGGCCTTGAGGTGCCAGTTCTAACCCAGTTAGAAGGGTTCTGTAAAATTTGTATTCAGATCCCCTTTCATTTGAAATACTAACAAGGAAAACCAGGCAGTGAATATAATCTCCTTTTCTTTTCTACAAAATCTTTCTCGTTTCCCTCTTCCTCTCTGAGCCACAGCTCTCCTGCTTTACTGTAGCATAAGGGTAATGATGCAAAAGTTAACAAAGATGCTCCTAGGCAAATGCCACTTACCTGTGTCCTGTGCCAAATCACTGATGCCCTAGAATGTCCTAGCTTGTTTCGGCAAGGTCCTTTGTCATAGTGTATAAGGAGGAAGTCATCCTGTAAAACATCAGTCAGGACAGAGAGGGTGGGAAAGAAGTCAGTGGTGATTAGAAGCTGGGCCCTTTACATTACGGGAGGGTGCAACCACATCAAGAAGTTTAACTCTTTTCACTGGGGTTTAATCTCAAAGAAGTATGCAGATATGGAGCTTTAGAATTTTGCTACAGACTAGGGGTGGTGTTGTCACAAAAGGGTGGCAGTGTCACTTGTTTTTTGACTGCAGACAGAAATCATGTCTGTAATCCACATTTTCTACCTATTCTTACATGAGGGAATGGATTTACGAAGGGTTTAAGTTTTCTGCCTTGTCAGAGCATGGTCAATGCTTTGGAAGGCTGTGGATTCCATAGAAACTCTCATGCTCAACCCACCCCAGACTTCTGACCATTTCCCTTTCCTCCCCTCCATGCTCATGCTTCAACTATGACCTCACAAAGTTGATGGGCAGGATACTTTCTGCAGGGAATCTGAGATCTGATCTCCTTTCTCTGGGATCAAGACTTTCTCAAAACTACAGGGCAATTCTGCTGATCTGTTTAGCAGGCCAGGCTCTGGACTGCCATCCCAGGGTTCATAGAAGCACAAATGCAGCCTGAAATGAGCAGGCATTTGCTGCCTGTTACAGGGATAACCTAAACAAAAGCAACATCCCTCATCTTAACGTGAGGGATGTCTTAATGTTTGGAATTTTTTATATTGTGTACTTTTTGATGTAATTAATTGACTATTTTATAATTGTGATTTTGTATTTTGTCTGAATCTGATTTGTATACTGTTTCTGTATTTTGGATTGTTTGTTGTTGTTCAGTCGCACAGTCGGTTCCGACCCTTTGCGACCCTATGGACCATTGTTCTCCAGGCACCTCTGTCCTCCACCATCCCCCTCAGCACTCCCAGTTCTGTGCCCATTGTGTCTACAATACCATCTAGCCATCTCATCTTTGGCCTCCCCCTTCTTCTTTTGCCCTCCACCTTTCCCAACATCAGGGCCTTCTCAAGTGAATCCTCCCTTCTCATTTGATGTCCAAAATACTTTAGCTTCGTCTTTACTATTAGCCCTTCCAATGAGCAGTCAGTGTTGATTTCTTCTAAGATTGACCTATTTGTTCTCCTCGCTGTCCAGGGTACTCTCAAAACTCTCCTCCAACACCACATTTCAAAGGCATCTATTCTTCTGCGTTCAGCTTTCCTAATTGTCCAGCTCTCACATCCGTACATTACCACTGGGAATACCATTGCTTTGACTATTCTAATTTTTGTTTGCAATGTGATGTCTCTGCTTTTCACTATGTTCCCCAGGTTTCTCATGGCTTGTCTCCCAAGAATCAGTCGCCTTTTTATTTCATGGCTGCAATCCCCATCTGCCGTAATCTTTGATCCCAGGAAAGTAAAATCTGTCACTGCTTCTACTTCTTCCCCATCTATTTTCCAGGAACTGATTGGGCCTGTTGCCATTACCTTGGTTTTCTTGATATTGAGTCTCAAACCAGCTTTTGCACTCTCCTCCTTCAGCCCAATCAAGAGGTTCTTTAGGTCTTCCTCACTTTCTGCCATTAGGGTGGTATCGTCTGCATATCTCAGATTGTTTATGTTTCTCCCAGCAATTTTAATCCCATATTGTGATTCCTCCATCCCTGCATTTCGCATTATGTGCTCTGTGTATAGATTAAATAAGCAGGGTGATAAAATGCAGCCTTGTCTTACTCCTTTTCCTATTCCAAACCACTCTGTCATTCCGTGTTCTGTCCTAACTGTTGCTTCTTGGTTCATGTACAGATTTCTCAGGAGGCATATGATGTGCTCTGGTATTCCCATCTCTTTAATTACTTGCCACATCTTGTTGTGGTCCACACAGTCAAATGCCTTAGTGTAATCAATGAAACAAAAGTAAACTTGTTTCTGGTATTCCTTTGTTTTCTCCATGATCCAACGTATGTTGGCAATGTGGTCTCTAGTCCCCCTGCCTCTTCTGAAACCGGCCTGCACCTCTGGTAGTTCTCTCTCCACATGTTGCTGAAGTCTGTCCTGTATTATCTTGAGCATCACCTTGCTGGCGTGTGGGATGAGTGCAATTGTTCGGTAATTTGAGCATTCTTTGGCGTTGCCCTTTTTTGGGATTGGGACGTATACTGATCTTTTCCAATCCTGTGGCCACTGTTTTGTTTTCCAGATTTGCTGGCATATTGAGTGCAGTAATTTGACGCCATCATCTTTTAGCGCTTTGAAAAATTCGACTGGGATACCATCATATCCACTAGCTTTGTTGTTTGCAGTGCTCTTTAGGGCCTTTATAACTTCGCTCTCCAGGATGTCTGGCTCGAGTTCAGTTTTTTCATCATTGTGGTTATCAGGAGTGTCGAGGTCCTTTTTGTAGAGTTCCTCTGTGTACTCTTTCCATCTTTTCTTTATCTCTTCTGCATCAGCTAGCTCTTTTCCGTCTTTGTCCCTTATCATGGTCATTTTTGCTTTGAATGTTCCCTTTATTTCCCCGATTTTTCTGAAGAGATCTCTAGTCCTGCCTCTTTTGTTGTTTTCCTCCATTTCTTTGCACTGTTCTTTTAGGTAGTTTTCCTTATCTCTCCTTGCTTTTCTTTGAAATTCTGTGTTCAGAAGATTGTATTTTTTCCTTTCTCTTTTGACTTTCGCCTTCCTTCTTTCCTCTGCTATTTTAAGAGCCTCATCAGACAACCATTTTGCTTTCTTACGCTTCTTTTCTTTTGGTATGGTTTTCTTTGCTGCTTCCTGCATGATGTCCTTTATCTCTGTCCATAATTCTTCTGGCACTCTGTCTATTGCGTCCAGGCCCTTATATCTGTTTATCACCTCCACCGTGTATTCTTTAGGGATGCTGTCTAGGTGATATCTGTCTGGTCTTCTTGTTTTCCCTATTTTCTTTAGTCTTAACCTGAATTTTGCGATCAGTAGGTTGTGATCTGAGCCACAGTCTGCTCCAGGTCTTGTTTTTGCTGATTGTATGGAGGTTCTCCATCTTTGGCTGCAGAGTATGTAGTCAATTTGGTTTCGGTGTTGGCCATCTGGTGATGTCCATGTGTAAAGTCGCCTCTTGTGTTGCTGGAAGAGAGTGTTTGCTATGACCAGTGCGTTCTCTTGGCAGAACTCTATCAATCTTTGCCCTGCTTCATTCTGTGTTCCAAGACCAAACTTGCCTGTTATTCCCTCCACTTTTTGATTTCCTACTTTGGCATTCCAGTCTCCTAATATAATTTGGACATCATTTCTTGGTGTCTGTTCTATGAGGTGTTCTAGGTCCTCATAGAACTGGTCCACTGTGGCTTCATCTGCACTAGTGGTTGGTGCATAGACTTGGATTACGGTGATATTGAAAGGTTTGCCTTGAATTCTGACTGACATCATTCTGTCATTTTTGAGGTTATATCCCATTACTGCTTTTCTTACTCTCTTATTGACAATTATGGCTACTCCATGCCTTCTAAGGTTTTCTTGTCCACAGTAGTAGATATGATGGTTTCCAGAGCTGAATTCACCCATCCCTGTCCATTTGAGCTCACTGATGCCCAAGATGTCAATGCTTATTCTTTCCATCTCATTTTTTACCACTTCCAGTTTACCTTGGTTCATTGATCTCACATTCCATGTCCCTATGCAGTATTGCTCCTTACAACATTTCATTCCTCCTCCCTCCTTCCTGTCCCTCCCCTTCCTCCACTCTGTGGTGTTAAGCATCCTGTATCACCTAGCCTGCCCTTTTGTTTTGCCTTTTGTTTTGGTCAATAGGGTTCTCTTGGCAAGATTTATGGCATGGTTGCCGGTGTCTGCGCCATTTTTCTCTCCTCATACATTTTATCACAGTTTTTAAAGTTTAAAAACATTTAAGACAACATATTATCATGCATATTATCACACTTTAAAGCACAGTCTCTATGTCAGTTGCTATTTTAAGTCATTTTAAAGTCTTTATGTGAGTTACTATATTAAGTCATCAACATTTCTGCATATTTAACTACTTATCCTTTGTATGGGGCTCTGAGTCTCACCCCCTGGTTTAACTCCTTTGCCTTCTTCCCTTCTGCCAATTGGGCATCTCCTTCGGCGCTTGGTTGTTTTCAGGGCTTGGAAAAAGGCTCTCGTCGGGGCGACTGGCTGGCCTCTCCCCGCCCGGCTGGTCTTCCTCCTCACTTGCCGGCCCGGCTGGAGATGGTGGGGACCGGCTCGGAAGGGCTCGCGTTGGGGCGACTGGCTGGCCTCTCCCCGCCCGGCTGGTCTTCCTCCTCCCTTGCCGGCCCGGCTGGAGATGGTGGGGACCGGCTCGGAAGGGCTCGCGTTGGGGCGACTGGCTGGCCTCTCCCCGCCCGGCTGGTCTTCCTCCTCCCTTGCCGGCCCGGCTGGAGATGGTGGGGACCGGCTCGGAAGGGCTCGCGTTGGGGCGACTGGCTGGCCTCTCCCCATCCGGCTGGTCTTCCTCCTCCCTTGCCGGCCCGGCTGGAGATGGTGGGGACCGGCTCGGAAGGGCTCGCGTTGGGGCGACTGGCTGGCCTCTCCCCGCCCGGCTGGTCTTCCTCCTCCCTTGCCGGCCCGGCTGGAGATGGTGGGGACCGGCTCGGAAGGGCTCGCGTTGGGGCGACTGGCTGGCCTCTCCCCGCCCGGCTGGTCTTCCTCCTCCCTTGCCGGCCCGGCTGGAGATGGTGGGGACCGGCTCGGAAGGGCTCGCGTTGGGGCGACTGGCTGGCCTCTCCCCGCCCGGCTGGTCTTCCTCCTCCCTTGCCGGCCCAGCTGGAGATGGTGGGGACCGGCTCGGAAGGGCTCGCGTTGGGGCGACTGGCTGGCCTCTCCCCGCCCGGCTGGTCTTCCTCCTCCCTTGCCGGCCCGGCTGGAGATTTTGGATTGTATTTCTTACTTATTTTACATGCTGTAAACCGCTCTGAGTTCTCTTAGGGGAAGTGAAGCGGTATAGAAATGTAAATATAATAATAATAATAATAATTATACTAATTGTAAAGCATGCTTACGTCAAGTGATTCCAAACAGTACCAGCAAAAGGCATGTTTACAGTTTTTACACATCATCTGGGCACAACCTTCATCCCGTTCAATGTAAACTTTGCATTTGGGGCAACGTTTGATTGGAGCATCATCTTCTTCCATTTTATAAATGGAGCTGGAAGAGACATTTAATAAATTACAGGAGAAATGGTATTTTAAAGCTGCATTTAATATTTGATGGTTTAGCCTAGAATGCTGTTGGCTTCTGTAATCACAGATGGCCAATCCCTTCTCATCTTAACACAACCAGTTACACAGATATTGTGAAATTAGGCATGTGGCTAGTCTTATGACCAGGTAAGTATACAAAGCACATCCTGCCAAAGGAAGAAATCTAATGCACGATTAACTTGGCATACATGGTTTTTTTTTGTTAACAGGATTTGGGCTTTTGTATTTAACAGCTGCATTTCTGAAGCACTTGCCATTTTCATATTGGAGTTATTTCTGAGTCTGTGCTGCAACCTTATGCAACAACAATTTTTCACTGTCTACTCACTGATACATCAAACTTCAATGTCATCAAACTTCAATGGCTGAGAGAAGATAAATGAAATAACAAAGTTAAATTTAGAGGTAAGTCCTAAAATTGCACTTTTACCAATACATGATAAAGTTCAATGTCGTCAAGCAACCAAAGAATGAATTTCAAATGTATTAATCACAGCAAGATTAATGATAGCTAGAAAAATGGAAGATATTATATGGTTTTCACATAAATGAACGGTATGAAGAAACTTTGAGCGTTGCTATTAATGATAAACTAACTTGTAATATTAAAGTTAAGAACAGAATATTAAAGGAGAATCGTTTTAAAGAAATCTGTGGAGAATGTACAGATTTTCTATTACTAAAGAGGAAAGGATGTATAACTGTCATAATGCAATTTCAGAAAGTGAGTGGTAGTTTATAAAAGATGGAAATGGTTATGGGGGAACACTTTTTCTTTTTGTTGTTCAGACGCATAGTCAAGTCCAGCCCTTTGCAACCCCATGGACCATCGCACGCCAGGCACCCCATCCTCCACTATCCTCTGCAGCCCACTCAGCTCTACAACCACTGCATCAACAATACCATCTAGCCATCTCATCCTCTGCTGACCCCTTCTCCTTTTGTCTTCGATTTTTCCCAGCATCAAAGCTTTCTCGAGTGAGTCCTCTCTTACCATTTGGTGTCCAAAATACTTTAGCTTCGTTTTCAATATTTGTCCTTCCAAGGAGCAGTCGGGGTTTATTATTATTTTAATGTTTATATTAGTAGTTTTTTTTATTTTAAGTTGTATGTTATGTGTTATATTTATAAAATTTAATTTTTATAAATGTATGTATATGGCTGACAGTAAACTCGAACAATTCAGGTTAACTAGCAAAGCTTGTTCACCAACTGAAGAGCTTAATGTACCAAGGAGTGAAAAATGGGCAAATTGCAAACAAAGTTAGATGCTCTTTTTCTGATGTTCTTCTATTGTTCTGCTCCTTGGCTCTTTTCTACACTGCTCAGAAACATTAGACTTCCACAGGTTTGGAATAAAACAGTGAATCACAGCTCTCCCATGACACCACAGAGCTCATTACTGTATTTACCAAGGGACATTTTAAAAATGTTGCTAAAGTTAACTGCATTGACAGGAATATTCAGGTGAAACTCGGAAAATTAGAATATCGTGCAAATGTTCATTCATTTCACTTTAAAAGTGAAACGAATATATGAGATAGACTCACTACATGCAAAGCGAGAGATGTCATGCTTTAATTCGTTATAATTGTGATGATCATGGCATACAGCGTACATGAGATTATGTGATGATTATGGGGTACATAAGATTGGGGGGGTTGGGGTTTTCATAAGATATAAGCCATGAGCATCAATATTATAACAAAATAAGGCATGACATCTCTTGCTTTGCATGTAATGAGTCTATTTCATATATTTGTTTCACCTTTTAAGTTGCACTACTGAATTGAATGAACATTTGCATGATATTCTAATTTTCCAAGTTTCACCTGTATATCACATCTCCAACAGTTCAGGGCTGATGTATATTTCTAATGTTTACTCTTGGTCTTTAGGAAGGAGGATGAAATGATCTGCACAGAACTGGCTTCTTCTGCTAATATGTGACAACAGGAGGTAAAATGGTTTTAAATAACAGTTGACTAATGAGCCACCTGAGGCAATGACAATGAAAAATCAGGTGGTTTTTTTTTTAGTGCTGAGAGCAAGAGCTGCAATTAATGTGCCAAGAATCATGCCAAACTCATTCAATAATTTATAGCCCTGTACCTGGTTTCCCCGGGAAGGAAGTTGATGGGTATATTTTCTTGACAGCCTTGCCCTGGATGCCAGTGGGATTTGCAAGCAGAGCAAAATTCTATGTCACAAGCTTTGCACTGGACCAGCTGGGGACTCTGAGGTCCTGATTCTTGAACCTGGCAAACTGCTTGGCAGGAGGAAGATGGGCACCAAGTCCGACATGGATCCAGAAGTATCTCTGTATAAAATAAGATGAAGCTAAGAAAGGCTGCAACACAGTAGAAACACAGCATATAGCTTTTTAAAAGGTCTCTGGTTTAACCCCTGGTATTTGGAGGTGAAGCTGAGGAAAATGGCAAAGTGAAACCTTGAAGAGGTATTGCCAGTCATAGCTGAGCTACCTGGATGAATAAGATGGTGTGGTATTAATAGCAACAGCAATTACACTTATGTGCCGCCCTACAGCGCTTAGTGCACTCTCCGGGCGGTTCACAAGTCAGTTAGCATTTTGCCCCAAACATGCTGGGTACTCATTTTACGAACCTCGGAAGGATGGAAAGTTGAGCCACCCTTGAGCCCGGGTCAGGAATGAACTCCCAACCTTCTGGCTGCAGTAAAGAAGTTTAACCACTGCAGCACCAGGAACTCATAACGCAGCTTCCAATGCCAAAACTCATATTTGTATCAGTGACACAAACACAAGGGAATACCCAATCCTTGGCTGACTTCCATGTTACATTCTAAGTTGCCTTGAACATTATGGAATGCATAAGTAGAAAGGGCAACTGCAGTAGCTCCTTCGAGGGAAAAATGTACAACTTCTATTTTGGATAAGATGGAAAAACACAGGGAAAAGAAGCCCCGTCGGCTCCTTGTCCCTTCTCTGCCATATTGTATAACACACCCAAAGCATTTTACTGTCACGTCAACTCTACCCATTTAAACTGGGACATCTTTGGGCATTTCCATAAGTGACACCAAGACTGCAATCTTCTGTAGACAGTATCAATGGATACAGCTGGAGACTATGCAAGAGCATAAAGAGAATTTAAGTGAAACAGACAGCAATGTCCTTGCTCTTTTCTTCTTTCTTTGTGCCTATTTCTAAATCAGTTTTTAAAAGTTTCTGAAAACATGGAAGCAGCAGACCTTTGGATGAGCATGGAAGACAAATGAGAAACAAAGAGAGCTTTCCTTAAACCAGCGTTTTCCAAACTACGTTCTGCGGAACACTGGTGGATTTCATTCCCAGAAGCCTAAGACAGTTCACAAAAGCACTGATCAGCCAATGTGCTGACTTAGGCTTCTGGGAATTGAAGTCCACCAGTGTACTGCAGAACATAGTTTGGAAAATGCTGCCCTAAACAATACCCACCTAAGCTATCCACCCACACAAACCTCATTGTTTTTATTTTAAATAAGAATATTTACAAAGAAATGGAACAGAATTAGTGTCACACAGTTTGTGACTGGTCGCAAGTTTCAGATCAAACATTGCTACTATATGTACCATACCTCGTTCAAACTGAAGTTTCTTATACCTCTGCATGATTTCTGATGCAACCATACACTCAATCTGTTGTAAAAAAAAAAGAGAGAGAAAACCAGCTAATCAATAATAGTGGTAGTAAAAGTGATGATAAAGAATGACAACACAGCTGCTATGATCTATACCTATAAAAAGTGGCCTTAACTGTTGGGTTCATTCAAAGGCTCCCGCACCCGGCCCAACTATCCCTGACCTAGCCCTCCACACTCACCGTAACCCCGCCTTCCCAACACCACGGGGTTCCGAAGGTCGCGAGTGGGGCAGCAGCCCCACGAACGCGACCCCCCAAAAAAACTACGAGTCCTAGAATCCTCTGCGCTGCGCGACCCCTCAGCCAATCAGGCTGAGGGACGCGAGTGCAGAGGAGGCTGGGAAAGCGCGGCGCGGCGGTTTTAAGACAAACCGCGCCGGCCCGGGAAAGACTTTCAAAGACCCAGCCAGAACCAGGAAAAGATAAGTGCGGTCGATGAGGGTTGGGGGGGGGAGGCACAGCCCCGGTAGCCATGCCGCCTCCCTGCCCCACCACCTAGCCCCCCCTCCCTAACCTCCACCGACTGCACTTACCCTTTGCCAGCTCCGGCTGGGTCTTTGAAAGTCTTTCCATCCCATCGCAGCCTTCTGCATAGGGAGAAGCACAGGACTGTCCTTCGTCTCTGCGGGCGATGTGGCAAAGGACAGTCCGGTGCTTCTCCCTACGCAGAAGGCCGCAACGGGAGGGAAAGTGTTTCCCAGAGGGAACCAATTTGTCTTCCTAGGAGGATGAAGGCCAAAAGATTCAGCACCGTGTTCCAAGGAAGATGAACACCTTAAAAACGGGAGACAAAGGCCAAGCATGGAGTACCGTTCTCGGCCTCCGTCTCCCACAACCGCCCCATAGCTTGGGGGGAGGATACCCCCCTCTCCCCCAAGCTTCGGAAAGACAGCAGAAAAAAAAATTCCCCACAGCCTCGGAGGCCGGGACAAACCGCCACCGTAGCATGGGGGTGGGGAAAGAGGATACCCCTCTCTTCCCCCCTGACCCATGCTTCGGTGAGGCAATGGGGAAAAACTATGTTTTCCCCGCAGCCTCGGAGGCCTGCCCAAGCTGGCCCGTAGCTTGGGGGGAGGGGATAACCCCCTCTTCCCCCCAACCCAGGCTATGGCAAGGCACTGGCCGGCGCCCCTGTAAAAAAAAAGAATACATAAATAAATAAAAGAATCCCCCCACCCCAACGCAAGGATTTAATGCGGCTTGGCCAGCAAGGCAAGGCCACATTAAACCCTCCCAACCCCCAACCCCCCCCCCCCACACACACACTAACACACACCCAAAAACAACAAAAAACTTACCTACAGGGAACAACCGAAAAATACATCCTCCCTGCACGAATGCCTCCTCCGCACTGAACGTTAGTGAATGTAGTCCACCAGAGGGTGCTATTTTTAGTTAACAAAATATGTAGTCTGGTGGACTACATTCACACACACACACACACACACCACTCCTGCCATAATAATTTTTTTTAATGTGTGAGTTGGTGGTTGGAGTGTTTTTTTCCTAGGAGTGGTGGTTGTGCAAAACCAAAACCACGTCAAACCACCAACACACACATTAAAAATGCCCGGCAAGGCTGGGCAAACTATGCTAGTAGTTAAATAATAGTAACTCAAAATGTCTGCAGTAATAATAGAAGAGTAGTTTTTACTTAAGACACATTTGTCTTTGGAAACTTACTTCGTTTTCTTGTAGATGACCTTGTTTTGGGCAGGCAGCATCAGGACAGCTAATTGCTGTTTCAAGGCCTTCCTTGATTAAAAGCTCCACATATTGTTTCAGGCACTGCAAGAAAGTCAGAGACAAGCACTAAAGATTTTACACTAAACATGTGACAAAAATAGGTGCAGTGGATTTGACACACTTTTCAGAGGGTGTCACAGGTATCAGACAATCATACATCTGAAGGCTCCCATTCACAAGGACTATATACATCCCTTTTTTCACTGAACCTCTCCCATGCTGTAATCTCCCCTGAGCACTGACTGTTCCATTCTTATACTGAAGGGTACAAAACACATCCATAAACCTCCATTTCTCTCATATCAGAATTTCTAAAATGTCAGATCCTTCCATCTCAGCACCTTACGAAGAAAACTGCAAAACCTAGGATTTTGCATGCCTCATACAAAGTCCAAATCCGTATAAAGTCCAAACTTGTGGAACTAAATTTGGACGTTGCATGAGGTATCACTGTACAGTATAAGGATTCAAACATAATTTTTTCTGAAGCTAAGCACTCAAATCTTCCAGTGGTATTTTAGAACCAGCCAGAAACGATTTCACATTCTTTTTTTTGGAAAAGGACAATCTTGTTATTTTTGTTGCATCATGATTTATGTCATGATTGACCCATCCATGCTCTGGATACCAGGGGTGGTGGTGGTGGTGGTGGGGGAAATGGTGGGGACTCATGCACTTGGATCTGTTGATTCCTGGCTGCCTGTCCTTGTTTCCATTCAAGTTGGGAAAAGTAAGAACGATTACCCATAAAAAGAAGACACTTGCAAAACAGCATCAAAACAAACTATAATTAGTGGTAACCATATTTTACTCTAATTGGCCAACTTGGCCAACTTTGTCGGTCATGAAGAATTTGGAAGAAGAAAAGAGGAAACACAAGCAAAGCCGCACTGGGCCCAAGTAACATGAACAGGAGTCTTGTAATCTTGTTCTCCCAAACAATGAAGATACTTCCCACACAGAGGGGAATTTTTACTCCTGCACATGACACCACCTTGAAGAAAACCTCAGGTGCCAAGGTCTCATGAGGCTGACAGAAATACCAGTTTGCACACACATACAAAATCACAAGCATGTAAGGGGGGGGGGGGGAGACCTCACTTTTTCTGAAAATGTTTCCATATTAACCAGCATTCTGTCATTTATCATTTAGAGCAGGGGTCGGCAACCTACGGCCACAGGCTGGATCCACCCTGCAATGCCAAATCATCTGGCCCATGCTCCTGTTCCAGCAGATGCCAGCAGCAGCAGTCACAGATGTGTTTACGGCAGCATTTGCAGTTCGGGGGGGGGGGACCGCCAGTATGGCCCCCTCAATTGTCTGAGGGAGCCCCTGACTTTAAAAGGTTGCCGATCCCTGATTCAGAGGAAGTTAGTAGACGGGGGAAATGGAGCAGAAAGGCACCTAAGCATCCTAAGTTACTTGTAGTGTGCCAGAAATTGATAGATGGATAATCCATGGTAGGTAGGGTCAATAGAAGCCGCCACATCACACTTGCACAAGAGCAAAACCAAATTAGAAGATGGGAGGAAGGAGTAAACTGGACAAGGAACATTAAAGGAGGATATAGCTGAGGATCTCAACCTCCTCTATGTCACTTAGAGGACCCTGAATAGGCTGAGGGTAGAAGTCCCTAAATGCAAGACCAACATGCTCAAGTGGGGGCTCCTGATGGACAACAACACTCTGCGTGATTGTGGAGAGATGCAAAATCCAGCTAGTTTACTGGTCTGCCAATTACTGCCAGAAACCTACACCGATGTGGACTTACGTTTGACCAACGACAAAACCGAGAAAGTGGCTTCATTTTGGCACTCTAGGGTTTGACTTGGACGTGAAAGAAGAATCACACCTTCAGGATGACCACATGGATGAAGGAAATAATAACCTTATATTCCATCTAGATTGGTTAGAAGTGGGAGGCACCGTTCTCCCATACCCGTCAAGCGTGGCACCGGAAAATACGGGAAATTACTGTGCATGCACAGTAACCCGTTTGCGCATGCTCAGTCACCCGTTTGCACATGCTCAGTAACCCGTTTGTGCATGCGCAGAACCCCTTTGCGCATGCTCATTAACCCCTTTGCAATGGGTGCACATGCGCATTAACCCCTTTCCCCACCGTTCAAAATACGAGACGGCAGCGAGAAAGGGGATTGACGAGCGCTAAAATATGGGAAATCCCAGCCAATATGGGATACTTGACAGGTATGCTTTCTCCTAGCCAGCTTTCACATTAGAGAGAAGGGCTGTGGCTTTAGATCAGGGTTATCCAAAGATTTCAGGCAACGGGCTGGTCACATGGTTCCTCCCAGCAAATCATCCGGCCTACGCCCTCACTCCAGCCACAGCTTCCACTGCCCCCACCTATTGTCTCCTCCACTTGGTTTGACACATCTGCCCTGCTACGGAGTGGGAGTGTTTCTTTCACCCACGCGATGCACCTCCTCCAGGCCGGTAAGCAAGGGAGCGGTGTGTGGGGGATTTATGGGTGTGTGGTGGGCTAGGCAGTGGTGGTGGTCATTCAACACTCTGAGGGAGTGTGACCCAGCCCCCAGCCTAAAAAGGTTGAAGGAAAAGCTAAAGGTCACCCTTCCTCGAAAGCCAGTTGTATCCGACTCTAGGGCTAAGTGCTCATCTCTGTTTACAGCCAAACAGCCAACACTGTCTGTGTCTGTTTGCGTGGTCATGTTGCAGGCATGACTAGACACCGGAGTGCATGGAACGCTGTTTACCTTTCCCACCGAAGTAGTCCCTATTTCTCTACTTGCAATTTCTTGCCTTTGACCTGCTAGGTTGGCAGGAGCTGGGACAAAGATGGGAGCTCAGTCTGGCGTGCAGTACACAACAGAGGGAGCTCCCGTCTGTCAGAAGAGCAAAAGCAATTAAAGGTAAAGGGTAAAGGTTTCCCTTGCTCGAAAGCCAGTCGTATCCGACTCTAGGGTTCAGTGTTTATCTCTGTTTCAAAGCCGAAGAGCCAGCGCTGTCTGCTTCTGCAGACATTTCCATGGTCATGTGACAGGCATGACTAGACACCGGAGCGCACGGAGCATGGTTTCCCTTCCCACTGAAGTGGTCCCTATTCACCTACTTGCAATTTACTGCAGTGGCTCAAGTGGCTAAGATGCTGACTGGGAAGCGGAAGGTCAGCAGTTCGATTCCCAAGTACTGCAGGACGGAAATGAGGTCCCGTCTTCATCCCAGCTCCTGCCAACCTAGCAGTTCGAAAGCAAGAAATTTCAAGTAGATAAATAGGGACCACTTCGGTGGGAAGGTAACAGCGTTCCGTGCGCTCCGGTGTCTAGTCATGCCTGCCACATGACCACGGAAACTTCTGCAGAAGCAGACAGCGCTGGCTCTTCGGCTTAGAAACAGAGATGAGCACTGCACCCTAGAGTCAGATACGACTGGCTTTCGAGCAAGGGAAACCTTTACCTTTAATTTCTTGCTTTCGAACTGCTAGGTTGGCAGGAGCTGTCTTCGGGAATTGAACTGCTGACCTTTCGCCTCCCAGTCAATTGCTGTATTGCTAATTGCAATTCTCTAAACGCCCTCTCGGCTCTCTCCTCCTCCCTCCATTCCCACTGCGGTGGGTCAGTGGTTAAGAAGCTTGCCTTGTTAGCTGGAAGGCTGGCCAGTTGGCAGTTCGAGACCTGGGTGCTGCATGACGGATTGAGCGCCCATCTCTGTCCCAGCTCTTGGGGACATGAAAGGAGCCTCATTTGGGCGTTCCCTGCCCGAGTGGAGTTTCTTCCACAAAAACCCTTTCAACCCAGAATAATTTCTGACACAAAATTATTATTAGGCATGCCTCAACACTAGAGTGCACGGAACGCTGTTTACCTCCCCACTGAAGTGGTACCTATTTATCTACGTGCAATTTCTTGCTTTCGAACTGGAGCTGGGACAGAGACGGGAAATCTAGTAGTAAACTACAATTCGAGTACACCTATTAGAGTCACTGGAACTTAGAGGAGCTGGTGGATGCAATCCTCACTGATTCAAGGGGCCTGCTCTAGTTGTATATTAATACCGGATTTAGCCAATTTGTAATGCTCAGAAATCATAACACAGAACCATACTTTGTGCAGTAAGAATAATACTGCAAACTATGTTTGCTATGAATTACAACATGCATACATCCATTAGGTACAGGTCTGTAGCACACTCCTAACAGCTAAACTACGAACCAGGCCTATGAGTATTATGGTGGGAAAAATGAACAACGAAAGAATCAAAGAGCTACTCAACTCATCCAGCGCAATATTCGGAGAAGGGGAAAACTGACTTTTCCTTTTCAATAACAGACCATCATAAACCATACAGTGGACCCCGCCTAACGACATTTTCAATTAGCGACGTGTTGTTAGCGGCAAAGTCACCATTCGCACAATGACGTTTTCCCACAGGAAGCCGCTTTTTTAGCGTCGTTGTGCGAAAACGTTGTTAATCGAGGTTTTCCCATAGGAAGCAGCTTTTTTAGCGTCGTTGTGTGGGAACTTGCAACTAATGACGATTCGTGATTAACAACGCTACTCGTGGAACCAAGCTTTGTCGTTAATCGAGGGTCTACTGTATTACAAACTATTCTTAGTTTTAAAAGCGGCTTCCCATCTTTCAAGGCAGTTCATCCATGGAACTTTCTGTTTCCTTCCTGGCTTTTTGTTCTAAAATCATAGTATGAAAGGCTCTGCTAACAATTAATAGGGGGAAAACACTTGAGTTGTTCTAATTTATAAAGCCAATAAAATATGTTCTTTCTCTCCCCCACCCTTGCAAACAGCCGTAGCCCTCTTTAAGTTGCTGTTAGCAACCATTAAGCTGTTCCCTACTTCGAGGATACAATGCCAGATTGTTTTCTACAATCTTTTTACAGTATTTATATATAGACCTTTCCACCCACAGTGCTTTACCTAAGAACACAAATACACCCGCGCATAAAAAAGGCCTTATACATTCTGTATACACAGGTGACTATCATTCATGTCATTTTATAATCCTTCAAAGTACTGTAAAATAATGTTATGATTAAGGGCAGTTTTCATGCAGCAGTTTTCAAAAAAATAGAACAATATATGCAAAAGCTGGGAAGTTACCAAATACAGTAAAACCTCGACTTACATAAAATTCGACTTACATAATGATTTTGTGCTAAAACCATGTCCCGATTTACACGACTTCCTATGGGTTTGCTTCGGGTTACATAAAGATTCTTTTTCCTACGGGTTTGCTTCAAGTTATGTAAACATTCATTTCCCTATGGGTTTGCTTCGATTTACATAAGAATTTTATTTTTCCTATGGGTTTGCTTCGAATTTCGTAAAAAACCAATTTAAGCAAAAGCCTACAGAACGCACTTTTTTCATAAATAGGTGTTTTACTGTACTGTATTGGTGTCCAAGTGAGTGTGGTGGCTTAGGGATTAAGACGATGAAATTGATGATGGAAGGTTGGGCAGTCAGCAGATTGAGACCTGAGTGCTGTACAACGGAGTGAGCTTCCATTTCTGTCCCAGCTCCTGCTAACCAAGCAGTTTGAAAGGAAGAAAGCAAGTGATTGCAAGTAGATAAATAAGAGGGTCTTGAGTTTGCCGCTGGAATCACAGAATAACTGGAATGCCCACTCCCTGTCTACTTGTTAGCACACAGAAAGAGCCTCCACGTAGATTGTGGTATTTTTGAACCACAATCGGGCATACCCTGGTAGCGGTAACCTTGTGTTGTCAGCTAATCTCGCTGTTTGATATAATGTAGGCTGCTCTTAGTTGATATTTTAATTAGTAGAGTTGGGTAGTTATTTTTTAAATGGTTTTTAATGGTTTTAAAGTTGTGATTTTATGTGAATGAGGTCTGTTATCTATAAGCTGTCCAGAGTCGTCGGCGAGTGGGCGGCAATATAAATGTAAATTAATAAATAATAATAATAATAATAAATAATGTTTCTCACACTAGGTCAGGCAAAAGGAACTGCAGAATGAACTCACGAAAAGGTGCCTTCGTTTTGGCAGTTTCATGTCTTGCCTAGACACGGAAGAAGAAAAGCCACATCCATTTAAAAGAAGCTTCGACACATTTTTTTTCTTCCTCACTATGACGTGATATCGCTGCCAATTTTTGTTTAATTAAGTTCAGCAGCTACTTTTATTCCCCCCCCCCCCATAGTTAGCTGCCTCATGAATCAGTACACTTGACAAGCTCAATACAGTACCAGTATTATAAAAATAAATGAATACATGAGAATAAATGTAATATCTTTTATCCAACACAAGGAGAGTTTCATTTGACCATTTCTATAGCAACAGGGATTCTGCTATTTGGCAGGCACCCATCAAACCACCCACTCTTAGTTTGCCCACTCCTCCATACCAGCCTATTTTCCCAAGGCAATATCTTAAAAAATAGATCAAGTAAATTCCTCCTCTTCCTTAGAGAGAACAGATGAAATGCTCCCACCATTTCTTGGCTACAAGCAGGGTGGAGGATACCGCATTGATCCTGCCTTGCATACTAATTTCAATGGGCTCTCCTCATTCAAGGAACACTACTCTGTGAATAAGTAGCCATTGTTAAAAGAGATACAGCATAAACGATGAAGACAGGTAAGCTCTACGCATAATACAGTGCTACACACGGACAAAAGATCGTGGGAAAATAGAAATTCGTCGCTAGAGTGAGCACCATTAATTGTATCAGCCATACTATCTGGTACTATACTAGACACCGAACTGAGAAGCAAAGATGGGATTTTGTATTTTTTTAAGACTATAAATCCTGTAACTTCCTATTCTAAGAGATCTACTTGGCTTGAACACACCTTAGTAAAGGTCTCCCTTGCTCATAGGCCATTGATATCTGACTTTAGAGTACGGTGTTCATTTCCGTTTACTGCCAGAGAGCCAGTGCTGTCTGCGTCTGCAGACGTTTCTGCGGTCATGTGGCTGGAATGACTACACACCGGACCGCATAAACACTATTAACTTTCCTGCTGAAGCATTTATTTATCTACAGTAGAACCCCGGATGGCGATTTTAATCCGTTCCACGGAGCTGATCGCTATGCGGTTTCTGTCGTTGTACGATCGTTCCTATGGGGAAAAACCGTACAACAATGTTTGGCGCTAAGCGGTTTTCCCCACTGGAAAATAGTTGCACGGATTTTCCCATAGGAACAATCGCTATGCGGAACGGCTCCCCCCTCCAAGCCTCATCGCTATGCGATTTCATCGCTGTATGGGGCGATCGTTATACAGGGTTCTACTGTACTTGCAATTTTTTGCTTTCAAATTGCTAGGTTGGCAAGAGCTGGGACTAGAGATGTGAAGGCCCGGAAAAAAACTGAAAAATTCAGGAAAAAACCGGTTTCCCCCCGTTTTTTCTGAAAACTTGATAAAATTAAAAATATATTATGGAATGTTTTATTTTAACATGATGAATAAAATATTTTAAGATAAGGCCGGGTTCAAATATTTTATAAATCATTTCTAAAAAAAATATGTATGGTATCAGATTATTCTAATTTCTGTGAGGAGCAAGTCCTAGGTTCCATAGATATATTTTATGTTTCTAGAGTAACAGAATGACTTTCAATCTGGAAAAGAAAAACGAAGTGCTAATGTAGCATTTTTTCAATGTTTCCGAAAATTTCCATGTTTTTTTTTCTGGGAAAAAACTGGTTTTTCCCCCCCTGAGCTTCAAAATTTCCAGAAATTGTATATCTCTTGCTGGGACAGACGATGGGTGCTCGCTCCATCATGCAGCACTCGGGCCTTGAACTGCTGGCCTGTTGACCTTTCAGTCGTCAAACTCTGTGCATTAACCACTAAGCCACTGTGGCCCCTGAACACACTCTACAGCATACCTGTCAACCTTCCTGGATTGGCCAGGATTTCCCATTTTTCGGTGCCAATTTGCGCCATTTCCCGCCCGGAGCTGCCAAAACCCCAGAATTTGGCAGCAGGGGAAAGAGGTACTGCGCATCCCTTCTGCGCAAGTCGCCTTCTATGCATGCGTAGAAGGTGACTTGCGCAGAACCGTCCTGTGCAGGTCCCGTATTGTCCGGAGCCGCGGTTGACAGGTATGCCCTACAGATATCTAAATTTGGATCTGGGAGAAAAGGTTTAAACTGGAAGGTTTTGAGGCTTAGCTAGGCCGAGCTCCATCCAAGCTCCATCTAGTCCTGCCCTGTTGCTAGCGGGAACTTTTCCTTTCTGAACAGGAAGATAGGTAGAACTAGACCACCTTCTAATTTAGGTCTTTCCCCCAGGGGCATCACATTTAGGCATTTGTAAGGTGCCTAGCCTGGGAGAACTTCCAGAGTGGAGAATTATGGTATCTGTAGTCCAAGAAA
Organism: Bradypodion pumilum; assembly: GCA_035047305.1. Lineage (NCBI taxonomy): Eukaryota > Metazoa > Chordata > Lepidosauria > Squamata > Chamaeleonidae > Bradypodion > Bradypodion pumilum. The sequence continues at coordinate 198,891,549 of JAWDJD010000001.1, forward strand.
TAAAAAGTCCCATCTTTACCAAGAAGTGGGATGGCCATAAACACCTTTGAAAACTTAGTTTTCTGTACGATTGATACAGAATCTGAGTATAGCTAAGATGACTCAGGGATCCGGAGCATACCTGTCAACCTTCCTGGATTGGCCGGGATTTCCCGATTTTCAGCGCCAATTTGCGCCATTTCCTGCCCGCAGCTGCCAGAACCCCAGAATTGGCTGCGGGGGGGGGGGAGAGGTACTGCGCATCCCTTCGGCGTAGGTCGCCTTCTACGCATGGGTAGAAGGCTTTTACGCTTGCGTAGAACCCTTCTACACATGCTTAGAAGGCTATGCATGCGTAGAAGGGTTCTATGCAAGCGTAAAAGGGTTCTACGCAAGCATAAAAGCCTTCTACGCATGCGTAGAAGGCAACTTGCGCAGAAACGTTCTGCGCAGGTCCCGGATTGTCCGGAGCCGCGGTTGACAGGTATGATCCGGAGAGATATAGTTAAAAAAAAGTTGCATCCCTAAGCTCTACAGATAGCTATTGCCACAACCTTGATAAGATTGACGGATAAGTGGGGCGGCTGGTGGGTCCTTTAAATTCCTCCGCTTGATAAGATTGATGCAGTTTGCTACTGCTTCTCTATGTCCTTTTGATAATGAAAGTGAGCTAAAATGGAAAGTATACATTTTTAATGACAACTTTTAGGATCCCACAGAGCACGTTTTGAGTGAGAGCATTTTGTAACTATAAATGATTAATTGAAAATACAAAGTGCATTTCCCATTCTGAGTACAGTATAATATTTTGTCCATATTAGCCAAATTACTCTTTCCCCTTTACTGACATCTTCAGGCAAAGGTTGGTCCTTTTGTTCTAAGTGGTGCTTGAGTTTCATTCATATGATCATAGGGCCAATTAATAAAACTGTATCTCCCCAATATCATGCCTACTTCACAGGGCTTTTGTGTTCCCAGTTGGTGATATCTGTTTAACAAAACATGGTGCTGTTAATGTCAAGGTCTCCCTTGCTTGAAAGCCAGTTGTATCCAACTCTAGGATTCAGTGCTCATCTCAGTTTACAGCCAAGGAGCCAGCGCTATCTGCAGATATTTCTTTAGCCATATGGCAGGCATGACTAGGAGCTGGAGTGCACAGAACATGGTTACCTTTCCTGCAAAAAGGTACCTATTTATCTAGTTGAAATTTCTTGCTTTCAAACTGCTGGGTTAATAGAAGCTAGGAGAGACAACGGACACTTATTTCGTTGCACAGAATTTGGGTCTCGAACTGCTGAACAGCCAAGTTTCTGGTCGTCACGCTCAGCATCTTAACCACTAAGTCATTGCATTGTGCTGTTAGGTAAAAATAAAGATCTCCCTTGCTTGGATGTCAGTCGTATCTAACTCTATAGAGTTCAGTGCTCATCTCTGTTTATAGCCAAAGAGCCAGCACTGTCTGCGTTTGTAGACATTTCCATGGACATGTGGCAGTCATGCCTCAACACCTGAGTGCATGGAACACTGTTTACCCTCCCACTGAAGTGGTACCTATTTATTTACTTGCAATTTCTTGCTTTTGAACTGCTAGGTTGGCAGGAGCTAGGACAGAGATGGGAACTCACTCTGTTGTGCAATACTCAGGTCTCGAACTGCTGACCTTCCAGTCATCAAGTTCAGCATCTTAACCACTAAGCCACCACAGTCCTATTGTGCTGTTACTGCACAATAAAAAAAATCAGAGCATTGCTTTTATGGTGATGTGTGGTACTAAACATTCACCCAACAAAGCTATAGTAAAGCAGATTTATTGCTCAACAGGGAAACATTCCCTTGTACTTTGTCAACAAACCCCAATGACGAGTTCTCATAATGAAGAAGAAATAGATGCTACATTCACCATGGAACATATTTACAGAAAACTGATGGGCACAGCTGATTAGGTTTGCCTTTGCTGCAAATAGAAACATCAAACACTCCTGCCACGGAAGATGTCAGACCCCGACCGCCTGGGGGGCGCATTGATCGGAAGGGGCGTGAGGGAGGGAGGAGAGCTCCCCTCGCAGCCCTCCCTCCCGGGCAGCCAAACTTTATTCTCAGCCAGCGATGGGCTGGCCGACAGCCCAGAGGCGGCGGGTGCTACCCACCCGGAGGAGGGCCGGGGGAAGGGTGGCCGGGCGGCGCAGCTGGCTGCGGCGCTGAGAGGACGCAAAGCATCTGCACGCAGATCTTCTGAATTTTGGGTAAGGTTTGACATTTGCTGCAAACATTGCCCTTTGGTGATATATGAAAATGTTGACATAAGTCACATACACACCATTTCCCCCTCTCACTTTCTTGTGTGTATTTATTCACAAGACATTTTTTCCCTCAAGCAGCACCTCTGCATATGGAGTAGTGGGGGGGGGGGGGGCGGGAAACATCCCGCACCCGTACTAAAGTTAGCCATACAGACAATTTTTGATTTTGGAAGGGGAACAATCTATACGGTGATTCAGCTCAATGAAACATGTGCAGAGGAACGGCACTCCAATGTATCAAAAAAATTGGATGTCTTTTCATTACACTCCGACAGTTCCAACATGAAGGAGCAGAGGCACAGTTCTTCTGCCAGAGGCAACACAGCTAAGCATTAAACACAAAAGCCATAACAAGACATGTCATATTTGAACAACAACCACAGTAAGTAGCTTTAGTATGACCAGGATTTCAAAGCCATGTATGCCAGTCCCTTGCCTTATATATTTAGAAAAGGTAGGAAACTGACACTTGAGATTAGCCAGGTAGCTTCCCTATAATATTTGTGTGGACATGTGAATGGAGAGGGGATGGTTAGATTTATGGTCTTTGTTGTTGTCCTGTGTCTCAGCACAAAGAAAACACACAGGGACAGAAAGGGTAGGGGGTAGGAGTTTATATAGTCTATACGTCAATCCTGAACAAGCTGAATGTAGACTGAGATTATTCATCGGTTAAGTCTTTAGCCCAAATTCAATTGCTAGACCCACTGCATGAATGAGACTCATGTAACTATTGACTCAACAAATCCCGTTTATTCAGTGGGTCTATTGTTGCTGCAACTAACAAGTAGATCTGTTGTTGAAAAAATGAAATCCATTTTGATGGTTGTATACTTTTGGGAGAATGATGCTTTATAATGTTTTAATAAACTTGCTTTTAAAAAGAACAACTTAATTTAGCCCTTTTGGTCAGTGATGGAGAAGAATGCAATATATTTTATGCTTATGTTTTGCTTTGCTTCTATTTCATGTTTATATGTTTTTTCACCACCTCAAGTGCAGATATGTAATAAACCGTAGGTATATATGTAGGTATGTATGCATGCATGTGACTGCAGTGGCTCAAGTGGTTGAGATGCTGACTGGAAGGCGGCAGGTCAGCAGTCCGATGCGTGAATACTGCAGGACAGAATGAGCTCCCATCTTTGTCCCAGCTCCTGCCAACCTAGCAGTTCCGAAAGCAAGAAATTGCAAGTAGATAAATAGGGACCACTTCGGTGGGAAGGTAAACAGCGTTATGTGCGCTCCAGTGTTTACTCATGCCTATCACATGTCCACGGAAACGTCTGCAAACACACAGTGCTGGCTCTTTGGCTATAAACAGATATGAGCACTGAACCCTAGAGTTGGATACGACAGGCTATCAAACAAGAGCAACCTTTACCTTTATGTGTGTGTTGTGTGTGTTAACACTGTGATTTGAAGAAAGCAACCAAATGGTGGTAGCTAACTCCCAGCTACTCTAGCAGTCTCCTATCTGTGCTAGCAGCTTCACGCACACATTTTGCGATGCTTATGGTGCTTAGAAGGGAAAAGCACACTGTGGCAAGAGAGTCAGAAACAGATCAAACAAAAAGGCTCCCCTAAATTATAGGTAAAGGTTGCCCTTGATCTAAAGCCAGACATCAGAGTGCATGGAATGCCGTTACCTTTCCCGCCTAAGCAGTCCCTATCTATCTACTTGCAATTTCTTGCTTCCAAACTGCTAAGTTGGCAAGAGCTTTGACAGTGCTCAGATCTTGAACTGCTGACCTGTCGACCTTCCAGTCATCAAGTTCAGCATCTTAACCACTAAGCTACGGTGGCCCCTAAATTACATGCAAGGCTAAAACTATCAAATGACAAATTTGAAGAGGGTGAGATTGAAAGACAAATCCACCTGATCTGTGTCATTTTTGTCTACAAATAAAACCCAGAAAAAAGGCTAGGTTAACATTCTGTGAATCTGCTCTACATTTAGAGAGAGAGAGAGAGAACAGCTTGTCTTTCTAAAAAAGCTCTCATACGCCCAACCTGGCAGAAAAATGTAGGCTTAAAAATCACTCTCTCTGTGGAAACTTAGCATCAGGCTAATCCTTCCTAGTAGGCTAGAAATAAATTCCTGAAATACATAAGTCATTTTTAAACACGATCATGTCTTATACAAGCTTCAGATGACGATACGAGGAATGGCTCCTTAAAATGGCACTGAGTTAAGCATACTGTGTGTCTAAAAATAAATAGGAAAGAATACCCAGTATCTCCAGCAAATATTTGCAGCTAAGTACAGTATTGAGAAAAGATGGTCATGAGGCTGCAGATAGGAAGATGTGGGGGAAACCACGACTGGAATATAAAAAAGACTGCTCTGTTGCCTGGAGAACTATTCCTATAAAACAAAGGATGAACAACTCTTTAAGAAATGACCGACACCTTCCTGAAACTGTCCTGAACTTGAGTACTATAGGATAATAAATGAAGAGGCAGTGGAGGATGGCTATCCTAAGCCAGTAACATCAGCTACAGTGTGGCAGAGGCTATTTCTGATATCAAGGTGCATCACTAGAGAAATGTTTGAAGTGGTAGCCATGTTAGTCTGTGCAAGCAATAAAAGGTAAAGGTTATCCTTGCTCGAAGGCCAGTCATATCCGACTCTAGGGTTCAGTGCTCATCTCTGTTTCATAGTCAAAGAGCCAGCGCTGTCCGCTTCTGCAGACGTTTCCGTGGTCATGTGGCAGGCATGACTAGACACCGGAGCGCACGGAATGCTGTTTACCTTCCCACCAAAGTGGTCCCTATTTATCTACTTGCAATTTCTTGCTTTCGAACTGCTAGGTTGGCAGAAGCTGGGACATTCCGTCCTGCAGTACTCGGGCACCGTACTGTTGACCTGCCGCCTTCCACTCAGCGTCTTAGCCACTTGAGCCACTGCAGTCCCCTGTGCAAGCATATCTGAGAGTAAATAAAACAGAACAGCAAAAAAGACTAAAAAATGTGTGCCACCTCAAAGACTAACTCCTGTACCTAAATGTGAGCATTTGTGAATCAAGTCCTCTTCATCAGACATAAGAGTGAGGCCTCATGGCAACAACTTATACACACATCAGGTACACAGGAGCACAATAATTGGCCAGCATAACAGAATAGCACAGCTGTCAAGTATCCCTTATTGGCCGGGAAAACCCCTTATTTTACCCCCTTTCCCGCCGTCATCCCTTATTAATTAGACTGCAATGCCCTATTGCTGCCATTGGAGGGCAGCACAGGATAAGCATAGCTGTCAAGTATCCCTTATTGGCAGGGAAAACCCCTTATTTTACCTTCTTCCCTGCCGTCATCCCGTATTAATTAGACTGCAATGCCCTATTGCCGCCATTAGAGGGCAGCACAGGATAAGCATAGCTGTCAAGTATCCCTTATTTGCGGGACGGAAATTTTGCCAGGAAATTTCCCTTATTTCCAAATCCAAAACTTGACAGGTATGCAGAATAGTAACATTGTATCTTTTTTTCAACTGACAAAATCCCCTGTTATTATTCAAACCTGCTGCAAAGCCTGCGCGCCTATTGCAAATGGTTGCAAAACAAACTTCTCTTGCAGGCTGATGCATCACATGCAAAGGGTGGATTCAACAAATATTGTGGCATTACACATTATTTGCCAATGAGTTAGCATCTATTGACAATGGTTTGAGTGACCCAGGCAAAACTGTAGCATATAACATGCTGTTAGTTGTGGTGCATCAAATCTGATAATGTCCCCCTGACTGATATTCAAACCCCTGCGATGCATGCCGGCATATGCATGTACTTAATCTCTGTTCTCTCTCTCTCTGGATTCTAGTCTTGTAATTCCTCTGCTCTAGAACAGGAGCCCTCAAGTCCATGGCTCAGTGTCCAGAGAGATTTAAGTGGTTTGAAACAGGTTTCTGTGTATTGCCACTCTTAATGTCTGATTTATGTCCATTAACTCTTTTGTGGAGAGATTGTCTTGTTTGTCCTATGTAGAGCGCAAAGGAGCATTTTTGCAAAAGATGGCATAAATCACATTAGCAGAAGAACAAGTAAAATTGCCTTTCTGTTGTGTGTGGTGCTGTTGGGTCCAGTAATGCTGTTACCAGCATTACTACTGCTGAGCCCTGCTACTGAGATCAAAGGAAAACTGTGGTACCTAATACTGTATCCATTAAGGGGTTCCACATATTCCAAAGTGGCTCAATAGCCATTTGTGCTCACCACACATCAATGGCTTTCCCACCCATTTCAAGTACCCTGCGCTTGTTTTGAAGTTCGGTACAATAGAGAAAAATGCACTCAGTCTTTTCTCTTGCCACTGGTTCAGAATCTCCTCCATCTTCTTCTTTCGTGTCCCGATCAAACCCTGGACTGCCAAAATGAAGCCATTTTCTTGGCTTTGTCATTGGCCAAACTTAAGTCCTCATTGGTGCATGTTTCTGGCAGTAATCGGCAGACCAGTAAATGAGCCCGAGTCTGTATATCTCAACATTCACACAGCATGTTGTTGGCCACTTGAGCATGTTGGTCTTACATTTGAGCACTCCAACCCTCAGCCAATCAGAGTCCTCCAACTGAAGTTGGGGAGGTTGAGTTCCTCAGCTATATCCTCCTTTAATGTTATTTCTTGTCCAATGAGCTTCCTCCATTCATACAGGTCATGGAAACCAACTGACACATGAAGTCTCATTTCTGTAACCACTCAAAGAGCTGGCATATTGAGAGCTTTCTTGGTTTTGTTGTGGATTTTTGAGCTGTATTTTTGTTGTTTCAACAAAATTTATCCACCACCTTGGAATTCTGATAGTGATAGTCATTTGTCGTTGTTGTTGAGTCGCACAGTCGATTCCGACCCTTTGCGACCCTATGGACCATTGTTCTCCATGCGCCTCTGTCCTCCACCATCAACCTCAGTCCTCCCAGTTTTGTGCCCATTGTGTCTACAATACCATCTATCCATCTCATCCTTGGCCTCCCCCTTCTTCTTTTGCCCTCCACCTTTCCCAACATCACGGCCTTCTCAAGTGAGTCCTCCCTTCTCATTTGATGCCCAAAGTACTTTAGCCTCATCTTTACTATTTGACCTTCCAATGAGCAGTCAGTGTTGATTTCTTCTAAGATTGACTTATTTGTTCTCCTCGCTGTCCAGGGTACCCTCAAAACTCTCCTCCAACACCACATTTCAAAGGCATCTATTCTTCTGCGGTCGGCCGTCCTAATTGTCCAGCTCTCACATCCATACATTACTACTGGAAAAACCATTGCTTTGACTATTCTAATTTTTGTTTTCAAGGTGATGTCTCTGCTTTTCACCATGTTCCCCAGGTTTCTCATTGCTTGTCTCCCAAGAATCAGTTGCCTTTTTATTTCATGGCTGCAATCCCCATCTGCAGTGATCTTAGATCCTAAGAATGTAAAATCTGTCACTGCTTCTACTTCTTCCCCATCTATTTTCCAGGAACTGATCGGGCCTGTTGCCATTATCTTGGTTTTCTTGATAGTGAGTCTGAAGCCAGCTTTTGCACTCTCCTCCTTCAGCCCAATCAAGAGATTCTTTAGGTCTTCCTCACTTTCTGCCATTAGGGTGGTATCGTCTGCATATCTCAGATTGTTGACGTTTCTCCCAGCAATTTTGATCCCATATTGTGATTCCTCCATCCCTGCATTGCGCATTATATGCTCTGTGTATAAGTTGAATAAGCAGGGTGACAGAATGTCTTACTCCTTTTCCTATTCCAAACCACTCCGTCATTCCGTGTTCTGTCCTAACTGTTGCTTCTTGGTTCATGTACAGATTTCTCAGGAGGCATATGAGGTGCTCTGGTATTCCCATCTCTTTAATCACTTGCCACATCTTGTTGTGATCCACACAATCAAATGCCTTAGTGTAGTCAATAAAGCAAAAGTAAACTTGTTTCTGGTATTCCTTTGTTTTCTCCATGATCCAACATATGTTGGCAATATGGTCTCTAGTCCCCCTGCCTCTTCTGAAACCAGCCTGCACCTCTGGTAATTCTCTCTCCACATGCTGCTGAAGTCTATCCTGTATTACCTTGAGCATCACCTTGCTGGCGTGTGGGATGAGCGCAATTGTTCGATAATTTGAACATTCTTTGGCATTGCCCTTTTTTGGGATTGGAACATATACTGATCTTTTCCAGTCCTGTGGCCACTGTTTTGTTTTCCAAATCTGCTGGCATATTGAATGCAGCAATTTGATGCCATCATCTTTTAGAGCTTTGAAAAATTCAACTGGGATACCATCATCTCCACTAGCTTTGTTGTTTGCAGTGCTCTTTAGGGCCTTTCTGACTTCACTCTCCAGGATGTCTGGCTCAAGTTCAATTTCTTCATCATTGTGACTATCAGGAGTGTTGAGGTCCTTTTTGTAGAGTTCCTCTGTGTACTCTTTCCATCTTTTCTTAATCTCTTCTGCATCAGCTAGCTCCTTTCCGTCTTTGTCCCTTATCATGGTCATTTTTGCTTTAAATGTTCCTTTGATTTCCCGGATTTTTTTGAAAAGGTCTCTGGTTCTGCCTCTTTTGTTGTTTTCCTCCATTTCTTTGCACTGTTCTTTTAGGTAGTTTTCCTTATCTCTCCTTGCTTATATAGTCATATAAGCATTTTAAATAAATACAGAAAGAGATAGCTACAAACCACGAAAAATTATACATTGTGGACTTCCATTATTCTTCTATAAGAAAATACTTTAAATAAAGCCAATCCAAATTCTTTATTCATCTAAACCAGGGGTGCCCAAACTTTGGCCCAGAGGCCGGATCTGGCCCCTAACGCCAATTCATCTGGTCCACGAAGCCCTCGTTGCTCCTGGAAGCAGATGCGCCCGCGGCATACCTGTCAAGTATCCCGTATTGACTGGGATTTCCCGTTTTTCTGTGCTCATTTCTCCCCTTTCCCACCACCATTTGAATGACGGGGAAAGGGGTTACTGCGCATGCGTGCCCACGGTGCACATGCGCAAACAGGTTACTGCCCACACATGCGCCCAGGCCATAGTGACCAGCTCCTTGAACCACATGACTGGCCCACATCCCGAAAAGTTTGGGTACCCCTCATCTAAACTTTAGAGGTTTTGAAGAATGTTTATAGGCAATGTATCCTAATCATAAATGTTCTACTGGCTATTAGTAGTATTCAGTCCCACAGGACTTTAAAAAACAGTTCTGAGCATAATGTTGAGGATGCAATACTGCTTACTACTCTACTGCTCCACTTGCTTAAGTTCTGTCCTTCACAAATACATACTGAAATATGTGTTGTTGTTTTTTTGTTTGTTTTTTGGGGGGGAGGGATGGAATTTGACTCCCACACATTTCCCCCTCCTTTCACTCTCAAAACACTACTGACCTTAACCAGATGACTTTTCTTGCTGCTTTCTGAAATTCAGGTACAGTATCTACACTCCATGCTGTTGTTTATGCAACTGTTCTTTTGCCTCTCACTTTTAGACTGTGCTGATGAAAGATGAAGACACCTCCATATTCATTTCATTTCTCTCTTTCAGTCAGGTGTTTTTAATTGGGGGGGGGGAGAGATATGCAGATTAATGAAGACAAACCCTCAAATAAAATGCACTAATCATAATAACCATCACCTCAGTATCCTTGTGAAATAGATTAAAACAGAAGTGGCACGGAACAAGAACTATGGAAGACTAGGAAGTTAAACACCACTTTCTTTTGTTTTTTTTCATTATCAGCTCTACTTTTATCCTACACATTCTCTTCTGTGATGGGAAAGGACTGACCTCCCCCTTCCCAACTCTGTCCTAGATGAAGCTAAGGCAAAATCAAAAGTCCACCAGCAACTAAGTACACATTTGAAACCAAGTCTCCGTATTCTCAACCGATATTCCAATCATGACACCATTCCTATTTACTAGATAGCAGAAAATGCAACTACTGTATTTTATTGTAAAATGTTGTGTTACTGTTACTGCCACTGCCCTCTAAAAATGCTACTAGTACAACAGCACATGAAAACGTTTTTTCCAGTGCCAATGATTTCTACTCAACCTCTCCAAAAGGAGCTGCATTTAAAAAGCATCACTAACCATAACACTCTAATCATCCCTTAACTGGTCCCAAACACTCATTTTGTTTTTAAGCTTACTCATGGGTAGTTGAGTATATAGATTATACCAAAGGCGCCAAAGAATTACACAAGCCACGAAGGAATATGTTTATCATGCACCTGCTGAATAATCCCCATCAAGCATTTCACAAGAGACAGCATGAGAAACCCAACCTACAGTTCCACAAAGACAACTTTTGTTGACTTCAATAGCACTTAAGGTGAGTTTGGGGTACGAAACGGGATGCAGCCACACATGAGGCATTGTCTGGCGCTTACTAACCAGAGTACAGAAGATGCATTGGCACTGGGCTATCGTTGTCGTCTGCTCCGCTGGATACTCCCCGAGGCAGAGCTTACATGACACAAGAGGATCAAGCACCAAATCCCAAGTCGGTCTGTATCTTGCTGTCATCATTGCAGAAAAATCTGAAAAGAGAGGAGTGGATCATTATCAGAGTCCCAATTCACTGTTTTTAATACAGGCTCTGTTTAAAACTTCATAAACTGAAACTTGGGGAAGAAAGGGGCACCTTTTATTCAATGCAAACTGCAGTTACTGTATCTGTTAATTGCTCTGTTGGCAAGTTGACATTTTGCTTCTCCTAATCTTTTAACAGCAAGAACACCAATGTTGTATGTACAGTTCAATGTTTGTCATTTCTATAGATATACAGTATTCCAAATCTGCAACCGAAAACTATATTGACTACAAAAAAATAAAAATAAAATACAAGTGTTATAGTATTACCAGAACAAGGCAAGTGTTATGCCTAGAAAACAATCTAACTGATCAACATGAGCTGTTCTAATAACTTTTCTCAATATATAATTTAACTTAAAACACTCCCTTGTACTGTAAACACTGAATGCAATCAGAATCCCTTCAAGTGTTATAAAATAATTCTACAGTTTGACCTTCTGCTCACCAGGAAAATAAAGAAAAATCTTTCAGGTCATGGCTGCATCGCAGCATTGAATAAAGGTTTTTTTTTTTTTTTTTACAACTGGCATAAACTTGGCACCAACCGGATGCAAGGGGAGGGGAAGCCAAATATTTCTATTTTCAGGGAGGGAGTTCAGGGTCACTTACTCTTAGAATCTAAAAACAAGAACTTTGTTCCAGAGAAAAAAGGTCACTAAACAGGATATTCTCTCAAAATACAATCTATAATAGAGATGCAATAGGCCACAAAGCAAATATTTTGCTTGTGGGAAGATCTACGATGTGTGTCAGGATAGGGGCCAGGGTGAGGGAGCAAGATTGAGGAGGAAAGATCATTCTACTTTTGCTACTAAATATATCCTTCCTAGGTAAAATTCAATGTACTGTTGCATTAGGCAGTCTTCTTGTGCAGTCATTATGCTTTATGTCAGGGTTTCTCTTTTATTATTATTATTATTATTTATTATTAATTTTAAAGAAAACACAAAATTACAAAAGAAAAAATATACATAGACATAAAAAACAAATTATATTCATTCAAATACTTTAAATTCCGTATATAGTAGTATTGTAAAACAATATTACTCTAGAACCTTATATTCATCAAATATTTTACAATATATTGCATATTTTATCTAGAATTCCAAAAATTTACAAGATTCAACTTGTTGTATTAAATAATAATAATAACAACAATAATAATAACAACAACCAGTGATATTTACATGCCATGAAGGTCATTATTTTGTTTTAATCACTCTAAAAACTCATATGCTGAGGTACTGGTTTGTCTCCTTTACCACATGTTAAAACATATTCCACAAAAGTTCTCCATATTTCCCAAAATTTGTTTTCTTTCAATATACCTTTCTTCACATTCAATTCACATGTCAATTTATCATTCAAGGCAATTTCCCACATTTCTATGTCAGGGTTTCTCAACCTTGGGCCCCAAGATGTTCTTGGACTTCAGTGCCCAGGCACACTGGTCAACAGGTATACCGACCAGGAGCATGGTCAGGCCTACAGTGTAAAACATTTGACCACCCCTGATTTAGACCATGCAGTTAATCAGGTATGATTTCAATCAATACTTTGTAAATGCTAGAACACCACAGTGATCATTGTTGGCAATTCAGGTCCCCCTCCCCCATGTCATTTTCCTTTTACAAATTTAAGTATTTTTCTTTCTAGAAAATTCCCAGCTTATTTTTGGACTCTCTAATCTGGCTTCCAGACTCAGAATCTCAAATAATCAGTACTCATAATTACACAGAATGAAATTTGTTTACCAGTTTATCACATACAGTAATACCTCATACAAAGTCTGCTTCATACAACATTGGATTCATACAACATCGCCTAATTCCTTGAAAAAAGTTGCCTTGTACAAAGGCGTGCCACTTTGTATGAGGCATTGGGGTTTTCCCACGTTGTATTGTGCCTGGGCAGTATAAAAGGCAGGACACATGTGTGCATTGCTCTTGTGGGTTTTGCATGAGGCAAAGAGTGTTTAGGAGTGGTTTTGAGCACGATTTTGGATTTTTTTGAATTTTTTCGTCATAATTTTTAGAAGCATTCCTGGGATTTTTGCAGCATTCTTCAGGTTTTTGGACAATCAGGGATGTTTGACATGTTTTTGTAATGTATTTAGCCTTTAGACAATGATTTCTTAAAGTTCTGTCAGTTTCCTGTGAATGAGTGTGACAGAAATATGTCTCATCTAATAGTGGCTCAATTGGCTAAGACACTGACTGGGAGGCGGAAGGTCAGCAGTTCGATTCCCGAGTACTGCAGGATAGAAATGAGCTCCTATCTTTGCCCAGCTCCTGCCAACCTAGCAGTTGGAAAGCAAGAAATTGCAAGTAGATAAATAGGGACCACTTCGGTGGGAAGGTAAACACCATTCCATGCGCTCCGGTGTCTAGTCATGCCTGCCACATGACCACAGAAACGTCTGCAGAAGCAGACAACGCTGGCTCTTTGGCTTTGAAACAGAGATGAGCACTGCACCCTAGAGTCGGATACCACTGGCTTTCAAGCAAGGGAAACCTTTACCTTTATTCTTATTTAGTAACAGCTCCATTTCACTTTCTGTAGTGTCCTGATCGATGTTTGTTGTGCTCTTTTTCTTTTAAAACACACAGAAGTGGGGAGACGGGCCACTTCTTATTGCCAAATATGTGTACTGCATATACTAGAGTATAAGCTGACCTGAATATAAGCTGCAGTACCTAATTTTGACCTGAAAAGCCAGGAAAATAGATTGACCTGACTTATAAGCCGAGGGTGGGAAATGCAGCAGCTGCTAGTGAGTTTCAATAATCAAAATACTGTACATGAAAATAGGGTAAAATTAATTAAATTGTTGGCATGTCTCAATCCGGCGTGGTCTTGGGACCCTCGTGGTCACTGACCCGAATATAAGCCATGTCCCCTTTTGGGGGCTCATTTTGGGGATAAAAACCCAGCTTATACTCGAGTATATACGGTACTTTCAAGTGGAAAGGCTACTTATGATGATGTGATTCCTTACAGGTCCATCTGATGCAGAACCAGGGTATTTTCTGCTTGGATGCATCTGTCTCTCTCTACATTCACAATGTAGCTCAAAAACCTTAGAAAGGAAGTTTGTCTTCTGTCCTTGAGGCAAAACCCAAGCCCTCCATGCATACAAAGTAGAGAACAAAAGGGGCTCTTTACTTGTCAGTAGCCAAGTAGGAGAAAAATACTTAATATTTTGAAAGCCAGAGCTGTGTCATTTCATGCTGAAAAGTGCTATAACTCTAGGCTGGGTGCATTGCCATGGAACAGACTACAGAGACTCTGTAAATGAAGCAAGTGAGAGGAGTCCAATCTCTTTACACATTGTTGGCTGTGACAAATCCACATAGAGAAAATGAGAGACAGATCAACTGGGCAGACTGGAGAACACCAGGCACGGGGAAATTAAGCAACAGGATACAGATCTGTACCACTGCATCCTTTATTTGAGAACCTTCAATAAGGTAAAGGTTGGTCTTGCTCGAAAGCCGATCGTATCTGACACTAGGGTTCAGTGTTCATCTCTGTTTATAGCCAAAGGTGCCATTGCTGTCTGCATCTGCAGACATCTCCGTGGACATGTGGCAAGCATGACTAGACACCGGAGTGCACGGAACGAGTGGTCCCTATTTATCTACTTGCAATTTCTTGCTTCCAAACTGCTAGGTTGACAGGAGCTGGGTCAAGGATGAGAGCTCCTTCTGTCATGCAATACTTGGGTCTGGAACTGCTGACCTGCGAACCATCCAGTCATCAAGTTCAACATCTTAACCACTTGAGCCACCACAGTCCCATAACCTTCAATGCAGAATGTATACAGTATTTCCTCGATCTCATAGCATCTCTTCCAGAATTTGAACAAGCTATTATTATTTTTTTACACAACCACCTAAACAGCATTCCATGTCTAATCATGGCTGACACATGTCTACGGAAACGTCTGCAGATGCAGACAGCGCTGGCTTTTGGCTGTAAACGAAGATCAGCACCGAAACCTAGAATAGGATACAACTGACTTTTGAGCAAAGGAGACCTTTACCTTCAGAATCCCCTACTAACATACCTGCTTCATGGAGAAGTAATCCATAAAAGTAATGCTTGAATTTTGTTTGCTGACCTCTTTCTTCTTGAAATCTCATCTACAAAATCTGTTCTCACGAATCGCTCACAGGATATCACTCAGTTGTAGGCAGGTTCGCACCAGTTCGCCAGAACCAGTAGCAGAAATTCTGGCTGGCCCCACCCATCCAAGTTTTGAAACAAAGTACAGTAATAGCTCATACAAAGTCTGCTTCATACAACAACGAATTCATACAACATCGCCTAATTTCCTGAAAAAAGTTACCTCATACAAAGTCGCTCGACTTTGTATAAGGCATTCACTTTTTCCCAGGTTGCATTGTGCCTGGGCAGTATAAAAGACAGGATACATGCGTGCATTGCTCTTGTGGGTTTTGCACAAGGCAAAGAGTGTTTAGGAGTGGTTTTGAGAGTGATTTTGGATTTTTTTTGAATTTTTCATTGAATTTTTAGAAGCATTCCTGGGATTTTTGCAGCATTCTTCAGGTTCTTGGACAATCAGGGTTGTTTGACATGTTTTTTGTAATGTATTTAGCCTTTAGACCATACCTGTCAACCCGTGGCTCCGGAAAAACGGGACCTGCACACATAGCTTGTGCGCAGGTCACGTTCCACGCATGCGTGGAAAGGTTTTACTCCTTCCATGCATGCGCGGAAGCGCTACGCCGCTTGCGCAGCCCTTACGCAGGCGATGTAGCTCTTCCACGCATGCGTGGAAGGGGTAAAACCCTTCCGCGCATGCGCAGAAAGCGTTTCCCCCCCGCTGCCAAATTACGGGGGTTTGGCAGCGGGGGCCGGGTTATGACGTCAATTGACGTCAATTTACGGGGTAATCCCGGCCAAATCAGGAAGGTTGACAGGTATGCTTTAGACAATGTTTTCTTAAAGTTCTGTCAGTTTCCTGTCTGTTTCCTTGACTTTGCCCTGAAGTCTGTGCTGTTACAGTACAATGTATCTCTATGGAAACGACGTTGTACGAGGCATTGCGGCAAGGATTTGGACATTGTATGAGGCATCACGACTAGGATTTTGCATGCCTCATACAAAGTCCAAATCCGTATAAAGCCCAAACTTATGGAACCAAGTTTGGACGTTGTATGAGGTATCACTGTACTGTAGTCCTATTCGGGTGCAATGCAGGACTTTCCCTCTGGCCATGCCCACCATACTACGCCCACAGTGTGGTAGTAACATTTTTTTGGAGCCCAACACTGTTATCACTAGCTGATACACTTCATCATTTGTTAATAAGTTAGTTGGCTAGTCTTTAGCTCGCGTGTCCTCAGACGCCATTAGATATTCATTTTGTTATTTATTTATTTATTTATTTATTTGTCCAATTTATATAGCTGCCCAACTCAAAATGGCTCTGTTGTTTATTTGTCTGTACACCACCCAGAGTGGGAACTATCCCAGATGGGTGGTATAAAAATGTGATAAATAAATAAATATATATGAAAATCTTTGCACACTGAGAGATCACTGCTACTCTGGCTGCCACTGGCTTGACTACAAAGACCTCACAGATTATCCTGGATAGTCCAGGACCAGACAACGTAAGATAATCAAAAGATTATGCATGATCTGATGTTTGTTCAAAAGCCGTACTCCATACAAAGCACTTCTGAGGGGGAAAAATAATCTACTCTCCTGCAGGAAAGCTTGAGAAAACAGAGCAGTATTGGGAAATTCAGAGGGAAACAGACTAGCAGATACTATACTGTACTTAAGTGTCCTCCCATTTTGTCATTTCCAGCTGCAAACGGTCTTCCTATCTAGGGGTGATTTTATCAAGGGAGAAGCAGCCTTTAGACTAGCATTACATATTGTTAAGGTGTTGTAATGCAAGAGAAGTTAAATACTGTAACTGGATAAATTAATCCCCTCAAAGTTACTACAGTGGATCCTCGACATACAAACGGTTCGACTTACAAAAAATTTGACATACAAATAGAAATTCTGGCTAAAGAAATTGACAAAAAAATTAAGAGGTAAGATTTGACATACAAAACAATTAGGTGGCATCTAGTGACTTCTTCTGGTAATTCAATGTGTTTTATATATAAAAAAATTTCAACATACAAATACTGTAACCTCGTGGAATGGGAAAAAATTGTATGTAGAGGTTTTACTGTATATCATACTGTCTTGCCAAATTGGCTGTGCAACATCAAAGCCATTTAGTGTAAACAAATAATCATAGCCACAACATAAAGTAGAAAATCCTTAGAGCCAAAATGAATGGAGATCAGTGGTCTTTCCACTCTTTTTCCAGGGGATTTCCAACCACAGATTCCCTGACACCGTGACGTCACCTCCCAGCTGCACATAGTCCAGCAATAATGGCTTGTTGCTATTGCTATTCATGACCCACTCAAAGAAGATTGACTTTCTGCCACACAAATGTGCATGAGCTAACACTGTTTCAAATACAGTAATGGCATGCCCTAGTCAAGCACACAGAATAATTTTGTTGTTGTTGTTCAGTCGCACAGTCGATTCCGACTCTTTGCGACCCTATGGACCATCGCTCTCCAGGCACCTCTGTCCTCCACCATCCTCCTTAGTCCACACAGCCCCGTGCCCATTGTGTCTACAATACCATCTAGCCATCTCATCTTTGGCCGTCCCCTTCTTCTTTTGCCCTCCACCTTCCACAGCATCAAGGCCTTCTCAAGTGAATCCTCTCTTCTCATTTGATGTCCAAAATACTTCAACTTCATCTTTGTTATTTGTCCTTCTAAGGAGCACTCAGGGCTAATCTCTTCTAATATTGACCTATTTGTTCTCCTCGCTGTCCAGGGGACTCTCAAAACTCTCCTCCAGCACCACATCTCAAAGGCATCAATTTTTCTTCGCTCAGCCTTTCTAATGGTCCAGCTCTCACAGCCATACATTACCACCGGAAATACCATTGCTTTGACTATGCGGACCTTTGTTTGCAGTGAGATATCTACTTTTCACTATGTTCCCCAGGTTTTTCATAGCTTGTCTCCCAAGAATCAGTCGCCTTTTTATTTCATGGCTGCAATCCCCATCTGCAGAGATCTTGGATCCTAAGAAAGTAAAATCTGTTACTGCTTCTACTTCTTCCCCATCTATTTTCCAGGGGCTTATAGCGCCTGTTGCCATTATCTTGGTTTTCTTGATATTGAGTCTCAGGCCAGCTTTTGCACTCTCTTCTTTCAACCTAATCAGGAGCTTCTTTAGGTCTTCTTCACTTTCTGCCATTAGGGTGGTATCATCTGCATATCTGAAATTGTTGATGTTTCTCCCCGCAATTTTGATCCCATATGGTGATTCCTCCATCCCTGCATTGCGCATTATGTGCTCTGTGTATAAGTTGAATAAGCAGGGTGACAGAATGCAGCCTTGTCTTACTCCTTTTCCAATTCCAAACCACTCCGTCATTCCATACTCTGTCCTAACTGTTGCTTCTTGACTCATGTACAGATTTCTCATGAGACATATGAGGTGTTCTGGTATTCCCATCTCATTAATTACTTGCCACATTTTGTTGTGGTCCACACAATCAAAGGCCTTGGTGTAGTCAATGAAACAGAAGTAAGCTTGTTTCTGGTATTCCTTTGTTTTCTCCATGATCCAACGTATGTTGGCAATGTGATCTCTGGTCCCCCTGCCTCTCTGAACCCAACCTGCACCTCTGGTAGTTCTCTTTCTACATGCTGCTGTAGTCTATCCTGCATTATCTTGAGCATCACTTTGCTAGCTTGTGGGATGAGCGCAATTGTTCGATAATTTGAACATTCTTTGGCATTGCCCTTTTTTGGGATTGGGACATATACTGATCTTTTCCAATCCTGTGGCCACTGTTTCGTTTTCCAAATCTGCTGGCATATATCATGTAGTAGCTTGATTCCATCATCTTTTAGGGCTTTGAAGAATTCAACTGGGATACCATCATATCCACTGGCTTTGTTGTTTGCCGTGCTTTTTAGGGCCTTTCTGACTTCACTCTCTAGGATGTCTGGTTCAAGTTCAATTTCCCCCTCATTGTTATTATCCGCGGTGTTTAGGTCTTTTTTGTAAAGTTCCTCTGTGTACTCTTTCCATCTTTTCTTTATCTCTTCTGCATCCGCTAACTCTTTGCCATCTTTGTCTTTTATCGTGATCATTTTTGCTTTGAACGTTTTTATATAAAATAATATAAATATAATTATATAAAATTATAAAATAATTTTATAAGGTATAATTTACAGTATTGTACTTGAAAGCTCAAAGCTTCAACCCACAAGTTTCCTGATGGCTATTTTACTTTGTAAACGCTCGTCCACTTTAAGTATAAAATCTACCAAAACAGCCATAAAATATGATGATCCAAAGACCCAGCGCTGTCTGCTTCTGCAGACGTTTCCGTGGTCATGCAGCAGGCATGATTAGACACCAGAATGCATGGAACACTGTTTACCTTCCCACAGAAATGGCCCCTATTTACCTACTTGCCATTTCTTGCTTTCAAACTGCTAGGTTTGCAGGAGTTGGGACAAAGACGGGAGGCAGGAGGGAGCTTATTCCGTTCTGAGGTATTCGGGTATCGAACTACTGCTGCTACAGAAAACAGAGGGCAGGTGCATTTCTCCCCACCCCCTTGTTTACCAAGCTTCTGCTGCTGCGACCTACAGGTCGTTCCAATAGAAGTGCAAGAATTTTTTTTCTTCCAAATCAAGTGGTTTGAAATCCGTGAAATTTTCATGTTTTTTATCAAACCATGCAAGACAGTTACAAAACGTGAAAATCACGGTTTTCCATGACATATGGCAACTCTAGTCCTTAACATCCCAAATGGCTCTTCTGTAGATCATTCATGTCACAGCTGGGAATTTCTGAGAAAAGCCTACTTTTGGCCAGATTGGACCAACATCCTTCAAGGAAAATTACATCACTAATATATAAATACAATTGCTTATACATATTTTGTAATTTTAGAATGAATTCATGAAAGCATTATGGTCTTTTATTTTAAATTGAACAACCTTGTCCTTCACCAAGGTGCCTCACTTGGAACATCATCCTGTTACTATGTCTCTCTTGAATAGAAACCCAAACATAATTTCAGAATTAGTTCATCTGTTCCATTTTTAGACTGCTTCTCCCAGGCAAGGGCCCAAAGAGTTTTAAGCTATACTAGTGAGCCAAATACTGAAATTAACTGTCTGGTTTGGGTACAGCAGAAATAATTAAGGGTGCAATCCTATTTCCAATTACCTAGGAGTAAGTTCCCCTGAACTCCCTTCTGCTTACTTGTGAGTAGATTTTAAAGGGTTGACCTTCATATCTACATTGTCTCTTGGCCAATGTCAACATCTGAACTTAATGTGTTCCTGTTTACGGGCTACCGTGGAGCCACATTCAAATACGTTACTGCCTTATATATAGAGCTGTTCGTCCGCCATTACCTCATGTTCCCTCTGTCCACCATGCAATAAACCTGAGTTAACCCAGCCTTTGGCTGTGCCTTGTGTCTTGACTCTCATACACTAAATTGGCGACGAGGATGGGATGATGGATCCCCACGGAGCCAGGACACAGAGCGGGTTCAACATCACCAAACCGCAAGACTGGGAGCTTTTTGAGATGAACTTCCAGGCGGCACTGGTGGAGCTCAAAGTCAAAGACGACGAGGAAAGGAAGAGGGCCATCCTCACTCGCATGCTTGGGATGGAAACCAAGCGGACGCTGGTGGGCATCCTTGCACCGAAGAAGATGAGCGATTTCAAAGCCGGTGACATCATGAAAATGCTGCGTGAGCGTTTCCGACCCTCGAGGGCAATGTTTCCCGCTCGGAGTGCGTTTTGGAGGCGAGTTCAAGCGCCGGACGAGTCGGTAGAAGCCTTCGTAACGGCTATGAGGGTAGCCGCCGCCCCCTGCAAATGGGACCACATCCTAGAGATGGCCCTCAGGGACGGAGTGCTGTGTGGCCTGAAGGACAAGGAAGTACAGCGCAGCTTGATGAACAGGGAGCCACCACCCACACTGGAAGAGGTTGTAGAGGCCGCGGAAGCCGCGGAATCCACGAATGCTGGAGTAGACGAGATGCACAAGTGGCGTGAGTGGCGTCCGAGGGCCGGCAAAGCGGAAAACTCGTCGCACGGGAAGTCCGGTCAGTCGGTGCATGCAACCCGACCGACCTCGAAATCGTCTTCAGAAAGTAGCGATGGCGAGGAGGTCCAGAAGGTCCGGAGAGGCGGGCGCCGCTGCGATGGTTGCGGAGCGGCCCATGAGCGCGTGAAGTGCCCATTCAGGAAAGCCGAGTGCTTCAACTGCGGACGTCGGGGGCACATCGCCAAGGCGTGCAGGAAATGGAAAGAGGGCCGGAGACAGTCGCAAGACCGTTCAGCCAGACCGGACCGTCCAGCGAGGCCCAAAGATGGCGCCCGGGCCACGAGGAAGCAGGACGGCGTGGGCCGCATCTCGGACGACAGCGAGGGCGACGCTCCTGTGTTCAACGTGTCTGCGGGACAGCCCCATTACTTTGTTGAGGTACTAGTACAAGGGACCCCTATTAGGATGGAAGTTGACTCGGGGTCCTCCTATTCTATAATTCCCCAGAGAGAGTTCTTGAAAATCGACCCCCACGTGCGGCCCAAACTTAAAGCGTTGAGGGCCACACTACGGGACGTTCAGGGGAACAGCATTCCAGTGTTGGGGGTCGGAACCTTCCGGGTTCGCTTTAAGAGACATTCTGCGGAACTTCCCCTAGTGGTGCTAAAAGGGAGGAGTTGTAGCCTCCTCGGAACACAGTGGTTTCAGCCCTTAGGCCTGTTCATAGGGGGGGTGCATGCCGTAGGCGAGGACCCAATACAAGCAGTGTGTGACGCACACCCCGCCGTTTTTAAAAGTGGACTGGGAAAGTTCAAGGGACCCCCTGTAGCCTTCGACTTAGACCCGGAGGTCCGCCCGATAAGACTTAAACCGCGCAGGGTACCGTTCGCGCTTAAGGACAAAATAGAGGCGGAACTGGACAAACTGGTGGGTCAAGGAATTCTCGTTCCTGTGGATTCCGCGGAGTGGGAGACTCCAATTGTAACAGCACTGAAGGCTAACGGGGAGGTGCGCATTTGCGCTGATTATAAGTGTACCATTAATAAGGCAATCCGCCCTAATGCATACCCGGTGCCAGTGGTCAGCCACCTTCTGGCCAGGCTGAATGGGGGAAAGTGTTTCGCTAAACTCGATTTAGCACAGGCCTACCAGCAACTCCCGGTAACCCCCGCCACAGCGGCGGCACAAACAATAGTCACACATAAGGGGGCGTTCCAGGTGTCGAGGTTACAGTTCGGCGTGAACTCGGCACCTGGCATTTTTCAGTCGCTGGTGGAACGCCTCCTGAAGGGGTTGGAGGGGGTGTTGCCATATTTTGATGACGTGTTGATAACGGGGGGGAGTAAGGCCGAGCTGGCCCACAGATTGGATAAGGTCCTGGCCGTGTTCGAGAAAGCGGGGCTGCGACTGAGAAAAGACAAATGTGTATTTTTCGAAACAGAGGTTGAGTTTTTAGGGTTCCGTGTCACACCCGAGGGAATTAGGCCGTCCAAATCTAAGGTAGCCGCCATTAAGAAAGCCCCTCGCCCCACTTCCAAAACCGAGCTTCAGTCATTTCTGGGGCTTCTCAATTTCTACCATACCTTCCTTCCACGGAAGGCGTCTGTTGCCGAGCCGCTCCATCGGCTGCTTAAAAAAGAGGAAAAATGGCTGTGGGGTGACGAGCAAGAAAGAGCGTTCACAGAGTTAAAGCAACTCCTCACATCCGAGGCAATCCTGACTCATTTCGACCCCAAACGGCCCATAGTTTTGGTCTGCGATGCATCCCCGGTGGGGGTGGGGGCGGTGCTTTGCCACGTGTTAGACGACGGAAGGGAGGCCCCGATAGCGTTTTATTCAAGGTCCCTGTCCCAAGCAGAGCAGAATTACGCACAGACCGATAGGGAGGCACTAGCGATAGTAGCGGGAACCAAGAAATTTCACGATTTTCTGTATGGTCGGCCGTTCAAGATCGTTACTGATCACAAGCCCCTGTTAGGAATCTTCACTGCAAATAAGCCCACGCCACAGATCCTGTCCCCGAGGATGCTGCGGTGGGCTATTTTTCTTAACGCATATCAACATGAGTTAGAATACCGGCCAGGGAAGGAAATCAGCCATGCAGACGCGCTCTCACGGTCGCCGTTACCATTGTCGGACGACCAGAAAGTAGGGGTAAGAAGAGACCGCCAGGTATTGCTAATAGAGGTCTTAGAGTCACCCCCGATAGTACCGGCCGACATTGCCAGGGCGACCGGAAAGGATAGAACACTAGAGAAGGTATGCTCGTGGGTGCAGAAGGGGTGGCCGGCGTCATCCCCAGGCACGGAATTCGACCCATTCTTCCGAAAGCGAGTGGAGTTGTCTTTAGAGAGGGGGTGCCTTTTGTGGGGCCAACGGGTGGTGGTTCCTACGTCCCTGCGGCCGAAGGTGCTAAAGCTGTTGCACGTCAGCCACCCGGGGATCGTCCGTTCCAAGGCGTTGGCCCGGAGTTACTTCTGGTGGCTCCAGCTGGACGCCGACATAGAGCAGATGGTTGGCACTTGTGAGGCATGTCAATGCTCTCGACCGGAGGTGGCCCGCCTACCGCATAGGGAATGGGACGCAGCAAGGGGACCGTGGTCCAGGGTGCACGTAGATTTTGCTGGCCCATTCCGGGGAACCATGTTTCTCCTGGTGGTGGATGCATACTCAAAGTGGCTGGAGGTCATTCCGGTAAAGAGCACATCCTCCGCCACTACCATTCGCCAGCTAAGGAGGGTCTTTTCCACGTTCGGTTTACCCGACACTTTGGTCAGCGATAACGCCAGTTGTTTCACGTCCGCTGAGTTCGCAGCATTCATGGAGGCAAATGCAATTCGGCATGTCACATCCGCGCCGTTTCACCCGGCCACGAATGGCCAAGTGGAACGGTTGGTGCGCACCACAAAAGATGCGCTGCGGCGCATGGGCTCGGGAGATCTACATCACCAGGTTTGTCAATTTCTATTAGCGTACAGAGTGACCCCCTTAGCGTCTGGTTACTCGCCGGCCGAGCTGCTGATGCGGAGGAAACTGACCACGCTTTTGTCCAGGCTAGACCCGTCGAGGGTCGAGGACAAAGGGAAGAACATAGGGTTAGCGGTCTCGAAAGGTTTCGGCATAGGCGATCCTGTACATTGCAGGAACTATGCCAACGCAGGCCCAGCCTGGGTGCCAGGGACGATAATAGAACAGACGGGGCCAGTGTCCTATCGGGTGGAAACTAGCACCGGCCTCCTCTGGAGGAGGCACGCTGACCAACTGAGGCACCGAGTGAGCGAGGGGCCGACCAGTGGGGCACAGCGACAGGATTCAGCGATAGGGTTCTCCCCCACCCGTTTAGCCCAAGGGGGAGACAGGGGGGAAAGCAGCGAGCCCGACTCATATCCTTTTGATACCCCAGTTCTATCCGAGCCCGGGGGGAGGGAAAAGGAGTATGCGGCCGCCGCTGCCGCTTCCCCCGAATCCGATTTTGATTTTGATTTTGCGAGCCGGGGGGGTTTTTCGGAGTGTTCCCCCACCCATCCAAGCGAGAAGAGGGGTTTTTCGTTAGTCCCCAGTGCCCCCGGTTCTTCCCAAACAAAGCACACACCTCCC
Source organism: Bradypodion pumilum (assembly GCA_035047305.1). NCBI lineage: Eukaryota > Metazoa > Chordata > Lepidosauria > Squamata > Chamaeleonidae > Bradypodion > Bradypodion pumilum. The sequence continues at coordinate 198,916,145 of JAWDJD010000001.1, forward strand.
AACAAAGCCGCAGAGCCGCGGCAAACCACTAACAAGTCATCCTCTCCGATTGCAGGGCAGGAAGCCAGGGAGCAAGGAGGAGGGAGCGAAGCCGGGGCAGGGCAGCCCGCGCCGAGACCCCAGCGTGTTCGAAATAAGCCATCTTGGCTGAGAGACTTCGTCTCATCCTAGGGGGGAGGAGTGTTGTGTCCTAATAGTGTAACCTTCTACATGTGATATCAATGTATCTGAACCAATGTAACCTTGCCGATGAGTAACAATGTAACCTTCAGCTGTATCACATAAACCCTGTAATAGGACGCGAGCTAATGACCACCAGCTGGCAGCAGCGAGCGTCCAAGCTCTCTTGGTTCAAACCCATCAAAGACCGCAGCGCGGGAAGTTTCCCGCCGCTACCTACACCTGGACAAGAAGGGCGTGACCAGCCATGACGTCACGCGGACCAGTAGCCAACGGGCTACCGTGGAGCCACATTCAAATACGTTACTGCCTTATATATAGAGCTGTTCGTCCGCCATTACCTCATGTTCCCTCTGTCCACCATGCAATAAACCTGAGTTAACCCAGCCTTTGGCTGTGCCTTGTGTCTTGACTCTCATACACTAAAGTTCCCTGAATCAACAGAAGATCTTTTGACTTAATTGCCAATCTGAGACAGAGTTCACATAGACAGTAAAAAGGGGAATAGAAAAGACATATTACAAACAAGCAGCACATCAGATATAAAGAGTCAATAGATCACATTTTCCCTATTTCTGTATTGCATTATCTGCCACCCTTCAGTTTAAAAACTCCCTGGCCAACTCACATAAACCTAATACTGTACAGTAAAACCCCTACTTATGAAAAAAAGTCAGTTCCATAGGTCTGGCCCGGAGCGGCGGCGGCAGCGGCAGCGACGGCGACTCCCGTTTCCCTCCCTTGTTCGCTGTGGCTGTTCCTTTTTTTGGGGGGGGCGTCCGGATCGCTTTTGCCTCCGGGAAGGATCCATGAACATGTTGATGGATTTCCTATGAACTATCATATAGCCTGTTGTGGTCAACAGAAGAGCAGGTCTCCCCTCTGTTTTCCATTTGAGCTCAAATCCTAAGGAAGGGCCTATATTTTATCTATAGGAAGGGCCAGCCGCGCGGCCGCCGGGCAACCACCCCCAGCCGGGGGGTGGGGAGGAGAGCCAGCCGGGCGAGCGAGCGGCAGAAGGGCCAGCCGCGCGGCCGCCGGGCAACCACCCCCAGCCGGGGGGTGGGGAGGAGAGCCAGCCGGGCGAGCGAGCGGCGGAAGGGCCAGCCGTGCGGCCGCCGGGCAACCACCCCCAGCCGGGGGGTGGGGAGGAGAGCCAGCCGGGCGAGCGAGCGGCGGAAGGGCCAGCCGCGCGGCCGCCGGGCAACCACCCCCAGCCGGGGGTGGGGAGGAGAGCCAGCCGGGCGAGCGAGCGGCAGAAGGGCCAGCCGCGCGGCCGCCGGGCAACCACCCCCAGCCGGGGGGTGGGGAGGAGAGCCAGCCGGGCGAGCGAGCGGCGGAAGGGCCAGCCGCGCGGCCGCCGGGCAACCACCCCCAGCCGGGGGGGTGGGGAGGAGAGCCAGCCGGGCGAGCGAGCGGCGGAAGGGCCAGCCGCGCGGCCGCCGGGCAACCATCCCAGCCGGGGGGTGGGGAGGAGAGCCAGCCGGGCGAGCGAGCAGCAGAAGGGCCAGCCGCGCGGCCGCCGGGCAACCACCCCCAGCCGGGGGGGGGTTAGGAAGAGGAGGAGGAGGAGAGCCGGTTGAGCAGCGGAAAGGCCAAGAAAAGACCAACTGAAAGACGGGAAGAGGGCAGAGAAGGAAAAGCAGGGGGCAAGACTCAGATTCCCTGGCAAAGGATAAGTATCTGATATGCAGATGTAGAAGACTTAATATAGAAACTGACATAGAGACTTCATACTAACTAAATACAGAAACTGACATAGAGACTGTGTTTTAAAGTGTGATAATATGCATGATAATATGTTGTCTTAAATGTTTTAAACCTCTAAAAAACTGTGATAAAATGTATGAGGAGAAAAAAATGGCGCAGACACCGGCAACCACGCCATAAACCTTGCCAAGAGAACCCTATTGACCAAAACAAAAGGCAAAACAAAAGGGCAGGCTAGGTGATACAGGATGCTTAACACCTCAGAGGGGAGGAAGGGGAGGGACAGGAAGGGGGGAGGGGAAATGCAATGTTGTAAGGAGCAATACTGCATAGGGACATGGAATGTGAGATCAATGAACCAAGGTAAACTGGAAGTGGTAAAAAGTGAGATGGAAAGAATAAGCATTGACATCTTGGGCATCAGTGAGCTCAAATGGACAGGGATGGGGGAATTCAGCTCTGGAAACCATCATATCTACTATTGTGGGCAAGAAAACCTTAGAAGAAATGGAGTAGCCATAATTGTCAATAAGAGAGTAAGAAAAGCAGTAATGGGATATAACCTCAAAAATGACAGAATGATGTCGGTCAGATTTCAAGGCAAACCTTTCAATATCACTGTAATCCAAGTCTATGCACCAACCACTAGCGCAGATGAAGCCACAGTGGACCAGTTCTATGAGGACCTAGAACACCTCATAGAACAGACACCAAGAAATGATGTCCAAATTATATTAGGAGACTGGAATGCCAAAGTAGGAAATCAAAAAGTGGAGGGAATAACAGGCAAGTTTGGTCTTGGAGTACAGAACGAAGCAGGGCAAAGATTGATAGAGTTCTGCCAAGAGAACGCACTGGTCATAGCAAACACTCTCTTCCAGCAACACAAGAGGCGACTTTACACATGGACATCACCAGATGGCCAACACCGAAACCAAATTGACTACATACTCTGCAGCCAAAGATGGAGAACCTCCATACAATCAGCAAAAACAAGACCTGGAGCAGACTGTGGCTCAGATCACAACCTACTGATCGCAAAATTCAGGTTAAGACTAAAGAAAATAGGGAAAACAAGAAGACCAGACAGATATCACCTAGACAGCATCCCTAAAGAATACACGGTGGAGGTGATGAACAGATATAATGGCCTGGACGCAATAGACAGAGTGCCAGAAGAATTATGGACAGAGATAAAGGACATCATGCAGGAAGCAGCAAAGAAAACCATACCAAAAGAAAAGAAGCGTAAGAAAGCAAAATGGTTGTCTGATGAGGCTCTTAAAATAGCAGAGGAAAGAAGGAAGGCAAAAGTCAAAAGAGAAAGGAAAAAATACAACCTTCTGAACACAGAATTTCAAAGAAAAGCAAGGAGAGATAAGGAAAACTACCTAAAAGAACAGTGCAAAGAAATGGAGGAAAACAACAAAAGAGGCAGGACTAGAGATCTCTTCAGAAAAATCGGGGAAATAAAGGGAACATTTAAAGCAAAAATGAACATGATAAGGGACAAAGACGGAAAAGAGCTAGCTGATGCAGAAGAGATAAAGAAAAGATGGAAAGAGTACACAGAGGAACTCTACAAAAAGGACCTCAACACTCCTGCTAACCACAATGATGAAAAAACTGAAATCGAGCCAGACATCCTGGAGAGCGAGGTTAGAAAGGCCCTAAAGAGCACTGCAAACAACAAAGCTAGTGGATATGATGGTATCCCAGTCGAATTTTTCAAAGCGCTAAAAGATGATGGCGTCAAATTACTGCACTCAATATGCCAGCAAATCTGGATAACAAAACAGTGGCCACAGGATTGGAAAAGATCAGTATACGTCCCAATCCCAAAAAAGGGCAACGCCAAAGAATGCTCAAACTACCGAACAATTGCACTCATCCCACACGCCAGCAAGGTGATGCTCAAGATAATACAGGACAGACTTCAGCAACATGTGGAGAGAGAACTACCAGAGGTGCAGGCCAGTTTCAGAAGAGGCAGGGGGACTAGAGACCACATTGCCAACATACGTTGGATCATGGAGAAAACAAAGGAATACCAGAAACAAGTTTACTTTTGTTTCATTGATTACACTAAGGCATTTGACTGTGTGGACCACAACAAGATGTGGCAAGTAATTAAAGAGATGGGAATACCAGAGCACATCATATGCCTCCTGAGAAATCTGTACATGAACCAAGAAGCAACAGTTAGGACAGAACATGGAATGACAGAGTGGTTTGGAATAGGAAAAGGAGTAAGACAAGGCTGCATTTTATCACCCTGCTTATTCAATCTATACACAGAGCACATAATGCGAAATGCAGGGATGGAGGAATCACAATATGGGATTAAAATTGCTGGGAGAAACATAAACAATCTGAGATATGCAGACGATACCACCCTAATGGCAGAAAGTGAGGAAGACCTAAAGAACCTCTTGATTGGGCTGAAGGAGGAGAGTGCAAAAGCTGGTTTGAGACTCAATATCAAGAAAACCAAGGTAATGGCAACAGGCCCAATCAGTTCCTGGAAAATAGATGGGGAAGAAGTAGAAGCAGTGACAGATTTTACTTTCCTGGGATCAAAGATCACGGCAGATGGGGATTGCAGCCATGAAATAAAAAGGCGACTGATTCTTGGGAGACAAGCCATGAGAAACCTGGGGAACATAGTGAAAAGCAGAGACATCACATTGCAAACAAAAATTAGAATAGTCAAAGCAATGGTATTCCCAGTAGTAATGTACGGATGTGAGAGCTGGACAATTAGGAAAGCTGAACGCAGAAGAATAGATGCCTTTGAAATGTGGTGTTGGAGGAGAGTTTTGAGAGTACCCTGTACAGCGAGGAGAACAAATAGGTCAATCTTAGAAGAAATCAACATTGACTGCTCATTGGAAGGGCTAATAGTAAAGACGAAGCTAAAGTATTTTGGACATCAAATGAGAAGGGAGGATTCACTTGAGAAGGCCCTGATGTTGGGAAAGGTGGAGGGCAAAAGAAGAAGGGGGAGGCCAAAGATGAGATGGCTAGATGGTATTGTAGACACAATGGGCACAGAACTGGGAGTGCTGAGGGGGATGGTGGAGGACAGAGATGCCTGGAGAACAATGGTCCATAGGGTCGCAAAGGGTCGGAACCGACTGTGCGACTGAACAACAACATAGGCTTTTGCTTAAATCGGTTTTTTATGTAACTCGAAGCAAACCCATAGGGAAATGAATTTTTACGTAACTCGAAACAAACCCATAAGAAAAAGAATCTTTATGTAACTTGAAGAAAACCCATAGGAATCGTGTAAATCGAGACATGGTTTTAGCACAAAATCATTATGTAAGTTGAATTTTATGTAACTCGAGGCATATGTAAGTCGGAGTTTTACTGTACAACAAAACAAATACAATAAAACATTCAAGAATTGATAAGCCATAGCAAAACTTTAAAACCCAGCACAATCAACAAAACAAATTGATTAAATACTGTTTAAAATCCTGCTGCTTAGTGTAGTAAATTAAAAGTAGGCCCACTAAATCAGTGGGAATGCGATGTGTCAACACCTGCATATGTTTCACTGATTCAGTGGAACTGCAAATTACAGGTGAAACTCAGAAAATTAGAATATCGTGCAAATGTTCATTCATTTCACTTAAAAGGTTAAACAAATATATGAGATAGACTCACTACATGCAAAGCAAGAGATGTCATGCCTTAATTCGTTATAATTGTGATGATCATGGCGTACAGCGTACATGAGATTAGAGTTTTCATAGGCTGTAAGCCATAAGCATCAATATTATGACAAAGTAAGGCTTGAACTATCTCGTTTTGCATGTAATGAGTCTATCTCATATATTTGTTTCACCCTTTAAGTTGCATTACTGAACTGAATGAACATTTGCACGATATTCTAATTTTTAGCCACTTCGCTTCAGGGACAAGCTGGTGAACTGGGAATGATTATTGCCTGGTCCTTGAAAAACCTATCAGGTATCAAGCAAACCTCTCTCAGAGAGAACACCACACAGAAGCTCACAAAAACCTCTTCACCAGTTGTATCTGTCTAGCCACAGAGAGCAGCTGTATGCTAAAGATGGCATCTGATGAAGCAAGCTCAACTGGAAGTCTCTTTAATCACCACAGTTTAAAAGTAATGATCAACACTACTTCTAAGTCGGCAGTCTTACATTACGGTCCTCTTTTCAATGGCTGACAAATGAAAATCCTGTTTGAATAACTGGTTAAAATAAAACAAAGGGAGAACAGAGGCCTTGAAGTTGCTTACCAATACAGAACAGGTAGATTTAGCAAAAGCACAAAGACCACATCACAATCTTCCGCACCACAGTTAAATTATTGATCTACAGTGATACCTCATACAACGTCCAAACTTGGTTCCACAAGTTTGGACTTGATACGGATTTGGACTTTGTATGAGGCATGCAAAATCCTAGCCGCGATGCCTCATACAACGTCCAAATCCTTGCCGCGATGCCTCGTACAACGTCATTTCCATAGAGATACGTTGTACTGTAACAGCACAGACTTCAGGGCAAAGTCAAGGAAATAGGAAACTGACAGAACTTTAAGAAAACATTGTCTAAAGGCTAAAAACATTACAAAAACATGTCAAACAACCCTGATTGTCCAAGAACCTGAAGAATGCTGCAAAAATCCCAGGAATGCTTCTAAAAATTCTGATGAAAAAATTAAAAAACCAAAATCATGCTCAAAACCACTCCTAAACACTCTTCGCCTCTTGCAAAACCCACAAGAGCAATGCACGCATGTGTCCTGCCTTTTATACTCCCCAGGCACAATGCAACCTGGGAAAAACCCCAATGCCTCATACAAAGTCACAGCGACTTTGTATGAGGCAACTTTTTTCAAGGAATTAGTCAATGTTGGATGAATTCGATGTTGTACGAAGCGGACTTTGTATGAGGTATTATTGTACTTAACTTCTTTCAAAATGCCTATCTAATCTATCCATCCATCCATCCCATTTTAGTGATGCATTTTTCTTTTGTATTTCTCTTTTTTAGCAACAATTAAAATCACGACTTTCCAACAAAAATAAACTATACAGCTGCATTTCCCTTGAAAGAAAGTGCTAGGTGCGCTTAACAAGCAAATTCAACTTTCTATAGATTGCAGCAATCAGCTGACAGAAAGGGAGAAAAAGCACCATAAAAAAAACCTCCAGTAATATTTTTAGTCACAGCCTTATTGGCTTTTAGATATCAAAACTGAACCTGTACCAGCTGTTAGACCCAAATTACAATTCCTTCAACCATACCCATACTGTTTCACTACTTAACCAGAACCCTCTTCCCCATGAAATCTGCTCCAATTCTATAAATCTGGCATTTTTAAAATAATCTTATCTGCTCTAATTAAGGGCCAAACTAGTTGTAATTTTGGCCTTAAATGCAGCATGTTTACACACGGCCACCCTAAAATACCCAAAGCAGGTTAAAAATTTGCCTTCCAACATAGTCCCAACCGATTTAGATATGTACAATTTGCAATGCCAAAAAAGAAAAAGAATTCATCTATTTTTGGCAATGCATCTAGCATGAATGCAGGCTCTGAAATGCAACTGTAGCTGAGACTAAGGGTTTAATCTTCTCCTAACCCCCATTGTGGGGTCCAACCTCAGAGTAGCAACTCAACATGCCAAATTGCAGAAGCAACTACATTAAAGGCCTGAAATGTACAAATAAGATCCTGTATTGTGTAATTTGTCTATACTGTAGATACTTTCTGAAGTCAGCCATCATGTAAGTATACAGTATATTAATAGGGCTGCAATTTTCATTTTGATCCATCCCCTATAAGAAACCACAGGGACCCAACAATATGGCATACCTGTCAACCATCCCGGATTGGCCGGGATTTCATGGTTTTCTGCGCCGATTTGCGCCATTTCCCGCCCCGTGCTGCCGAAACCCCGGAATTTGGCAGCGGGGGAAAGGAGGTACTGCGCAGCCCTTCTGCGCAGGTCGCCTTCTACACATGCGTAGAAGGGTTTTACGCTTGCGTAGCCCCGTTCTATGCATGCGTAGAAGGCTACACCGCATGCGTAGAAGGCAACCTGCGCAGAACCGTTTGCGTAGGTCCCGTATTTTCCGGAGCCGCGGTTGACAGGTATGCAATATGGAGAGATGTTTTCCTTTCTCATCCTCATCGTAGTACTGTGTATGTGGGTTCAGGATTAAAATACAACAACTGACAGTTATTGCTGAAGTACCTTCTTAAATTAGATGCACAAAAACTTTGAAAATTATCTTAACACAGACAGGTACAGTACTTTATTTGGGAGACCCATAAATCATACTCATGATTTTCTGCACGTGAGAAAAGCTTGCACCACTTCCATTCCTTTTGCATATATTTCTCAAAGGACAACATACCTACCAACACCTGGGACTGGATTCACAGGCAGTAGACAACACATGTCATATTGTGCTTACTGTGCTCTGTGAAGGAATACAGGCTGTCCTGCCAGGAAACTATTCTGAGAAGGAATTTTCCTTTCAGGCTATTTTACTTTTGCGACTTCACCTATGTCAGCGTTAATAATATCTGAGGCTCTTCAAAGGGCTCGCTCAAACATAGTCGCTTCCTGAGTAAATGCTGGTGTTTCTTACAAAGCAACTGCTTGTGTGTTTCAAAACGGCACATTCCAAAAATACAGCGGTTTTGGTAGGACATCAAACAAAGTCCTCCTCCAACCATGTCCTGATGTGACATCCAATATCCCCATTTCAACAGAAAGTGTTAAACACATAGATGGCACCAGAAGAGAGGGCTTCACTCCTTTTGACTTGCGATTCCACCTAAGATGGGAGTGGGGAAAAGAGAGCCAAGCAAAGGACTTTAGAAAGTAGTTGGGTGCTCTGGTCACTTGCCCTGTTAGTCCTGCACTTTTATTTGGAAGCCAACCTTACTACATCATACGTGTCAAGTATCCCGTATTGGCCGGGATTTCCCGTAATTCAGCGCCGCTTTTTGTACTTTCCTGCCCAGAGCCACCGCCATCCCATAATTTGACGGCGGGGGGAAAGTATACTGCTCAAAAAAATAAAGGGCACACAAAAATAAGGCATCCCACAATCTGAATGACTGAAATACTGTATTCCTGTTGTTGTTCACATACTGTAGTCGAATGTGCTGACAACAAAATCACACAAAACTTAACAATGGGAATCAAATTCATCAACCCATGGAGGTCTGGATTTGGAGTTACACTCACAGTGACAGTGGAGGAAAACACTACCGGCTGATCCAACTGTGATGTCCATAAATCAAGTCAAAATGAGGCTTAGTAGTGTGTGTGGCCTCCACGTGCCTGTATAACCTCCCTACAAGGCCTGGGCATGCTCCTGATGACGTGGTGGATGTCTCTTGAGGGATCTCCTCCCACACCTGAACTAAAGCAACAACCCCCAACTCCTGGTCAGTCTGCGGTGCAACGTGGCATCAGTGGATGGAGCGAGACATGATGTCCCAGATGTGCTCAATCAGATTCAGGTCTGGGGAATGGTCGGGCCAGTCCATAGTTGACACACTCCAGCCACATGAGGTCTAGTATTGTCGTGCATTAAGAGGAACCCAGGGCCAACCGCACCAGCATATGGTCTCACAAGGGGTCTGAGGATCTCATCTCAGTACCTAATGGCAGTCAGGCTACCTCGGGCAAGCACATGGAGGGCTGTGCGGCCCTCCAGGGAAATGCCACCCCACACCATTACTGACCCACCGCCAAACTGGTCATGCTGGAGGATGTTGCAGGCAGCATAACATTCTCCACGGCATCTCCAGACTCCGACATGTCTGTCACATGTGCTCAGTGTGAACAGCACAGGGTGCCAGTGGTGAACCTGACAATCTTGGTGTTCTCTGGTAAATGCCAAACGTCTTGCACAGTGTTTGGCTGTGAGCACAACCCCCACCTGTGGTCGTCGGGTCCTCATACCACCCTCATGGAGTCCTTCCAATGAGCAGTCAGGGTTGATCCTGCTGCTGGGTTGTTGCCCTCCTACGGCCTCCTCCACATCTTCTGATGTACTGCCCTGTCTCCTGGTAGTGCCTCCATGCTCTGGACACTATGCTGGCAGACACAGCAAACCTTCGTGCCACAGCTCGCATTGATGTGCCATCCTGGATGAGCTGCACTACCTGAGCCACTTGTGTGGGTTGTAGGCTCCGTCTCATGCTACCACTAGGGTGAAGGCACCGCCAGCGTTCAACAGTGACCAAACCATCAGCCAGAAAGCAAAGGAACTGAGAAGTGGTCTGTGGTCACCTCCTGCTGAACCACACCTTTTTTGGGGATGCCTTGCTAATTGCCTCTGATGTCCACCTGTTGTCTCTTCCATTTGCACAACAGCATGTGGAATTGATTGTCAATCGGTGTTGCTACCAGGGTGGATAGTTTGATTTCACAGAAGTGTGACTGACTTGGGATTACATTGTGTTGTTTAGGTGTTCCCTTCATTTTTGGAGCAGCATAGTTACTGTGCATCCCCTTCTGAGCAGAACCCTTCCATAGAAGGCTTCTACGCATGCACAGAAGGGGATGCGCAGAAGGCTTCCACGCAAGCGTAGAAGCCTTCTGCACAGAAGCCTTTTGCGCATGCTTAGAAGGCTTCTGTGCATCCCCTTCTGCGCAGAAACCTTCTACGCATGCGTAGAATGGTTCTGCGCATGCATAGAATGGTTCTGCGCAGAAACCTTCTGCGCAGGTCCCGTATTGTCTGGAGCGACACTTGACAGATATGTACTACATTCCATAGGGCTAAGTCTCCAACAAGTCTGTATAAGACTGCAGCATTTAAAGCTTTAAGTTGGGGGATGTATTCTGTAAATGGTTTCTTTCTAACATTCTAAGAATTTGATATATTTTCCTAACTTTAGCAAAAATATTGCAAATACAGTAAAACCTCCATAGTTGACCACCTCCCTAAATTGACCTAATTTTCATAGGCCAGACATGCACCATACGTACGCAATAAAAAGCCAACCCCTCTATATAGATCACCTCTGTAAACTGTATCTTGACCACCTGGACCTTGACACACGGTATTAATTTACTCTCTATAACTTGACTAGTTGAGTCCAGTCTGCACCAAGGGCAAGAAAAGTGAAATGCAGAATTGGTAGCAACGAATTTCTTTCAAGAAGAATATCAAAGAATACAATATTTTTTACTTTGATTTGTCAGTTTAACAATGGTAATTATGGATTCATTTTGTAATACAAATTAGACAGATAAATCTTTATTGTCATTGCCCCCTTGCGTGAACAACTAAATTTCTCGGTTGCTATATATCAACTCGAATAAGGCATATCTCTTAATTTAAAAAGAAATTGCACAAAGACTTAGTTTTTACCCCACTTCAAAATGTTTTTATTTTTGCTTTTTCAGGATCCATAAAAATGTCAATTGTAAAATGAAATAAACATACACAACACAGACATATGCGACCCATGTGATTAACATTGTGAGATTAACAATGGATCTAACCATTGTGAAAGAAAGAAAACCAAGAAAGTGGTATAGCCAGTGCTGAGTGCTTTCTTCGCTTACCAGCCCTGAAACTGGCCAGGTTAAAAAGGTACAAGGCGCCACTCGTGTTAAGTATCATTCCTAAAATTTGTCAAAGGGGAGAGTTTAATGACATAGTGTCTATTCGCCAGTTCATGTTATTGTCCCAGAGCAGGGGTGTGCAAACGTGGCTCTCCAGATGTTCTTGGACTTAAATTATCAGAAGCCCAAGTCAGCACTCCTGCTGATCAGGGCTTCTGGGACTTGAAGTCCAAGAACATCTGGAGAGCCAAGTTCGCAGACCTATGTTCCCAGAGTGTTACAAAATCCCACAAATCCCAGCAATTTAGTGGTTGAAATCCTGTGGCTTAGCATAGTAAATTACACTAGAACAGGCCCATTAAATGGATAGGAATTTGGTGAATCAACTCCTCCACAAGTTCCACTGATTCCAATGGGCCTACTCTAGTTTCAACTTACTTAAGTTACAACCAGAATAGGCCAATTAAAATCTATGGAAGCAGTGACAGACTTTACCTTCTTGGGATCTAATAAAAAGATGCTCCTTGCTATGAGAAATCTGGGCAGCATAATAAAAAGCAGAGACATCACCCTGCCAACAAAAGTCCGCATAGTCAAAGCAATGGTATTCCCAGTAGTAATGTATGGTTGTGAGAGCTGGACCATAAGGAAGGCTGAGCACAGAAGAATAGACGCCTTTGAACTGTGGTGCTGGAGAGTCCCCTGGACTGCAAAGAGATCAATTCAGTCGATCCTGAAGAAAATCAACCCTGACTGCTCACTGGAAGGACACATATTGAAGTTGAAGCTCAGGTACTTTGGCCACCAAATGAGAAGAGAAGATTCACTTGAGAAGGCCTTGATGCTGGTGCGAAAGATTGAGGGGGAAAGGAAAAGGGGGGGCAGAGGATGAGGTGGCTAGATGGCATTGTTGATGCAATGGGCATGGATCTGTGCAGGCTGCGGAGGATGACAAGAGGACAGAGGAGCCTGGCGTGCGATGGTCCATGGGGTTGCAAAGGGTCGGACTCGACTATGCGACTGAACAACAACAATGAAATGACGCGGCTAATATTTATTTATTTACTAGATTTATAGGCCGCCTTCCTCGCCTCGGCGACCCAAGGCGGCTCACATCAATCAAAACCATCTCGTACATTAAAAACCAACCACTAACATCGCGCAGACTCCTACAAGTTGTAAATACACAGGGTGATTATTGTAATTGTATGTGTTTTGTTGAATGTAATTTGATTTATGAATTGTATTGTTTTTTCAACTATGTTCTTTTTCTTTTTTATTGTTTTTTTATAACTAATAAAAATTTTAAAAATAAAAATAAAAACCAACCACTAAAACAGTAAAATTATTAAAATCTAAAACCAATAGCCCCTTAATGAAAACCCCAAACAAGGCTAGATGAGCCAGCATGGCTCGGTTGTGCTGCCAGATGCACCCCATGTCTGCTGGCAGAGCCAGGTTTTCAGAGCCTTCCTGAAGGGATACAGCTCTGCCTGTAGGCGCAGCTCTGGTGGCAGGAGGTTCCAAAGGGCCAGGGCAGACACCGAGAAGGCTCTCCTCCTGTCCCCAGTAAGATGTGCGTCCCACTGATTCAATGGACTTACTCTAGGTGTGACTTACTGCACTGAGCAACAAGCTTTCATCAAAGATATACTCTTCCATTCATGCTCTCCACCAACAAGACATCTATACTCCTACAATATCTGTAGTTTGCATACTCTACTCTGGTAGAGCAGTAAAAATTGGAAAGAAAAAAACCTCATCCCTGGTTTTCTGCAGCTCTTAAATCAGGCATTCCCCACTGTTTGCTCTCTGTAAGAGTTCTTACAGGGATAAGGCTGAAATATCTGTTTTTCTCCAATATCAAAACCATAAAAATAGTAATAACCCTTCGACCACCAGCTTAAAAATGGGCAAAAATAAACCTTACAATTATGTCATTAGAAAACTATATATTCTTAAGAGACTACATTTAAAACATAAACTAAAAATTCTACTTTAAAATCTCCAAAAGAGTTTTGACAGGTGGGAAATGTTCAGCCTTTAGCTTGAGTTGGTTTGGACCAAAAGGACTCAAAACCACATTCCAAAACCCTCCCGAGCTTTTGGGTAGATGACCGATGAAGAACCATCCACTGCATCCCTAGCTGAGTTATGTGGTAAAAGTAAACCAGCTTTCAGGACATACATGCCTATTTAAAGCAATCCGACTGTACTCAAAGTGAATTTTACTTTGGAACACACTCTTTCATTACTGTGCTTTCCTGTTTATTTTAATGACCACTATGTCCTAAAAGGCAGCATTATAACTCAGAATTACCATCTGAAATATAAAAATAGGTTCCAAGGGGGCACTATCTCAGTTTTTTAAAATTTAACCAAGCAACTTAAATTAGATCTGAATGCCCAACTTAGCATCTCCATTCTATTTTCAAGCATTTCCAGTAACACATTAAAGCTGGATGGTTAAACTTTCCTCTAGTTTAAAAGGATTTCTCCCACATGCTACAAGGAACATGTTATGTACCAAGAGGAACAAAAATAAAATGAAGATCTCACCTCCCCTTCTTTTTTCACAGAAAATTAGGTTGTCCCACAGTTCATATTACATGACACCACAAGATTGTCTACTTGCAATTTTTTGCTTTTGAACTGCTAGGTTGGCAAGAGCTGGGACAGAGACGAGAGCTCACTCCATCGTGCAGTACTCGGGTCTCGAAATGCTGACCTGCCGATCTTCCAGTTGTCAAGTTCAGCATCTTAACCACTAAGCCACCACAGTCCCTGGTGTAAGTATTAATTGCAAGCAATTTCATTCTGATTGGCTGGATTCATATATCACACTTCCAAGTCTAGACTGGCAAACTACGAAAAAGTCCTGTTTCATCTCCACTTCTGGCTCAGTACATTATTTAACGTCCAAAAATTTTATCAGACTTAAGTAGAGAGGATTCAGTTATACTAGCCAACAATGAGAGCCAGTGTGATGTAATTGGTTAAGGAAGGGGTTCTCAACCTTATGGGTTGGAAGCAATGGCAGTGGTTGTTGCTGTGGGCTGGATGGAACGGCATCGGGGGTCACACCCAGCCCGTGGGCCATAGGCTGTGAACACCTGGGTTAAGGTAATTCACAGGAGGTGGGCTCATACTTGTAAACCTTCCCGGATTGGCCGGGATTTCCTGATTTTCGGCGCCGATTTGCGCCATTTCCCGCCCGCAGCTGCCAAAACCCCAGAATTGGCACCGGGGGGAAAGAGGTACTGTGCATCCCTTCTGTGCAAGTCGCATTCTATGCATGCGTAGAAAGCTTTTACGCTTGCGTAGAACCCTTCTACGCAAGCGTAAAAAGGTTCTACGCAAGCATAAAACTACGCATGCGTAGAACGCAACTTGCGCAGAACTGTTGTGCACAGGTCCCAGATTGTCTGGAGCCGCGGTTGACAGGTATGGGTGGGATTGCAATGGTAAACCACTCCTACAACTGTTAGATACACTGCAAATCCAGGCATGCAGTCTAACCTGATACAATTAATCACGTGGTGGAAGAGAGCCCTCCTTAACTAATCTTCTTTTTTTCTTTGTTTCCCAGACTGAATAATTAGCAAAAGCTCCCTCTTCCTGAGGTGACTTGGGCCATCCTAATCGGCATGTTTTATGACTTTTTGCTTCTGGCCAGTCTCCTGTTGCTTGCCTTCCAAGACAGATGCTCTCTGAATGTCTCCATGATTTCAGCTATGTGGTTGAGAGAAAAATCTATGTTTTATCCTTTCTTATAGGTGTGCCCAAACTTTTTGGGCCACGAGCCAGTCATGTGGTTCAGTGTGCCGTTCACGTGGTTTCTCCCAACAGAAGTGAAAGTAAAACACACCTTGCAATCTGTTTTGCAGCAGAATGAAATAGATTTTAAACTGCCATTTTCTCTGCTTAAACCAGGGGTGCTGAAACTATGGCCTGCAGGCCGGATCCGGCCTCTGACGCCAATTCATCCAGCCCACACCGCCCTCGTCGCTCCCGAAAGCAGAAGTAAAATGCACCTGGGCGTGTTTTACTTCCACTTTCGGGAGCGACAAGGGCGTCGGGGGCTGGATGAATTAGCATCGGGGGCGGGATCCGGCCTGCAGGCCGTAGTTTGGGCCGCTTTATTAGCTTACTTCTTTTTCTCTACTAACCGTTTATGCAATGTCTACAAAACAGTGAATAAAACACGTGAGTGATTATTATGCTTTTTTCTCCAAAGGGGTGGACTGGAATGCTAGCCACTTAATTCCAACTCTGCATTACTGCCCTTCTGTTGTGCAACTCAGGGAAACCAAATATATTCTACTACTGCAAAACCCATCAAGAACTTCTCACATACTTTAAAAACCATTTTATGGTAAATTAGAAGCAACTTAATAGCATGTAATAGCCTAGAAGAATATAATAAAAATGCATCTTAATACATAACAGTAACTATCGTTACTCTTGATGAAACCAAGCTTGATAGAATCAAGCAATTGCATGCTATATGCCAGCAGATTTGATTCCCAGTTGAATTCTTCAAAGCCCTAAAAGATGATGGCATCAAGCTACTACATGCTACATGCCAGCAGATTTGGAAAACGAAACAGTGGCCACAGGATTGGAAAAGATCAGTATAGGTCCCAATCCCAAAAAAGCGCAATGCCAAAGAATGTTCAAATTATCGAACAATTGCGCTCATCCCACAAGCTAGCAAAGTGATGCTCAAGATAATACAGGATAGACTGCAGCAGCATGTAGAAAGAGAACTACCAGAGGTGCAGGTTGGGTTCAGAAGAGGCAGGGGGACCAGAGACCACATTGCCAACATACGTTGGATCATGGAGAAAACAAAGGAATACCAGAAACAAGCTTACTTCTGCTTCATTGACTACACCAAGGCCTTTGATTGTGTGGACCACAACAAAATGTGGCAAGTAATTAAAGAGATGGGAGTACCAGAACACCTCATATGTCTCATGCGAAATCTGTACATGAGTCAAGAAGCAACAGTTAGGACAGAGTATGGAATGGCGGAGTGGTTTGGAATAGGAAAAGGAGTAAGACAAGGCTGCATTCTGTCACCCTGCTTATTCAACTTATACACAGAGCACATAATGCGCAATGCAGGGATGGAGGAATCACAATATGGGATCAAAATTGCTGGGAGAAACATCAACAATTTGAGATATGCAGATGATACCACCCTAATGGCAGAAAGTGAGGAAGACCTAAAGAAGCTCCTGATTAGGTTGAAAGAAGAGACTGGAAAATCTGGCCTGATACTCAATATCTAGAAAACCAAGATTAATGGCAACAGACCATATCAGTCCCTGAAAAATAGATGGTGAAGAAGTAGAAGCAGTGACAGATTTTACTTTCTTAGGATCAAAGATCTCTGCAGATGGAGATTGCAACCATGAAATAAAAAGGTGACTGATTCTTGGGAGACAAGCTATGAAAACCCTGGGGAACATAGTGAAAAGTAGAGACATCTCACTGCAAACAAAGGTCCGCATAGTCAAAGCAATGGTATTTCCGGTGGTAATGTATGGTTGTGAGAGCTGGACCATTAGAAAAGCTAAGCGAAGAAAAATAGATACCTTTGAGATGTGGTGCTGGAGGAGAGTTTTGAGAGTCACCTGGACAGCGAGGAGAACAAATAGGTCAATATTAGAAGAGATTAGTCCTGAGTGCTCCTTAGAAGGACAAATAACAAAGATGAAGCTGAAGTATTTTGGACATCAAATGAGAAGAGAAGATTCACTTGAGAAGGCCTTGATGCTGTGGAAGGTGGAGGGCAAAAGAAGAAGGGGACGGCCAGAGATGGCTGTATGGTATTGTAGACACAATGGGCACGGGGCTGTGCTGACTGAGGAGGAGGATGGAAGACAGGGGTGCCTGGAGGGCAATGGTCCATGGGGTCGCAAAGAGTCGGAGTCGACTATGCCACTAACAACAACAAAACAATCGTCTTCTGTCCACCAAGTGGTAATTGGTACTAAGAGAAGGTGCCATTGTTCTCTATAATAACCCTCAGACCTCTGCAGATCTGAATGCCAATCACTGTGCTCATACATCTTGTTACAACCCAGCACAGAACAACACAGCATGCACCTGCCCTTGATTAAGGTGAGAAGATAACACTAATAGTCTCTCTACTCTTCCCAAAAAATCCACTCTGGATATTTTCTTTTCCTCGCAAAGACTTACCTGTGCAATTCAGCATCATTTGTTTGTTTCCTAAGCAATTCCCAGAGGACAAAGCAAAGGAAGTAAAAAAAAAAACAAGCTTTCAACTGCCCACTTAAGTCAGTTTACAAAGCAAAACTCTGGGTATAAGCCATTATTATGACAACTGTTTTCATACTACCCTCCTATTATGCATTTCAAGAGTTACCAGAAGAGTAAGCAGAGGAGGAGAAGAAAATGTACATTACTTCCTAGTTTGATCAAAACCACTGTTTGTTCTCACATCTAGATAGGTAGGCTATCATTGGACTCCTCAACTAGTACAGTACTGTATTGCAAACTAGGACTAGGATCTGGTTTGGAGAAGTTTACAGAATAATCTGCCAGATCGGATAAAATGGCATATTTATTCCATTGATTTAGACAGGATTTAGTTGCAACTAACTTCAGATGGATTGGGAGTAGGATGAACCAGGTTCTTTCGGTATCCAGCCAAAAATCCTGAAGAACTGAGAACTATCCACACTAAAGTACTGTAATAAGAAACTTTACAGGTGAATAAAAACATTCAATGAAATAATAGCTGGTGGAAATCCCTCTTAACTGCAGACAATGATTCTAAATATAAGTTTTACCAGTTCGCAGTCTTGCATGTATCTGAGAAAGCACTCCAAACTAAAAATAACATTAACAAAAAAAGTGGGTAGGGTAGCAAATAGAAATGGATTAGCAATGGGATCTATTCTGCTTAGCATATCTGGCAGACTTAGGCTTTTCAAGCCTACAGTATCAGAACCATGAGTGGCTGTTATCCGAGTCAGTGTTTACTTAACAATCAAAAAACATGTGAAATGAAGTCCACACTATTAGTATTAAAAACGGTTTAGCCAAATGAGGGACAGACAGACCACTCTAGTTTCAAACCATATTAGTTCTGACAAACTGGATTTTTTAATTTTTTTTATCTGGCTAAGTGAATTTGATTCACGAAAGCTAACATTAAAATACAAGTTAGTCTTTAAAGTGCCACAACATTTTTGTCTTTTTATTGTTTTCTCTGATATTTATTAGTTCTGCATATCTTTAGACACAAGTCCACTCCATAACATTCATTAAAAACTGACTCCCACCTCCTCATAATATGCTGTTTCATTAATTAAATACCAAATCCACAGCTCTGCTATAACTAAAGGATACTTGTATTCCAATCCACACAACAGTTAGAAAGCTAGAATTAAGTGGGTTCGTTCTAATATGGAGAGCAAACCATTATTTGCCATCATCTCTAGTTCAATTATTTAAATTTCGTATGTGACAGCCAAGTACAATGAAAGTTAAATTTAAAACCAAAAACAGTCAAAATAGTGAAAGTTCTGAAGGAAAATTAGGGTTTTCCTAACAGGAAATGCAGTTATCCTGCAATGTTCTATACATAAGAACATAAGAACAGGCCACAGCCCATCCAGTCCAGCATTCTGTCTCACACAGTGGCTCACCATTTCCTTCAGGGTATTCCCAAGCAGATGCCTTCACCTTCTTAGGATTCCCTGGAAATGGCATTGAGAGATATCCTGCCTATCTCTCCAACCAGGAGGTTGTTCTTAAGTATCCATAATTACAGCCATTGATACCCTTGTCCTCCATGAACTTGTCTAATCCTTTCTTGAAGCTGTCAAGACTGACAGCTGTCACCACTTCTTCTGGCAGGGAGTTCCATAGACCAGTAATCCTCTGGGTGGAAAAGTACTTTCTCTTATTTGTTTGAGAACTAGTACCCAATAGTTTCATGGAGTGCCCCCTAGTTCTAGTGTTATGCGATAGGGGAAACATTTTTTCCTTATCTACTTTGTCCACACTGTGCATGATTTTATAAACTTCAATCAGGTCACCTCTTAGACGCCGTCGTTCAAGAGTGAAGAGGCCCAACCGTTGCAGCCTCAGATGGTAAGGAAGGTGTTCCAGTCCCCTAATCATTCTGGTTGCCCTCCTCTGCACTTTTTCCAGCTCCATAATATCCTTCTGGAGGTATGGCAACCAGAACTGTACACAGTATTCCAGATGGGGCCCCACCATAAATTTATAAAGAGGCAAAAGGACACTTGCTGACTTATTCTCTATACCCTTCCTGATGATCCCTAGCACTGAGTTTGCTTTTTTCACTGCTGAGGCACACTGGATTGACACCTTCATTGAGCTGTCCACCAGGACACCAAGGTACCTCCCAGACAAGTCCTCATTATTATCACTGGGGGACCTGCTGTGGACAGTTCTAAATTTGTTCGTTCCAGCCTACAGAACACAATTAAAATGTACTTGAGCCTTCCCCACTTTCCTCTGAGAGAGCGCTTCCTCCTCTGTGGAGGCTGTTTAAAGAAATCAAACCAACAATTTGACCTGCGTAGGCAAAGTTACGTTTGTACTTGTACAAAACTAAGAAATGGAGTAATGAACAGACCTCTTGCTAGCTCTGCTCCCTTCGCTGAAAACCGTTGGCCAACTGCAGTGAAAATCCTTTTTCTACTTGAGTAGGCTTTCTATGAAATTTACTAGCATGGGTTGCCCGGCGTTGCCGGGCTTTTTTTGGGCTTTTTTTAATAAAAAAAATGCCGTGCATTTTTTAAATGTTTTGGACAGGTAAGGTTTTTTTTTTTTTTTCCTGTACAAATGGTGCTGGGCTGTGTTTAATGGTTTTTAAAGTTTTTTTGAATTTGTGGCTTATTTGCGCTGGGTCCGGCTGTGGCGGACTTTTTATTTTATTTTTGTTCATACAAATTTAATTTTTTAAAAAAAATTTTTAAAATTTTATATTTAATTTGGTGTTAAAGTGATTTATGTAATTTTTTATTTTTTGAGAGTAGTGTGTATATTTTGGAATGTTTTGCAAACTTATTTTCTGCATTTTGGAATTATGAATTTATCTTTATCTATCATGTGCTCCACACTCCTGCACCACACCTGGAAGGGCCATGTGGTGGAGGAAGGGCAAAATGGCCATCCGGCCCCCAAAGCTGTCTGAGGGAGTGTGTCCTGGCTCTCAACTTGAAAAGGTTGAGAACTCCTCATTTAGCACATCATGAATGCATCCTCTACTCGTTTTTCTTTTGGCCTCTGGGTGGCGGTGGTGAACTTTGTTTTCTCTCTTCCATTCTCCTCTTGTCCTCTGGGTTTCAGTTCCGGTAAGTGTTACTTCCTTTATTTTGGTCATTTGAGTTCCTGTCGCCATGAAGTGAAGACGTCTTCATGGTAAGCACTCTGATTTATTTATTCATTTATTTGGGGGGAGTTGAGTTTTTGTTGGGGGGGGGCCTGTTGTTTTTTGTTGTATGTTTTCCTGTCTTTGTTTGTGTTTATTTTTTAAAGGTTAGATTTCTGTTTTTGAATGGTTTTGATTTGTTTTTTGGTGCGTCCTTTTTTTAGGGGGGGTGCCTTTTGTTCTCACGGGCCATGCTTGGTGGCCCGTGGGAAAGTAGGTTACTTGCAGCGGGGGTGCCTTTTCTTCCCATGGGCCATGCTTGGTTGCCCGTGGTTAGGAAGGGAACTTGCGGCCGGGGGTGCCTTTTGATCCCATGGGCCATGCTGGATGGCCCTTGGGAAGGGTGTGTTGTTGCGGGGAGGGTGCCTTTCGTTCCCACGGGCCATGCTTGTTTGTCCGTTGGGAAGAAGGGCAGTTGCGGGGGAGGGGTGGTGGGTGGTTTGTTTTTATTTTTGGCGCGGTGGCTGGCCCTTCGATTGGAAGGGCAGCGGCGGCCGAGGTTTATTTTTCCTCCGTGGGCCATACTTGCTGGCCCGTGGTGAAGAAGGGGAGTTGTGGGGTTTTTTTGTTTGTATTTTTTTTCACACGCCGCTGGCTCTTCGAACGGAAGAGCATGGGCGGCGGGTTTGTTTCATTTTCTTCCCCCACGGGCCATGGTGGCTCGCCCGTGGGGATGAATGGCGGCGGAGGCAGCTTTCTTTAAGTTTTGTTTTCGCGCGCCGGCTGCCTCCTCGTTCTGCGCGCTCATGGCACGCAGGACGCTGGGGCTTGTAGTAATAGGTTGGTGCTTTGTGTTTGTGATGCGTTTTTTAAAATGCTTTTCTTTTGATTGGCTGCGGCGCGTGTCCGAACGCTGCGCCATGCCAGAGCCTCTCAGCCTGATTGGCTCTGGCGCGCCGCGGCGCAGTGACTGTTGGGACGTGAAGTTCTTTCCCTTTCTTGCCGTTTGTGGGGCTGAGGCCCCCGTGCCGGATTTTTAAATCCTTCGTTGACCTGCGTAGGCAATTCGGCCGTGCGCACGAAGGAAGGGTGCGGGTCAGTAGGGCGACGCATAGCAACGTATAGCCAATTCCAACGGTGAACACTTGGTTTTATAGGTTAAGATAATAGTGCAACATTGTCATGAGAAAAATAAGTTGGGATTCCTGAGAATGACAGATACTGTATAGAGATGAGGGTGGGTGGGTCAGGAGTTGTCCCCACTCTCCCTAAATGGCAGTGAATGGAGAATACCTAAGCAGACTTTGTATATTGAGTGAATTGGAGAGCATTCAAAAGGCTGAATCCCCATGAGCAGAACTCAACAAATCCACTTCACATACTTACCTAAAATACAAATCTTCTCAAGGAGAAGGGCAGGCATGGAATCAGGAGAAGTAGACCTCTGGCCTGCTAAATGTTTTGAGCCAGTTCCATAATCTGTTGCCACTGCCCAAATGTTTCCTTCAGAACTTGTGTACTATTATCTATTGAAAGTTTTGAAATGTTTATGCAATTTTGTGATGTGATATTTGGTAATTTTGATATTTTGTAATTCTGATGCATTGATATTTTATAATTCTGATGTATTGCTTCTCTGTAAGCCACCCAGAGTGGCTCTGCAAGTGGGGTGGCATATAAGTTGAAAATAATAATAATAATAATAATAATAATAATAATAATAATAATAATAATAATAATAATAATAATAATAATAATAATAATAATAATAATAATAATAATAATAATAATAATAATAATAATAATAATAATAATAATAATAATAATAAAAACCAAGGGAACATGGAAGCATACCTGTCAACCCGCGGCTCCGGAAAAACGGGACCTGCGCACAAGTGATGTGCGCAGGTCGCTTTCCACGAGGGTAAAACCCTTCCACGCATGCGCGGAAAGCATTTCCCCCGCTGCCAAATTACGGGGTTTTGGCAGCGGGGGGCGGGTTATGATGTCAATCGACGTCGAATTACGGGTTTTCCCGGCCAAATCGGGATGGTTGACAGGTATGCATGGAAGGTGAATATGAGGTTTTCATTTTCTGGTAAACCTCTGTGGCCAAAGATGTCATTATTCTTATGTGACATCAATTTTTGGCAACAGGATTTCAGCCACAAGATTCTAAGGACAGCTTTGGATTTAAATTTTTCCTATTCATTTATATTGATGGTTAGAGTATATAGTATAGGTGGCACAGAATAAATTGTTGAGTTTAATTTGAAAATCCATTGAGATAGCATTCCAAATGGTGGCACAGGTATCACAGAAGGAAGCATTCTTTATCCATTATGGAACATCACTATAATCAGAAAATAAACCTGTGGTGATGGTACTTTGTTCACCATTCCTGACTTA
This sequence comes from Bradypodion pumilum, assembly GCA_035047305.1. Classification (NCBI taxonomy): domain Eukaryota; kingdom Metazoa; phylum Chordata; class Lepidosauria; order Squamata; family Chamaeleonidae; genus Bradypodion; species Bradypodion pumilum. The sequence continues at coordinate 198,939,415 of JAWDJD010000001.1, forward strand.
GCGTAACATTTCTTAAACTGTTCCTTGAAAAATATCATATTCCCATATTAAAAGAAATTCAGAATTTTGCTTTCACTAATTTCTTCTTTGGTTAACAGCAATTTTAATGGTATTTAAAACTGAGGACAAATTTCTAATGCAACACTAACATTAAAACTTTCAAATCACTTTAGGCAACATATCGTACATCACAACATTTCAGGTAGAAAGATTCAATTTCAGAAGTGATTTTTAAAACTAAGTTGTTTTGGAACTTGAATAAAAGACAACTGTCCTTTGCCACTGTACATATTTTTGTTGCATGTTTGTTTTAAGGAAGCTAAATATAAATATAGTTGGCTGCATAGCTCAAACGTTTAGATATTTGGCTGCAGAGCCAGAGTTTGGGAATTTGATTCCCCACTATGCTTCTAGAAGAAGGAAATGGTAAACTACCTGAAAAGGGTTGCCATAGGTCAGAATTGACTTATTGGCATGGAATTAATCAAGACTTCAACAACATTCGTTGTGTAAGAGTTTAAATGTTGCTTTAGGAAAGACCAAAATATAAATCTTGCTCTCAAACTTGGGAGATTCAGATCAATTCCTCTGCACATAGGAATAACTACTGCCCTCTCTTCTCCAGTCCTAGAGTGTATCATTTGTATATGAATCGCAACAGATTATTTATTCTTAATGACCCTGATCAAATTTTGCATTTATAATCTGAAAGTCATTTGACTTTTTTGTGCAACAGGAGTAGTTGGTGGAACAAGAGATATTGGACTTAAATAAATGTTTTTGTGTGGCTACATATACATATGAGTCGGGTTCGCCTGATTGGGCGGCATTGAAATTTGAATTATAAATAAATAAATAAATCCCAGCTTTTCTTTTCTTTATGTATTTGTTTGTATTAATCAACTTCATGTGCTTTCATTTCCTCTTTCTGGTGACCCCTTAGCTCAGTCTCACAAGCCTGAGAGGGACCAGCTCCAAGCTCAATGCGTACACACTTTCACTAGGATTTACAGTAGTGCCTATTGATAGCAGCAGAAGTAAATTGTTATGTATCGCCAGACTTACTATGTTCATTCTCACCTAATCTTTTTAATCATTCCCGTCTGTATCAGACACTGTGTTAACTAAGCCTTGATTATAAAGGTCATTTATAAAATAAAATCATAATATGAATCAACTTTCCCTACAAGTAACAGAGTTCTCTGGCGTCAAGCCCTGGCAAGGACTAATGCTATCAGTCACACTTGGCTTTTTTATTTTTGACTATGTCTTTCTTAGCAGCTTTCTATTTTTACACATGCCATGTCCTTGCATCTTAGATAAAGCCCATTGGTTTTCAGCATGCATTAGATGCCAGTATTCCTCTATGTTTTGAGAGAGATTACCCTCAAGTCATTCTCTTCGCATTTATGTACTTTGCCTGTGTGATGCACTTCCAGAAGAGACAAAAGTCCCTGAAATATCCTAGACACCAAAATCATTCTGGGTTTTGACATCTGCCTTTATGCAAGTTAAGTTACAAAGAAATCAAGTCACAAACCATTTGAATGCCCAGCAGATAGGTCGATATGTACATCTGTGTTTTAAAATACAACAATACAGCCACAGCTGCTTTAAGAATCTGCTTTATTTTTTACTTGTCCCTTCCATGCTTTACAGTTGACCTTAAATCAGGAGACTGTAACGTATTTGCACTTTAGGACAGTGATGGTGAACCTTAGCACTCCAGGTGTTCTTGGACTTCAATTCCTAGAAGCCCAAGTCTCTGTGAATTCACACGGATAGGTTTACTGTGCGTACATGCAGTAAACCCATTTGTGTGGATTCACAGGGACTTTGGCTTCTGGGAAATGAAGTCCACGAACATCTGGCATGCCAAGGATTGCCATCACAGCCTTAGGAGGTAGCAAACCTGGAATGAAGAGGGCAGGATGATAAAAAAAGAGACGGATATGTTATGGCAATGTGTGTTAAAAAGCTCCTTAGACAGGTGAAATCATTAATAATGTGTACTCAGCATTCAATACTCGAGTGCTGCACGGCGGATCTTGGGGACTCCTGAGCGGAGTTTCTCCAGCAAAAATCCTTTCAACCCAGAGTAATTTCTGACACAAAATTTATTTATTTAGGGTATCAGGATGCTGAACAGGCAAAAAAAAAGGGTTTTGTGTTTTAGGCTTAAAAAGGGGAAATCTAACTTATTGATAGTAACAGTGTAACTGAAATTATTGGCAGTTTCTAATTCCTCAAAGACCCTATTTCATGGACAAGCACAGTGAATCGTTTAGAATTAGAAAACAGGATATTTCTTCAGAAACCCAAGCCAGACTTAAATATAAATACTATGAATGCAGCTAACATGCATATTAACTGGTACCAAGAGCTGTTCGTCCATTAGGGAGACAGCCGTCTGACTGGGCAGAGGGAACATGGTACCCCTTGCATGGTGAGAGACATTTGTTGCTGGATCTGTGGCAGCATATGTGACTTATAGTGATTGTGTGGAGGCTTCAGCCAAATCACAAATAGGAGGGAGATTTTCATCAAACAAAGGGGGAAGAATAAATGAGGGGAGGGTAAAACCCCAACGGTAGCCATGAGGCTGCAATTTACATAACAAACCATACCAGTGAACTGTGTTAAGTGAAATATTATCAGAACTAATTTGCACACAAAACTATATCTTGTTTGCTTCAAACACATCCTCAATTTGAAAGAAAGAAAGAGTCGAGCCAAATGAAAAGATAAAACTAATGCTTTTCAAAGGCAGGGTCTTGAAATCATCAGCGAAGCCTCTTCTCCATCTAACTTTGTCAGGAAACATACTGTACAACAGAAAGAGAGAGACCCTTCTCTGTAATAGTACCCTGGATTTTGATCCAAGTAAATATTTAAATATGTTACTAGCCTTGACTGGACTCCTTGACAAATTAGTTTTCAACACAGAAACAGGCAACATTTATAAATTCCAGATGTGGTCCAGTTTCATCAAAAGGACTATGCTTGCCTGAAATGCCTTGTGATGTAGAGATGTAGGCAGATGTTTTGAAAAAGAAAGGGCTCAACTTTTTTCAACAATACAACCTGAGCTAATATATGATCAAAATTAAGAAACAAGACAGAAATATAAAGCTTTGTTCCAAACTGTGGATAGGAACTCTTTGATTTAACTGAAATATGAAAAAGTTGGTGAAGAAAATATTTAGCACCTGCTGACAATCTGCCACAAGATATTCAAGCCGTTTGATTTACAAGTCTTTGAGGGTTTTTTGTTCTAATCTTCATTTTAAGGTAAACTCTAACATGAACAGTATTTAAAATGTATTTCATACCTCTGTGAAATGTGTCTTCACAGTTTGAAACTGAGTAGTATTTTGAAACAAAAAAAGAAGAATAAACAGTATTAGCACACAAAGCAGCCTGCTTCTACTGACACACTTTGAGTAGCACATGCTGAGCACTTTTCGAGGTAAGCACAAGAAGCTTACCTCGGAGTGAAAATATTATTCATGTGGAAAAGCTACATTATTGTTCAGGAATGTTAACATTCAGAGTCTTGGAATTTAGATGACAAGTTTCTTACTGTTTGGATGACAAGACCTAGAACTTTTCAACCACCATGATCACTCACCCAAGAGAGTACATCCAAAAGAAAAGATTCTTTTTTACAGTCCTATCTATTAAAAATGTATGATGGCACATGCAGTGAACCCTGTCAAGAATATAAAGGAGATAGAAATTAGGAAAATCATACCAAACTGACAAACAAAAAGCAGGGAAGAATCACCAGTCAAACAAAGCTTCAGTCCTATATTGATTTACTCGACAACAAACCCATTGAATTCAAGTGTCAAAATCCTGTTTAGCACTGTAAATTGCACTAGAGTAGACTCGCAGAATCAATGAGGATTTAATGAGTCTACTTCTCTTTAAGTTCAAATAGGCCTATTCTAACTACATCTTACTACACAGGAACTCCCTGCCAGAAGACGTGGTGACAGCTGTCAGTCTTGACAGCTTTAAGAAAGGATTAGACAAGTTCATGGAGGACAAGGGGATCAATGGCTATAATTATGGATACCTAAGGACAACCTCCGGGTTGGAGAGATAGGCAGGATATCTCTCAATGCCATTTCCAGGGTATCCTAGGCAGGTGAAGGCATCTGCTTGGGAATACCCTGAAGGAAATGGTGAGCCACTGTGTGAGACAGAATGCTGGACTGGATGGGCTCCTGTGGCCTGTTCCAGCAAGGCTGTTTATTTATTTTATATTCATATTTATATAGCTGCCCAACTCACAAAGACTCTGGGAGGCATACAATCTTAAAAACCGTTAAAACAAGAACAACCCCATCAAAACAAATTACCCCGCTAAAACCCCCACACATATTAAAAAGAGGAAAATTACTTTGATATTAAACCAACCAGCAGGTGGGGGTCACGACATCTTCAGGACCCCACACCTGCCCCTCCAGCCATGTTTTCAGATCTTTCCTGAAGGGCAGCAATTCCGTCTGCAGCCTTAGTTTCACTGGCAGGAGGTTCCATATGGCCGGAGCGGACACAGAGAAGGTCCTCCTTCTTGTGCTAGAGAGACGGGCCCCTCTAGCAGATGGTACAAGCAGAGAGCCCCTCCGGTCCGCTCTGGTTGGACGAACAGACATTCTTGGGGCGATGCGGTCTCTTAGGTATCCTGGCCCACTACCATATAGGGCTTTAAAGGTAATGACCAGCACCTTGAATTGCACCTGGAGGCAAATTGGAAGCCAGTGCAGCTCCCGAAACAGTGGTGAGGCGCGAGCATAATGCCCACACCCCATCACCACCTGATCAGCCGCATTCTGGACCAATTGTAGCCTCTGGATGGTCATCAAGGGCAGCCCCATGTAGAGCGCATTGCAATAATCTAGTCTAGAGGTGACCAGAACATGAGTGACCATGAGTAGGGAGTCCCAGTCTAGGAGCGGGCTCAACTGGCGAATCACCCGAAGTTGGGTGAAAGCCCTCTGCCCACGGCCACTACCTGATCTTCAAGCAGCAGTCGTGAGTCCAGGAAGACCCCCAAGTTGCGCACTGGATCTGTCTGGGACAGACTAGCCCCATCCAAAACCAACGATGGTAAGCTCCCGAGATAACACCGGGCCCCTAATCCATAGCCACTCAGTCTTGCCAGGATTCAGTTGTTATGATCTTATGCTAAATTAATTCACAGTTGGAGAGGACAATTTGAATCAATGGAACTTACAGAGGAGTTGACTTACAAAATCACCACTGATTCAACAGGGCTACTCTACTTCAATTTACTACACTAAACAAAGCACTGATTTTTGTGCCTTTTTAAAATCTTTCTGTATCGGTTCAAACCAATCACATGAACTAAAGTGGAAGGATTCAAAAAAAATTAGTAAGTAAAAGGGTATCTGGCAGGGCTGGAAACCCATGGATTGTAGCTCTTGGACTCCAGGCTGATTGCTTTTCCCTATTGCACCATGTGATCAAGGGAGGAAATATGTGAATTAGCTCATCCCAACCTCATAGTATTTCCCCCTGTGTACACAAGCCCAAAGATGGCACTCTGGGTGAAAGGGATTCAGAGAACAGAAAATGCACCATGTTTTCTGACAGAGCTCATTGCCAATTTCAGCTACATGGACATGACAAGAACCAAAATGGTTTACATCGTTGAAGTGGAGCCAAATGCACAGACTATATACAAGTTTGAAACTGTACATATTTCTCAAAAATCCAGGATATCTGCTATCCACAGCAGGGGAAGGTTTAAAAAAGGGTGCCAATCCCCACTTCTGTAAGCAAAGGAGGACCAACTGTAATTTTCCACATTCTGACATGCATATATCCAGCAAGGCAAGGAACAATGTCTAAGCCAAGTGAAGTGATCGTGACCCTGATAGATTTCTAAAAGTCAAAAAGCTATAAAGGCATGGAATGTCTGCCAGAAAAACAGAAGTGTGGTGGTGATGGTGGTGACACAACAACACTAGATCTTTGGCATTTAATCAGATGCAAACGTGACAACAATAAAACCTCAAACCTACAGAATAATGATCAACGTGTGAAAATAAGCACCCACATTGACAATGTTCTTCTCTGCAACCTTGTATTTGGAGTTAAAATAAGATAGATGCTAAGAGCTGAACTAAACAAAGAAGAGAAAATGAATACTGGACACAATTATTGCTTACTCCAGAGGATTACAGGTCAAGGTTGGAAGATTATGAGGGAGTTCTGCCAATTGAGCTACGACTCCAGATGGAGTTGCTGCCCTTCAGGAAAGAACTAAAAACCTGGCTGGAGTGGCAAAGCAGGTGTGGGGCACTGGGGATGTGGTGCCCCCCACCTGCTGGTTGTTATAGTATTATCGCTCCCTTGCTCTTTTTAGTTGTCGGGCTAATTTTTTTATTGTATAATATTTTTAATTGGGTTTTTTACTGGTTTTAAGTTTTTTTATAGTTCCCTAGTGGGATTTATGTAGTTCATGATGTAATTGTTGCACGCCGCCCACAGTCGCTTGCCGAGTGGGCGGCAATACAAATGTGACTGATAGATAAATAAATAAATTCTTGATCTGAGACAAACAGACAGATAGATTGCAAGCCTTCATACTCTGCTCTATACATGAAGAAAACTACCCCCAAGAAAGGGTGATGACTCTTAAGCCATGATAAACCAGGGTAAGTAAACACATTCACCTTTTAAAAATACAGTACAGTAATACCTCAAACAAAGTCCACTTTGTACAACATCGAATTCATACAACATTGCCTAATTCCTTGAAAAAAGTTGCCTTATACAAAGTCGGTGGACTTTGTATGAGGCATTAGGGTTTTCCCCAGGTTGCATTCTGCCCGGGCAGTATAAAAGGCAGGACACATGCATGCATTGCTCTTGTGGGTTTTGCACGAGGCGAAGAGTGTTTAGGAGTGGTTTTGAACGTGATTTTGGATTTTTTTCATCAGAATTTTTAGAAGCATTCCTGGGATTTTTGCAGCATTCTTCAGGTTCTTGGACAATCTCTATGGAAACGACGTTGTACGAGGCATCGCAGCAAGGATTTGGACGTTATATGAGGCATCGCGGCTAGGATTTTGCATGCCTCATACAAAGTCCAAATCTGTATAAAGTCCAAACTTGTGGAACCAAGTTTGGACGTTGTATGAGGTATCACTGTACTTGTAAATTATCACTTGTGTTTATGAAGCCAATCTTTAGGAGTTTGCCAGATCACATTCTCCAAGGTAATGAACTTTTCAACCAGGCTCCTTTAGCACATCCTCAGAGACAGTGTTTTCTGCAGCAATTTGTTCATCATAAACTTTACCCACAGGCAAGGGTATCCTTGCCTGATAATTCCCACACTTCACCATGCTGTTACAGGAACAGCCACAAGCAGAGGATTAAAAAGCTAACCACATTGATCCTCTCTCTACACACCAGTCAAAGCAAACTGTGGACTTCCCCCATAATTGACAAGGAATAAAGGTCTGTGAGGAATCTGACAGAGCATGGGCAGGTCAAAATCCACCCTATGGGCAACACACTTATTTATTTATTTGTTTGTTTAGGTTTATATATACTGCACCCATGTGGCTGAAAAAAACAATAAGGAGGGGGGCAAATACACACGAACAAGATATAAAACAATCCACGGGAGGGGGGGGACTACCAAAATAAAGATGATGATGATAATTGAGACACAACTCAAGGTCTGGTTTGAAGAGGAATGAAATACTGTACATCCCTGAACAATTCTTCCTTCACCAGCTTGCAGAAAAGCTGCACAGAGGGGGCAAAGCATTCCAGGCTGAGAAGACCACAAAAATAATGTTGCATCTCCCAAATATTTCTGGTATCCAGCTAAACAAAATATAGCCATTTCCAGGAGTGTATCCCTACTTGGAATAAGCACACCCACATGAATGTACTTAGGCAAAGGACAGGAAGCACAAAATTACCATTTGAGGGAAGAAGTACATATTTAGTTTTGGCCTAGTATTTTTAAAGCTTAAACAATGCATTTCTTTGGCAAGTTGTGGGTCAAGAGGGACTCATTTATACTGAAGGACTAAGAGTCAGGAGATATCACCCTTTTCTCTACCTTCTCGTGGTGTTGTTTTTTACCTCAGATGTGATACCAGAAACATGGCCTTGGCATCTAGACTGCGTGGAAAGCAGCATTAAGGGGAGAAGTGCAGGGGAAAACCCTACAGGTTAAACAACTCTCTTCTGCCCACCACCTGTAACTGACACATGGTTATCTCCCAAGTCCTGGTGTGTAAAAGGAAAATGGCAATTGGGTGCTCAAGATAAAAAGGTCTACGATAGAACATACACTTAAGCCTTGAGATGGAAATGTTGATTCAGCAAGAATGAGGCATTGGCTCAAGGAAACAGGAGAACATCCTGCCCAATACCATCTGCCAGAAGAAAATCTTTCTGGTTTTTTAAATACAGAAGTTGGTTCCAAAATGACATATGAGGAAAAACCTTACAGTGTCTTTATCTATTGTTCAACTGACAGATGCCTCTCACCAAGGCAGGGAAAATACAATCTACGACCCCCAAAGCCCAGTTTACTTGTGAGTCTTGGGGTAGGAGGATGTACAGTAATACCTCATACAAAGTCCGCTTCATACAACATTGAATTCATACAACATCGCCTAATTTCTTGAAAAAAGTTACCTCATACAAAGTCGCTCGACTTTGTATGAGCCATTCAGTTTTTCCCAGGTTGCATTGTGCCTGGGCAGTATAAAAGACAGGACACATGCGTGCATTGCTCTTGTGGGTTTTGCACAAGACAAAGAGTGTTTAAGAGTGGTTTTGAGCATGATTTTGGTTATATTTTTTGAATTTTTCATCAGAATTTTTAGAAGTATTCCTGGGATTTTTGCAGCATTCTTCAGGTTCTTGGACAATCAGGGTTGTTTGACATGTTTTTGTAATGTTTTTAGCCTTTAGACAATGATTTCTTAAAGTTCTGTCAGTTTCCTGTCTGTTTCCTTGACTTTGCCCTGAAGTCTGTGCTGTTACAGTACAATGTAACTATGGAAACGACGTTGTACGAGGCATCGCAGCAAGGATTTGGACGTTGTATGAGGCATCGCGGCTAGGATTTTGCATGCCTCATACAAAGTCCAAATCCATATAAAGTCCAAACTTGTGGAACCAAGTTTGGACGTTGTATGAGGTATCACTGTACCTTTCCCACTTATATGGGTTAACTGGCAGTAGGGTGTTTTGTGTGTAACTAATGGCTTGACCACCAGATGTGATGCCCAGCTAGAGAACAATGATCTTAATTCCAACAAATCAACACTCCATGGTACTACTGTCCGCTTTTTGATCTGTAAACACATTCACGCCTGACACTTAGCACAATATAGGTGTAAGGGTATCATATTTACAACAACAATCACAACCAAGAAATCAACAAACCAATCAACCCTCCCAACTCTCCCCCACCCAAAAATCCTATTGTTATAAGGCAGGGTTCTCAACCTTTTCAAGCTGAGGGCCGGGTCACGCTCTCTCAGGCAGCTTCAGGGGCCAGATGGTGATTTTGTTCCACCTGGCACACATGGCAATTCCGGGTGTGGTGGAGGCAGTGGGGGCCCACATGAAATGGTGTCACGGGAAGCATCCGACCCCCGGGCTGGAGGTTGAGAACCCCAGTTATAAGGTATCAACATCTTAACATTCTTTAGCTCTGTAATCTTTTTTAAAAATCTCATTAAAAATCCACTTTATTTCAGGCTTAGTCAAGGCCTTACTTCATGATATACACCTGCTAGCTTCATTGTCTGCCAACCTAAGCTGTATATGTAAAATGAGGTCAATTCTGCCTGGCTCTAGAAAGAGGGGATGGAAGGAAGTGTATTGCCTGCCACTTCCAAATCTAAAACCCAGGCAGCATATGCCAACCCAAATGGGCAGTTTTCACACCATACCCGTCAAACGCAGCTCCGGAAAATACGGGACCTGTGCAGAACCCTTCTGCACAGAACCCTTCTGCGCATGCGCAGTAACTACTTTCCCTGCCGGTCAAATTACAGGATGGTGGTGGGAAAGTAGACGAAGCGGTGTGGGAATACGGGAAATCCCAGCCAATCCGGGATACTTGACAGGTATGTTTCACACTGGAAAATGTGATACATCCAACATTCCTCCAACAACAGAGCAGGGAAAGTACTAAGTCCCAGACTGACACAGCTGAGAAACCCATTATCTGAGTCCCACTCAGGAAAAGAGGAGGCTTGGATACAACAGATGCCATGCTGCTTCTGTCACGTCTCTGCACCCTTTGGCTTTGGTTTCAGCTCCATTCAGAAACAGCAGCAGTGGTAAATGAATTGCAACGAGGACCTCCGCTGACACGAAGACTCCTCAGTAGTCTTCTTTTGAGTCCTCACCTACTCAGTCAGCATTTCTAAGGAGGGTGAGGTTAGAGCTGTTGTATTCTTCTTTTCTCTTCTTATTTTTCTTCAGAGAGGCTCTTGGCCTACCTTTCACTAATCTAGGCATAATGTCCCAATTCTCTAGCTCAGTGTTTCCGAATCTTTGGTTTCTGGACTTCATTTCCCAGAAGCCCAAGGCAATTCCCCAAAGCAGTGATCATCCAAAGTACTGACTTAGGCTTCTGGGAATTGAAGTCCACCAGTGTTCCGCAAAACATAGTTTGGGAAATGCTGCAGCTGTTGTTTTAATGAGGAAAGGTCACCACATAGCAATTCCTGTCCACATTTAGTTAATAATCTACAGTAAAAACCCTACTTACGAAAAAAAGTCTGTTTCATAGGCTTTTTCTTAAGCCGAATTTTTATGTAACTCAAAGCAAACCCATAGGAAAAATTTTTTTTATGTAACTCGAAGCAAACCCATAGGAAAAATAAATTTTTTAATGTAAATTGAAGCATAAGAAAACCCATAGGAAAAAGAATATTTATGTAACTTGAAGCAAACCCATAGGAAATTGTGTTAATCGGGACATGGTTTTAGCACAAAATCATTTTGTAAGTTGAATTTTATGTAACTCGGGGCATATGTAAGTCAGAGTTTTATTGTATTTGTATACATGCTTTTGTAGCAAATGAAAGCATTTGCCCATCAGGCCAAATAAATGTTCAGTGGATTTCCCCTTATACAGCAAGTAATTTTCCTAACCACAATTTTTTTTTTGAATTTTCACTTTGTAGAAATACACAATTGGCTTACTCCTTGACAGGGCCTAGTTTTGCCTCAACCGTTTTTTTACTGCTTAGTGTTCTTCCTACTGATACAAACGGAAACAATGTGTGTTTAGGGAAGTAGACAGCAAAGCTCAAATGCAGCTGACATGAGCCTTTTTAATGTATTTTTCTCACAAAATACTGAATGGGCAGTACTGGTCTCACCCTTCTGTACATTTGGTGCAAGTATGAAGAGGGAACTGCATAGTATAATAGGGCTATAGAATTCAATGCAGGTAGACTATGTCTGAAATTCCTTTCAGATTGAACAAAGATGTGGGGAAACTAGCTGCGATGCCTCATACAACGTCCAAATCCTTGCCGCAATGCCTCGTACAACGTCGTTTCCATAGAGATACATTGTACTGTAACAGCACAGACTTCAGGGCAAAGTCAAGGAAACAGACAGGAAACTGACAGAATTTTTAAAAAATCATTGTCTAAAGGCTAAATACATTACAAAAACATGCCAAACAACTCTGATTGTCCAAGAAACTGAAGAATGCTGCAAAAATCCCAGGAATGCTTCTAAAAATTCTGACGAAAAAATCGTGCTCAAAACCACTCCTAAACACTCTTCGCCTCATGCAAAACCCACAAGAGCAATGCACGCATGTGTCCTGCCTTTTATACTGCCCAGGCACAATGCAACCTGGGAAAAACCCCAGTGCCTCATACAAAGTCGAGCGACTTTGTATGAGGTAACTTTTTTCAAGAAATTAGGCGATGTTATATGAATTCGATGTTGTATGAAGCGAACTTTGTATGAGGTATTACTGTACTTCTTTTTCTCACGGACATGCATTTGTCCCAGGATTTCCCCACTCCATTGTCTTCTACTTCACTAAATTACTAGGGAAGGTCCTGATCTAGTCACATAATTCTGCATTCCCCACAGCATATACGGTAATAATAATAAAAATCAGTGTCAGCAGGAGGAGGAAGAAAGTGCAAAGTGAACTTTTGCTCACAGTGTACAGATAGCCAGCTATACTATGGCCACATACATAAAGCCTGGTTCCCAGGTCTAGTAGTAGTCTTGAGCCCTTTCACCAAGACAAAGGCAGCACAAAAGGGCAATGAATCAATAAATAAACACTCTGCCAGAAGTCTTCACAGACCCTCAAAAGACAAGCAACTCTTGAGCTACAAACAGAAACAAAGCTTCCTGTTGTTGCTTTGTAGCCATAGGTTCTCAACCTTGGGGCCCTAGATGTTCTTGGTCTTCAATTCCCAGAAGCCTTGATCAGCAGGTGTGCTGACATGGGCTTCTGCTAACTGAAGTCCAAGAATACCTGGAGGGCCAAGGTAGAGAAAAATTTTCTCGCCCCAGCAAGCCACTAGATGGAACATTTCTCACATGCCTGTTCCCTCAAGTAGTAGGTGCCATGGCTTTGTGGGTGGCTTCTCTGCTTCCCTGGGATGTTACCTTGGCATCTCAGCAGGGCCACCATCAGAAATTTCTGGGCCCCGTACTTAGCAATCCTATTCCCCCACACACACACACACACACTTTTCTCTCTCCTTGCATTGGGGTGGCAGCAGCAGGTGGAATACACAATTGCCCAAAAGAAATCAATGGGCACTTGTGTCCAACTTTAGAGTTCAGTGCTCATCTCTGATTACAAAGAACCAGTGGCCTTGATCCACAAAAGCTCACATTAAAATACAGCAGTTAGTCTTTAAGGTGCCACACATTTTGCCCCAAAAACAGACTTTTATATCAGCACAAACATAATTAAAAGGTAAAGGTTTCCCTTGCTCAGAAGCCAGTCGTATGCGACTCTAGGGTGCAGTGCTCATCTGTTTCAAAGCCGAAGAGCCAGCGCTGTCAGCTTCTGCAGATGTTTCCGTGGTCATGTGGCAGGCATGACTAGATACCGGAGCACGCGGAATGCTGTTACCTTCCCACCGAAGTGGTCCCTATTTATCTACTTGCAATTTCTTGCTTTCAAACTGCTAGGTTGGCAGAAGCTGGGACAAAGACAGGAGCTCATTCCATCCTGTAGTACTCGGGAATCGAACTGCTGACCTTCCGTCTCCCAGTCAGTGTCTTAGCCACTTGAGCCACTGCAGTCCTTATGACCAGTTTTGCACCACCAGGGCTCAGAAAGGAAGGAAAGAAGGAAGGATGGAAGAAAGGAAGGAAGGAAGGAAGGATGGATGGATGGAAGGAAGAAAGGAAGGAAGGATGGAAGAAAGGAAGGAAGGAAAGATGGAAGGAAGGAAGAATGGATGGATGGATGGAAGGAAGGAAGGAAGGAAGGAAGAGTGGATTAATGAAGATAGATAGACAGACGGATGGGAGGGAGCAGGCCAAAGAACAGCAGCCCGCCTGAACTGCCGGGAAGGAGGGGGTGACCACCCACCCCGGCTCTGTTTCCAGCCCCCACCCCCAGTGGGCAGGCAGTCCCCAATGATGCCAGGCTTACCTGGCAGTCGTGGGGCATTTTGCCCGGCATTATGGCGGGGGCAGGGCAGGCAGCGGCGGCAATGGCCGGCAGCATGCGCAGAAGCGCCCGCCTGGTCCAGGCGGCGGCGGCCTTCCCGCTGCTGCGCTCGGCCCCGGGGCCCAGCCCTCCTCGTGGGCTGAAGCCTGAAGGCAAGCAAGCCTTGACCCCGGATCCAGGTCCAGGCAGGGGGCCCTCTGGCGGGGCATGCGCAGTGGCGCCACACGCCACAATAAAAAATAAAATAAAAAGTTTTAAAAAGTTTTTAAAAATGGGCTACCCACTGCCAGGCCCCCTGCCAGCTCCGGGGCCCCTGCAAGCTCCGGGCCCAGGATGGGACTCCTGGTTGCCCCCACCCCCCACCCCGACGGCGGCCCTGCATCTCAGCTTGCGATTGCTGGCTCCTCATCTCAGTTCAACCCAGGGGGCTCTCTAGGTAGCTCCACACTGTTCAGCGAAGCCCTTCCTCAGTGTCAGGTGTTGTGGAGAAAAAGACCTGGAAGAACGTCTGCTTCCAGGGCACCCTGTCCAAAACGCCATCTTTCTAGGAAACCTAAGAGCTGTAAAGCATTTGGGGACATGCTGATAGTAGAAATTAAGCACAGAACAGCATCTGGATCAATAGTCTCACAATCTGAGGTTGACCAGGTGGCTGCCTTTTTTGTTTTGTTTGGATAGTATGCAAAATTTGGATGTTCTAAATATTGCTGAATTTAACTTACTTTCTCTTCCAAGGAAAACAGGTAAAATGCAACTTTTCTAAACTATAATAGAAAAATTACAGTAGTGTAACTGAAACAATTGCAATACAGTGGTACCTCATACAACGATTTCAATCTATTCCACAGGGCTCGTTGTTGTACGAAACAATTGCTATACGATGCATGCATCGTATAGTGACTTTCTCTATGGGATGCATCATACAACAATATTATTTTGATAAGTGGTTTTTCTCATTGAAAAATTGTATGATTTTTCGATAGGGAAAATTGTTATGCGGGGCACCATTCCCCCCAAAAAACCAAATTGTTATGCAATTTCGTTGCTCTATGGGCCGATTGTTGCATGAGGTTCCACTATAACTGCAACAATATAAAGTGGCCATGCTTTGAACCACATCTCCATGGGAGTGAAACATCATAGCTTTTCCTCTGTGAGGCCTAAACATACATCTCCCCTGTGAAGAGAGATGGTGAATAGCCAAGATCAGTGGTTCCCAACCCCTACAGGGGGACTTTGATTCCCAGAAGCCTAAGTCAGTACATTGGTTGATCAGTGCTTTGGGGAATTAACTTAGGCTTCTGGGAATTGAAGTCCAAAAACCAAAGCTTGGGAAGCACTGGCCTAGATGCTCTTTGAACAGCCATTTTCAAATGGCACAACCCAATTACCACCCTGTGGGACTCCATGAGCTAGGCATAAATGATAAATAGCTGTCAAAGGAAAAACAGAAGCTAGCTATAATAGG
The DNA here is from genome assembly GCA_035047305.1 of Bradypodion pumilum. Lineage (NCBI taxonomy): Eukaryota > Metazoa > Chordata > Lepidosauria > Squamata > Chamaeleonidae > Bradypodion > Bradypodion pumilum. The sequence continues at coordinate 198,954,579 of JAWDJD010000001.1, forward strand.
ACAGGTATGAGAAACCTTCCGCTCTAATTCGTTTTAGCTAATATAATCAATGATAAACAAGGGTGGTAACTACAGCTGAGTAAATATTGAACAGACACAGGTTCCCCTTATTCCTGCAGCAGGAGGTGAGTGATGAGGGGTTAAACTAGAGCAGTGATGGCAAACCTTTTAGAGACCGAGTGCCGAAACAGATGGGCGGGTGAACTCTGCTGGGGGGGGGGAGAAAGTGACCCCATTGGGCTGCTGGGCAGAGGGACAGGCGAACTCTGTGCTCGGGAAAGAAGCACTCCCATTGGGCTCCTGGACAGAACAAACTCTGTGCTAGGGCGACAGTACACGTACCCAAAGAGAGGGCTCTGAGTGCCCCCTTCTGGCACACGTGCCATAGGTTCGCCACCACTGAACTAGAGTCAGAACCAAGAACAAATTAAAACAAGCCACAGCCACAAAGCCTGTTATGGTAGTTAACATAGTCAATGCCAAACAAAGTCCTGCCTAAAAGTGACTAATGCCTGCCTGGGAAGGCAGCACCAGTACAGAATCCAAGAACACTTCATTGTATGGAAAGATAAATCAACTCACTGTTTAAGTCAGGGCTTCTCAACCTTTTTAACCTAGGGGCCGAGCCACGCTCCCTCAGACAGCTTCGGGGGCTAGACAGCCATTTTGCCCTTTCTCCACCACATGGCACTTCCTGGTGTGGTGGAGGTGGTGGTGGGTCACATGAAATGGTGCTGTGGGCCACAGGTTGAGAATCCCTGGTTTAGGTGGTTCTCCATAAAGAGTTGAGGCATAGCATCCCCTGACAAAAATTCTACTGGTAGAATTCCCTGCATTTGGTAAAGTGGAAATCTATTAAGCCAGGAGTTGGTAACTTGTAGCCTTCCATATACTGTATTGTTTTACAACAATTCCCATTAGCCCAGTCAATGGCAAGAGGTCATGGGTCTTGTGGTCTCAAAATCTGTTAGCTAACAAGTTGTTTACCCCTGTATTACATACCAGCAATGGCTGACCAGTAAGTTACTAAGACAGAAGACTCTTCTAAAAGATGGAAAGGGGACATAAGAACATAAGAACAGCCTTGCTGGAACAGGTCACAGGAGCCCATCCAGTCCAGCATTGTCTCACACAGTGGCTCACCATTTCCTTCAGGGTATTCCCAAGGAGATGCCTTCACCTGCTTAGGATTCCCTGGAAATGGCATTGAGAGATATCCTGCCTAGCTCTCCAACCCGGAGGTTGTCCTTAGGTATATCCATAATTATAGCCATTGATCTAGCTGGATTAGCACACTATTCAAGTCTTCTCTGCACAGACATGTTCATCACTAATGACTGCAATGTCCAGTGTTTGCTTACATGTATGAATGAGCCATCACTTCAAATAGGAACATTTTTATCACTCTTATCAGACACTGCTTTTCACTGGAACAAATTCACCCATTCGGGCTATCAGACAAGAAGAAGGTGGAATCAAAGGATGTACGTAGATTAAATCCAAAAGGTCCCAGATAGGAAGAGGAGCACACTCTGCATAAGCAGGAAGATTATTAAATGCAGATTCAGAGTGAGACATTAACTAGAGGCTTCTGATGGCACAACTGAGCCAATTATGGCTACAATTGTTTTTAAAGTGCTGAGAACATACTGTACAAAAAAAAATACCCTCTACACAGATGGAAGCAGTCCTGTGTTTTATTTTTCCTATTTCCTTTTCTTAAAAAGCTGAGAGTTGCATTATACTGCAATGTTTGCCAATGGATGTAATTTCCAAACCAGTTATTTTAAGAGAATCCAAGAACAGTCCCACAATTTGGTGGTGTTAGCTAAAGCATCCCTCACCCCCAAACAAAGCAATACAAAACATGAGCTTAAGACATTAGTCATTACCAAGCCCAAATCAAAGTACAGTAATACCTCATACAAAGTCCGCTTTATACAACATCGGATTCATACATCATCGCCTAATTCCTTGGGAAAAGTTGCCTCATACAAAGTTGTGTGACTTTGTATGAGGCATTGGGGTTTTCCAAGGTTGCATTGTGCCTGGGCAGTATAAAAGGCAGGACACATGCGTGCATTGCTCTTGTGGGTTTTGCATGAGGCGAAGAGTGTTTAGGGGTGGTTTTGAGCGTGATTTTGGATTTTTTTGAATTTTTTCGTCAGAATTTTTAGAAGCCTTCCTGGGATTTTCGCAGCATTCTTCAGGTTCTTGGACAATCAGGGTTGTTTGACATGTTTTTGTAATGTATTTAGCCTTTAGACAATGTTTCCTTAAAGTTCTGTCAGTTTCCTGTCTGTTTCCTTGACTTTGCCTTGAAATCTGTGCTGTTACAGTACAATGTATCTCTATGGAAACAACGTTGTACGAGGCATCGCGGCAAGGATTTGGACGCTGTATGAGGCATCGCGGCAAGGATTTGGACGCTGTATGAGGCATCGCAGCAAGGATTTGGACGCTGTATGAGGCATCGCAGCAAGGATTTGGACGCTGTATGAGGCATCGCAGCTAGAATTTTGCATGCCTCATACAAAGTCCAAATCCGTATAAAGTCCAAACTTGTAGAACCAAGTTTGGACGTTGTATGAGGTATCACTGTAATAACTATAAGTCATACAAATCATCTACTACTCTAAGGCAAACAAAATAACAGCAATTGGAAAATGCTATGTAGCTGTAACTCCAGAATCCGAGGGCAGTCTCCTTATTGAACCAAGCCACCGTTCCAGAAGTTGGCTTTCCATTTAACAGTCAAGCCATAAACAAAAAATAACCAAAACAAGGATGAATGGCCATTTTTTTTATCACACAAGACAGTGATGACTTCATAAATTAACCTGAGATTGGGGGGGGGGGGGACGGGACACATCCATTTACCAAAAATGACTGTCAGACTGAAACAACCTCCTCTCTTCCAGGAATAAGGCTGGAGCAAGCTGAGAATATGCGAACATAGAGAATACTTTGGCTGTGGAGCTCACCACCTATTGTGGCTGGATTTTCACAATCTACTGACCCCTGTAAACTTTTACTGGCATTGGCAAAAAAAAGGCTGCCATTTGCTCTAAAACACCACAAATGGGTATACTGTGTCATGAAGGCTCTTTATTTTAAGAACATGCCTGAATCTGAAATTACCTGCACCCTTCCCTGCCTCCTTGGAAGGCCTAGACAAAAATAAATGGCAAACCAAGTACAGTATGGTGAAAATATCTGGCTATGTAACATTTCGTTCCACCTTTTGTGCCCCTAAAAAAAACAAAAAACACCTGGTGCCATTCAAATGCTCCCTCCACCTAAAATGCCTAGGTCATTTGGCCCAAATCCTATTGAGTAAATATCAGGTAATGTTTACGGTGCTTCTTCCCTTGGGGCCATTCAACAATTATGTGATCCTTGAAGGGGGGAGGGGGTGTGCCATCTGAATTATGGAAAAACTACGTGGGGGCGGGGGAGTGTCAGCTCAAAGATTACGTAATCCGTTTGGAGCTGTTGTGCATTAGTGAAACACTCTAAAAATTAGAGTTTTGATACAAAAGCTCTGGATTACGTAATTTTAAAGGGGAGGAAGGGGTCGAAGTCGGATTACATAGGGGAGAGGGGGTAAATTTCCCCAAAAAAATGGATCACATAATTGATGAATGGCCCCTTTTGCATGACATTGTGAGCATAGCTTTTGGGTGGATATATGCTCAGGTCCTTGCTTCCTTCTTTCAGTTCATTCAACAGGAAAAATCAGCAATGAGTTCCTGCCAAGACCCATTCAGTGACCAGGACCTGGAGTGTCTCAGGCCTCCTCTTCCTCCTCCTCTTCTTCTCAGCCTTCCACTCCACCCCACTGCACCCCGATTTTTTCCAAGCAAGCAAACAAACAATAAGAACAAGTGGAAGTACAGTAAAACCACTACTTACGGGGGGAAAGTCCGTTCCGTAGGGTTTTGCTTAAATCAAAAAATTTTGTAACTCGAAACAAACCCATAGGAAAATTATTTTTTACATAACTCAAAGCAAACCCATTGGGAAAAAATGGATTTGTTTATGTAAATCGAAGCAAACCAATAGGGAAATGATTTTTACGTAACTCAAAGCAAACCCATAGGAAAAAGAATCTTCATGTAACTCAAAGCAAACCCATAGGAAATTGTGTAAAAATTGGTTTTAGCACAAAATCATTATGTAAGTCGAATTGTATGTAACTCGAGGCATTTGTAAGTCGGGGTTTCACTGTATCACAACTTTCTTGTTGAGAGAAGGGTACTCTCTCTGGGAGATCCTGTGGATTGGGCCCAGGGAGAGAAGCAAGCAAACATGCATTGAAGACAGAAGTCCTGAAGGGGTGGAGAGCATACCTGTCAACCTTCCCGGATTGGCTGGGATTTCCCGATTTTCGGCTCCGATTTGCGCCATTTCCCACCCACAGCTGCCAAAACTGCAGCAGGGGGAAAGAGGTACTGCACATCCCTTCTGCGCAAGACGCGTTCTACACATGCGTAGAAGGCTTTTACACTTGCGTAGAACCCTTTTACGCTTGCGTAGAAGGCTATGGAAGCATAAAAGGGTTCTACGCAAGCGTAAAAGCCTTCTACGCATGCGTCGAATGCGACTTGCACAGAACCGTTGTGCGCAGGTCCCGGATTGTCCGGAGCCGCGGTTGACAGGTATGGTGGAGAGCACACTCAAATGAGTGGACCTGTTATGTGTTTCACACAAAGGATTGTTGGTACTTTGTTGTAATATAGAATCACCTACAACTGCTCAGCGCAATGTTGGGGAAGTTGCATACTGTGTGGAGGAAATGAAATAACTGTTTAGGAAAAGCATTCTGTAAACTGATAAAAAGATCGCCAAGTTTCCACTATCCCCCCCCCCCCCCTAACAGCTATCTGAAAAATAGCAGTGCCTTGCATAGAGATAAACAGAAAGCTAAAAACAGTACCTGCTAAATATTTACATACCAGGCTGGTAGGAAAAGCACAAGACCTTTTAAAAAACAGTCCTGGCTGCTTCTACCACCAAGCCTCCTAAAGAAGAGGACACATTTCCAAAAAATGTGCCCTGCAGCTGTAAATCTTTTAAAAGTTATGTTTGCTGCAGTTAATTGAGAGAGAAATCCTGCCTAGATGTCAGTTTTAAAATAGTAAATAAAATGGAATAAGGATAAAAGGAGAACAGGATATTCTTAGTGGGGTACAGAATCTAGAAGAACCACAGAAACCTCCTAAAGTTGGGTGCACTACACAACATGAATGGCAGAGTACCAGAGAAGAATGAGAATTTAAAAGGATTTGAAAGGGCAAATGGCTCACTGATTAGATGTGAAGGTTTGCTAGAAGAAAATAGATCCCCTGCGCATACAACTAGGTCTGAAATTGCCTGGGGCAACCCATGACATTACCAAACATATCTTAAACATAAACAGAGACGGATTTCAACATTTCAGGACAAATGTCAAACACACATTAAGCAGCCATATTTGAGGGATTTTTCATGCTACAATTTGGCAAAGGACAGTTGTTCCAGATTATATGCCATTTACGAACAGCACAATCCTAAACAGATTTAGTAAAGGTAAAAAGCCACTCCTTACTCAAAAGCCACTCATATCCGACTCTAGGGTTCAGTGCTCATCTGTTTATAGCCAAAGAGCCAGTGCTCTGGGACGTTTCCATGGACATGTGGCAGGCATGACTAGACACGGAATTCTGTTTACCTTCCCACCAAAATGGTACCTATTTATCTACTTGCAATTTCTTGCTTTCGAACTGCTAGGTTGGCAGGAACTGGGACAGAGATGGGAGCTCACTCCATCATGCAGCACTCGGGTCTCAACCTGCCGACCTTCCAGTCATCAAGTTCAGCATCTTAACCACTAAGCCACCACAGTCCCCTTAACAGATTTACGTAGAAACTAATCCCTCTGAGTACAATGAGAGTGTGTTTTGATTTGCAAAAAGTCCCTACACTTGCATTGGTTTTGCCAGGCTCGGAATCGATTCAAACACAGTATCAAGATATGCACAACACACAGCAGGGGCTTGCATTATCTTGCTGAAACGTGGTTTATTTTAAAGTGCCCAGTAGGGGTTATTTTTTATTATTCTTATTGATTCTTAAACTGCTGTTTTCTTCTGTGTGCCGGCATCTCGGCGCATACTGTGTACTGTGCCTCTCCCTCTGTAAAGCCTGCAGGATTCCCCGCTGTCTGAAAAGTGTTTTTCCACCTGTTCCTTACTGTTACTGTTAAGGATTGTTCTATGACAGTTTAACGCTGTAACAGTAAACAAATCCCTGAGCCCTGGTGGTGCAGTGGTTAAACTGCTGTACGGTAACCGGAATGTTGTGAGTATGATCCTGACCAGGGCTCAAGGTTGACTCAGCCTTCCATCATTCTGAGGTTGGTAAAATGAGCATGTTTGGGGCACAATGTTAATTAATTTGTAAACTGCCCAGAGAGTGCATTAAGCTCCATATGGGACGGTATATACGTATAATCGTTGTTGCTAATGGCTATGAAATAAAACAGTACTCAGCCTTTTAAGCCGAGGGCTGGGTCACACTCTTTCAGACAGCTTCAGGGGCCAGACGGCCATTTTGCCCTTCCTCCATAACATGGCACTTCCGAGTGTGGTGGAGGCTGTGGGGAGCCACATGAAATGACACTGCGGGCTGCAGGCTGAGAATCCCTGAAATTTAATTTTAAAATTGTTACCATGTGTCAAGTGGCAAGCAGTGGCAATGGGGACTGCGCCAGAATGGCTGTGAAGCAGAGACAGAGGTGGTGACCATGGTTGCAGTAGTTGTTCCCCTTGCCTAGGGTTGCCACACGTCCTGGAAAACAAGGATAGTCCCGGATTCAAGGTCGGAAAAATTGTCCCGGCCAGTTCAAGAAAAACCATGCTAAAGTCCCAGATTTTAAAAACTTATTGATTGTGTATTATAACACACCATCAAAATAAATCAAAATAAATTTGAACTCTTGACAGCAATTTCCTGTCACATTGGAGTTGGAGTATACCTGGAGACAAATCTTAATGTCCTCACCTCACACCACCACCTGACAAGTGTGACCAGTGTGTTTCCTGGAACTGAGGACGTTAAGAGTTAACCGTGATGCGACTTCTCAGAAGTACAACAGATCATCTTACAGTAAGAATTAACTGTTGTAAATAATTTCATTTATGTATTGATATATTTAATGCGAAATTTTTTTATAGTAAAGATAAAGGTTCCACTTGTTTTATAGCTGTCATTATATTATGTTTGTTTTAAACAAAGGCCATTTTGTAGATAACCCACCCATTTTTGTCAAGTATACGTCTGTCCCGGTTTTGTTGGAGATAATTATGGCAACTCTACCCTTGCCTCTTGGCTGCTCACAGCATAGAGGAGGAAAAAGAAAAGTAAAATACCTACCATGATCTGAAGGGGAAAATTAGTAGGTTGATGATCTCTTGCGGGAGCGGGACTGGGGTTATCCATCCTCCTGGCTCTTCTGGATCTCTCAGCGGCTTTCAATACCGTTGACAACGGTATCCTTCTGGAACGGCTCAAAGGTTTGGGGATCCAGGGCACTGTGCTGTCCTGGTTTTCCTCATTTCTGGAGGGCTGTACCCAGTCGGTGTGGTTGGAGAGTGAGAGGTCCAGCGCTAAGCCCCTACAGTGTGGGGTGCCTCAGGGCTTGGTGCTCTCTCCTCTCCTATTTAACATATACATGAAGCCTTTGGGTGAGGTTATCCGTTCCCATGGGGTGAGGTATCATCAGTATGCTGATGATACCCAGTTATATATCTCGGCCCATGGGGACCCCAGTGATGCAGTCAATGTCCTATCCAGATGTCTGGAAGCAGTTGGGGTCTGGATGGGGGACAACGGGCTACAATTGAATCCCTCCAAGGCTGAGTGGCTTTGGATGGGGGGTCCCGTGTTATCCATGGAGCTACCAACTTTGGTCTTGGATGGGGCTGCTTTGCCCCAGACAGACCCGGTACGCAACGTAGGGGTACTCCTGGATTTGGGGCTGCTACTTGTAGATCAGGTGGCGGCCGTGGCCAGGAGGGCTTTCGCACAGCTTCGCGTCATCCGTCAGTTGTGTCCGCTCCTGGACCGGGACTCCCTGCTCAGGGTCACACATGCTCTGGTCACCTCCAGGCTAGATTATTGCAATGTGCTCTACATGGGGCTGCCCTTGACAACCATTCGGAGGTTGCAGTTGGTCCAGAATGCAGTGGCCCGGGTGGTGATGGGGTGTGGGCGTTATGCCCGTGCCTCACCATTACTTCGGGAGCTGCACTGGTTACCAGTTTGCCTCCGGGTGCAGTACAAGGTGCTGGTTTTGACCTTTAAAGCCCTTTATGGTAGTGGGCCAGGTTACTTTAGGGACCACATCATCCCAAGAGTGTCCGCCCATCCAACCAGAGCGGACCGGAGGGGCTTTATTCGTGTTCGTGGAGCTGTTGCTCCACTGCTGGCTTCGGCAACCATGCAGTACTCTGCGGGCTGGGTTCGGCCGAGTGCAATAGGCTCGGTATGGGATAGTGTGGACGGGTGCGGAAGCGTATGCTGAAATCCAACGGTTAACGTCTGGATTTATAGGTATAGATTTTATTTTTGCCATCCTATTCTCACAATGAATTCATCACAGTTATTGAGATGTTCACTTCACTAGGAGAAATATGGGTAATCTGGACTTTTGCCTACAGCAGTCTTGAAAATGATTTGGCCTGATAACCATTACTGTACTGCCTTGTTTATTTACAAGTGTACTACTTCCTCTATTATTCTATCTTAGGCTTTTCATGTAAAGCAAGATAAAAGACCAGGGGCTGTTTCTGCAAATGCAATGAACCAAACCTAAAACAGTCATTTCTCTCTTGTCATCAATGTATCTGCCTACATTTTCTCATCAAACAGTGAGAGTTCTTCATTAATCTGCATAGGTTTCCCACCAGCAGCTTCAGAAAAGCTCAATTTAAAACTCACACCAAAAATAGCAATAGCAATTATACTTACATAACGCCCACAACACTTAGTGCACTCTCTAGGCAGTTCACAGAGTAATTAGCATGTTGTCCTCAACATGCTGGGTACTCATTTTACCTCAGAAGAATGGAAGGCTGAGTCAACCTGGAGTCACCATCAGGATCGAACTCACAAACTTTGGCTGCAGTACAAAAGTTTAATCACTGTGTCACCAGGGCACATCAGCATACTCATGAAGCAAAGATAAAGGGAGCAGAATAGACCCCACTTGATTCAACGACCAAACCTTCTTAAAAGAGCACACAAGTGGGACTACCTCATGCTTCGCAGCCTCTGGGACAGTGGTGGCGAACATTTGGTGCATGTGCCACAAGTGGCACACAGAGCAGAGGCCTTTTTGCTGACACACACGCCATCGAGGAGAAGCCCTGCCCAGCCAGCGCCTCTTCCCCACCACCCCTCTCCCTCCACCAAAGGGGAGGCTGAAATCCCAGCCTGGAGGCTGCGGTTGGGCAAGGTAAGGCAATTAAACACCTCCCTCCACCCAGCACTCCTAGGAATCAGGTGCGCCTGGGGGGGGACACCGGTGGGAGTGGGGAGCACTGGCAGGGGGTGGGGATGAGGAGCACCCATGGGGGTGGGGAGTGCCCACAGGGGGTGTGGGGGCACACATGATGTCGCTGGCAAGCCTCAAGTGGTGCCCGTGAACACACACCCATGTGACTTCACCAGAGGTGCACCGACAATGTCACATGGATGTGTTGGCACTCGCAGTGCCTGCCTGCATTCCTCCTCCTCCTCCTCCTTGGGCACTTGGTCTCTAAAAGGCTTGCTATCATTGCTCTAGGAGATGGGCTCCAATATATATTTCCTCCCAAACATTTTTCTGTACCTTCTGCCTCTTGCAAGGCTGATTTTAGACACACATCATCTTCAGCCATTTTAGCAGACACAAACATTCAGAAGCAAACCAGAAGCAGAACATATACCAGCAAGATCATTTATACCACCAAACATCTTATAAACTTTTCTTTTTTTGGGGGGGGGGCAGAGGGAGGGGGCTCTCTCCTCCACCCTCATCCCCTCCACTCACAAAAAAAGCATTTTGAAAATGACTGCTGTGAAGTGTGCAGAGAACACATAAACAGACAAATATATGAATAAAAATATGGAACCTTAACATTAGCCCTTCAGCTCCTTGCCATTCCTAAATAATTTACAGAAGTTATAGGAATTAAAATATATTTGCAAATAATTAGTATACTACATAAATCAATCACACTCTTGTACTCGCTAAATCAGAGGTGCTCAACCTTTTTACGCCTCAGACTGTTGGTGGACTGGACTGGTTCCCCCCCCCCCCGCCGCTGCTGCCAACATCAACACTCCCTCCCCCCCACATTGCTGCCACCAACACTCCCACCGCTGCCACTGCTAACACTTGCCCCATGCCACCAGTCCGGCCCACCAACACTCCCCTCCATGCCTCCGCCGCCTCCCTGCTTCCCGGCCTGCCGTGGATGGAGGGGTCCATCAACCAGTTTCCTTACAATCACTGTTGTAAAAAAACATTGATTATTGCCCTGGTGATGGAGATCAGAGATAGGCAGTACGAAAACTTAAATGCTTATTTGTCAACAAATAGATGCAACCTTTTACAAAGGAACCAACAAATGAGTATTTGAATGAAGGAGCACCCCAGTGCCTTGTTGTTTGAATCTTATATACCCTTCTCAAAACAATAGCATCAGTGATGATCAGATGTCCACATTAAGTTTGGCATCGGTCACAAATGCCTAGTTCCTACATGCAAACAAGCCACTTTCACTTCTCCTTCCTAAACCAAGTCCGATCCAACTTTCCCTGGCCAAGACAGCATTAATTTCAGTAATCACATCACCGCTTTGCCAGCTAGGATGATCTTAGGTACCTGTGTAGACTTTTTTCCTTCTTCCATGTGACTCCCACATTAGAAAAAAAACATGTCATGGGATTATGCAGAGTGTGGAGAGAGAAGTGCCTGGTTCTTCGGTGTGAACTGTGTCCAACACAAGAGAAAACCTCTACTCCGTCCTTATGCACAAACTGACGAATCTGCTCCTAACCATGTATCATTTGCAAAAGGCACTCAATCTGAGCACAGTCATGGGATTAAGAAGAAAAGAGACTTTTATTCTTATAAAACAGCCTTTCCCCTCATATTTGGGGGCTGCGTGGAAGGCTGTTGAGGGAGGAGCTTCACTACCTTGACCACTTGGCGAAACCATATACAGTAGACCCTCGCATAACAACATTGCTTGGTTCCCCAAGTAGTGTCGCTATGCAGAAAACATCGTTATTCAAATAACGACAAAAAACATCGTTATTCGAATAACGACGGTAAAAATACAATCATTATCCGAATAACGACGTCGTTATCTGAATGACGGCGGTAAAAATACCGTCGTTATCCGAATAACAACTTTTTGTCGGTATTCGAATAATCACGTGGGGAGTGTCGTAGCGTCGTTAATCGAAAATGACGCTTGTCGAACGCGTCGTTAGGCAGGGGTCCACTGTAATCTGTTTCAGGAAATGAGAGCACACACATGTGGAAATCTCTCTTGTTTGGAGGGGCGGACCCCACCCCCAGTCCAAATCCCTCCAAAGCTTCTTAAATGCTCTCCTAATGTTTTTTGTCTTCTGCTTTGCTAACCCTCCCTGAACACTCGGCAGCCCTTCCCATCCAGCCAGGAATTGTCAGATGTTGCCCTCCCTCACCTCAAGAAAATCTGTCAGCGGAAAGAATTAAGTCTGAAGATTGCTCTCCCTGCTTCCTCCTCCTCAAGCAAACAGATGCTGTCTGGTATTAAAGCCATGGAGGTTGTGGGATGCTGGCTGAATCCTCCAGCTCTTTAGTACCTCCCACTTTCAACCTTGGCTCTGGGGCAGACGCGGAGCAGAAAGTACCAAAGGAAAAGGCTGTTTTATTAAAATAAAAAAAGGAACACAGTGCCAGGATGGATGCCAAATTTGTCGACGCCAAGGACTATAAGGGAGAAATCCGAAATGAGATCTGTGTGCATGTGTGTGTACCTATGTTTACATATACACAGAGAAACATGCACATGTATTGTGACATGTAGTTTCGATAACGAGTAATTCCATTCTCCTCTGTATCGATTTCTCATTCACAGCAAAAATGTTAAGGTTACCCAGAAATTAAAACTCTTAAGTGAAACTATCATCTTGCACACACTTTCCTCTGAGGAAGCCTCACTGGATTGTCATGTACAAGGTAAAGGTTTCCCAGTCGTATCCGACTCGAGGGTTCAGCGCTCATCTCTGTTTCAAAGCTGAAGAGCCAGCACTGTCTGCTTCTGCAGGCGTTTCTGTGGTCATGTGGCAGCATGACTAGACACCGGAGCACACGGAACACTGTTAACACACACACACACACACACCAAAGTGGTCCCTATTGATCTACTTGCAATTTCTTGCTTTCGAACTGCTAGGTTGGCAGGAGCTAGGACAAAGACGGGAGCTCATTCCGTCCTGCAGTACTCGGGAATCGAACTGCTGACCTTCCGCCTCCCAGTCAGCGTCTTAGCCACTTGAGCCACTGCAGCCCCGATGTCATGTACAAGACTAGGCTGTTAATGTGCCTAACCATCATGCTGATTTTCATATTTAAACACAGTTTGAAAGTGGGAAGAAGCCACAGTGCAACCAATCAATCCGTCCCAGTCATTAAAAGTATGTGCAGAATTTGGTGGGGGAGAGGGGTGTGGACTATTCTCCCACAGACACAAGGATGTCCCAGAGAGTATCCTAACCCTAATATCTCCTAATTTCCTTGGGGCCTTCCTCTCCTTTATTAGAAAAGCATCCATGGATGTCCAGGCTAAGGCCCTTATTCACATCGTCTCACACCCAAGGCCATAGTCTCAAAGATTTGTCGGTCCCCATGATCTAGCCCCTTCCACCACCCTAGGTTCACATGCACCCGATGTTGATCCACAACAAAGCACACCTGGGCCCTCAAGATTCTTCTTCTTCGTATGCACGTCTAGGCCAGATGTGAAACTGCCAAAACGAAGGCAGCTTTTGTTGAGTTCATTCCACAGTTCCTTTCACCTGAGCTAATGTGAGAAAGATTAGCTGGCAACACAAAGTTGCCACTACCAGGGTACGCCAGATTGTGGTTCAAAAATGCCACAATCTTCAAGGATGCTCTTTCTGTGTACTCCAGATTGATTGGTTGGTTGATTTTATACCCTGCCCTTTTGATGCAAGCACCACTCAGGGCAACTTGCAATCTATAAAACATACAATAGCAATAGCAATTACATTTCAGTGCAGTGGCTCAAGTGGTTAAGACGCTGACTGGAAGGCGGCAGGTCAGTACTACAGGACGGAATGAACTCCTGTCTCTGTCCCAGCTCCTGCCAACCTAGCAGTTCGAAAGCAAGAAATTGCAAGTAGATAAATAGGGACCACTTTGGTGGGAAGGTAAAAGCGCTCCCGTGCGCTCCGGTGTCATCATGCCAGCCACATGACCACGGAAACGTCTGCAGAAGCAGACAGCGCTGGCTCTTCAGCTTTGGAACAGAGATGAGAGAGAACTAAACCCTAGAGTAGGATACAACTGGCTTTCGAGCAAGAGTGACTTTTACCTTTACCTTACCCTCCCCATGGTGCTTTATTACACTCTCTGGGCAGTTCACCAAGTAATTAGCATTTTTTGCCCCCAACATATCCGGTCATCCTATTCAACACATGTATTAAAAAATCATCATCATCTGGAAGTAACAAAAAAAACCACCCAAAGAGACAAAACCAGATAGCCTCAGACCATCTTAAGACCATAATGATATTCAGAGTAAACACTATCAGCAGCCGTGATGATGAAAAGACTGGCTTAAAGACAGTGGGATAGGGATCAACATGTACAAGGTGAAATCAGGGGGAGTGTGAGTTTGAGTGTGTGAGTTTGTGTGTGAGAGAGTGTGTGTGAGTGTAGGTGTGTTTCTGTGAGTGTGTGAGTGTGTGTTTCTGTGTGTTGAGTGTGTGTGTGTGTGAATGTGAGAGTGCGTGTGTGAGTGTGTGTGAGAGTGTGAGTATGTGTGTTTCTGTGAGTGTGTGTGTATGAGTGTGTATGAGAGTGTGTGTGTTTCTGTGTTGAGTGTGTGTGTGTGTGTGAATGTGAGAGTGCGTGTGTGTTTGTATGTGAGTGTGTGAGTCTGTGTTTCTGTGAGTGTTGAGTGTGTGTGTGTATGTGAATGTGAGAGTGCGTGTATGAGTGTGTGTGTGTATGTGTTTCTATGAGTGTGTGTGTATGCGTGTGTATGAGAGTGTGTGTGAGTTTCTGTGTTGAGTGTGTGTGTGTATGTGAATGTGAGAGTGCGTGTGTGAGTGTTTGTATGTGAGTGTGTGTGTTTCTGTGAGTGTGGAGTGTGTGTATGTGAATGTGAGAGTGCGTGTATGAGTGTGTGTGAGAGAGTGAGTGTGTGTGTGTGTCTGTGGGGGGTGGGGTGGGGGTCATGGAGCACGGGGGTCATGGAGGCGCCCCACACAGCACCGCCATCCAAGCCGAGCCCCCCACCCGGGGAGGCAGCGGCGGCGGCGGCGGGAGCAGCTTAGGGCGGCCTACCCCGACCGGGATGCATCCGCGAAAAGCAGACACAAAGCGGCGGCGGCGGGCGGCGGGCGGCGGGCGACGTCTTCCCCTCCTCCTCCTCCTCCTCCTCCCCGCTCTGGCTGATGCATTGCTCCCGGGGAAGGGGAAAAGCCCTGCCGCCGCAGTCTCCCTCCCGTCGTTCTCCCAATCGGCCCCGCCGGGCGGGAAGCTGCCGCTCAGACAGGCTCTCTCGCCGCTGCCCCTGTGCTCGGTGCCTGGCATTGCGCTGCCTCCGTTGCTTACCTGCTTTCCTCCCCCGCTAGCCAAGGCCAAGCCTGCTCTGCGCGCCAGCCAGGGCGCTTCGCTTCCTCGCGGCGGCGGCGGCGGCGGCGGCAATGGCTTTCCTCCCGAGTCTCCCTCCTCCTCCTCCTCCTCCTCCCCTTCTCCGCCCCACCGTAGTCCTCTCCGCTCCTTCCCCCTCCTGTAAGGAAATGGAGGGAGGGGGTGAAAGAAACGGAGAGCGCAAAGGCGCCGCCTGCCGCCCTCCGGCACCCATTGCACACGAGGCTTCCATGGCGAAGTAACGCGTGGGCCGGATCAGGTACACGATGCCAATTCATCCGGCCCCGCGAAGCCCTCGTTGCTCCCGGAAGCGGAAGTGAAACGCGCCCGTACGGGGGCGTTTCACTTCCGCTTCCGGGAGCAACGAGGGCTTCGCGGGGCCGGATGAATTGGTGCTGGACCGCATCCGGCCCACAGGCCCCTGAACCACGCGACTGGCTTTCGTGTTGAAGGAATGAAGAAGCAGACGGACGAAGCAGTGAAATTCAGCTCTTTATTAGTGGGGTTTGAACACAGTTTGGATGGGGCAAAGCTCGGACTTCTATACACTACAAACAGTAACAATACTACAACAAGCCCGTTGGCTAACAGAGTGCGCACATTTTTCGATCCGCTTATTTGCCTGAGAAAAGATACGTTCCGCTCCTGTCAGATTCTAATTTGCGCGCCGTATCGAAATCTCGCGAGACTACGCTGGCTGGCGAGATTTCGTAGCTGTCACACAGGGACGCTGTTTGGCAGCTAGGGAGAGCGCGGGAACATGGCGGTTTGAATCGCCTTGACAGTTAAGCACAGTTAGCATACATAACACTGGCCCATGGCCCCAAAAGTTTGGCCAACCCATGAACTAACGTGACAACCCTGAGGACTCTGGGCCGGGGGCGGCGAAGACAACCAGGGAGAGGTCTTAGCCTCTTCTGTCGTGGGGGTGTTCACAAGATGCCCATTCCTAGACCACGCTATCATAAAGCCTGTTATCTTTCAGCTGCTAAATAGCACATATTCTGGTTGAACATCAAGCGGTGCCTGTCACGCTGGGGTAGCGTCAGTCATCATGCTGAAATGGTGGACACCACAAGGGTCCCCTCTTTGGTGTCTTCTAGGCAAGGAATGATCCATAATGAAAGGCACATGGTTTAGGCTGATGGACTTCATTTCGGCAAGGCTCCCGCTGAAGATGGCAGATTCTATTATGGAATCAAACCCTGTAATTGCTTTTGTGGTGCCACAAATATTTCGAAAAGGCCAGGGGATGGGTGAAGGAATGTGAAAAGTCTATATAAAGATGGAAAAATCTGGACAAATTGGTCCCACTGGAGTTACATATGATTATGGTTATGGCAGTAAAAATTTTTTTTAGGAAAAACTGCAATTGCAAAGGAGTTTTTGTATTTTGTACACCAGTAGTGTACAATATTGTACCTATAGCAGCAATGATTTGATGCGGCCAAAGATTAACATGCAAATATACAAATCATCTAAAACACAAAATAGTTCGTTCACATTTGTGCGAAACATTTAAAAATGGAAGTAGTAAGCAATGCTGGTTAAAAACACCTTCACAGGTTCCCGCGATTAGCTAAAACTAGTCATCAATTTATTAAAACCTTCCTTTTGTGAATTTTAAGAGCACCTGCAGGAAATGTACACATACAGTACTTGTGTTATGTCCTGGCAATAATAAAAGAGTATGTCTCTGAGCTTCCAGGGAGTAATTTTAGATAAGGTTCTATAAAACTTCTCCATATCTCAAGATAAAAATGGCAACTCAGAAGGACATGTTACTATTTCTCCTCCTCCACCTGAGTTACAGAGACATTTGCGCCGAAAATACAGGATATTTTTCAACTTCCCTTCTTGTAGTCGCAGTGGTTGCCAAAGTGGGCCCTACGCCCCACAGGGGACTTCAATTCCCAGAAGCCTAAGTCAGTATATTGGCTGATCAGTACTTTGAGGAATTGACTTAGGCTTCTGGGAAAGGGAGTCCAAGAACCAAAGTTTGGGAAACACTGTCAGGTAGATCATCTAGGTGGGCCAAGACAAAGGCTCTATGATGTTTTTGAAATAAAAGTGAATAGAGGTAGTTAGCTGGTTTGAAAGTTCGTAGCACTTTGTCAAGTAAAATGCTATTTGAAGATGCGACCAAATCATGGTGCCTCTTAATCTTCATAAAAATTGTTTTACAACCTGATTTTCTGTGTCATAGCCCACATGGATTTGGCCAGTGATGGCGAACCTTTTAGTGACCGAGTGCCCAAACTGCAACCCAAAACTTACTTATTTATCACAAAAGTGCCAACACAGCAACATGGGAGAAAGGAAACGCTCCCATTTGGCTGCTGGGCAGAAGGGTGGGGCAAACTCTGTGCTAGGGGGAGGGAGGAAGTGCTCCCATTGGGCTCCTGGGTAGAGGGGTGGGGGTGAACTCTGTGCTGGGGTGACTGCATGGGTAGAGGGTTCCAAGTGCCAATTCTGGCACACGTGCCATAGGTTCGCTCCACAATGCTCCAAAAATACATGTGATCTGAGTTTGGCCACCAGTTTTCTTCCAAGTTGACGGGTGAATATCTTGTAGTATTAAAGAGGACAGGGCTCTTGGAGAGAAAGTTAGCTTCAACCAGTAGCTATATATGGAGAGCCAAAGCCTTGTTCCAAATTTCAGGAATTCCACCTCCAGCCACAAAGTTGTGTTGGAAACCCAATGAGGTACCTGAAGGATAGCTCTCAGATATCTTGTCTATACCACTGACAAAGGCATAAAAGAGGAGTAAAGTCCCAGTTGTGCACTGTAAAGGATCTGGTTAATTCACTTAGCCAGGGCTGCGGTGGCTCAGAGGTTAAGAAGCTCGTCTTGTTAGCTGAAAGGCTGGCAAGTGAGCATTTCGAGACCCGGGTATTGCATGAAGGATTGAGCGACTGTCTCTGCCCCAGCTCTTAGGGACATGAAAGGAGCCTCATTTGGGTGTTCCCTGAGCAGTTTCTTCCACAAAAAATTCTTTCAACCCAGAATAATTTCTGGCACATTATTGATTTAGCCAGAAATCCTTTAAAAGACACTGGAATAGAATGCTCCCACCTCCTGGCTCCAGGAAAAAAGAAATACAGTATCAGGACTGCAGAGGCAGATCTCTGAGCTACTAGGGCAACATATTCTGTGTGTGCCCTAGAGGGTGCTGCTTGCTTGGAAGACAACTTCCTGGTACATAAACCCCTTTATTTGCTTGATTTTGCATCCATTTATAGCCCCTTTATTTGGTCCTTTTGCAAACACTATGATCTTGGTTCTCTCATCGTTTATTTGAAGACTTTCTTGGCTATAATTTCTAAGAGCACTCTACTTATTGGCAATGAATAAGTGTATAGTTGGACGATGCCACCCTTGGATACTATCAATTATTGTGTGTATATTTATGGTTTAACTATCGCAATTTCCCATTTAAATGCATTGGAAATCAATTTCTTGTATTTCCTTTTGTTATGCAATTTTTATACTAACCGAGATGTTTGTTAATTGAGGTTTCACTGTACTATTAAGAATTATATTATTTTGTTAAAAGCATATTCAAATCTATTTGTCAATCTAATGGGGATACAATGGTGCAAGCACACATACAAAGAAGCCTAGTGAGGTATTTTGTGTCTAGGACATGAAGCTGCCAAAATAAAGCCACCTTTTGGTGAATTCACTCCAGTTCCTTTCACCTTAGTGTGAGAAAGATTAGCTGACACAACAAGGTTGGCAGTGCCCAGGGTATGCCCGATTGTGGTTCAAAAATACTACAATCTGCTCATAGCTGTCAAGTGTCCCGTATTGGCCAGGAACCTCCCGTATTTTACCCTTTCCCGGCATCCTCCCGTATTAGGAAGACTGCAATGCCCTAATGCCGCCACTGGAGGGCTGCACAGGATAAGCATAGCTGTCAAGTTTCCCGTTTTGTCTGGGAAATTTCCCTTATTTTCAAATCCAAAACTTGACAGGTATCAATCTGCCTAGTGAGGTGGGGGAAGGAGACATGCTGGTGTGCTTTCTAATTACTCACTTCTGAGTAATTAGGGGGGGAGAGAGACTGTGAACAATATTTTCAGGGAGAGTCTTGAACTGGGTTTAACAACCCAATACCACCAGCAGATTCTCTTGTATAAACATTTCCATGCTCTTCAACATGACAAAAGAAGCTGGGGGCCTCTTGTAACCTTTTGTTCCAAACTGCATGAAGAGATTTGCATCTGTTCTTACAGGATCAATCTTTAGGCCTCATGTAGACAACAGAGGGGTGAAAGAATCAACCTGTCAGATCCTGTGAGTGTTAGGCCCCAATAGATATAGATAGATAGATAGATAGATTAGATAGATAGATCTTTATTGTCATTGTCCAGTACAGAACGAGATTGGGGGGGGGAACACTTAACAACCCAACAAAACCTAAACAAAATACAAATATACAAAATTATCAACATACTCCCACCCCACATTTACACATTTAACCCCTAAAAGCTCTAAAACTCTATACAGAAGCTCCCTCATAGACTGCATTTCACTGCATTCAAAGCCAGAACCGCTTTTGGGTAGAAACTATTTCTCAAGCAGCTGGTCCTGGTCTTTATGACCCTATATCTTCTTCTAGAAGGCAGAAGCTGAAAGAGATCATTTCCGGGGTGCGTACTATCTTGCGCAATCTCTACAGCTTTCTTATAACACCTGGTGGCATAGATTTGATCTAGAGTGGGAAGAGTACGCCCGATTATCCCCTCTGCAGTCTTTATGACCCTGGACAGCATTGTTCTTTGCCTAGGTGTACAACTCCCAAACCATACACACAGACCATAGGTCAACACACTCTATATGGTACAGTGGTAGAATGTCAACAGCAGGTCCTTTGAAAGGTTGTTCTTCCTGAGGATTCTCAAGAAGTAGAACCTCTGCTGTGCTCTCTTCATCAGATCTTTGGTGTTTGCTCCCCATGTTAGATCATCCCTCAGCTCCATTCCCAGAAATCAAAACACCGAGTCCTGTTCCACACAATTCCCTTCAATAATAAGTGGCTGGATGTTCAAGTTGCATTTTCTAAAGTCCATAATGATCTCTTTTGTCTTTTTTACATTGAGGAATAAATTGTTTTCCCTACACCACTCCGTCAGCAACTCAACCTCCTTCCTGTAAGCAGACTCCCTCCCCAGCAGTAATCAGACCCACCACCGTTGTGTCGTCTGCAAACTTGATGTTATTATTAGGGGGACCTGGGAACACAATCATATGTGTAAAGCGTGTACAGAAGCGGGCTCAGCACACACCCCTGCGGCGTCCCCATGCTTATACTGAGATCCGCAGAGACATGAGAGCCCATCCTGACCCGTTGGGAACAATCTGATAGAAAATCTAGTATCCACCTGCATAAGCATGGCGGAAGCCCCAGATCTAATAATTTGGGCACCAGTCTATGCAGAAGAATTGTATTAAAAGCAGAACTAAAATCTACAAATAACAGTCTCACATAAGTTCCTTGTTTCTCCAAATGGGTCAGAACAGCATGTAGGGCCGTAGCCACAGCATCCTCTGTGGATCTCTTTCTCTTATATGCAAATTGACAAGGGTCAAGTCCAACTGGTAAACAAGCCATAATACAGTTCCGCACCAACTTTTCAAAGCATTTCATTATGACAGGTGTAAGCGCCACAGGGAGGAAGTCATTCAGACTATGTTAGGCTTTTTAGGCAGAGGTATAATAGTAGAGAATTTCAGACAAGGTGGGACAGTGGCTTGGGCTAAAGACCGATTAAAAATCTTCATAAAAGTTTCTGCCAGCTGTTCTGAGCAGTCTCTCAGTGCCCTACCAGCCACTCCATCAGGACCCATAGACTTGCTCGCATTTATCCCTTCTAATATTCGCCTCACTCCTCTTTCTTCCACCCTGGCAACATTCCCTAAGCGGAGTAATGACGATGACTCTGGCAACACTGCTGGATCCACTGCTGGTGTCACCTCAAATCGGGCGAAGAAGGTATTCAGCTCCTTCACCAGAGAAACACTGTTCTCTACAGGTGATGAATTACTTAGTTTGTAGTCAGTAAGGTGCTGGATCCCCTGCCACACTTGCCTGGTGTCGTGACTACTCAGGTGGTCTTCAATTTTTCCTCTATACACAGCTTTTGCCTTCCTTATACCCCTCTTCAGGTTCGCCCTTTCTATACTATACAATACCTGGTCTCCAGTTCTAAAAGCAAAGTTTCTGGCCTTCAACAGTCTCTGAACTTCACTCGTCATCCAGGGCTTCCTGTTTGGATACATCTTTACATGCTTTTCCCTGGTGACGTTGGCGGTGCAGAATCTAATATAATCCAGGACCGTTGATGTGTAGGTCTCCAGATCTTGATGGTCAAACACATTCCAATCAGTCTCCTGGAAACAGTCCTGCAGCTGTTGAGAGGCTCCATCAGGCCACACAGTAACAGTCCGTGTTTGTATTGGGGCTTGTTTCCTAAGGGGTGTGTATGCTGTTGTCAAAAGCAGGGACACATGATCTGACCTGCCAAGGTGTGCCAAGGTCTTAACCTCATATGCCCGTTTAATGTTTGTATACACCTTGTCAAGAGTATTCTCCCCCCTAGTTGCACATTTAATGTGCTGATGAAATTTTGGGAATACTGCCTTCAAGTCTGTATGATTGAAGTCTCCTGCGATGATCAGCATGGCCTCTGGGTATTTGCTCAGTTTAGTATTGATGTTTCCATACAAAATATCCATGGCCATGCGTGCATTTGCAGTTGGTGCCACATACACCACCATTAATACTACTGCTGTAAATTCCCGGGGGAGATAAAAAGGTCTACATTTAATCATTAAAAACTCTACCTTCGGGAAACAGTGACTATCCAACCTGACCGTCCTTGCACCAGTTGTTATTTACGAAGATACACACTCCCCCACCTTGTTTCTTGCCAGAATCCTTTGTCCTGTCCAACCGGTGTGTAGTATAGCCTTGCAATTCAATAGCTATGTTGGGAATGAAAGAGTTAAGCCATGTCTCTGTGAGTAGCAATGCACAGCAATCCCAAAAGTCTCCCTCAGCTCCAACATGCAGCCTCCACTCGTCAGGTTTGTTCACCAAAGACCTCACATTGGAATAGAAAATACTTGGGAGAGGTAATTTATAGCGTTGTTTTCTTATCTTTGCCCTCGTGTTCACATGGCCATTACCTCTACAGTACAGTAATATTTGGTTGTTGTTGGTTTTTTTTACAAACACAGCAAGAATAGCCATGGAGACACATGATGTTTTGCAGAACTCAGAAGGTGAGAAACACATTGTCCCCTAGACACTGTTGTATTAAATCACTCATCAGCATTGTGACAGGATGATGAGAATTATGGTCCACCAACAACTGGAGAAGCAGACATTCATTACCCCTCCCCCCCCCTTATCAATGAAGGTTCAAATGCATGTTGGAAAGCTAAGGCTTCCATTTTCAAAACTTTCTAAAAGAAAATATATTTTTAACAGCCTTTATAATTATTAACATTTATTTCTAGTCTCATATTTGTACTCAAAATGTAAATATGCTCATATACACCCACTTTACAAAAACATCTAGTCTAATACTTTAAAAGAGAAGGAACAATTATTATTTTAAACTTTTCACTTACAGTACAGTTATCTTAAAATACACAAAGAGGGAAGGAGATACAAAAATTTGCATACTGATTCTATACAGGTTTGCTCAGATGTAAGTTCCAGAGAGTTCACTGGGACATACTCCTAAGTAGGTGGTGCATGTATATATGCTGCTCCTTGCTTCAAAATGGAAAATAAAATACTATTTCAATAACAATTGTGTGCCATCAAGCCAATTCTGACTTTTGATTATCCTTTCCAGAGTTTTCCAGGTAGAATGTACCAAGTGGTTTACCATTCTGGCGGCATCCTGGGGCTGCACAGCTTACCCAAGAGCCATACAGGCAGGCTGGCTCTTCTCCCAAAAGGCACAAAGGGGAATAAAAATCACAACCTCTACCTTCACAGCCAGGTACAGTACTGACACACCGCTGAGCTATCCAGCCAGCTCAAAATACTGTTTTACCACACACCAAATAATACAAAGAAACAGAAACTTAAGTTAACAAACTTAAGGGATCTTTGTAGTATGTTACAATGGAACTCATAAGCTAGTCAGTAGTATTATTTCCGAACCAGCGAATGAGCAGGTTTGGTCACCATTCAAGTGTCATGTCTGCTTTGCTCCAGATATATTTTCCACCTCGCTTGAAGAACATATTTTCATCAAATCCACTGAATTGTATAGCGTCTTCTACACCCACGTCCAAGATTGATCGTGAAGGCTCTTTTCGGCCATTTTCGCAGTTCAGAAAACGCATCTGGAAAATAACGACGAAGAAAATAAATTGCATTGCTGTTTTCCAAACCATCCATCGGTACCAATGTTATTGTCTGTATGTATGTCTACACTTTTTTGAACTCTGAGATTTAGTCTGAAAGCATTTTTTTCCAAACGTACACACACATACCTTCTTGCCAAAACTATATGGTTTCAAACAATATCACTATATGTAATGTGATTATTTTGCATTATTTTGCATTTGTTGTTGTCTACAAGAGTATTGTTATGAGTGACTGTAAAAACATATCCATAACAATCTTATACAGTAAAACCTTGCAGAGTGCCTCACTTAGAGACTAACTCACTTAAAGAGCAGGATTTTCTCTGAATGGTCATCCTCACTTAACAACTAAAAACCAAAAACCCACTTAACAACTAAAAACAACCAAAACCTTGCTTAACTAAATCAGGGTTCGTAACACCCCCACCAGAAGCATACCCATCAAGCGCCGCTCCAGAAAATACGGGAACTGCTCCGCCCTGGGTGCACATGCACAGGAAAAACTCCATTACGCATGCACAGAACCCCTTTGTGCATGTGCAGAACACATTTGCACATGTGCAGATGGGTTCTGCGAGCACGCAGTAACCCCTTTCCCTGCCATTCTAAATATGGGACGGTGCCGGGAAAGGGGAAGAACGCGCGCCAAAATATGGGATTTCCTGGCCAATCCGGGATACTTGACAGGTATGGCCAGAAGTCACAATCGGTCACTTACAATGGCAGCAACGGTGCTTTTACTAAGTGTTTCGCTTAAAGAGCAACTCACTTAAAGAGCAATCCTGTGGAACACATTATGCTCTTTAAACAAGGTACCACTGTATTACTTTTGTTTGCTGTTCAGTCGCACAGTCGATTCCGACCCTTTGCACCATTGTCCTCCAGGCACCCCTATCCTCCACCATCTTCTTCAGCCCGCCCAGCTCTGTGCCCATTGTGTCTACAATACCATCTAGCCATCTCATTTTTGGCCGCCCCCTTCTTCTTTTGCCCTCTACCTTTCCCAGCATCAAGGCTTTCTCAAGTGAATCCTCCCTTCTCATTTGATGTCCAAAGTACTTCACCTTCAATATTTGACCTTCCAATGAGCAGTTAAGGTTGATTTCTTCTAAGATTGACCTATTTGTTCTCTTTGCTGTCCAGGGGACTCTCAAAACTCTCCTCCAACACCACATCTCAAAGGCATCTATTCTTCTGCACTCAGCTTTCCTAATGTTTACCATATGTGTACATATGTGATAAAGAAGATATTATTCTCAGGAAACATTTCATGCTGTGCAATTTTTGAGCCATGCCCAAATCCCAGCAAGACCATCCCAGTACCCACAGGGTTTCCTGGCTGTCATATTTTCATCTCACACAACCCAAGTTCATCTGGAAAGGTTTTCTTGTGTGGTAGGCTTTCAATGTGTTAATGCCAATCCATTAGCAAGCAACAAAAATGCACACCCCAAATTCAATGCACCCGACCATTTTTTTAAAAAAAAGAATATCTGAAATATCTTTCAAAAAGCTGGCATGAAAAATGGCTGATTTTCAAAAGATATTAGGAATGGAGCAAACCTACACTATGAAGGGTTAGATGGGATACATTCAGTGAACTGCTGATCTTCTAAGGTAAAAAACAACAATAAATGTGGGGCCTTTTTTTTTTTTGCAAGACAATCCAAAAGGCCACAAGATTATTCTCCAAAAATATAATGTAGGAGGAAATATTGTGGGTGTGGGTGTGTGGGGGATTTCCCACCTCACCCCAAAATGTCCAAAATTCACATTCAATGGAAGAAGAGAATATTTAACAAAAGTGGAATACAGTGGTACCCCGTATAACGAATGCTTCGTATAAACGAAGCGTTTTGGCACTATTGGCAATACCCCGTATAATGGGGGAAAAATTCGTTATGCAGGGTTTACTCCATATACCAAATATTTTTTTCGTTATGCGGGGTTTCACCAATATGATTCGTATAACGAAAAGCTCAGTGCAATGGAGCTTTCTCATTATACGGGGTACTACTGTATTTACTATTCAGATTCTACTGTCACATACAGTACAGTATATTGAAAATACAAAAAAAAGTATTTCCAGAGATATTAATGACATCACAAAAGCCCTTCTGGAATGCATTTATCTATGCAAAATAAAAACAAATTTAATAATACCTCCTCAATTTCATGAGTTATGCCCTATCTTGGGATCTTATACAAGGCATACATTTCCCTCTTATTTGCTTTAATTCATAAAATAACAATTATATTCAGTTGATTCCAACGGATGGTGACACTTTCCAGAATTTTTCAACTATCGAGTACTCAGCAGTGGTTTACTATTCTGCAGTGTTCTGCAGTGGCTCAAGTGGCTAAGACACTGTCTGGGAGGCAGAAAGTCAGCAGTTCGATTCCCGAGAACTGCAGGACGGAATGAGCTTCCCGTCTTTGTCCCAGCTCCTGCCAACCTAGTAGTTCGAAAGAAATTGCAAGTAGATAAATAGGGACCACTTTGGTGGGAAGGTAAAAGCGCTCCCGTGTCTAGTCATGCCTGCCACAAGACCACAGAAATGTCTGCAGAGCAGACAGCGCTGGCTCTTTGGCTTTAAGAGATGAGCACTGAATCCTAGAGTCAGACACAACTGGTTTTTGAGCAAGGGTGACCTTTACCTTTACTAGTGTTCTGGGGACATGTAGCATGCCCACAATAGGCTGGCTCCCTTCCTACAAAGCAGTGAGAAATTGAACTCTTACCTACCTCCTGGCTTCACTGCCAAGCGTTCCATTTCAACTGTGCTATCCAGCCAGACTAACTAACTTTGCTTTTCTACTAGTGACTTTAATTGCAGTTTGTGAGCTGGGCAGTAAGATGCTTTGAACTCAAGTGGGACTTACTTCTGAGGAAATATGTACAGTACAAGGATTTCATTATACGAAAGTTTTATTTTATGGAGGTAGGCATCTGGATCCTCATAATGGCCAAAATCATCTTCTGTGTTTAATGCGGCCATAATGCTAATGTGACTAAGGCTCTGAACTCGCTGACTGGAAGGTCAGAGTTCGATTCCTGGGTAATGCATGACGGAGTAAGCTCCCGCTTCTGTCCCAGCTCCTGCCAATCTAGCAGTTCGAAAGCAAGACATTGCAAGTAGATAAATAGGGACCAATTCAGTGGGAAGGTAAATAGCATTCTGTGCACTCAAGTGTTGAGGCATGTCTGCCACATATCCATGGAAACATCTGCAGATGCAGACAGTGCTGGCTCTTTGGCTATAAACAGAGATGAGCACTGAACCCTAGAGTCGGATATGACTTGCTTTCAAGCAAGGACAACCTTTACTTTTACCTAATGCTAATGGTGTAACATTTGGAAGCAAATTGCCAACCTAGGCATTATGTGTTGTGTACTGAGTGTGAGACTCAGCACACAACAGATAATGTCTGCAGACTTCATGGCTTGAGATAATTCACTTTCAAAAATTCTGCCAAGGAACCCTGATGGCACAGTGATTAAACTGCTGTACTGCAACCAAAAGGAAGTGAGTTCAATCCTGACCAGGTTTCAATGTTGACTCAGCCTTCCATCCTTCCAAGGTTGGTATAATGAGTACCCAGCATGTTGGGGGGCAAAATGCTAATTAGCTTGTGAACCACCCAGAGAGTGCACTAAGCACTATGGGACAGTATAGAAGTGGTTTTGCATTGCATGGGCACAGCTATTTTCTTAACATGGGCACCAGGACCCCCTCCACCTGCCGGCACTCCTGTGCCCTGCCCCTCTCCAGGCTTGAAAAGGCAATTATGGTGGCAGGACCTCGCCACCACCCTTGGGTGGAGAGGCCGTTATAGTATTATATTGCATTGTTGTATATTATTGTACAATATTATTAATATTATTATCAATATCAATATTATTATACAATAATAATATTGTTGTATTATTATAATAGGAGACTGCAGTGACTCAAGTGGCTAAGATGCTAACTGGGAGGCGGAAGGTCAGCAGTTTGATTCTTGAGTACTGCAGGATGGAATGAGCTCCTGTCTTTGTCCCAGATCCTGTCAACCTAGCAGTTCGAAAGCAAGAAATTGCAAGTAGATAAATAGGGACTTCAGTGGGAAGGTAAACAGCATTCTGTGCACTCCTGTGTCTAGTCATGCGTGCCACATGACCACAGAAATGTCTGCAGAAGCAGACAACGCTGGCTCTTTGGCTTTGAAACCGAGATGAGCACTGAACCCTAGAGTCGGATATGACTGGCTTTTGAGCAAGGGAAACCTTTACCTTTACCTATATTATTATATGCTGTTTTTGTAGATTGAATTTTGTATATTGTATTACTGTGTACTTACTGTGTATATTGTTTAATTATCATGTTTGCTGCCCTGATTGGGTGGCATACAAGTGCGAAAATTAAATTAAAATTAAATTACTAACAATTTTAACGCTTACTCAGAAATTGGTCCATTTATCCCAGTGAGACTCAATTCCAAAACAGGGCATATAATTTTTCTAACACAAAAGAAACAAAACAACTCCCAGCATCACAGGTGGAAAAGCATTCCCAAGATATGACTGTGAACTATATCAAATAATAAAAGGAAAAGACTTACATATTCATCAAGGAGTAAGTATGAATCTCTCATCTGTTAAAAAAGGGAGAGAGAGAAAAATTATTATTTAATAACAGCAAGACTATTTGGAGTATTTGGTTATGTGCTCTCCTGCACACATTGTAAAGAACTGCAATTTCAGGCAGATGCACCTTAACATTCCACTAAACTTGTAGTTCAGCCCTTAACAGATGCAAGTTCCAGAAAGAATAGTCTTGTTGGGGCAAACTAGGTGTTTAAATATGGAATTTCATCTATCACATAAAAAGAAAGGGTTGTGAGGGGAAAGTCTGATTTTAGAAGCTAAATTAGAACTTCCCTGGTCCAAGTTTTAACAAATATGCTCAAGACTGGTGCTTGGAATTTTTTTTTAAAAACAACAGCTCCTCAAGTCTCCAGCAAGCATGTAGTCCAAAAAATTGATTTTTCAAAGCTCTGACCACCTTTATTTCGTGTTCTTCTTATTGTTGTCAAATTATAGACTCTTGAGAAAGTCTTCCGAAATGTCCGCTTACCGGAGGGGCATCGAAACCGTTTAAGAAACTACTTGAGAACATTCCACCCCTTGGAGACCTGTAATTGGCCTTGATTTGATTCTTCTCCAGCGAGTGTATTGCAGAAGGTTACCCGCAGTATAATATGCCAACGCAGATCCCACATTTTTCATGAATTAACTATCCCAGAGCTATGGACTGAACTATATACTGGATGTTGCAAGTACTGCTCCCACGTACTTAGGGATCATTATTGGAGATATCTTAGTCCTACACTGCAGACTCAATGGGGGGGGGGGGGTGTTGCACTTTTACATGTGTATATACAGTCATTTGTATCTGTTGCTTATATATGGATTTGTAATTCGTTTGTACTACTTGACCAGTAGTTTAGCTTAGTGGCTTGATAACACTAGTTATAAGCACACACACAATAATATTAAACAAACTTTGCTACTGTCTCTTGTAGATCTGGGTGTGTTCCCTCACCTATTTTGTCTCTACACCCCAGCCGCTATACCACGTTTATCCTTCTCCGGGCAGGTGGGGCTCAGGAAGGGAAGTGGGAGCAATTTCCACCACCCGAAGGCTGCAGCTGGGGCTGGTCCTCCTCTTCCTCCGGCGGTGACAGGGCACGGAGGTAAGCGGGCGGGAGCGCTCCTACCGCCTTTATCCTTCTCCGGCCAGGTTGGGCCTGGGAAGGGAGGCGGGAGC
Organism: Bradypodion pumilum; assembly: GCA_035047305.1. Classification (NCBI taxonomy): domain Eukaryota; kingdom Metazoa; phylum Chordata; class Lepidosauria; order Squamata; family Chamaeleonidae; genus Bradypodion; species Bradypodion pumilum. Next base: position 198,983,707 of record JAWDJD010000001.1, read on the forward strand.
GACTTCCACCACCCAAATGGCTGCAGCTGGGGCCGGTCCTCCTCTTCCTCTAGCAGTGACGGGGACCGGAGGTGTATAGGATGCAATCCTATACACCAGTAGTAGTCCCCAACCTTCTGGGAATGCCTAAAGGCGGCCCCATCTTAAATCAAAATGTAACCAAACAATGAACCTACCCATTTAGATCAAAAGTAAACATTCAGGTCAGTGAAAATACATTAATGTTAGGAGTACTTGAACTCTGCTCTCTAGGAAAGCACCCACAATGGTCAATATGCTAGTATGGAAGATGAAACCAAGCGAGGACTGACAGAAGAAATGGCGGAGACTAGAAGAAATCATTTTGCTGTTGTGATTCTGATAAGGGACAAGAAAAACAGCAGGAGATGATGCCACTTGAGGCAGGAAGAATTGCATGGGTCTGAGGGAAAATGCCTTGAGGACGATAGCAGTAAACAAGCAGGTTGGAGGGGCCCACAAAAAGAGCATATGGGCTGAATGCAGTCCATGGGCTACAGCTTGGGGACCCCAGGTACACACTGATTGATGCAGACCATAAATCACGTATGGTTCACTCTTACTGGTTTTTAGCGTTTTGGGCCCCTCTTAGACCTTCATGACTCACTGCAGAACAGACTGTCACAAATGCTGTTGCAATAGTATCATGGCATGAAATTTTGCACTGATGAGATCTAACAGTCCGACCATATATATCCAATGGCTACATAAGCACACTTTAGCAACTTGCAAACATTCTAACAAATGTGTTTTCACTCATATAAAGACTTCCAACAACCAGAGGAAATGAGAAACTGGACAATAGGATTTTTGAGTTGACGTTCACAAGCAAACTTTCAGAATACGAAACCGATCAATCAAAAGTTGGTTTTTCTAGTTTCCAAATGTTTTGCTTCCAAAAAGTAAGAACAGCCAATATAGAAACTTTACTTCTTGATTAGATTCAGGCACTAAACAAGAGACATCTTTATGACGTTGCAGGAATCGCTCGAATTCTTCATCACTGATAAGAAATCTCTCTGCTTCTCTCAAAGCATCTTCCCCTGTATTTTCTCCTTCAATGAGCAGGCACTGAAATACCTAGGAAACATAGGAGTGGGATGATTAAAAGAAGGTGCTAGCTGGTCACAACTATTATGACAAACAATAATCTAATGGAGAGAATTTGCTTTCTTTATTTAGAAATCCAATGTCAAAAGTAACCACATTCTAGTCCAGAGGTTCTAAACCTTTAAAAGCCGGGGCCTGGATCACGCCCAGGGATGCACTGCAAATTTTTTTACTACCTACTCTGTGGGCTGGCCAAATCTGTAGGCGGGGCCAAACATCCTGCATTATGGACTATGGAGGTGGGCGTGGCCAACCAAGTGGGCATGGACTGGGGGAATTTCCACTACCAGTTCCCAGGATCCGGTGGGAACTGGGAGCAGAACACCACTGATCACGCCCCTCAGACTGTTAGCCGGCTGGACTGCTGTCCCCCGCCACTGCCTTTGGCAGTGGTGGGACCACTCTGAGCCCACCACACCCCAAAAAGCCCCCCCTCCACACAGCTCCCCTGCTTACTGGCCTGGAGGAGCTGCATGGCGTGGGTGAAGGAAACTCCCCCACAGCTGCCAGGAATGCATCTGCAGCCACTGGAAATGCATCAGCGGGTGCTGGAAACCCCCTACAGCTGCTGGGAATGCTTCCGCAGACACATTCCCGGCAGCTGCAGGTTTTCTGGTGGCTGCTGACGTGTTTCCAGTGGCCACAGAGGCATTTCTGGCAGTTGTGGAGGTGTCCGTGGCCACCAGGAACGCCTCTGTGGCTGCTGGGAATTCCTCCATGGCTGCTGGAAACACGGCCACTTTCGGTGGCAGAAGCAATGGCTAGAGGGGGTGGGCCGGTTGATTAGGCACCATGGGCCTGATCTGGCCCAAGGCTGCAGGTTGAGAATCCCTGTTCTAGTCATTAGATACTTGTGTAAAGCTGTCAGCTACATCAGAATGGAACCACTGGGGTTTGTTTCATTGTTGTTTCCATAGCATCAAGTGATTCAGTATTCTACTATAGCAGCTGCAGAATCATTGGCTTGTTTGAAGGACCAATAAAGAAAGTCATATGAGCCTTAAAGGTAAAGGCAAATGTCTCCCTTGTTCGAAAACCAGTCATATCTGACTCTAGGGTTCAGTGCTCATCTTCGTTTACAGCCGAAGAGCCAGCGTTGTCACACATGGACATGTGTGTGATCCTTACACAACACAAATTCAAGAGCAAGGTGATACCTTTATTGGATCATTTAAAAAAATCAAACATTATGCAAACTTTCATGATTCAAGACTACTACTTCTTCAAGCATACACCAATCTGCCATGAACTTTTCACTCTTGTCAGTAATTTTCCTGCACTATCCACAAGAAATTGGTGCATGCCTGAAGAAGTGATTTTAAATAATGAAAGCTTTAATGTTAGATTTTTTTTACTGTTCCAATAAAAACATCACTTTTCTCCTGAATCTGTATTTTTTTAAAGGTGTTGCACTTGATAAGCTATTTAAATACAAATATTGCAAGATCTTGCAATAGCTTAAAGTCTAAACAGATTTACTTTGGCAAATGGCTCATCCTGTATTAAATGTTTTATATGGTATTTTTGAAGATATCAGAGTATTCCTTTGTTGTTTCTGCAGCAACACATCAAAACAAACCATATCTTACATTGTAGTAAAATCAGCTGGGAATCTTATACCACATATTGAAAACAAGGTAATTAATGTGTTAAGGCTTTCAAGTGTGTCAGTACCATTGGTTGTTTCTAAATGTAGCCCTCTAGCAATTTATCATTCATGTACTGTCCTTTCCCATTTAAATGAAACTTCGCTGATCCTCACTAATCCCATGTGAAAAAAGAAAGAAATTGTAAAAACACAACAAAGGCAGATAAGTAGTTGTGTCTTGGAAATCATCTCTGAATTGCAAACAAAAGCTTCCTTTGCATGCCTAAACACACATAACAGAGCAGAGTTGTCAGTTAAGAACAGAAAAAAATATATATTTCTTTTAATGTGGGGATTTGCCCTTTACAACCCTCAAACAGAAAACAATATCAGGTGCATCAAACCCATATTTTGGGGGAGGAAGGGGAAAACCATGTTTGACCTGGTAGATCATGAATTCTCAACCTTTTTAGGCCGGCGGCCAGGTCACACTCCCTCAGACAGCTTTGGAGGCTGGGCCGCCATATTGCCCTTCCTCCGCCGCATGGCACTTTCTTGTGTGGTGGAGGCAGTGGGGGCCACAGAAAATGGCGCTATAGGCCACATCGGCATATGGGCTGCAGGTTGAGAATCCCTGTGGTAGATGAAAGCCTGGCAGGCCAACAGGCCCCATGGGCTGTTTTACCTTTCTTGAGCCCCATGTAATCTCACTCTACCTCTTCTGCAATGGTTTTTAAGGCAGCCACCTGATTTAAAGGCAGGTTAACCTGAGTGATAAATCAGTTATTCAATTGAATCTGTATCCGAAAGCATATAACATATTTGCATGATGGCATGCTCCACCTTCCTGTTGAGAGAAATGGCAAGATACCTCTTAGACAGCCTGCAAGAACCCTCTGGGAGTTTATGTAAAGTTAACTGATGAGACACCAGGGCATGGCTTGGTCATAGGCTTAGTCAGGTGTTTGACTGCACAATAATGATGTGCCCCTGCACACCATCAATTATTTACAATTATCTGCAGCAAGTTACGCAAATAAGAACTGTTTAAGACCATTAAACAAAGAAAGATCCAATATCTTGGGCATATAATGAGAAACAACATGAAGTATAGGATACTCCAACTCCTTATGGAAGGGAAGAGAGGCCCTGGACATAGATGGACTTTGTGGATGAAGAACCAGAGACAGGTGTGGAATGTCCTCAGAAGAACTGTTTTGAGGAGTTAAGAACAGAAAGACTATCGTCATGATCTGAACTTGACTCCAATACTGGTGCCAAAACACTGTGTCCAAGGCCAGCAGGTTAACATATATACCATATAGGAGGCCATACAGCACACCCTGCTATATCCTCTGAAACCACTGCCACTCCTCACTATAAACATAAATTGCTATCTGAGGGAGCTGCTTCTCTCCACCTCATGGCAGGGATGCATTTGCTGTGCTGGCTGACTATTGACACTGTTGATGGACACGCTTGAGTTAAACATAACATTCCCTTCAATAAGTTTATTTGAATAACCAGGCTTATTTTTGGATCTGATGAAAAAGTTTAGAATTGAATCATCTGACTGGTTAAGCAAATCAATAGAAGCATAGAGCCAGCTCATCTTCCCATTCCAGAAAGTGATCGATCAATATCTTTTTTATTAATTGCATATAGGAATCTGTCTTAAATTTAATATATTTATACAAAGGAATATCTATCTACCTGAGAAATTACCCCTCCCTCCATTCCTTATACAGTACTTATATTTCTCATTATTTATTTTTAAGGATATTTAAAAGTCAGAAAAAAAGAGTATAGCACACATATCTGCCTAGGATCCTCAAAATTAAAATCAGGGAAGGAGGAGGTGACTGGAGCAAGAATTTAATTTAATTTAATTTAATTTAATTATCACATTTATATACCGCCCACTCGGCCAAAGCCAACTCAGGGCGGTTCACAACAAGAATTAAAAGCACATGTTAAAAACAATTAAAACAGTTAAAACAGTTAAGACTACCCACCCCCGAAAACAAGGGCTGCAGGATCCAAAGGCACCATAGGGAAGAGTTCTTCTACACCAACCACCCCATGGTGGTTACCCTTCCACCTGTGCCCCAGACTTGACCCGCCAGCCAGGTTTTAAGATCCTTTCTGAAAGGCAGCAACTCCGTCCGGAGGCGTAATTCTGTTGGCAGGAGGTTCCAGAGAGCTGGTGCATACACGGAGAAGGCTCTCCTCCTTGTGCCAGAGAGGCGAGCCCCTCTGGCTGATGGAACAATTAGAGAGCCCCTCCGGTCCGCTCTGGTTGGACGGACAGACGTCCTCAGGGCGATGCGGTCTCTTAGGTAACCCGGCCCACTACCATATAGGGCTTTAAAGGTCAAAACCAGCACCATGAATTGCACCCGGAGACAGACTGGCAGCCAGTGCAGCTCCCGGAGCAGTGGTGAAGCACGGGCATAACGCCCACACCCCATCACCACCCGGGCAGCCGCATTTTGGACCAGCTGTAGCCTCCGAATGGTCGTCAAGGGCAGCCCCATGTAGAGTGCATTGCAATAATCCAGTCTTGAGGTAACCAGAGCGTGGGTGACCATGAGCAAGGAGTCCCGGTCCAGGAGTGGGCGCAACTGGCGAATCACCCGAAGTTGGGCGAAAGCCCTCCTGGTCACAGCCGCCACCTGTTCTTCTAGCAGTAGCCGTGAATCCAGGAGGACCCCCAAGTTGCGCACCGGGTCTGTCTGTGGCAGAATAGCCCCATCCAGAACCAACGATGGTAGCTCCCGGGTTAACGCAGGACCCCCTATCCATAGCCACTCAGTCTTGCTGGGATTCAGTTGTAGCCCGTTAGCCCCCATCCAGACCCCCACAGCTTCCAGGCATCTGGAAAGGACTTTGACGGCATCACTGGGGTCCCCATGGGCCGAGATGTACAACTGAGTGTCATCTGCGTACTGATGGTACCGCACCCCATGGGAACGAATGATCTCACCCAGCGGTTTCATGTAGATGTTAAATAGGAGAGGAGAGAGCACCGAGCCCTGAGGCACCCCCCATTTGTGGGGCCTAGGAATGGACCTCTCACTCTCCAACCACACCGACTGGGACCGACCCCTCAGAAATGAGGAAAACCAGGACCACACAGTACCCTGGATTCCCAAACCTCGGAGCCGTTCCAGAAGGATACCGTGGTCGACGGTATCGAAAGCTGCTGAGAGGTCAAGAAGAGCAAGGACGGATGGGTGACCACCGTCCCGCTCCCGCCAAAGATCATCCATCAGCGCGACCAATGCCGTCTCGGTACCATATCCAGGCCTGAATCCTGACTGAAAGGGGTCCAGGTAATCCGCTTCATCCAGTACCCCCTGCAGCCGATACGCCACTGCCTTCTCCAACACCTTCCCTAAAAAGGGGAGGTTTGAGACAGGCCTATAGTTAGTTAGGACAGCTGGGTCGAGGGAAGATTTCTTCAGGAGGGGGCGCACCAAAGCATGTTTTAAAGGTGCAGGAAACACCCCCTCCCGCAGTGATGCATTGATCACAGCCCCAACCCAGCCACCTGTCACTGCCTTGGAGGTTTTCACCAACCAGGTGGGACAGGGGTCCAATGGGCAGGTAGTGGCGCGCACAGCTGCAAGGAGCCTGTCCACTTCATCAGGGGCAACTGGATCAAACTGGTCCCAGATGGTATGGCCAGACTGTGCTCCAGCTCCCTCCGGACTCTCCCCATCCACGCCAGGATTAAACCCAGAGCGAATCTGATCGATTTTCTCCACTAGATGGTCAGCAAAGTCCTCAGCCGACCCCTGCCAGCCAGGCACCGAGGTCCCCCTACCAAGGAGAGACCTGGTAACCCGGAACAGGGTGGCTGGGCGATTATCAGCGGAGGCAATAAGGGTGGTGAAGTATTGCCGTCTCACCACCTCCATCGCCACTAGATAGGCCCTAATAGCGGCTCTAGCTAGTGACCAATTGGAGTCTCTCCGGGTCTTCACCCAGCGGCGCTCTAGGCGTCTCTTTGCCCGTTTGAGCTCCCGCAGTTCATCTGTGAACCACGGAGATGACCTAGCTCCATGAGCTCTGAGAGGCCGTAGTGGTGCGATTTCATCCAAGGCCGCTGTTGTCATCCTGTTCCACAGGTCAACCAGCGCCTCAGGCGAATCGTGTTGCCGATCCAGAGGGAAATCCCCCAGTTCCCTCTGGAATCCGTCACCAACTGAGGGGTGCATCAAAAAGGGCAAACCCAACAACCTTTATGTGTTGTCCTTTGGGCTAATGCCTCACCTAGTAGCACCAAAAAGAATGTGACTAGCTTTAAAGAGAATGTGTCAGAGAGAAGCCTGACACTATCTGGGACATATGTACCTTCCTATTTTGAAAATAAAATAAACTGGGGCATGTGTGAGGAAAGGGGGCACATGTTAATAATACATTATTAATTAATTAATTAATCTATATCTATAAAACAAAGGTGTGGCCTTGTATGTCTGCGATGGGCTCCCACACCCCTGGACGGATCACGCTAAAACTTGCCACACACCTTCCTTGGCCTGCCACTGGGGTGTAGCAATCCCGATTTGGTGGTGTATGCCCCCCAAATGGGTCACAAAGGGGGCACCCCCATCCGACAAGAGAAAGGCCAGGACAACGGGTGGGTAATCGGCTAGTATTATAATAAATAATGGTAAAAAAGATGGACAGTAGCCTCATGTCTCTTACAAAATCTATTGCCACATTTATAAAACAAGAACAAGTCAGGGATGGATGACTGAGCACCAATATGATTTCATGCTTTGTATATATAAAGAGCACTATTATCTGGCCGTGTCCAGGTTTTTTTTGTTCATCTTTCCAGGTAGTCTGGCTCCCCTGCTGTCTTGGTCACCTGGGCTCCTGCCAAGGCGTCCTGGGCACGGTCTGGGGCTGTTCCTGCATCACAGCCAGCTGGCGTGGGATGGCGGCATGGGATGGCGGCGGGGCATCCGGCGGCTGTAAGGCCTGGCTCACTGTGCAACTGCTGCCACTTCTCCCGCCAGGCTGGGGCCAGCTGAGGGCATCCGGCATTGGTAGGGCATCTGCCAGCGTCATCATGTTTTAGGGCCGGCCCCGCCATGCAGCCAGCACTCCTCGCCGCTCCAGCCCAGTCAGCTGTATGAGGGAGTGCCTTGCTGGCCTCGCCATGTGGCAGCCCGGCCCCACTGTTGCATTGGCCGCTGCCGCCACCACCCCTCTTTTGCCCCATCCTCCGAAGTCTCCGCTGCCACCATTTAGCCCACTGTCGCCTCGTTCGTCACCTCCTGGTGACGCCGCCTGGATTGCCAGTGAGACTGCGTCATGTGCGCAGACTTCCGCGCATGCACACTGCCTTTCCTGGCCTTTCTTCCCGTCGGATGGGGGTGCCCCTTTTGCGATCCATTTTGGGGGCATACACCATCGAATGGGGCTCACTACCCCCAGTGGCACTCACGCCAGGCCAAGGAAGGTGTGTGGCAAGTTTCAGTGTGATCCATCCAGGGATGTGGGAGCCCATCACAGACATACAAGACCACACCTTTGTTTTATAGATATAGATATATAAAGGGACTGTTTCAGTAATGTTCAAATGCAGTTCTTGGAGCCTGTCATTTGGTTCAGCAAGAGGTGAATGATAATAATAATTATTATTCAATTATTGAATGAATGAGTAAACACAATCACATGGATTCCAGCCTTAGCCAGTCCACGAGTTTGCACTGCTGTTGTACACATATCCTAAGGTGAATTGCTGGACTGCATATTTTACATCATCATATAGAGCAAAATATCCAAGATAAACGTCTTATATATTTTGCAGAGAAGAGGTTCTTACCTTCCAACGGACTGGATTTAGAGCTTTAAGCTGTTCATTCATATCTTCTTCCACATTAAATCTGTTAATCACAGAATTTATTTTGAAAGCTACACCATAATTATGGCACCACTTCTTCAGTTTTTGGAGATTTTCTACATGGTTTTTCTCCCCTTGTCCACGACCAATCAAAACATTGATTTCTTCACAGAAGCTGTCACAGGACACTGCAAGAATGTCTAGGTATTCTCCTAAAATAGACAAAATGCACCAGTGTTCAACATCATAACTAAATTCTACCTGTTCCTAAACAGTCTTGCAACACTAATTGTAAAACTAGCTGTGTTTTCAGTCTTATGTTTTTATTAATTGTTGGTAATGAAAACTATCAAACCAAATCAACATATATTGCTAACAGTGAATCAGTCTATATAAACACACATTGAACATAACTTATAACAAATCACTCCTCCCAGGTACTTACCAAGAAGAGGACATGAACTTTATGAAAACTCCAGTATAGATTAACCTAGATGCTGTTAAGAAAAAGAAAACACAACCAAAAACAGACTATATAATTAAACATAATTTAATGATGTATATAATTTAATTTAATATGCATGCAAATATAATTTAATATGCATGCAAATATAATTTAATTTAATAAAACTAAATGAGATTAAGGTGAATTTATGCACAGTTTAGCAGAAATAAATGGGTCATAATGGCTGGAATCCTACTAGTCCTCGCATAAGGATGTCATAGTTAATTACAGCTAATAAACAAGGTGCTGGTGTTCATTTTGCTTGTACAACAGGACTCATGACCCAGCATGTGACTGAGATATGCCCTGGTAACATATCAGTTAGTCACAATTAGATATAGCAAGTTACATATAGCAATAGGATTCTGGCCAACATGTGATTTCTACCAGCTCATTTTCATGTCAGAGATTACTCTGGGTTGAAAGGATGTTTGCAGGGGATGCCCAAATGATGATCCTTTCATGTCCCCCATCGTGCAGATGGGAATTGAACCCATCTTTCCAGTCTCCAAGCCTAGTGCCTTGACCACTAAGCCACCAGGGAACTAACAAAGTGTAAAATGGGAAACATGTAATAAAGAAGAGGTACAGTAGTTCAAATTTAACATGAAATGAAGAAATTTACATGTTATAACACTTCAAAAGAAGCAAAAAAGAGAATAAATTAAGGGATGTTGTCAAGGGAGAAATTTTTCTTTACAAGCGTGTGTATATGCATAATCTATCTACAATTAAAACAATTTTCCAACAGCACAAAATTACAGTAGGAAAAATCAACCAAAAAGGGAATTTTGTATGTTTTGTATCCATTTGGGATTATCAAACCCAAATGAGAGAAGAAAGATGGATGAGGAAAGGGGGGGGGGAGAGAAGATAAAATGAAAAACAGGAAAATGAAGTCCAAATTCTCCAAGGCTGGGGACTGTCTAACCCTCATAGATTCCAATATTCACTGAAAGGAGGACCAATATCTAATCACGATTCTCTCGGCTTTTGCTCATTCATTTTGGCTTTTACTCAGAAGTTTGCCCTGGTGGCACAGTAGATAAACTGCTGACCTGCAACCAAAAGGTTGGAAGTTCGATCCTGACCAGGTTGACTCAGCCTTCCATCCTTCCAAGGTCAGTAAAATGAATACCCAGCATGTTGGAGGCAAAATGCTATTTAACTTGTGAATCGCCTGAGAGCACTAAGTGCTGTGGGACAGTATAGAAGTGTGATTGCTTTGCTTTGTTACATGTCACTTCCTCTCTTAAAAAAACACTGCTTAGAACAGGGGTGCCCAAATTATGGCCCATGCACCGGATCAGGCCCCCGATGCCAATTCATCCAGACCGCAAAACCCTTGCTCCTCCTGGAAGCGGAAGTACAACACACCCATACGGGCATTTTTACTTCTGCTTCCGGGAGCGACGAGAGCTTCGTGGGCCGGATCCAGCCAAAGGGCCAAAGTGACCATTCCCCTGAACCACGTGACCAGCCCGTGGCCCAAAAAGTTTGGGCACCACTGGCTTAGAACTGAAATATATTCAGCAACTTGAATCTCAATTCTCCATGTTCAAATAAAGTTTAAAATGCTCCAGCTCACAGTTCAAGCATGTTGCCACCTTTTTCAGGCTACAACAGCCAAGCAACATTCCATGTCTATTAAGAATGCTTAGCTGCTCACTGTCAATCTAGGGGCTTTTGTTTCCTTTTTCCAATGAACTTGTTGTTTGTTTATGGTTTGTTTTCTCCTGCTCATCTGCTGACCAGTTTTTTGTCCCATCCCCCCCACAGCGATCAGTAAGCACAAGAAATTATACAAGAACACAGCATTTAATCACCATTTCTCTTACCATAGTTTTTGAACCATTTTTCTTTAATCATGCTGCCATTGCTCACAATGCTAACGCTTGGCAACATAAGCTCCTGTTTGCAATACTGAACCAGCTTCCCAACAAATTCGCCTCTTTCTTGCAGAAATGGCTCCCCTCCTGAAAAATTGATTTTCTCCATACCTAAAATATGCCGGAGAGATGAAATAGGTCACTTTAAACAGTACTTTCAATTAAGTACATTTGGTGTATGAAACCAAGACACGGGACACAGCCTCGGGCTGGGTTAACTCAGGTTTATTGCATCGTGGACAGAGGGAACATGAGGTAATGGCGGATCGATAGCTCTTTATATACAGTAGTAATACATTTGAACGTGGTGCCATGGTAGCCCATTGGCTACTGTCTGTGTGACGTCATTGCGGGTCACGCCCTTCTTGTCCAGGTGTAGGTGGTGGCGGGAAAGCTTCCCGCGCTGTTGCCTTTGATGAGTTCGGACCAAGAGAGCTTGGACGCTCGCTGCTGCCAGCTGGTGGTCATTAGCTCGCGTCCTATTACAGGGTTTATATGATACAGCTGAAGGTTACATTGTTGCTATAGGCAAGGTTACATTGGCTCAGATACATTGTAATCCATGTGGAAGGTAAAACCATTAGAACACAACAGTACAGTAAAACCCCTACTTACAAAAAAAGTCGGTTCCATAGGCTTTTGCTTAAATCGATTTTTATGTAACTCGAAGCAAACCCATAGGAAATCATGTAAATCGGGACATGGTTTTAGCATAAAATCATTATGTAAGTCGAATTTTATGTAACTCAAGGCATTTGTAAGTCGGGGTTTTACTGTATACACATTTCTTTCACTGTACTAACACCATCATAATCAAACCAGTGGTGGGCATAAAAAAAAAATCCTACCATACTGTGGATGTGGCCATGTGACTGGGTGGACATGGCCTGTTGGCCATGTGACTGCGCTTCGCTATAGTTATGAAAATAGAAGCCTCTTCTATTTTTCACCACTCTATAGCGAACCTCTGAAGCCATTTCCCCCTTTGTCCAAGGCTTTTCCAGGGCTCTGTTTCACCCCAAAGTGCCTCCCCAACCACTCCGGAGTGTATGGGAATGTGCTTTGGGGTGAACCGGAGCCCAGGCAGAATTATAAAGCTTTGTTCAAAACTGTGAGTTGGAACTCTGTGGTTTAACTGAAACATGTAAAGGCTGGTGGGGAAAATGTTTAGCACCTGCTGACAATCTGCCACAGGGAACTGGCAGAACATGTTCTGCTGCCCCTTAAAACTGTGCCCCAGTCACCTCAGTCAAGGTCCAAGATTACTGGGCAAATGACTCAAAAGCCAAACAAACAAAAGAGGCATCCAGCGCCTTCCTCTCTTTCCCTGGCAGCCCCCAGGGCAAGCAAGGTAATAAAGCAATGCCCTTTCATCCCACCCAAAATCTGCCACCTGAGGCTGCCACCTCGCAGCAGGACAAAGTCTTCCTTGAGAGTAAGGCTGCTGCTTGCCTCTCTTTTCCTCTCCGCCCCATCCCCATGGTCGCCTTGTTAATCTGTGTTTCAAGCACATCAGAGGAAAAAATGTTGAGGCACTTTAAAGATTAGCTGTTGTATTTTAATGTAAGCTTTCGTGGATCAAGTCCTCTTTGTTAGTGGGACTTCACGGCATCAGTTTATACTAGGGATTCTCAACCTGTGGCCCCCAGGCCAGATGCAGCCTGCTGCACTATTTCATATGGCCCCCACCACCTCCACCACACCCAGAAGTGCCATGTGGTGGAGGAAGGGCAAAATGGCCATCCAGCCCCTGAAGCAGTCTGAGGGAGCGTGACCCGTATTTCGGCGCCAATTTTCGTCCTTTCCCGCCCAGAGCTGCCGCTATCCCGGATCTTGGCAGCAGGGGGAAAGGAGTTACTGCGCACCCCTTCTGCGCAGATCCTTTCTACGCATGCGTAGAACCAACCAGCACAGAACGGTTTTGCGCAGGTCCGTTGTACGCATGCGTAAAAGCCTTCTACGCATGCGTAGAACGACTTGCGCAGGACCGTTCTGAGCATGTCCGTTGTACGCATGCGTAAATGGCTTTTACGCATGCATACAACAGACCTGCGCAGAACTGTTCTGCACAGGTCCCGTATTGTCTGGAGCCACGCTTGACAGGTATGGTTTGAAGTCAAAGAAAAAAAGCAAAGGCAATCACATAAACCACCCCATAGCACTTAGTGTTGTGATGGTGAACCTTGGCACTCCAGATGTTCTTGTGACTTCAATTCCCAGAAGCCCAAGCCCGTGAATCAACACGAATGAGTTTACTGCGATTCATCTGCCCAACGCCACCCTCATTGCTCCCGGAAGCGGAAGTAAAACGCACCCATACTGGCGCGTTTTACTTCTGCTTCCTGGAGCGATGAGGGCGGTGCAGACCGGATGAATCACACGGGCGCGTTTTACCTCCGCTTCCAGGAGTGACGAGGGCGGTGCAGGCTGGATGAATCGCAGTAAACCCATTCGAGTGGATTCACGGGGGCTTGGGCTTCTGGGAATTGAAGTCCAAGAACATCTGGAGTGCCAAGGTTCGCCATCGCGGTTCTTAGTGCACTCTCCCGGCGGTTCACAACGGTAATTAGCATTGTTGCCCCCAACGTGCTGGGTGCCCACTCTAGCCGCCTCGGGAGGATGGAAGGCTGAGTCAACCTTGATCCCTGGTCAGGATCGAACTCACAACCTTTCGGTTGCAGGACAGCAGTTTAATAAGCACCACCACCACCAGGGCTCCTCCTCGCTCGCTCACTCACTCACCGGCTTCTTTGAGCAGGCGCAGCCCCCTCTGGGCTTCCTCCAGGGGCAACACGAAGGAGGTCTTGGCCGTGTGGAAACAGAAGCCGCACCTGTAGTTGCACTGCCGCGTGAAGTGGTAGTTGACGCTCAGCGGGACCAGCCGTCGAGGGGCGGCAGCGGCGGCGGCGGGTCCCGGCGCCTCTACCCGGGGGGGCGCCCCCTTGGCGGCCGGCTTGAGGCGGCGCCCCCCACAGAGCCAGAAGTAGCTGGGCGCCAGGCTGCGCCAGAGGGCGGCCAGGGCGCAGAGCAGGAGGCGAATAGGCGAGAGCATGATTGCGGGGCTGGCCGGTGCGGTGCGCCCTTCTCCCCGGAGCAGCCACGGCTCTTTCCCGCGCTCGGGTGGGTGGGTGAGCGGCGCCTTTTGAGCACTCAGATAACGGGGCGCATGCATGCGACCCACACGGGGAAGGTTTCGGTTTCTATTCCTGGGAAAGAGGGGAGAAAGGAAACTCACGCCCTCTCGGGCGCATGTCAGGCATGATGAGCCAAGCGCCTCTGGTTTGTTTTTTCCATTTGGACGCACAGGTGAACGTTTATGGTGACCCAAGTGTGTGTAATTCTACAAATACCACAGCAAGCCAAGCAATTGCACTTCTGTTTTCGTGGTTAAGACACCGAACCTGATGACTGGAAGGTTTTGACAGGTCAGCAGTTCGAGACCCGAGTGCTGCGGGACCAGAGTGAGCTCCCGTCTCTGTCCCAACTCCTCCTGCCTACCTACTTACCTAGCAGTTCGAGAGCAAGACAAGACATTGTAACTAGATAAATAGGGACTACTTCGGTGGGAAGGTAATCAGCGTTCCGTGCGCTCCGGTGTCTAGTCAGGCACATGGCCACAGAAATGTCTGCAGATGCAGACGGCGCTGTCTCTTTGGCTTGTTGTTCAGTCGCACAGTCGATTCCGACCCTTTGCGACCCCATGGACCATTGTCCTCCAGGCACCCCTATCCTCCACCATCCTCCTCAGCCCGCCTAGCTCTGTGCCCATTGCGTCTACAATACCATCCATCTCATCTTTGGCCTCCCCCTTCTTCTTTTGCCCTCCACCTTTCCCAGCATCACAGCCTTCTCAATTGAGTCCTCCCTTCTCATTTGATGTCTAAAGTACTTTAGCTCCATCTTCACTATTTGTCCCTCCAATGAACAGTCAGGATTGATTTCTTCGAATATTGACCTATTTGTTCTCTTTGCTGTCCAGGAGCCTCTCAGGACTCTCCTCCAACACCACATCTCAAAGGCATCTATTCTTCTGCTATACAGGTGAAACTCAGAAAATTAGACTATTGTGCAAATGTCCATTCATTTCACATGAAAGATGAAACAAATAGATGAGATAGACTCACTACATGCAAAGCGAGAGATGTCATGCCTTAATTCGTTATAATTGTGATGATCATGGCGTACAGCGTACATGAGATTATGTGATGGTTATGGGGTACATGAGATGGGGGGAGGGTCATAAACTGCAAGCCATAAGCATCAATATTATAACAGTAAGGCTTGAACTATCTCGCTTTGCATGTAATGAGTCTATCTCATATTTGTTTCACCTTTTAAGTTGCATTACTGAACTGAATGAACATTTGCACAATATTCTAATTTTCCAAGTTTTACCTGTAAATGGAAATGAGCACCAAATCCTAGAGTTTGATACGACTGGCTTATAAGCAAGGGTGACCTTTACCTTGCCGCCCTATAGCGCTTAGTGCACTCTCTGGGAGGTTCACAAGTTAATTAACATTTTTTGTCCTCAACATGCTGGGTACTCATTTTACCAACCTCCAAATGATGAAAGGTTTGAGTCAAACTCACAACATTCTGGCTTCAGTACAGCAGTTTAACCACTTCACCACCAGGTTTCTACAGAAATGTTTGGGTAGGTAAAGGTAAAAGTTTCCCTTGCTCAAAAGCTGGTTGTATCCGACTAGAGTTCAGTGCTCATCTCTGTTTCAAAGCCGAAGAGCCAGCGCTGTCTGCTTCTGCAGATGTTTCCGTGGTAATGTGGCAGGCATGACGAGGAACGCTGTTTATCTTCCCACCGAAGTTGCCCCTATTTATCTACATGCAACGTCTTGCTTTCGAACTGCTAGGTTGGCAGGAGCTGGGACAAAGATGGGAGCTCGTTCCGTCCTGCAGTACTCGGGAATCGAACTGCTCACCTCCTGCCTTCCAGTCAGCATTTTAGCCACGTGAGCCACTGTAGTCAAGCAGCTAAATGGAACCATGTGACCCTGCCTAGTGGGATTCAAGGGCAAGTGATCCTTTGAATGGACCACTAAAATATATTTTGTGATACAATGAGAAAGGCAGCATCCTAGAGGTTGTGTGTATCCCCCCCCTCCCCAGATTATCCCCACATAAGACTCTTTTGCTTTTGATAGCTGATTGAAAGACAGAAATTCAAAGGATTTTTCTCAAGGCAAGTGAGACCAAACTTAAGCACCCTGCTGCCAAATCTTGCCTGCCTGCCAACCTGCAACAGACAGAACCTCAAGGACCTGCCTCTCCTATGTACTCACTTTTACCTCTGACTGTCACTAGATCCACCCCACCAGTGCTGATTCTGCCCTACCGACCACCCATGGCCACTAAAATGGTAGGAATACTTTGCGTGGAGAGTGACATGGCTGGTCCTTACATTAGGAGGAGCGAGGTGGCCATCAAGTTGGGGGTGTCCTAAAAAAGGCAGTGAATCACTCGTAGATGTTTATTCTACTTTTATTGCCAGAAAGGGAGAATGGTGCTGATGGGGTTTTCTCTACCTCTTGTACCAAAATAACCTGACTGTGTTTGAATAGCTTTCACCAAGCTTTGAGAGAGAGAGAGAGAGAGAGAGAGAGAGAGAGAGAGAGTCCTGTGTGTGTGTTTTCCTATGCCTCAGGCTGCAAAATGTGTTAGGATGGCCTTGGATGGGATGGCAGAGCTGCATCTGTTGAATGCATACCTGATTTACAGTTTTAAAGATGCAGAAACCTAGAGAGTTGAAGTAAATAGGAGGAAATGGTAACATCCAGTGGCATAACAATAGGGCATCAGCTTTGCATGCAGGATGTCACTGGTATCTCCAGTTAGAACTGGGAAAGACCCTTGACCTTAGCTGTCAAGTATCCCTTATTGGCCAGGAAACCGTCATCCCTTATTAATTAGACTGCAATGCCCTATTGCCGCCATTGGAGGGCAGCACAGGATAAGCATAGCTGTCAAGTATCTCTTATTTGCCAGGAAATTTCCCTTATTTCCAAATCCAAAACTAGACAGGTATGCCCTTGACTGAAACCTGGAAAACCACTGCCCAGTCAACAGAGACTGGGACTGAGGGAACTATTATTTCTTCCCTTCTAAACAGCCCTGGCCATATCCCATAATAGTTTATCAACATTTGGAGGGCCAAGGGTTCCCCAGCCCTGGAGGGTATGCATAGCTGAGTTAGAAAAACCAATGTAAGGCAGCTTTCTTGATCTTAAAAACTTGAGCTTCTCTTAAGTACATATAAGGATTTGTAAGGTTACTTGTGTGGTTTGCAACTTTCAGAATCCTTCACACAACTTCGTTCATGGTTATGCTAGCTGAGGAATTCTGAACATTGCAGTTTGAAAAAGTTGCATCTCTATGTCAATGAATCTCCTGTGTTATCTGCTCTCTTTCAATTAAGCAGCCTTTAACATTCTTGGGGTTGTTTTTTTGGTAGGCTACAGAGAGCCCAAGATTCAGTCCCATTAATGTTACATAGAGGACTCCATCCTGGACCTCATGTGGCCTGCTTACCCTTGAGCTGTACAGTGGAGGAACACCAGCAAGGATGGTGCTGGTTGATGTTTGAGGTGAGGAGGACCCCCATGAGATGAGGGACATTCACGTAATTATATTTGTTACTAGTATTTTTTGCCCGGCCCTGCCGGGCAGTTATTATCTGTGAGTGGGTGGTTGAGGTGGTTTTGGGGTGTGTGCGCACCCCACCCCCCACCTCAAAACCACCCCAACCACCAACACACAGATAACTGCCCGGCAAGGCAGGGGTGCCCGGTGTGTGTGTGTGTGAGAGGGGGGGAGTGGTGGTATGCATTCGGCCCTTGTATGTCAGAGAAAGCAAGCCCCTTCTCCGACAGGCAAGGACAGAATGTGGAAGGGGCTTGCTTCCCTCCGGGAGGCAAAGACAGCGAACCAAGTGCCATTCGCTGCCTTTGCTTCCTGGGGAAGTGGTGCACTTCCTTGGTGGGAGGGGGAGGAAGGCACCAGTGCTTTCGCCCCCCCTCCCCCCGTGGAAAGCGATGGCTTCCCTCTGGGAGGCGAAGGCAGCGAATGGAGCGCCGTTCTCGGCCTTCATCTCCCTGGGAAGCGGCAGACCTGCTACCCCGCCGGTCACGTGGTTCCTCCTACTGGAAGCAGAAGTAAAACGTACCTTGCAATCTGTTTTGCAACAGGATGAGATAAATTTTAAGCTGCCATTTGCTCTGCTTAAACCAGAGGTATCCAAAATATGGCCCACAGGCCAGATCCGTCCCAATGCCAATTCATGTGGCTCATGCCACCCTCATCAGTCCATACAGGAACATTTTACTCCGCTCCTGGGAATGATGAGGGCGGCGTGGGCCGTATGAATTGGCATCAGGGGCAGGATCTGGCCCAGGGGCTGTAGTTTGGGCACCCCTTCCCTATGGAATCAAACATGTTATTTATTTGCAAAATTTATATACGGTCTGTCTAGCAGTGGCTCAAGTGGCTAAGATGCTGACTGGGAAGCGGAAGGTCAGCAGTTTGATTCCTGAGTACTGCAGGACGGAAATGAGCTCCCGTCTTCGTCCCAGCTCCTGCCAACCTAGCAGTTCGAAAGCAAGAAATTGCAAGTAGATAAATAGGGACCACTTCGGTGGGAAGGTAACAGCGTTCCGTGTGCTGACGCTCCGGTGTCTAGTCATGCCTGCCACATGACCACAGAAACGTCTGCAGAAGCAGACAGCGCTGGCTCTTCGGCTTAGAAACAGAGATGAGCAGTGCACCCTAGAGTCGGATACGACTGGCTTTCGAGCAAGGGAAACCTTTGCCTTTAGTGTGTTCTATGACTAGGTGGTGTATGACTAGACGGTGTACACTGTCTAAGAGGTGACCTGATTGAAGTTTATAAAACCATGCACGGTGTGGACAAAGTAGATAAGGAAAAACTTTTCCCTATCGCACAACACTAGAACTAGGGGGCACTCCATGAAACCAGTTGAAAAGCAGCGCCACAAGAGTTTCGTTACTCCCCTCATTCTCCCCCGTTTCTCTTTCATTTCCTACGTTTTGTTTTGCCTCAGCCACCTTGTCCTCGTCTCACACCCTTCACACACACACCCCCAAACCCCCGACTTGGTGGCGGGGCCAGTTTCGTTTCTCGAACGGCCGCGCGTTTTCCTCTGGTTTGTGGGCGGGGAGAGGGAAAACACCGGCGCGCCAAAACAACACAACCCGCCCTGTGTGTCAACACAACCAGCCCCCCCCCTTCCCGGGCCCCGTATTCGGTTTGGGCGCCCGCAGGGAGGCTGAGGCAAGCGGGGCCTCGACGGGGCGCCCCTTCCTCCCCCGCGCGCTGAGTTTCGTTTCCCTCTCGGCCTGGGAGGGACGGGGCAGCAATGCTGATGCCGTGCTGCCCGTCCTCCTCCTCCCTCCTCCTCAGATACGCGGCCATGGCGCTGCCGCGGAAACCCGCTCCGGTGGGGCGCCACCACCACCACTACCCCCACCACCACTTCCAAGTCGAGCGGCCGGACTCGGAGCTGGTTTATTTCACCCTGGGCGGCCCCGCCGCCGGCCAGCCGCCCGCCTCCTGCTTCCCGCCCCGTCCGGGACGCGCTTTCTCCTTCGCCCTCCCCGTCGGGCAGAGGCCCCGCGAGCGCGTCCCGCTGGCCCGTTTGCACCGAGAGGTGGCCCGGCAGTGGCTGAGCCGAGAGCCAGGAGGGACGGAGGAGGAGGAGGAGGACGCCTGCTGGTGGCCGCTCCTGGCTTACCCCCCGCAAGGAGGCAGCAACGGCGGGGGGCTCGAGAGGGGCTTCTTGGTGCCAGACCGACGGCGGCGCCCGGAGACGCGGCGCGCCTTGGAAGCGCTGCTGCGCCGCCTCCTGCCGCCGCCGCTTCGCCTTCTGGCCGTCTATGAGGAGGCGGAGGACGGCGAGGTGTGGCGTTGGCTGTGGCGCCTGCGGGAGGAGGAGGAGGACGACGAGAGTCGGGAGTTGCTGGGCAAAGAGCGCGTCGTGGCCGTCGAGGAGCCCAAGCGGCACCCGCTGGCTTCCCGGAGCCTTCTCGACAGCGCCGTGTTCCGCTCCTTCGGGGACGCCCGCGGGATCCTGCAGGAGGTCAGCAAAGCCCCCCTTTCGCTAGGTTCTCCCTCGCTCTCTGTTTGGGCAACGCAGCAGCCCCGGTGGCACAGTGGGTCAACCGCTATCCTACTCAGACCCCGAAAGGTTGTGAGTTCGATCCTGACCGGGGCTCAAGGTCGAGTCAGCCTTCCCTCGCGGGTCAAATGATTCCCTAGCACAGGGGTGGCCAAAGTGCGGGCCAGACCCGGCCCGCACCGCCCTTGTCACTCCCGGAAGTGGAAGGTTAAAACCGTGCAAAGGAGAAACGGTTTTGACAGATGTCGCTTGTGTGTTCCGTGCGCTCCGGTGTCTAGTCATGCCTGCCACATGACCACGGAAACGTCTGCAGAGGCAGACGGCGCTGGCTCTTTGGCTTTGAAACAGATGAGCACTGCACCCTAGGGTTGGATACGACTGGCTTTCGAGCAAGGGAAACCTTTACCTAGCTTGTGTGTCAAAGCACACCAGTGGGATACGATTTCATTTCTTCCAGTGATGGGCATCAGCAGGTTCGCACACCAGTTCGCCAGAACCAGTAGCAAAAACTTTGGATGGCTTCGCCCCATCCAAGTTTTGAAGTATTGTAAAGTAGTCCTAATTCGGGTGCAATGCAGGGCTTTCCCCCTGGCCATGCTCACCATACCATGCGCACAGTGTGGTAGTAAAAAAAAGCCCACCACTGATTTCATCCCTATTAAGAATGGAGAAGTTGGGCGCGGTTTACTTCCGCTAGCGATGAATTGGCATCTGGATCCAGCCCCGTGGAGCATACTTTGGCCACCACTGGTTTGAGCAGAGAAAATGGCAGCCTAAAATCTATCTCATCCTGTTGCAAAACATTGCAAGGCGTGTGTTGTGTTCTGTAAAGCTGTGCCTTTAACAATGTACCTTTGCCATGTGTTAACAATGTAACCTTTCTGTGTGCAACATTATAGCCATCAGCTGTATCAATGTAAACCTGATAAGGGGACGCGAGCTAGTGACCACTAGATGGCAATAGCGAGCGTCCAGCTCTCATGGCTCAGATTCACCTGGTTCAGCAGCGCGGGAAGATTCCCCGCCACCTCTTCACCTGGTCAAGAAGGGTGTGACCTTCTACGACGTCACGCAGGCAGCAACCAATAGTCTGTCGATGAGCCACATTCAAATGTATAGCCAGCTGTATATATTGAGCTACTCATCCGCCATTACCACATGTTCCTCCGGATCATCATGCAATAAACCTGTGTTAAGCCAACTCTTCGGCTGTTTCATTGTCTTTGGTCCCTTACACTAAATTGGCGATGAAGGTGGGATATGGCAGCCCACGGGACCAAGACATGCGCCGGTTTCGAAATCAGGAAACCGGGCGACTGGGAGATCTTCGAGATGGACTTCCAGGCAGCACTGATCGAGTCCGAAGTCATGGAAGAGGCAAAGAAAAGGGCCATCTTCACCAGGATGCTCGGACAAGAAACCAAAAGGACCTTGGTGGACCTGATTGCACCGAGGAGGGTGAGCGAATTCAAGGCCAAGGAACTCATGCAGATGCTGCGTGAGCACGTCCGGCCCGCCACGGCGATGTTTCCCGCTCGGAGTGCGTTCTGGAGGCGAGTCCAAGCGCCCGGGGAGACGGTCGCCGCATTCGTGGCGGCCCTGCGGCTGGCGGCTGGCCCGTGCAAATGGGAGAATGCCGAAATCACCCTCCGGGACTGTGTGCTGTGCGGCCTGAACGACGCCGAGACCCAGCGCACATTGATGAACCAAGAGCCGCCTCCCACGTTGCAGGAGGTCGTCAGAGCGGCCCAGGCCGCAGAAGCTACGAAGGCCGGGGTCCAAGAACTCCAGGACTGGCGGCCGAAGTCGAGCAAGGCAGAGGCTCCGGTACAGGCGGCCTGGCGATCTTCGAGGTCGTCCACAGAGAGCAGCGACGACGAAGACGTCCGGAGGGTCCGGAAGGAGAGCCGGCGATGCGATGGCTGTGGAGCGGCCCACGACCGCGTAAAGTGCCCTTTCCAGAAGGCCGAGTGCCACAACTGCGGCCGCCGCGGGCACATCGCCAAGGTGTGCAGGAAGAAGCGCGAGACCCGGAGGAGCTCCGCAGACCGTTCTGCGGGACAAGACCGCTCAACGAGACCCAAGGACGGCGCCCAGGCCACGCGGAAGCAGGACGGCGTGGGCCGCATCTCCAACGGCAGCGAGGACGACGCCCCAGTGTTCAGCGTGTCTGCAGGACACCCCCGCTATTTTGTTGAGGTACTAGTCCAAGGGGTTCCCATTAGGATGGAAATTGACTCGGGGTCCTCATATTCAATCATTTCCCAGAGGGAGTTTTTGGGAATTGCCCCCCACAAGCGACCCAAGCTCAAAGCGTTGAGGTCCACACTACGGGACGTACAAGGGAACAGCATTCCAGTGTTGGGGGTTGGAGAATTTCAGGTCCAATTCAAGAAACACGCCGCGTCCCTTCCCCCCACACGGGTGAAAGTGTTTCGCTAAGCTCGACTTAGCACAGGCCTACCAGCAGCTTACGGTGTCCCCTGCTGCAGCTGCTGCGCAGACCATAGTCACCCATAAGGGGGCGTTCCAGGTGACGCGCCTCCAGTTCGGTGTGAATTCGGCGCCTGGAATTTTCCAGTCACTCGTGGAACGCCTCCTGAAGGGACTGGAGGGGGTGTTGCCTTATTTTGATGACGTGTTAATAACGGGGGGGAGTCGGGTTGAATTGGCCAAGAGGTTGGGGAAGGTCCTGACAATATTCGAAAAAGCGGGGCTGAGACTGCGAAAGGACAAATGCGTCTTCTTCGCAACCGAGGTTGAGTTCCTAGGATTTTGTGTGACTCCCGAGGGAATAAAACCATCCAAGTCCAAGGTGGCAGCCATTAAGAAAGTCCCCCGCCCCACCTCCAAGCCCGAGCTGCAGTCGTTCCTAGGGCTGCTCAACTTTTACCACTCCTTCCTCCCCCGGAAGGCAGCGGTGGCTGAACCGCTACACAAACTGCTAAAGAAAGACCAGGCATGGAAGTGGGGCGATGACCAAGAAAGGGCATTTAGTGAGCTAAAAAGCCTCCTAGCGTCCGATGCCATACTGACCCATTTCAACCCCAAACGCCCGGTAGTTCTGACCTGTGATGCATCCCCAGTGGGGGTGGGGGCGGTGCTGTGCCACGTGTTGGAAAACGGAAGGGAGGCCCCGATAGCATTTTACTCCAGGTCCCTGTCCCAAGCGGAGAGAAACTACGCACAGACAGACAGGGAGGCACTAGCAATAGTCGCGGGGACGAAAAAATTTCACAATTTTCTGTACGGCCGTCTCTTCACCATTGTAACAGACCACAAGCCCCTGCTAGGCATTTTTACTGCAGATAAGCCCACCCCACAGATCCTGTCCCCGAGGATGCTCAGGTGGGCCATTTTTCTCAACGCGTATCAGCACGCGTTGGTCTACCGGCCCGGGAAAGAGATCAGCCATGCGGACGCTCTATCAAGGTCTCCCCTCCCCCTAACGCCCAGCCAGGTGAGCAAGGGGGAGCGGGACCATCAGGTTCTTATGATAGAGGTGCTGGATTCGCCCCCCGTAATGCCCGCCGACATTGCCAAAGCGACAGAGAAGGACAAGACGTTAGCGGCAGTTAGCTCCTGGGTGCAGAAAGGGTGGCCGGCGTCCTCCCCAGCGGAGGAGTTCGCTCCATTTTTCAGAAAAAAGCTAGAACTGTCCCTAGAGAGGGGGTGCCTCTTGTGGGGGCAGCGGGTGGTGATTCCCACTTCCCTTCGGCCGCGGGTGCTCAAGCTGCTGCACGTCAGCCACCCCGGCATCGTGCGATCCAAGGCGCTGGCCCGGAGTTACTTCTGGTGGCCCCAGCTGGGCGCCGACATCGAGCACATGGCCGGCACTTGTGAAAGTTGCCAATGCTCCAGACCAGAGGAGGCCCGCCTTCCCCACAGGGAATGGGACGCGGCTAAGGGGCCGTGGTCCCGGGTGCACGTTGATTTTGCGGGCCCGTTCAGAGGCACCCTGTTCCTTCTTGTAGTGGACGCCTTCTCCAAGTGGTTGGAGGTTATCCCAGTCACGAGCACCTCCTCGGCCCAGACCATTAGGCATTTGCGGAGGCTCTTTTCCACGTTCGGCATACCCGACACATTAATTAGCGACAACGCTAGTTGTTTCACATCCTCCGAGTTTAGGGCATTCATGGAGATTAACGCCGTTCGGCACATCACCTCCGCCCCATTTCACCCAGCCACCAATGGCCAAGTAGAGCGCCTCGTCCGCACCATGAAGGACGCGTTGCGGCGCATGGGCCCCGGGGATCTGAACCTACAAGTCTGTCAGTTTCTGCTAGGGTACAGGGTGACCCCTTTGGCGTCAGGATACTCCCCCGCGGAGCTCTTAATGCATAGGAAACTGACCACCATCCTTACTAGGCTAGACCCCACGAGGGTAGAGGACAAAGGAAGGAACATCGGGCTAGAGGCCACAAAGAGTTTCAGTATAGGCGCCCCTGTGCATTGCAGGAATTCCGCCAGCACGGGCCCAGCCTGGGTACCGGGCGTAGTTGTGGAGCAAACCGGCCCCGTGTCATACCGCGTGGAAACCAGTACAGGGCTCCTGTGGAGGCGGCACGCGGACCAGCTCCGACGCAGGGTCTCCGATGAGCAGGGAACAGACCAAACAGAGAAAAAATCAGCGTTAGGGTTCTCCCCCACCCGTTCAGCCCAAGGGGGAGGAAAAGGGGACCGCGGGCCCCCACCAAGGGGGGAGGAGGATGTTCTCGTAGATATCCTAGGGGATCTTTCTGAGGAGGAGGAGGAACCCGACCCCATACATATCTCGCGGGATGTCCCTACAAATGCGGATACCCCTACTAAGTTAGATTTTTATTTTCAGAACCGGGGGGGGGGTTTCGGAGTGGTCCCCCACCCGTCCAAGCGAGAAGAGGGGTTTTTCGTTAGCCCCGACTGCCCCCGGTCTGCCCACAATGGAGTTTTTCCCTTCCCCTAAGGCCGCCAGACAGCGGCAAGCCACTAACAAGTCTCCCTCTCCCATTTCAGGACAAGGGACCAGGGAACAAAGAAGCAGTAGCGCCCCCGGGGGGGGTCAGCCCTCTTCACGGCCCAAACGCACATGCAACAAGCCATCTTGGCTGAGAGACTTCGTCTCATCCTAGGGGCGAGGGATGTTGTGTTCTGTAAAGCTGTGCCTTTAACAATGTACCTTTGCCATGTGTTATCAATGTAACCTTTCTGTGTGCAACATTATAACCATCAGCTGTATCAATGTAAACCTGATAAGGGGACGCGAGCTAGTGACCACTAGATGGCAATAGCGAGCGTCCAGCTCTCATGGCTCAGATTCACCTTGTTCAGCAGCGCGGGAAGATTCCCCGCCACCTCTTCACCTGGTCAAGAAGGGCGTGACCTTCTACGACGTCACGCAGGCAGCAACCAATAGTCTGTCGACGAGCCACATTCAAATGTATAGCCAGCTGTATATATTGAGCTACTCATCCGCCATTACCACATGTTCCTCCGGATCATCATGCAATAAACTTGTGTTAAGCCAACTCTTCGGCTGTTTCATTGTCTTTGGTCCCTTACACTAAAGCGTGTTTTGCTTCCGGTGGGAGGAACATGTGACGGGCCTGCTGAACCACGCATCTGACCCATGGCCCAAAAGGTTTGGGCACCCCTGCCATAGCATGTTAGATAAAAAGATAGATAAATCTTTATTGTCATTGTCCCCTTGCGGGAACAACGTAATTTCTCGGTTGCTATATAGCAACTCGAATAAGGCATACCCTATGTTGGGGGCAAAATGTTAATTAATTTGTGAACTGCCCAGAGAGTGCACTAAGCTCTATGGGGTGGTATAGAAAAGTGAGATTGCTTTGCTTTACTTCTGGCCCTGTTTCTGCAAAGGCACAGCCTTTAAAAAGATACGAAGCAGTCAGGGAGCAAAAAAGGGTCTCTGAGCATGTGCGAAGGGCACGAGAAATCCCACAGGACCTTTGTAGAGAGTGACTGGGAAAGGGAGGCTGTGTTTTCTAGGCCGTGAGTTGTCCGATCTGCAAGGCAGAAGTTCCCGAAACAAAGGCAGCTGTATGATCCATACATTTAAAAAAAGACGCAAAAGGAAGGGGATACCTTTTTAAAATGGTATCACTTAAAAATCAAACGTGCAAGCTTTTGCAATTCAAGATCATTTCTTCACGCATATATCATTTTTTTGTGGATTAGGTGGGAAATTTATAATGAATGTCCCAAAAGTTCGTGGGAAGATGTTTTGCAAGGCGCTGTTTCTTAGATGTGAGTTGTGGGGGAAAACAGCAGGCTGAATCTTTTATCACCCCCTGGTCAACTGCAGTGGCTGAAGTGGTTAAGACGCTGAAGTTGGAGACTGGAAGGTCAGCAGTTCGATACCTGAATACTGCAGGACGGAGTGAGCTCTGTCCCAGCTCCTGCCAACCTATACGATACATGCATCATATAGCGATGTTTCTCTATGGGATGCATCGTACAACGATTTTTTTTTTTTGCTACATGGTTTTTCCCATTGAAAAATTGTTGTACGATTTTTTCCATAGGGAAAATGGCTATGTGAGACACCATTTCCCCCCAAAAACCTAATTGTTATGCGATTTCATTGCTATATGGGGTGATTGTTGTATGAGGTTCCACTGTAGTCCTAATTCGGGTGCAACACAGGGCTTTCCCCTGGCCACGCCCACCATACCACGCCCACAGTATGGTAGTAAAGTTTTTTAGAGCGCACCACTGGTGTGAGTGTGAGAGAGAGAACGAATGAATGGTGTGTCTCATCTCACAAGATCTAAAGGTGATCTTGGAATCCTAAACCCTTAATAGTTGGGCAGAAACAAGAATTTTTACAGATATAGCTTGTGTGTTAAAGCACACCAGTGGGATTTCCCTCATTTCATCCCTATTAAGAGTGGAGAAGTTGCAGGGCCCTTGTTTTCTTTGACCTTCTTGTTCCTGTTGTATCTGCTTGTGGAAAAATAACCAAATTATATTGCTAAGTATGTCTGTCTTTAAAATATGCTTTCCTTCCAGTGCGTTTCTCTGATTCCTGAAGCCAAAGCAGTCCTTGATCTTGTAGATCAGTGCCCTGTGCATGTAAAAAAGGGAGATTTTCCTGTGATTGTTTTTGAGGGACTGGATGCAACAGGTAGGTCATAACTCAGCACACCATAATGCAATGGTGTATGTGTTATACAGTATAGTGAACCACTTGATTTGTCCATTAAGTGTTTATACTTCTTGCTAACTCAAACTGCTTGGCATCAAGTCTGTTCTAGAGGGGCTGATATTCCTTTTGTTCCCTGATGAAAATGGACCAAACTAGAGTGCACCGGAAAGTAGAAGCCCTGACAGGTACTAAAAAATGGTGCAGGTAGAGGTGCTCTGGGGACAGAGTAATAACTGGGGGTGAGTTGGTGGGTGGAGCTGACCAACCTGCCCCCACAGCACACCAAGTGACATGAATACCCATCTGATAAAGCCATAACTTGGTAGGATTTAACTTAGCTAACGGGGAAGGATGGTGGTGTTTACAATTGAGCAAAGTCTGAAGTCTCACAAGTCTCATCCGCATACTGAAACATACCCTTTTTTTTAGCAAATTGTTGTTGACTGTCTTTTAGCATCTTCCAGAGATAACCCCAAAAGATTTGAGAATTGCAAACAAACAGCACTTCAATAAATTGTAGTTACTGAAAGCTTATAAAATAAAAGAATAGATCTGAAGGTTGTTGAGTGTCATATGGATGTTTGCTGACATTCAGCTGCTTTGAGGGTTGGCATGGTATCCAGAAGAGGTAGAAAAGTTATTCATGCTTGCCCACATACATACATGCGAGAGAGCTGTAATTGGTAGCATTTTAATTAGCTGTGAATAAATGTTTTGTTTGGTGGAAGCCTACATTTTATTTTTATTTATTGCACATTTATGTTGCTTAATAGCCAGAATCTTCTAAGATAGTGTGCAATGTAACCAATGGGACAATGGCTATAGGCATCATGTAAAAAAACTGCGGTAGTTCAAGTGGTGAAGATGCTGAACTCACTGACTGGAAGGTTGGAGTTCGATTTCCGGGTACTGCATGACAGAGTGAGCTCCCGTCCCTGTCCAAGTTCCTGCTAACCTAGCAGTTCGAAAGAAAGAAATTGCAAGTAAATAAATAGGTACCCCTTCGGTGGGAAGGTAAGCAGCGTTCTGTGCACTCCGGTGTTGAGGCATGCCTACCACATGTACACAGAAACATCTGCAGGTGCAGACAACGCTGGCTCTTTGGCTGTAAACAGAGATGAGCACTGAACCCTAGAGTCAGATACGACGCTTTTGACCAAGGGTGAGCTTACCTAACAAAACCAGCAGCAAAGCGGAAGAACGGTGCAGCACACTAAACCTGCAGCAAAACAGATGATTGGGTTGGTTGAGGATTTTCTGCCAAAGATAATATCTCACATTGTGTCATGGAGAATTAACATTTTTCTTCTTCTTCCTGGTTTGACTTTAGGCAAAACGACAGTAACTCATGCTTTGCAAGACTCGTTAAATGCTGTTCTCCTAAGCACTCCTCCACCTTGCGTCATTCAATGGAGGAAGGTGTTTGACGATGAACCCATGCTCATACGGAGAGCATTTTATGCTTTGACCAACTACATTGTTGCTTCTGAAATAGCAGAGCAGTCCACAAAGGCCCCAGTGATTGTAGACAGGTTGGTAAATATAAAATGTTTTCTTCACTGCATGCTATATTTTTCTTGTTAATAAACCACATTATGATGCATCTTGAATGTCAAAAGAATTAGGTTTCCAATCGTAATTCCCCCCCCCCCCCAAAAAAAACCTCCCAAACTTTTTTTAAGCAGGTACCAAGCCAGTGTCGGTTTCCCCTTAATTTCCAGTCCCCCATATAGGATTAGTGGTTAAGATGCTGAACTTGATGACTGGAAGGTTTGCAGGTCAGTAGTTCAAGACCCAAGTGCTGCACAAAGGTGTGAGCTCCCATCTTTGTCCCAGCTCCTGCCATCCTAGCAGTTTGAAAGCAAGAAATTGCAAGGAGATAAATAAGGACCCCTTTGGCTGGGAAGGTAACACCGTTCCATGCCTGCCACATGACCATGGGAATGTTTGCAGATGCAGACAGTGCTGGCTCTTTGGCTGTAAACGGAGATGAGCACTGGGCCCTAGAGTTGGATACGGCTGGCTTTTGAGCAAGGAAGACCTTCACCATGCCTGCCAGTCAGCTGTTATGCCTCCAGCCTCCATTCTGAAGGAGGGGGGGGGGAATCTGCTGCTGCTCTTGCATTTGTTGCCTCTGTCTCCACCTCTGGTATGGAATCATTCATAGCTGCCCCACCCTTGGGTGCAAACTTCCATCATCACTGCTCCAGGTTCGCCAGGTGGAGTCAATTGTTATTTTTATCATTATAAATATTTAACTGTTATCAAGTTTTCATCCAACTCGTGATGATTGTACAGTAGTAGGATTTTCTGAGTATGTGAGATATTTATGTTCTGCCAGTGCCTCGCCCAGTGAGTTTCCAAGACTAGGTGTGGACTTGAAACCAGGTCCTCTGAGAGAATGTCCAGATTGCCCCTTGTGGGGCAGTCTGGTCTCACTCATTTTGTGGTTGCTTGAGAACAATTACTTTTAGTGTGCTCCTCCCCTGTCCTAACACCCCAAGTAATCTTTGCCCATATGGGAAGTGGCTGACTTCATTATCCAGTGGTTCCCAAAGTGAGCTCCATGCCCCACAGGGGACTTCAATTCCCAGAAGCCTAAGTCAGTATATTGGCTGATCAGTGCTTTGAGGAACTGACTTAGGCTTCTGGGAAATGGAGTCCAAAAACCAAAGTTTGGGAAACACTGAATGAAACAGTTCCCTTGCTTCACTATGGAAAGGTGAAACAAAGTTTATTCCTCCACCCAGCCCACCCACTCCCCAAAAAATCCTGCCGGATTGCTGTAGGCCTGGATCGGATAGGAGGGTGAAAATGTATTTTTCTCTGTTCCCCACCACCATTGATTGCCAATCAAAAACCCACTGACGGCCACAGTTTTGATTGGTGATCAAAGGGGAAGGACTGGGAGGCGGAAGCTCAGCAGTTTGATTCCCGAGTACTGCAGGGCGGAATGAGCTCCCGTCTTTGTCCCAGCTCCTGCCAACCTAGCAGTTCGAAAGCAAGAAATTGCAAGTAGATAAATAGGGACCACTGTGGTTGGAAGGAAACAGCGTTCTGTGCACTCCGGTGTCTAGTCATGCCTGCCACATGACCGCGGAAACGTCTGCAGAAGCAGACAGCGCTGGCTTTTCGCCCTTGAAACATGAGTTGGATACGACTGGCTTTCGAGCAAGGGAAACCTTTCCCTTTACTAATCCAGCACTACAATGATCAGACAGGAGAAAAAACGATTAAACAGTTCTCCTGGCCTTCTGCAGATGAACCATCTAATTGCAACAAGGGATAAGCAGGCATGGCTCCTTAGTCTTGTCAGCATACTGGATATTTACCCCGAAAACAGCAGCTCCCCTGGTGACTTAGTGGTTAAAGGCACTGAGCTGGAGACTGGAATGTCGGGTTTCGATACCTGAGAGCTGCACTTGGGGACATGAAAGGAGCTGCATTTGGGCGTCCCCTAAAATAACCCTTTCAACCCAGAGTAATCTCTGACATTAAAAAGCAAGCAACCCTGAAAATAGCCTTTCAGCTGTAAGCCTCACCTTAAACCAGGGATACTCAGCCCGTGGGCCAGATGTGGCCAGTGCCCCCCACTGCATGAACCACACCAGAAAGTGCTGTGTGGTGGAGGAAGAGCAAAATAGCAGTCTGGCCCCTGAAGCTGTCTGAGGAAGCATGACCCGGCCCCGGCTTAAAAAGGTTGAGAACACCTGCCTTAGGCATTGCTCCCAGAATCCAGAGGCACTGAGATTGGTGTATACTGTATTTCAGCACAGAAAAAAATAGAACCTTGTAACGGGGATTCATAAAGAAGCCCTTGGCAGGGAGCTGCAGCATTCCAGTATCCGTGCAATCTGGATGCACAGAGCTTGGACTGACCCCCGAGAGCTCAAAAGAGCACTCTAAGCGCTAGTCTAGACATGCTCTGGATCCAGTCCCATCATACTCTCCACTACATAACAGTGGTAAACAAAACCAAAACAGCAGTTGGCGACCCTATGTTGTTGGGCATCGTTAAAGCAGCTCATTGAACTCAAACAGTTTAGTTTAAATCCAGACGGTAGAAATAAAACGACCCTCTGTTTAAACAGGGCCCTTGGTTAACTCATGCAGAAAATAGTGGTCAAATCAAGAGATGCTTCTAAAAACTTGTAACGTTTCCCGGTTTTGTTCCACCATCTCAGCAAGTTGAAGTCTTTTGCTGAGATCTATCTCTAGCTGATTGCATTTATTACCACTTCCAATATGCAGGTGAAACTCAGAAAATTAGAATATCGTACAAATGTTCATTCATTTCACTTAAAAGGTGAAACAAATATATGAGATTGACTCACTACATGCAAAGCGAGAGATGTCATGCCTTAATTCATTATAATTGTGATGATCATGGCGTACAGCGTACTTGAGATTATGTGATGATTATGGGAGACATGAGATTGGGGGGTTGGGGTTTTCATAAGCTGAAAGCCATAAGCATCAATATTATAACAAAGTAAGGCTTGAACTATCTCGCTTTGCATGTAATGAGTCTACCTCAAATATTTGTTTCACCTTTTAAGTTGCATTACTGAACTGAATGAACATTTGCACGATATTCTAATTTTCTGAGTTTCACCTGTACTCCCTGATATAGCTTTAAAGCAGCTGGTGGGCAGTAACATCCGCTCTTCTCCCCAGCTGCCTAGGACCGCAGTATTACAGACTAGATCTAACGGCTGCTACTGAAATTCACTTGTGCCACTGCCTTTGTTTCCAAAATGTGGGTTCAAGTGCAGAGGCTATCTGTGGTGGCTCCAGGAGGGAAAAAGTCAGTCTTTTCTTCTGCTTTTGCCACAAGATTTTGGTGACGTGCTTCTCTTGGCTGCAGGAAATAGAGGTGTTGTAGCCTCATATGTGCTGCATTTTGCTTTCAGAGTGAAGCTGTAGTGTAAAGGCTAAGAGTGCCGGGTTTGGGAAACATGGCGTTTGGAACTCCCTCCCTCACTTAAGTCATGAAGTTTGCTGTCACCATCCTCTAACCTACCTCACAATATTTGTGTGAAGTTAAAATGTGTACTTCCCCATAAACCACACCAAAGTTCCTTTTCAGGAAGGTACAGTTAATGGTTTTGATAAACATTGAGTTGCCTCTAGACAGCAAAGAATTCTGTGGCACCTTTGATCCTTACAAGTTTATTCGGCATAAGGCTTCGTGGACTGTATCCCATTTGTTCAAATACAGATGGGCACAAAGCTTATGCTGAATTAATCTTGTCCTAAAGATGTCATAGGACTCTGGTTTTGTTACAACAGGCCAACGTTTCTTAGAATGGTCATTCTTTGAACAAAATCTGCTTTTGAATATTCTTGAAGTAGACTGCAGTGGCTCAAGTGGCTAAGACGCTGACTGGGAGGCGGAAGGTCAGCAGTTTGATTCCCGAGTACTGCAGGACGAAGTGAGCTCCTGTCTTTGTCCCAGCTCCTGCCAACCTAGCAGTTTGAAAGCAAGACATTGCAAGTAGATAAATAGGGACCACTTCGGTAGGAAGGTAAACAGTGTTCCCTGCGCTCCGGTGTCTAGTCATGCCTGCCACATGACTACGGAAACGTCTGCAGAAGCAAATAGCGCTGGCTTTTTGGATTTGAAACAGATGAGCACTGCACCCTAGAGTTGGATACGACTGGCTTTCGAGCAAGGGAAACCTTTACCTTACTTTTAGATGATTAAAAGCAGTATGAATTTTGTACTAACTGCTGTGGGTTTGTTTCATCTTGATATCTTTAACTTGACAGGTTTTGGCACAGCACTACTGCTTATACAATTGCAAGTGAAATCAGTGGGAACATGCAGCATCTCCTTCCAGTTCATCACCAAGTCTACTGTTGGCCTGAAGACCTTCTAAGACCTGATCTTGTCTTGCTGCTCACTGTTAGTCTTCAGGAAAGAATCCGGAGGCTGCAGGGACGTGGGATAGAGAAGACAAAGGAAGAGGCTGAGCTGGAAACAAACAGTTTGCGCCGTCAAAAGTATGCATTAAAACTACAATGTCATCAAGAGCCATTAGGTTTTGTAGTCATAATCACGAAAATCAGAAATGAATGAGAGTTATGTTTGGTAGTAATCTGGAGGTTCATGTTATAAAGCTGCCTCTTGCAACGAGGGTTGTGTCTGTGTTGTTCCCGAGGAAGTGGTGTGTAGGGCAAGGTGGTGGTATGGAGAAAGTGCTTAGCACATGCCTTTCAGCTTATAGTGCAGTGATGGTGAACCTTGACAGTCTAGGTGTTTTGGAACTTCAATTCCCAGAAGCCTTGATCAGCAGGAGTGCTGACTTGGGCTTCTGGTAATTGCAGTCCAAGAACACCTGGAGTGCCAAGGTTCACCATCACTGTTATAGTATAAACCAGGGTTCCCCAAACTTGGCTCTCCAGATGTTTTTGAACTTCAATTCCCAGAAGCCTTGATCAGCAGGAGTGCTGACCTGGGCTTACGGTAATCGAAGTCCAAGAACACCTGGAGGCCCAAGGATAAGAAACCCTGATGTAAACCCATTCATAGAAGGATGTGGGAGGATGAACTAATATTAATTAGGCAAAGGAAAGTTGAGCAATTTCACTTTCTTCCACATTCAGATTTTTTTAAACCTTCCAGTACCAGAGATGAAGAAATGTGCCATTTTAGGCAAAACCTTCAAAACAAACTGAAACAAGACTCTTCTGTTTGAAACTAGTATGGAGAGAACTACTTTCTGCCTTATAGATATTACAGATAAGGAACCTCTCATTAAAAGTAACAGAAAACTCAAACTCAATACTTACATGGCAGTATAACTCTAGCTTGATAAAACCGGTTAATGCCACCTCCTTATAGTTTTATCTGTGTTTTAGTAATACTAATTTGTTGTACAAGTAAAGTTTTATCCATTTTAAAGTTAATTAGCTTATATGCATACTTAATATTGGCATTTTAATTGTGTCAATTTTAACAAGGGATAATAGGCTGAAATATGACAAGATAGAGATTATGTTTATAGGGACTGATCCTGACCAGTTGGGTGGATCCCTCCCTAAATTGGAAGTGTTATCCTTCCAATTAGGGACAATTGGAATCTGGGTATTCTCCTTGGATGGAAGGGCAGATATCAGCAATAGTCAAGGTTGCCTTTTATCAACTTAACTGGATGACCCAACTCCACCCTTATTTGGATAAGAGATTCCCAACCATGTTGGTCAATGCACTGGAAATCTCCAAGCTTGATTACTGTAATGTTCACCAAGTGGGGCTTCTCTTGAACCTAGTATGGCAATTGCAGCAGGTGCAAAATGCGTCTGCCAGACTGATCTCGGAAATACATCAACAAGATCATATAACCTGGGTCCTGGTGGAATTGCATTGGTTGCCCGTTGTGTTCCATGCTAGATTTAAGGTTTTGGTATTGATGTACAGAGTCCTAGATGGTTTAGGACAGGAGTGCTCAAACTGTTTGGTCTGAGGGCCTGACCACGCCCATGGAACAGCTGAGTGGGCCAGGCCACGGCACAGGGTGTTTTTGCACATGTCCGGCCACTTCTGTGCACGTGCAAAAAGTGGCTATTTTACTTCCTGGTTTGGTGCTGCCACTTCTGTCCAGGCACGAAAACGGCCATTTTACTTAGTGCGCCAAACCAGAAAGTAAAATGGCCTCTTCGCGCACACGCAGAAGCAGCCATATTTACTACTCAGTTTGCCGAGGGCATCGCGAGCCTGCTGGAATGGCTTTGGTGGCTGTATCTGGCCTGTGGGCTGTAGTTTGGGCATGTCTGGTTTAGGAACTCCCTACCTGATGGAGCGACTCTTGCAAAGAAACACCTCCAGGGTACTTAGATCCTCACAGACTGAGCTATTGAAGGTTGCCATCCCAAGAAAGGCCAGAAGACCAGACACAAGAAAAAAGGGCCTTTTTGGTAGTGGTCCCATCAATGTGAAATGATCTGTCAACAGAAGCTCAACAAGTTAATCCCTTAAAAAAACAGCTAAAACTTATTTATGGAGATATTTGGTGATTACTTGTTTTGATTCGAATGGATTTGTACTGTTTTTAATTTTTACTTACTCTGTTATGAGGTATAAATATAAGGTCTTGTGGAATGCCATCACCAGAAAAGGGATTTAGACAGTGGTGGGCTCCAAAAAAAAATTACTACCACACTGTGGACGTGGTATGGTGGGCGTGGCCAGGGGGAAAGCTCTGTGTTGCACCAGAATTAGGACTACTTTATTTCAAAACTTGGATGGATGGGGTCAGCTAGATTTTCTGCTACTGGTTATGGCAAACTGGTGCGAACCTGCTGATGCCCACCACTGGATTTAGAAAAAAAATTATTTGATATTTGTGGATTTATTTGTACAGTAAAACCTCGCATAAAGAGTGCCTCGCTTAGAGACTAATTTGCTTAAAGAGCAGAATTTTCTCTGAATGGTCGTCTCGCTTAACAACTAGAACCAACCAAAAACTCGCTTAACAACTAAATCGGGGTTCGCAACCCCCCCCCCCCAAGAAGTCACAATTGGTCACTTACAATGGTGTTTCGTTTAAAGAGCAAACTCTCTTAAAGAGCAATCCCATGGAACTCATTATGCTCTTTAAGCGAGGTACCACTGTATTATTAAGGTAATAATTTTTTCTTCTGCTTTTTAACTGGTTGTATTTAGTTTATTTATTGTTCTTTGTTCTTGTACAGTAGTTGAACACATTAGACAGGCGGTATATACTTTCTATCCCAAGTAGCAAGAAATATAAAAATGTTGGCGAACTCTTCTTGAATAGGATCTGAAATGAAGTTCTCCTTCCCTAGCGTTTATACAGGGTTGTGTGTTGGAGTGGGATGTATATGAATGTGTCCAATTGCTTTGAAATGTTACTTTTTCTCATTGCAATGTGCAGTCTCCAGGCAGCATAAGCACAAATAATAATTTTGTGTCAGAAATTATTCTGAGTTGAAAGGATTTTTGCTGGAGAAACTCCACTCAGGGGATGCCTGAATGAGGCTCCTTTCATGTCCCCAAAATCTTTTCCCACCGAAGTGGTGCCTATTTATTTACTTGCAATTTCTTGCTTTCGAACTGCTAGGTTTTCATTAGCTGGGACAGAGACAGGCCATCAAACCGCCGTGCAGTACCTGGGTCTCGGAACTGCCGACTTGCTAGCTTTCCAGCTAACAGGCGAGCTTCTTAACCGCTGAGCCTCCACAGCTCCTAGTATAAACACTGGAAGTTGTAGTCCTGAAATGTAACAGTCCCAAACTATACTAACTGCAATCTGGACATCATGTAGGGAAGGGTTTTAATATTGAAACTTTCATTGTGCATTGATTGTATCTGTACTTTTTTTTTAAAAAAAATAACTGCCTGCTTTTTCTATCTTTTTAAGAGTTGAAGAGTCTTATCGAAGGATGGAGAATCCTACATGTCAACTAGTTGATGCTAGTCCTTCTCGAGAAGAGGTTCTTAAAACTGTTCTGCATCTGATTAAAAAGCAGTTTCCTTTACTGTAACTCATTGTGAATATACCAGTGTGTGTGTGCGCGCTCTTCAACACAATGGAGTCACTCTAGCATTCCCTAACAAATAAGAGTTGGACAGAAGTGTTAAGTCGTTGCATTTCCTCCTAGACAGAGAAATGCAGGGCAAAGAGACTAAGATTTTATGGGATCAGCTGCTTTGGAAAATGTGGAACTCAGATTAATTTCATATTTTACGTAGAGAAGTAATGTATAAAAGAAAAAAAAAGGTAAAGATAAGATTGTCTGCGTCCTCTGGTGAATTGTGTTTGGTGTCCTCTATGAGCAAAAAATGGTAGTGTATCTGTATACTGTACACACTTGCATTGATTTGTTATCACTTAACCATGCACTTGCCCTCCTCCCCATTGTAAATTCACTAAATTACACAGAGAAGCTCCAACGTGGTAGTTTGAAGAGGAGTACTGAAGATTTGTGACAAGAGAAATCTTTGTGGAATGGAGACAGATTGCAGACATTGACTTTACAGATAGGTTTCTGTCTCCCCCCCCCTTTTTTTTTTTTTTTTGTTCTGTTCCTGGGGTCAATAAAACTTGTTGGAAATATTTGCTCATTCAGAGTATGGGCATTGTTTCTGGCTCTCACTCTAATTGCCTTTTGGATTTTTATTAGCTGGCAAAATTGGATCAACTTGCTCAATGATATGAACCCATGAAAATATGAAAGGAATATTGGACTGCATTGTCAGGGCATAAAAATTATAGACTTGGAATCTTGCCCGACCTCCATGACTCGAAGGAGAATAGTTAATTACCAGTACATACTCATTGAGAATAGAGGTCGATGGATCTTAGGTCTCTCCTATGCATGCATGTAAGTAAAACAAAAACCAAAATATAAGAACACTTTATTATACATAGAAAAACAACAAACTATCTACTTACAGCATTTGAGATAACAGGAACAAGCATAACGAAGCAGAAGAGAGACTGCGTAAGGTGCTATTTGCTGCTTTTTAGAGAAGGCAAGAGCGAGATTAAATCTGTTTTCTCTGAGACATGCGCAGAAGGACATAAATCACACATGCAGCTCCTTATGATAACAGTTGGCTGAGAGCTAACTAACAAAGAACACAGTGACAAACCCCTTTGTTAATTAAGCGAACAATTAAGTAAGGCACATTTTCTTACGTAGATATTCATGCTGAGCTGCAGGCAATGGTTTGTTAAGCATATTAGCAATCTGGTCATGAGTTTACATACTGTAATTTAATAAAACCTTGTTTTACCAATTGCTTTATGTTTTTATATCAAATATCTATATGTCTGGACTTGGATCCCGTGAAATGATTTTCGGAAATATACTGTAAACTACAGCTTCATTATCCTCCATCACTGTGATTGGATGAATCGGGCGTGTTCAGATATCTGTGACTAAAGCATCAAACCATGTTAGGGAATTACACGCGTCTGAAACACAAGCATATTCAGCCTCAGTAGATGAACAGGAAACAACATTTTGTTTACATACTTGCCAATAAACAGGACAACCATTTAAAAACATCATGTACCCAGAAGTGCTCTTACGTGTTTTCTTATCACTTGCCCAATCAGAATCTGCATAACAACATAATTCTGCATGATTTGTATGTGTAGGTTCTAATGCAAGACTCATATTCTTGGTATACTTTAGATATCTTAATAATTTCTTAACACATGTCCAATGGAATTGGTTTGCCTTTCCTACATGTGATAAGAGATTGACGCTAAGCGCAATATCGGGTCTAGTTCAACTGCTAATATTAATCAACGACCCAATTACTGAGCGATATAGTGTTTGATCTTTGAACTCAGGACTTGGTTGGTTCATGTGTTAAGTTATGAAAATCAGTTTGCATGGGTGTAATCATTGTCTTAGCATCCTTCATATAAAAATGATGCAACAGTTGTTCAATCTTGTGAAAGATTAAACGCCTTCTGAGTTTTAACAACCTGAACACCTAAATAGGTGCTAATGTATCCTAAAGATTTCAAGATAAAAGGTTTCTATAAAGCATTAGCAAAATTATTGCTCATATGTTCATTCGGCCCTATATAAATAATTTCAACATAGACAAGGATTATATCATACCCATTGTCAGATTTTCTAGTGAACACGCATTCATCAATTTTGGACTTAGTAAATCCCATTAAATTTAGTTTTTCAGTGTGTTGTGAGGCTGGCCTCTGGCCCAGCTCCGGCCCCTGAACCGGCCCACCTTGGGTATGAGGACTCTGAGGATGAGGGGGAGGAGCTGGCAGGACCCCCCCTCCCCACATTGCCTCAGCCTCCATTGGAACTCCAGCAGCAGTCTGACGGAGAGGATGTTC
This sequence comes from Bradypodion pumilum, assembly GCA_035047305.1. NCBI lineage: Eukaryota > Metazoa > Chordata > Lepidosauria > Squamata > Chamaeleonidae > Bradypodion > Bradypodion pumilum. Next base: position 199,022,822 of record JAWDJD010000001.1, read on the forward strand.
CTCGACAGCAGCCGCAGCTTACAGACAGCTCTGGTGATGAGGCATGGCTTGACGCCAGACATCGGAGCAAGGCAGAGTATCTCCAGCAGAGGCAGAGCGAGAGGAGGGCCAGGAGGTAATTAGGAAGCATCGGGCCACACCCCATGGGGGGATATAAGGAGCCAGAACGCCGGGTGTGGCTCCGTGATGGACAAAGTTTGAGCTTCCCTGTCCCTGCTCCTGTTTGCCTGTCTCCTCGGCTTATTGAAACTCTGGACTGGATGTTTGGATGGAACTTGGACTTCTCTTGGATATACTGTGCTGTGAGTGTTTCCCCAGTGGGGAAAGTAAGAGGGAGGGGGAGACAGAACACAGTGAGACATAAATACCACATTAAACCAAATTGTTTCAGTCCATAAAGACTTTTATGTAAGAGCCAAGTGTCTCCTTCTTGATGTCTGAACCCTGGAGGACCTCTCACATAAATGTCTTCTTCGAGGTCAGCGTGCAAGTAGGCTGTTTCAACGTCAAACTGAAAGACTTTCAAACCTAGAATAGTAGCAGTGGTCTGTTGGATCGGGGCCCGATGTGGGCCGGAGGGTCCCGGAGGAGACTGGTCAAGCAAGACACGTGAGGCAAGATGGAGCGAAGACCAGCATTTATTGATCAGAAGGCAATTGACTTTATACCCTGCTTAGCTTGGCGGCGTGCATACGTTGCACGCAGCCGTTACAGGAAAGCCCTGAGTCTGCACATTGAGATTACACAAGTTACCCATTAGGGATGACTTCACCGGGGGAAGTTCCTTATCTATCTAATTTACTACCGGGGACATGCATTGTCTACTGTTTATCGGGGGCAAACATGAGCCAAGGTTGACTCTAGGGCTTAGAGCTTCTGCGGATGCGAGATTACTCATTACATGCCTATCGAGTTAAACATCTGGTGATCTTTTGCCCTCTATTGTCTTAACTGCCTGTTAGGTCAGCGATCCGTGAATTAAACTATATCTATTATTCCTCTCCCCAATTTCTGTCCCCTCAGAACCAGAGGCTTGAAGGAGTGTTCTCCCATAACCGTGGTTCGGTCAGGGACAGTGTGCTGATTACGTGCACGGAATCCACAGTGGCCAAAGCAATTTTCTCACCCTCAGTCCTAACTGTAGGAGAATTATTATTCGTGTAGTCTTCAGGATAATATTGAGCAATACCTTGTGCTATAAGCCTGGCTTTATATAATGACTCTCCATTTGTCTTTTTCTTAATTTTGTAAATCCATCGAGTGCCGATAACCCTTTTATTTGCTGGTGGGTTCGCAGGAGTAAATACTTTAAGTCTCTTTAGACTGTTCATTTCAACCTGCATTGTTTCATGCCATTTATTTTGTTCTGATTCAGGGAGAAGTTTTATTTGTGTAAACTTGTCAGGAGGTAGTGTCATATTACAAATCAGAGGCAAAGGTGGTTCTGTTACCTGCCATGAGTAATGGACGAATTCCTTTTGTAACCTTCTCAGAGTGTCTTGTAGTAGCCATCCATTCTTTATCTTCTTCGTCCTCATCTTGGCCATCATCACCATCAGTATCATCATCAGCAATTTGTGAAGGCGAAGCGGCAGACTGAACAACTAGTGGATGGAACATTCGCCTGTGAATCTTGATCCCCAGACTTCATGGCATCAGCAGCAGCATCTCTAGGAAGATAAACTCCAAGATCATTAGAGTGAATTCTTGACCAATCAGCATCTTCCTCAAAAACTGCAGATTGAGAAACCACTATGACGTGTGGAGTCAATGAATTTGCTGCATCTTGAATTAGTATCAATACCCATAAACCTCATTCTCTTTGCCACTGGACCTCCTTTCTTCCTTTGGGCTTTAGGAATATTCACCATTGCATACAAACCAAAAATTCGGAGGTGTGAAAGATCAGCACTCTCTCCTGGGAAAAAGGGTGTTCCCTCTTTCCCAAGTGAGAGAGGGCTTCAAGTATATTTGCATACAACATAAAGAAGATATTTCCATGGTCCTGCCTTAAACACAGAGTTTTTAAAAATGAAATTGAGGCACACAAGGCTAAGACAGTAGACAATTAACTGATATAATTGTAAAAAACAGTTCCATGAAAAATCGTCATATTCTAAAATGCTGTCGCAGCAGATAATGGCAAAGGAGAGTTAAGGCGAGAGCGGGATGGTGGTCATCCAACCATCCTTGCTCTCCTTGACCTCTCAGCGGCCTTCGATATCATCGACCATGGTATCCTTCTGGAACGGCTCAAAGGATTGGGGATCTAGGGCACAGTATTGTTCTGGTTTTCCTCATTTCTGGAGGGCCATACCCAGTCATTGTGGTTGGAGAGGGAGAAATCCAGTCCTAGGCCCCTTAAATATGGGGTGCCACAGGGCTCAGGTCTCTCTCTCCTATTTAACATCTACGTGAAGCCGCTGGGTGAGATCATCCGTTCCCATGGGGCACGGTACCATCAGTACGTGGATGACACCCAGGTGTACATCTCGGCCCTTGGGGACCCCAATGATGCGGTCCGAATGCCTGGAGGCCATTGGGGTCTGGATGGGGGGGGAAACGGGCTTCAGCTGATCCCTAGCAAGACTGAGTGGCTATGGGTTGGCACCCCATATTTAAGGGGCCTAGGACTGGATTTCTCCCTCTCCAACCACAACGACTGGGTATGGCCCTCCAGAAATGAGGAAAACCAGAACAATACTGTGCCCTAGATCCCCCATCTCTGGTCTTGGATGGGGCAGTTCTGCCCCAGACAGACCCGGTGCACAACTTGGGGATCCTCCTGGATTCACGACTGCTGCTGGAAGAACAGGTGGCGGCTGTGACCAGGAGGGCTTTTGCTCAACTTAGAGTAATTCACCAGTTGCGCCTGTTCCTGGACACTCCTGCTCATGGTCACTCATGCTCTGGTGACCTCCAGATTAGATTACTGCAATGCACTCTACATGGGGCTGCCCTTGACGACCATTTGGAGGCTACAGCTGGTGCAGAATGTGGCTGCCCAGGTGGTGATGGCGTGTGGGCGCTATGCTCGCGCCTCCCCACTACTCCGGGAGCTGCACTGGTTACCAGTTTGCCTCCAGGTGCAATTCAAGGTGCTGGTTTTCACCTTTAAAGTCCTATATGGCAGTGGGCCAGGTTACCTGAGAGACCGCATCGTCCCAAGAGTGTCTGCCCATCCAAACAGAGCGGACCGGAGGGGCTCCCTAGTTGTGTCTTCAGCTAGAGGGGCTCGCCTCTCTGGCACACGGAGGGCCTTCTCCATGTCTGCTCCAGCCCTATGGAACCTCCTGCCAACAGAATTGAGGCTACAGACAGAATTGCTGCCTTTCAGGAAAGGTTTGAAGACCTGGCTGGCGGGGCAGGTGTGGGGCCCTAATGGGAATAAGGCCCCATCCTGCTGGCTCATCCCCAACTAGTCCAGTTGTGCCCTCCTTCTGTGTCTTTGCATTCCCCCGTCCCTCTTAGCTTTTAATTTGGTTTTAAATGGGGTGGGTGTAATGAGGGTGGATGGAGTGGAGGATGATGGTGTTTTAACATGTTTTTATATGTTTTAACTGTTGTACGCCGCCCTGAGTCGGGTTTTTACCTGATTGGGCGGCATAAAAATTGAAATAAATAAAATAAAAATAAGATAGAATTATTACAGTAAGGCTGCCCTCTTGGGGCTGGTCTCTGCTATTGTTCCCTGTTAGGGGCAGCAGTGATGCTAAAGGCAGTGCCTAGGGGGTGGTTCTTTCTCCACTGGGGGGGGGGGGAGCCCAACACTTCTCCCTGGCTCTGGTGTTGCCTCCTCTTCTAGGCTCTTGGATGTGTCTGGATTTTGGGGAGGTGGGGGTGTGGCCTGGTGGGGTGGGGGTGTGGCCCAAAATTTCCCTTATTTTCATGTCCAAAATTTGACAGGTATGATGTAATGGTGTGTGTGTCAGGATTTTAGAGATGCTTAGGTGGGGAATGGCAAAAAAAAAAAAGGTTGGGAACCACTGGTCTAGACCAGGAGTTTTTAACTTTTTTAAACCGAGGGCTGGGTCATGCCCCCTCAGACAGCTTCGGGGGCCAGACAGCCATTTTGCCCTTCCTCCACCACATGGCACTTCCTGGTGTGGTGGAGGCAGCGGGGGGCATATGAAATGGTGCAGTGGGCCGCATCCGGCCCATGGACCACAGGTTGAGAATCCCTGGTCTAGACTGAAGAGTTTAATGTTGGCCCACAACCAATAACCATGTTAAGGTTGTTGATGTCTAAAATATTCAAGAAGACCAAGGTCTGAGATTCTTCAAGCAAAATTGTGTGGTGGGAGGAAATCTAGCAATTTATGTCTTTCTGCTCTATGTATCTGGTTTTCTCTAAAGATTGCACACAAGCTTAGTGGTCAAAAACAGGTCTTTGGATTTCACCAAATGAAACCAGATGCATCGATACTTCATTTTCTTCTCTTGCCTTTTTGCCTGTTGATTTTGTAATGGTCTTGAATTTCAACAGGAAGACAAATTGATTCCACAAATGCAAATAACCATTGACAATTCTGTTGCAATGAGCATGATATCCTACTGATAGTTGTACCCTACATATTTATCTTCATGTATACAAAATAGCCCAGATTGGCTGTTAAAGTATTTACTTAGAGGAAGAGAGAACAGCTCTGCTGAGATAAGTCAAAGGCCCATCTTGTCCAGCATTTTGATGGTTATGGCAAGCCCATAAAGGGGAAGGATATGGGGCCACCAAATGTCTTCTGTTGTCAACTTACTTTTCAACTGCTGTTGCTCAGTTGCATACTGAGTCTGAATCTTTGAGGGTCAGTTACCAGAAGGGGAGAAAGTGTGGCTTTCTGGATGTTGGAGTTCACTTCCATCAACCCTAACAAGAATATTCAGAAGCGATGAATATTGGGACTTGCAGTTGCACAACATCTTGAGCGCCATAGTTTGTGCTCTCCGTTCAATATAGTACTGTATACAGTAAAACCCCGACTTACAAATGCCTCGAGTTACATAAAATTCGACTAACATAATGATTTATGAACTCTCTGCGACAAACCAGGAAAGGGACCTTGGTGTCCTGGAGACAACTCAATGAAGGTGTCAACCCAGTGTGCCTCAGCAGTGAAAAAAGCAAACTCAATGTTAGGGATCATTAGGAAGGGTATAGAAAATAAGTCAGCAAGTGTCATTTTGCCTCTTTATAAATCTATGGTGAGGCCCCATCTGGAATACTGTGTACAGTTCTGGTCGCCATACCTCCAGAAGGATATTATGGAGTTGGAGAAAGTGCAGAGGAGGGCAACCAGAATGATTAGGGGACTGGAACACCTTCCTTACCATCTGAGGCTGCAACGGTTGGGCCTCTTCACTCTTGAACGACGGCGTCTAAGAGGTGACCTGATTGAAGTTTATAAAATCATGCACGGTGTGGACAAAGTAGATAAGGAAAAACTGTTTTCCCTATCGCATAACACTAGAACTAGGGGACACTCCATGAAACTATTGGGTACTAGTTCTCAAACAAATAAGAGAAAGTACTTTTTCACCCAGAGGATTACTGGTCTATGGAACTCCCTGCCAGAAGAAGTGGTGACAGCTGTCAGTCTTGACAGCTTTAAGAAAGGATTAGACAAGTTCATGGAGGACAAGAGTATCAATGGCTATAATTATGGATACTTAAGGACAACCTCGGGGTTGGAGAGATAGGCAGGATATCTCTCAATGCCATTTCCAGGGAATCCTAAGCAGGTGAAGGCATCTCCTTGGGAATACCCTGAAGGAAATGGTGAGCCACTGTGTGAGACAGAATGCTGGACTGGATGGGCTGTGGCCTGTTCCAGCAAGGCTGTTCTTATGTTCTTATGTTTATGTTCTTATTTTATGCTAAAACCATGTCCCAATTTACACGATTTCCTATGGGTTTGCTTTGAGTTACATAAAGAGTCTTTTTCCTATGGGTTTGCTTCCGAGTTCCGTAAACATTCATTTCCCTATGGGTTTGCTTTGATTTACATAAAGATTTCATTTTTCCTATGGGTTTGCTTTGAGTTACGTAAAAATAATTTTTCCTATGGGTTCGTTTTGAGTTACAAAAAATATTCAATTTAAGCAAAAGCCTACGGAATGGACCTTTTCTTCTCGTAAGTAGGGGTTTTACTGTATATCAAGGACTGGAAGACCTTACTAGACTTTTTGGCTGGTTGAGTTTGCTTCATCTCATTTCAGTAGCATATAGGTGAGTGCTCTCACCCAGCTAAATGACATTTAAACTGGTTATGCGTCATTTTGAGGGTGGAAAGGAATTGTGACAGTTTTGAATGGTTTCTAAAAGTGCCAGTTAGCTGATGTGTTTGTTGTGGCAAAGGCAAAGCTTTCCTTGCCTGAAAAATTCACTCATGTCTTATGCATTACATACTGGACTTGAAAAATGGAAATGACAAATGGCAAGTAGTTGAAAAATATGCATAGACGCAGCAGTCAATAGAGGAAAAGTGTACAGAATTCATGCTTTCCCTGCAGGTTAATGAGTTGTCCTGACCACTCACTTTGATAGCTAGGGTCTTAAAGTGATCTTCTTTAGCTCCCAGCTCCCTCTGCTGGGGAGGACAACCTAGGAATCCAGTACTTTTTGTCTCCACTTTGATAGCAGCTCATTCCTTGTCTCCTTCACTCTTTGTTTTCTTATTCCTTGTTTTCTCTTTCCTTCACTGTCTTTTTTCCTCTTACCATTGGGACAAAAACCCTCCACCGAGCCTGGAGATGCATTTGCCTCAAGGAAACATCCCTCGGGAGTCTTCAGAATCCAGTTGCTTGGAACAGTTTATGTTTGGGGGAAAGCAACGAAAGTGAAACAAATGACTCTTATAGTCAGTGAAATACCTGTAGATCTGATCACCTAAGGCTTTTATTTTGTCCTAGATAAAAACTCACATTTTCTCAAACCAAATTTCAGATGTTGGAATCTACAGCCTTGCCTATTTAGTTGTCTTCTGAACTTTAGGGAAGATCTTAAAACCTGGCTGGCAAGGCAGGTGTAGGGCACCGATGGGGAGGTGACCCCTGCCCGCTGGCTCATATAAATTGTTTCCTCTTCTGTGGTTTGGGGTGGGTGGTGTTTTTTTAATGGATTGGTTTTAGATGATTTTTTTATTGAGGATGTTTTTATGTTTTTTATGTCATGTCATATTGTGAGCTGCCTGGAGTTGCTTCGGCGAGGGGGCGGTGATACAAATTTAATAAATAAATAAATAAAACTTTAACTGCTTTAAGGAATTATACACATTCATATTTACTGTTTTTGGGAAGCTTTGTATTTGAAAAATACCTGAACTGTAGGAATCCTATCTGACTAACGAAGAAACTATTACTTCACTTTGTTATATACTAGCATTTGTGCCCGTGCTTCACCCCAGGGATGTTTTTTTGGCAGGTCGGTCTGTGCCGAGGCCGAATTTACTGAGGGTAGTTTACGGCAAAGTGGTGGAGGTAGGTCTTGCTGCCTTGTTGGGAGGTGTGCTGCGGCCGCTTCTGGCAGCCTTGCGTCCCCATTTAGTGCAGCGGATGAGGGTTCTGGGTGGGCGGGCCAGTGTGCAGCAGCGTCATGAGGGGCGTGGCCACCATCTCCGGTGGCCTGGTGACTCCGTCCAGTATTGTGGATGGAGTGCTGGGTGGGAGGCTGGGTGGGCTACAGCTCAGGGAGGGACACTGCGGCTGCCTCTGGCGGCCTCATGTTTCCGTCCTTTGCTGTGGATGGCGGTGTTGGGTGGGAGGCTGGGTGGGCTGCAGTATCTGGAGGTAATTACAGAGCCCGGCTGTAGGTACCGGAGCCTCCCCCCGTGCTGCCAGTACCTTCTGAGGCAGGGGCAGGGAGGGGTGTTGTGGCGTGCACGATCCTCACCCCTCTTCCCCCTTCACGCCCGGGGGGAGGAGGCAGGGAGGGGGTGAGGTGGATGCAATCTGTGCCCCTTTTCCACCTCCTCTTTAGTCACCCAGTGGGAGGAGGCAGGGAGGGGGTAGAGGCGGATGCGATCTGCGCCCCTCTTCTGCCTCCTCTCCACCTTGGGATATCCCCCTTGCTGTTTCGAGGCTAGTCTAGTTCGGAACTGCTAGGGGGAGTGGCTAGGGCGACAGGTAGTTGTCTGTAAGGGAAAGTGGAGGCCTAGTGGGGCGGCAGGGCAGAGGCTGCACCTACACTGCTGGCTCACCCGGCCCTGTCTTGAGGCGGTGCAGCGGAGGCTTGATCGGGCGGCAGGGCAGAGGCGGTGCCTCACCCAGCCACGTCTGCAGGTGTGACTGGGCGCCTGGTTGTGACATAGGCACGCCATCACCATTGTGGCGATATTCTCCGGTGAGGCTGGCGCCCCACTTGCGGTGTCTGGACCTCCTTCTTTGTTGGATGGTACGGGCAAGACAGGTCTCCCCAGGGTTTCAGGGGGGTGGGTTGCAAGGGGTACAGATGTATGCAGGAAACACTAATGTACATTTTTGCTTTATGTATATATTATAGTTACAGCCTAAGTAAGTACATTGGGGAATTGTACTTAGCCTCTTGGAAATTGACGTCCAAAAGCCAAAGGTTGGAAAACACTGCTCTATACTTTTTATGTGACTTAACCTGTCATTTCTGGCTCCATGACATTTGTGTGTTTTCAGGCCACTTTAAAACAAAAACAAAGCACTGCTATAAATGAGGGGTAAAAGCAAATGGTTGTGACTTCAAGAAGGTTGCATAACACCCTAACTCAAAAGTCCATACAACAACATCAATCCTGATGATCACTTGCTGTCAAGTCAATTCTGATTTATGGTGACCCTTTACAGGATTTTCCAGGTAGAGATTTGGGTTTACTATTCCCTTCTTCTAGGGGCATCTTGGTGTTACCTCCATTTTCAGGGACACACCACCCGAATTTTATTCCTCTTTATTTCCCATGCTTACTCTTTTTATTCCTTCAAGATTTACTATGTTTTAGTTGCCACCCATTTCTAGGTTTCTGTCTTGCACCAAGCATTACTCTAACACACCTCCATTCACATACTTGTGGGCATAACTGCAAGCCTCCCCTGCTTCACTGGTCTTCTCAGTCATCTTTTAGATATGTCAATTTCCTCAAGCTATAAAGGAAATCTGCCAGTTAACCGTACCCACACATAACCCCTACTTTCATGAATAGAACTCTGTATATGGTCAGGAACCTCACAATTATCACAAGGCTGTCAAAGTAAAGCAGTGCTTGCTTCAGGATGCAGAAAAGAAATGATTATTTGGTGTAAATAAAAATGCGGAATTTGATTAAAGGGGCCAGGGCCTTATTAAATAATATAAATTTGATATCTAACATTCTCTCTTCTATGTCTCAAAGCAGGAGTCAAAATTAACACCCAAAGCCCTCCAGTTACACAGGAAAAGCCTCAATTGCCCTCCCTATTGTTACCTCTCACCCTTGGAAGTTCAGAAATTCCATCTCAATCTCCTGTTTTCCTGCCACTTATTGTGCTTACTATCACCTGCATACTTTGATATAATGGAGAAAGGCAGTCCAGAGGTCAATCAGAATTGGGACATGGGGGAAGTCTGCATATCCATTGATACTGAAATTTCTTTTGTGATTATCCTAGATAGTGCTTGGGATGAGACAGGATGAAGTAATTGCTGGGTGGGAATGGAATTTGGCCAAGAGCCTCAAAGCAATGGTCCTGCTCAGGGGAGTCTGAAGGATGCCCATCTTCGTTATTGGTCAATTCTCAACCTGGATTCAAAATCTGGACTTCTGATTTGTGTCAAATTACAATCCTGGTGCCCATTGGATGTCACCTGAATGATGTCACAACCTGCATTTGCTGGACTATGAACTCTGTCATTTCCAGGGCAATTGCTCTACCCATCACCTTTTGTTCTATGTAATTGACCTGTTTTGTCTCTGTATGATTGACCTTTTAATGTAACAAAAGAGTCTGGTGCTGGGTTTTTGTTCACCATTGTAAATCTCTTATTTTGTAAACTTGTTAGCTAGCAGTAGAACTAGTTGGGCTCCCTTGGGTGGAGGGTATAAAAATCTCCTGATAGAAAATGTCAGGAGCGCTCTCACAGCACATTTGCACGCAAGACATCGGAACCAAAAAGAGCTGCTCACTTAAGGGACTTTAATAGGCAAAAAGGTTGAGACTAGGGCTTTTCCCGGCACCAGGCCAGTGACGCTTAAACCCCTTTTCAATAAACCAATTTTAATTTTTGCCTATATTAAACGCTTCCTCGTTCTTGGGAGAAGGGCTCCACCAGTGACTCGAACCGAAGTTGTAACTGTATCCAGTAGCCATTTTTCTGGTAACATTGGGACTCTTCAGCTTGTTCTGCTTGCAGGGGGAACGCTGGGGGGATTGAACTATCAGCCTCTGGCTCCACAAATCCTTAGCCACTGAGTAATCTAGTCAGACTGCTGAATGAGAGATGATGAACCTGTTGAAGTATTGCCCTACCTGTGGGATGAACAGAAGCGCCATGCTATTTACCATTGCTCTGGAATTGCAGAAATATTCTTGGTTTGATCTGTTTTTACACACCAAGAAGTTCGTCTGGATTTCTTTCCAAAGCAAAAACATTTCTAAGTTCTGGATGCATTACCTACGCTTCTAAGATTTTTCAACAAAGCTTCTTTGCATTTGGCAGAATTAGTTAATATCAACAGAAGGGTCAACACATTGAATGAATCCCTAAAAAGTGTAGGATGCACTGTGCCTTTTAAAATGGTTCATCAAGATATTTCCTCTCGTTTGCAGTTGTCAATAACAAGCAAGTAAAGCCACTAGAGGGTAGAAGAGAGCTAGGCATGGCATATTCTCAACTCTTTCCAGGCAAAAACAAATACATACCTTCTGTCAAGGCAATCAATTCCAGCTTTGCAGGGACAGGGAGAAGATAGAAAGAGTGCTGAAACAGCAGAAAATATTATGTTCCTGCAGGCCTGCAGCTCTTTGTGGTGATGGTGGGCCAAGTAAGATTTTGTGAAGAAGGTGACAAAATACCTTGAGTCAATGTGGCTTTGTTCAGCTAACCTGAATTGACAAGCTACTTCGTGCTTCTTCTTTTTTTGAGAGAGAGATCTTTACTACTAGTGACAAACTTCTAATCTAGAACTGCTGAGTTATGGCTTCATAGTTGTAAAAGGAAAGGTCTTTTGCCTAGTGGTGAAATGGTAAATTCTGAAGTTTGGGTATTCATCATCCCTTTCCGGCTATGGAGCGATTTGTCTACTCGCCCTATGGCATTTACCAAGGCTACGGGAACTCCTTCAGCCCTAACCACAATGTGGTGTCCAGTTCGCCATCTAAACAGAAGCAGCCAAGTTGAAAGTGGAGCAAGAACAGAAACTGCTCCAGCTCCAACAATGGAGCACTCAAGGTCTAGCAACTACTGTATGTGTTGTCAAGTCAAAAAGGCTGTGACAAGAGCAAGATCTTTCTCTGTAGTGGCCCCGACTTTATGGAGTGAGCTGCTTGTGGAAATTAGATCTGCTTCCACGCTTATGGCTTTTTCCAAGCAGTTAAAATGTTTCTTTTCCAACTAGCATTTCACTTTTTTTAAAAAATTGATTATATATTCTCTTATTGATGAACTCAGTTTTTGATTTAATTTCAATTTATTTGTTTATTAGAATTATATTGCTGCTGTGAATAGAGAACGAAGGTTATTAGCCATCGCAAAGTTTCAAATTTGTAAACATTTTATTAATGTATACTGTTGATTTTATTTTATTTAAATTATTTTGTTTGATGTCATTGTTTTGTGGTTTGTCTATTCACAGTTTTAAAGCTGCCCAGAGTGGCACTTGCACCAATTGGGGTGTAGTATTAAACAAACAAAATGAAAAAGCTGTGCTGAACCATGATAACAAGCAAGAACCAACTTCTTTCCTTAGTTCAGGAGTGGTCTTTTGCACAGTTAATGAGTTTCAATCATCTGTTAAACCCAAAACTGCATGGAACAGGGATGGATCATGTATGGTCTTTCAGCTGACATTAAGCGGCAGTTCTTATCAACCATTGTCAATATAGTCAGTTGAACCATCTCTTCCTTTGATCCTACTCAAGAGTAGCAAAATGAGATGCTTTTAGAGTCTTCAAAATTCATCTTTCCTTGTGCACTGTTTTGTAACATATTGGTTGGCACTAATGAAGAGAATGCCTGGAAGTCTCCCCTGGCCTCTTCTTCAGAATACAATACAGACACCTTCGTTTTACTTAACATCTGATGACAGGGTCAAGGGTAGTTGATAACAAAATGCATACATATGTCAGCAGTCATATAGCATCTCAAGTGGATACGATATGAATTTTTTAAATTGTCATTGTCCTGTACAGAACAACGAGATTGAAAGGAAGGATCTGAGACAGAAAACCTCTTCTTGAGGGCTAGTGGGATTTGCCTTCCCTAGCTTCCTAGTATTACAGTACAGTAAAACCTCACATAAAGAGTGCCTTGCTTAGAGACTAGCTCGTTTAAAGAGCAGAATTTTCTCTTAATGGTCGCCTTGCTTAACAACTAAAACCAACCAAAAACTCTCTTTACAACTAAATCGAGGTTCGCAATCCCCTCACCAGAAGTCACAACTAGTCACTTACAATGGTGTTTCGCTTAAAGAGCAAACTCGCTTAAAGAGCAATCCCATGGAACGCATTATGCTCTTTAAGCGAGGTACCATTGTATGTGTAAATGGCCTGTCTGGCCAGGTTATCCTGCTGTGGTAATAGAGAAGATCATACTACCAGCGACTCAATGCCGAGTGTCAGGTAGTGGTTAACTAACCTGACTACCCTGAAGACTAATGGTCTTGAGTGCCAAAGTCCACAGGGAATGGTAATGGTCCTCAAGTGGATTAAATCCCACTTAAATCCATCTTGATGGAGGGCAGAAGCTTCATCAATACTGGCCTGGGGCTGATGAGGACTTTGCGTTCCAAAAGGGCTCAGGACCAGAAAGTGACTCACAGAACTTGATCAGTGGTATGGGGGTTATGCAGATGAAAGGCCACTGCATTATATTCTCAGGGCAGTCTTCATGGCTGATACAGAAGAAGAAGAAGGAAATATAAGATTTATCTTTACATGTTAATTTTTCCACCTTTGTCTTCCTATCTGCTGTCAGTTGTGGCTTCAATTGGTAATCAAAGGATAAAGGGGGGGGGATATCCCACTCCTTGTTGATTCAGCACTGTAACAGTTGGCAAGGGGAAAAACCAATTACACTTTCCCTGCACCTCTGCAGAACAGCAGGGAAATTGTTTAATTGTTTTATTTCCCTGCATGGTAAAGTGGCTTACCAACCACTTCAGCATATGAACAAATGTTTGCTTAGAGTGTTCAGTTGAGGGGATTACATTTAGCCCCTCCCCTTCTCTAGTGACTAAAAAATGACTGAGCCCAGACTGCCCCATAAGAGGCAGTCTGGACATGCTCTAAAAGACCTCAGCTGCCCTGGTTCAATTTGTACAAATTACACATTTTATACATGAAAGGTATTTTTATGTAAGAAATAACATCAAGATGTTGGAAGGATAAAAGTATGGCCTTTAATACTTCTCCCTGCCTTTACTTCCTCCTCACATGATTTCCCTTCTTCTTATTTAATGTCCTCTGTCTTCTATTGTTCCTTCTCTTTCTTTTGTTTTGTTTTTTCTTTACAGCTCAGAGACAGCTCTTAGGAGCCTTCATGTCACCTTGGCAGGTGATTCCCTTGAAGGCCTTGTTGACCTCTGGAGTGAGGAAATAGCCAGAGCATGACACAATTGGTCTTAGGTGTCTCATTCCACAAAGTAGAGTCAAACTGGCCCCCTGGGTTATTGAGCTAGTAGTGATGAAACATGTGGGGTAGAAGCTAGAGCAATGATGGCAGAAAATTCAGGGTGAATCCAACCAAACACAGGCTAGGGTCCATTAGTAGGCCTCCTCTGTGGTAGTGGCCGTGCCAAAGAAGTCATTTTTTGCCACTATTGAATCTGCACATTCATCTTGCAGAGTTCTTTTGCATAGTCAAGGGCCTATGCGAAAGGCTAGCTGCCAGGAAGAGAATGCAAACCACACTATAACTGTAGTCCTGCTTAAAGAATTTGCATTGACACTAAGTACAGGGTGGCTTGTAAGTCCCTATTGAATCTTTCTCTAAATTTATGACATTGTAGCCAGGGTGTCACCAGTATTTTTGCACTCATGTATCCACATACTTATCACAATACGCTTTTCAAGTGTAAATGGGCTTCAATTGGCCATATTTCTCGGGGGGGGGGGATTATAATGCATATGGATGGGTAGAGATTTAGGGGCCACCCTGTAGATATAATTATTCAGATCTGCTCTGACTTGAATCGTATCGTTGAGAACGGTCATGTGAGTGTACCTATGGCCCCTGCCTGCCTGTGTTAATGGATAAGATTTAGGTTTTACAGCCTGAGTCTGTGGACCAGGTACTTGGAGAGGTGAAAGCTACCACATGGCTCTTGGGATTCTTGCCCTTCATGGTTTATAAAAGCTGCCAGAAGAGGGACTGGTCAAGTGGACTGTGTGTGTGTATGTGTGTGCTGAATGCCTCCTTGTGGCAGAGCATGCTTATAGGAGGCAGTAGTAAGATCATTGCTTTAAAAAGCCTTGCTTGAATACCATGGTATTTGATAAAGCCTTCCTTGAATACCATGGTATTTGATAATCAGCTAGTCTCTAATGCTCAATTCCTGAGCATGTTTGTGGAGCAGGTTGTGGCTTCTCAGTTCCAGAGGGTCTGCTGGACTTCTCTGGGAACTACCATCAGTCATGGTATTTTTCTGGACTGTCTCTCTAGGATGGGAACTTGGAGGCACAGTGGCTCTGTTTCTTGGAGGGGAGAACTTAGAAGGTGGTACTGGGAGACCTCTGTCCGACACTCTGGCCATTGGCCTGCAGGGGTCCCTCTGGGTTCTCTTTTGTCCGCTATGGTATTTAAAATCTACATGAAACCCCGGGGAGGGGTTGTCCAGAGAGTTGGGTTTCAGTGTCATTAGCATGCTGATGATGCCCAACTTGATCTCTCCTTTCCATCTAAATCTGTGGAAACTGCTTCAGTTCTAGATTGGTGTCTGGTGTCAGTAGTGGACATTGAGTCCTTTTAGGACAAAAGATGGGAAAGAATCTATTTGTCTGTCCATTCGCCCATCCATGCTTGCTAATCTTTCTCACACTGGGTCAGGCGAGAGGAACTGCAGAATGAAATCTCCAAAAGGTGCCTTCATTTTGGCAGTTTCACGTCTAGCCTAGACACGGAAGGAGAAGAAAAATCTCATGTAGATCTGCTTTGAAGTTGGTCTAATTTAATTCAGTCAGACATATTGCCAGGTAAATAGTCACAGGATTTTAGCCTTGAGTAATAACACATGACATCAAAGCAATTCTGACTTCAGTAATCATTTCCAGAGTTTTCCAAGTATATAAAGCTCAAAAGTGGCTTGTTATTCCCTTCTTCTGGGGCTGGGACTGTACAGCATGCTCATGATCACACAGGCAGAGAACGAAGTAAAATTGGAGCTTCCCATGGAAAGTTAAGCTACATTTATATCTATACATAGTAAAGGTAAAGGTTTCCCTTGCTCGAAAGTCAGTCGTATCCAACTCTAGGGTTCAGTGCTCATCTTTGTTTCAAAGCCGAAGAGCCAGTGCTAACTGCTTCTGCAGACGTTTCCGTGGTCATGTGGCAGGCATGACTAGACACCGGAGCACACGGAACGCTGTTTACCTTCCCACCGAAGTCCCTATTTGTCTACTTGCAATTTCTTGCTTTCGAACTTCTAGGTTGGCAGGAGCTGGGACAAAGATGGGAACTCATTCCGTCCTGCAGTACTCGGGAATCGAACTACTGTCCTCCCGCCTTCCAGTCAGCATCTTAGCTACTCGAGCCACTGCACTCTATACATACAAGCTAGTATAAGGACATTTGATGTTAATTTACCTTGTAGCTTGAAAAAATTAAGCACACATTCATTCATTTGGTTTACATCTTGCCTTTTTCTCCATTCTCAAGGAAGCTCCCAACAAACAATACATGTACCAATAGAAACGGATAAAAACATATTAAGATAGAAACATAGAAACATTTACTGTGTTAAAATGCAGTTGAACAAACTGTAAGCTGGTTGGAAAGCTCAGCGGTTTAGATATCTAACTGTGGAGCCAGAGGTTGGGAGTTTGATTCCCCATTGTGCCTCCTGGAAGAAGAGCCAATCTTTATGGCCTTGGGCAAGATGCAGAGTCCCAGGGTGGCCCCAGAAGAAGGGAATAGTAAACCACTTCTGTGTATAGTAAAACCCTTACTTACGAAAAAAAGTACATTCCGTAGGCTTTTGCTTAAATCAATTTTTTTGTAACTTGAAACAAACCCATAGGGGAATTTTTTTATGTAACTCGAAGCAAATCCATAGGGAACTGAATTTTTATGTAACTCAAAGCAAACCCATAGGGAAAAGAATCTTTATGTAACTTGAAGCAAACCCATAGGAAATCGTGTAAATTGGGACATGGTTTTAGCATAAAATCATTATGAAAATCGAATTTTATGTAACTTGAGGCATTTGTAAGTCATGGTTTTACTGTATTCTCTACTGAGAACACCCTGGAAAAGGTTGCCATAAGTCTGAATTGACTTGAAGGCACACACAAGACTTAACACTGTGAAACTGAAAAAGGATGTTTAAAAGCAGCATCTAAGAAAATAATTAAAATAATGTATCAATCTGTTAAGGTCTTTCCTTAACATCCAACCAAGCACTGAAAGGCTGCTAGGTTAAAAAGATCTAGCTCCAGAGCAATGTCCCAGCTTTAAGTTATATATGTGTGATAGGCTTTTTAAATTGAATGGAACAGAATAAATGATGTACCAACCATTCAGGTACTGGCATTGCATTGACCCATGACAACACTGGACTCCTAATAAAACTGCAATGACTTCCATCTGCGGCCCTCTGTGCATCCCCAAAACTGGCTTCATTGGTTTCTTCAGCCCGTTAAAAAGCAGGTTTTGAGGGATATCCCTCCCATTCCACTGATGAAAGAGTTTCCAGTAATTGAATGACCCCTCCTGTCCAGGTAGTTTGCCTGACTGTGTGAACCCTTCACATTGAGGAAACTACCGTATTTATTCGAGTATAACGCGCACTCGTGTATAACGCGCACCCCTAATTTTCCATGAAATCTCGGTATAAAATTTTTTTCACACCACACATTGAAATTGACATAAGAAACGTGCCTACCCTTGCCGGCTCTTGAGTCGCGCGGCGTGGGAGCGCGGGTGGCTGGCGGTAGCGCCTCCCCCAGAGGGTTCCCGTACCGTTCCAGTGGGGCAGCGGCGGGTGGAGCTCCTGGGCACTAGACGACAATTGGGGAGGAGGGCCGCAGCGTGCTCCGTGCCTACCCGGTGCCGGCTTCAGTCGCGCGGCCCGGGAGCGCGGGTGGCTGGCGTTAGCGCCTCCCCCTTACCGTTCCGGCGGGTGCGTGCAGGTGAGCGGCGGCGGCAGCGGGACCTGGGCGCCTGCCGCCGCCTGGGAGGAGGGCCGCGGCGTGCTCCGTGCCTACCCTTGAGGCTCGTTTAAAAGAGGCGCGCACCCAGTCCTCGTGTATAACGCGCACCCAAACTTTGAGTCCTTTTTTGGGTATAAAATTTTGCGCGTTATACTCGAATAAATACGGTAGTTGCTCAAATTTGTGCCTGAGCTTTCCATCTCTCTTCTGCAAGACTGCCATTCTCTACCAACACATTTCCCATTATTATTTCTTCATTCAGCCTGGAAGAAAAGATTGAGGATTCCTGGAACTCTGAAGCCATGTACCGATTGCATTGATCTGACACCACATTACACAGAGCCCTTCAGTGCCTCTGATGTATTTTATTTTAATGGATTCGCTCATGCTGGTATAATTAAGGGTGTGTCAGACTTTCCATAATAGGATCTTATTTTTTTTCCAATGGGCTATAAAATTTCACTCTTGGCTGCATCTTGGGATATATACCAGAGGACCTGCTGCTTTTAAAGCATTTCTGGAAGCCTTAAAGCATTCTTTTAACCAAATTGGCTCATTAATAGAAAGAAGGAGAATGTACTCAATAGCACGTTTGCCTTGAACATTTCTCTCTCTCTCTTTTTTGTCTTTTCCAGAATCTCACATCTGCCTCTACAGTTGTGTTTTGTTTTGGTGTATTTTTATTTTTAAAACACAAAATCATTTTTAAAAGACTTACAGGAATACCTGTACATTGAAGGATTTCCCTTCCTCCCATTCCCCAGCTGGGCAGTCAATTGTTCTGGGTATGTTGATTGCAAAACAGGGGTGATGTTTCATGAGTATTTTATATCTAAGGCAGGGGCACCCAAACTATGGCCCATGATGGGCCAGATCTGGCTCCTGACACGAATTCATCTGGCCCACGCTGCCCTCATCACTCCAGGAGCGACGAGGGCAGCGTTTGCTGGATGACTTGGCATCAGGGGCTGGATCTGGCCCATGGGCCGTAGTTTGGGCACCCCTGGTTTAAGCAGAGAAAATGGCAGCCTAAGCTCTATCTCATCCTGTTGCAAAGCAGATTGCAAGGTGTGTTTTACTTCTGCTTCTGGTGGGAGGAACTACATGACTGGCCCGCTGAACCATGTGACCGGCCCGTGGCCTGAAAAGTTTGGGCACCCCTGATCTAAGAGGTCAGCTGCACAGATGTTTAGCCCACTCTGTAGCCTCCTGCTGGAACAGTTGGGAATGCTCTTAAAAGTGTCAACCCACACAACATTTTTGTTAGAGCATTTCAAACTACCCCTAATGCAGATCAACCCATCCCAGATTGGTTTAGGGCTGTAGGCTACTGTTTATTTGGAATGATGAAAGATTTTCTTGATGTGCCGTCACCCAAATTGCACCAGTGTCAATTTGTCAACATCTGGAAGTAGCTTAAAAAGCAAGCCACTTTCAGATATTGGCAAATTAATCCCTTCCCTGATCAGCAGGGAAGTAGAAAAAAATTCTGTTTTAAGACTTTTGCTGATGTCAGGTATAAAAAAAAAATTCTTTGCCTTGCTGGTCAGGAAAACACAGCAAGGAAGAAAAAATATATTTTATATTTTTTCCCAATAGCTGGCTTGTCAAATCAAGGATAATCTTAAACAGAAATAATTTTTTTCACTTCACCTGCCCTCTGCCAAGAAGGGAAAATGATTAATTTGCCAATAGCTGGAAGTGGTTCAATTATTGTGTCATTTCTCAAATGAACCAGTGGGGCTTAGTTTGAATGATCTAATCAAGTCCCACTATTCTAAAGCATCCTAGGCTTGATCCCTTCTGGGTGCCAAGGTAGCTTCATCTTTGTTGATTCACCATGGTTGTTTCACCTGTCCCTTGGCATGAACTAGTGCCATTCACAAGCTAGGCACAGGATAATTCATGCTTCAGACTGTACAGATACAGTGGTTTAGTTACTTGCCTATTTGTTTTTTTTTGTTTATTTATTTCATTTTACATGCAGCTTTTCCTCCAGTGAACAATCCTCCCCACTTTGCCCTCAGAACAATCCAGGGTGGTGGGTCAGGTTGAGAAAGAGGGACTGGCATAAGGTGATCCGATGGGTTATGTCTGAGGAGGGACTAGAACCAGAATCTCTCATGTTGCAGTTCAATGCTCTAATGTTTTTATAGTGCTGTCTTCATTAAAACCTTCTCATTTATGTTTGA
This sequence comes from Bradypodion pumilum, assembly GCA_035047305.1. Lineage (NCBI taxonomy): Eukaryota > Metazoa > Chordata > Lepidosauria > Squamata > Chamaeleonidae > Bradypodion > Bradypodion pumilum. The sequence goes on from JAWDJD010000001.1 coordinate 199,042,534, forward strand.
ATATAGGAGATATGTGGTGGGATTTCACCCATCTTTTTCCAAAGCATGAATAAGATCCTTCCTTCCCCTCTTGGGCAATTTGAAGAACTGGAAGTAGTACTCTGGTTGAGGATGGCTAATGTGGATTTGGCTGCATGCAAATTGCAAGTAGCTAAATACGGACCACTTCGGTGGGAAGGTAAACAGTGTTCTGTGCGCTCCCGTGTCTAGTCATGCTTGCCATATGGCCACAGAAATGTCTGCAGAAGCAGACAGCACTGGCTCTTCGGCTATGAAGCAGAGATGAGCACTAAACCCTAGAGTTGGATACGACTGGCTTTCAAGCAAGGGTGACCTTTACCTTTACCTTACTAATTTGTGACCCAATCTTTAAGACAAGTCTCAAAGAAAAGAAGAAAACCCCTCATTATCCTTTTCTGTCTACTTTTCCTCTTGGGAAGGAGTTTTTCAATTTTTAACATTTTTAAATAAGTGATACAGCACTTCCTCACTGCCGTATTATAGTCTACATCAGGAGTTCTCAACCTTTTAAAGCTGGGGGCTGGGTCATGCTCCCTCAGACAGCTTCAGTGGCCGGACGTCCATTTTGCTCTTCCTTCACCACATGGCACTTCTGGGTATAGGGGAGGCATTGGAGGACCACATGAAATGGTGTCGTGGGCCGCATCCAGCCTGCGGGCTGCAGGTTGAGAATCCATGGACTACATGAAGTAAAAGGACTGTTTAATTTGTCAATATCATAAAGTGACTGACTTCTTAAGCACTTCATGATATAGGAAATTCCCAGTGGAAGGAGTTGGAACAGAGCTACTTGAAGTCTATATCCCATTTGGATGTGATGATATTGATCCCAAGCCGCCCTATTTAGCCTGCACCAGTCTGCTCCAAAAGAGCATGTGTAGACATGCCCTAAGTTATATATTACAAATAGGATAGCATTAGTAACTGAGATGAAATTAGAGACATGATTCCAACAGGCCTTCATATTTGAAATAAGGTTTTCAAATGAAGCCTGTGTTTACCTCCAAATGACCACTTTCAAAACATGTCAAGGTAATTTTCAAACTATGGGAGGTGAGAAACCTGTCATTAAAATCAGTTATTTTCAGCAATCATGGAGGTCATTTTTATGACAGGCTTCCTGTAATGTATAATTTGGTTCTTATATGAACGACTTTGACATACAGCAAAATATTGTCGCCTTCTGCTGGACTAGAATGTTTAACTCCTCTTCGGACACCAAGAGGACTTAAGCTTTGTCTATAATATTAAGAATACAGTGGTACCTCATACAATGATTTTAATCCGTTCCATGGGGCTCATTGTTGTACGAAACAATTGCTATACAATGCATGCATCGTACAGTGATCTCCTCTATGGGATTAATCGTACAACAACTTTTTTTTTTTGCTAAGTGTTTTTTCCCATTGAAAAATTGTTGTACATAGGGAAAATTGTTATGCGGGACAACATCCCCCTAAAAAAAAACCCTTAATTGTTATACAATTTCGTTGTTATACAGGGCAATTGTACGAGGTTCCACTGTATTTAGCTTTGGTTGTGAATGTCAGCCATAGTATACTGTTATGGTTTCAATGCAAGGACAAGACTTTTTTAAGACATCAAAGTCCCTTTGCTTTAGTCCTTACAGAACAGAGCAAAAATCTTTGTCCTAGATTAGCCTCCCACCCCAGGATGTTCAGCCATCCAAAAGTTGCCTGAACTACCATTATCACCCTGTTTTCAGTGTGATAATATTAATAATAATGTACCATCAAGTCAATTCTGACTTACAGTACTTTTTCCAGGGTTTTCTAGGTAGAGGTGACTCAGAAATGTTTCTTCTCAGAATACCCTGGGACTGTGCAGTTTGTCCAGTAGGAAATCAAAATCCCAAGCTCTAACTGAAAGCTTTCCAGACAGGTCTTCCATGTGATATTTCTCATGAACATTTTCATGGGAAGGTCAGGGATTTTAGGTGGTACATTCAGCCAGCATCAGCTGAAGTCTCCTGCCTTCCCAGGCTGCTGAGAGGAAATGTCAGGGAGGAAAGAGAGCTTCGCCAACTATCTTTTGTTGTTGAAACCTGAAGAAGACCACCTCTTCACCTGGCCACAAGTTGCCTAGATAAATCTGTGACTAGTATGGCACCACACCAGGGTTATTGATAGTGCAGAGAGTGAAGTTCAAAAATGTCAAGAGATGACAGAAGGAATGGAGTTTAGAAGCTAGAAGTGGAAGATTAGGAAATCATGTTAGCCAATTAGAGGGTTGATAAACAAGGGTTTGTGAGATAACAAATGTCACCCCATAGGCAACTGCTTTACTGAAATGTTGAATAGCCCTGTGCATATTTATTTATTTATAGTTCAAATTTCTATGCCGCCCAATCAGGCGAACCCGACTCAGGGCGGCTCACAACAAAATTAAAACATACATATTAAAAACAATTAAAACCCCAACATACCCACCCACCTATTAAAACTAACCACATTAAAACCACCTGCCTTAAAAAGATGGGGGCTTCATTTTATAAGCCAGCAGGTGGGGGCCACTCTTCCATCTGAGCCCCACACCTGCCCCGCCAACCGGGTTTTTAATTCTCTTCTGAAAGGCAGCAGCTCCATCTGCTCCCGCAACTCTACTGGCAGGGGGTCCCACAAGGCTGGTGCGGACACAGAAAAGGCTCTCCTTCGTGTGCCAGAGAGGCAAGCTCCTCTGGCAGATGGAACAATTAGAGAGTCCCTCCGGTCCACTCTGGTTGGATGGACAGACACTCTTGGGATGATGCGGTCTCTTATTTATCCTGGCCCACTACCATGTAGGGCTTTAAAGGTCAAAACCAGCACCTTGAATTGCACCCAGAGACAAACTGGTAACCAGTGCAGCTCCCGAAGCAATGGTGAGGCGTGAGCATAGCGCCCGCACCTCATCACCACCCGGGATGCTGCATTCTGCACCAGCTGTAGCCTCCAAATAGTCATCAAGGGCAGCCCCATGTAGAGCGCATTGCAATAATCTAGCCTGGAGGTCACCAGAGCATGTGTGACCATGAGCAGGGAGTCCCGGTCCAGGAGCGAATGCAACTGTTAGATGACGCGAAGCTGTGCGAAACCCCTCCTGGTCACGGCTGCCACCTGATCTACAAGTAGCAGTTTCGAATCCAGGAGGACCCCTAAGTTGCGTACAAGGTCTGCCTGGGGCAAAGCATCCATAGCCACTCAGTCTTGGAGGGATTTAATTGTAGCCCGTTGTCCCCCATCCAGACCCCGACAGCTTACAGACATCTGGATAGGACATTGACCGCATCACTGGGGTCCCCACGGGCCGAGATGTACAGCTGGGTATCATCAGCATACTGATGATACCTCACCCCATGGGAATGGATAATCTCGCCCAGCGGCTTCGTGTAGATGTTAAATAGGAGGGGAGAGAGCACCGAGCCCTGAGGCACCCTGTTGTGTATGTAACAGTATTACTTTAAGAATGTATGAATGTAACCTGACAATGATTACAATGTAACCCAGCTGTTAAAGGAACGCGAGCTAGCTGCCCATAGAGGGCAGGTGCGAGTGTTCAGCTCACATGGTTCAAATTCCCCCAATCACCAGCAGCCGCGGGAACTTTCCCACACAAGGCACACCTGGGGAAGATGGGCGTGACTCAGAATGATGTCACGCAGGTAGCAGCCAATGAGCTACCGTGCAACCCTTTTCAAATGTATTACTGCAGTATAAAATGAGCTGTACCTCCGCCATTACCACATGTTCATCCTGACCATCATGCAATAAAGCTGTGTTTAGCCCTCACTGCGGCTCCTTCTTTGTCTTCCATTCAAGACACTAAATTGGCGACGAAGGTGGGATGCATGGCACATCCCAAGATCAAGCCTCACCAGTTCGACATCAGCGATCCCGAACAATGGGAGCTGTACGAGTGCAGGCATCGGCGACGAAGGGAAGATGCGCTCACACTTCCTAGCCCAGGTGGGGCTGTCCACGCTGCGCATCCTGATGAACCTGGTGGCTCCCCGGAAAGTCGATGCTGTGCCCATTGACTGCATCCTCACGATACTGACGGAGCACTTCCAGCTGCCCGTCTCCATTTTTCTGGCCCGGGTCGTGTTCCACAGGCGGGATCAGCGCCCAGGGGAATCCGTATCCGCCTACGCAGCGGCCCTTAGGCTGGCGGCCGTCCACTGCCAATGGGAGGACCTGGACATAGCCCTCCGATACTGCATGCTGTGTGGCCTGAGGGATGAGGAGGTCCAGAGGAAATTGATGACCCACGACCATCGCCTCACGTTCAACGAGGTACTGCGAGGCCCAAGCGGCCGAGGCGGCGAGGAGCGGGGTCAGAGTTTTTAAGTCCCCAGGGGCCGCACCTGAGAAGGCCAAGTCACCCGTGCAAGCAGCCCAGCGGACCTCGGCACAAGCGGCCTGGCGAGCCCACAGGCACCCCAGCAACCTCCGAGGAGTCATCCACGACTGTGGACTCCTGCTCCAGCGAGGACGACGACGTGCAGAGAGTAAAGAGGCACGGAGAAAGGCGCCGAACCAGCGAGAGAGGAAACCACACTGCGATGGCTGCGGGGCATCTCACGACTGAACGAGGTGCCTGTTCCGGAAGGCCGAGTGCCACAACTGCGGCCAGAAAGGCCACATAACCAGGGTCTGCAGGCGCGGGCGAACTGAGGACAAGGGTGCATCGAGACACCCTCAAGCACACCAACGCAAGGCGGCCGGCATCGGAAAGGTCTCAGCCAATGACGACGCGGCAGGCGTGAACCGCGTGGGCCTGGAGCACCAACGTTTCTTCATAGAGGTACTGTTACAAGGGGTCCCGGTTAGGATGGAAATAGACTCGGGGTCGTCCTACTCCATCTTGTCCCAGAAGGAGTTCCTGGGCATTCCCCCAAATGTGCGCCCCAAGTTGCGGGCCATGAAGTCATACTTACGGGACGTGCAGGGTTATGGGATCCTGGTGTTGGGGGTGGGGAACTTCACGGTGAAGTTCAAAAGGTTCACAGAAAAACTGCCCTTAGTGGTTCACAAGGGGGGGGGGAACTGTTGCCTTTTGGGAACCCAGTGGTTTGCTCCCCTGTGAATTGAACTGTCTGGCATAAACACCATAGAGACTGACCCAATTCGGGACGTGTGCGATGCGCACCTGGACATTTTCAAGAAGGGGCTCAGGACTTACAAGGCCCCCCCGGTTTCTTTTGAGTTGGACCCAGAAATCCAGCCCATACGTCTCAAGCCAAGAAGAGTTCCCTTCGCCCTCAAGGACAAGATTGAGGTGGAACTGGACAAATTGGTGGGGCAGGGGATTTTAGTTCCAGTTGATTCTGCGGAGTGGGAAACTCCGATTGTTACAGCTTTAAAATCCAATGGGGAGGTCAGGATTTGCGCTGACTACAAATGTACAATTAAAAAGGCCATTCGGCCAAATTCATATCCGGTGCCAGTAGTTAGCCGCTTACTGGCCACGTTGCATGGGGGGAGGTGTTTTGCCAAGCTAGACCTGGCACAGGCGTACCAGCAGCTCGCGGTAACCCCAGCTGCTGCCGCTGCACAAACTATCGTCACGCATGAGGGGGCATTCAAGGTAACGTGCCTACAATTTGGCATAAATTCGGCCCCCGGGAGCTTCCAGTCCCTCGTGGAACGCCTTTTAAAGGGGCTTCCAGGCATGCTCCCATATTTTGATGATGTTTTGATAACAGCGGGGAGCGAATCGGAACTAGCGAGAAGACTAGACAAGGTCCTCTCCATATTCGAGAGAGCGGGACTGAGGTTGAGAAGAGACAAATGCGTGTTTTTCGCGAGGGAGGTTGAGTTTCTCGGGTTCAAAATAACCCCAGAGGGCATCAAGCCATCCGAGTCCAAGGTTGCTGCTGTGCAAAACACCCCTCGCCCCACCGCAAAACCGGAGCTGCAGTCATTTCTAGGGCTCCTTAAGAAAGATGCGGTTTGGCGTTGGGGAGATAGGCAGGAGAAAGCGTTCAAAGAGCTCAAGGCGCTCTTATCCTCGGATGCCGTTCTGACCCATTTCAACCCGAGGAAGCCAGTAGTTTTGGTCTGTGATACATCACCAGTGGGGGTGGGGGCGGTGCTGTGCCACGTGTTAGAGAGCGGGCGGGAAGCCCCGGTTGCCTTCTATTCCAGGTCACTTTCAAAGGCAGAGCGCAATTACGCACAAACAGATAGAGAGGCCCTGGCCATAATTGCGGGAACAAAGAAGTTCCATGATTTCCTATACGGCCGCGAGTTCACGATTGTGACAGATCACAAGCCCCTTTTGGGAATCTTCACTACAGGCAAGCCCACCCCACAAATCCTGTCCCCCAGGATGCTGCGTTGGGCGATTTTCCTCAACGCCTATCAGTACGAGCTGGTACATCGCCCAGGAAAGGAGATCTCCCATGCAGATGCGCTGTCCCGATCTCCCCTCCCTAGTTTAGGAGACCCCAAATGCGAGGTAGAGCAGGACCACTAAGTCTTGCTTATCGAGTCTCTCGACTCGCCCCCCATAGTTCCCACAGACCTCGCCAAAGCCATGGCGGCCGACAAGATCCTGTCCCAAGTTAGTTCCTAGGTGAGAAAAGGGTGGCCCACAACTCCCCCCGAGGAGGAATTCAAATCATTTTTTAGGCGCAGAGTGGAGCTTTCCCTTGAAAGGGGCTGCCTTCTCTGGGACCAGCGGGTAGTTATCCCAGAGAAGTTACGGGCTAAGGTGCTGAGGCTACTGTATACCAGCCACCCGGGAAAAGTGTGTTCCAAGGCACTGGCCAGGAGCTACTTCTGGTGGCCCCAGATAGATGCGGATATAGAGCATTTGGTGGGCATATGCGAGAGCTGCCAGAGCTCTCAGCCCGAGGAGTCCTGGCTGCCCCATAGGGAATGGGACACGGCCCGCGGGCTGTGATCCCGAATACACGTCGACTTCGCTGGCCCCTTTCACGGGTCCATGTTTCTGCTGATAGTCAACTCATACTCCAAGTGGTTAGAAGTTATTCCCATGTCTAACACCTCATCTGCCGCAACCGTTAAACAATTGTGCAAGGTGTTCAGTTGTTTCGGCCTGCCGGACGTCCTTGTGAGCGATAACGCCAGTACTTTCATGTCTGCGGAATTCAAGGCATTCATCGAGAGGAATGCCATCCGGCACATCACCTCTGCCCCATTTCACCCCGCCACAAACGGTCAGGTAGAGCGCCAAGTGCGCACTATGAAAGACGCACTGCGGCGCATGGGTCCTGGTGAGTTGAACCTCCAACTGTGTCAGTTCCTCATTTGTTATAGAGCAACTCCCCTAGCTTCAGGACTGTCGCCGGCTGAGCTCCTCATGTGGAGGAAGCCGGTAACACTTTTTGATCGGTTCGATCTGACCAGGGTGGAGGATGAGGGGAGAAATATAGAGTTAGGAAGCTCCAAAAGTTTTGCGGTAGGGGACCCGGTTCACTGCAGGAATTATGCAACCTCAGGACCAACGTGGGTTCCAGGAACGGTCATTGAGAAAACGGGGCCAGTGTCTTACAGGGTCGAGACTAGCACAGGTCTACTGTGGAGAAGGCACACTGACCAACTCAGAAGGCAAGTTACCAGTGAAAGGGAGTCAGTGTTAGGGTCCTCCCCCACCCGCGTAACCCAAGGGGGAGAAACGGGGACGTCCTCGGGTACAAATGCATACCCTGGATTCTCAGACGAGGAGGAGGATACTTTGAAAGAATGGAATGAGTTTGACTTTATGTTGCCGTACCAGGGGGGTGTTGCGGAGTGGTCCCCCACCCGTCCGAGCAAGAAGAGGGGTTTTAGTTCAGCCCCTGGTACCTCCAGTCCTCCCAGCCCTTTTGTTTTAGAGTTTACCCCATCACCAAGACCCCGAACCAGGCAGCAGGGGGAAGTCCGTTCTCTCCATCCCCAAGAACTCCGAGTCAGGCAGCAGGGGGTAGCGCAAGTATGCCGGTTGCAGGCGCAAGAGACCGGGGCGAGACAACAAGTGTCTCCTCGTCGGTTCCAAGAGACCGGGGCGAGACAACAAAGGTCTCCTCGTCGGTTCCGAGGTTTGTGCTGGGGGGACCCCAGGCGCCACGAGCAACAGGCAGGGGTTCACATCCCAGCTACATGTTCTGTTCCCCTCTCCAAATGCAAGGTTGTCACAGAGTCCCTGTCAAGTGACTAATGAGTCCCCCCTTTCCGTTGCAGGACGAGAGCCTGCAGAACTCGGAGGCCCTAGTTCCCCTGAGCTCAGCCAAGCTGTCATACGCCCCAAGCGCACATGCGGGAAGCCACGATGGTTGAGGGACTTCATCCCATCCTAGGGGGGAGGAGTGTTGTGTATGTAACAGTATTACTTTAAGAATGTATGAATGTAACCTGACAATGATTACAATGTAACCCAGCTGTTAAAGGAACGTGATCTAGCTGCCCATAGAGGGCAGGTGCGAGTGTTCAGCTCACATGGTTCAAATTCCCCCAATCACCGGCAGCCGCGGGAACTTTCTCACACAAGGCACACCTGGGGAAGATGGGCGTGACTCAGAATGATGTCACGCAGGTAGCAGCCAATGAGCTACCGTGCAACCCTTTTCAAATGTATTACTGCAGTATAAAATGAGCTGTACCTCCGCCATTACCATATGTTCATCCTGACCATCATGCAATAAAGCTGTGTTTAGCCCTCACTGCGGCTCCTTCTTTGTCTTCCGTGCAAAAGACACTAAACACCCCATAACACGGGGGCCTAGGGTTGGACCTCTTACTCTCCAACCACACTGACTGGGTCCGGCCCTCCAGAAATGAGGAATACCAGGATAAGACAGTACCGTTTTAGTGTCTTTTCCAGGAGACATAGAAGGAGTCGCAGTAAGGACTAACACAGGTTTATTGGTTGATGATCAGAACGAACATGTGGTAATGGCGGAGATACCTCACATTATATACAGTAGTACAATACATTTGAATCTGGCTGCATGGTAGCTCATTGGCTGCTACCGGTGTGACGTCATCCGGGTCCCGCCCATCTTCGGTGATGGATCGGTAGTAGTTTTCTGTTGCGGGGAGTTCCCGCGGCTGCAGGTGATTTGAGGAATGATAACCATGTGAGTTGAACACTCGCAGCTGCCCTCTATAGGCAGCTTGCTCGCGTTCCTTTAACAGCTGGGTTACATTGTGATTGTGGCCAGGTTACATTCATACATTTCTTAAAGCGACAATGTACAAACATATCAAGCAACATTGTACATACACAACATCCCTCCCCCCTAGGATGGGACGAAGTCCCTCAACCAATGTGGCTTGCCGCACGTGCGCCTGGGGCGAGTGGTCGCTTGGCCTAACACAGGGGAGCCTGGCTCTGCGGAGTCCTGTCCTGCAACGGAAAGGGGGGACTCATTAGTGGCTCGGTGTGGGCTCTGTGGTAACCTTGCATTGGGGGACGGGAATGGAATGATCAGTTGGGAAGTGAACTCCTGCCTACCGTTTGAGGAGCTGGGGGTCCCCCCCAGCACGAATCTCGGGACCGACGGAGAGACCCTCGTGGTCTCGCCACCCCCCGTTCCCTGCCTGGGAGTTCTGGGGACTGTGGTGGGTGGGCTCCCCCTCCCCGATGCCTGCCTTGGGGGTGTTGGTCTCCGGGGAGCTGGAGCTATGGTATATTCTAACACAAAAGGACTGGGGGGACTGGAGGTACCAGGGGCTGAACTGAAACCCCTCTTTTCGCTAGGACGGGAGGGGGACCACTCCGCTACATCCCCCTGGTACCGCAACTCATAATCATCATCAAACTGATCCCTCTCTTCCAAAGTATCCTCCTCTGTGGTTGGGAACCGAGGATATGCATTTGTATCCCCGGGTTCCGCCGTGTCTCCCCCTTGGGTAATGCGGGTGGGGGAGGATCCTAACGCTGAATCCCCTTCACTAGTGACCCGCCTTCTGAGTTGGTCGGCGTGCCTTCTCCAGAGAAGACCCGAGCTAGTCTCGACCCTGTAGGACACTGGCCCCGTCTGCTCGATGACTGTCCCTGGAACCCACGCTGGCCCTGACGCCGCGTAGTTCCTGCAGTGAACCGGGTCCCCTGCCGAAAAACTTTTGGAGCTCCCTCCGCCTATATTTATGTTTCTCCCTTCATCCTCCACCCTGGACGGATCCATCCGGTCAAAAAGTGTTACCGGACGCCTCCTCATGAGGAGTTCGGCTGGGGAAAATCCTGAAGCTAAGGGGGTTGTCCTGTAGCAGATGAGGAATTGGCACAAATGAAGGTTCAACTCACCGGGACCCATGCGCCGCAGTGCGTCTTTCGTAGTGCGCACTTGGCGCTCTACCTGACCGTTTGTGGCGGGTGAAACGGGGCAGCGGTGATGTGCCTGATGGCGTTCCGCTCAATAAACGTCTTGAACTCTGCAGACATGAAGGTACTAGCGTTATCGCTAACAAGGACGTCTGGCAGGCCGAAACAGGCAAAAAGCTTGCGCAACTGCTTGATGGTTGCGGCGGAGGAGGTACTGTTCATAGGGATTACCTCCAACCACTTGGAATAGGAGTCGACTACCAGTAGAAACATGGACCCACGGAAAGGGCCAGCGAAGTCGACATGGATCCGGGACCATGGCCCGCGGGCCGTATCCCATTCCCTATGGGGTAACTGGGACTCCTCGGGCCGAGAGCTCTGGCAGCTCTCACACGTGCCCACTAAACGCTCTATGTCCCCATCTATCTGGGGCCACCAAAAGAAACTCCTGGCCAGAGCCTTGGAGCGCACGATCCCGGGGTGACTGGTGTGCAGTAGTCTCAGTACCTTGGCCCTCAGCTTCTCTGGGATAACTACCCGCTGGCCCCAGAGTAAGCAGCCCCTTTCCAGCGACAGCTCTACTCTGCGCCTAAAAAATGGCCTGAACTCCTCATCGGGGGTAGTCATGGGCCAGCCCTTCCTAACCCAGGAACTAACTTGGGCCAGCATCTTGTTGGCCGCCGTGGCCTTGGCGAGGTCGGCCGGGACAATGGGGGGTGAGTCGAGGGACTCGATCAGTAGGACTTGGCGATCCTGCTCTACCTCGCATGTGGGGTCCCCTACACTTGGGAGGGGAGATCGGGACAGTGCGTCCGCATGGGAGATCTCCTTCCCTGGGCGATAGACCAGCTCATACTGGTAGGCGTTGAGAAAAATGGCCCAACGCAGCATTCTGGGGGATAGAATTTGCGGTGTGGGTTTGCCGGTAGTGAAGATCCCCAAGAGTGGTTTGTGATCGGTCACTACCGTAAACTCGCGGCCGTATAAAAAGTCATGGAACTTTTTCGTTCCGGCGATGATGGCTAGGGCCTCCCTATCAGTTTGTGTGTAATTGCGCTTGGCCTTTGAGAGGGACCTAGAGTAGTACGCTACCGGGGCTTCCCTCCCACTCTCCAACACATGGCACAGGACCGCCCCCACCCCCACTTGGGACTCATCACAGACTAAAACCACTGGTTTTTTCGGGTCGAAATGGGTCAGGACAGCGTCCGAAGACAGGAGTGACTTAAGCTCCTTGAATGCTCTCTCCTGCCTGTCCCCCCACCGCCAAGCCACGTCCTTTTTAAGCAGCGCGTGCAGTGGCTCCGCGACCGATGCCTTCCGGGGCAGGAAGGTATGATAAAAATTTAGGAGCCCTAGAAATGACTGTAGCTCCGGTTTTGCGGTGGGGCGAGGGGCGTTCTTCATGGCTGCAACCTTTGACTCAGAGGGTTTGATCCCGTCCGGGGTTACCTTAAAACCTAGAAACTCGACCTCCCTCGCAAAGAATACGCATTTGTCCCTCCTCAGTCGAAGACCTGCCCTCTCGAACACTGAAAGGACCCCATCTAGCCTCTTTGCCAACTCTAATTCGCTCCCCACCGTTATCAACACGTCGTCGAAGTATGGGAGGACGCCTGGAAGCCCCTTTAAAAGGCGTTCCACGAGGGACTGGAAAATTCCGGGGGCCGAATTCACGCCAAACTGAAGGCGCGTTACCTTAAATGCCCCCTTGTGCGTCACTATTGTTTGCGCGGCGGCAGCAGCCGGGGTTACAGAGAGCTGCTGGTACGCCTGAGCCAGATCTAACTTGGCGAAACACTTCCCCCCATGTAACGTGGCCAGCAAGTGGCTGACCACGGGCACTGGATATGCATTTGGCCGAATGGCCTTGTTAATGGTACATTTATAGTCTGCACAAATCCTGACTTCCCCATTCGACTTAAGGGCTGTAACAATCAGCGTTTCCCACTCCGCCGAGTCAACTGGAACCAAAATCCCCTGCCCCACCAATTTGTCCAGTTCCGCCTCGATCTTGTCCTTGAGTGCGAAGGGCACCCTCCTTGGTTTGAGGCGGATGGGCCGGATTCCTGGGTCCAGCTCGAAGGAAACTGGGGGCCCCTTGTATTTCCCGAGCCCCTTCTTGAAAACGTCCGGGTGCGCGTTGCACACGTCCCGCATTGGGTCAGTCTCGATGGCGTTAATGCCGGACAGTTCGATTCCCAGGGGAGCAAACCACTGCGTTCCCAAAAGGCAGCACCTCCCCCCTTTGAGGATCACTAAGGGCAGTTTCTCAGAGTAGTTCTTAAACTTCACCTTGAAGTTTCCCACCCCCAACACCGGGATCCCATTTCCCTGCACGTCCCGTAGGTGTGACCTCATGGCCCGGAGCTTGGGCCGCTTATCTGGGGGAATACACATAAACTCCTTCTGGGACAGGATGGAATACGATGACCCCGAGTCTATCTCCATCCTCACTGGGACCCCTTGCAACAGTACCTCTATGAAAAACCGCCGGTGCTCCAGGCCCACGCTGTTCACGCCTTCCTCACTGTAGCTGGCTGCGACCTTCCTGGTGCCGACCGCCTTCCGTTGGTGCGTCTGGGGATGGCTGGAACTTCCCTTGTCCTCGACTCGCCCACGCCTGCATACTCGGGCGATGTGCCCCTTTCGGTCACAGTTGTGACACTCGGCCTTCCGAAACGGGCACCTCGTGCGGTCGTGGGACGCCCCACAACCGTCGCAACGGCGGTCCTGCCGTTCTCGGGTCTGCCGCTTCTCACCACGCTTCTTGATCCTCTGGACGTCGTCGTCCTCGCTGGAGTAGGGGTCCGCTGTGGTGGACGACTCCTCGGACGACGTTGGTGTGCCGGCGGGCGGCTTGGGGGCCCGCCAGGCCGCCTTCACTGGTGTCCGCCGGGCCGCCTGTACTGGTGACTTGGCCCTCTCGGACGCGGCCCCTCGTGACTTGAACAGCCTCACCCCGCTCCTGGCCTCTTTGGCTGCTTGGGCCTCCCGCAGTACCTCGTTGAACATGAGGCGTTGGTCGCGGGTCATCAGCCTCCTCTGCAGCTCCTCATCCCTCAGACCACACAACATGCGGTCACGGAGGGCCTGGTCCAGGTCATCCCACTGGCAGTGGACCGCCGCAAGCCTGAGGGCCACCGCATAGGCGGACACGGATTCGCCCGGTCGCTGGTCTCACCTGTGAAATGCGACCCGTGCTGGGAAGATCGAGACGGGCGGCTGGAAATGCTCACCCAGTCTCTCCAGGATACGGTCGATGGGGACCTCGTCTACCTTCCGGGGGGCCACCAGGGTCATCAGGATCTGCAGCGTGGCCGGCCCCACTTGGGCCAGGAAGTGGGAGCGCATCTTCGCGTCGTCGTCGACGCCCGCGGCTTCCATCGCGTGCCGAAACTGGCACTCGTAGAGCTCCCATTGTTCGGGCTCGCTCACATCGAACTGGTACGCCTTGACCTTGGGATTCGCCATCGATCCCACCTTCGTCGCCAATTTAGTGTCTTTTCCAGGAGACATAGAAGGAGTCGCAGTAAGGACTAACACAGGTTTATTGGTTGATGATCAGAACGAACATGTGGTAATGGCGGAGATACCTCACATTATATACAGTAGTACAATACATTTGAATCTGGCTGCATGGTTGCTTATTGGTTGCTACCGGCGTGACATCATCCGGGTCACGCCCATCTTCGGTGGTGGATCGGTAGTAGTTTTCTGTTGCGGGGAGTTCCCGCGGCTGCAGGTGATTTGAGGAATGATAACCATGTGAGTTGAACACTCGCAGCTGCCCTCTATAGGCAGCTTGCTCGCGTTCCTTTAACAGCTGGGTTACATTGTGATTGTGGCCAGGTTACATTCATACATTTCTTAAAGCGACAATGTACATACATATCAAGCAACATTGTACATACACAACAACCCTGGATCCCCAATCCTTTGAGCCATTCCAGAAGGATACCGTGGTCGACAATATCGAAGGCTGCTGTTAGGTCAAGAAAGGCAAGGATGGACGGATGGCCACTGTCCCGCTCCCACCAGAGATCATCTACCAGTGCGACCAATGCCGTCTCTGTACCATATCCAGGCCTGAAACCTGATTGAAATGGATCCAGATAATCCACTTCATCCAGGACCCCCTGCAGCTGTGGTTGTGCACCTTCAAGTCAATTGTAACTTACTGTATGGTGATCCTTTCTGGGGTTTTCTAGCCGGAAAACACACAAAAGTTGTTTACTGTTCTCTTCTTTGGGGGGCACCCTGGACTGTGCAGCTTGCCCATGAGTACACAGGCTGGCTCTTCTCCTGGGGGCACAGTGGGAAATGAAACTCCCAACCTCTGGCTAACTCACTCAGCTATCCAACTGACTGCTGCCCTGTCAGAAACCTTATGCAGCTATCCTTATTGGTTCCCCTCTCCCCTGCTTCCACCTCAAGAACCAGGTCTGTTTACATACGAAAACGGAGGGAAATGGTGGACCATGCTCTTTCTTGCAAAAGCACAATGAGAATTGTTCTTGATTTAAATTGGGAGCTGCACTAATGAAGTGACAAATTAAATTTGAGTTTTAAAACTTTATGTAAATAAAGGAACAAATTAGTCCCAGAGTTATTCAGACAGGAAACACATAATTTACAGCACATTTAATTTCAATCAGTGCTTCTAAATGGTTCACAGAAAGTTCACTTTGCTCTGTAAGCTCTGAGAAATTAGAAGAGGGTGTGAGAACCTAGATTGGCTTGGGTGAGGTCTAGTTCTTACCTCTGGACAGAGAAGGAGGAGCTGCTAATTCATGGGGTTGTGTGTGTGATATTTCTTATGTTCAACTTATTGAGTACCTGCCAGAATGCACATGGCTGTACAGTATTATCTAAAGTGCAATCAAATATCATACTCAGAAAGAAGGAATTGAGAGGAAGCACTAAAACCTTTTTAATTAAAAATGTCATAAAGACTTAAACAGAATTATATGTCCCAGTTACAGTAATTCCTTTATAGGTTGTGCATGTGCGCATGTGCGAGCATACTCACCCATTAGTGGACTATATAATCTGACAATAGGTTAGACCAGGGATTCTCAACCTGCGGCCTGTGGACTGGATGCAGCCCACGGCACCATTTCATGTGGCCCACCACCACCTCTACCACACCAAGATGTGCCATGTGGTGGAGGAAGGGCAAAATTGCCATCCGGCCCCCGAAGCAGTCTGAGGGAGTGTGACCTGGCCCCCAGCTTTAAAAGGTTGAGAACTCCTGGGTTAGACTAAAACATGAATTAATTTTAAATGCACTAATCACCCTATCATGATTGCTTTCTGGGAACATTTGTTCACTTGAGAAGAACCTGAGTGCTCAAATCTCATTAAAGATATTTTTTTAAGTTTTACTATATATCCTAGCTAGACCCCATAGCCTTGTTTCATAGACAATCCATTATTGCTCACAGGGTCCTTACAGAGTCATCATTTCAGTATTCTCAGTTCTTTAGCTAAACAAAAGATTTTCCTATTCTTTTCTCTACTTTGCATACTGTATTGAATTCTTGTTCCTTTGCATAATATAATCTGGTTTGGATAGAATACATATGGGAGTGAGCAATTACTTGTACAAACTGTGTGGTCATTCCTACTTCCAAACCAAAGGACATCTTACCCTGGCTTTGGAAATTAACAACTGTGCGTATCTTTTATCGCCATATGGACTAGAAACTTGATGGTTTAAAAATAAAAAGCCAATGTCAGTGGGTATTCTACTTCTACTGCAACATAATGTGCTTTTTTACTCTTAGCAGGCACTGTACTTGCCGCTTTCATTAGACTGCCCTGCAGATTATCTTCCACATTGAAAAGATGTTTCCCTCTCTTGTTCATGTGTGCTTATGTGTCTGCAATAGCATCATTAAATAACATCTTCGGAGCATCCCAATTGGCACGCTCTGCATTTGAAGGGAAATTAACTCATATGTCAGCATCTGGGGTGGGGTGGAGAGATGCTCCACCGGCTGTCTCTTTGGCAGATATGAGAAAGAGCAGGGAAGATCGCACCTGCTATAGATTAGAACTGGCTTCGAAACCTGAACAGCTTCCCAGACGCTCCACCTTGAAATTCTTCATAATACAGCCTGTCTCAATCAGCAACTCCTCTCTGCATGGCTTAATGGGGGATGCTTTAAAAATTAACTCTTCTTTCTCTCTCTTCCCCATTTACTGGAGTCCCTAAATCTGAAAGAGTTTGACCATGCTGTGTGCCGATTCTCTCAGGAGAATGCTAATTTTTTTCCTGTGTTTTTGACCAAGTGACACAGCCAGCACATTGGTTGGGCAGGCAGGCTCTGTGCCAGTTTTGTGAGCCAGGCACACCCAGCTGTGCCTCTCAGGGAAGCAGTCCATGTGCTCAGCTGTCTCGACATAGCCACAGAATGAACACTCTGTTTCACCTCTGTTGTTAAAAATTTCAGCACACATCTATGACAAAGGAGATGTTTCATGGATGGGGACAGGAGGGTGTGCAATGGTGATCGGTTATCTCTCTCCTCCAGCTTAAGATCATGGCAACAGAAGTGTTGAGCAGATGGTGCTTTGGCAACGCTAGGCCTCCTGCATTTGGCAGTGCCTCTCATGTCCAAAGTGCAGCAGCCAACAGTATTGGTAACAGTATTGGCTGCAGAAGTCCACACAAAGCGAACGTATATCGGCTCTTTTAATTTATGTATCAATCAACCCATTAATTAATCAATTGATTGAGTTGGTGTCGAACTCTTCCAAAAAGTTCTCTCTCTCTCTCTCTCATTCTCTCACACGCAAACGCAAACACACGCCATATGTGCTTGCTACACAAGCAGCTGAATTACACAGTTTGGAAATGTTACCTTTTTGGTCACAACTTCCAGAATCCTGTATTCAATATGGCAAGTCATCCTGATGTCTGAGGATGTCTGGGAGTTATGGTCCAAAAAAGTAACCTTTCCAAGTTCTGCTTTATATGGCCAGATTCTCTTAGCTTCAGCAATGGAACTGCATTGGGTGCAATCAGAGTATTCTCTGAGCTCTGAATGGCCATTTTCCTTGGAGGACTCTCACTTAAGCATAGTGTCTTGTGTCTAAGATGTGTTGTACACATCTTGGATGGGACCAGAGGAGTCAACCTAAAAATAATCTAGGTTTATTTTATCAGCTGAAGACAAAGCTATTTGGAATGCCCTGTAACTTTCTCTGACCTTGGAACAGCCCAGGGCAGAGGAAGGTCTTGTGGGTAATGTTCACAGCATCAAGATCCAGCAGTTGTTATTCCAGGTGTCATCAAGACAAGTACAATTTATAGCAATCCTAATAGGGCTTTCAAGGTAAGTGAGATATTTAAGGAGTCTTCTTAGGAGTGCCACTTCCTTGTGAGTTTCCATGGCTGAGTGGAGATTCAAACCTCGTCTCCAGAGTCCTAGTCCCTTTACTCTGCTCATTTCTCCACACTGAGTACTCATCCCAGGTTTACCCTCAGTTAATAAGACCTGCTGCTACCAGAGACAATACATATCAGAATCTTTCAGCTTGGAAAAATAATTGCATTTTTGGACTACATGCCAGCATAGATCAAGACTTTCCTTACTAACAATCTTTGTTGTGATGCCTTGGTATGTCTAAATTTATTTAAGCTGAGTGGTGTGGAGCTCAGTTCCCGAGGGTTGGCTATGTGAGGGATCTTATAAGGGCCTGAGTGAAGGGGCAATTACACATCTGTAGGGGCTGCTAAAGTTTGGTGGCAGCAGAAGAGGCAGCACATGAAGATCATTAAATAAAATATATTTATTTATGTGGTTATTTAGAGATACCATTACTTAAATAGCCAAGTGACTAGACAAGGAGAGCTTTGTCATCAGTATATAAGAGAGGGGTAGGACAAAATAAAGGATGAGCAGGCACAGTGTGGGTTAATGGCCAGAATGTGGCCCTTAAGAACCTTAGCAGAGAGCCTGAGGCCTGCTGGTCTCCCTCTGAGCTTTCTTCCATCCCTAAAACTCTGAACCCATAAGGTGAAGCACATTAAGATCCAGGGGAGGTCAATAAAGACCCTCCTTACCCTCAGAGGTTGTCTATCCCTGAATCAGAAAATACAGTACAATATATTTATCATATTGTTTTGCACAAGTGCTTCTCCATGTAATAAAAGACTTCTGATCTCGGCTCAGCATTTGTCCTTACCTATGTGTTTTACATTTAGTGTGCTTTGTTTCAGACCTGTGATGTTGTTATGTATGTATGTTTGCATGTTCATTGTACTGTAAAGGCAAGAATGTAACCACTCCAAATACAAGGTATCTCAGCTGTAAAGGAACGCGAGCAGGCAGCCCATAGAGGGCAGCTGCGAGCGTTCAGTCTCACATGGTTCACATTGCTCAATCACGGACAGCCGCGGGAAAACCTTCCCCGCATTCAGCAGCAGGAGAAAGATCTGCATTCAGCAGCAGGAGAAAGATCTGCATTCAGTAGCAGGAAAAGAGGCGTGCCTGGGCGAGGCCACGCCGGTAGCAGCCAATGAGCTACCGTGCTACAAGATTCAAATGTATAGGGCTACTGTATATATTGAGATGTATCACCGCTATTACCTCATGCTCCACCGGATCATCATGCAATAAACCTGTGTTAAGCCAACCCTACGGCTGTTCTGTTGTCTTTGGTCCCATACACTAAAGATGTTAAAGCTCAAAATACTATTCAAAAGAAGCACAGATACTTATGGACAGGAACAGGTCGTTGTTATCGCTACACTTGGCAGGCGAGCTTGACTCATTGCATGCTGCAAACACATTACTTGTCAGTACAATTTCCTCTCCTCCGTAAGCTTTTGCTTAATATTAGAAAACATCCTTCCTAAACAGTACTCCCCTGAAGCCAAATAGGGCTATGGCCAATACAGTAAAACCCCGACTTACAAATGCCTTGAGTTACATAAAATTCAACTTACATAATGATTTTGTGCTAAAACCATGTCCCGATTTACATGCATTCCTATGTGTTTGCTTCAAGTTACATAAAGATTTTTCCCCTAT
Organism: Bradypodion pumilum; assembly: GCA_035047305.1. Lineage (NCBI taxonomy): Eukaryota > Metazoa > Chordata > Lepidosauria > Squamata > Chamaeleonidae > Bradypodion > Bradypodion pumilum. The sequence continues at coordinate 199,061,868 of JAWDJD010000001.1, forward strand.
GGGTTTGCTTTGAGTTACATAACAAACTGATTTAAGCAAAAGCCTATTGAACGGACTTTCTTTTCGTAAGTAGGGGTTTTACTGTGTTCTTGCTAAGAACTGATTTCTCTTTCCTTCTTTCTTTAAACCCACACTGCCTTTTCCTTTTGTTAAATTTAAACCATTAAGAAACTTAAAGGTATAACAATGGTTCTTATCCAATAAATTCAGTGTTGCAGATCTAATAACATTAGAACATCTTGTAATTACAATGTACAATGCTCTAGGACAGTGATGGTGAACATTTTTGAGACCGAGTGCCAAAGAGGCAGGGGAAATGGAGGCAGGAATCACTTGTGCCGGTGTTGTCATTTGGGTGCGTGTGCACCAACGTGATGTCACTGCATGCTTCAAGCTGCGCATATGCACCACCAGATTTCGTGCTGTCCCCAGAGAAGCCCCTGCAGCCCCTGATATCCCTTGTTGCTGTCTTCACCACTGGACAAGACTCACGTGGCTGCTGGAAAGTGCTGCACCGGGTGCCAGAAAAGCCAGGAGTGCTTCTCTTGCTTCTCTTCCCCCTTTCATTCACACTCCTGTTTTACGGCAGGCAGGCAGCGCTGGTACTGGACTGAAATGCTTCATGCACACAAGAAGGGAAAGGGAGGGAGGAGAGGTAAGAGAGCCCCGCTGCAAAACAAAGGAGTGTGAGTGAAAAGAGGGGAGAGAAGCAAGAAAGGTGCTCCTGTCCCCAAGCTGCCATGCCAGGCCCCGCCCCATGCCCCCCCCAAAAGCCTCCATCGCCGCCATCCCCACTGGACAAGCCCCATGTGATTGCCAGAAAAACCAGGAGCGCCTTTCTTGCTTGCCTCCTCCATTTCACTCACACTCCTTTGTTTTGTGGCGGGGCTCTCTTACTTCTCTCCTCCCTCCCTTTCCCCGCTTGCATGCATGAAGCCCCACACAGCTGCTGGAAAAGCACCATTTATGGTAAACAAACAAACAAACAAACAAACAAACAAACAAATAAAACAAACAAACAAACAAACAAACAAACAAATAAATAAATAAATAAATAAATAAATAAATGAATGAATAAATGAATAAATACATAAATAAATAAATAAGAGAGGCACTCCTGGCTTTTCCAGCACCCAGCATGGCACTTTTCCAGCAGCCGCATGGGGCTTGTCCAGAGCCGATGGTGCAGCCATGGCTTTTCGAGGGAGGGGGGCAGGGTTAGGCATGGCTGCTTAGGGACAGGAGCACCTCTCTTGCTTCTCTCCCCAGCCAGCCACCTGCCTCCCTCCACCAGTTGTGAGGCTGAAATCCCTACTTGGAGATGAGACACCCCTCACACACCCATCTGAGGAGGAGCAGCGTGTGCGCATGCTGTCTCCTAGAAGAGGGATGTCTGGCCACTCCTCATAGGGGGGATTTCAGCCTCTCCTATCACCTCCCCATTGGCAGAGGGAGCTGAGTGGCTGGAGAAGTGGTGCTGCCATTGGCAGCGTGGTGTGGTGTGGGGCAGGGCTTACCCTCATGTCGCACATGCCCACTGAAAGGCCTTTGCATGCCATAGGTTTGCCTAAACTGCTCTAGGATAGTGTAGGCCAGTGGTTCCCAATGTTTTCCCACTATGGACCAGTTCCCACCACTGTGCTCAGCTGTGGGGGCCAGAGACATGGCTGCAAACAGAATTTACATTTTTATCATCGGTGGTGGCATGGTGGCGGTGCACAGTGGTGGTAGCAGCCGCAAGTTTCTTCTGGGATTTTGGACAGCCTCCGTCACTTCCCAGGGTGGTGGGAGGCTTGTCGGAGCACAATCATTCCATTTTAAAAATGTTATGCCGTTTTCCCGCTTTGTGCCAGCAGCTAATCCCTGGCACTTGGATGCTTCCTGGTTCAGTGCTGGGAAACCAGGTGCTGATATCAGTGCCATGCACCAACGGAATTCCCCAAGCGCTAGGGATTGGCTGCTTGGGCAAAGCAGGAAAGCAACAGAAAATATTAAAAATGGAGCGGTTGTGCTCCAACAAGCTTCCCACTACCCTGGGAAGCAGCAGAGGCTGTACAAAACCCCAGAAGAAATGCATGATCGCTGCCAATGCTGTAAGTGAAGTATCATGACTTCTGGTGGTGAGGGGTGGGTGGACAGGGGGTACAATCCTAGAGGTGGCAGGGTGGCCACTGTGGACTGGATTAATGAGATGTATTGGCCGGATTAAGCCCATGGGCTGGGGGTTGGAAGTCGCTGGTGTAAGCGAATCTATGGCATGTATGCCAGAGGTGGCATGCAGAACCCTTTCTATGGGCATGCACACTGTCATAGGCAAGCCCGCCCCACCAGCACTAATGGTAGCACTTCTTTCCCACTCTCCCCGCTTCCTCCGCCAAAGGGGAGGATGAGCTTCTACCTGGGAGGCAGGGGCAGGAATGAGGTGAGATAATCAGACACTCCCCTCCTAGGAGGTGTGCTGGCGATGTTGCATGAGTGCATATACATGCCTGGTGTGTGTGTGCACACACACACAGTGCCTGCCATGCACCACCACCTCCTCCTTGGGCACTCGGTCTCTAAAAGGTTTGTCATCACTGCTCTAGGATTATAACTTTGCACATTCAAAAATTGCAATTCTATGGTCCTAGTATTATTTTCAGTGCTTGCAGGAACCTTCTCCATGCACTTCCATCTTGTTGGGGAACCCGCACAAATTCAGTTTGGTCATCTGTTGCCTTGGAATTACAAACTGCAAATTCCTTCTGAGCTTTGTGTGATCTTATTGGACATGAGAAGGGAAACTGGGGCTTCATTTGCAAATCTGAAACATTTATCATTAAGGATGTCCCACAGTAGAAATAAGTTAATCATAAGGCATATGCATTCTTTGTAACATCTAGCAAGCAATGTACTTTATTCACGTAACAGTAACTGAATCTTTCACCTTCTCATCCCTATCCCAGAAGGAAGGATAAATGAGTCAGAACTTGCAGTCTCATTAATTCCTTTATAGCAACGATCAAGATTCGATTTAACCTTTTGAACTTGGACTATGAAAAGTGCAGTGATTTTTTTTTTTAGTCCAATGTAAATTGGTCAGGAAAACGGGTTGCAAAACATGCAGCTAGTTCAGCACAGCTGTGGGTAAAATGATATTGTAAACAGATCAAGTACTGTTCCAGCTAAGATTGAATCAGACTGAAAAATAAGTCAAGCTAGTTTCTTAAATTTTAAAAAATGTAAACAGAAAATAGTTTGGAATAGGTAGTGATCTATCAAGGAAGTCTAAGCTGGCTTCTTCATCTTTCTGCTAGTTGGCAAATAACTTTTACTTCAGGTGGACATTGAGCAATTGAGTTCACGTGCCATGGAAAGGGTTTTTAAATAGGGGGAGGGAGACCTACCTCTTTTCCTTAAAGAGGTTCTGGTTTAAATTGAGGATGCTTTTGTTTATTATCCTTTTTAATTGCATTTGTTCTATTTTATAAGTTGCCTTGAATTTCCTTTGTGGGAGAAAAGTGGAAAATCCGTCTCTCCGTCCATTAGCACTGAGTTGGCATAAACTCCAGCTCAAAATTGGGGCACCAGGAAACCACAGTAAATGGAGACGCTCCAGTTAAGTGTATCAGCCCAAACCTCAGGTTGATTAAGGACTGAGTTGATGATTTTAGGCATAGGAGACCTATATCTAAATAAATTTTGAAGTGTGGTTCTCTTATGCAGCTTGGGCCCCAAACTGCCCCTAATCTTAAATAAGATAGCATCTATCTGCTTTGGCCTTTCCTGTATGAAAAGCAATGTTAATAACATTTCATGTTTTCCAGAATTGTTGTTAGGCTCAGTAAAGTAACATTTGTGAGCTACTTTTAAGGATTGAGGGGGAAAGTGTTGCATGTATCATTATTATATCTAATTCTTCTTCCTAAAAAGGGCAGCTCAAAGTAATCTTGCCCAGTGCAGAACAATTCTCAGCAACACCCAGACTTTACTGATAATTTAAACCACCCCTTGCTGATTCAGCATTCTGTGATTTATTATGTACAGTACACCATAGAAGCCTCCATTTGCTTTACTAAGCCGCTGATCAGCTGCAGCTCTGGAAAAAGAGAGGCAAGGAGTGTATGTTTAATTTGAGATAACATGATCGCTCAGCCATCTGGATGACAAAGCTCCTCAAAGTCATTTTGTTTGAAAGCCTGATCTTACTGATCCTTCCCTAGAAGTGTTAAGCACCACTTCATGCCCTTCAGCACACAGACAACATGATAAATGTATTAAGACACTGCTTTTTTGTATTCAGGGAATAAAACCTTCCAGGAATGAATGATTATAGTAACTTAGGTCAAATGTTAGAAATCTTCTCTAACTCTTTGCAGCCTTGGGTCTCTCTTTCTCTCTCTCATTTTTTTTTAAATTTGCTCACAAAATAAGCATATTTGTCAAAATGCAGAGGTCATATCCCTCATTTAGATACTCATGATATGATTATTAGAGGCTATCCCTGAAAAAATAAAGTTGGAGGATGAATAGGATGTCAGAAATGAATGTTGATGGTTCATGAAAGAAGGCAAGGATATGAGGCAGGGATGGGAAATTTGCTGAGTTTTATTGTCCCTTGAATTCAAAATTTAGAACCCCAAGTTCTTTCTGCCCTAAGAATGCAACAATTCTTCAAATCAAACTGAAATGAAATGTTAAATATTATAGCCTCTCAGGTCAAAAAAGAAAGAAAGAAAGATGGAAATCTTTATTCAACAGATGTAGTTGACTCTACAAGGGCTGCTGTCACTTACTGGTTAAGATGTTGAGCTTGATGATTGGAAGATCGGCTGGTCAGCAGTTTGAGACCTAAGTGCTGTGTGACAGAGTGAGCTTCTGTCGTGCATTCCAGCTCCTGCCAACCTAGCAATTCAAAATCAAGAAATTGCAAGTAGATAAATAGATACTGCTTTGGCAGGAAAGGTTAACAGCTTTCCATGCACTTTGGTGTCTAGTCATGCCTGCCACATGACCATGGAAATGTCTGCAGACGCAAACAGTGCTGGCTCTTTGGCTGTAAATGGAGGTGAGCACCAAACCCTAGAGTTGGATACAACTGTCCTTTGAGAAAGGGAGACCTTTACTTTTAACTAGTTGAGTATACAGCAATACAAACTCAGATTTTTAAGGGCGAAGCACATGGTGACTTGAGCTACTTATCTTTAATTTGATTTGGTTGTGTTTTTTTTCAATTCAAAGTATAATTTGAATATGAAAAGATTTGTGAATTTTGGAGAATGCGTAGAAAAAATTGAACCAAAGCAAAATTATCCACATCCCTAGTATGAAATAGGAGAAATTGAAAAACTGCAAAAAAAAATGGAGTTATGTCTTTTCTTTATGTCTTGTCTGAAGTTTGGTCAAAGAAAGGGACAGGAAGGATTTTAATGTCAAAGTGAACCTTTTAAAAGTGGTAAACAGTGATGGGATTTTCAGAATCCAAGGACTGTATGAAAAATGCCTTGTCGCATTTGTGGGAGTTACGAGGACTCCCAGTGATTCATAAAGATCCCTGGGGGAACTGTATATGAAGGCAGCCTCCAGTGGAACTCATTCCTCCATTCACCTTTGTGAGTGACAGGGAAACCTCACAACTCCCACCGCACAACAGGCCACTTTTCATACAGCTTGAAGAAGTGGGGTTCCCATTGAATAAAGTGACTGGAAGTCACTGGATTATGAAAGTCCCATCTCGAGCAGTTCTCCAGCCTTGGCCAGAGCCCAGTTTTACCAGGCAAGGTGTGAAGATAGACATCCAAAGCCAAGTGCTTCAAGAGTTCCTTTGCCTACTGAGCTAACCAGTGGTGGGATTCAGCAGGTTTGCCCCAGTTCTCCAGAACCGGTAGGAGAAATTCTGGCTGCCCCCACCCATCCAAGATTTGAAATAAAGTAGTCCTAATTCGGGTGCAATGTAGGGCTTTCCCCCTTGGCCATGCCCACCATACCACGCCCACAGAGTCGGTAGTAAAAAATTTGAATCCTACCACTACAAGATCTCTAGAGCTAACTACTATTGGAGCTAACCACTACAAGACCTCTCCTAGAATTTCCACACTCAAAACATCTCAGAGAGTCCCCTCGGGGTTCGAGGATCTAAGGCTCTTCTCTTTGGGATTCTTAGAATGAAACAAACAAAAACAGCCAGGAGGAAAATTGTAGGAAGAATTATTTCTAGCCATGAGTAGTAGGGTCATAGGGTTCCTGTCAAAAGTGATTAGCCATGCCCCCTCATGATTTATGGCCCTGGGAGCCCTGCCCCCTTGACCCTAGTACCACCCCTTGACCTTTGACCCTAGCTCCACCCCTTGACCTCTGCCCCCTAGCCCCACACCTGCTGTATGACCCTCTCAGGCCCCACTGTGGGTCCCAGGCCCCACCCCGGTCCTAAACCAGGCAAGCTATGTGGGGCGGTCATTAGGCAGTCACGAAAAGGCTAAGGTAATGTGGCAGGCATGACTGCTAGGCATGTCCAGGCAGGTCACCCCGGTCCTAAGGCAGGCGAGATATGAGCCATACGCAAGCTATGGACCGATCATCTGCTAGGCAAAAATTTTGCGGCGGCCACTAGGCAGTCATGAAAAGGCTAAGGTATCGTGGCAGGCATGACTGCTAGGCATGTCCAGGCATGTCCAGTCCGTAACCCTAGCCCTGGCTCTATTGGCTGCTTTTTACCCCAATCAGCCAGGCCAGAGATGAACAGACATGTCCAGACAAAGATTCCACCCACCCACCCCATGAGCATATGCTTGTGAGGCTACCATGGACCAATGGGAATGATTCCCTGGGCGGTTGTGATGTTTGCAGGCAGAGATGTGTGGGGGTATATGACTGGCTCTTGCAGCTACAGGGCTGAAGAGGACCAGCTGTGAACTTTACAGGACCAGGGGTGTTGTGTGCAGATATGGAGACCACAAATACCCAGAAGACTGAAGCTAAGGCTCATCCCATTACAAAAACCAAAAAGGTGGAAGGTACCCCGTTAAAGCCAAGCAGGCGGTTGCACCCCCAAGGAACCCATTATCCTGTGGGATTTACTTGTCCAACAATCCTGCTGGATTACAAACCTAGCAGCGAGGTGCCGATGGACTCTCCTGAACCTGTAAGAAGAAAGGAGGATATATTTGTGTTTACCGGCAAGTAGACCAAGGATGTTGAAGTGGCAGAGGAGACGGATCTCCAAGGCACTGACAGCCCTGTTGGTTTTACTCAGCCAACAATTTTGTTGGATAAACGGCTCACAAAGAGGATACAACATGATGTATCTGAATATCAGGACGCAACGGTGATTATGGATGAAGAGACACAGGCTGGCATGACAGATGAAGGCTGCTGGATGGTAAGAATTGTATATTTTAAGAGAGGTTTATGGTGAATGGTTGGGCTATGGGACAAAACAACAACAACAACAACAACAGGTTAATAGTGCTTGCTTTAACTTTAACAGGAGAATGAAGTGGATGCTGTACCCACAACGTTGTGGTCTGATGTGGAGTGTGATTGTGGGCATAATAGCAAACTAGATTTTCAAATGTATGAAGACATGGATTTTGCAGAAAGCCAGCCATGTGAAACAGATGTTATAGATGGGGTGGTGCTTTCTAAACCTGCTATCCAGAGTGAAGATAAATTGGCAAATGGAAGCCTTGACGCCGCCGTGAAACAGAATGCTGACATGGTAAGATGTTTTAGATTTTAATAGTTGGTTATCGGGAAAGGTTGGCCTATGTGGGTCAAAATCTTTACTAAGGGGTTTTAACTCTCAACCCACAGGAGGAAAAACAGGAGGGTGGTGATGGTGCCAACCCCAGGGGAAAAAGACCAGAGGACAGCAATGATAAACTACCCTGTAAGAAGATACAAACTTTAAATCTTTCATGCATTTCATGTATTTCTATTAGTCCTGAGAAATAAGATAATACTCAATAAAATTATGTTTATGTTAATGCTAAATATCGTACAGCATAAAAACAAAAACATGTTTTTGATATTTTCAGGAGCCGGAAGAATTGGTTACAAAACAGCCCAGATATATCAGCCTAAGCAATATTCTTGGGATAAAAACAAATTTAACAGCAGATGTTACACAGAAAAAAGTTTACGTTATGCGATATATAGTTAGGGTTACAGCCTTTGCAATTTTGAAACACTGTTTAAATAGTAACATTTATGAAACTTGTGAAGGATGTGAAATTAAAGCGCCAAGCCAAATGGGTCACAGCTGTCTGACTATGCCTAAACTGCTCATAAATGCAAGGCTAAGAACTATTTGTAGGGATGTATGTTTTAAAAATATGTTGTATATATTAATTCTGATTGCCTACAGTCATAATGTTCTTTATCTAACACATAAAAATATTGATCAGCTCTTGCTCCTGGTGACAAACATGCAGAAAGCTACAAACCCTTTGAAATTACTGAATACTATGATTAAAAAACCAGTTGAAAAGCAGTTGTTAGTAGGCACTTCAAAAACCGTTAAGGAAAAACCATATAAATATTTCCTGTTGTCAAGATGAGAAATAAAAGCATTTTATTTCAAAACCTATGTTGTCGTTCTGTTTGATGTTCCTAGGGTGTATTACAGGCAGCAATAAAGGGCTATCTATACAGTCATCATGTTTTCATAGCTGTTCTAACCGCTAAGATGGCAGGATACGGGGATATCCTAAAGAATATATATTTTTCACCTAATAGGGTGGGCAGTTTTGGCGGTGTGAAGCCTTTATTTAAGGAGGCAAAAAAAACAAAAACAAAGCAAAGCCTTGAGGATAACTGATGTTGCTAAATGGCTTGTGGGGCAGGATGTGTATACACTACATAGACCGGCCAGAATTCGTTTTAAAAGAAATAAAACTATTGTTTCTGAACTGGACGGCCAATGGCAAGCAGATTTGGTTGATATGCAGCAATATTCTCAGTACAACAAAGGTTACAAGTATATTTTAACGGCTATAGATATAATTTCTAAATATGGTTGGGCTACGGTTCTGAAAGCCAAAAGTGGCAGGGTGGTGTCCAAAGCCTTTGAGGCTATTTTCAAACAAGATGGAAGAAAGCCTGTCAAGTTACAAACAGATAGAGGTACTGAATTTCTAAACAAACCTGTAAGCGCTTTGTTGAAAACATATGGGATTCATCATTTTGTTACCAATAATGAAGTTAAGGCCGGCATTGTTGAGTGGTTTAACAGAACTTTAAAAACAAAAATGTGGTGCTATTTTACAGCTAATAATACATATAGATATGTGGATGTATTACAGCAACTCGTTACAAGTTATAATCACAGCATTCATAGGACTATCAAGACTAGACCTGTTGATGTTAATCATTCTAATGCCCTGACAGTCTGGAAAATGGTTTATGGGGAGGCTACTAAAACAAGAGAAGAGACCCCCCAAATTCAGAAAAGGAGACCATGTGAGGATTTCTAAAACAAAGGGTGTGTTTACCAAAGGTTGTGAACAGAATTTCACCATTGAGATATTTATAGTGGATCAAGTCATCCAAAGAGCACAAAGGCCTTTATACCTGTTAAAGGATTATGACGGGGAGGACATTGTCGGAACATTCTACCCTGAAGAACTACAGAAGGTGAATATCAATGAAGACAAAAGGCCAGGGCACAAGAAAAGCCCACTTAGTGAAATGGTTGCATTGGCCCAGCAAGTTTAACAGCTGGATCCCGGCTAACCAAATCCGTGATATTGTATAGAGCCTTACAGACGCGATGGGGGATAGGGTTTTTTACATTACTTTGCCTAGTAATGCTTGTGGCAAGGTTTTTCCACAGAATACCATGGCAAGTTTTACTATCTGCTTAGCAAAGCTTTTGGATCTTCCAGGGGCATGGGAAGTAGGCCTAGCAGAGATACAGTACCCCTACATGTGGAACAATTTACCTAGAGATGTGAAGTTTGAAGTTGCAGAGGGGATGAAGACCTGGGAATTTGTCTTGAACCGAGGGTATTATGACACCATTCCTCACATCCTTGAAACCATAAACAGAGTTATAGCTAGAGCCCCCAACCCCCTGAAGTGTGTCTGGGTTATGACAGTATATCTCGAAAGATCAAGCTCCATACAAAAGCTGGGGGCATCTTTCTAGCCACCGGACAGCTTGGGCATATTTTAGGATTGACCGCCAGCCGTGCAGGAGCAGCAGATTTTACAGGAGGGTTTAACACTTTATACGTTTACACGGATATTGTTGAGCATCAGATCGTTGGAGACTTCTATGTCCCCTTGCTACGGTGTGTACCAGTGAGTGGTAAGAGCAATGAGAGTGTCAGTATTAGTTATGACAAACCTCACTATATTGCTGTAAGCAAGAATCACATTGACACTATAATTATCGACATTAAGACAGATCAGAACAAAAACGTACCATTTCGCTTTGGTAAGGTGATCTTGAAGCTTCATTTTCGACCTCAAAGGTATCATCTGTCTTAACATGGTGTTTCTCAAAACATACAGGGACCCCTCCCTTTATTGGAATTATTACAATGCCCAAGCAGGTTATGGCCTTCCAGGTTTTGAAGGATTGCCGGTAATGTATGGTGCAGGCATTGGAGGAGTTTTTAGAAGCCTTTTCCGAAAAGCAATACCTCTTTTAAGAAGAGGTGTGGACTTTATTAAACCACATGCAAAAACGGCTGTTCAAAACATTGCAAAAGATATGGTTAGTCATGTTACGAGTGCTTTTAAACAGAATGGGGCCATCTACGTTGCAAGAGGGGTCAGGGTTAATGTACGTTAGAAAAAGAAAGGCCCAAAAGAGAAAAGTATCATATATGAGATGGGTAGGGCCACCCCAACCTTTTAAAAGAAAACCTTTCAGAGAAAGCAAGCATATGGAATGAGACCTGCAACAAAGAGGAGGAGGAGGACAGTTCAAGCCAGAGAGGTGAGAGCCTTAACAAAGAGGAGACGCGCACCACGAACCAGTGGGGATATTTCTTAAGCCGGCAGTATGGCTTTTATTCACAGATGCTCTCAGGAGTGTACTAAATCTGAATTAGACCTGTTCCACGTAGCCCCCACACAGACAAGTATTGAGAGAAGTTTGTTTATCAAGGTTCCACCCCTCACAGCCCTGACAGAATCAGCGCCTCTAGACTTTTTCATTACTGGAAATGGTGAGGATTACATGGACTTAAATAACACCCTGCTGCATGTATGTTGCAAGATTGTAAATGAAGATGGGACAGTCGGGCCAGAGGGGAGTGATTCCACCTGCAGGAGGGCGGGGGGCATCTTCAAAAGACTGCGCTGCCACGGCTCTGGGACCAGTCTCTTTGATCAGTCAGGCCAGAGGCGGGGCTCTCCACCAGTGGGCAGCCGGCAACGAACGAGCGGCACCTGGAGGGCTTGTCACCGCCCTCAAAACCCGCTCCAGCCACCACCGACCCCAGCGGGGCTCTCGACCAGTGGCCGGCCGGCAATGAACGAGTTAACCCCCCCTTTTTGTCTCGGCTGGAGCTGATGCTGTCCTTAAGGCTCTTGCCTGCGTCTTTGCAGCTGTTGCAGCCCTTGGGACATTCTGAACTGCTGTGGCTGCCTTGGCTGCCGGGGGGAGTGGTAGCTCCTGTGACTTTCTCCAGTGGACATGGGGTTTTTCCATGCTGTGTTTGCTGTTGTATTATAATGTTTTTAAAAATGTAATTATGTAGTTTTTGTATTTTGATACCATGCTTACTTGTATTGCTCGCTATTGTAAATTTATTGTATCTCTGTATTATTATTTTGTTGCTATTTGTATATGCTGTTAACCGCCTTGAGTTGGCCTTTGGCCAAGAAAGGTGGGATATAAATTAAACTGATTGATTGATTGATTGATTGATTGATTGACAAACCTTATCCGGACAGATGAAGTGGGTTTGGTGAATTACCCCATAGCTTCCCTTTTTACACAGCTGGATGTCACACTGGGCGACCGTCTTATTAGTCAGATTAATAATTGTTATCCTTATAGAGCTTTCATAGAATCTTTGTTGAACTATAGTGAAGACACCCTAGCAACGCAGTTTTCTCCAGGACTGTTTTATAAAGATACAGTAGGTCTACACGAATCAGCAGATCTGGAGGGTGAAAATAAAGGTTTTGTTCAAAGAGCAGCCTTCACTTCTGAAAGCCATAAGGTGACCCTGATGGGTCGCCTCTACTCTGAACTGTTTTTTCAAGAAAAGCTATTATTAAACCACATTGATGTGAAAATTAAACTTACATGGAACAAGGACGCTTTCTGTTTAATGAGTGATGCCATTGATAAAAACTACAAAATACAAATTTTGACAGCCTCTTTGTTTGTAAAGAAAGTGAGAGTGGCCCTGGCAGTGCGTTTGGCTCATTCAGAAGCCCTGCTCACCTCTAATGCCAAATACCATGTGGACTGTGTATGTATGAAGGTATTTAGTATTCTAAGAGGAAGCCGGGTCAGCAATCAAGGAGACCTGTTTCTTGGTCAATTACCCAAACAGGTGATTATTGGACTGGTTGACAATGATGCCTTCAGTGGCGTTTACAATAAAAAACCCTTTAACTTTAAGCATTATGACCTCAATTTTGCGGCTCTTTACCTGGATGGGGAGCAACACCCCACAAAGCCTTTTCAACCAAATTTTGATGAAGGCAACAGTGTGAGAGAATACATGAGTTTGGTTCAAACAGCTGGGAAACATATGAAAGATGTGCCTCTTCTGATTAACTATGAGGAGTATGCAAGAGGTTACACGCTGTTGGCATTTGACCTAACCCCAGACCAGGAATGCGGGAGTCATTATTCCTTGATTAAAACCGGTAATCTGAGGATGAAGCTGCGCTTTGCTATTCCTCTACCAACCACTGTGAACATGGTTGTATATGGAGTTTTTGACAATGTGGTAAAGATAAATCAAAGCAGAAACATATTGTTTGACTATATGTAGCATGGACAGTTTGCAGATAACACGTAACATGGGTTCAAAGCCCTACACCCGAAAACATTTCTATGATGTCTACCCGTGTGACAAGCTGCCCCAAAAACAGTTACTGCAAATGCCCATGTGTTTGATTGTCAATACTCACCCTCACAACCTACCGGGAGAACATTGATTAGCCATTTACCTGACAGCGGAAGATACCGGATAATTTTTTGACTTGTTTGGTCATCCACCAGACCATCAGCTGTTTCCAAGCAATATCATGGCATTTTGAAGAAAAAATAGTGCCCGGATTGTGCATCAGGACAGACCGCTTCAATCGTCAACCTCGGCTGTTTGTGGACAACACTGCTTGTTTTTTCTACATCAGCGTTGTAAGGATATAACATTTAAAAATATTCAAGACTTCTATTCTCATAACTTAGAAAGGAATGATGAAATGGTTGTGAAATTTGTAGAAAAGATGAACATGCCCAGACGTGTGCCCAACATGTTTCAACATGTCCAGCACTGTATATCCTGTGCTGATTTCCATGCCCGTGTTCCTCAATAAACAGCACCCCTCGATGGGTTTTAAATACATTTACTGTGTGGTTTTTGTTTTTAATCCCTGCCCTTCCCCACCCTATGTCACGCACATTATTATTACTACCCTTAAAAGATATTAGCATAGAGAAGGTATATTTTCCCATACATTTATTTTATTGATTTTCTGGTAACATTTACAAATCAAGCCATTTAGGAGTACTCGACTGCCGCTGTTTTTAGAAGCCCTGCGGGACAGGGCGGGTGTGGACATCAACACGGGGGCCAGGCCTTTGGGATTTTTAAGATGGTCCAAAAGTTCATGGTTGGTAGAGTTCCCCACCACAGAGCTTGGTACGTTTAGTTCTGCCAGGGCGCTCATAAAAACATCCCAACCCCTAGGGGTCCATTTAGCTGGTAACACGTGCGTTTGAGTTACGCCCCTGACCAAGTCCACCATGTTGGAACCAGGAACAGGATCCCGCTTATATACAAAAGCCCCTTTGTCATTCCATGAAGAAACATTCTTATTTTGTTTCAGCTTACTTGGAAACAGCCTTGCCTGGTTCTTAGACCTCGTGGGTATATTTTCCAGGATTTCATGGAAGAGAGCATCAGGAGGGTCTCCTAAGTGTTCTATTGGCGCCTCTTGTTGTTGCGGTAGAATCAGATTTATATGTTCTTTCTCAACCTCCTTTTGTCTTATGTGTATTAGATATTTTTGCAACAGGGATTCATAGCGTTTTGCTTTTTCATATTCAGTCAAGTCACGCCTGTGAAGAATCTGTTGCATTTCAGCATCTAGGGAAGTGATGGCCATATTTCTGATGCCTTGCTCTTTATGAAGGCTATCCTTTAAGTGTTCAAGCTGATGGCTTGGGACTAGATACATTTTTTCAGCATGTTCCATTACTTATTAGCTAAAAGCCCTGTTATGTGCCCCCTCGTTTTCTTGATAATCTGTTACATACTTATCTTTATCTGCTTCACTGACACACCACTGAGGAAATCCTGAGGCTTTCTGTTTCTGCCGAAGATGCATTTTTATGTATCCCAAAAACAAAGCTGAGGATCTGTTTTCAAAGTGCCACACTTCGTAGATTTCTACAATCCTGTACCCCTTCTGCATAGCAACATTCAATTCCATAGTACATCACGTGCCCTGTAAGGCTCTTTCCTCATCTGTATGAGTGCACGGCTCTAGCTGCTGGGTTTCTGCACAGTGGCGCACAGTACAAACATAAGCTTTCCACCTACCCTAGATGGTAATACAGGGAAGAAAAGCTTTCAGGGTGGCAATACTTTAACATTTGCAATACCAAAATATTCTGCCAGAGGTTTAAAGTTCTCAAAAATAATTGTAGGATGTCCCTGGGGGTAATCTTTAGTTTTGTTAACATATGGGTACAGGCTGGTAAAATCATAATAATGAATTTGTTCTCCACTTTTGGGCTTGTAGTAGAGCTGTACGGCATCTGTACGACCCCCAAAAAGGGCAGCTCTAGGTTCCAGAGGTTCTGTAAAATGAGATGAAGCAAGGAAGCTTTTGAGCTCTGCATCTGTTTCTAGTAATTTTTTCCACTCATGCTCCCATACCGATACAACTTCAAACCCCAGACTTTTCAAAATTGCAATTTTTTCCCCTCAGAAGAGTTATAAAGAAACTCATATGTTTTCCCCATCAGAGGATTCAGATCTTCTGGAGGATAACACAGCCACTGAAAAAACAACTCTGAAACTGCAGGCATGTAGGTTTGCCATCTACATTTGCATAACCATCAACATACGTGCAGCAGGGTGTTATTAAAGTCCATGTAATCCTCACCATTTCCAGCAATGAAAAAGTCCAGAGGCACTGATTCTGTCAGGGTGCACACAATCTTCATGTATGGGTTTGCCTAATGACAAACGAGATGTTCCACGGGTCATGCCAGTGGCCTCTCTGGTGGTTCTGTTATTGGGGTCATCCTCTTCCCCTTTTGTTTCTTTGTCTTCAGCCTTGTCTGAGTTGTCTGGGACATCCCCTTCTGTGTTGTGGCCTTCTTCCCCTTCTGGGTCTTCATCGCTTCCTCCCTGGTCAATGAGACTGATGCTGTCTTGGTCGTTGTTTTCCAATATGGGTAGCAAGTATGGTAAACCTCCTGTGATTACCATATTCCCTATCTTCTCTCCATTCCTTATGATTGATGTTTCCTTCACCTGGAAGTTTATCTCTGATCCTGTGTCCTCGCAGAGTTTAATGGTGGCCAGCATGTTATAAGGGATCTCTGGAATGTAAAGTACCTCTCTAATCTTCCCTACTCCTGGGATATGTACATTGCCCTTGCCAGCCGCTCTTGCGTACCCTTGGTTTGCAACCTTTATTTGGGATGATACTTCAGTGAAGGAACTGAACAGCTTTTTGCTGCAGGATGTGTGTGTGGTGGCCCCAGAGTCAATCAGCCAGTGCTGGTAATCTGTGGCAACGTGGGTATTAGTTTCTTTGTATCTGACTCCATTTATCGAGTTGAGTTTGTCTCCCCCATCTCCTGGTGGTTCCTGGCGTCTCCCCTGGGGCTGGGAGACCTCCATCTCCTTGAGTCGCCATCTCCTCTGTGTCTAGGTGGTGTCCTACCTTGGAACCTCTTCCCTGGGTTGGTTGTGTTGCTGTAGTGGCTGGGGTTGCTTTGCGTGTGCGTGAGTGTCTGTTCGACAACCTCCCTGCCTTTGTTAGCCCTAGGGCAGTCTCTCTTGAGGTGGTGTTTTGACCTGCACAAATGGCACCCGGTTGGCTCATTAGCCTGTTCTGCAAACTCAACCCTTCTAGTGCCCCTGCCTTCTCTGTGAAGGAGGGCCCTGTGTCTTCTGAGGCTGTCCTCAGATATGAGTTTCCCAGAAATATATTCAAGAGAAAGATTGTCATCACCCATATTATCAAAATGGCTCAGAAGGTGGTCCCAGCTTGAGTCTAGAGAGTTAAATATGATGTTGATTAGGCATTCATCTGTGATTGTTTCGCCTCTGCACACCAGATTTGAGCTCATGTTTGTTAATTTTAGTAGATGGTCACTCATGAGCACATCTGCTGTGAGCTTTGCTGAGTAGAACTCTCTAGCCAACAAACTAGTAGCACTCCTGTTTTTACAGTAAATCAATTTACACAATTTCCCCCAAACCTCAGATACAGTCATGCCATTGGGTATACTACTGTAGATCATGGGATCAATGGAGCACAACAACAAAACAAATGCTTTATGGTTAATGCAATCTATTTCTAGGGGCCAGGGTTTTTCAGGTGGGCTTTTAATTAAAAAGAGAGCACTTTCTTTCAAAAGGATTACCTGAAAATGTTGAACCCAGTCCATTAGGCTCTTCCTAGATGTGCATAGTATTGGAAAGTTGCTTGGCAGGTTGTTTTGTTGACTGGAACCAGTGCTGGTCAGCTGCTGTAGCTGGTGTCCAGGAATGTGGTCGAACTGACAGTAGGGTTCAGGAATGCAGTCTGTTAGATTCAAAAAGTCAACTTGTCTTTCTCCACCTTGGCTGAAGGGGGAGCTCGCCTGTCTGGAAACATGTCCTTCTTCACCTTGCCTGAAGAGGGAGTGTTGATTTGATTGTGCATGCATAAAGTCCATTCTGCACTGGTCTTCGACGAGGAAGGATCTCCGTGTTGCTGGTCTCATTGGTGAAGGCTCGATGTCCTGTGGAGGATTGGTGTCTTCACCTCTGAAGTTGTCTGGAGGTGCTCTGAAGGATGGAGGTCACCGCTAGTATGCCAGAGGAGGGCCGATCGCTGCAGAGTCATCCCAGAAGTTTGCTGGTGTCCTCGGAACGATCACCGGAGCCGCATGATGGGTCATCCAGAGGTGCTCTCCTACGGTGAGGGTTTGCGTTGGCATCTGGTCCGGGTAAGTCCCATTGATATCGCTGCTGTGTGTTCATTCCACACATGTGCAAGCTTTTGGTGGGGCGTCGGTATTGCTTGGTTGTATTTTTCTGCGCGGGGCATGCTTTGCGTGAGATGTCAACCTCACCAAGGACGGCGGTAACAGTTTTTAATGCCTGGCAGAAGTCCTCTTCTGTTGGGGGTTGCTGGTCCTTGTTGTGCGGGTATGTTGTGTATGCCGATTTGAGTGATGCTGGGATTTGGAGACTGAATGCATCTCTTTCGGTGTGTTTGTTGATTTTTCATGGTCATTGGGGCTATCGGTATTGGTATGCTGGTTTTCCTGGTTTTCCACCCCGGGGTTCGAACCCTCGGCCACAGCACGCTGCCAGTCGGCCATTTTGGCCGGATTTTAAAATGGTGCCAAAGTGGGGCTTCCCTCTGCATCTAGGCCTGGGGTGTCTTCGGGGTGGCTTACCATGTCAGTGGTCATGGGTTTTTTTCTTCTTCTTCCATCAGAGCCAGTAGCTCTGTGATGGAGACCGTCCCGCCAATCGATCAGCTGATGATTTTAAGCAGGGCAGATTTTGGAATGCTTTCATCACTGGTACCTTTGTTGCCCCTGTTCTTGGAGATGGCCACAGCCTCCATCTCCGGTCGCTTTTCTTCCTGGTCCTTGTTTGGGTTGGCTTCTCCGGTAGTTTCATCAGGGGTGGTCTTTGCTTTTGCCTTTGATGCCCCCGGATGAGACATTTTAGATTTTGGCATTGTTATTTTATATTTTTATTTGGGTTTAATTTGAAACCATCCTCTCTGCTACCACTTTGTAGAGAATTCTGATGGTCGGTTCGAATAACTCATTTACCTGAAGGTTATTTTAAAATCTTTGTTTAGGAAAGGTATCCGTGCTAGGATTCTGAGGGGTCTCGGAGAGAGGTTAAAGATGGGATGAGGTCAGTGCGAAAACAGTCCTGTATATACCAGGGATACGTCATAGGGCAGTGTATTGTGGTACATGTAGTTCAAGGCAGTTTGATATTATATCTGTCAATTTCCTTCTTATATGCTTTTAAAAACATGCACACAAAAAGATCATACCTCTTTAGGTGTTGCTTTACACATGTCCAGAAACACTCTTCCCAGTTTCTCTTTATAAATCCCCTTCCTTTCTATTAACGCAAGAGTGGCTCACACTCTGAGTAAAGTATATCTACACCACCCTAAAATGTCAGGGGAGGAACTGCCCCATTGCCTAGACCACCATTCCTTGTAGATTCTGACCACATTGAAGGTTGCTTTCTTTAGATGATTTTGTGAACCCAGTGGATGGCTGTGATGACAAAGTAAAACATTATGTCATGCTCACAGGCACTCATATAAGACACCAGAAATTTTGAACACAAAAGTAAATAAGCCATTCCTTTAAAATTCATAAAAACTGGGCCAAAATGGGAACTGGCCAAATGAGGGGAAAGACAGAAATCTCCATTTTAGGTGCCCTACAGAGATGTTTGGGAGGGGGGGGGGTTGTGAGTGAAAAGCTAGGATGATGATAATGATGAATTCCAGCCACCAGTTTAAGAAAATTAAACTGAAACATTGTACTGGAACAATCAGGTGAAAGAAAAACAGTTGATGTTTCAAAGCTAGGTATTGTACTGATAAGGGACTGTGGTGGCTTAATGGTTAAGATGCTGAACTTGATGACTGGAAGGTCTGTAGGTCAGCAGTTCGAGACCTGAGAGCTGCATGACAGAGTGAGTTCCCATTTCTGTCCCAGCTTCTGCCAACCTAGCAGTTGAAAAGCAAGAAATTGCAAGTACATAAATAGTACCATTTTGGTGGGAAGGTAAACAACATTCTGTGCACCATGTTATGCCTGTCACATGCCCATGAAAACATGTGTAGACACAGACAGTGCTGCCTCTTTGGCTATAAATGGATATGAGCACCAAACCCTAGAGTTGGATATGACTGGCTTTCGAACAAGGGTGACCTTTACCTATTGTAATCGTCGGCTGCTACTCATATCCGAGTATACATTTCCCCCCCCCCTGGAAATCATTTTCACAGTTAATGGATGTATCTCAAACAGGAAAAATGTCATAGGTGTGAATTTCTTTAGGGTGGGTCGCAGCTTGCCATGAAGTGACCCACACATTGTGATGACAGAGCCATCTCCTGCGGCACCTATGAAATGAGACATGCAGGATTTAACACCAGGACTACAAATAGACTGCTGCACCCTTGAAGATATTAACAAGGTGCACCTTCACAGCCAGTCCATCTGGCATGGCCTCTTCCGCCTCCATGACAGTTGGGAATCAGAATGGTTCCTCCTCCACTTATTTTGCCGTTGGGCCCAATATGATGGTTCACAGTGGCATTTCCTCCACTGATAGGACCATCACCCCACCTAAAGGGGCTCATCCGCTCGTAGCTTTTGGCCCCTTTAGGGAGTCAGGTTATTTACCACCACTCATCACTCGGTGTTGAGTCACTGGCTGTATCGTCTACTCCATTACCATAGCGGAATGTCTGCCCAGACAAGTACCTATTGTACTGCTGGATAAACAACAAAGAAAAACATGCCTTGTAGAAGTTTGAGGTCCTTCAACAAGCAACCTCAGAAGCAGAGAAAGTACCAGAATTACAAAGTACCAAATGTTATGACAAGAAATTAAAAGACTATGGAGGCAAGTTCAGGTCATCTTCTTCTTCACGCTAATTTCAACAACCCTGTCAGTCCAAAATCTTTGCTCACCAATTTAAAACAATTGCCAGTAGCTGATAATTTGCTTCCAGAAACAAAACAAAATCAATGATTTTGCAAATATATATCCTCACCTGTACATTTTTAGGCCTATATTTTTAAAGGCTTGAACTCACACACACACACACACACACAGAGAGAGAGAGAGAGAGAGAGAGAGAGAGAGAGAGAGAGAGAGAGAGAGAGAGAGAGGCATACCAGCAATGCTGAGAAATAAGAAGAGTCATAATGATGGTGCTAGTAGTAATAATGGTAGATAGGCTCCTTTAGGCTGGAGTTGGATACAAGGCTCAAGCACAAAATTCCAAATAAAATTTCCATTTTGAGCATATATACAGGTGAAACAGGTGAAATTAGAATATCGTGTAAATGTCCATTCATTTCACTTACAAGGTGAAACAAATAAATGAGATAGATTCACTACATGCAAAGCTAGAGATGTCATGCCTTAATTCGTTATAATTGTGATGATCATGGCGTACAGCATACATGAGATTATGTGATGATTATGGGGTACATGAGATCGGGGGGTTGGAGTTTTCATAAACTGTAAGCCATAAGCATCAATATTTTACAAAATAAGGCTTGAACTATCTCGCTTTGCATGTAATGAGTCTATCTCATATTTGTTTCACCTTTTAAGTTGCATTACTAAACTGAATGAACATGTGCACGATATTCTAATTTTCAAAGTTTCACCTGTACTTCTAGTTAAAAGCAATCACATTTACATACCACCCCATAGCGCTTAGTGCACTCTCTGGGCAGTTTGCAAGTTAATTAGCATTTTGCCTCCAACAAGCTGGGTACTCATTTTACCAACCTCAAAAGGATGGAAGGCTGAATCAACCTTGAACCCTGGTCAGGATCACACTCACAACCCTTTGGTTGCAGGATAGCAGTTTAACCACTGCACCACCCGGGATTAGGCTGTGTCAGTCCAGTTCTGGAGGACATTATCTTAATGAAAGAAAAGTGGGGCCTAGGAGGGGGAAGAATAGGAAGAAAAGAAATAAAGATGGACATATTTTTGCCTTCATTTTTGGGTGGGTGATGGGGGACTATAAGTTTGTTGTATCTTTGTGTGTGTAAAAAGTAGGGGTAAAGTAGCCTCTTCCATCTATTTATCTCCCCTCAGGAGGCCATCATATAACTGTCAAAAATAAGCTTTTATTGTCAGCATCTTTTTAGGCTGACAAAACACAGAAACAAGTTGTTGCAGCCTTCTGCGGATTAGACTGGCATTAAAGAGCATCCAATTACAATGTTCTGCAAGACCCCCATAAAACCTTTCTCCTTTTGCCAAAAGCAGCTTCTAATTGAAAACGGGGTTTAATTATGAGCTGGTCATGTTCCTAGAATTAATTGTTTGTGGGCTGCTCTCATAATAAATAGAGATCCATATAGTCCTTTCTTTCTGTTTTACTAGCAGAGGACCCGACATTTCCTGGGGGTACCCTATCCGGGCTAAGGAGAGACCCGGGACCACCCCACCCCTTGCCTCAGCTGCCTTACCTTTTTGTCTGCTGTCGTTGTGGCCACTCTCAGCTCCGCCATGAGGCGCCATCTCAGCCTGACTCTGGCCACCGCCGCCGCCTTCCCCAGCAACTACAGTCAGTGGGTAGCCATCGCAGCCCGGCCCCTCTATCCTCCCATGGGTTGTGTCAGGCAGAAGGGAGGCTCCATTTCGATGGGTGGGCAGAGGACCCATTTGGGGGGCGGAGGCCGGCGGAAGGTGGTGGCCTGGTCCCATCATACACCTGCCCCCTGGCTGTGGGTTCTCCCTTCCCCCTGCGGCGTGCCTCAGGAGTGCAGAGGAGTCATGCTGCAGTGGCTGCCCACCAACAGTAGTCACTGGGGCAGGGGTTGCCGTAATGGCCGTAATTGCTGCCATCCTTACTGGCGGCTAGGCCATGCACCACCTGGAATGCCAGGCAGACTTTGGCACGTGTGTGGAATTTCATGCATGCGCCACAGCCTGGAATGCCAGGCAGGGTTAGGAGCATGCGTGGATTCTCGCATATGTTCAGTCACCTCTCCGGGTCATTTCTGCCGGCTGGGGGGTGGGTGTTGCAGCCCCTTTTTGGGGGCAAGGACCCTGAGGCGGGCTGCCGGTTACCCATGCCGGCAACCCCAGATGTTGAGTGCATACAGTTTCCAGCTTAATCGGTGCAGGGGTATCGCTTTGTATTAGGGAGCCCTGTGATGTCACGGAGCCCCAGATCTGGTGAGCGATAACATCACAATCCCCCCTGGTTGGCTTTTCCCCTTTGCTTTTTCTCCTGTTGGTGTGGGTGTCCGCCTTTGCAGATTGATTTAGGGGGCGTATCCCTCCCCATGGAGCTTGCCACCCCCACAGTGACCGTCTCTTTGGCCCAAGGTGCGTATGTGCCAAGTTTCAGCATGATCAGTGCAGGGGTGTGGATTTGTATAAGGAACATACGGCGCCTGACCTTGATTTTAGTTATATAGATTGGCCATGACCTGGTTTGGAACTCCTGATGTCAACAGACTTTTGCCATTAAAATGTGGACCCAGAAGTCCTTTAAGGTAGGAGTGCCCAAACCTTTCAGGCCACGGGCCAGTCATGTGGTTCAGCAGGCCGGTCACGTGGTTCCTCCCACTGGAAGCGGAAGTAAAACATGCCTTGCAATCTGTTTTGCTACAGGATGAGATAGATTTTAAGGTGCCATTTTCTCTGCTTAAACTGGGGTGCCCAAACTATGGCCTCTGAACCGGATCCAGCCCCCCACACCAATTCATCTAGCCTGCACTGCCCTTGTCGCTCCCAGAAGCAGAAGCAAAATGTGCCCGTATGCTATGTGTATATAGCATCTTTTCCTCATTCTGAAGCAAATCTTCTCTTTGACACTGATAAATGCACAAAGATATGGTCTATCAATGGGTCCTCTAAAGCATGGATGGAGGATGTCTTTTCGTCCAGAGACTAAATTACAGAGCAGTTCTTAGGGGCAACATTCTGGTGATGGCAGGGATGGCTGGGGACATAAAATATCAGTATGGTTTACCTTAGAGCTCTTGCTGCCAATAATTAAGCCTAAGCAGAGGCATTTCAATGTTGTAAAATGGAAGGAAGCGGGGAACATGCAGCATAAAATGCTAAGAAGAGGGCTTGGCTGTCTGGGAAAACTTAAATGGCTTGGAGCTTTAGGAGGACTGATTTGGAAGATGTGAGGTTCCCCGTCATTATTTTAAGGAAATGATAACTAGTACCCATGTAAAATACAACATCTCTGTGTTGAAATCCTTTATACTTCTGATTAGCAGAAGTACTCAGAATGTTCGGGAATAGGACAGATGTATTTAAGTAGCAGTCTTAGAAAGCAGGGACAGAAAATAAGATGCACCTAAATGCTCTCAACAGGGCAATTCAGGTTCAGATTCAGGGTAATTCAGGCAATTCTGGCATACTAAACAAAGTAAAGATACTTTATTTGATACATGAATTTATGATGTTGATGATGTGTCATTAGAATCTTGTTTATGTTTACTGGGAGCCACAATACCATGTAAAACACTCATCATCATCATCATCATCATCATCATCATCATCATCATCATCATCATCATCATCATCATCATCATCATCATCATCATCATCACCATCATTTTGGGACCATGCAACTTGCCCCAAGGCTAAAGAGGGTAGCTTTTCTCCCAGGAGATACACTGGGGAATTGAACTCATATCCTAAGTCACTGAGCTATCCAACTGGCTATATTTTTAGTAAAGGTTTTCCCTACTTGAAAGCCAGTCATGTCCGACTCCAGAGGGCAGTAGTCATCTCCATTTACAGCCACACAGCCAGCGTGTCTACATCTGCAGACATTTCCGTGGTCATGTGGTAGGCATGACTAGATGCTGGAGCATTGTTATCTTTCCTGCTGAAGTGGTACTTATGTATCTGCTTGCAATTTCTTGCTTTTGATGCCTTTAAAAACAGACCAAAATCACTTTTTGAAGATCAAACCAGTGGTGGGCTCCACATTTTTTTACTGCCACACTGTGGGTGTGGCCTATTTTGTGGGTGTGGCCTACTTTGTAGCCATTGCCTACTTGTGGGCATGGCCTACTTTGTGGGCATGGTCATGTGACTGGGTGGGTGAGCTAGTCATGCCTGCCGCATGACCATGAAAACGTCTGCAAACACAGACAGCACTGGCTCTTCAGCTAGAAATGGAGATGAGCACTGCACCCTAAGTCAGATATTACTGGTTTTTGAACAAGGGGGACCTTTACCTTTACTAATCACTTGCAACTAAACAGGGCCAAACTTCACAGCAAATTTGAATACCAATCAGGGATCTTCTGTTGTTAGGTAAAGGTTGCCCTTGCTTGAAAGCCAGTTGTATCCGACTCTAGGGTTCAGTGCTCATCTCTGTTTATAGCTGAAGAGGGACCGAGGAGGAGGAGAACAAAGTGCCCTTTGTGCGGTCTGGCGATGATGCCAGCCTTCAGGGAGGGCCCGAGCCAGGCCGGAACCTTCAGGATGGAAGGAGGGCACCCCCTTATCCTTCCCCCCTCGGCAGGTTGAGCACAGCAAATTTCTTCCTTCCTTGCCACTTTTACTGGGAGGAGGGTTGTCACCGGGGGCCTTGGGCTGCGTCACCTTCTTCTTCCCCATCGCCTTCCTGCGCTTGGCCAACTGAGGCCGCTCCTCCTCTTCTTCTCCCTCTGGCTCTCTGGCCTTGGCCTCTCCCTGACCCCGACCTGGCCCCATGTGAGCCTGGCTGCGGAGCCTCTCTCTGGCCAGGGCAGCCACCTCTCCGGGACCCACCAGGCCGGGGCAGCGTGGGCAGGTGGGTGGGGAGGCTCCGACGCTTCCTGCCCAGCAAGAAGGAGGAGGAACATCATCAGCAGCAGGAAGAATGGTGGCGGCAGCCACGAGCCTTTGGGCTGGGCCGGGAGAAGGTTTGGAGGAGGAAGATGGTGCAGCCCAAGAGGACTCCGCCTCCCAGCACAAGGAGGAGAGAGGGAGGGAGGGTCAGTGGGGGGGAGCCCAGGGTGGATCCAGGACCCCCAACCCCTTCCTGGGTCTGCTCCCACCCACCCCGGGATCCCTCCCTCCCTCCAGGCTCCCTGCCGGTGCCCTGCAGTGGGGTGGAGGGGGCAGCTTGGAGGGCAGGAGACGCCAGGGATCCCCTCGACCACCACCACTACCCCCGCTCCAGGGCCAGGGCAGCCACGGAGGCTCAGGAGGGAAAACAGATGCCCGGGTGGCAGGTGATGCCAAAGGGAGCGCCTGGGCGACAGCAGCGGCAGCGCAGCTATGCTGGGCCCAGCTGCACTTCTGCTTCCTCTTCCTCCCTGGGATGCCCTGAGGAGCCTGACATGGCTCCACCTCCTCCCTGCCTCTGGCTCCGGTGGCTCTTCCTCCTCGGCTCCTGGAGGCGCCCAGAGTGCGGGGAGAAGAGGAGGAGGTGGGGCAGGGAGGAGGGCATGGCCGGCCAAGTGGGCATGGCCTAGGGGGACTTTTGCTACCGGTACGCCCGGACCAGGGTGGACTGGCTTTAGAACAACACTGGATCAAACAGTACAACCTTGGCCACCTTACTGTAAGCTCAACAGGCGTAGAGCCGGCTGGATTTTTTTTTGTAAGGAATGATTTCCACAGACAAGGAGCTGCAAGAAGTAAGACCCATCTTGTGATGGTAGAGTATGCAGAAGGGCCTCTGCTTAGGAGCTGGCCCTTCTTTCGAATATCCTGTCACCAAGCTTTTTAGATCTTTGAAAGTCAAAAGCAGCCCAATTCGATTGGAGATACCACTGAAAGTAATGGGACACATAGACAGACAAGGACAGGATTATGCAGTTTCTGTAACTGATGATCCCTTCTATGGGCTTAGAAATGCTGCATACATATTTTAAAGAAGTAACACAATATCTCTCTTTACTTTGAACATTGCTGCCATACTTTGGAGCTAGCCCTGCAGGAACGATTCCCCTGAACCCGAAATTTAAAACAAAAATTGCCTTGTACTTGTTTTCTTGAGAAATTTGTCACTGCCACAAATTGAAAGGACTTCTTTCACCACTAATCCATAGCCTGTAGGATCTATGAAGCTTTCTAATCCAGACAGACAGAGAGAGATCAAAGAGATTTGCCCTAATGTCTTCTATGAAATCAGAGCACTCCCCTCCCTCCCTCCTTTGAAGAAATCTGCATTTTATTCTTGTTGGGAGGAAAAGGATCTTTTTAAACAACCATGAGTTTCACATTCCCTGAAAAACAAACTTACTTAGCGTGATGTAAGCTTTTGTGAACTACAACCCACTTCATCATAGGTATGAAGTGTTTCCTTGCTTAGGTAAAGGTCTTCCTTGCTCGAATGCCAGTCGTTTCTGACTAGGGCGCGGTGATCATCTGCATTTACAGCCAAAGTGCCAGCATTATCTGCATCTGCAGAAGTTCCCATGGTCATGTGGTAGGAATGACTGGATGCTGGAGTGGACAGAATGCTGTCACGTTTTCTGCTGTATCAGTACCTATTTGTCTACTTGCAATTTCTTGCTTTTGAACTGCTACGTTGTCAGGAGGTGGAACAGAGGTGGGAGCTTACTCCGTCATGCAACAGTCAGATCTCAAACGTCTGGTTGTCAAACTCTGTGTCTTAACCACTAAGCCACCTGCTTACCAGTATATATAAACATAACCAGTGGATACCAGTATATATAAACATAACCAGTGGAGAGGAGTGTAAACAGAAAGATCCCAGAGAATGTGAGAGGTGGGCTTATTAATAAGCAACAATGTGTCCCTCAATTCTTGGAGTTACTTTTGGGCTGGCATAGTAAAGATAAAGGTCACCCTTGCTGAAAGCCAGTTGTATCTGACTCTAGGATTCAGTGCTCATCTCTGTTTCATAGCTGAAGAGCCAGCGTTGTCCGTTTCTGCAGACGTTTCCATGGTCGTGTGGCAGGCATGACTAGACACAGGAGCACACGGAACCACTGTTTACCTTCCCACTGAAGTGGTCCCTATTTATCTACTTGCAATTTCTTGCTTTCAAACTAAACCCCACTAAAATTCACCATGTAATCAGATTAAAAGGAAAACAACAATGGGGAACTGTAATCAAGACTTAGGAAATGAAAACTGAAACTCTTGTTCATCTTTATGTTACCCTTTTCCCACTGGAAATTGTTTTTTAATTTCCTTTGATCCGAACCCTACTACTTTTGGGGCAAGTGACGGAGTATCTTGAAAGACTGAGAATAAACAAAACAAAAACGCAGTAGTATTTTGAAGACTAACTCTTATATTTTAATGTTAGCTTTTGTGGATCAAGTCCACCTCGTCAGACATTGGAGTGAGGCTTCATGGCATCATTTGATATACATCACCCTGGAATACTGAAGTATCCTGCCATTGTTTCTCAAACAGTGCTATTTGCAATGTCAAATTCATGTCTATTTTCTTCCCATAAAGATCACCATGTTTTCTCTGTATATAAAGCACAGGGGGGAAATTGCTGGCAAAGGATGGCATTTATCATATTGGAAGGTGATGAGGTAAACAGTCTCTTGATGTTGTGAGTGACAGACCAAGTCCTGTAACAGAGATGCCAGTGGCGCTGTTATAACAGAAACAACTACTTGTGTGTGTGTGTGTGTGTGTGTGTGTGTGTGTGTGTGTGAAACAGCCATTGTAGAATTATCATTGGCTGCAGCCCCAGTCAGGAAATTTTTAAAAAGATGATAAACAGAAATGTTGAGGAGGAAAAGAAAAGAATACTGGCATTTCCCCCCCCCCCCCACACACACTTCTACAACTCTTTATGTGTGGAGATTGATAGTATGAGCTGCCCTTCATGTGGTGGGAGACTTGTAAAATCAGGATTTCTGCTCACACAGAGAATCTCTATACATGGATGAGAGCCTTTCTCCACAACAATGGAGAGAACAGAAGCTAGCAATAAGTGCTGGAAGGCTTGCAATTCCTGCCTTACCCTACATACATGTGACAAAGTGGGTTGAATCCCACAAAATCCCATAGCCGTAAAGATGTTGCCCATCTTTAAGGTGTTGTAAGTGACACATTTGCTGCAGCAGATTAAGGCAGGTCCCCTCAACTCGAATCCCTTCTCCTTCTTTTTCATCCAGCTCCATTTTTATTTCATGATAAAATGCTGACTTGCCACAGCATGGAGCAGCTAAATGAGCCGCATGACATAATCCTCTGTCATCCCATAAGCTTCTGTGCAGGAGCAGCTCTGGGGATTTTACAGGCCTCGGCAAACTAGCCAAACCCTCCTATTTTTCATTTTGTAGCTGACTTGTCTTGACTGTACGGTAGGGGAGTTTTAAAAGAATGATCCCTCAGAGGCCCTTTAAAACTCATGTGGAAATTTACAGCCTTGGCATCACCATGTGTGTCTCATTGTTTACTGTTTGCTCTGCATGTCCCCTTTTAGGAGGAAGGTAACCTGAAGTAACACAGGTTAAGAGAACCTAAAAGAGGCTAAACTCTGGTTCTCAGTTCTTTGGCAGGAGACTCCAAGTCAATGGGATGTTAGTTCTGAACAGGCTTCTCTAAGGATTGTGCTATTAGCTACTGAACTTGGAAACTCTCCAGTTTAAACATTTAGCACCTTATCCTGGCAATATGAGAGGCACTTTAGTTGTTCAAACAAATGGAGAATGGAGGTGATACCTTTTATAGGTAAAGGTAAAGGTTGCCCTTGCTTGAAAGCCAGTCGTATCCGACTCTAGGGTTCAGTGCTCATCTCTGTTTCAAAGCCGAAGAACCAGCGCTGTCTGCTTCTGCAGACGTTTCCGTGGTCATGTGGCAGGCATGACTAGACACCGGAGAGCACAGAATGCTGTTACCTTCCCATCAATGTGGTCCCTCTTTATCTACTTGCAATTTCTTGCTTTCGAACTGCTAGGTTTATAGGGTTACTTAAAAATAAAACATTGTGAGCTTTCGCAACTCAAGGTTACTTCTTCAGGAAGAGTCTCATGGTATGGGGTTCAGGCCAGGCTGGTTTGCTTAGATGTTACATGGGAAATAGACAGTAGGCTATACAGTAATACCTCATACAAAGTCCGCTTCGTATTGAATTCATAAAACATCACCTAATTCCTTGAAAAAAGTTGCCTCATACAAAGTTGCTGTGACTTTGTATGAGGCATTGGGTTTTCCCCCAGGTTGCATTGTGCCTGGGCAGTATAAAAGGCAGGACACATGCGTGCATTGCTCTTGTGGATTTTGCACGAGGCGAAGAGTGTGTAGGAGTGGTTTTGAGCACAATTTCGAATTTTTTTTGTCAGAATTTTTAGAAGCATTCCTGGGATTTTTGCAGCATTCTTCAGGTTTTTGGACAATCATGGTTATTTGACATGTTTTTGTAATGTATTTAGCCTTTAGGCAATGATTTCTTAAAGTTCTGTCAGTTTCCTGTCTGTTTCCTTGACTTTGCCCTGAAGTCTGTGCTGTTACAGTACAATGTATCTCTATGGAAACAATGTTGTACAAGGCATCGTGGCAAGGATTTGGACGTTGTATAAGGCATCGCGGCTATGGTTTTGCATGCCTCATACAAAGTCCAAATCTGTATAAAGTCCAAACTTGTGGAACCAAGTTTAGATGTTGTATGAGGTATCACTATATCTTTTTACAATCTAAAGTCAGGAAGCAAGGGATTTGCATGCTACCTTCCCCATATTTCCCTCTTTGAAGCTGAGAGTTTTCTTTGAAGAGGAGTGGGAAAGGATAAAGTAAACTTGTTGCCCAATTCTGGAGGACTGGGTTTGAATTGCAACCCCTTCCGCCCACCATAAGGAAAAGATATTAAAATAAAATCTCCGCCCAGACTCCGCCCATAGCGCTGCCCAGACTCTACCCATAACTCCACCCATAACTCCACCCACTGCCAATACGGTATAAGTACAGTAATTTTGCTCAGCCCATACGGTAATTTCCGGTTCCCAGATTGGCAACGCTATGTCTACATGTTCTGATTTAATGGAGATGCTAATACGTCTTACTCTGGCATGTTGTGATGCCCAGGTCTTCATAGCTGTCCAATGAAGACCTGGGCATCATGGAGTTCTTCCTGATTTTTTTCAATGAGTTAAGCCCTCTTCCCCTTCATGGTTAAACCCTCTGGTTCATCTTTGGTTTTAAGCTTCTTGATTCTTCTTTGATGCCCACAAGCAGCAGAAAGTCACATTTTTTTTAAAAAAAAAAGAGTGCTAAGAGCTCACTGCTAATGCAAGTCCTACACTAACAGCTGTTTAAAATAGCTTTCTAATAACCTGAGCTCTCATAGCCACTTCTAATAACCTGAAACCCTAGCTCTCTTTGCCTTCCACGTCGAAACAAAATCTCTACCCCACTCTGCTTCCTTTTTCCAGAGCCTCTGAAGACGGTTTCTAGACTTGCACTTCAGAAGCATTAAAATAAACAGACATATGGATGACACCTGGCTGATATTTGTGATACCCTGGGAGAGTTCAAATGCTCTGGCCAGTGCATGCAGAAGCCCGTGAACCCACACTCTGTTTAAATATTCCTGAAGATTGTATAAATAGCTGTGTCTCCTCCTTTCCTGCTGTTTGAGACTGAATATATACACTGAGGTAGACTTACTAAGCTTTTCTTGCTCAGGTTACAGTGAAGGAACATTAGGGTGTCACAGCCTCTTCCTCCATCTTCTTTCAGACCTCAGAAATGAGATCCAGTCAAATTAGCAAGAGATTCCATCACACATGCTGTCTAGGTGGTTGTTTTGCATGCTCTTAAAGAAATTATTGTTCAAGAAGAGTGGTGCTCCTCTTTCAAAGATTAGTCCGTAATGGGGATAGTTATTGCCCCCGTGGCAGTGATGAGCAGATGGCTTTTGATCTTCTCTTCTGTTAAAACTCAAATTCAAACTAAATTCCCTTACACTTATCTGATCATATCAGATTGCTTAGTAGAATGGCTTTGTAAGACTTGTTAGCAAAAGGACAATTCACTCCAAGAGCAGTTTTAGAGTATCTCTGGTGCAACCTTGGCTACCTCAGACAATGTAATATTTCTGTATAGACCAGGGGCTCCCAACCTAAGGCCCGTGGGCCGAATCTGGCCCATGGCACCATTTCATGTGGCCCACCAGAAACAAAATGGACACCCTTTTGAAGCTGTTTGGACAAAATAGTCACCCCCATCATGCAGGCAGACCAAGATGGCCATCAGGCTCTCAAAGCTGTCTGAGAAAGCGTGATCCAGCCCCCAGCTTGAAAAGGTTGAGAACCCCTGGTATAGACCGTCAGAAGTCATTTTATTCCATCCATGATAGCATTTGTCTTCTGAGTGCTTGTTAAAACAACAGTTTTGTTGTCGTGTCTCCTTTACCTGTATTTCCTTGCAACTAACTTTGCAAATAATAATAATAATAATCTAGTTTATGAATTCTTTTTAAGCTGTTTTAAAAGGAAGGAAATTTTCAGTCAATGTCATGTGAGAGACCTCCACTTATTCAGCAGGACTTCTTCTCCTTCAAACTACCCATCATATACTTTTACTCAAAAATAGCCACGCAGGGACCCCAAGGAATTCAAAACAAATTTAACAAGGCACAGGGAGGAGGCTGAAGGCATAGGGAATTTATTTTATTGGCAGGTCCAACCTCACTTAATAATTTTAAAGAAAACCCCTAAAGCTTAATTGTCTACGGCAATTTACACAAGCCCTAGCATGTTCTCTATTTTTAAGAGGGATGTCTATTTGTGTGTGTGTGTGTGTGTGTGTGTGTGTGTGTGTGTGTGAGAGAGAGATTTTTATACATATGCAATGATTTTAAAAGCAAAAATCTTGTCTTCTGAAAAGATCTCTGCAACTATAATAGGTAAAGGTTAAAGTCTTCCTTACTTGAAAGCCAGTCATATCTGACTCTAGGGTGCGGTGCTCATCTCCAATTGCAGCCAAAGAGCTAGCGCTGCCTGCGTTTGCAGAGGTTTCCATGCTCATGTGGCAGGCATGACTACAAGGCTGCTATGCTTTTTGGAACACTTTTCTTTTCCACAAGATACTAGTAAAATGCATAGGCAGCTCATGAACAAGCAGAGGGAGCTTCTCTCAGATCTTCTGTGGTGACCCTTTTCATCTTCTGAGCTGCGCCTGATAAAATGAGTGTAGATGACTTTCTGAGGACTTTCTTTTTGGATCTATGTTCTTGTTTGTGTGACCAGCAGGTGGCAGTGTTCTCCATGTTCTTTACCTCCTTTTGAGAGAACAGGTTTCCAAGTGCTCGCAGAGATGGAGGTAACGTGGCAATCTTGCTCTCGCTCCTAAACTTGCAACCAGCTAATGACTGCAAACCTAACGGAGGAAGTTTGATTTCATTCCTGACATTTGTGGGAGCTTTTGTAGACAGCAAAGTCCCCGAGAAGAAAAATTCAACACTG
This sequence comes from Bradypodion pumilum, assembly GCA_035047305.1. NCBI lineage: Eukaryota > Metazoa > Chordata > Lepidosauria > Squamata > Chamaeleonidae > Bradypodion > Bradypodion pumilum. Next base: position 199,094,383 of record JAWDJD010000001.1, read on the forward strand.
CCATAATTTGAATTTTGTAATTTCCGCACTTTTAGAAATGCCTTGCTCCATACGATTAATTAGTAACATAACGACTGAGCACATCACAGATAAACTTGGGCAGCTGGAGTGGCTATAATGGGAGTTAAACTTAAAGTATAAATTATAGTTTTTTCCAGGTCGCTATCCCTACAAAACTGGTTGGAGAACCCAGTGCTTTAGGTATCTGGTCACATAGACAGAGGTTGAGAATTCGAGTCCGTCCTGTGAATAATCCAGCAGGACTTCATGGTAACAGAGTCACCCGGCTCAGGCATCACTTTGGAAACTCGATAGGGCTTGAAGCTGTAAGGACTGCTGGTGACCTTCAACTGTGTATATGCCACAGCCTCCCTGACCTCTGGGTGGGATGAGAACAGTGAGGAACAGCAGTTATGTGTGTGGCTCCATCCTCACTGCGTGTCAAACCACAATCCGTTTCAAGTTGTAATGCCTGAATAGGGTTAATGAATTTCTCAAAAACAGATCCTTCATGGATGGCACTGTACTGCTGTGACTTCAGACCTCACAAAACTACCCTAAAGCAGCAGAGATCCAATTAAGACTTGTTTGGCCTCTATTCTATTAAAAACCCTTTTCAATACTGTATATGTAAACCACCCAGATTAATGCTTGCACTAATGGCGTGGTATATGAGTGTCCATCCATCCGTCCATCAATCCCCACCTCAACTGTCAACACCAAAGCTCTGAAAGCGCAGCTGAACTAAATGAAGAGCTTTTCTTGGTGGTTGGGAAGGAGGTTATTAGTTCTCATATCTTATTTATTTATTTGTTTGTTTTAGAGCCTTAGAGTTTTAGAGCTTTTTAGGGGTTAAATGTGTATATGTGGCGAGGGAGTATGTTGATAATTTTGTATAGTTGTATTTTGTTTAGGTTTTGTTGGGTTGATAAGTGCCCCCCCAAACTCATTGTTCTGTGCAGGACAATGACGATAAAGATTTATCTTTATCTTTATCTCTATCTTTGTTTGACTTCTATGGCCGCCTTCCTTGCCTCAGCGACCCAAGGCACTTGCATAGAGGGTGGACTTCTCTCTTTGTCCTTTGGTAGGGAAAACCCCAGGCATGGGCTGGGCCACCAGGACAGCGGAATTCATCCTGGTGTGCCCTCAAGCGGTTCCCAGGGGCAGCCGCCTCCCCCATCCCCTGGTCACCACCCATCACTTGCTCCGCCCAGTGCGCAGCACTTTTAGATTAAGCCATTGCTCTAAGTTCCCTCCTTCAGCTTGGAGCAATGGTTTGTTCTAAAGTGCTGCGTGCCAGGCAGTGGTGGGCTCAAAAAAACTTTACTACCACACTGTTAGTGTGGTATGGTGGGTGTGGCCAGGGGGAAAGCCCTGCATTGCACCTGAATTAGGACTACTTTATTTCAAAACTTGGATGGGCAGGGCCAGCCAGAATTTCTGCTACCGGTTCTGGCGAACTGGTGCGAACCTGCTGATGCCCACCACTGGTGCTGGGTGGAGCAATCAAGGGGCGGTGACCAAGCGGTACCTGGGGGCAGCCTTCTCCTCCTTCCCTTGGTCGCTTCCCCTAGCCACTGCCCAGCACCCTCCCATGGTGCCCAGCACACCCCTGGAATACCCTATACATCTTATGACCCTACGGTTTCCTGCCAATACCCTGAATATTGGAGTCTGATATAGGTTTCACTGTAATCAGGTCTGATTGTACACGGGAAGGAGGCAGCTTTGGCATCATAGGCAAAACTGAAGAATTGTGCATTATCCCTGTGCTTTGTAGGGATCAGGTGCCAAACCAATTCTGACTTGTGGCAAACCTTTTCAGGCTTTTCTAAGTAGAGAATACTCACAAGCAGCTTCCTATTCCTTTCTTCGGGGTGGGTGGGGGCACTCTAGGACTGCATGCTGACTATATTCACAGTAGGCACAGTGAGGAATTGAACTCCCATCCTCTGGCACAGCACCCAGATACCTAAACCACAGAGCTATCTAGCTAGTTCAAATAAAAACAAGTCACTAACTGTAAATATACCAATTTAATAAATGAAAAAACAATAATACATTACTGGGCCTTACCTACCAATTCTGTGAATACAGCAGTCTGAAGATGGGAAGGTTACTCTATCTATGTGTATCAGAGAGTAAACAAAACAAAAAGACAAAAACATTGTGGCACCTTAAAGACTAAGTCCTATATTTTAACATTAGCTTTCATGGATAATGTTCACTTTATCAGACAATAGAGTGCGACTTCATGGCATTATTTTATCCATATCAGGTACAGAGATACACAATGATTGGCTAGCATGACAGATAGCTATTTACAACTAATAATAACAGAAGATCGGTGTGACTATTTACAACTAGAATAACAGAAGATCCCTGATTGGGGTTCAGATTTATTACCGTGAACTTTGTTTCTCTTGAGTTATAAATGGTTGGTGGATAATAAGCATTCTGCAAAATAAGCATTCTGACATTACATAAATGCTAATGAGTTAATTGAGGATGGTAAGAATGGCCTGTCATCCATCCTTGTGCACCTCTGTACCTGATATGTATACAATAATGCCATGAAGTCTCACTCTAATGTCTGATGAAGTGGACTTGATCCACGAAAACTAACATTAAGATAGAGCAGCTAATCTTTAAGGTGCCACAACTTTTTTTTTACTTTTTTCAAAATCTTTGTTTTGTTTACTCTCTGATATACTTGTACAGACTAACATGACTGCTACTTCAAAAATTTCTTCTCCACATGATCCTGAACTCTGATGTGTTTCTTTAAAGTAAACATTTGATTTGACACAAAAGTGATGAAAAAAGAAGCCTGGGTGTGCTGAGATGTACAAGAGTTGCAGTTGCCTTTGCTTCCTTCAGGATTGTAGGCTATATAACCACTTTGTATCTGATGCTAAATTGGTTTTACTGTTCTTTTTATCTCAACATCCTTCCTGGGAACTATTTGGGTGAAGGACAAGGCAAAAATTCAACTGACTCCTCCTCTCCCCTCTCGCTTTGCTGCCTTGGATCCATTTTAGGAGAAAAACAGGGTAAAATATTTAAAATTAAAAACATGTAAATAGTTTGGTAAAGGTTTCCCTTGTTCAAAAGCCAATCTTATCCGACTCTAGGGTTCAGTGCTCATCTTTGCTTCAAAGCTGACAAGCCAGTGCTGTCTGCTTCTGCAGACATTTCCGTGCTCATGTGGCAGGCATGACTAGACACCGGAGTGCACGGAACACTATTTACCTTCCCACTGAAGTGGTCCATATTTATTGCAATTTCTTGCTTTCAAACTGCTAGGTTGGAAGGAGCTGGGACAAAGATGGGAGCTCATTCCATCCTGCAGTACTCAGGAATTGAATTGCTGATCTGCCGCCTTCCAGTCAGTGTTTTAGCCACTTGAGTCACTGCAGTCCCTGGATAGATAAACCTGAGCACAAAATATAGGTGCAGCCTGTTAAATAAATAATGGGATTTTAAAACAACAACAACAACACAACAAAAACATCTAACTTGCAAAAACAGACTGTGTTAACTTTCCCCTGAAAAGGACTGCAGCAAACACATACAGATGCAAGGTCAGAACACACTATAAAGCAAATGTGCAATTTTCTACTATTATAATGTTTTCCCTCTAGGTACACAATTTATTCAAAGCAAAATCAGACCAGCAAACCATGTTTTAGTTTCCCGAAAGCCAACCAAAAGACAAAAACAAGGTGATTTGCACAATGCACTCACCTCAGAGCTTCAGTCTAATTAAATAACAACCATATGTCTAGTTTGGACCATGCATTTGTATATCTAATGAGGCAAAGGGGTTTGTGTATATTTTCTACTTGCCTTTGAATACTAAAACCTAATCAGACAGTTATGCCTGAAACGTTGGAGACAACTAAAAGGGTGGTGGTTGGTTTAAGCCCTGCTCCCATTGCTGCTCTCCACCTAGAAATCATTCAGATCTTCATGTGATGAACTTAATGGTCTGAAGCAAGTGTACAGGACACCCCACCCATATTTGTGGGTTCAGTGTCCACCGTTTTAGTTACCCATGGGTCTAAAAACACTTTTAAAAAATCCTGAAAAACTTGATATGTGTGTGTTACCAGAGCCGGCCACTAGAGGCCAGTGTCTGCAATGTAAAATATAGGGTTCGTGTTATCTGTCTTTTCAGATATCTGTGGTAGGTCCCAGAATGTATCTCCCCCATGAATATGGGAGTGACCTGTACATAACTGAACACAGTCACAAAGGTCTTACGATCAGGCCCTTCATCGCATCAGGATTCCCAGTCATGTATGGTTACCATAATCCTATCCTCCCAAACTGGGACTGCCCTGTGTAAAAGTAAAGGTTTCCCTTGCTCGGAGGCCCGTCGTATCCGACTCTAGGGTTCAGTGCTCATCTCTGTTTCAAAGCCAAAGATCCAGCATTGTCTGCTTCTGCAGACGTTTTCTGTGGTCATGTGGCAGGCATGACTAGACACCGGAGCACACAGAACACTGCTTACCTTCTCCCCAAAGTGGTCTCTATTTATCTACTTGCAATTTCTTGCCTTCAAACTGCTAGATTTGCAGGAGCTGAGACAAAGACGGGAGCTCACTCTGCCAGCTGTTGCTGCCGCGACTTCAATAAAAGCAGCAATAAAATGACACATTTTTGTGCTGTCTTCCTTTGCTGTTGCTTCACCACCTGCTGGTGTTCAATAGAAGCGCAGCTCTATTGCAAGAAAAAAGTGCATGTCTTTTCTTCAAACCCCCTTGGTCTGAAAAGCGGGAATTTTAAATGATTCTTTTGGAACCAGTCTGGGACAGGTTCAACCCATGCAATTCCTGGTTTTCCGTTACATATGACATCCCTACAGTCATGGGAACTCTGTAAGCAAATGCAGCAAACTCTGCTTCAAAGCTTTGCATTCCTCAAATGAAGATCACAATGACATCTCCATGGGGAGGAGATATGAGGTGTGGAGCTTCTATGAATCCCATGCTCTAACTGCTTTTTTGCCCCTATACTTAATGGACGTATCACTTCAATATGGTTCCTGAGTAAAGTGGGAAAGATGACATCTGAGGGTGTGTCCTACATTTGCATTGGTTTTGCCAGATAACGCACACCCAGCTGTGCATCGGAATCTGTTCAAATACTGAGGAATACACGATGCACAGCTGGGATGCACATTATTTTGCTGAAACACTGTTTATTTTATACTATTTATTTTGTACAGATTCCTAAATGGCTGTATTCTTCTGTGTGTGTGTGTGCGTGCGCGTGCGCACGTGTGTGCGTGCATGGGTTATTTATTTTGTACTGATTCCTAAACTGCTGTAATTTCTCTCTCTCTCTCTGTGTGCGCGCATTTTGTGTATTGTGCCACTTGCTGCATGAAGGTAGCAAGATACACAGTAGCCTGAAAATATTCCCCCTCCCCCCCAATGATCCTTACCAGACCTAGCTTGGCAAGGTTGACACTGTTGCTTTTTGGGACTTCAACTCCCAGAATCCCCTGCCTGCCTGGCCAGTGCCCATGTTGACTGGCAGGTGGAGCTGCTAAGTAGGCTGAGTTTCTGAGTAAACCCACCTAATTTCACTCACCAACATGCATTCTGTCAGTTGTTTCCTACTTCCCCTGTTTTACTTTGCTGAGGAAGAAAGCTCAAGTTTGACATTCTTTTACAGGCCATAGTTTCTGCCGAGGAGCTCATGCTGACTCATTTTCAAGCTCTCCTCCCTCACAAGCATTCAGCAACATGGGCCGGAATGATGTAGCAGATGTGGTCACCACTGGATGACCCTGTCGCTCTGCTGACTTGGACTAACCACCCTTCTTTGCAATGGAATCGGATATATATAGTGTGGGAGAAATGGGCATTTGTGAAGTGATTAGTGAAATGTCTGCTCTATCCTGCTTCTCTTCCCCCCTCCCCCCATCACTGCATTTGAAAGCACATTTGCAGACTGAAAAATTGTTCTCTTGCATGGGAGAGATGCTTGGTGAGGTTTTCAGCTCGGACTGAGCTTCTGATGACCCAGTTTTTCAGATTAAGAGCAAGGGGGTAGGGGGGGAGAAAGCCCAAAACCAAAACCAAAAAACAACTGCAATATATAGTAACTTCATATGTCGCACAGGGAGATTTCCCTTACAACATCATTTAGAAGATTAAAAATAAATTGAAGCATATGTCACTTCAAAAAGGGCAAAAAAAGGACATCATGATTTTGATGCATTAATGAAAAAGATCTGCTATGGCTTGATTTGAACTGTATGGCTAAAGATGAGATCGGTACCCTTGTGAATGGAATGCATTTTATTTTTATTTTATTTTAAAAAAATACATATTAAAAGTCTGAGCAGCCTTGGATGAAGGGGGAGGGGAAGCCTTCGACTTCTGACATATTGTTGGTAAATTGAGCTTTCACCCTTTTAAGTTGAAGAGTTTGCAATGGGGTGGGGGTGGGGAATCAAAGCAATTTAGCTTCAAATATCTGAGGCTGCATTTCACTGGTGTAAGCAAGAACAGCTCCCCTGCCTCAGGCAAGCCTTATCAGGCATGACCATCTGTATGGCTACAAACCAAGAACCTTTGGATATGCAAAATTGTGCACAAGAAGTAGTGGCCTAGAGGGTAGCAATCAAATTTCTTTCTTTCTTTCTTTTTTCCTTTCTTTTAAAAAACAACTCCTTTTCATCTCACATAAAACACAGTTATATTCTCATAGCACTGTGTGTCCTAATGTGTGCATGTGTTACTGTTGAATAAAAGCACAGGGTTGGATTTCCAAAGAAGATCAAGAACAACTTCCCATAGTCTCCCCTTCTCATTTATGGCTTGTTGTGTCCTAAAGCCTGTACCTTTGAACAATGTACCTATCCATGTGTATCCAATGTAACCTTTTCTATGTGTAACATTGTAACCTCCAGCTGAATCACTGTAACCTTAATAGGACGCGAGCTAGTGACCACTAGATGGCAATAGCGAGCGTCCAAGCTCATTGGTCCAAGACTCACCTAGAACAACAGCGCGGGAAGATTCCCGCCACTACCTTCACCTGGAGAAGAAGGGCGTGACCTGCAATGACGTCACGCAGCCTGTAGCCAATAGGCTATCAAGGAGCCACATTCAAATGTATAGCCACTGTATATATTGAGCTGTTCGTCCGCCATTACCTCATGTTCCCTCTGACCAGCATGTAATAAAGTTGTGTTAAGCCAGCTCTTCGGCTGTCCTGGTGTCTTTGGTCCCATACACTAAATTGGCGACGAAGGTGGGATCATGGCTGCCCACGGGACCAAGACATACGCCGGTTTCGACATCAAGAAACCGCAAGATTGGGAACTCTTTGAAATGGTCTTCCAAGGTGCGCTGGTGGAGTTCGAGGTGACGGACGAGGCAAAGAAGAGAGCCATCCTCACCAGAATGCTCGGGCACGACGGCAAGAGGGTATTAATTGACCTCATCGCACCCAAAAAGGCAGATGAATTCAAGGCAAAGGAACTCCTGAAGGTGCTGCGAGACCATTTCCGGCCCTCGGTAGCGATGTTTCCCGCTCGGAGCGCATTTTGGAGGCGAGTCCAAGCGCCTAATGAGTCGGTTGCCGCTTTCGTAGCGGCCCTGCGCCTGGCTGCCGGCCCGTGCAAATGGGAGAATTTGGAAGTCACCCTCAGGGACTGCGTGCTATGCGGCCTGAAGGACGCCGAGATTCAGCGCACGCTAATGAATCAGGAGCCGCCCCCCACGTTGCAGGAGGTCCTGAAAGCGGCACAGGCCGCGGAAGCCACGAAGGCAGGGGTGCAAGAGCTCCAGGACTGGCGGCCAAAGGCCGACAAAGCAGAGAGTTCGGTGCACGCAGCCCGGCGAATTTCGAAATCGTCCGCCAAAAGCAGCGATGATGAGGACGTCCGGAGGGTCCGGAAGGAGGGCCGGCGTTGCGACGGCTGCGGAGCGACTCACGACCGTGCCAGGTGCCCGTTCAGAAAGGCCGAGTGCCACAACTGCGGGCGACGCGGGCACATAGCCAAAGTCTGCAGACAACGGCGAAAAGACTGGAGGAGCTCGCCCGACCGCCCAACGAGGCCAGACCGCTCGACGAGACTAAAGGATGGCGCCCGGCCCACGAGGAAGCAGGACGGCGTGGGCCGCATCTCTGACGACAGCGACGCCACCGCCCCGGTTTTCAGCGTGTCCATGGGACACCCCCGTTACTTTGTTGAGGTACTGGTGCAAGGGGCCCCTGTTAGGATGGAGATTGACTCTGGCTCCTCTTACTCCATTATTTCCCAGAGGGAGTTTTTGAGAATTGCCCCCCGCGTACGGCCCAAGCTCAAAGTGTTGAGGTCCACGCTTCGGGACGTGCAAGGGAACAGTATCCCGGTGTTGGGGGTTGGGAATTTCCAGGTTCAGTACAAGCGGCACGCCGCGGAACTCCCCCTAGTCGTTCTTAAGGGAGGTAATTGCAGCCTCCTCGGGACTCAATGGTTTCAGCCCCTGGGTCTGTTCATTGGGGGGGTGCACGCCGTTGGGTCTGACCCGATACAGGAGGGGTGCGACGCGCACCCCGAAGTCTTCAAGAAGGGACTTGGGAAATTCAATGGACCCCCAGTAACGTTCGACCTGGACCCGGAGGTCCGCCCAATCAGACTTAAACCGCGCAGGGTGCCTTTTGCACTCAAGGACAAAATAGAGGCGGAACTGGACAAATTAGTGGGCCAGGGGATTCTTGTTCCTGTTGATTCCGCGGAGTGGAAAACTCCAATTGTCACAGCATTGAAGGCCAATTTGGAGGTTCGCATTTGCGCCGATTATAAGTGCACCATTAATAAGGCAATCCGCCCTAATGCGTACCCGGTGCCGGTGGTCAGCCATTTGCTAGCCAGGTTACATGGGGGAAAGTGTTTCGCTAAGCTCGACCTGGCACAGGCCTATCAGCAACTCATGGTAACCCCTGCCGCAGCTGCTGCACAGACCATAATCACGCATAAGGGGGCGTTCCAGGTGACGCGCCTCCAATTCGGCGTGAACTCGGCGCCTGGAATTTTCCAGTCGCTCGTGGAACGCCTCCTCAAAGGGCTGGACGGCGTTTTACCATATTTTGATGACGTATTGATAACGGGGGGGAGTGAGGTTGAGTTGGCTAAAAGGCTAAACAAGGTCCTGGCGGCGTTCGAATGGGCGGGGTTGAGGTTGCGAAAAGACAAATGCGTCTTCTTCGCGAAGGAGGTTGAGTTCTTAGGGTTCTGAGTAACACCCGAGGGGATCAAACCGTCCAAATCCAAGGTGGCCGCCATCAAGAAAGCCCCTCGCCCCACATCCAAGCCCGAGTTGCAGTCGTTCCTAGGGCTCTTAAATTTCTACCACTCCTTCCTTCCACGGAAGGCTGCGGTGGCTGAGCCGCTTCACAAGTTGCTCAAGAAAGATGCGGCATGGATGTGGGGCGATGACCAGGAGAGGGCATTCACGGAACTGAAACAACTCCTGGTGTCTGGCGCCATTCTGACCCATTTCGACCCCAAACGGCCGGTGGTACTGATCTGTGATGCATCCCCGGTGGGGGTGGGGGCAGTGTTATGCCACGTGTTGGAAAACGGGAGGGAGGCCCCAATAGCATTCTACTCCAGGTCCCTGTCCCAAGCGGAGAGAAACTACGCCCAAACAGACAGGGAGGCGCTGGCGATAGTTGCGGGGACCAAAAAATTTCACGATTTTCTGTATGGCCGCCCCTTCACCATCGTGACTGACCACAAGCCCCTACTAGGTATTTTTACCGCACATAAGCCCACGCCACAGATCCTGTCCCCGAGAATGCTTAGGTGGGGCATTTTTCTCAACGCCTACCAGCACGCGTTGGTGTACCGGCCCGGGAAAGAGATCAGCCATGCGGACGCTCTATCGAGGTCCCCCCTCCCCCTGACGCCCAGCCAGGTGAGCAAGGGGGAGCGAGACCATCAGGTTCTCATGATAGAGGTGTTGGATTCGCCCCCCGTAGTGCCCGCCGACATTGCCACAGCGACAAGGAAGGACAAGACGTTGGCGGCGGTTTGCTCCTGGGTACAGAAGGGGTGGCCGGCGTCTTCCCCAGCAGAGGAATTCGCCCCATTTTTTAGGAAGAAGCTGGAACTGTCCCTAGAGAGGGGGTGCCTCTTGTGGGGGCAGCGGGTGGTGGTCCCCACATCCCTTCGACCGCGGGTGCTTAAACTGCTGCACGTCAGCCACCCCGGAATTGTGCGCTCCAAAGCGCTGGCCCGGAGTTACTTCTGGTGGCCCCAGTTAGACGCCGACATCGAGCACATGGTCGGCACTTGCGAGAGCTGCCAATGCTCCAGACCGGAGGAGGCCCACCTTCCCCATAGGGAATGGGACGCGGCTAAGGGGCCGTGATCCCGGGTGCACATAGATTTCGCGGGCCCGTTCCGAGGAACCCTGTTTCTCCTTGTTGTGGACGCTTTCTCCAAGTGGTTGGAGGTCATCCCAGTCACGAGCACCTTCTCGGCCGCGACAATTAAGCATTTGCGGAGAATTTTTTCCACGTTCGGCATACCCGACACTCTAATTAGCGATAACGCTAGTTGCTTCACGTCCGCTGAGTTCAGGGCATTCACAGAGATTAACGCCATCCGGCACATCACCTCCGCCCCTTCCATCCGGCCACCAATGGCCAAGTGGAGCGCCTCGTACACACCACGAAGGACGCACTGCGGCGCATGGGCCCCGGGGACCTCAACCTGCAAGTGTGTCAGTTCCTGCTAGGGTACAGGGTGACCCCGCTAGCGTCAGGCTACTCCCCTGCGAACATTTGATGCGCAGGAAGCTGACCACCATACTCACTAGATTAGACCCCACGAGAGTTGAGGACAAGGGGAGGAACATAGGGTTAGAGGCCACCAAGAGTTTCAGCGTGGGTGCTCCGGTACATTGCAGGAACTACGCCAGCGCGGGTCCAGCCTGGGTGCTGGGGGTGGTCGTGGAACAGACCGGTCCCGTGTCGTACCGCGTGGAGACCAACACAGGTCTGCTTTGGCGGCGACACGCGGACCAGCTCCGGAACAGGGTCCCGGGAAGTCACGGCTCAGACAGTACAGACACAAATTCAGCGTTAGGGTTCTCCCCCACCCGTTTAGCCCAAGGGGGAGGAGAGGGGGGTCAAGAGTCCCCACCAAGGGGGGAGGAGAAGGAATTTGTCCTCGTAGATATCCCGCGGGATCCCCCAACAGAGTTTGTTTTGATTTTCAGAACCGGGGGGGGGGGTTCGGAGTGGTCCCCCACCCATCCAAGCGAGAAGAGGGGTTTTACATTAGCCCCTGGTGCCCCCGGTTCAACCACAACGGAATCTACCCTTTCCCCTAAAACTGCAAAACCGCAGCAAGCCGCTAACAAGTCTCCCTCTCCCATTACAGGACAAGGGTCCAGGGAACAAGGAAGCGGGAGCGGCCCCCGGGTGGGCCAACCCACATCGCGGCCCAAACGCGAGTGCAATAAACCATCTTGGCTAAGAGACTTCGTCTCATCCTAGGGGGGAGGGGTGTTGTGTCCTAAAGCCTGTACCTTTGAACAATGTACCTATCCATGTGTATCCAATGTAACCTTTTCTATGTGTAACATTGTAACCTCCAGCTGAATCACTGTAACCTTAATAGGACGCGAGCTAGTGACCACTAGATGGCAATAGCGAGCGTCCAAGCTCATTGGTCCAAGACTCACCTAGAACAACAGCGCGGGAAGATTCCCGCCACTACCTTCACCTGGACAAGAAGGGCGTGATCTGCAATGACGTCACGCAGCCTGTAGCCAATAGGCTATCAAGGAGCCACATTCAAATGTATAGCCACTGTATATATTGAGCTGTTCGTCCGCCATTACCTCATGTTCCCTCTGACCAGCATGTAATAAAGTTGTGTTAAGCCAGCTCTTCGGCTGTCCTGGTGTCTTTGGTCCCATACACTAAAGGCTAGTTCAGCACCTCTTACACTCACTCTGGCACAGCTCCACAGAAGTACTTTTAGTCTACCCAAGGACTTGGGTATTCCCAAGGGGATTTTTAATTCTCTCTCTTCAAATAGCCTTGCTTCATGTTATTAAAGTACCTTGTAAAAAATCTTTCCACTCAAATGTCATTTGCTGTGTTGGGTAAGAGGTCTGTTCTTTGGAGAGCCTTAAGGCCCAAATCTCCTGGCACAAGGGATTATTTCTATCTTGACCTGTATATCCAACCTTCTTTCCAAAGGTTACCAGCAGCAAAGATATCATTGGCTAGCTTTGGTCATAAGCAGAAAGGTGGTGCTTTCCAATCATAAGTTTAATGGCCAGTAGAGAGAGATAGGCCAATTTGGCCAGGTTATCCTGCTACGATAATAGAGTGTAAACCAGGGTGGCTAACCTATGGCTTGTGGGCTGGCCTCGGCCCACAGTACCATTTCATGTGTCCCGCCACCGGATGCGGAAGTGAACGTGTTTATGATAGCCGTAAAACACACCTGCATATGTGCCTGTGCCTGCTGTCAACATTGCCATAAATGCACCCACAGCTGTCAGAAAAACATTTATGGCAGCCACAGATGTGTTTTACAGTGGGAGGAACCACATGACAACTCAGCTGTCTGGGGGGGGGGGGTGTAGTTCGGCCAACAGTGCGAAAAGGTTGGGAACCCCTTGAGTAGCCCATACTGCCAGTGACTCAATGCAGATTGTCAGGTGGTGGTTAACTAACTTGACAACCCTGAGAACTAAGGGCCATGGGTGGTGAAGTCCACAAAAAAGGTTGATGGTCCCCAGGTTGATTAAATTCCACTTGAATCCATCTTGATGGAGGGCAGCAGCTTCATTAATACTGGCCTGAGACTGAGAAGGACTTTGTGTGCCAAAAAGGCTCAGGACCTGAATGTGAATCGCAGAACTGGATCAATGGTACGGGTGTCATACTGCGATGCGGACGGCAAATGGAAGGCCACTGCATTATATTCTCAGGAGAATCTTCATGGCTGATCACCATATTCTCAGGACAATCTTCATGGCTGATCATCATGATGATCACCAATATTTGGAATTGGATATGGCATAAGAAGGAGGAGAAGATGATAGGAGGAGAGGAAAGAAGCAGCATTTTGGATATCTCAGGCTTAAGCCACAGACTATGTTAAAGACTAAGCCCTACATCCAATGGCTGGTCCTTGCTAAATTCAATTCATTGAATCAAAGCAATTGTGCTGAGCTTCCTTTTACCTAATGGTGGGTCTGATCCAGGTCAGGTCTTTAGGCCCTTAGCTTGTAAGTAAAAAAAAAAGACAGTAACCAGAATCCTGTTGTATTTTACCTCACATGAATGGGCAATTATGCAATTAGCGCTCTCAGGTTTTTGTTTTTTTAAAAACTGTCCATTGTCTGATCAACAGTGCAACTGATATATGGCTGGGTGTGTGATAGACAGCTGGAAAGAAAGGTAGCAGCACTAATACAATTGATTTTCCACAGTAAGGAATTTATTGACTGCTGCTGTTGTCGTAGGTATTCTCCCCCACAGATTGGCATGTTTATAGAGAATAGCATGCTGCTAACACAAGAACATCAATATAGGGGATAGAGATATCTGAATAGCACTCAGGAGACCCAAGTTCAAATCCCTGTTCAGCCATGGAAGCTCACTGGGGAATGGCACTAGTAAAACTACTCTTTAAATAAATCACCTCCACATGCTCTGAAGGGATATGAGCCTCAAGTGCACCTGCTCAGATCTTTAGGAAGAGTTTTATGGCAAGACCAAACATTCTTGAGGGTACACAAGAGGAAAACCTCCCCTGAACAGACTGAGGATTGGAATCCCTAAATGCAAGACCAACGTGCTCAAGTGGGGGCTGCTGGTGAACATGCACTGTGAATGTGGACATATACAGAATCCGGCTCATTTACTGGTCTGCTGATTACTGCCAGAGACATGCACCGATGAGAGCTTACATTTGGGCAACCACAAAGCAAAGAAAGTGGCTTCATTTGGGCAGCCCAAGGTTTGATTGGGACATGGAAGAAGAAGAAATCACATATCTTGGAAACTCTACCATAATTTAGAACTTACTTGAAGGCATGTCACAACACATATGCCCGGGGTGTGTGTGTGTGTGTGTGTGTACTAAAACGAAGGGGAAAAAGATGTCTTGTACCATTCATACTAGGGAACTGCAGTGGCTCAAGTCACTAAGACGCTGACTGGGAAGCGGAAGGTCAGCAGTTCGATTCCCGAGTACTGCAGGACGGAAATGAGCTCCCGTCTTCATCCCAGCTCCTGCCAACCTAGCAGTTCGAAAGCAAGAAATTGCAAGTAGATAAATAGGGACCACTTCTGTGGGAAGGTAACAGCGTTCCGTGCACTCCAGTGTCTAGTCATGCCTGCCACATGACCATGGAAACGTCTGCAGAAGCAGACAGCGCTGGCTCTTCGGCTTAGAAACAGAGATGAGCACTGCACCCTAGAGTCGGATACGACTGGCTTTCGAGCAAGGGGAACCTTTACCTTTACCATTCATACTAGCTCAGAACACAGAATTCTATCTGATGTAGTTTGTTGTAAAATTGGTCTAAATCCATCCTTTCATTTCTTTCATGGCCTACTGGTTTTTCACTGAGTTTTGAAGGACCCATGCTGCATTCATCTTTCAGAGAGCCAGTAGCCATGTCCTTAATGTGTTTTATGTTCCTTATCTGGTGAATTATAACTCTGTGCCTCTTATCTTTCCTTTTCTGTCACTATTAGTAAGAATAAGCTGGCATTCCAGTACTAAGGGATGGTATACAAGTCTTCTCCCCACTGCCTCAAATGCTTCTGGTAGACTAAAGTGTCCATATTTCAACCATCAGTGTTGTCACACTGATTTTCGTATCATCACAATACTGCCAAAATCCAGAGTAAGATATGTCATGTGTATAACAATGTTCCACAACAGATTGCTAAAGGCATATGCTCCTTGTACACATGACTATGTGAGTTTGTGTACAAGTGTGAACATGAATATTGAGTAACAACATCAAGACACTCACCCAGATCAGGTGAGAGGAACTGTAAAGACAACAGCATCCAATTGCTGTTTCTTTCTTGAGTTATGCTCGGTAGAAATGCTGTATACATACTGCTTTATGTTTGTTTATTTGTTTATTTTGTATGAAGGTACAATGATAGAGGAGGCCAAAAGGTTTTTGTGGAGAAACCACACATCTTCAAAGTGTTGAGTTGGTTTGTATCTGTCGCCAACTTAAATATCCATGCTGCTATTTACTTGTTAGGCACATGGTGTATTTTCTAGACTTTCTTTCAGGATGGTGATTTTCCTTGTCTGATTGCTAGATGGTGCTAAAGATCACTGTATATTTTTGATGGTTTTATTAGAAACAAATGGTTAGAATGCTCTAACCTGCTATCCTCTGTACTTTTAGCTATGTGGGGCTGTTGACCAGAACTCATGGCAGTGGAAGATTTAGAAGGTTTATTTGGGCATGCCTCTATGGTTTCTAGTGGCTTTAGTCACACAGCATTACAGAAATCCTTCAGCTGGAACCTCCCCCGGTTTTCTTTTTAAGGGCCAACTTACATCAACTGTGGTGGCTCAAGTGGTTAAGACGCTGAAACGACGACTGGAAGGTTGAAGTTCAATTCCCGGGTACTGCATGACAGAGTGAGTTCCTGTCTCTGTCTCAGCTCCTGCCAACCTAGCAGTTCGAAAGCAAGAAACTGCAAGTAGATAGATAGGGACCACTCTGGTGGGAAGGTAAACAGCATTCCATGCATCTCCGTGTTGAGTCATGCCTGCCACATGGAAACGTCTGCAGATGCAGACAGTGCTGGCTCTTTGGCTATAAACAGAGATGAGCATTGAACCCTAGACTCGGATACGACTAGCTTTTGAGCATGGATGACCTTTACCTTACGTCAACATATTTATTTGAGGCAGAGCTTAGCCAGCCTGTTCACTGGCTAAGTTACTTTGGGAGTTATAGTCAAAACAAGTAATTTTTCAAAAGTTGTTATTTGAATGCACTCTTTAAGTGCAACACCTTTTCAATTGTTGGCAGCTGAACAGCTACTTAACTGGAACAGGCAAATGAAGGAAAACTGTGGATTACTAGGGGAACTCACTGGTTTAGAGCTACAATACACTGATATGACACTGATAGGACAATCTCATGTATGCTTACTCAGAAATAAGTCTCCACTGTGCCTCCTAGGAAAAAAGTCAGCCTATTTAGCTTTGGGCAGGTTGCACAGTTCCCTGTGAATCAATTCAGAGTATTCTGTACCTAAGGAAACCCTGTAAAGGATTGACATATTTCAGAACTGACTTGACAGCATATAATTATTATTATGAGGTAAACATCCAAATGGAATTTGGATGAAGGAAAAAGGAAGTACTAAGAGCCAACCAACTGCAACACACAGTCCAAATAAGAAACAGAATGTTGAGACTAGATGAGAGTATCTTAGAAACAAAATGAGAATTAAATTACAATAGTTCAGTCCAGAGACTTGCATGTGAGAAGGATGCTTTGGAAGCATATAAGAAATAAAGGGAAACCAAGAATGTGTTTCTAATTTTAGCAGTTATCAGTGAGCAAACCTGGGACATCAACTTTTCCTTAAAAGTTGTATGCCAAACTCTTAAGAACCACTGGGAGAGGTGCTCACTGGATTTCTGGTTCATTACAATTAGTGATCTTCCTTTCAGACAAAGCATAGAGATTATACATTTATGGATCAAACTCAAGTTTCCTCCTAAGAAAAATAAGAAATTACCCAGATGTGGTGACATATTGATAGGTGACCAGTTTGAGCATTTAAACATTAATTCCCAAAATTATTGAACGTCCAGACAGGATGGTCAAAGAGGCTTTGGTCAGCCAATCTGGCCACCATTCCTCCAACGAAACTGGAAGATCCATGGCTGGTATGGCTACATTTAATAAGGGCTGAATACCACCAATTAGTTTTATACAGTGTTCCCTGATATAGCTCAAAAAGTAAACTAAATTGTACATTTCTCTGTTTTAGAATTTCCAGTCCTTATCATCAAGATAAATATGTAGGTCTCCCTCCCAGATCTACTTGAAACCTTGGTATTGCTGATTACAAAAATAAAACTCCCCCCTTTTTTGCATAAATAAATAAATTGAAGGTTCAAAAGCAGATTGTTGTCTAAAAGGATATTCTTTAATATAATGGATTCAAGAAATGTATCATTTGAAAAATTTATAACCATATTGTTCAGACAACCTCCAACTGATCTTTTGTCTTTGATTGTCTCCTATTATATATGTTGCTTAAATTAAAAAATAAACCCCACAAGTCCTTTACCATGTATTTCTGAGTTGTATGAATTTACCCATATAAAAATGGGTACAGTAGAAATGGGCCATTGAGGCAGAGTTACCTGTATCTTGTGGTAGTGAATCCCAATTTTTAAAGAGTTAAGAGTTAAGTAAAGGGATTCAGAATGTAGTCAATACTTTTAATTTTATGAATTTTAAAGGAGAAACCATGAATGAGATCAACTTCATCATGTAGTAGAGGAAACAGTCATAGGATCAGAATGGTTGTAGAGCATGTACAAGGTGCATCTCTCACAGCATGGCACCACAGGACAGTAATTGAGCATAGTATCTCCTAACAGGTGATTAAACCAGCTAAAGTAATTTCTAACCTCCATTATAAATCTAGAGTATTCCATATGGTCTACCAATCAGACCAATTGAATTTTCTCAACACAATTAGGAAGGCAAAAGCAGTTTCTTTTCCCACCCTTTGCCTAGCTGAAATCATCTTCTCAATTAACACTGTGCCAGGGAAAATCTTTGATTTTCTGAGGAGATGTGCACAATGAAGCAGGAGTTTCAGGTGGAGCCAGGAGAATGTTGTGGCAAAATATCAGAGGCTAGGCTAGAAATTTATGACAGGTGCTCTGCTCTGCCAAACTGAGCTGGCTACCTTCAGTACAGTAAAAAATGGAGACGTATTGTTGAAGTAACAGACAGCGGTGAAGTAAGATTGAAGTGCAGATTAGTTGGACATACTGTACTTTAAGATTTGGGGGAAATGAACTCTTGGCCTTCACTTCAGGCAGGAAGATGTCTTGGGCTGGCCTCATGTACCGTTCTTATCCTGGCCAAAGAATCCTCCCATTTCCCATTACCAGTCTGTGAAGCAAAGGGACATTGTGATGTCTGTACTCCCTACGTGTTCATCACCACATCAGAATTCCAGTGCTCACCCACCTAAAAGGCCTCTTCAGATTAATGCTAATCATCACAATTCCATTCAGCACGAAGAATGTAAATCACTTCACCCACTGCAGATCTGCAATTCTGTGCATTGCCCTTGTCATTTTTATCACTTGCAATCTGACAAAAGAAGAGAGAGATAAATTTTGGAGCCACACATTTCTCTCTTCTAAAATATAAATCTCTGTTTTGGACAAGCAAACACTCCAGGAACGATTAATCTATTCCTCTTATAGACCTCCGAGGTCGTCAATAGTTTAGAGAACATTTCTCAGAAAAACCCATGAAGCCTCAGTCTTCCCATTTTACTAGCCACTCAGCAAAACTATTACCTTCCCATATCATTCTCTGAGTTCTTTTGCACCCCCCTCCTTAGGAACAAATATAGAGAAATCTCCTAAGGGTGATACATGAATATTCTTGCCGTGCTCTGTGGCTTGATAGATTGTGGCTGAAGTACGCATTAATGTGGTTGCCTAAGACAGTTAACAAAAACCCATAGAAATAAATTATCTTCCTCTTTTTCCTTTCCTCCTTGCCCATGTAGATGTGAATATGGGAGGAGAGTTGAAATTGTGGTGGAGAAATGAGAATGAGACAAGACAAAAATACCACCTTATACAGTTGCCTTAAGACATGCAGGACAAGTGAGAGAAAGAGGCAGTTTCATGTATCTTTCACATCCCGGAGATAAAGTATTGCCAACTATGTGTTTATATGCTGCCTGTCCTCTTTCTTTCAATGTACTGCTTTGGCTGTTGTACTGACCAATAGATTATCAATAACCCCTCAGAAGTCATTCTGAATTGATTACATGTACGTGGTACATAGGCACATTTTCTCATTTCAATAGAATGGTCTAGGTATCAGAGTTCATCACATACCTGTCAAGTATCCCATTTCCCCCGGGAAAACCCCTTATTTTTACCACTCTTCCTTCCCCCTCCCTTTTTATTAATTTCCCCATAATATCCCTTAAAAAAAAATCCTGACTGGAGCCCTCACAGGTGAAGCTGTAGTATGTTTTTCTGGCCACCAGAGGTTGCTGTGTGGCTTTTTGCTTGTGGAAGGGGAGAGAGAGAAGGTGGTGGGGGCGTTCTGTAGTTTCTCTTTCATTTCCCTCCTGCCACATGGTCATGGAGGCTTCATTTTTGCTGCTGCTGTTCGGAGCCACTATGGGACGGGAGTCTACTCTAGAGGTGAGCAATATTTCATATATGCAGGGGCAAATCAGTGAGAGACTTCTCTCTCACTCTCATGGTTTATTGAGCTGTTTCTGCCCTGCCTCTTGGCTGGAGGCTTCCGTTTCTGTTCTAGAGTTAACTTGGGCGGGGGGATGTTGCTTGATCACTATATGAGAGAGAGAGAGAAAGAGAGCACCCCACCTTGTAACAAACCATCTGGAGGGAGATTAACTCCTCAGATGCTGGGAGGCTTGGAAACTACAGATGTTGCTTTTTACTTCTTTACTAATTCCCTTCCTTAAGCTGGATCTGACATTCTCAGGTGTTGGTGCTTCAATTGGTTGCAGTGAGGAACAAATAGATTGGTTAATTTGGGGGAATTAATCCCTTGCTCCTCCACCCTAATGGGGGGGGTGTCTAGCCATGTGCAGGGCTAGTTCATTAAAGCCGCTTACAAGCATTTGGTAACCCTAGGGGGCTGGTTTACTATTCTGCACTTTCTTTGCTTCCCAGAAAAAAAATTAATTAAAAATGAGTAAGGTAAAGGTAAAGGTTTCCCATGCTCGAAAACCAGTCGTATCTGACTCTAGGGTTCAGTGCTCATCTCTGTTTCAAAGCCGAAGAGCCAGCATTGTCTGTGTCTGCAGACATTTCTGTGGTCATGTGGCAGGCATGACTAGACACCAGAGCACATGGAATGCTGTTACCTTCCCACCAAGGTGGTCCCTATTTATTTACTTGCAATTTCTTGCTTTCAAACTGCTAGGATGGCAGGAGCTGGGACAAAGACAGGAGCTCATTCCATCCTGCAGTACTTGGGAATCGAACTGCTGACCTTCTGCCTCCCAATCAGCATCTTAGTCACTTAAGCCACTGAGTAAACAAGAAAGAAAACAAAACAAAAGTCCCCCAAGAAGATGGGGAAAGGGTTCTTTGGCCCACACAGCTTTGTGCCCATTGCATCTACAATACCATCTAGCCATCTTATTTTTGGCCACCCCCTTCTTTTGTCCTCCACCTTTCCCAGCATCAATGCCTTCTCAAGTGAATCCTCTCATCTCATTTGATGTCCAAAGTTCTTTAGCGTGATCTTTACTATTTGACCTTTAATGAGCAGTCAGGGTTGATTTCTTCTAGGATTGACCTATTTCTAACACCACATTTCAAAGGCATCCATTTTTCTGCGCTCAGCTTTCCTAATGTTCCAGCTCTCACACCCATACATTACCACTGGGAATACCATTGCTTTGACTATGCAATTTTTTGTTTGCAAGGTGATGCCTCTACTTTTAACTATGTTCCCCAGGTTTCTCATAGCTTGTTTCCCAAGCATCAGTCACCTTTTTATTTCAGGGCTGCAGAGATCTTTGATCCTAAGAAAGGAAAATCTGCCAGTCGTATCCAACTCTAGGGTGCAGTGCTCATCTCCATTTACAGCCAAAGAGCCAGTGTTGTCTGTGTTTGCAGACATTTTCATGTCCATGTGACAGGCATGACTAGAGCCCAGCAAGTCACATGGCTATATTTAGCCATGCCCACAGATTTGGCCACACCCACAGAGGGGTGTGGCCAAAATTTCCCTTATTTTCAAATCCAAAACTTGACAGGTATGGTTCATCATTTCTCTGCTGGTGAACATGTCTCCTTTATGAGTTATGTATAAGAAGACCATAAATTGCAAATACAATATGTTAATTTTCAGAAGGTAACATAAGTTTTTTTTAAAAAAAAACCATAGAAAGAAATTTTCTCTCTGTGTGAGACAGAGAGAGATTACCAATGAGAAAGGCATTTGAAATCTACCCTGACATCTGTACTGACTATTGAGGCTCTGGGACTGTGGTGGCTTAGTGGTTAAGAAGCTTGCCTTGTTAGCTGGAAGGTCGGCAAGTCAGCAGAGAGCTGAGTACTGCATGACGGTTTGAGTGCCCATCTCTGTCCCAGCTCTTGGGGACATGAAAGGAGCCTCATTCAGGAGTCCCCTGAGCAGAGTTTCTCAAGCAAAAATCCTCTCAACCCCGTATAATTTCTGACACGAATTTATTATTATTGAGGCTCTAGTCCAGGGATTCCCAACCTACAGCTGGCAGGCTGGACCTGGCCTTCAGCACCATTTCATGTGGCCTGCTGCCGCCATCAAACCTGGAAGTGGAAGTGGGTGCATTTGGGACAGCCATAAAACGCACCTGTGCATGCATAAATATGGTTACCTCAGACATAAATGTGCCCATGGCTGTCATAAACACAGAAGCAGGCGCATTTACTCCTGCTTCTGGGGGGCATGGTCCAGCCCGCTCAGCTGTATGAGGGCCCAGTCAGGCCCATGGGTACAGACACAAAAGACCGTTGGTACTGGCGCAATGAAAATAATGATGTACTTGGCTTCAGTGAAATAAAAATTGTATTGAATTCATACACGTGCTATAACAAGCTTCTTGTGATCTTTTCAGCAGTTTTACAATATAAGTCCAATGTCAACCAAAAACAGATAAATTCTCTTCAACTTAATTATCTTCTTGTATATTTTAAATGAGATGAAACCTCTTCAACTAGTAATCCTTTCTTGTATGTCTTTAAATTATTGAACACTCCCGATGTCTAGCCGGTTAATTTTAGACATTTCATCTTTTCATCAGGGGAGTATTAATCATATCTGAAAAATTGCAAAATTACAAAGATTAACATGTTTCATAAATTAATTCCTAAAACAAACATGCAACTCGGTATACACTATCAACCTAATGCAGCTTACCAGTTTTTTCTATCGCGTCCTTCTAATTTCAACAGTTTCTTTGTGGGACGTTACCTTCCCTCTGTTTGCTAACCTTAAATAGATCAGCACATGTTGCTACACCTGTGCTTGCTTTGGGGCCCCGCAACTCCCTGCACCTGTATGATAATGGATTTTTTATAGAAAGCACGAAAGATCAGATTCCTGATTTAGTCCCTTGGGGTGAATGGTTTTTAGTCTGTGGATGTAGTATGCCTCTTTTTGTAATAATAGTTGTTCTATATCGATCCCACTCCCACTCACAACGGTCAGCTTTTCCAATACAACGAAGGTAAAATCTGTATCCTGGTGATTTTTTTCAAGATAATGACTTACTAATGGTGCCTGTTCCACCTGCCCCCTAATCCTGGAGCGATGTTCCGTCAATCGAATCTTCAGTTTGCGAAAGCATTTACCCACATATTTAAGTCCGCACGGACATAACCATAGATATACGCAGTATTGGCTGCTGCAGTTACTGAAGAAATTGAGAGTTTTATAAAAATTGGATTCAGGAAAACTGATTTGCTTTGTCTCCCATGCGAACTTGCATACTACGCACTGACCACATTTGTAGTGTCCTTTAACTAGGCTGGTTCTTAACGAACGACGTGGAGCAACATCTGCCCTAGTTACCATATTTCCCACTGTTTTAGTTCTGCGCATCCCAATCCTGAGTTTATTCTGACACCCAGGAATATCTGACAACAAATACCAATATTTATGTACTATGTTTCTGATCTCTCTAGCCCTGGGAGAGTACTCTATCGACCAGTAAATTTTAGACTCATTGGGTCTATCCTGTCTAGTTAGTAATGTTTGTCTGGAGATTTGTTTGACCCTCGTCAATGAGTTCTCAAGTATATGCTGTGGATACCCTCTATCCATCAAATTATTCCTGATTTCTTTTGCAGATTGCTCAAAGTCTTCATCATATGAAGAGTTCCGTTTGGCCCTAGCTAATATCCCAAATGGAATGCTGTTTTTCAAGTGCATGGGGTGATATGATTCATATGGCAAATAGGCATTCTTAACCGTGCTTTTTTTATAGAGTCTTACACACAACTGATGATCCTTGGCAATGAAGACTGTCAGGTCCAAAAATGGAATAGCATTCCTATCAAAATTATAAGTGAACTTTAAATTGGGGTTCTGTGTGTTCAACCAGTCAGCAAAATCTGGTATAATTGAAGAATCATCTATAACGAAAAACAAATCATCTATAAATCTTTTAAACAACACAATGTTCCGAAAAAAAGGGTTAGTTGTGCATTCAAAATGATGTTTTTTTCAAACGAAATCATACACAAATTAGCTAAACTTGGGGCCATGGGGGACCCCATGGCCACGCCTTTTATTTGTAAAAACATATCTTGATCAAATCTAAAGTAATTCTTTTCCAAACAAATCTCTAATAAATCAATTAAAAAATGAGTAGGTGGTTGCTGAATTTTCCGTTTCTCAAGTGCTTCCTGGGCCACTATCCTGGCTTCATCAAACGGCACATTGGTGTATAAGGCTGTTACATCCATAGTGAGCAAACCACCCATGTCCTGCACCCTAAAACCCTCCACCTGTTTTATAAAATCTGAAGAGTCCCTGATGTAAGAGCTGATATCTTTAGGGAAATCTCTAATGTGATAATCAATGTATTGAGGGTTTAGCACTTAATTACATATCTGACAGGACCTATAAATTTTTGTTAAAGGAACATCCACTGGTGCCTATTTTTTATATCCTACCCAAGATACACAAAATTGTTGACGCACAAGTTAGGGTCCCAGGACGTCCTATTATTTCAGTGGTAGGGAGCATTCTTGAGCCCCTCAGTCAATACATTCCTGGGACCCTAACTTAGGTTGATAGTGTATACCGAGTTGCATGTTTGTTTTAGGAATTAATTTATGAAACATGTTAATCTTTGTAATTTTGCAATTTTTCAGATATGATTAATACTCCCCTGATGAAAAGATGAAATGTCTAAAATTAACCGGCTAGACATCGGGAGTGTTCAATAATTTAAAGACATACAAGAAAGGATTACTAGTTGAAGAGGTTTCATCTCATTAAAAACATACAAGAAGATAATTAAGTTGAAGAGAATTTATCTGTTTTTGGTTGACATTGCACTTATATTGTAAAACTGCTGAAAAGATCACAAGAAGCTTGTTATAGCATGTGTATGAATTCAATACAATTTTTATTTCACTGAAGCCAAGTACATCATTATTTTCATTGCGCCAGTACCAACGGTCTTTTGTGTCTGTACCCAGTTATACCATTTGGCCGTTTTTCTGAGAACACCAGTCAGGCCCATGGCATAAAAAGGTTGGGAACCCCTGCTATAGTCTATCCAGTATGTAAAATCCATTTCCTCTTTTTGCAATGTATTTCAATGCAGAAGTAGACATAGATTAACAAGAGATGGCTTCCTGACAAAGATACCTCTCCCCATGCCACTGTTACGGCAATCCTTTTTTTCTAACAAACTTTTTCTATCACACACTTTTTTACAAATATGTTTACATTCTGGTTGCATTTAGCTATCCTTCATTTGCCTGCTCCCGTGGCGGGTTGATATAGTTCTGGTTTCTTCTCATGTACTTAAATGATTTATATTTCTGTGACTTGCTCCCACCACTGAAAAAATAATGGCTGATGGCCAGCGATGTGCTTCTTCAGCAGAGTTGTATTTCTTTCTTTTGTTGTTGAAAAATATCTTGTTGAAACACAAAAGGCATTGTTTAATTTGTATAAGAGTTTGTTTGCCAAATAAGACAATAATTAAGAAAACAGCAAAAATCAATTATGGTTAGTTTAATTTAAAAGTAATTTAAATAATTTAAATTGCAGTGGCTCAAGTCGCTAAGACGCTGACTGGGAAGCGGAAAGTCAGCAGTTCGATTCCTGAGTACTGCAGGACGGAAATGAGCTCCCGTCTTCATCCTAGCTCCTGCCAACCTAGCAGTTCGAAAGCAAGAAATTGCAAGTAGATAAATAGGGACCACTTCGGTGGGAAGGTAACAGCGTTCCGTGCGCTCCGGTGTCTAGTCATGCCTGCCACATGACCACGGAAACGTCTGCAGAAGCAGACAGCGCTGGCTCTTCGGCTTAGAAACAGAGATGAGCACTGCACCCTAGAGTCGGATACGACTGGCTTTCGAGCAAGGAAACCTTAATTACCTTAAATTTAGAACTGATGTCAATATGATATCTTAAATGGATTTCACAGCTGTTAATAATCCCTCTTCTTTTCTACAAGGGGAATCATTTCCACAAAGGCATATATGGTTTAAAATAATAATATATTAAAGTATTATTAATTTATTTTATGTTTTAATCCCCCCTCCCACGGCTGATTGTCAGGGATAGAGTTTGGGGAAAATTATATGCAGATGTATGTGTGTGTGTGTGTGTGTGTGTGTGGGGGGGGGGGGGGTTGGGCCCCTAACCCCCATGTTGTTCAATGTTTTAATGTGACAAAGCTTAATTTTCCCCTCCCACTCTGTTTACTGCTGCAGCTTCACTCCCACTGTACATATGTGCATGTAGCAGTGATGGGCACCAAAAAAATTTACTACCACGCCATGGGTGTGGCCTAATCGGTGGGTGTGGCCTAATCATTGGGTGTGGCCTAATCGGTGGGTGTGGCCTAATCGGTGGGCATTTGACTGTGTGGCCAATCTGGTAATGCCTGCCACATTGCCCATGGAAACATCTGCAAACACAGATAGCACTGGCTCTTTGGCTGTAAATGGAGATGAACACTGCACCCTATAGTGGGATATGACTGGCGTTTGAGCAAGGGAAACCTTTACCTTTACCTACTGTTAGATCCAAAGCTACCACTCGTATCTGACTCAAGGGTTCAGTGCTCATCGGTTTATAGCCAAAGAGTCAGCACTGTGTGATTGTAGATGTTTCTGTGGACATGTGGCAGGCATGACTAGACACCAGAATATTGTTAACTTTCCCACCGAAGTGGTCCCTATTTATCTACTTGCGGTTGCCAGGAGCTGGGACAGAAACAGGAGCTCAAACCATCATGTCAGCCTTCCAGCTAACAAGGCGAGCTTCTTAACCACTGAGCTGCAGTGGCTCAAGTGGCTAAGGCTCTGACTGGAAGGTGGCAGGTCAGCAGTTCAATACTCGAATACTGCAGGATGGAGCAAGCTGCTGTCTTTGTCCCAGCTCCTGCCAACCTAGCAGTTCAAAAGCAAGAAATTGCAAGTAGATAAATAGGGACCACATTGGTGGGAAGGTAACAGCATTCCGTGCACTCTGGTGTCTAGTCATGCCTGCCACATGACCATGGAAATGTCTGCAGAAGCATACAGTGCTGGCTCTTTGGCTTTGAAACAGAGATGAGCACTGAACCCTAGGGTCGGATACGACTGGCTTTCGAGCAAGGGAAACCTTTACCTTTACTTTATAATGTCTAGGACTGCAGTGGCTCAACTAGTTAAGATGCTGAACTCCCTGCCTGGAAGTTCAGAGTTTGATTCCCGGGTACTGCATGACTGAGTGAGCTCCCATCTCTGCCCCAGCTCCTGCCAACCTAGCAGTTCGAAAGCAAGAAATTGGAAGTAGATAAATAGGGACCACATTGGTGGGAAGGTAACAGCATTCTGTGTACTCTGGTATCTAGTCATGCCTGCCACATGACCATTGAAACGTCTGCAGAAGCTCTTTGGCTTTGAAACAGAGATGAGCAACCTGAACCCTAGTGTGGGATAATGACTGGCTTTCGAGCAAGGGAAACCTTTACTGCTTCAATCCAAAGGTTATGAGTTCAATCCTGACCAGGACTCTAGGTTGACTCAGCCTTCCATCCTTTCAAAGTCACTAAAATGATTACGATGCATGTTGGGTAAGGTAAAGGTTGCCCTTACTCAAAAGCCAGTTGTATCTGATTCTAGGGTTTAAAAGTTAAATTCAATTCAGTGCTCATCTCTGTTTATAGCCAAAGAGGCAGCGTAGGATTGAAGCAGTTTCCCTTGCTCGAAAGCCAGTCGTATCCCATACTAGGTTCAGGTTGCTCATCTCTGTTTCAAAGCCAAAGAGCCAGCGCTCTCTGCTTCTGCAGACATTTCCGTGGACATGTGGCAGGCATGACTAGACACCGGAGATGTACGGAATGCTGTTTACCTTCCCACCAAAGTGGTCCCTCTTTATCAACTTGCAATTTCCTGCTTTCTTTCTGCTAGGTTCAGGATCCGGGGCAGACGATGGGCACTCAGGAGTCTAGTCATGCCTAGAAATCTATGGTGGGCATGCAGACCCTGTCTCCCCCCACCCCCACCCATTTACCCCCCCCCAACACACACACACACACACACACACACACACACACACACACACACACACACAGAGGCAGAGACTCACAGCCACATTGTCATCGTGATCGTCTCCTCTCCTTCGTCCTCCTCCAGTGGCTGCCACTGCCTCACCTCCCCACCCTGCCCTCCTCCTCCCGGGAGAGCGGCTCTTCCTCCTCCTCCTCCTGCTAGTGCCCATGACCCAGGGAGGAGAGGAAGAGAGGGGGTGGGGTGGGGGGTGGAGAGGCTTCTTTGTTTGCCTGCCCAATGCCGAAGTTCCTCTGTTTAGTGTATGAAACTAAGACACAGGACACAGCCTCGGGCTGGGTTAACTCAGGTTTATTGCATCGTGGGCAGAGGGAACATGAGGTAATGGCGGATCAATAGCTCTTTATATACAGTAGGAATACATTTGAACGTGGTGCCATGGTAGCCCATTGGCTACTGTCTGCGTGACGTCATTGTGGGTCACGCCCTTCTTGTCCAGGTGTAGGTGGTGGCGGGAAAGCTTCCCGCGCTGTTGCCTTTGATGAGTTCGGACCAAGAGAGCTTGGACGCTCGCTGCTGCCAGCTGGTGGTCATTAGCTCGCGTCCTATTACAGGGTTTATATGATACAGCTGAAGGTTACATTGTTGCTATAGGCAAGGTTACATTGGCTCAGATACATTGTAATCCATGTGGAAGGTAAAACCATTAGAACACAACATCCCTCCCCCCTAGGACGAGACAATGTCTCGAGCCCACACTTCAACACACCCCCCCCCTTAGGAGACAAAGTCCCTCAGCCAAGATGGCTTATTTCGAACACGCTGGGGTCTCGATGCGGGCTGCCTTTCCCCGGGTTTGCTACCTTCTCTTTGTCCCCTGGTTTCCTGCCCTGTAATTGGAGAGGGAGACTTGTTAGTGACTAGCCGCGGCTCCGCGGCGTTGTTGGGAGGTGTGCTCTTTCTCGGGGAAGAACCGGGGGCACTGGGGGCTAACGAAAAACCCCTCTTCTCGCTTGGAAGGGTGGGGGAACACTCCTGAAAACCCCCCCGGCTCGCAAAACCAAAATCAAAATCAAAATTACATTCGGGGGACGCGGCGGCGGCCGCACATTCCTTTTCCCTCCCCCCGGGCCCTGATAGAACTGGGGTATCAAAAGGATATGAGTCGGGACCACCGCTTTCCCCCCCGGTTTCGGACTGCTGTCCCTCAATGTCTCCCCCTTGGGCTAAACGGGTGGGGGAGAACCCTATCGCTGAATCCTGTTGCTGAGCCCCACTGACCGGCCCTTCACTCACTCGGCGCCTCAGTTGGTCAGCGTGTCTCCTCCAGAGGAGACCGGTGCTCGTTTCCACCCGATATGACACTGGCCCTGTTTGTTCTATTATTGTTCCTGGCACCCAGGCTGGCCCTGCGCTTGCATAGTTCCTGCAGTAAACAAGGTCGCCGGCGGCGAACCCTTTCGAGACTGCCAATCCTATGTTTTTCCCTTTATCCTCGACTCTCGTCGGGTCCAGCCTGGTCAGAAGCGTGGTCAGTTTTCGCCGCATCAAGAGTTCTGCCGGCGAGTAACCCGACGCTAAGGGGGTCACCCTATACGCTAACAAGAACTGACATACTTGGTGATTTAGGTCCCCCGGGCCCATGCGCCGCAGCGCATCCTTTGTTGTCCGCACCAACCGTTCCACTTGGCCATTCGTGGCCGGGTGAAACGGCGCGGATGTGACATGCCGAATGGCGTTTGCTCCCATGAATGCCTCGAACTCCGAGGAGGTGAAGCAACTCGCGTTATCGCTGACTAAAGTGTCGGGTAAACCGAACGTGGAAAAGACTCTCCGTAGCTGGCTAATTGTTGTGGCGGAGGACGTGCTCTTTACTGGGATAACCTCCAGCCACTTGGAGAACGCATCCACCACCAGGAGAAACATGGTTCCTCGGAATGGGCCAGCGAAATCTACATGTACTCTGGACCACGGCCCCCTTGCTGTGTCCCATTCCCTATGCGGGAGGCGGGCCGCCTCTGGTCGGGATCCCTGGCATGCCTCACAAGTGCCGACCATATGCTCAATGTCCGCGTCCAGCTGTGGCCACCAAAAGTAACTGCGGGCCAGCGCTTTCGAACGAACGATGCCCGGGTGGCTGACGTGCAGCAGTTTGAGCACCCTCGGCCGCATGGCTGCAGGAACCACCACCCGTTGGCCCCACAATAGGCACCCCCTTTCTAGGGACAACTCTAGCTTTTTCCGAAAGAATGGGTCGAATTCCGTGCTTGGGGACGATGCCGGCCACCCCTTTTGTACCCATGAGCTGACTTTCTCGAGTGTCCTGTCCTTGCCTGTCGCCCTCGCAATATCGGCTGGTACTATTGGGGGTGCATCTAAAACCTCAATTAGTAACACCTGGCGGTCTCTTCCTACTCTAGCCTTCTGGTCGTCCGACAAGGGCAAAGGGGATCTCGAAAGTGCATCAGCATGGCTGATCTCTTTTCCGGGCCGGTACACCAACTCGTGTTGGTAAGCGTTGAGAAAAATGGCCCATCGCAGCATTCTCGGTGATAGGATCTGCGGGGTGGGCTTGCTTGCCGTGAAAATCCCTAACAGGGGCTTGTGATCCGTCACGATTTTGAACGGGCGACCATACAAAAAATCGTGAAACTTTTTGGTCCCCGCTACAATTGCCAATGCCTCCCTGTCGGTTTGTGCGTAATTTCGCTCACCTTCTTTGGAGCGATGATGCCCACCAGCGTCCGCTTGGTTTCCGTTCCAAGCATGCGGGTGAGGATGGCCCTCTTCCTCTCCTCATCGTCTTCCTTGACTTTAAGCTCCACCAGCGCCGCATGGAAGTCCATCTCAAGCAGCTCCCAGTCTTGCGGTTTGGTGATGTTGAACCCGCTCTGTGCCCTGGCTGCTCCTTGGGAATCCATTGATCCCACCTTCGTCGCCAATTTAGTGTATGAAACTAAGACACAGGACACAGCCTCGGGCTGGGTTAACTCAGGTTTATTGCATCGTGGACAGAGGGAACATGAGGTAATGGCGGATCAATAGCTCTTTATATACAGTAGGAATACATTTGAACGTGGTGCCATGGTAGCCCATTGGCTACTGTCTGCGTGACGTCATTGTGGGTCACGCCCTTCTTGTCCAGGTGTAGGTGGTGGCGGGAAAGCTTCCCGCGCTGTTGCCTTTGATGAGTTCGGACCAAGAGAGCTTGGACGCTCGCTGCTGCCAGCTGGTGGTCATTAGCTCGCGTCCTATTACAGGGTTTATATGATACAGCTGAAGGTTACATTGTTGCTATAGGCAAGGTTACATTGGCTCAGATACATTGTAATCCATGTGGAAGGTAAAACCATTAGAACACAACACTCTGCTGCTCACCTCCTCCGCTCCTCCGGCCACGGCTCTGCCCAACGACGCCCTGTCTCTGATGAGGAGGGGTTGCAAAGGGCCTCTGGTGCACGGCCGCTGCCCCGCCGCCGCTGCCGCCACTGCCGCCACTGCCGCCGCCACCGCTGCCGCTGCCACCGCTGCCGCCGCTGCCACCGCTGCTGCCCTCAGCTACGAGGCCTCCTCCTCCAACTCTCCACCATCATGCAGTCAGCAGCAGAGCTGAGGGCCAGGCCTACTGAAGCATGGTGGCAGCGGAGAGGCAAAGGAGGAGGCCTCGTGGCTGAGGCCCTCAGCAGTCTCGGTGGCAGCCTTGCGCCAGAGGCCCTTTGCAGCCCCTCCTTATCAGAGACAGGGCAGTGTCGGGCAGAGCCTTGGCCGGAGCAACGGAAGAGGCGATTCAAACCCACCACCACCGCTTCTTTGTCTGCCCGCCCGATGCTGAAGCTCCTCTGCCGACGCTGGTGCAAGGCCTCTGGTGCAAGGCCACTGCCGCCACCGCCCTCAGCCACGAGGCCTTCTCCTCCACCTCTCTGCCACCATGCAGTCAGCAGCAGAGCTGAGGGCCAGACCTACTGAAGCGTGGCGGCGGTGGAGAGGCAGAGGAGGAGGCCTCGTGGCTGAGGCCCTCAGCGGTCTCACCGGCGGCCTTGCGCCAGAGGCCCTTTGCAGCTCCTCCTCATCAGAGACAGGGTGGCGTCGGGTAGAGCCATGGCCGGAGCAGCGCAGGAGGTGAGCAGCAGAGGAACTTCGGCATCGGGCGGGCAGACAAAGAAGCGGCAGTGGTGGGTTTGAGTTGGGGCCATGCTACAACCATGCTTGCCTTGGCCCCAACCCAGGGGGCGGGGGGGGGGGAGAGGAAGAGGCTCCTGGTCCTGCTGCCTCTCCCCCCCAACCAAGTGAAAACCGTGACCACCCGACAGCTGGCCTGGGGCGAGGGGGGAGAAGAGGCTCCTGCCGCCTCTCCCACCTCTCCCCCCCACCCCCGACCAAGCGAAAACCACGACCGCCCGACACAGCCTCCCTGCTCGATACCTCCACTTTGCTGCCGCCTCCAAGCTCAAAGCAGGAAATGCCGGCTTGGCTTGGTGGCGCAGCAAGTGGGTAAGTGGGTGTGACCACTAGAAATTTTTACTACCTCCCCTCCCGGACCGGTGCGGACCGGTAGCTGTGCACCACTGGCATGTAGTCAAAGAGAGTCTTGTCCAAATCAACTTTACCAACGTTAGGAGCCCTGGCAGTACAGTAGTTAAATTGCTGTACTGCAACCAGGGATCAAGGTTGACTTAGTCTTCCATTGTTCAGGTTGGTAAAATGAATACCCAGTATGTTGGGGGTAAAATGTGAATTACTCTGTGAACCACCCGGAGAGTGCACTAAGCATTGTGGGGCAATATATAAGTGTAACTGCTCCTGCTATTGCTTTATGTGTGGTTCCTAACTGATCTACAAATTACTGCATAGTGTAAAGTCAATCAGACAGTTTGATGTAGGCAGATTGATTGCACACGAGTCGGCAGATGGGCTAAACACTACTTTATTGTATTATGGTCAATCTGTACATGAGGCAATGGCAGAGCCTTGCCTCCTTATATACGGTACATAATACATTTGAACCTCACCCGTAGGCGCCTATTGGTTGCAGTATCGGTGATGTCTTTCTGATGTACTGCATACCTGACACAGTTCACCTGTGGCGGGAAGGTTTCCCATGTTAGTTACTCATTGGGTAGATAGGAGCCACGTGAGGTCCATCAGCTGCACTAATGGCGAGCAGCTAAACTACATGCATACACAACATCCCTCCCCCCTAGGATGGGACGAAGTCCCTCAACCATTGTGGTGGCCGGCGGACACGCTGCGGTTGTCCGGTCGATTCAGCAGTGCTGCCGGAATCAGCTGTTGTGCCTGAACTTCCCCCCCGGGAAAACTGCAGTGTCCCATCGAATCCCGGCAAGGGCAGGGATGGGGTATCTCTGTGTAGGGGAGGATGGGGGGGGGACCTCTGGAACAACTCAAAGCCCTGCTGCTCAATGGGACGAGCGGGGGAACACTCATGAAAACTCCCCCCATCCTGTAACAAAAAAATCAAACTCGGGTTGTTCATCTCTGGGTTGGGAGATGGTCTCCTGTGGGTCTATGTGGCCTGTTAAGCTGAGTCCTGTATTCCCCCCTTGGGTAATAATGCTGACTTGTCAAAATGCTGACTTGTCAAAATACCCACTTTCCCCCATGGCTTCCGTGACTCTTCTCCTAAGCTGATCTGCGTGTCTCCACCACACCAACCCCAACCCTGTCTTTACTTGGTACGATTTGGGCCCGGTTTGTTCCACCACTTCCCTGGGTACTCACGCTGGCCCTGAGCTCACATAATTTCTGCAGTACACTGTATCGCCTGCCCCGAACACTTTCCTCTGATCTACCTTGTGATCTGGCACAAGGAGGAGGGCCTTCTCTGTGTCCGCACCGGCCCTTTGGAACCTCCTGCCAATAGAACTGCATCTCCAGACCGAGTTGTTGCCCTTTAGAAAAGAACTAAAAACCTGGCTGGTGGGCCAAGTTTGGGGTGCAGGTGGAGGGGTGGCTTCCGTTGGGTGGTTGGTATAGAGGAGTATGCCTTCCCCCATGGTTCCTTGGTACCTGCACTCCTTTTTAGGGGTGGGTTCTTAACTCTGTTTTTATCCATTTTATTTATGTTGTGAACCACCCTGAGTCGGCTGTGGTCGAGTGGGCGGTATAGAAATCTAACAATAAAATAAATAAATAAATACTGCCACATTCATGCCTCTATCCTCCACCCTGGAAGGATCCAAGCAGTCAAACAATGTTGTGAGTCTTCTTTGCATCAGGATCTCTGCGGGGAATTGCCCCGACACAAGCGGAGTAACCCTATAGCACAGGAGGAATTTGCAGAGCTGTAGCTCCAGATTCCCTGGACCCATCCTCCTTAGTGCCTCCTTTGTAGTGCAGACCAGGCACTCTACTTGACCGTTTGTAGCAGGGTGAAATGGAGTGGAGGTAACATGCCTGATCGCATTCCGTTCGAGGAATGCCTGAAATTCGGCAGACGTGAATGTGTTCGCGTTATCTGAAATTAACACATCGGGCAGGCCAAAACACGTGAACACCTTCCTCAGGTGTTTGACTGTGGCTGCGGAGGATGTGTTTCGCACTGGAATGACCTCCAGCCATTTCGAGAATGCATCAACCACTAACAAGAACATCGTACCCCAGAAGGGCCCCGCAAAGTCCATGTGGACCCTTGACCATGGTCCGCGGGCTGCGACCCACTCCCTGAGGGGTAATCTGTGCTCCTCGGGCTGTGAGTGTTGGCAACTCTCACACGCGCCCACCAACTGCTCTATGTCCTTATCTATGTTGGGCCACAAGAAATAGCTCCTAGCCAGAGCTTTCAACTTTATGATCCCCAGGTGACTCGTGTGTAGCAAACGGAGCACCTTGGTTCAAAAAACCTTGGGAATTACTACTCTGGCCCCAGAGGAGGCATCCTCTCTTGAGCGAGAGCTCGAAACGTTTCCTGAAGAATGATGCAAGTTCCTGGGATGGGGACATTGTGGGCCAGCCCTTCTTTACCCATGCCAACACCTGGGACAGAACCTTGTCTTTGGCGGTTGCCTTGGTGATATCTGAGGGCACAATGGGGGGTGAGTCGCAAGACTCAATGAGCAGCACCTGGTGATCTTGCTCAACCTTGCACTTGGGTTCCCCCAGCTCGGGTAGGGGAGACCTGGAAAGCGCATCCGCGTGAGCGATGTACCAGTGGGCGATGTACCAGTGTGAACTGGTACGTGTTTAAGAAAATTGCCCATCGTGACATTCGTGGGGATAGAATCTGGGGAGTGTGCTTGGCCATGACAAAGATTCCCAGGAGGGGCTTGTGGTCTGTGACAATGGTGAACTCCCTCCCATACAAGAAATCATGGAATTTCTTCATCCCTGCGATGATTGTGAGGGCTTCCCTATCCGTCTGTGCATAATTGTGCTCTGCTTTCAAGAGGGATCTCGAGCAATCCGTGCCTCCCTCCCGTTCTCGAACACATGGCAGAGGGCAGCCCCCACCCCCACCGGTGAGGCATCACACACAAGTACTATGGGCTTTCTGGGGTCGAAATGAGTTAATATCGCCTTGGAAGAGAGGAGCCACTTTAACTCATTGAATGCCCGCTCTTGACACTCCCCCCACTGCCAGTCTGTATCCTTCTTCAGTAAGCAGTGCAGTGGCTCCGCCATGGATGCCTTCCGTGGGAGGAAGGAATGGTAGAAGTTCAGGAGCCCTAAGAACGACTGTAGCTCTGGTTTGGCGGCTGGTCTGGGGACGTCCTGTACTGCTGCAACTTTGGATTTCGATGGTTTTACCCCGTCGGGGGTGATTCAAAACCCCAGAAACTCAACCTTGTTTGCGTAGAACACACATTTGTCCCTTCTCAGGTGTAACCCAGCCCTCTTGAACACAGATAGTACCTGGTCTAACCTCTGGGCTAGCTCTGACTCATCCCCAGCTGTTATCAATACATTGTCAAAATATGGCAAGACCCCGGGGAGACCCTTAAGGAGGCGTTCCACAAGCGCCTGAAATATCCCGGGGTCTGAGTTCACGCCGAACTGGAGGCGCATCACCTTAAACGCATCCTTGTGCGTAACTATCATCTGGGCAGCTGCGGCCGCAGGTGTAACTGTTAACTGTTGGTAAGCCTGTGCTAGGTCCAACTTTGCAAAGCATTTACCCCCGTGTAACTTGGCCAGCAAGTGGCTAACTACCGGCACCGGGTAGGCATTGGGGCAAATTGCCTTATTGATAGTACACTTGTAATCAGCAGAAATTCTAACCTCCCCATTAGATTTCATGGCAGTTACAATCGGTGTCTCCCAATCTGCAGAGTCCACCAGAACCAAAATCCCCTGACCCACCAATTTGTCCAGTTCTGCTTCGATTTTGTTCTTTAGTGCAAAAGGCACTCTTCACGGCTTGAGCCGTACGGGGCAAACAAAAGGGTCAATATCAAAGTCCACTGGAGGCCCCCTGTACCCCCCAAGTCCTTTCTCGAAGACTGCGGGATGTGCATTGCA
This sequence comes from Bradypodion pumilum, assembly GCA_035047305.1. Taxonomy (NCBI): domain Eukaryota; kingdom Metazoa; phylum Chordata; class Lepidosauria; order Squamata; family Chamaeleonidae; genus Bradypodion; species Bradypodion pumilum. The sequence goes on from JAWDJD010000001.1 coordinate 199,130,375, forward strand.
CACATCCTGAATGGGGTCACCTCGGACTGCGTTGATGCCAGTCAGTGCGATGCCCAGTGGTTCGAACCACTGGCTCCCTAGAAGACAACTGGACCCCCCTTAAGAACCACCAAAGGCAACTTCCTTGTGAAGTTTTTGAAATGGACGGTGAAATATCTCATCCCCAGGATTGGAATGTAGTTACCCTGAACGTCCTGCAAGTTCATCCTGAGGGCTCTCAGTTTGGGGCAGTCCCTAGGGGGTATTCACAGAATTTCCATCTGTGAGACTATGAAATAGGTGGTCCCTGAATCCACCTCCATCTTTACCTGGACCCCCTGCAACAGTACCTTCACAAAAAAACTGGTTGCGTTGGTCCAACACATGTCTCACTATGGTGTCCCCCGCATGCACTTTCCAGACAGCCTCATCCTTTTGGCCGTAGTGGCTGGTCCGGTCAGGGTCTCGGCTTCTGTGTTGTCTGCACACCTACGCTATGTGTCCCAAATGTCCACAGTTGTGGCACTCTGCCTTCTTGAAGGTGCATTTCTTCCGGACGTGTGAGCCCCCACACCCCTTGCAGTGTCGGCTTGCTTCGGTGGTATTTCTCTTTTCAGATGGCCTTTTTCTCACTTTCTGGACCTCTGGTTCACTCTCGCTGGATCCTGAAGAGGACGTGGCGGCAGCCGCAGCGGCTCTCAACTCTCGTGCATGGTGTGTCAAACAGCTGTGGGCTTGCACCATGGATGCCAAGCTTCCCGGGGCTGTGGACCTCGTCCTGCATGCCTGTACACCATCCTTGAACACCTCAGCAGCTTGTGCAGCCTGCAAGACCTGCTCGAACGTGATGTCCTCGTCTCGGGCTAACAGTTTCCGCTGAGCCTCTTCATCCCGCAGGCCGAGTAGGAGATGGTCTCGCAACGTCTCGGCCAGGAAGGCTCCCCACCAGCATGGAACGGCTGCCAGCCTCAGCACGGCTACATACTCCACCACAGTTTCTCCAGGCTATTGGTCTTGCCAGTTAAACACCAATCTTGCCGAGGACACGGACACCTTTGGGTGGAAATGTGCCTGCAGGGCAGCGAGAATTTCAGCCAGTGGTACCGTTTTGAGTACCCTCGGCATCAGGAGGTTCCTTGCCTGTTCCAGGGTTGGCAACCCACACTGAGCCAGTAGGCAGGCTCACCTTTGCGCTTTACCCTCGATCTTCTCCGCATCCATCGCGTACAGAAACTGTTCCTCATACAGGTCCCATGACTCCTGCTGGGAGGTATCGAATGGAGAGAAGGTGACCCTGTGGAATGCCATTATCCCATCCTCGTCACCAATTTGATGTAGGCAGATTGATTGCACATGAGCTGGCAGATGGGCTAAACACTACTTTTTTGTAACATGGTCAATCTGTACATGAGGCAATGGCGGAGCCTTGCCTCCCTATATACGGTACCTAATACATTTGAATCTCGCCCGAAGGTGCCTATTGGTTGCAGTATCGGTGATGTCTTTCTGATGTACTGAATACCTGACGTAGTTCATCTGTGGCGGGAAGGTTTCCTATGCTAATTACTCATTGGGTAGAGTGGAGCCACGTGAGCTCCATCAGCTGCGCTAATGGCGAGCAGCTGAACTGCATGCATACACAACAGAAGGAGAGACAAGTCTGGGGTGGATGGCATTATTTACTTTAAAAGATATCCAATGCCTTTCAGCCAATGTATTTAGGGGTCTTTTGTGGCTTTCTTAAGGAGATAATTAAAAAGAAGAAATCTAACTTTTAAAACATCGCAGTTTACAATGATTGCATATTCATAGGGCAACAAGCTAAGTATACAGTAAAACCCCGACTTGCATATGACTCGAGTTACATAAAATTTGACTTACATAATGATTCTGTGCTAAAACCATGTCCTGATTTACACGATTTCCTATGGGTTTGCTTCGAGTTACATAAAGATTCTTTTTCCTATGGGTTTGCTTTGAGTTATGTAAAAATTCATTTCACAATGGGTTTGCTTTGGTTTACATAAAAATTTCATTTTTCCTATGGGTTTGCTTTAAGTTACGTAAAAAAATAATTTTTCCTATGGGTTTGCTTTGAGTTAAATAAAAACCGGTTTAAGCAAAAGTCTATGGAACATACTTTTTTCATAAGTAGGGATTTTACTGTATATAAATCCATACTTTTTTCATAACTATCTTATACATAATTCTACATCTTTTTTTTTAAAAAAAAGAACTGCTAGGATATGAAAATAATCTTTAAATACTGGGCCTTCCTCCCAGTATGTCGCCAGTAGGCGCTTAATGAAGTTTGCAAACAGACTGCAAGAGTTATATTTTTGAATTCATATGTATAAGAAAATTATGACTATGTATGTGATTAAAATGTTTTACCTCCTCAATTTATAAATCTGTCATAATTTAGGTTGCAATTTTCACATCGTTCTGGGCATCTCTGCCTTTAATTCTGCGGCTGTGTTGCTTCAAATGTTCCCAGTTTTCTTAAACTGATGCATAGCTCAGAGCAATTTACTTTCACAATAGGAGGAAGTGAGTAAACAGGGATAGAGGAACCATTGGGCCCTCTACTTCAAATTTGGGATTGAAGTTTTCCAGAATTTAAAGTAGTTTCCCCTCTTTTAGATTACCAAGAGATGTCAGGAATTGAAGCTAGGATCTTTTGTGGAAACAGCATGGCCATTTCTTGGTCCATCTTAAATGGTAAATTTTGCAGACAACCAATATTGGAGTGAGATATGTGTAAACAGGGCTATGTGCTTTCAGTGCTAAATGCTTACAAAAATCAGACATACAAAGTCATATCTCTTAATTAATTACTTGCAAAAATAAAACAGACAAAATTGTCAAATGTGGCTGGTGATGCACAAGTAACTGCATAACTGCATAAAGGGAAGACGCCGTCGTCATTGTGAGAGACTCCCTGTCTTGCCCGGGAGCCCATGCCATCGGCTCCTGGGAGTGGAGACAGGTGGGAGATGTCACAGGTTGTCCTGGTCAGCCCCCCGGGATGCCTCGCCACCATCTTCTTGCTGCTGGCTGGGACTTGGGGCCCATGATGGCAATGGGTCTATTTTCCCCCACTCTGGGACTTTTCGGGGGGGGGGGGGGGCTGGGGTGAGTCATATTACTTGTTATTGCTATATTCTGTATTTGTTGCATTGCTGTATTTGGCTTATTGTGTGATTTTTGATGCTTGCGATTTTTGTATATTGTTATTGTTTCTTGCACTTTCCTTGCTGTAAACCGCTTAAAGTCACCTCTGGTTGAGTTAAGCGGTATACAAAAATAAAGTGAAATGAAATGAAACTGGCTGGCAAGGTGTTTCTTACACATCACAATTGTAAGTTGCACCATCAGTTGCACAACCATATGTCAAAACATTCAAGGCTGAAATATACACTTTGACAAAGCAGGCAGCAATTTGTGCAACATTAGTTAGAAATTCCTGGTAAGATACCAACCAGTATGCTTTAAAAAGAACCCAGCGTGATGCGTTTTTGAGGTTAAAGAGCTCAGCTTAGATTTTGGAATGTTCAATACAGTATGCATTTTTAACATGATTCATGTATTTTATGGACTTTTTAAAAATAATTTGGCTTTATGATCAAGGACATTGCTGTGACTGGGCATCATCCTGTCATGAGAAACTTATTCAAAACCCAAAATTGATCCTATCATCACAATGAAAGATTTTTTTGTTATCCAAACTTTCTTACCAGTTTCATACAATATATAAAATATCAAAAAACGAAAAGTAAATAAAGTACCAAAAATGACTTGTCAGTGTAGAGAAATGAATATTTCAACATTTCCAATGAAAACTCAGATGATTTGACGTATGGAAATTAAAAGTTCAATTTGGATTGTTGATCAAATGAAACATTTCATTTCAACATGTTGATTGAAATGTCAAACCAATATTCAGCATTCAAATTAACATATTAGTGGTGATTGTTGAGTCATATGCCACTTGAATGTTATTTTGTTTTGTGACTCACTGCTTGGACCAACATTTGGAAAGGAAACAGTTCCTTGGAAGTAAATATGCATTATGTAATATGCAAATCTAACAGATTAGCTGTCTGACAGTTCCTCCTCCTCACTCAAAGTAGAAAGAGACAGTTTCCTAAAACATTACCATCCCACAAAAAACTTGAACAATCAATGGAAATAGAAACAGAATGAAACATTAGCTCTATTCAGCTTTCAAACAGGCATGGGGGAAAGCCTCCTGAAAGTGCAATTCACCTTTAAAATGAGGTATGAAGTGTGGAGAGAGAATTATATTTTAAACTAGCAGGGGTGCCTGGCTTTGCCCGGGTGTTCCCATCCTGGCTAGCTGAGTGCCAGTGTTGCCCGGAAAACCCATTGACCAGGGGTGGGCCTGTGATGTGAGCTCAGCAATGACATCACAATCCCCCCTGGTTGACCTAGCACTGGGGCAGACACAAACCCTCCTGTCGAATATACCCCCTTTGCAGATCAATTTATGGGGCAACCCCCCCCCCCCGGGCTTTGGGACCTCAACAGTGACCTGCTCATGTGTGCAAGGTACATGTGTGCCGAATCTCATGGGGTTTGGTCAAGGGGTGCAGCAGCCCATTCCGGACACCAAACCCACACCTTTGCTTTATAGATATAGAAGAAGATGAAGACGGAATATTTAGGCTTGGGAAATCTCTGCAGGCTTCCTCAACCTTCTGCTCATGGATACATTGATTTTATGGTTTATTACTTTGGGTGTAATGTTTCATCTTCTTAGAACTTTTTCAAAGTTCATTGTAGTCTGTGACCTGAATGATGTGGCGCTGTATACAGTGATCTGGTTCATACATAACGTCAAAATACAGTTTACTATGACAGTAATACCTTGGGTAATGTTTGCGTCAGATAACGCTAAAACTACATAACGTTAAGCAATCTGGAAAAAAATGCATCGCGTAAGGTTAAAATCCTATGGAATGCATCGGATAACATTCGATAAAGCCTGTGCTGGTTACAATGTATCTCTATGGAGTTTTAACGTTATGCAATTAATCCCATAGGATTTTAACGTTATCCGATGCATGGATCGGATAACGTTAAAAATTGGATAACGCTAAGACTTGTGGAACCAAGTTTTAGCGTTATCCAAGGTTTTACTGTACATTAATAAGTTTGCATGCTCACCCCATCTCTTTCACCTTCTAGAGCAAATGTGAGGGATTCAGAATCATTTGAAAACCATGTTCACTGACACACAGAGTTTTTTTAATGTCCCAAATTGGCAACCATGGATAAACCATGGATTGTCTGGACAATAAAGGAATGATAACCATAGTTTGAAGTTGCTTCTTCAGATAATTGACCTAGTTTGAATATTACAACAAAATGCAGTTAGTTGGAAACAAAATGAATTGGAAGTGAGGGTGAATGTTTAGCTTCATCTTCAGACTTATTTAACCAAAAAACTGATCATATAATAAAGCTGCAGTTTGAATTCATTTTAAAAAAACCTATTGGTCACAAACATATCAAGGCAGAAAAGTAGACTATCAACTATATTATGACCAGGTATGAAAAAATTGTAACGTTCTTCAAAGTAACTGAATCAAAATTATTCTGAAAAATTCAAAGAAGACCATGTCTTATCATTTTTTGAAAACAGAGTTCGGGGACTAAAATTAGAAAAAACAAACTCCACCAATTTCATTTTACAGTACTTTTGGATTTTACTGAAAACCAGGCAATAAAAGTGCTAATATATCACAAGTCTTTGATGATCTTATGGAAGTTCATTGAACTTGAATTCTTGTGAAGGAGTTTGACTTGTACAGTCCCTTAAACTAGTTTTCCCCAGTACCAGGTCCTTTTAGATGACTTGGTTTGCATCTTTCAAGCATGACCTATTGGCTGCAATGGATTCTTCTTCTCATGGACCCTAGATTTTATCTTTTTTGTTTGATTTTTACAGATTTTTCTAAAAAATAATAATTGACTAACAGGTTACTAGTGTGTTTACATTTCTTTTGCACTTGCAATCAATTGGCCAAGATGATTGACCAATAATGTCTGTTTTTAAAAAAATACAAAAATGCAAACTATAAATCAATAAATTATTATTTTATGTCAAATGAATGTTGACTTCATCCCAAAAATGCATACAGAGTGAATTTCTAATTTTAAAGGCATTTTACACACATTCAAATGATCCCAAAATAGCTGCACTAACACGAATACCGCTAAAATAGTTGAGCTTAAATACAATTTCTTTTGAATGTACAGTATGTGTGCTTTACAAAAAAGTCAGAACTTTTCATGAAGTTCTATATCCAATTATTATTTGCTTAGGATACTGACAATGAAGAATATAGATTCGGGGTAAAAACACCAGGCAAAATATTAATTTGGTTTAGATACAACCAAACACACCGGCCTGTATCTGAAGAATCTTATTTGCAAGCACAAACTTTCCTCAGGCTTACTCACTTTCTTGTTCCAGCTGTTGGGGATGCATTATTGTGCCTGTTCAAAAGCTCAGTCCTTTTCTCCTGTCCCAACCAAGGTGGGACGCAGAATAGAGATTTTCTGAAATAACCCTTCTCTCTCTTAGATGAAGTCTTGAACATTACTCTTTGGATATTGACATATGTCCATTCTCAAGATGACCATGAATATAATGTAAATCCAGAGTTTGTAAAGAGCGTGTGAGCATGTGAGCTATGCTTTCTAGTCAATCAGACACTAGGGGCACTGTGGAAACTTTGGGTGCATGGTTGTGAGGGAGGGCAGTGGGGTTGGTGTAACTCAGGGTCCCTGTGAGAAAATTATTTTCTGCTAGCCAGATTCTTTCCATTCTAATGCAGTTTGTTATGTTCCACAGTTCTTCTGCTATGTGTGCATTTTTCATTTATTTTAAAAGCTCTCCTGATGAAACAGGAGCTGAATTTATTAAATGTGTATATTCACATCCACAGCAATGTTATGGATATGTCAAGCGTAGAGTGAGCATGGAGGTATAAGTTATGTACTTGGCAAAGTTATGCGGTTACAGTATTAATCGTCATAATTGATTGCACCTTCCAAAAATTGTCTGAGATAAATATCCTGCACTGGCCACAAAGGTGTAGAGTTTCTATATCAGTGACACATCAGACCTTGCATTACTGTTGAGGGAGGGATGTAACTCTGATAGCCACATCCCAGGATAATTCCATGCCCTTCCAGTCATGACAGTAGGGCCAGTCACCTTCTTCTCTCTGGTGGAATGCAAGAAAAGATTATGCATCCAATCCTAAATCCAGAAAGAAAATCGGATGCCTCCCTGATGTAGCTCAACGTGAACTGGATTGCTCTTTAAGTTTCGGCAATTCAGATAATGTGCCTTTTGCAAATGTCAGAACTAGAAAGAACATGGCTGAGGGAATGTGGGAGTTTTTGGTGTCTTGCACGGAAGACAAAGAAGGAGCCGCAGTGGGGGCTAAAACACAGGTTTATTTCATGATGGTCAGGATGAACATGTGGTAATGGCGGAGGTACAGCTCATTTTATACTGCAGTAAATACATTTGAATATTGTTGCACGGTAGCTCATTGGCTGCTACCGGCGTGACGTCATTCTGAGTCACGCCCATCTTCTCCAGGTGATCCTCACGCGGGAAAGGTTCCCGTGGCTGCCGGTGATTTGGGGAATGTGAACCATGTGAGCTGATCGCTCGCAGCTGCCCTCTATGGGCAGCTTACTCGCGTTCCTTAAACAGCTGGGTTACATTGTAATCGTTGTCAGGTTACATTCATACATTCTTAAAGTAATACTGTTACATACACAACACTCCTCCCCCCTAGGATGGGACAAAGTCCCTCAACCATTGTGGCTTCCCGCACGTGCGCTTGGGGCGTGCGGCTGCTTGGTTTAGCACAGGGGAACTAGGGGCTCCGAGTTCCGCAGAGTCTCGTCCTGCAATGGAAAGGGGGGACTCGTTAGTCATTTGGCGGGGACTCTGCGACAACCTTGCATTGGGAGAAGGGAACGGAACATACAGCTGGGATGTGAACCCCTGCCTGTTGCTTGTGGCGCCTGGGGACCCCCCCAGTACGAACCTCGGGACCGACAAGGAGACCCTTGTTGCCTCCCCCCGGTTCCCTTCGCCGGCGACCGGCGTGCTTGCGCCACCCCCTGCTGCCTGGCCCGGAGTTCTAGGGGATGAGGAGAGTGAATTTCCCCCTGCTGCCTGTCTCGGGGGGCTTGGTGATATGGTGTATTCTAAAGCAAAAGGACTGGGGGGACTGGAGGTATCAGGGGCTGAACTGAAACCCCTCTTCTCGCTCGGATGGGTGGGGGACCACTCCGTGACATCCCCCTGGTACGGTAACGTAAAGTCAAACTCATTCCACTCTTTCAAAGTATCCTCCTCCTCGGCTGAGAATCCAGGGTATGCATTTGTACCTGAGGACGCCGCCGTGTCTCCCCCTTGGGTTAGGCGGGTGGGGGAGGACCCTAACGCTGATTCCCCTTCACTAGTGACTCGCCTTCTGAGTTGGTCAGCGTGCCTTCTCCAGAGTAGACCTGTGCTAGTCTCGACCCTATAGGACACTGGCCCCGTTTGTTCAATGATCGTCCCTGGGACCCACGTTGGTCCCGAGGCCGCGTAGTTCCTGCAGTGAACCGGGTCCCCTACTGAAAAACTTTTGGAACTCTCTACCACTATATTTCTCCCTTCATCCTCCACCCTGGTCGGATCCAACCGATCAAACAGGGTTACCGGCCGCCTCCTCATGAGGAGTTCGGCCGGCGAAAGTCCTGAAGCTAGGGGGGTTGCCCTATAACAGATGAGGAACTGACACAGTTGGAGGTTCAACTCACCGGGACCCATGCGCCACAGTGCGTCTTTCATAGTGCGCACTTGGCGCTCTACCTGACCATTTGTGGCGGGGTGAAACGGGGCAGCGGTAATGTGCCTGATGGCAGTTCTCTCAATAAACACCTTGAATTCCGCAGAAGTGAAGGTATTGGCATTATCGCTAACAAGGATGTCTGGCAGGCCGAAGCAACTGAACACCCTGCGCAAGTGTTTAATGGTTGCAGCAGATGAGGTGCTAGTCATGGGGATTACTTCCAACCACTTGGAATAGGAGTCGACTATCAGCAGAAACATGGACCCGCAGAAGGGGCCAGCGAAGTCGACATGTATTCGGGACCATGGCCCGCGGGCCGTGTCCCATTCCCTATGGGGTAGCCAGGACTCCTCGGGCCGAGAGCTCTGGCAGCTCTCACACGTGCCCACTAAGTGTTCTATATCCGTGTCTATTTGGGGCCACCAGAAGTAGCTCCTGGCCAGAGCCTAGGAGCGCACTATTCCCGGGTGGCTGGTATGCAGCAGTTTCAGCACCTTCGCCCTTAACTTCTCTGGGATGACTACCCGCTGGCCCCAGAGCAGGCAGCCCCTTTCAAGGGAGAGCTCTACTCTGTGCCTGAAAAATGACTTGAAATGCTCCTCGGGGGGAGTTGTGGGCCACCCCTTCCTAACCCAGGAACTAACTTGGGACAGGATTTTGTCGGCCGCCGTGGCTTTGGTGAGGTCAGCCTGGACTATGGGGGGTGAGTCGAGGGACTCGATCAGCAGGACTTGGTGGTCCTGCTCTACCTCGCATGCGGGATCTCCTAAGCTAGGGAGGGGAGACTGGGACAGCACGTCCGCATGGGAGATCTCCTTCCCTGGGCGATAGACCAGTTCATACTGGTAGGCGTTAAGGAAAATTGCCCAACGTAGCATCCTGGGGGATAGAATTTGTGGGGTGGGTTTGCCTGTAGTGAAGATCCCCAGAAGAGGCTTGTGATCAGTCACAACCGTAAACTCGCGGCCGTATAGGAAATCGTGGAACTTCTTTGTTCCCACGATTATGGTCAGGGCCTCCCTATCAGTTTGCGCGTAGTTGCGCTCCACCTTTGAAAGGGACCTGGAGTAGTATGCAACTGGGGCTTCCCGCCCGCTCTCCAACACGTGGCACAGCACCGCCCCCACCCCCACTGGGGACGCATCACAGACTAAAACTACTGGTCTCCTCGGATCAAAATGGGTCAGGACAGCATCCGAGGATAAAAGCTCTTTGAGTTCCTTGAAAGCTTTCTCTTGCCTATCCCCCCACCGCCAAACCGCCTCTTTCTTTAGTAGCGCATGCAGTGGCTCCGCAACGGATGCCTTCCTTGGCAAGAAGGAGTGGTAAAAATTTAGGAGCCCTAGAAATGACTGCAGCTCCGGTTTCGCGGTGGGACGAGGGGCGTTTTGCACAGCCGCAACCTTGGACTCGGAGGGCTTGATGCCCTCTGGGGTTATCTTGAACCCGAGAAACTCAACCTCCCTCGCAAAGAATACACATTTGTCCCTTCTCAGTCGAAGTCCCGCTTTCTCGAATACTGAAAGGACCCTATCTAGCCTCCTCGCTAGTTCTGATTCGCTCCCCGCTGTTATCAAAACATCGTCAAAATATGGGAGTACGCCTGGAAGCCCCTTTAAAAGGCGTTCCACAAGGGACTGGAAGATCCCAGGGGCCGAATTTACGCCGAACTGTAGGCGCGTTACCTTAAATGCCCCTTGTGCGTTACGATGGTTTGCGCAGCGGCAGCAGCTGGGGTTACTGTGAGCTGCTGATACGCCTGCGCCAGGTCTAGCTTGGTGAAACACCTCCCCCCGTGCAACGTGGCCAGTAAGTGGCTAACCACTGGCACCGGATATGCATTTGGCCGAATGGCCTTGTTAATTGTACATTTGTAGTCAGCGCAAATCCTGACCTCCCCATTTGATTTTAAGGCTGTAACAATCGGAGTCTCCCACTCCGCTGAATCAACTGGAACCAAAATCCCCTGCCCCACCAATTTGTCCAGTTCCGCCTCAATCTTGTCCTTGAGGGCGAAGGGCACTCTTCTTGGCTTGAGACGTATGGGCCGGATTTCTGGGTCCAACTCAAAGGAGACTGGGGGCCCCTTGTACGTCCCGAGCCCCTTCTTGAAAACATCCGGGTGCACATCGCACACGTCCCGCATTGGGTCAGAATCTATGGTGTTAACGCCGGACAGTTCGATTCCCAGGGGAGCAAACCACTGAGTTCCCAAAAGGCAGCATCTTCCCCCCTTGAGAACCACTAAGGGCAGTTTCTCTGTGTAGTTTTTGAACTTCACTGTGAAATTCCCCACCCCCAACACTGGGATCCCATAGCCCTGCACGTCCCGTAAGTGTGACTTCATGGCACGCAGCTTGGGCCGCGCATTTGGGGGAATGCGCATGAATTCTTTTTGGGACAGGATGGAGTAGGACGACCCCGAGTCTACTTCCATCCTCACTGGAACCCCCTGTAACAGTACCTCTACAAAGAAGCGCTGGTGCTCCAGGCCCACGCGGTTCACGCCTTCCGCGCCATCATTGGCTGAGACCTTTCCAATGCCGGCCGCCTTTCGTTGGTGTGCTTGAGGGTGTCTCGATGTGCCCTTGTCCTCGGTTCGCCCGCGCCTGCAGACTCTGGCGATGTGGCCCTTTCGGCCGCAGTTGTGGCACTCGGCCTTCCGGAATGGGCATCTCGTCCGGTCGTGAGATGCCCCACAGCTGTCGCAATGGCGGCCTTGTCGCTCGCTGGTCTGGTGCTTCTCCCCGCGTTTCTTTATCCTCTGGACGTCGTCGTCCTCGCTGGAGCAGGAGTCCGCCATCGTGGACGACTCCTCGGAGGTCGCTGGCGTGCCTGCGGGCGACTGGGGCGCCCGCCAGGCCGTCTTCGCCGACGTCCGCCGGGCCACTTGCACGGGTGACTTGGCCCTTTCGGGTGCGGCCCCTCGGGACTTGAACACTCTGACCCCGCTCCTGGCCACCTCGGCTGCTTGGGCTTCCCGCAGTACCTCGTTGAACGTGAGGCGATGGTCGCGGGTCATCAACTTCCTCTGGACCTCCTCGTCCCTCAGGCCACACAGCATGCGGTCTCAGAGGGCCGTGTCCAGGTCCTCCCATTGGCAGTTTACCGCCGCAAGCCTGAGGGCTGCCGCGTAGGCAGACACAGACTCCCCCGGACGCTGGTCCCGCCTGTGGAATGCGACCCTGGCCGGGAAAATCGAGACGGGAGGCTGGAAGTGCTCACTCAGTAGCGCCAGGATGCGGTCGATGGGCACCACGTCTACCTTTCGGGGGCCACCAGGTTCATCAGGATACGCAGCATGGCCGGCCCCACCTGGGCCAGGAAGTGCGAGCGCATCTTTGCGTCGTCGTCGATGCCTTCAGCATCCATCGCGTGCCAAAACTGGCACTCGTGCAGCTGCCATTGTTCTGGATCGCTGATATCAAATTGATGAGGCTTGACTTTGGAATACGCCATGGATCCCACCTTCGTCGCCAATTTGGTGTCTTGCACGGAAGACAAAGAAGGAGCTGCAGTGGGGGCTAAAACACAGGTTTATTTCATGATGGTCAGGATGAACATGTGGTAATGGCGGAGGTACAGCTCATTTTATACTGCAGTAAATACATTTGAATATTGTTGCACGGTAGCTCATTGGCTGCTACTGGCGTGACATCATTCTGAGTCATGCCCATCTTCTCCAGGTGATCCTCGCGCGGGAAAGGTTCCCACGGCTGCCGGTGATTTGGGGAATGTGAACCATGTGAGCTGATCACTCGCAGCTGCCCTCTATGGGCAGCTTACTCACGTTCCTTAAACAGCTGGGTTACATTGTAATCGTTGTCAGGTTACATTCATACATTCTTAAAGTAATACTGTTACATACATAACAGAGTTGTAGACAATAGTATTTTTGGCTGTAGTTCTTTTTCACACTTCCCTGGCATGCTGCTATTCCAGCATATGAGGATTTCATGTAAAGGATTGGGGCGGGGGGGATGGGGCGGGGGGGGGCATGTTTCACAAAAGCATTATTTTATATCAAGGCATCTTGGGAAGAAATTACTAGTCCACATGAGATTTTTGCCCCTCCAGTGTGAGATCATGATAAGAAGTCTCTTTTTTTCATAATCCTATATGCTTTTTACGTAACAAGGCTGATTGCACAATAGGCCCCAGGGGCCATCAGTATACAAATTGGGGAATACAGTACTACAAGTTTGAGGTGGGCTGATGTGAATTTTTTTCCTGTTGCTCACAAGACATAAAGAGAAATTTGAATCAACCCTTCCAAACATATAGTGTTTTCCCTTCACCACTCAGGTTTCTATTATTAAAAATACAGATTCTTTTGGATCAGTTCATTCTTCTTCTTTTGTGTCCTGATCAAACCCTGGACTGCCAAAATGAAGCCACTTTCTTGGCTTTGTCACTGGCCAAACTTAAGTCCTCATCAGTGCATGTTTCTGGTAGTAATCGGCCGGATTCTGTATCTCTCCACATTCACACAGTGTATCGTTGTCCGCCAGCAGCCTCCACTTGAGCATGTTGGTCTTGTATTAAGGCACTCTGACCCTCAGGGATCGGTTCATGACTTGAACTGATGCAGAAAGGGAGGATGAGCCAAGTGTGCACACATGCACACAAAGTGATGCTATGCAGAAACACCTTCCCTCAACCCTTGGCTCACAAGGAAAGATGAGCCATGCATGCACACACTCACCCACATACCCACACACAGGCAGTGTCTGCACACACTCCCAGGAAGCAAAGTTTCTTTCCCAAGACACTGTCTTTATTACATATCACAGAGTAAACAAAGAAAACCAAAATGCTGTGGCACCTTAAAGACTAACTCCTTTTTTTCAGCTTCTCCTCCATGGGCAATATTCCTGAGTTTTTTGTTTGCTTGCTTTCTAGCCTAAGAGCAAAGCTTGTGTCCATGGTCAGATCAGCAGTTCAAGACACGAGTACTGCTTGATGGAGTGAGCACCTGTCATCTGGTGCAGCTCCTGCCAACCTAGCAGTTCAAAATCCAGAAATTGCAAGTACTGTAGATAAACAAGTACCGCTTTGGCAGAAAAAGCAACAGTGTTCTGTGTGCTCCAGCATCTACTCATGCCTGCTACATGACCACAGAAACATCTGCAGACTCAGAGATCGCTTGTTCTTTGGCTGTAAACAGATGAGTACTGAACCCTAGAGTTGGATAGGACTGGCTTTCAAGCAAGAGAGACCTTTCTCTTTACTAAGGTAGTTATCTCTGATACTCACATGCAGATCTATACATATAACTGAAAGCAATCAGTAAAAAAGGAGGCTTTCTTCTGTTTTCTGAATGGTCACTTAATTTGTGAGTGAATGCAAGTGAATTTACAATGATCTCCTTTTGGGAGCATATTACTTAAAGCAAGCACTTAATATTCTGTTTACTAGGATCTTGACTGCAGTGGCTCAAGTGGTTAAGATGCTGACTGGGAGGCGGAAGGTCAGCAGTTCGATTCCCGAGTACTGCATGACGGAGTGAGTGCCCGTCTCTGTCCCAGCTCCTGCCAACCTAGCAGTTCAAAAGCAAGGAATTGCAAGTAGATAAATAGGTACCACTTTGGTGGGAAGGAAAACAGCATTTCGTGCACTCCGGTGTCTAGGCATGTGTTGTGTATTGAGGCACTATTGCAAGTAGCCCAGGGAGCGCTCTTGCAATAGGAAAATGGCGGTTTCCTGCCATCCTAAATAGAAGCCTAAAGTGGCACGAAAACCCCTGCAAAAGAGTGCGCTAGTTATGCTAATCCAAGCCATATCATTGGTTACAGTTTTGGATCCTGCTCTCCATTGGTTACCTTCATATATACCCTGCACTGACTGGTTAGTTACATTGGTCCGGTGGGTCGCTACCTTGTATCCAATAGCCACCACCGGGGAGACACTATATAAGCCTCACGGATAAACAAGGGTGGGGCCGGACCGGATCTTACACCACACAGGTAGCCTGGGTAGTGCTAAGCCTGGGTCCCTCCATTATGCTACAATTCTCGGTAGCTAGTTTATTGCCCATTGCCGGGTAAGAGTCCGGAGGGACTGACTCCGCTAGGATTGTATAGCCATCTTGGGATCTGGAACACTTTGTATGCTCATCTCTAATTGACTGTTAAATAAAGCCTGTTTCTGTTTGTTCATCATTGTCCTGGACTGGTGCTTATAAGGGCTGGATCTAACAGCATGCCTGCCACACGTCCGCAGAAACATCTGCAAACGCAGACAGTGCTGGTTCTTCGGCGATAAACAGAGATGAGCACTGAACCCTAGAGTTGAACATGACTGGCTTTCGAGCAAGGTGACCATTACCTTTACCCTTTACGTTACTAGGATTTTGTAGAAAAAAACAAATTATTTAAGATGGTAGAGCTAAGGAAATTCTCTGCTTAGTTAGAGTGTCTGGGATGGTGACATATCCATCAAAACCGACTTCTTATCAAAAGGCTAGGCATATGACCTTAAGACCAATCTCAGGCTTGTCCATGCCATACATTAAGGTGGATCATGTGACCATTATAAAGTGTACTACGCTCATGAAGACAAGGTGTGATTAATTCAAAACTAGAGTACAGAAATCACATGAACAACCCTGACAAATGATTGACTGTATAGAGCAGGGGTGCCCAAACATTTTGAGCCATGGGCCAGTCACGTGATTCAGGGGGCTGGTCACTATGGCCCGGGGGCTGGATCCGGCCCCTGATGCCAATTCATCCAGCCTGTGAAGCCCTCATCACTCCTGGCTAGGACAAAGACGGGAGCTCATTCCGTCCTGCAGTATTTGGGTATCAAACTGCTGACCTTCCGCCTTCCAGTCAGTGTCTTAGCCACGCTCATATGGGCGTGCTTTACTTCCGCTTTTGGGAGCAATGAGGGCTTTGCGGGGTGGATGAATTGGTGTCAAGGGCTGGATCCGGTCCCCAGACTGTAGTTTGGGCACCCCTGGTATAGAGTCATAGCACAGAAGATGCACTGCAATTTTACTCAGTAGTTCATTTATGGCCAGTATATAGTCTGGCCAGGTGATCTTGCTATGGTAATAGAGTAAACCATACTGCCAGCAACTCAATGCTGAGGATGGTTATACTAGCTATTGTTAAGTATGGGAAGCATTATAGAAACCGATTATGATAATGGTAGTAATGATGATGAAAAATTTATAGTATTTCCAAAGACTTCACAAAATGCAAGAACTCTTGAAAGAAACTGAACTACCCTAGTGCTCCAAGTACCTCATTACCCTGGGAGGACAGATAGGAATGATGTGGATCAGGCCCATCCAGATAAGCTGTTGCTTTGGATTGTTATGGGTCAGAACTACAGACTTGTTGTTTTTGTCTCATTGATCTCCATTTATTCATGCCAAACTTCTATACTTGCCAGTTTCCATTCGATGTAATCCAGATAAAAACTTTCTATATTATAACACCTCCTCTTCTTCTCCATTCTCTACCCAGTCTCCACCCCTTGTCTGTTTCCCTCCCTGATGTTGCTTGATTTGGTAGTGGAAGTTTCCATGTTGAGAAGGAGGAAGTACAGGTATTAATTTCTTCCTAAAATAAAGAAAAATCTGTAGAGTTTGAAGGATAATTTACAGCCTTTAGCTCTTGAAAGCAACATCATGTTCTATTGATAGTGCCAAACATGAAGAAAAGAGCAAGAGGCAGTTGCGCTGAGAAATTCCCCTCCTGCAGAGAGGAATTGCAAGTAGATAAATAGGGACCACTTTGGTGGGAAGGTAACAGCGTTCCATGCGCTCCGGTGTCTAGTCATGCCTGCCACATAATAATAATAATAATAATAATAATAATAATAATAATAATAATAATAATAATAATAATAATAATAATAATAATAATAATAATAATAATAATAATAATAATAATAATAATAATAATAATAATAATAATAATAATAATAATAATTTGTACCCCGCCCTACTCACCACGGAAACATCTGCAGAAGCTGACAGTGCTGGCTCTTCGGCTTTGCAACAGAGATGATGACTGCACTCTAGAGTCTGATACGACGGGCTTTCGAGCAAGGGAAACCTTTACCTTTACTAGAGAGGAAACCCTCCTCTGTGCTGAGAACACTTCTATAGCTGACATCACAACTGATGCCAAGGTGAGGTCTACTTGTCGGACCTATGTTGGTTCAAGAGCAAGAAACAGACAGGGATAACAGTTTTGTAAAAACCGAGGTACAATAAACACCCCAAAGCAAATAATCCTGAAATGGATTGGAAGTAAGGTCTCCCTTGCTTGAAAGCCAGTCGTATCTGACACTAAGGATTGGTTCTCATCTCCATTTATAGCCAAAGAGCCAGGGCTGTCTGCATTTGCAGACATTTCCATGGACATGTGGCAGGCATGACTAGACACCGGAGTGTACCAAAAGCTATTATTTTCCCAACAAAGTTGTCCCTACTGATCTACTTGCAATTTCTTGCTTTCAAACTGCTAGGCTGGTAAGAGCTGGGACAGAGATGGGAGCTCATTCCATTGTGCAGCACTTGGGTCTCAGACTTCTGACCTGCCAACCAACGAGTCATCTAGTTCAGCATCTTAACCACTAAATCCCACAGTCCTATGGATTGGAAGTAGGTAAAGGTCACCCTTGTTCAAAAGCCAGTCATATCTGACTCTAGGGTTCAGTGCTCATCTCTGTTTCATAGCCGAAGAGCCAGAGCTGTCTGCTTCTGCAGACGTTTCTGTGGTCATGTGGAAGGCATGACTAGAAACTGGAGCTCACGGAATGCTGTTATCTTCCCACCGAAGTGGTCCCTATTTATTTACTTGCAATTTCTTGCTTTCGAAATGCTAGGTTGGCAGGAGCTAGGACAAAGATGGGAGCTCAATCCATCCTGCAGTATTTGGGTATCAAACTGCTGACCTTCCGCCTTCCAGTCAGCCACTTGAGCCACTGCAGGGTTTAATTTGAAAGTCCAGTAACATCATGTAGATCTGAAAATAATAATCAAAATCAATGGTCAACTGAATCTCTTCTTAAACAAGAGCAAATAGGATGCATGGTAAGCTCTCATAAAGTGAGAAAATGTCATGATGAATCCCTGGTATTTTCAGGCTTGGCTGTATAAGATTTTTTTACTGGAATCCTGGAAGGCTACCATAGCCAGGGGAGATAATATTGAACTAGGTATGGCAAGAATCTAATTGGGAATAAGACAAAATGGCCAAATATTGGGGAGTGGGTAGGGAAGGCTCCAGCCATTTGCCCACTGTTATGAGTTAAGAGAGAAAAGTGGGCTAGTGGGCATGCATGGTGGCCAGTGTATGGGAAAGGGTTTTAGGAATGTGGGAAGGGGCACTGAAAGTACCAGTTGGAGGGAACTGGAGATTCTTCTGTTGCTGGGAATTTTGATCTAAACACCAGAGGATATTTGGGACTGAAAACCTCCTGCCTCATTTTGAGATTCTTCTCCAGCCTCAAGCCTGGAGAACTTCAACAGCATTTAATATAAGTGGAAAATGTTCAAGCGGGACAAGAGGATGTAGTAGCAAACCTTCCTTTGCCAATCTGTATAGCTCCATGTTAAAAATAATTTCAAACCATTTCTTTCTTCCCTCTCCGAGCCTTCATTATAACCCTAAACAGGTGTTACATTCAGATATATATATATATATATAGCTGCCAATGTATAATCAACTACCTGATCTCATTGCCTTATAAAGAAGACCCAGAGGTGGTTGATGCTGGCTGCAGGCTATCTGAATAACTTGATAAAATGGATTCTTACCTTACACTTTGATTAGATTTTATGTCATTCCCTACAGTGACAGATTTAACTCCCACCCCCAGAAAAAAAAAGGAATAAAAAGCAATGTAATTTCAAAATCAATATATACTGGAAGAACCAGCAAGGCTACAGTTCTATATAGCAACACTGCATTGTAACATTTGGTCATTCTCTGTCAGCCCTTTTTTCAATTTATTAACATTTAAACAGATTTCTAGGGTTTTTAACATCTCGTGTAATGACTGCAAACCTTTCAATTCAGTTCATTTCCATTTCATAATGATCTCTCGGCAGTTAAGGAATGAGATAAAATGTCCCTTTATTGAATACAGCAGGGGACAAGGCTTCTATGAAGGAAAAATCCCTCCCTTTAATAATTAGCTCCTCTTTGTATCTTTATTCAGCAACTATCCCCATTTTTTACATTACTTCAGAGGAGTCTCCCTCAGTCTAAATATCTAGTTAAAACCATTATAAACCAAATAAGATCCAGCACAGCTGCAGATGGAGCAGACAATGACAGTTCTTCCATGGTTAATATTGAGAGATCCATAGTATTGTTTATACAGCCCAAACCATTACCACTCATCAGGAAGTGGTACACTTAAGTTTTAGCGACTCTAAAACCTAAAAAACTACCATCAACATCCTAATGGGACAGCTATTTTCAAACTTTTCAAACTCCATGAAAGATGGAGCAAACTTGTTTTAAAGAGTAGGGCCCAAACCAATAGATTCAAGTTGTAAGAGAGGGCAAACCTGAAGGTAGTTAAGAGCTGTTCAACAATGGAACAGATTGCCTCAGAAAATGGTGGATTCTCCTTAGTAAAGGTAAAGGTTTCCCTTGCTCAAAAGCCAGTCGTATCCGACTCTAGGGTTCAGTGCTCATCTCTGTTTCAAAGCCGAAGAGCTAGCGCTGTCTGCTTCTGCAGATGTTTCCGTGGTCATGTGGCAGGCATGACTAGACACCGGAGCACACAGAATGCTGTTACCTTCCCACCGAAGTGGTTCCTATTTATCTACTTGCAATTTCTTGCTTTGGAACTGCTAGGTTGGCAGGAGCTGGGACAAAGACGGGAGCTCATTCCGTCCTGCAGTACTCGGGAATCGAACTGCTGACCTTCCGCCTCCCAGTCAGTGTCCTAGCCACTTGAGCCACTGCAGCACCCAGTTGAAGCTCCTTAGTTGAAGGTTTTTGAATAGTACTTAGATGGCTGTCCATCAGGGATGTTTTCGATGTGCATTTGGGCCTCATTGTTCTGGTAGTCCCTTCCAGCTCTAGAGTTCTGTGAATCTATGATTCCATGCCCACTGGCCATGAGATCGGCAGAGGAAAGAGGACACAAGCATGGAGGACTATGGAGAAGTGTGAGGGTGTTCACAGCACGATCGCTGTGGCTCATGGCAAACCATGGTCATAAATCGTGGGTGATCGTTCTCCTTGCCTCATCTGTTTATGCCGTAACTTAGAGGCCCCCAGCTTGGGCCTCTAAGCATTACTCAAGGCCTTCTGGCCCTCCCTACTATACCCAGGGATGGCACGCAGTCACTTAGCCAGCACGCAGCCATCTGACCAATCAGCAAGGTGAGCACGAGGCAGGCATGCTGATATTTAGCCAATTATGTAACCTTATGCTATCGCAGGTAACCAATAAGGATATATTGCATACTCTTTTCTGGAATTTCTTTGTCCTGTTATTCCTAATAAACTCCGTCCGGGCTATCTTGCCCTATGCCTCTTCATGAATCAAGCCTCCGCTGTCTCCTTGATCCCAAAACACAACATCTGGCGACCCGCGACGTGATTGCTGGATCCCAACTCCCCGACTCACCGGCTGGAATAGCCCCCTGGTGCACCTCTCTCAGCTTTCGAGCTCCCGATTGTGAGTATGGGGGGGGGGACTTTCTTTAGGGCAAAAGACCCATGCAAAGGAATTGCAGAAAATCATCAAGGAGAGCGGATGTCCAGACATCACGCTTAATAGTCTAGAAGACTTCATTAAGGAAGTCGAATGCCAATGTCCTTGGTACCCAGAAATTGGATCACTCAAACAGGATGATTGGCAAAGAATTGGAACAATTTTATTGGAAGAACCCAGGGCAGCGGTTCATCATTTATTGATTTGGCAAAGAATTAATGAGGCAGTCAGGAAATTAGTACCAGCAGAGGCATCCCTGACCAATCCTCTGACTCATCCACCCGAGGACCCACCACCTCCTTATCCAAAAGTGCTTCCCGCTATTTTACCACCTACGGCACCATTGGTGCCGCCCATCCCGAGCCTGGTTCTCTAGGCACCGCCTGCCTACCCTGGCAGTGTGATGGGAAATGTTCACTCCGCTATACATCGAGCCAAGAGCGATGGGGTTTTGTCCCTGGAGGAGGTGGAAGAGTGGCAAGGAGAGAGTCCTTCTGCTTTTCCCATTACGGTTGAGATGGGGGTGGGGGCGGATGGGAATCCAGAGGAACGTATCCATTGGCAAGCTCTGTCATATACAGTAATTAGGGAACTTAATAAAGCTGTTAGAGAGGTTGGTGTCCGATCAAATTTTGTGCAAGGGTTGCTTGAGGGAATTGGGAACGGGTACACGATGTTACCTCAAGACTGGAAGGATTTGTTTCGAATGATTTTGACTGGTTCACAGTATGTTGTTTGGGATAGTGAATTCCGAGCGGCTGCGGTGGCGGCTGGTATGCCACAAAACACCCCTGAGCAGATTTATGGAGCAGGTGCATTTGCTACCCTCCAACAGCAGATGCAACTCCCTCGGGAGTCTTTCCACTGCACCTTTATGTGCGTCATGAGAGCCTTTAAAAGAGCCGTCTCTGGGAAACCCACACGCTCCTTTACTTCCACACGGCAGCAGCCCACTGAACCCTACTCACAGTTCATTGATAGATTGAAGGAAGCCATACAAAGACAGATAGACAACCCTGATGCCCAAGGAGAACTCCTGAAACGGCTGGGTTTTGAGCAGGCCAATGCCGATTGCAAGAAGATTTTGCAAAATGTCATTCACCTCCCTGACTATAGTTTAGCTGACATGATTCAAGCCTGTATGGAGGTGGGCACTCAAACACATGCAATGGCCCTTCTGGCTGGAGCGCTTCGTGCCGGAAACAAGCCCACTGGCAATTGTTTCAACTGTCAGAAACCGGGCCACTTCAAGAAAGACTGTCACGCCCCCAGAGGGGGAGCGCATAAGGGGGTGGAAAGGATGTCAGGTGCCCCAGCAAGAAGTGCCCCCGGTGTGGCAAAGGCTACCATTGGGCTAGGCAGTGCAGAGTCAACCCCTCACCACAGGGAAACTAGATACCGGGCCCTCCCCGGGCCCCGGAAAAATAAAGGGGACACGGGTCGATCAGCGTAAGGCTGCTACTGCTGGCAGCGCTGGTCTCGATCTCGTTAACACACAGGACATGACAACTGCGTTGCCTGGGGAGCTTATCCTGATGCCTGCCGACCTTACTGGCCCCTTGCCAAAAGGGACCGTGGGTTTGGTACTGCCACGTTCGTCAGCGGCCAAACATGGCATCATGATAGTTCCTGGCGTGATAGACGCAGACTACACAGGTATCATTTATGTACAATTTTGGAGTCACCTCCCATTGCAACTGCGCAAGGGGGACTCCTGGGCACAATTGATCATTGTTTCTTATGAGACCCCAGGGGGAGCGGAGCCCGCCCTTCGCAGAGGGGGGTTTGGTTCCACCCGTGCCGGGGCCGATGGAGACACCTATCATCCACAGGTTGCCGCCCTTTGAAAGCAGATAGGACAACAGAAGCCGACCCGTAAGTATTGGGTAAACGGTAAGTTGTTGGAAGGATTGTTGGATACGGGGGCGGATATTTCTGTGATAGCTGCTGGGCACTGGGATCCCTTGTGGCCAACCGAAACCGCTCCCTCAGTTTGGGGCATCGGTAGTAGCCAGGCCTCCCGGAAAAGTGCTCAGTGGTTATCTGTCAGTCTTCAACCTGGCGGGCCTGAGATCGCTCGTATCAAGCCCTGTATTTTACAAATTGATCTCAACTTGTGGGGGAGGAATTTGCTGGCGCAAGTTGGCACCACCCTCATAACTCATGAATAGCCATCAACATTGTGCTCTTCCACTCTCGTGGAAGACCGATCAAGCCGTGTGGGTGGAATAATGGCCACTTCCGCAAGAGAAGTTGACTGCGCTTAAGCAGCTCATCCAGGAACAACTGGACGCGGGTCACATTGAACTGACTAGTAGTCCGTTCAATACCCCGGTATTTGTCATCAAAAAGAAGTCCGGGAAGTGGCGGTTGTTCCATGACCTGCGGGAGATCAATAAGATAATTGAGCCGATGGGCTCGCTCCAGTGTGGAACCCTGAACCCAAATTTGATACCCCATGATTATGAGATGGCTGTCATTGACCTCAAGGATTGTTTTTATACCATTCCCCTTCAGGAAAAGGACCGGAAGTATTTTGCTTTCACGGTCCCAGTGTTGAATAACTCCCAGCCCACAGTCCGGTACCATTGGAAGGTATTGCCAATGGGAATGCTCAATAGCCCCACCATGTGTCAGTTTTATGTAAATGCAGCTCTCATGCCGTACAGAAAGGCTTACCCTAATTTGATCATATATCATCACATGGATGAAAAACTGACCGTTTGAAGACCGATAACGGCCCCACCTTTTGTTCTACTGCCCTAGCAGAGTTTTGTACCCGCTGGCAGATTGTCCACACGTTCGGCATCCCTTATAATTCTCAGGGACAGGCCGTGGTCGAGCGGGCCTATAAAACACTGAAAGAGGCACTGGATCGCCAAAAAAGGAAAGGGGAAACTGTCCCCCTCTCACTTCCGGAAAAGGAGGAGTGGCTTGCTAGTGTACTGTTTACTCTAAACCACCTTAACCTGTCTCAATTTAATTCTCAATTTTTATCCAGGGCTCAGCGTCACTACCGCCAGCTTGAGGTTCTGCCTGCCCCCCAGGTCCAGTACAGATGCCTGCCGGACCCAGAGTGGAAAAGGCCTGTTCCCCTCATAACCTGGGGAAGGGGCTACACCGCTGTGTCTACGCCAGAAGGTCCTCTTTGGGTCCCTGCCCGGTTTGTTCAACCGTGGAAACATGGCATGGCATCAGGGTCTCAGCAACCCCATTCCAAACTTCGACCTTCACCTGCATGAGCCCCCGGAGAGGAGACGGAACCAAGGGGGAAGGCGAAGGGGGCAGAACCCACCGATAACCTGGGGCCAGGTGAAAGCATTGTCGGATGAAGCCCAGTCCGTGCTGGACGAAATCCGGGTGGAAAAGACTCCTGAGAACTTTGTTGTTGCTATCATAGCTTGTCTAAATGCTAATTCTATAATGATTCTTTGTTGCTACATGCTTCTCTTTCCAGGGGCGCTTGCCGTCCAAGATGAGCTGTCCCAACGCTTTGAGTATAACCTGTGGTATAAGCTTGCCCGCATTTCTAATCAAACTGAGTTTTGCCTTAAGCAAAGCGTTGACTCCTATCACCTGTTAAGCACCTGTCTCATTCCCATTTGTTACACTCCCCAAAACGTCAGTAGGTCAGTGTTGGGTTACGATATGGCCGACTTTAATGACAAGGTCAAAAACAAATATGCTCTTAGCCCCCTTTGGGGAAAGGCAACCAAAAGGCTGCCCCTTGATGCCCTGTCTCTCTATACTCCTATTGTAGCTGTTAGTAATGCTAGTAAATGTGCCAGGGTTGTGAACTGTACTCAACATAAGTCAAAGCCTCGCTGTTTCCAGCCCAGTCGCGGTCTTAAGTAAAATGAGCCCATAAGGATGCATTTTACTTCACTTCTGGGAGCAACAAGGGCGGTGTGGGCTGGATGAATTGGTGTCAGGGGCAGGATCCGGCCTATGGGCCATAGTTTGGGCACCCCTGCCCTAAGTGTTTGCTTCCTTATCATGTGATGAGTGCATGTGTGAAGGGGACACTAAGAGATTGGGAAACTAGACCTAAAGACACAAATCATCCTCTGGAAAGAGTGATGTTTTATCTTCACTGAAGTACTGTATCTTGGGTACACAGAAAGTCAAGAGCCTCCTTGAAGATCGTGGTATTTTTGAATCACAATCAGGAATAACCTGGTAATGGCAACCTTGTAGTGCCAGCTAATCTTTCTCACACTAGGTTAGGCAAAAGGAAATGCAGAATGAACTCACCAAAAGGTGCCTTCATTTTGGCAGTTTCATGCCTGGCTTAGACATGGAAGAAGACGTGAAGTATATATGATCTTTCCAAAATAATAGAAGATAAGCACTGCAAGTAGATAAATAGGGACCACTTTGGTGGGAAGGTAAACAGCGTTCTGTGTGCTCCGATGTCTAGTCATGCCTGCCACATGACCACGGAAACATCTGCAGAAGCAGACAGTGCTGGCTCTTTGGCTTTGAAAGAGAGATGAGCACTGAACCCTAGAGTCGGATACGACCAGCTTTCGAGCAAGAGAAACCTTTACCTTTACCTTAAGCACTGTTCAATGCATTTCTAATGTGTCCACCCTTAGGTCAGCCACTGCTTCCAGCAGTCTTCATTAATTCACTTTTTGGATCTGATCAGAAAGAGGCCCAGAGAGAAGAGCCTAAAGTAACACAAGCCAAATAATTGGCACATTTTCCAGCACAGATTTATAGTGTCAGTTCTATTTCCTGCAATACGTTGCCATTATATGTATTATTTCTCTGATTTGGCATCTGAGAACAATTATATATTCAAGCTTTGCCAGCCATAAGCTTTTAAGAATGCCTTTTTAAAAAGGCATTTTGTCTCTGTTAGTATAACAGAGCAAGATTTTGGATATAAATTATACATGCTCGAAACTAAATAACATTTGCAAAGAAGACATGATTTACTGTAAGTATGCAATACAGAAACCCTTGTTAAGAGTTCTAATGCACCTTAGATTCTTAGCTTTTAAATGGCATAATCGTCGGAATGTGAGACACATGCCTTATTCAGTTGCTAAGAAAGCCTGGTGCCCATTCCTTCATGGCACTGGATGTGGAAATACATCTGCCCAAAGAGGCTGTTGAACCCAGCTAGTGCCTACGTAAGAGCCAAAAACCCAAATTCTGGATGGTGCAGGCTGATGTGGTGAGACTATCCAGATGCAACAGCTTTCCCCTTTTCAGACAATCATGCATCTATTATCAGTGAGAGAGGGGACGAGCCAGCATGTTCTCTTCAAAGCAAGAGCAGAGATGTGCAACATTTTGTTTTTGTTACTCCACTACTCTAAATTATTAAGTTTCAAAAACTGTTAATTCACTAAAATCTAATTTGTTTCATTCTTAGTTCCCTTCCCCTGTACTTGTTCCTTTATGAGCATCATTTACATTGTTGTAACTTTTTTCTTCTCTTATTACTTTTTGCTTCTTTGTTGTCTGTAGATTTTCATTGAATTGCTATGAATGGATACCTTTTTAGTTATTCCATTTCTATCCAGCCATCATTCATTTGTGGAACAGATAGAATTTTATGTTTATATTTTTCTAAATTTATGTTCAAAGTTCTAAATGCTTGGGTCTCTTCACCAGGAGAAAGGCAGTCTAAAAATAATGCTAAACAATTTATTTATCACTCATCTGGGATATTTTCCCACTCAGGGTGAATTACAACATGTTAAAAAATATTTCCAATTAAATTAAACCAATTGAATAAATTATAAATATCAAACAAACAAATTATTGGAAAGCAATTATACACTCCTACATAACAACTAACTAACTAACTAAGAAGTAATGTTGAAATCTGCCTGACTTCAGCATGCTGTTGTCCTCAGTAACTATTGAAGGGGTACACAGAAAGAGACTCTTTGAAGATTAAACACAGTTGGGTGTAGCCTGGCCAACGGCAACCTTGTTGTGCCAGCTAATCTTTCTCACACAAGGTCATGTGAAAGGAACTATAGAATGGGTTCACCAAAAGCTGGCTTCATTTTGGCAGTTTACAGTCTGACCCCGGCACAAAAAAATAAGTAGCTAGTGAAATGCTCCAGGCAGCCCAAAAGATGACTGTTGCTTATCCAGACATGTGGTAATCATTTAGTTACCACAGGCAATAACCTTAAATTGTTGTCCTATGGCTAACAAACCACAAAACTATTAAAGGCAAAGCTGCTAACAAATATAAAGATGGGTTTCAAAAAGATAGGCCAAATTGAACAGAAACCCCACCACTCTACTTCAGAAGAACCCAGTAAGAATAATCCTTTCCCTCAACTTGCTCTTTCCACGTTTCCTCCAAATTTATTTATTTTTAGTATTTTTATACGACCTGACTTAGCGCAGGCATGACTCGAGATGGTGAAAAACTGATAACTATAGAATACAACAAATAAACATGAGCATAAACAGAGCAATACAATAAGATCAAATACAGTAGAACCCCGTATAACGAAAAAAACTCTGTTCCACAGAGCTCTTCGCTATACGTATTTTCCCATTATACAGATCCCTATGGGTGATGCACCATATAACAAAAAGAAAATGTTCATTATATGAATCAGCATTGGTGATACCCCGTACAACAAAATCCCCCCCCCCCCCCGTTGTATGGGGTATTGCCAATGGTGATTCGTATAATGAACATTTTTTTCATTATACTGTACATCAGCAATAGTGCAAAAATGCTTCATTGCATGGATTTTTCATTATATGAAGCAATCGTTATACGGGGTTCCACTGTATAACCATGCCAGATTCAACAGCAATGATAAACAGATTAATTAATAAAGTTCATAATGCATTACAGTAATAGATCTTGGAGATTACCCACACATAAGCTCAGGTAGTCAGGACTCTCCCATCCAGATATGGGTAGAGCTGGGCAATCCACTGTAGATGATAAAAAGCAACCCTGGCCATGGCAGAGACTGCAATATCCATGGTAAGAGTTGGGTCAAAAGGAATTCCAGATGCTGCAACTTATCCCTTCGCAGTAGAGCCTGACTTTCCTCATACAAGCTTTTCTTAAAAGGTTGGACACATTTCAATTTCCCTGTGGAAATGAAATCTCCATAGTTGTTGAGTAATCTATTTGAATAAGGGAACAAAGAACATATCATTTCCCTTCTATTGCTTTTCAAATCAAAATATAATAAAACCTCTGAAAGTTGACCCCCCCCCCGGGACTGAAGGGAAGTGGTCAATTTACAGAACAACTGTACTGACATGTACACATACCTCATTTTATTGCACAGCTTTTATTAGAGACTGTCATATAGTGTCATACATAGTGAAAACACAGGAAAATCATTCATACAGTAAGGTATCATACATAATCAATACATCTATTGTTTTCTCATGGTTTGATCATTGGCTATCATGAATCAATTAACAAGAAAAATTCAGTCAAGTTGCATAGCAAAAAGACAAAAAAGTAAATCATGGTTATTTTTCATATATACAGTATCTGCTTCGTAACTGTGCCTAAACATTGTTTGTTTCACTTTAAAACTGTGTGTTTTCCCTTTCACAATGGTTAGATCCATTGTTAATTGCATAGCTCATATGTGTCTGAGTTGTGTGTGTATTTGCTTCATTTTACCATTGGCTATTTTTTTTATCAATCCTGAAAAAGGGAAAAAAATTAAGTCTTTGTGCAATTTGTATTATGAAATGAATCCATAATTATCATTGTTGAACTGCCAAAACAAAGTAAAAGATATTGTATTCCTTGATATTACTGCATTCTTGAAAGAAATTCATTGCTACCAATTCTGCATTTCACTTTCCATGCCCTTTGTGCAGACTGGACTCAACTAGTCAAGTTATAGAGAGTAAATTAATACTGTATGTCAACGTGCAGAGGGTCAAGATACGACTTACAGAGGTGGTCAATATGGAGAAGTTGACTTTCTATTGTGTACATATGGTGTATGTTTAGTTTACGGAAATTAGGTCAACTTAGGGAGGTGATCAATGTAAGGAGGTGGTCAACTATGGATATTTTACTGTAATTCATCTAGAAAGATTTTCTTTCAGTTTCAAAACTAGAGAAAGCATTTTGAAAACCAAATCTTTAGTGTCTCAAAGGAAAGTTTCTAATGGAACATTTATGTGTATGAGTCACACAAAATGCTCTAGAGCAGGGGTTCCCAAACTACGGCCTGTGGGCTGGATCTGGTCATACCTGTCAACCATCCCGATTTGGCTGGGAAAACCCTGTAATTCGACGTCGATTGACGTCATAACCCGGCCCGCGCTGCCAAAACCCCGTAATTTGGCAGCGGGGGAAATGTTTTCTGCGCATGCATGGAAGGGTTTTACCCCTTCCACGCATGCATGGAAGTGCTACACCGCTTGCGTAGGGGCTGTGCAAGCGGCGTAGCGCTTCCACGCATGCGCGAAATGGGTAAAACCCTTCCACACATGCGTGGAAAGCGACCTGCGTACAAGCGATGTGCGCAGGTCCCATTTTTCCAGAGCCGTGGGTTGACAGGTATGGATCTGGTCCCTGATTCCAATTTATCTGGCCCATGCCACCCTCACCACTCCCAGAAGTGGAAGTAAAACACAAGCACACATGCACAAAATGCTGCCGTAAATGACCAGCAGCTGTCATAAATGACCCACAGCTGTCATAAACGTGTTTATGACAGCCGTGGATGCATTTATGGCAGTGTTTTGCACATACACGGATGCGTTTTACTTCTACTTCCAAGTGGGAGGGACCACAGGACCGACCTGCTCAACTACGGGACCAGCCTGCAGCCTGAAAGGGTAGGGAATCCCTGCTCTAGAGCAGTGTTTCTCAACCTTGAGTCCCCAGGGCTTCTTGGACTTTAATTCCCAGAAGCCCAAGTCAGCCCACTTGTAGATCAGGACTCCTGAGAACTGAAGTTCAAGAACATGGGGTGGGGGTGGGAAGGTTGAGAAACCCTGCTCTAAAGTGATTTTCTTTCTTTGGTGGATGGCGAGAGATGCACAGTCACCCAGAGAAAATCATGGCTCATTACACATTAGAATCCAAGCACGCAAACTTTCTAGTCACAGCGTTCTAACCATTCCACCACATTGGCTGTCCTCTGGAGATTTCAGTTCAGCTTTCTAATATGGCTCCCCCCTGCTCCCCCCCCTCCAAATTTTCCTCAAAAGTGAGAACTGTTCCAGAGTCATGAAAACTGACAAGTATATCTTTTGGTTGATCTATGTGAGAAAAAAAGACTAGCCTGAGAAGGAATCTCCCACACCACATGGATTACTAACAGTTTCATAGTTTCAAACATTGCAAACAAAAATGGGATGAAATCATTAAGTCAGCAGCTCAAGAGTTATTCTGAAAGACCAAGCAAAGCCAGCTGTTCTGTTGCTTTAATTCATTTTCCTTTGATGGAGGACTGATGCAGGCTGACTGAAGGATTTATAATTGTAGGCTGGGGGTGGGAAGGGATGGCTCTTGGAAAAGATGGCTTTTTGGACAGCAGCTCTCAAATTTCCACCAGCCAGCATGGCCATAGTGGGATTCTGGGTGGTGTATTAAAAACAAACAATTGTAATGTAAAGTGTCTTTTCAAAGTGCAATGTTTCCAAGTTGCAGTCTCCAAAGGCAGCATTTCCATATTATGTAGATGGAAGAGAGTAACACACTTAAGTCATAAAAGCAAACCCAGAACAGGAATGTAATAAAGAAGAGATGGAGAAAGACAGATGCTTTCTGTGCAGGAATCCCAACCTTAGGAAGAATGAGGCAAGTGCAGACAAGCTCACAAAATGTGTCTTCTTTGTGCTACAATATGAGTGGAGCCAATTAGGCTCACTTGACTTACATCAGGAGGTCAATGCTGAATGCCCTTGAGGGGGAATAATAATGACTAAATTATGATGGGGATTTTTTTTTGGCCCTCCCCACCCCCTCTGCTGTCTCCCAACACCAGTCTACCAGACACTACTGAAAGGGCCTTTCCAAGCCTGCCAAATCGGATGACTTCTTCAGTCATTGACATGATGAGAAAAATATGCTTCCTTGAATGTTAAAAGAAATTTCCATGGATTTCAAGGGTATGGGTACATTCTTAAGAGAGACAAAACTGTGTCTGAAATATGTGGATATATAATGCAAACCCACAGCATACGTTTCTTCTCTCCAGTGTGGTTGGTTTATATCCACACTTTTCTTCTAAAACTGTATTTTTTCCTATTTTTTAAAAAATCAGAATCTTTTAAAGAAATGTTTCAAAACTACTTCGAAAAGATGGGGAAAAAATTTCTTCAAAATTTGTGATTAAAAAACCCCACAAGTAGATTCATGCTAACATCAAAAGCTACTCATTTGAGTCCTTTACAGCTGCGATTCAATTTGGAAATCAGCTGTCCTTCAAAACAA
Organism: Bradypodion pumilum; assembly: GCA_035047305.1. NCBI lineage: Eukaryota > Metazoa > Chordata > Lepidosauria > Squamata > Chamaeleonidae > Bradypodion > Bradypodion pumilum. The sequence continues at coordinate 199,161,362 of JAWDJD010000001.1, forward strand.
AATATGTTTATGAAACCAAAATCTTTTGATTTTGTTTATTTTTTTTGTTTCTTGGGTCTTAGCAGATATAACTAACTAGATATAACTGCTAAGTCGCACGTGGTGTCGAGTGAGGCAGGATATAAATTTGTTTAACAACAACAACAACAACTTGTAATTTCTAATCTTAGCCTTTTGCAATGGAGACTCACTCAACTGATACTCCACTTCAGAAAACCACTGTCTAGCCAAATATCTCTTCCAAAAATGTTGAGGAAATTCTTTTGAAGTGATCTTCTGTGTTTTGTATGTGTATGTGTTTGCTTTAAGTCAGTGTTTCCCAACCTTTGGGTTTTGGACTTCAATTCCCAGAAGCCTAAATTAATTCCCCAAAGTACTGATCAGCCAATGTCCTGATTTAGGCCTCTGGGAATTGAAGTCCAAAAACCAAAGGTTGGGAAACACTGCTTTAAGTGAATTAGCACTTATACCAACAGCTTCCCATCCAAGAAGCTTGTGTTGCATGGTCCTGACAGTGGCTAGAGGAATCTGGGAATTGCAGTCTTAAAAAAGTAAGTCTCGTAACATCTGGGTAAACTAGGGCAACTTTATTTAGTCTGAATAGGAATTTGCAGCTGCTGAGAGTGTGTCTGATTAGCTGGCATGATAGGTTTTCAGGATATAAAGCCCAGGGTGCATTTCCTTTGACATCTAATTTCTGGAAACATAAAAGTCTGCCTGAATCATGTCCGGCTCATGACATGTTCCCCAAACTGGCTGAGCTTACTGAAATCTTGAGTGAGCAGCACTATGATGCCTTTGTTTCCTGCCAGATGTGACCGTCCCATAATAATAATTTCATGTCAGAGATTCCTCTGGGTTGAAAGGATTTTTGCTGGAGGAACTTCGCTCAGGGAGTGCCCACATGAGGCTCCTTTCATGTCCCCAAGTGCAGCCCTCAGGTATCGAAACCCGACCTTCCAGTCTCCAAGCTCAGCATCTTAACCACTAAGTTACCGGGGGAGCTGCAACCTTCCCCTGTGGAGGGAGAACCCCCAGATTCAAAATCCCCCCCCCACAAATGCACAGCTTTAGTTATGTAACCAGGTGAGTCCAAAAAGCCTTTCTAAGACTGATGGGTCAAACAGTCCTGAATGTGCTTCTGAATGTTTGTTTTTTTGTTTTGCTCCAAGCTAGCCTTTCCTTTTTTTCATGGCCAATATGCTAGCCTTTTTAAAAGACTACCCTCCCATGCCAATTGACCATCTTCCCTGAAAAGTGCCTTGTGAAATTAGCTTGCTTTGTTTTGTGATTGGTCTTTAAGAAATAGCAATTGCAATTATATATAGCTTAATTTAAAGCATTTTTGGGTAATTCACAAGGCAATTATCCTCGTGCCCCCAACAAGCTCACTTTGCCAAGCTCAAGAAGATGTAAGGCTGAGTCAGTCTTGAACCTGTTGGGGTCAAACTCAGACCGTAAGCAGAGTTTTGGCTGCAGTACTACAGTTTAACCACCAGTGCTCTGTTTAAGGCCAGGACAGGATTCTTTTAAATTTAAGTCTGATTTCTCCATTGCAAAGGTCTGCCTGAACCACACCTTTTCAACACACACATGATCTTAGTTCTAATCATGAACTATTTATAACAATCTCTGCACATATTTGCTGTGTTTAGCCATGAAGTGGGTGCATCTCCTCAACTGCGGGTCTACACAAAGCCACCACACTGCCCAATGTGTTCTACCAGAGAAGAGGGCAGCATTATGGTGGCTTAGTGGTTAAGATGCTGAGCTTGGAGACTGGAAGGTCGGGGTTTGATACCCGAGTGCTGCATGATGGATCTTGGGGACATGAAAGGAGCCTCATTCGGGCATCCCGAGTTGAGTTTCTCTGACATAAATCCTTTCAACCTAGAGTAATTTCTGACATGAAATTTATTTAGAGAAGGGGGCAATATGCTGCCTGCTGTCATGTATAATATATTTGTCTTCACTGGTGCCTTGTACAATGCCGTGAGATCTGACATAGAGAATGTACCCGTGCATTTTATGTCACAAAAGAGGCAACTTTGAGTGATTCGCATGAAGAATTTTTGGAATTCTTACTTTAAAATTCTTGCAAGAAGGGAGTTGCGACCCAAGTGTATAATGTGCCATTCATAAACTGGTTACATGTGTTCCTAATACTCCTCAGCTTACCATGAAAGATCACTGTAGTGCTTTTCTTCAACCTTATAAACAAGTTGTTTTCAAGAGGAATGCCACAAGGACACAGTAATGGAGGTGAGTCAAAGCCATGAATTTTATGAAAACTTTGATGGAAACCACATTAAAGGCCAACATCAGCTCACAAATCAGCCTGGTAATGTTATTTTCTCCAGGTTCATGTGCAACATGATTCATTGTGAATTTACTTTGTCATGGCCACCATTTCATGCGGTATCATTTGTCAGTTTATCAGCCACTGGAGTCAGAAAACAAATTATGTCATTATTTTTAATGGCATTAAGTAGCACTCCACAGCTGTTTGTACACTAGTATACATACCTTCCAGCCAACCTACTTTATGTGTCATGAGACTCATTTGATCTGCATGTACACTATTTGCAATATCTGTGTTTGTTACTTATTTATTTCAACTATACTGATGAAAAACAGATACCAAGTGCTAAATGCAAATATAGTAGACCCATTGAATCAATAGAACAAGGATGTAAAAAAATCCCTGTTCATTCAATGGGTCTACTATAGTTGAGATTACTGGCTAGAGTTATCTTAATGCAGCAGTAAATAAAACAAAATAAGAATTTAATCAAAATAAAACAGTGAAAAGATCCAGTGCTAAAAATGGAATCTCACGGCATTGTACAAGGCACCAGTGAAGACAAATATATTATACATGACAGCAGGCAGCATATTTCCTTATTAGTTTTTAAAAAAACTAAATCAGATGACAAAAAAAAGATTCTTTTAACCAAGAACCTTCAATTTCAAAAAGTGAAATAAATGCTGCTGTCAAAGCATTTGGAAGAAATAAATCACCAGAGTTGCTATTTTGTGTTACAGAGACTGAATCTATAACAGAATCTCAACAGGAATGTGCTGCCAAATGCAGAAAATAAAACAATGACCCACAGAATAGAAACATTTTATATATAATTCTAATTGCAAACATAATAGGTACAAACGTTTCAGTAACCACAAGACCATATGTTGATATCTTGTGCAAGTGAAGTGAAGCTCTAGATATTTCAACAAAGTCTTTTACTTCAGATGTTCCAATGGGGTCCAGAAAAGGAAGAGTCACAAAAGTTCATATTGCAAAACACTTTGGCTACTGGAACATAATAAACAATTTAGGAAGAAAATCAATTACAATAAACTCTTTCACTGTGTGCATCATGAAATACTACAAATAATTTGAAATTAAACTTATATATTGCTCCATAGTGCTTAGAGCACACACTAGTTTATAGGTAATTAGCATTTTGCCCCTACCATGCTGAGTACTCATTTTACCAACCTTGGAAGGCTGGAAGGCTGGGTCAACTTTGAGCGTCAACAGGATTGAACTCAAATTGAGAGCAGATGTTTGGCTGCAGTACTGCTGCTTAATTAGGACTGTGGTGGCTTAGTGGTTAAGATGCTGAACGTGATTGGAAAGTTGGCAGGTCAGCAGTTTGAGATCCGAGTGCTGCACGACAGATTGAGCTCCTGTGTCTGCCCAGCTCCTGTCATCCTAGCAGTTCAAAAGCAATAAATTGCAAGTAGGTAAATAGATACCACTTTGGTGGGAAGGTAAACAGCATTCCGTGTGCTCCGGTGTCTAGCCATGCCTGCCACATGCCCACAGAAAGTCTGCAGATGCAGACAGCACTGGCTCTTTGGCTATAAATAGAGATGAGCACTGAACCCTAGAGTTGGATACGTCTGGCTTTCAAGCAAGGGTGATCTTACCTTTACCTTAACCTTACTTCTGCTTAACCACTGTGCCACAAGGGCACAACCACTTAATATAGCTCTGCTGTAGTTGCAGAAGCTGCCTTAATAAGCTGCATGCAAGAGCTAGATGCCAGTTCCCTTCTGTCTCTATTGATGCCCATGTGGTCAGTTAATGTGGATTTGCCCTGATGCAATCTGACTTCTTGGGGATGAATTCACAGCAGATCAATTTGCATGTTTCCCACTGCGTATGTCCACATCACATATTCAGTTCACATCTATGAAGTCAAGGAGGCATACTGACTAGCTTTAAAGAAAATAGAAACTAATTTTCTACAGTAAGCAATCGCCTACAGCTTTGTACAGAATGGTTAATAAAACCATAGAATTATTATTCTGTCTAACTCAGGGGTTCTCAATCTATGACCCATGGCGCCAAATAATCTGCCCCCACCCCAGCTGCTGCCACTGCCAGAATCGGCTGCAGACTCATTTATGGCCATTGTAAACACATTTACGACAGCCGTAAATGGTGTGAGTGGGGACACATAACCAGTCCGGCCCCCTCAACTGTTTGAGGGAGCATGACCCGGCCCCCAACTTGAAAAGGTTGAGAACCTCTGGTCTAACTAATCCCTCATTTTGTAACATTCTATGCTAAGACTCCTGCTCATATTCTGTTCAACTCTTCTCTACTGAATTTTAGACAGGGAAATAAAGTACTACTTACCACATGGGATCAAATGAGCAACCGGCAAACACTGCCTGGTGTCATATGTCATGTTGAAGCAAATCCAGATGTGTTACTCAGTTCACATATTCCACCAATACCTTCCAATAATAGTGGTTCTTTCACAAATGTACCTGTATCATAAATATATGTAAACATGTGTTTGTCTTGTGGATTCTTCATATTGATGTATCAGGTATCCCATGAAATATCTTTGGCAAGAGTCAGAGAACAATAACCCTTTTAAACAAATTTTTCTCAAGTTTTAAATGCCTTGCAGTTATTGCAAATACTGGCTTTAAAGAAAATATGGTCTCACTTTGCACTGGGTTAAACAGAATTTCCAAGAATGGTCTAAGCTTCAAATATCTTTATTGGGCAGACCAGCATCAGTAGAAGCACACATTCTGGCCAAGCTTGTCAAGGGGTGTTGTATTGTTCGTGAAAAAGCCAGCTTTTTTTCTTCCAGACTTTACTTTCACAGCCAGCTAAGAAAAAAACTTTGCTCTAAGGCAACAGACATTGAATAGTTAGTGGATGTAGATTAAGCTTTACCAAAGGAGTGCAGCACAAAAAGGGTCCCTGACAATTCCTAACCTTGAATTATAGTACAACTCTTTCCAGATGTGACAAATTGCCCAGTTCATCAGAAATAATGGTTCCCACCACTGAACAGGAATGGAATAGGCTGAGGTGCAGTTTAATTTGTTGCTATTAACTAATAACTCAAAAAGAATACATGACTTGCAAAATACATATCTGGTGTTTGGAGAAAATGGGCAGCTCTCTTGGACTAATACCTCTTCTTGCTCTGTCCTGTAACTGATCACCCTCAAATTCCTTTCAATGATATGTATGCTCAGTATGACATCTGGTGCAGGAAAGAGCAGAGCAGGATTAAGTCTTTCACAGAGGGAATCCCACTTTGTTAGTAGAATTACAATTTAAACTAAGGGATGTGGAGGTGCCAGGGATGTTCTTGTTTTGAATTAGATTGCATATTGTCAAATTAGCATGTGAGCATGGGCTCCCTAAAGCTTTTTAACAATTCTGTGTTGCCGCAACTAATGGGACTAAAGATTTATTTTCAAAGCTCTACCAGTCATCAATGGGCAATTGGTTTGGCCAGTGGATGGCCTCCAAATTGGCCCGGGAAAGCTGATCTGCAGTTTATTATTCCCAAAAAGCAACAGAACAAAATGTTCTCCCTGTGGTCTTACAAAAACATTTCCACAAACGTGAAACACTGCTTTTAAAAAAAAGCTCATTGGTGGTGCTATTGCCCCGTCCAGCTGACAGGTGCCACTCAAAGTAGGTCACTACTGCGCTGTAAAGGCTGTGGATTCAGGAGTTCCTCATGCACATGTGGGTAAATTGTCCCAGAGTGCTTCACTTTGTGGAAGAAGTAAGGCTGCTACTCCACAGTCGAATACTGTGGAATTTGCTCCATTTCTAAAAAGGATGAATTCAAATTATATTTTATTGATCACATGACACAGAGGCCAATTAGAATTGGCCCTGCCCCCTTTTTTGCTTCCGACACAACTTTTTTCTCTTCTGCTTAATACTTTTACATCCACCCTCCCCCAAAGCTGGAATGATTCAAATGGGCTTTACCCCATGTGCTCAGTTGATAAATTCTTGTGAATACCAGGGATGGAGAGGTGTTTCTATAGGTTCTGTTTCAGTGACAGAGGGAGCTGGGGCTTGATGTTCAAGACCACAGGAACACCCATCCCTCCATTTGTTCTTCCTAATTGACTTCTGAAACACAACTTATATCACATTGCGTATGAACACTGAATCCCTGAATTAGTCTGCAGATCCGGTGTGATCACTGACAGAGAATTCAGCCATAATACAGGCTGTGAATCAAACTGCCAATGTAGTCACAGCCTACGTCAACTGTGGGAACCAGGACTAATTTGTGCATTTAGTTTAGTGAGATGTTGTCATTTTCTCTCTTATTGAATGAAAACACAGAGATGCTTTGCAAGGCCCTGATTTCTGTGCTACTACAAGCAGGATTACGGAAATATATCTTTTTCTTCTTTAAGTGCTGTATCCGTTTCTGAATATTGGCTCTCCTCATGGAGATCAGCCATGGAGATTGTCCAGCGAGCAATATAATGCAATGGCCTTCCATTTGCCTTCCACATCACAGGTCCACGAGTCACTTTCTGGTCCTTAGCCCTTTTGGCACACAAAGTCCTCATCAGTTCCAGGCCAGTATTGATGAAGCTGCTGCCTTCCATTCAAGATGGATTCAAATGGGATTTAATCCACTTAGGGACCATCACCTTTCCATGTGGACTTTGCCACCCAAGGCCATTAGTCCTCAGGGTTGTCAGGTTAGTTAACCACCATCGGGCAATCAGCATGGAGTTCCTGGCAGTAGGGCCTACTCTGTTACCATAGCAGGATAACCTGGCCAAACTTCAGGAAATATCACAGTGCTGCAAAATCCTAGATGGAATTTCAGTTAAATCTTAGCTAGACCATATCTAGTCTATAGTTATATATAGAAAGCTGTGAAATATAACATCTTTAGGGGTGATACATCAAGAGACTTCTTCAAAAGACCTGATATCATTTCACCTGGACCACCACTCCTCCAAGAACAGGTCAGAAGACATGATTTGTAACTTACAACACATCTGATCACTTTGCACAATTTTATTTAAGCAGGTTTTGTAATAGCAATGTGCAACCAGTTCAGCTGCTTACTTTGTTACCGTCATTGTTCATGATGTTTTCCCATCCCTTCTTCCTCTTTTCAACCCTAGTTACAGCTACATTGTGAAGTAGGAAATAAAATAAATCACTTCTTCCCAAAACAAGACACTCAATGTAGGAAGATAACCAATGCCAAATCATCCTGCCTGTGAATAATTATACAATTGTAACAGTTCAAGTCAACCAAACAGAGAAAAATACAAGTGGAAAGAAATGTAGGTTGTACAATGACAACACTCAGAAGAGGGCACTCTAGGCTAGGCTGTATTCATAGGCTTGTTCTCATCTCTCTCCCTGGTCACTGCAAGTATCTTATATTTCCTCTTTGCTGAAGGAAAGCTTCCAACCATGTACTGGAATGCGTGTTGCTTTCTGCACTTGATCAATTGGGTGCTGGCTCTATTGTAGCTGCATCACTGAGACTTTAATAAGCACACAGTAGAACAGTTGCTCTCATTTACACTAACCAGCATACTTAATAATACAAGACAGTCTTGGCTATGCATTTTTCTTGATTAATTCCATATGATCCTCTTTATGGTACACACTAATTAGTTTCTGAAAGTGATTCCTATGGTGACCTGAAAACTATTGAAATTATTTTTAGTTGTCTGAGAAGATGGTCCATATGTCTTTTTCCAGGTTCTCACACTACTGTACATCAAATAATCCCAACCAAATATATTTATTTATCCAAAATGTAGAGATGCAAAAGTCTTTTTTATTTTTTATTTTAACCAGAACAAGGTTTCTTCTTGCTGTAAAATCTTTGGTAAAATTAAAGGTAAAAGGACTTTATACACAACAAGAACAGATGAGAAAGAGCTGCTTGAGTGCATAATTTGCTGTAGGAATCGGGGCCGCAGAGGGCCGAAGGTCCCGGAGGAGACTGATCAAGAAACGATACGAGGCAGTATGGAGCGTGATCAGATCAGTAGTTTATTGAGGGAAAGCTTCAACATATATAGGAGAAAAAGCGCAACGGTGGCAAAACCGTCATCTGACAGAAATCACATCACCTGTTTACTTGGGTTAATTGGGAATCTCTCTTGGGGAAGTTAATTAACTGGGGCAAACACAGACATGGGAAAACACCATTGTTTAGGGATAAGACTGGGGTAAACATGGCCCCTGTTTGCATCTGGGATAAGACGGAGACTTGGAGATGAGGGATTATGTGGTTTCCCCATGCCCCAGTGGCATGGAACGGCCCGCGCAGAGGCCACTTCGGGGGAACGCTCCTTGAGCCGTGGGCTCTGCGGGCAGAGAAGTTTAGGGGGGTGGATAAATGATAGGGTTTGATTCACCCAATTTCCTGACCTGACCAGCGGATCTGCTGAGAGAGCGAATAGCTAACCCAGTTACCCATTAGAACAATCACTCATCTCCAAGCTCAACTTTACCCCGGTTGTAAACAGAGGCCATGTTTACCCCTGCCTAATCCCCAAACAATGGTGTTTTCCCCAGTCTGTGTTTGGCCAAGTTAACTAACTTCCCTCCGAGAGATTCCCAATTAACCCGAGCAAACAGGTGATGTGATTTCTGTCAGATGACTGTTTTTGCCACCGTTGCGCTTTTACTCCTATATATGATGATGCCTTTTTCCCAATAAACCACTGATCTTATCCTCCTCCATGCTGCTTCGTATCTTTGATCAGTCTCCTCCGGGACCTCTTTGATCAGTCTCCTCCGGGACCTCCGGCCCTCTGCGGCCCCAATTCCTACATCTGGTGACCCCGACGTGATCTACTCGTGAGTAAGAGCGGTCTTCCTCAGAGTAGCAATCACACGGTCCGGTTCTGCGCTTGAACCGTGTCCGAATCATCCCGGAGGACAGCGCGGCACTCCGTCCGGCAGCCAGCCGAGCGGAGGGATGGCCTGCGGTGAGGCAGTCCAAAGAGGCATCCTACAGTGTGCTCCCGGCTTTCGCGGCGGCTTGCGCCAAAGGGAAAAACGCGTTCCGCTCAGGGCAGCTGTGAGCCCCTGACAGCGCAGTGGCCACCGAGGGCCCGTGGCCGCAGTCCACGCTCCGAGCTCTACCCAGGAAGCGACGTCGCCAGAACCTATTGCCTGCCAAAGACGCGTCGACTCGTCCCGAGGAGGAAACTTCGGAGGACCCAATCGCAGGTAATATGGGGACCTGTCCTCAGCGACAGCGTCCATCTGCTAGCCAAAGAACTCGTGAGGGAGAGTTCAAGATCCTGGCCAGGATATTTAATTTGCGTTTTCACAGCGGGGAGCTAGCGAGACTTTTGGTGTACCTAGGGGAACACTGCCTGCTTTACCCAGAAGTAGGTACGTTAACCCTCGAGCTCTGGGATCAGATAGGAGACTGCATTCAGCAACCCCCGAAAGCTCCAGGAGGCGTAATTCGCACATGGAGAAAGTGTAGGAAGCTCTTAGCGGAGATAGAGCCAGTCCAGGTAGAGGCCAAAGAACCCCCAAACCTGCCAGAAGCGCCAGCCGAGCCAACGGCGCCTACGGCGCTCTATCCGTCACTCCAATTTAGGCAGGGTAGCATAGGGAGCTTTCCCCCGGTGACAGCTGCAGACGTCACCGGTGGAATGCAAGGAATGAGGAGCGCAGGCGCTTCTCTGACAGCAACGGGTTCCTGAGTTACCAAAAGTCCCCTTCAGCGTACGATTGAAGAGGAGATTAGGAAGGGGGAGTTGCCAGCAGAAGAACTAGCTGAGCTTAGTCAGATATGTCCCATCCGCATGGAAATAGACGTGCTCACAGGCGCCCAACAGATAATTCATTCCCCAGTTCCGTATAAGCTACTCATGGCCATACGGAAAGCCATCTCAGAAACAGGGCTCCAAAGTCGTTTTACAAGGGGCACGCTTCAGCAAGTGTGCGAGAACACCATGTGGATTCCCCATGACTGGAAAGCCGTCATGCGGATGATGCTCACCCCTAGCCAGTATTTAATTTGGGACAGCGAGTTTCGCCTAGAGGCGCAGACGAGGGCTGCCAGAATGGGAGGCGCAGTACTTCCTGACCAGTTGTATGGTTCAGGTGCCTTCGAGCCCATCGATGCTCAAATCAACTTGCCTCTTGCCACTCTCCAGATGTTGGCCGAGGCCGCCTTCAGGGCGTTTTTCAAGGTCCCAGCCACTGGCAAAGCGGCTAAAAATTACACCGCTATTAAGCAAGGAGCCCAGGAACCATACATGGACTTCATCAATCGCCTGGAGGAGGCAATTAGCAGGCAGATTGATAATGAGCAAGCCCAGCAAGAGCTCATGATGAAATTAGCCAAGGACAATGCCAATCTAGACTGCCGTAAAATCTTGCAGTCCCTGGGCAATTGTCCGGATTTGACCCTTACGGACATGATTAGAGCTTGCGCCGACGTTGGCACAGAATTCTACAAGATGGGATTGCTAGCGGCAGTGGTGCAAGGGGGTAAGAGACCAAAAGGAAAGACCCAAGGAGCGTGTCACAATTGTGGCAAGGTTGGTCACTTCGCTAGGGAGTGCCGATCCAAGGGAGGCGGACAAAAGTCCGGCCGTTCCAAGGCTCTGAAAACCCAGTGTCCGAAGTGTAAAAGAGGCTACCATTGGGCCCGAGACTGTCCGGATTCGGGAAACCGGAACGCGGGCATGTCTCTGGCCCCAGTCCAAACAGAGGCTTCCCTCAGCTCACCAGAGCTAGACTAGATCCCAGTCCCACTCCAGGCATCGCGAGGGCACAGGCCAGCCCCAAGGGTAGTACAGGGTTAGACTTGACTTGTCAGGCGGACGTTACATGCGACCTGCCAGGCACGGTCTATCTGGCGGACTCCCAGTACATGGGTCCACTGCCCAAGGGCTTTATAGGTTTAGTTTTGCCCCGTAGTGTAGCTGGAGCACACGGAATTTTCATAATTCCAGGAGTCGTTGACTCGAATTTTTCAGGCGTTCTCCAGGTTCAGTTGTGGACGCACCTGCCCCAGACGATTCACAAAGGAGACACCTTAGTGCAACTGATCATGGTTCCTTGTCACTCGGCAGCAGATAGCCAGGGAAGGCTCAGGGACAGCTCAGAGTCCCGGTCAGAGGACCGCTCGAGCGCCAGTGAGGCAGTACAAGGATACCAGGTCTTAGCGACAGTGGAGACCAACATTGAGTGGAAACAGCGCCCGGTTATCGAGGTATTTCTGAATAATAGAATATTCTCAGGCTTATTAGATACCGGAGCAGATGTGAGCGTGATAAGCAGGGGCCAGTGGCCAAGGGAGTGGGCCATTGAGCCGGTCTCCGATGTGTGGGGGGTAGGCAGCATTCAGGAAGCGTTCAGAAGCTGAGAGTGGGTGACAGTCACGATTCCAAAGGCTGACGGCACGGCGGTAATTCGGCCGCACATTCTTGACGTGCACATCAACCTTTGGGGGCGAGACATCTTACAGCAGTACGGTGCTACGCTTACCTTTGGGTAATGGCGTTGCCACTTAAGTGGCTCACCGACACACCGGTCTGGGTAGAACAATGGCCGGTAGTGGGGGAGAAATTAGTCGCCCTTAAGCAGCTAGTTAAAGAACAGCTAGACGCAGGACACATAGAGCAGTCCACGAGTCCATGGAATTCGCCAATTTTTGTGATTAAGAAGAAGTCGGGGAAGTGGCGACTCCTCCACGATCTCAGAGAGATCAATGAATGCATTCAGTCAATGGGTCCGCTCCAATGCGGCATCCCGAATCCGAACATGATTCCCGAGGGGTGGGAGTTCCTAGTCGTAGATCTCAAGGATTGTTTTTACACAATTCCCTTAGACCCCAGGGACCGGGAAAGGTTCGCCTTTACGGTGCCAGTTGTGAACCACAGTGAGCCTACGCAGCGTTACACGTGGAAATTTTTGCCACAGGGCATGCTCAATTCGCCCACCCTGTGCCAAATTTATGTTCACAACGCACTGGCAAGGTTTCGAAGCCTTTACCCTAAAGCCATAGTTTGCCATTTCATGGACGACATCTTGGTCGCGATGCCACAACTCGGCAGCGAAATATTTTCTGACCTCCAGGCCAGCCTGGGGAACAAAGGTTTACTCATTGCCCCAGAGAAAGTGCAGAGAACCGAGCCCTTCTCATACTTGGGTCATCGGCTTCTCCACTCTTTCGCCGCACCAGTTTTGCCTCAGATCAATTTACAGGACTCAGTCACCCTGGTAGAATTGCAGCAGGTTTTAGGGAACATCAATTGGGCCAGACCGTATTTCCGATTGGATACGGATCTTTTGAAACCGCTCTTCTCGCTGCTAACTTTAGGTAAGCAGCCAGCAGACCGGATAAAGATTTCTCGAGACGCACGCTTGGCTCTCGAGAAGGTCAACCAAGTTCTCAGCCAGCGATGGGTAGATAGGATCTCCCCAGGGCCATATGCTCTGATCCTGAATTTGTACATCGTACGGTCAGGATCCATGTTCACTGGAGCGCTCGGCGTGGATGCCGAGAAAGGGGCGAGTATCGTGGAGTGGGTGTACCTTCCGAACACCTCTTCACGAAACATTGTTCCTCCCCAGGAACTGGTCTCCGTGGTGGTTTACCGCGGACGTTTGAGAGCTAGGGACATTTCAGGGCATGATTTGGCCAAAATCGTAGTCCCGTTCACCAAGGAACAAGTTCAGCAATTAATGCAGCTCGGTGACTCACTTCTGATAGCTTTGGAAGGATTCACCGGATGCTTGGCATACCACTTGCCAAAGGACCCCAGACTTGTCTCACTTCAGACGCAGACAGTTAGCTTATTTGAGTTGCTTTCGCTGGTTCCACTTCAGGGGGCCAGGACAGTTTTTACTGATGGTGGTCGGACATACGGTGTCTTGACCTGGCAGGAGGGCCAAGCTTGGCGCACGCTGTTAACTCTTCCACAAAAGTCCGCGCAGCGGGCAGAGTTGGCAGCGGTGAACCTTGCCTTGCGCACCTTTGCCAAGGAACGCTTAAACATCATTACGGACAGCATGTACGTTAGGAATTTGCTTCACAGTCTACCGGGAGCATACATCACTCCTGCGATAGACAAGAATTTGCTTAGTTTGTTTCTCACTGCTCAATTTCATTTGCGAAACCGCACGGAGCCGCTCTATATTGCCCACATCCGAAGTCATCAGGACCTCCCGGGTCCGATCTCCGCGGGCAATAGCAGAGCGGACGCGGCGGCAAAGGAAATTCAGCAACATTCAGTTTTGGGTGTTTTTACTACGCCAATCCAGAGCCATGCTTTCTTTCATCAAAATGCCAAAGCACTTGCCAGACAGTTTAATTTGCCACTTTCTCAAGCCCAAGGCATAGTTCGCTCTTGCCAGCATTGTGCAGGGGCACCGGGGGGGGCCCTCGTGGGGGGTCAACCCACGAGGGACAGAGGCTAATCAGGTGTGGCAAATGGACGTCACGCATGTCCTGCAGTTTGGCAGATGGCAGTACATGCACGTTTGCATAGACACTTTTTCACAATTCGTTTGGGCAACGGCGCAGAAAGGGGAGACTGCTTCCCACATGGAGCAGCACCTCCTTTCCTGCATTGCAGCCATGGGCAAGCCACGGCACGTGAAAACCGATAACGCCCCATCCTACAGCTCTAGGCAGCTGGCCACCTTCATTGCCACTTGGGATATTCAGCATACTTTTGGCGTTCCTTACAATCCGCAGGGGCAAGCGATTGTGGAACGGGTCAATCGGACGCTCAAGTCCTATATTGACAAACAAACAGAAAGGGGGGAGCCACCAGCCCTCCCCAAGTCACAGGCTCAGGCACAGCATTGCCTGAATAAGGTATTGTTTACCTACAATCACCTTAATGTTTTTTCGGATTGCACGCCGCAGGAGAAGCACTTCCGCCGTTCGGAAGCTCTCCCGCGACCGATGGTCCGATACCGAGTGCCACCGGACCCTTCCTGGAGGGGCCCGGCGCCGCTCATAACCTGGGGGCGAGGGTATGCTGCAGTTATGTCTCCTACAGGTGTCGTTTGGATTCCAGCTCGGTGTGTCAAGCCTCACTTGGAACCACATGGCGTGGACCCAGGCCGACCCGAGTCCGGTCCCGGAGATGGAGGACCTCACCCTGACCGACAAGACCCGTCGGAGGAGACGGCCACTGACAGCGCTGAAGATCACCTGGGGGATGATCAAGGCCCTTTGCAGTGAGGCTGAGGACGCCCTCCAACGCGAGGAGAAGGAGCCGACACCGGAGAACCTCACGGCTGCAGTCTTCGCCCGAATTCACGCCAACACCATGGCAGCCATCATCATCCTGACCCTCTCCCTACTTGTGGGGGGAGGCGTTCAGGCCGCCCCACTTGGGGCCAGTGGCTTGATACCAGATGGAGACCTTTCCGCCCGGATGCATTATAACCTATGGGAAAGGTTGGCGGGTCTCGTCAACCAGTCCGATTTTTGCCTGAAGCAGGACATTGGTTCTGCCTCAATTCTGAGCACCTGTCTCATCCCAGTGTGCCACACTCTAGATGCGCACGCTCGGGATGGTGACTGGCTGCTGAAGAGGATTTTCAGACCGCACCTCCCTCCGAGTTTTGCAGCCTACGCTCGCTGGGGGGATAGCGGTTCACCATGACTTTGCCGGCTGACGCAGCCACTATTCACACTCCGCGAGTGGCGGCCAGCCCGAACTCTACTTGTGCTTGAATGGTCGGCTGCGCTGCAGTCGGCCGAACTCAGCGCCACTGCTTCGATACCGGCAGCAGCAACTGGACTTGTGATAAACCAGAGACACTTGGTTCAATGTATGCCCATGTTACGTTACCATCTGGTTGGTTCTTTACGTGTAATCAGTATACTTTTAACTACATTCCCGCAAATGTATCAGACTCCACATGTTGCTTAAGTCGTTTGACACTGTTACTCCCTACTAAGGATATGATCACCCCAAGCACAATTGTTTCAAATGTTTCAGCACCCATAAGGCACACTCGTACCACCCAGTTAGACAGCTCATGTGATAGCAGCTTTAGAGTTTTGAGTCCAGCCGAATATGTCTCGCTGGCAGTCAGCATAGTCGGCGTGCCAGCCTTAGCCGTCGGCAACGCTCGGAGGATTAGTCGATTGGCTTGCGAATTAGCAAAAGCCGTCAACCACACCTCCTCGGCGATCGCGCTGCTCAACCAGGAGCAGACGGAGCTTCGCCATGCCATACTTGACAATAGAGCAGCTATAGACTACCTCTTAATGCTGCATCATTTGGGTTGCGAATCTTTCCATGGTATGTGTTGTTTCAACCTTACTGATAATTCCCGCAGAGTGCAGAATCAGCTCACAAACCTCCACACCATAGTCCAGGGCATCAGAGAGGGCTCTGCATGGGGAGACTGGTGGAGCTCATTGTGGAGCTGGATGTGGTCGTGGATTCCATGGGGGTGGCTTCAGACGGTACTTAAGGTGGTCGTGGGGGTGGTCCTGCTAGGCATAGCAGTCTGTTGCTTGGCACAATGTATCCCCTCACTGATATTGAAGTGCCGCCCCAAGAAGGAACCCCGAAGCGTCATTCCCGCTCAGCAGCTGATGCCTCTCCTACGCAGAGTCGCCAGTCAGGTCCTTAAATGAAATTAAAAGGGGAGATGTGGTTTCCCCATGCCCCAGTGGCATGGAACGGCCCGCGCAGAGGCCACTTCGGGGGAACGCTCCTTGAGCCGTGGGCTCTGCGGGCAGAGAAGTTTAGGGGGGTGGATAAATGATAGGGTTTGATTCACCCAATTTCCTGACCTGACCAGCGGATCTGCTGAGAGAGCGAATAGCTAACCCAGTTACCCATTAGAACAATCACTCATCTCCAAGCTCAACTTTACCCCGGGTGTAAACAGAGGCCATGTTTACCCCTGCCTAATCCCCAAACAATGGTGTTTTCCCCAGTCTGTGTTTGGCCAAGTTAACTAACTTCCCTCCGAGAGATTCCCAATTAACCCGAGCAAACAGGTGATGTGATTTCTGTCAGATGACTGTTTTTGCCACCGTTGCGCTTTTACTCCTATATATGATGATGCCTTTTCCCCAATAAACCACTGATCTTATCCTCCTCCATGCTGCCTCGTATCGTTCTTTGATCAGTCTCCTCTGGGACCTCCGGCCCTCTGCGGCCCCAATTCCTACAGGATTACTCTAATGGGTAACAGAGTTAGATATTCGCTCTCTCAGCAGATCCACTGGTCAGGTCAAGGAATTGGGTGAATCAAACCCTATCATTAATCCACCCCCCTTAATTTCTCTGCCCGCAGAGCCCACGGCTCAGGGAGCGTTCTCCCGAAGTGGCCTCTGCGCGGGCCGTTCCATGCCAGTGGGGCATGGGGAAACCGCATCTCCCCTTTTCGTTTTACTTAAGAGCCTGACCGGCGACTCTGCGTAAGAGAGGCATTAGCTGCTGAGCGGGAATGGTGCTTCGGGGTTTCTTCTTGGGGCGGCACTTCGAGATCAGTGAGGGGATACATTGCGCAAAGCAGCAGATAGCTATGCCCAGTATGACCACCCCCACGACCACCTTGAGTACCATCTGGAGCCATCCCCATGGAATCCATGACCACATCCAATTCCACAACGAACTCCACCAAGTTCCCCATGCAGACCCTTCCCTTATGCCCTCGACTATGGTGTGGAGGGCCGTGAGCTGATTCTGTACTTTGCGGGAGTTGTCCGTAAGATTGAAGCAACACATACCGTGAAAAGATTCGCAACCCAAATGATGAAGCAATAAGAGGTAGTCTATAGCTGCTCTATTGTCAAGTATGGCATGGTGAAGCTCTGCCTGCTCCTGGTTGAGCAGCGCTATCACCGAGGAGGTGTGGTTGATGGCCTTAGCCAACCCGCAAGCCAGTTGGCTGATCCTCCGAGCGTTGCCGACGGCTAAGCCTGGCACGCCAATTATGCTGACTGCCAACGAGACGTATTCGGCTGGACTCATAACTCTAAAGCTGCTCTCACATGAGCTGTCTAACTGGGTGGTGCGAGTGTGCCGTATGGGTGCTGAAACATGGGTAACATTTGTGCTTGGGGTGACCATATCCTTAGTAGGGAGTAACAGTGTTAAATGACTAATGCAACATGTAGCATCTGACACATTTGCAGGAATGTAGTTGAAGGTATACTGATTACATGTAAAGAACCAACCAGATGGTAACGTAACATGAGCATACATTGAACCAAGCTTCACTGGGTTATTGCAAGTCCAATTGCCACTGCCGACATAGAGGCAGCGGCGCCGGGTTCGACCGACTGTGGAGCAGCCGGTCATCCGACCATAAGTAGAGTTCGGGCTGACCGCCACTCGAGGAGTGTGGAGAGTGGCTGCATCAGCCGGCAAAGGCATGGTGAGCCGCATCTCCCAGCGGGCGTATTCTGTGGAAGCCGCTGGGTTGTATGGGCTGAAAATCCATTTTACAAGCCAGTCGCCATCCCTTGGGTATGCGCCTGGAGAGTGGCACACTGGGATGAGGCAGGTGCTCAGGATTGAGGCAGAACCAATGTCCTGTCTCAGGCAAAAATCGGACTGGTTGACGAGGCCCGCCAACCTTTCCCAAATGTTGTACTGCATTCTGGCAGAGAGGTCTCCGCCGGGCACCAAATCGTTGGCCTTTAACAAGGTAGCCTGAATGCCTCCCCCGGCAAATAGGGAGAGGATCAGGATGATGGTGACTGCCATGGTGTTGGCGTGAATTCGGGCAAAGATTGCAGCTACAAGATTCTCCGGTGTCGGCCCCTTCTCCTCGCGTTGGAGGGCGTCCTCGACCTCACTGCAAAGGACCTTGACCATCCCCCAGGTGATCTTCGGCGCTGTCATCTGTGGCCGTCTCCTCCGACGGGTTTTCTCGGTCAGAGTGAGGTCCTCCATCTCCGGGATCGGACACGGGTCGGTCTGGGTCCACGCCATGTGGTTCCAAGTGAGGTTTGACACACCGAGCTGGAATCCAAACGACACCTGTAGGAGACATAACTGCAGCATACCCTCTTCCCCAGGTTATGAGCGGCGCCGGGCCCCTCCAGGAAGGGTCCGGTGGCACCCGGTATCGGACCAGCAGTCGCGGGAGAGCTTCCGAATGGCAGAAGTGCTTCTCCTGCGGCGTGCAATTGGAAAAAACATTAAGGTGATTGTATGTGAACAATACCTTATTCAGACAATGCTGTGCCTGACCCTGTGACTTGGGGAGGGCTGGTGGCTCCCCCCTTTCTGTTTGTTTGTCAATATAGGACTTGAGCGTCCGATTGACCCGTTCCACAATCGCTTGCCCCTGCGGATTGTAAGGAACGCCAAAAGTATGCTTAATGTCCCAGATGGCCATGAAGGCCGCCAGCTGCCTGGAGCTGTAAGATGGGGCGTTATCGGTTTTAATTTGCCGCGGCTTGCCCATTGCCGCGATGCAGGAATGGAGGTGCTGCTCCACGTGGGAAGCAGTCTCCCCTTTCTGCGCCGTTGCCCAAACGAATTGTGAGAAGGTATCAATGTAAACGTGCATGTACTGCCATCTGCCAAACTGCGGAACATGCGTGACGTCCATTTGCCACACTTGGTTAGCCTCTGTCCCTCGTGGGTTGACCCCCACGAGGGCCCCCCCGGTGCCCCTGCGCAATGCTGGCAAGAGCGAACTATGCCTTGGGCTTGAGAAAGTGGCAAATTGAACTGTCTGGCGAGCGCTTTGGCGTTTTGGTGAAAGAAGGCATGACTTTGAATTGGCGTAGTGAAAACACCCAACACTGAACGTTGCTGAATTTCCTTTGCCGCCGCGTCTGCTCTGCTATTGCCCGTGGAAATCGGACCCGGTAGGTCTTGGTGACTTCGGATGTGGGCAATATAGAGCGGCTCCGTGCGGTTTCGCAAATGAAATTGAGCAGTCAAAAACAGACTAAGCAAATTCTTGTCTATCGCGGGAGTGATGTATGCTCCCGGTAGACTGTGAAGCAAGTTCCTGACATACTGGCTATCAGTAATGATGTTGAGGCGCTCTTTGGCGAAGGTGCGCAAGGCGAGGTTCACCGCTGCCAACTCCGCCCGCTGTGCGGACTTCTGTGGAAGAGTTAACAGCGTGCACCAAGCCTGGCCCTCCTGCCAAGTTAAGACACCGTATGTTCAACCACCATCAGTAAAAACTGTCCTGGCTCCCTGAAGTGGAACCAGCGAGAGCAATTCGAACAAGCTGACTGTCTGCGTCTGAAGTGAGACAAGTCTGGGGTCCTTCGGCAAATGGTATGCCAAGCTCCCGGTGAATCCTTCCAGGGCTATTGGAAGCGAGTCACCGAGCTGCATCAGTTGCTGAATTTGTTCCTTGGTGAACGGGACTACAATTTTGGCTAAATCGTGCCCTGAAATGTCCCTAGCTCTCAGCCTTCCGCGGTAAATCACCGTGGAGACCAACTCTTGGGGAGGAATGATGTTCCGTGGGGAGGTGTTTGGCAGGTACACCCATTCCACGATACTCGCTCCCTTCTCGGAGTCTACCCCTAGAGCTCCGGTGAACATGGATCCTGCTCGAACTATGTACAAGTTCAGGATTGGAGCATATGGCCCCTGGGCGATCCTATCTACCCACCTCTGGCTGGGAACCTGATTGACTTTCTCGAGAGCCAAGCGTGCTTCTTGAGAAATTCGTATCCGGTCTGCCGGCTGCTTACCTAATGTTAGCAGCGAGAAGAGCGGTTTCAAAAGGTCCGTATCCAATCGAAAATACGGTCTGGCCCAATTAATGTTCCCTAAAACCTGCTGCAATTCCACTAAGGTGACTGAATCCTGCAAATTGATTTGGGGCAAAACTGGTGCTGCGAAAGAGCGGAGAAGCTGATGACCCAAGTATGAGAAGGGCTCGGTTCTCTGCACTTTCTCTGGGGCAATGAGTAAACCTTTCTCCCCCAGGCTGGCCTGGAGGTCAGAAAACATTTCGCTGCCGAGTTGCGGCACCGCGACCAAGATGTCGTCCATGAAGTGACAAACTAACGCTTTTGGGTAAAGGCTTCAAAACTTTGCCAGTGCGTTGTGAACATAAATTTGGCACAGGGTGGGCGAATTGAGCATGCCCTGTGGCAAAAATCTCCACGCATAACGCTGCATAGGCTCACTGTGGTTCACAACCGGCACCGTAAAGGCAAACCTTTCCCGGTCCCTGGGGTCTAAGGGGATCGTGTAAAAGCAATCCTTGAGATCTACAACTAGGATCTCCCACCCCTTGGGAATCATATTAGGATTTGGGATGCCGCATTGAAGCGGACCCATTGGCTGTATGCATTTATTGATCTCTCTGAGATCGTGGAGGAGTCGCCACTTCCCCGACTTCTTCTTTATCACAAAAATTGGCGAATTCCAAGGGCTAGTGGACTGCTCTATATGTCCTGCGTCTAGCTGTTCTTTAACCAGTTGCTTAAGGGCGACTAATTTCTCTCCCACTACCGGCCATTGTTCTACCCAGACCGGCGTGTCGGTGAGCCACTTAAGTGGCAACGCCATTACCCGAAGGTAAGCGTAGCACCGTACTGCTGTAAAATGTCTCGCCCCCAAAGGTTGATGTGCACGTCAAGAATGTGCGGCCGAATTACCGCTGTCCTTCAGCCTTTGGGATTGTGACTGTCACTCACTCCCGGCTCCTAAACGCTTCCTGGATGCCGCCTACCCCCCACACATCGGAGACCGGCTCAATGGCCCACTCCCTTGGCCACTGGCCCCTGCTTATCACTGACACATCTGCTCCGGTATCTAACAGGCCTGAGAATGATCTATTATTCAGAAATACCTCAATAACCGGGCGCTGTTTCCACTCAATGTTGGTCTCCACTGTCGCTAAGACCTGGTATCCTTGTACTGCCTCACTGGCGCTCGAGTGGTCCTCTGACCGGGACTCTGAGCTGTCCCTGAGCCTTCCCTGGCTTTCTGTTGGCGAGTGACAAGGAACCATGATCAGTTGCGCTAAGGTGTCTCCTTTGTGAATTGTTTGGGGCAGGTGCGTCCAAAGCTGGACTTGGAAAACGCCTGAAAAATTGGAGTCAACGACTCCTGGAATTATAAGAATTCCGCATGCTCCAGCTACACTACGGGGCAAAACTAAACCTATAAAGCCTTTGGGCAGCGGACCCATGTACTGGGAGTCCACCAGATAGACCGTGCCTGGCAGGTCGCATGTAACGTCTGCCTGACAAGTCAAGTCTAACCCTGTACAACCCTTGGGGCTGGCCTGTGCCCTCGTAATGCTTGGAGTGTGACCGGGATCTAGTCTAGCTTTGGCGAGCTCTGAATGAGGGAAGCCTCTGTTTGGACCGGGGCCAGAGACATGCCCGCGTTCCGGTTTCCCGAACTCAGGCAGTCTCGGGCCCAGTGGTAGCCTTTCTTGCACTTCGGACAGAGGGTGTTTGGAGCCTTGGAACGGCCGGACTTCTGTCCGCCTCCCTTGGATCGGCACTCCCTAGCGAAGTGACCGACCTTGCCACAATTGTGGCATGCTCCTTGGGTCTTTCCCTTAGGTCTTCTACCCCCTTGCACCGCTGCCGCTAGCAATCCCATCTTATAGGATTCTGTGCCAACGTCGGAGCAAGCTCTAATCATGTCCGTGAGAGTCAAGTCGGGACGATTGCCCAGTGACTGCAAGATTTTACGGCAGTCTAAATTGGCATTGTCCTTGGCTAACTTGATCATGAGCTCTTGCTGGGCTTGCTCATTATCAATCTGTCTACTAATTGCCTCCTCCAAACGATTAATGAAGTCCATGTATGGTTCCTGGGCTCCTTGCTTAATAGCGGTGTAATTTTTAGCCGCTTTGCCAGTGGCTGGGACCTTGAAGAACGCCCTAAAGGCGGCCTCGGCCGACATCTGGAGAGTGGCTAGAGGCAAGTTGATCTGGGCATCGATGGGCTCGAAGGCACCTGAACCATATAACTGGTCAGGAAGTACTGTGCCTCCCATCCTGGCAGCCCTAGTTTGAGCCTCAAGGTGAAACTCACTGTCCCAAATTAAATACTGGCTAGGGGTGAACATCATCCGCATGACGGCTTTCCAGTCATGGGGAATGAACATGATGTTCTCGCACACTTGCTGAAGCGTGCCCCTAGTGAATCGGCTCTGGAGCCCTGTCTCTGAAATGGCCTTCCGTATAGCCATGAGCAGCTTATACGGGACTGGTGTGTGGATTATCTGCTGGGCCCCCGTAAGGGCATCCATCTCCATGCGGATTGGACATATCTGACTAAGCTCAGCTAGTTCTTCTGCTGGCAATTCCCCCTTCCTAATCTCCTCTTCAATTGTGCGCTGAAGGGGACTCTTGGTAACTCGGGAACCCGGAACTGTCAGAGAAGCGCCTGCGCTCCTCATTCCTTGCATTCCGTCAGTGACGTCTGCAGCTGTCACTGAGGGAAAGTTCCCTATGCTACTCTGCCTAAACTGGAGTGACGGATAGAGCGCCTTAGGCACCGTTGGCTCGGCTGGCGTGACTGGCAGAAGTGGGGGTTCTTTGACCTCTATCCGGACTGGCTCTATCTCCGCTAAGAGCTCCCTACATTTACTCCATGTGAGAATTACGCCTCTCGGAGCTTTCGGGGGTTGCTGAATGCAGTCTCCTATCTGATCCCAGAGCGCAAGGGTTAACGTACCTACTTCTGGGTAAAGCAGGCAGTGTTCCCCCAGGTACACCAAAAGTCTCGCTAGCTCCCCGCTGTGAAAACGCAACTTAAACACCCTGGCCAGGATTTTGAACTCTCCCTCACGAGTTCTTTGGCTAGCGGATGGATGCTGTCGCTGAGGACAGGTCCCCATATTACCTGCGATGGGTCCTCCGAAGTTTCCTCCTCGGGACGAGTCAACGCGTCTTTGGGCAAATAATAGGTTCTGGCGACGATCCTCTGGGTAGAGCTCGGAGCGTGGACTGCGGCCACGGGCCCTCGGTGGCCACTGCGCTGTCAGGGGTTCACAGCAGGCCCTGAGCGGAACGCGTTTTCCGTAACCTGCAAGCCGCCGCAAAAGCCGGGAGCAAACTGTAGAAAGCCTCTTGGACTGCCTCGCCGCTTAGGCCATCTTCCCGACCGGCTGGTTTACCGGCCGGGCTGCCGCGCTGTCCTCCGGGACAGTCGGACACGGTTCAAGCGCAGAACCGGACCGTGTGATCGCTTACTCTGAGGTAGACCGCTCGGGGGTCGCTTACTCATGAGTAGATCACGTCGGGGTCACCAGGTGTAGGAATCGGGGCCGCAGAGGGCCGAAGGTCCCGGAGGAGACTGATCAAGAAATGATACGAGGCAATATGGAGCGTGATCAGATCAGTAGTTTATTGAGGGAAAGCTTCAACATATATAGGAGAAAAAGCGCAACGGTGGCAAAACCGTCATCTGACAGAAATCACATCACCTGTTTACTTGGGTTAATTGGGAATCTCTCTTGGGGAAGTTAATTAACTGGGACAAACACAGACATTGTTTAGGGATAAGACTGGGGTAAACATGGCCCCTGTTTGCATCTGGGATAAGACGGAGACTCGGAGATGAGGGATTACTCTAATGGGTAACAGAGTTAGATATTCGCTCTCTCAGCAGATCCGCTGGTCAGGTCAAGGAATTGGGTGAATCAAACCCTATCATTAATCCACCCCCCTTAATTTCTCTGCCCGCAGAGCCCACGGCTCAGGGAGCGTTCTCCTGAAGTGGCCTCTGCGCGGGCCGTTCCATGCCAGTGGGGCATGGGGAAACCGCATTTGCTATAAAAACAAAGAATTGTGCCCTCTTGGAGTTTCTACCTAGAGGCTGGAGGAAGGGGCTGAAACTTCAACAAAGCTCAGTGGACATGAGTGGATGGCATTACACTTTTTTCAAAAACCCACTCTCAGCCTGGCAGAATTAAAAACAAAACAGGAGGGCCGAAGGAAGAAAAGTGGACAGTTTGGTTCAATATCCATGGTTTTAGTTATATGTGGGTCTAAAATATTCAATTAAATAATTCTGAAATACAGTAAAAAATCAGTTTACGAACACCTTGGTTAACATTTGCTGCAGTTTACAACAGCAAACCATACTAAATTTATGTCCTGGTTTACGTTTTTTCTGGTTTATAACCGGTAATTCAGACGGCCAGCAAGATTTTAGAGTCTAAAATAGCAGCCCCATGCCATTTCAGAGCCAAAATGGTGCCTGCCCCCAATGCCAGAAGTCACAATTCTTCGCTTACTGCTGCAGAGGCGGTGACAGCCGTGGTGGTGGCAGCATTTTTGCCACTATTTCCACACTGCCTGCCACTTCTTCTAGCACAGGAGAGTGTGGGGGCCATATGTGCTCAGTTCTGATCTTTGTCCAAGCTCCCTGCGCAGCACTACAGCTGGGAATGCACACCTCCCTCAGGCATGTGCTCCCGGCTGTAGCACTGCACAGGGAGCTCAGGTGAAGGCCAGAACTGGGTGGATAAGGTCCTCACACTCTCTCACTATTGGTACCAGTGGAGACTGGACTCACCCAGCAGCTGGATAAACCATTCAGGAAGAAGCAGCAGTGTGGAAAAGGTAGGGAGATCACTTCATCCCTTTTGTGGGGGTGGGAAAGGGTTGTTTCTGGCATTTCTTTTGGATTTTTGGAGTTTTTATGTATTTTTTAATTATTTTTTGTCCAATCGGGACCATTTTGTTTTTGTGGGGGTGGGGGATGATCATGTCTGGCATTTTTTATTTTTTTTGGTGTTTTTTTTGTATTTGTTTTATTAGTTTTGGGCTGGTTGGGAACTTCTTTTAACTTTTCAATGCATTCCTATGGGAAAACATGCTTTGG
Organism: Bradypodion pumilum; assembly: GCA_035047305.1. Lineage (NCBI taxonomy): Eukaryota > Metazoa > Chordata > Lepidosauria > Squamata > Chamaeleonidae > Bradypodion > Bradypodion pumilum. The sequence goes on from JAWDJD010000001.1 coordinate 199,186,441, forward strand.
TTTATGTTTTTTGGTTTTTGATGAAGGCTGTCAGAATGGACCAATGTTGTAAACCAGAGTTTTACTGTACATGTTATTTTACAGTGCATTACCAGAGCTGACCACTAGTAGCCACTGATTCAAGTGTAATGTTTATAATACATGGAGACAGACATTTTGTAGAAGGAATGAGGCATTTGAAATTCCTCCCCCACTTCTATGACTTAGGTATATATATTAAATATGAGTTTTGCTGTTATTCATAGTTTCAGGTATCCATAAAAGGTCTTGGAACATATCCCCTGCAGATGGGGGGGGGGGGGGGCTGTACCACATATCCCTCAAACATTCCCATCCCAGATATGTATTTGCTCTGAAGTTGTCCTACAGATTTTAATGAAGTTAATTTTTCCAGTCAGTATAATTAGGACTATCATATTGATTAATGTTAATTTAATGGAAAACATCTATTTTATATATATATATATATATATATATATATATATATATATATATATATATATATATATATATATATATATATATATATATATATATATATATATATATATATATATATATATAGGTAAAGGTAAAGGTTTCCCTTGCTCGAAAGCCAGTCGTATCCGACTCTAGGGTGCAGTGCTCATCTCTGTTTCTAAGCCGAAGAGCCAGCGCTGTCTGCTTCTGCAGACATTTCCGTGGTCATGTGGCAGGCATGACTAGACACCGGAGTGCACGGAACGCTGTTTCCTTCCCACCGAAGTGGTCCCTATTTATCTACTTGCAATTTCTTGCTTTCGAACTGCTAGGTTGGCAGGAGCTGGGATGAAGACGGGAGCTCATTTCCATCCTGCAGTACTCGGGAATCGAACTGCTGACCTTCCGCTTCCCAGTCAGCGTCTTAGCGACTTGAGCCACTGCAGTATATATATATATATATTTACATTTTATAAAATACTTACAATAAAATTATACATTCATACTTCAATCCCAAATTCCCTCACCCAGTGCACCCACAAACATGAGCATTATAACAGGCTACTTGAGGTTTCAGAACTTTACATCAACATCTGTAATTTCTTATGAACGTCATTTAAGTCAAATTAAAACTTGTTTTCTTGTACGGGTAATGCAACTAATCAGCTTTGCCAAAATTTAACTGTGGGTTGCCCGCGGGAATAATTGGCAATTGAACCTCTCCCCAGGGGTTCCCTTGGCGGCAACAGACCCAGGAACCATTGGGGCTCTGCTGGAGAGGAAATTGGGAAGATAAAGTGGGCTAGTTAGAGATGAACCATAGCCCAGGCTGAGGGCAAATAGAGCAGGGTAAACAAGCCAAGGCAGACAGGGGACAAGTTAAATGCCCGGAGTCAATACACATAGACTCTGAGATTAGGGCAGGAACAATGGGTTTTGCCAGCCCAAGGCAATTAACTGCAGGCTGTCCATTAACCACAGGGCAACTTCAAAGAGCTGGCATTGTAGCTGACCACCGGAAAACACCACGTATGCAAGCCTTCTGTATAGGGGTGGCACGAGTGCCCTAGGCACGTGTCACAACCCCAAGGCAGGGTAATAAATACATACCCCCGACTCTAGTTGGGGCTGGACTTCACCGCATGGTTGCCTCTGCGTGTCTTCCTTGTGGCCAGCCATTCCAACATTTAACTTCTTTTTGATAAGGATGTAACCCTCCCCTTTTTGCTAAACAGTAGTTTATAAACGGATTCCAGACTTCCCAGAAGTCATTTTTTTTAGTTTCCCCTCTTTTTTATTTCACTTGATACGTTAGTTTATCATTAAGAGCAATACGCCAAACTTGATTGTACCAGTTATTTATATTTAAGTTAAACTGAATCTTCCAGACTACAGCTTCCAGACTACAGCTATCATTTGTCTTGCTACTGTCAATAGGATCAATAATAACTGTTTCTTATTCTCCACTATCCCTTGAATTGGTGTCTCCCCCAAGAGAACAATTTTTGGTTCTAGCTTTATCTGGGTATCCAGAATTTTATCTACTTCTGCTTCCACCTGTTTCCAGAAGTTCTGGGCATATTTACAGCCCCACTACATGTGAGGAAAACACCTATTTTAAGAGGTAGAAATTGCCTTTCTAACTGCAGAGATAGAAGAGAACAGTGTGGAATCTACCTTTTTCAGCTTCACACAGAGGTAGTTATGCACCATCAAGTTGGAATCAGCTTACTGTAATCATGATAGAGCTTTCAAGGTAAGTGAGATATTTAAGGAGTTGTTCTACCAGTTCCTCTTCTTCAGTGAGTTTCCATGGACAATTTAGGATTCAAATCCTGGCCTCCAGAGTCCTAGTCCGTCATTCTGTCTACTACGCTACACTGGATACACAGGTAGAAAAAGGAAGGGATTTGTCTGAGGAATGAGCTTTGTTTCCATTCCTCCTCCAGCACTGCCTATGATCTCCAACAATCCTGGAGAAGGCAAAATATGGAATAAATGGAAATGGTTGCTTTTATCAGAGATATCTGAACCCAACAGGGATTGTTCTCAGCCAAGAGGAAGAACTGAAGTCTTTGGGATTGTTGATTTTCATGACATCTGAGATCCCTTTTTCCCCACTTTCTGTCGCATGATTCACTGATATTATTTCCTTAGGAGACCATGCATTCCCCATGTGAGCTGAATACTTGCTAGATAATGAAAACCAAACCTCTAAAAATATATTATTGAAAATATGGGAAAGAAAACTTCAGCCATCTGGTACCCCCCAGGTTCTTGGGATCTAAATCCAAGTATTAGTCCCAAACAGAATTGTTGTTGTTGCATGCTGCCAAGTTTTATCCAACTACTGGTGAACCTAATAGAGTTTTCAAGAAATGTGAGATCATTAAGGAGTGGTTTTACCATTGCTGCTTTCGAATGAGTTTCTGTGGTGGAGTGTGGATTTGAATTCTGGTCTCTTGCATTCTATCCCATTATTCTATCCAGCCCTGTGCTGAGGAGTGATTTTACCAGGATGGGTGGCCATGTGTCCCTGTTCAAAACCCATACCTTAAAGGGAAACACCGCCTCCAGCAGTTTCTGTTTCTATTCCTCTGGCCAAGCTTTGCTGTGTGGGAAAAAGCCCAAAAAAATTCGGTAGGTTCAGCAGCTTCTCCCAAAGCTGCTGAAGTGCTTCAGACTTTCTCCCACAGAGCAGAGCAGAGCTTGGTGAGAGGAATAGAAACGGAAACTGCCAGGGGTAGCATTTCCCTTTAAGGTATGGGTTTTGAACAGGGCCACCCATCCTGGTAAAATCACTCCTCAGCACGGGGCTGATTCTATCCACTACATCACCCTGTCTATGTACACTAGACACTCTGGATCAATGGGACTTCATTCAATGGATCAACTCTAACTGGAACTAACAACTGATTTGAACCCTAGTATGGCTTCCATTGGTAGCCCCTCCCTTCTCCAGAGGAAAGAAAATGCTAGTCTTCATGTGAGCAAGTACCCCAGAAAAAACTAAGGTTCTTGCTCATGTGAAGAGCCTTTGTATATGTTGCTTTCCATAAGGAAAAAATAAGGAGGACAGCTGAGCTACTCCAGTTCCATGAACTCAAAGCATGTCCGCACAAGCAGAACAGCTCGCTATTTGGATTGCTTTTGATGCTGCTTGGTTTACACTATCCACTCTAGGCAATCAATGAAGCAGACCAATTTGCCCCAAGAGAGCTCCAACTTGGAACTTTTTCAGACACTGCCAAGGCATCTGATAGGTAGTTACAGAATTGTAATTTAATTTTAATTTAATTTCCCCACTTCTATGCTGCCCAATCAGGAACCTGATTGTACTCTGATAATGCTTATTGATGGCTTGCTCTGAGACTGGGAGGAGGTAACAAGTGGAGTACCACAAGGCTCACTCCTGGGCCTGGTGATCATCAACATTCTCATGAATGACTTGGATGAGGAAGTGTAGGGAAAATTTATCAAATGTGCATATGACACAGTATTGGGTGGAATAGCTAATACAGTAAAACCTCATTCCCAACTGCCTTGGCTTACATTTGCTGCAGGTTATAATTGGAAATCCTGAGGAAATGGTGTCCCAGTTCACAACATTTTTTCACCTTATGACTGGGAATTCCCCAGAGTGCATTGCACCTGGGGGGTATATAAGACCACCCACAGCCATTTTGGATGCTGTGGGTGGCATGATCACAGTGGGGCAGCCTTGCCTTGTGCATTCAGGGTGCCTCTTCCAGAGCTGTCACTAAAGCATGGGATGTCTTTTAAATCCAGCGTCTTAGTGATGGCTCTGGAAGAGGCACCATGAATGCACAAGGCAAGGCTGCCTCACTGCGGTCGATCGCCTCTCCCCCTTCTGTGCCCTGGTTGGTGCTGCAAGGGGTGGGGGGAAGAGAGGTGATCGATCACAGTGGAGCGGTCTTGTCTTGTGCACATGGCACATCTTCTGGAGCTATCACCAAGGCACGGGATGTCTTTTAAATCCCATGCCTTAGTGACAGTTTTGAAAGAGGCACCATGAATGCTCAAGGCAAGGCTGCTCCACTGCAATTGATTGCCACTCCCGCCTTCACAGCACTGACCCAGGCACAGAAGGGTGGGGAGAGGTGAGTGGTTCACCTCATCCGGCTGTGGCGTCTTCAGCAGGGCAGCCCTGGACATGGCCAACCTCAGCGCATACCTGTCAACCTTCCTAGATTGGCTGGGATTTCCTGTTTTTCGACGCCGATTTTCGTCATTTCCCACCCGGAGCTGCTGAAACCCCGGAATCTGGCAGCAGGAGAAAGGCGTTACTGCACATCCCTTCTGCGCAGCTCGCTTCTACGCATGCATAGAAGGCTTTTACGCATGCGTAGAAGGATTATGTGCAGAAGGGGATCGTAGAAGCCTTCTACACATGCATAAAAGCCTTCTACGCATGCGTAGAAGCAAGCTGTGCAGAACGGTTCTGCGCAAGTCGCTTCTACGCATGCGTAGAAGACTTTTACGCATGTGTAAAAAGTGACCTGCACAGAACCATTCTGCGCAGGTCCCGGATTGTCCGGAGCCGCGGTTGACACTTATGCCCCGGCGGCTGGTCAAACCGCTCCTCTTTGTCACCTGACATTGACCCTGAGAAAGAAGCGCCGCAGCCCAGGCAAGGTAGGGAAATATAGGGAGCTTAGCTCCCTCATTTATACTCCCTTTTATTGTGTGTCTAGTATTTTAAATATTTTTTTTCTGATTTTTTTTTGAGGTTGAGAACATGTTTTTATTTCTAACTAGCATTGTTGCCCGGGCTTCGCCCCAGGGATCGACAGTGGACACGTGGGTCTTGGCCGACAGCAAACGTTCCAAGGGGATCTGCCACCTTTGCAATTCCCCCCCCCCCACTGTTTCAAGGCCAGTCTCAAAACAGCGAGGGGGAGGGTTTAGTGTATGAGAGTCAAGACACAAGGCACAGCCAAAGGCTGGGTTAACTCAGGTTTATTGCATGGTGGACAGAGGGAACATGAGGTAATGGCGGACGAACAGCTCTATATATAAGGCAGTAACGGGTGGGGGAGAACCCTATCGCTGAATCCTGTCGCTGTGCTCCACTGGTCGGTCCCTCGCTCACTCGGTGCCTCAGTTGATCAGCGTGCCTCCTCCAGAGGAGGCCGGTGCTAGTTTCCACCCGATAGGACACTGGCCCCGTCTGCTCTATTATCGTCCCTGGCACCCAGGCTGGGCCTGCGTTGGCATAGTTCCTGCAATGTACAGGATCGCCTATGCCGAAACCTTTCGAGACAGCTAACCCTATGTTCTTCCCTTTGTCCTCGACCCTCGACGGGTCCAGCCTGGACAAAAGCGTGGTCAGTTTCCTCCGCATCAGCAGCTCGGCCGGCGAGTAACCAGACGCTAAGGGGGTCACTCTGTACGCTAATAGGAATTGACTAACCTGGTGATGTAGATCTCCCGAGCCCATGCGCCGCAGCGCATCTTTTGTGGTGCGCACTAACCGTTCCACTTGGCCATTCGTGGCCGGGTGAAACGGCGCGGATGTGACATGCCGAATTGCATTTGCCTCCATGAATGCCGCGAACTCAGCGGACGTGAAACAACTGGCATTGTCGCTGACCAAAGTGTCGGGTAAACCGAACGTGGAAAAAACCCTCCTTAGCTGGCGAATGGTAGTGGCGGAGGATGTGCTCTTTACCGGAATGACCTCCAGCCACTTAGAGTATGCATCCACCACCAGGAGAAACATGGTTCCCCGGAATGGGCCAGCAAAATCTACGTGCACCCTGGACCACGGTCCCCTCGCTGCGTCCCATTCCCTATGTGGTAGGCGGGCCACCTCCGGTCGAGAACATTGACATGCTTCACAAGTGCCAACCATCTGCTCTATGTCGGCGTCTAGCTGGGGCCACCAGAAGTAACTCCGGGCCAACGCCTTGGAACGGACGATCCCCGGGTGGCTGACGTGCAACAGCTTTAGCACCTTCGGCCGCAGGGACGTAGGAACCACCACCCGTTGGCCCCACAACAGGCACCCCCTCTCTAAAGACAACTCCACTCGCTTTCGGAAGAATGGGTCGAATTCCGTGCCTGGGGATGACGCCGGCCACCCCTTCTGCACCCATGAGCATACCTTCTCTAGTGTTCTATCCTTTCCGGTCGCCCTGGCAATGTCGGCCGGTACTATCGGGGGTGACTCTAAAACCTCTATTAGCAATACCTGGCGGTCTCTTCTTACCCCTGCCTTCTGGTCGTCCGACAATGGTAACGGCGACCGTGAGAGCGCGTCTGCATGGCTGATTTCCTTCCCTGGCCGGTATTCTAATTCATGTTGATATGCGTTAAGAAAAATAGCCCACCGCAGCATCCTCGGGGACAGGATCTGTGGCGTGGGCTTATTTGCAGTGAAGATCCCTAACAGGGGCTTGTGATCAGTAACGATCTTGAACGGCCGACCATACAGAAAATCGTGAAATTTCTTGGTTCCCGCTACTATCGCTAGTGCCTCCCTATCGGTCTGTGCGTAATTCCGCTCTGCTTGGGACAGGGACCTTGAATAAAACGCTATCGGGGCCTCCCTTCCGTCGCCTAACACGTGGCAAAGCACCGCCCCCACCCCCACCGGGGATGCATCGCAGACCAACACTATGGGCCGTTTGGGGTCGAAATGAGTCAGGATTGCTTCGGATGTGAGGAGTTGCTTTAAGTCCGAGAACGCTCTTTCTTGCTCGTCACCCCACAGCCATTTTTCCTCTTTTTAAAGCAGCCGATGAAGCGGCTCGGCAACAGACGCCTTCCGTGGAAGGAAGGTATGGTAGAAATTGAGAAGCCCCAGAAATGACTGAAGCTCGGTTTTGGAAGTGGGGCGAGGGGCTTTCTTAATGGCGGCTACCTTAGATTTGGACGGCCTAATACCCTCGGGTGTGACACGGAACCCTAAAAACTCAACCTCTGTTTCGTAAAATACACATTTGTCTTTTCTCAGTCGCAGCCCCGCTTTCTCGAACACGGCCAGGACCTGATCCAATCTGTGGGCCAGCTCGGCCTTACTCCCCCCCGTTATCAACACGTCATCAAAATATGGCAACACCCCCTCCAGCCCCTTCAGGAGGCGTTCCACTAGCGACTGAAAAATGCCAGGTGCCGAGTTCACGCCGAACTGTAACCTCGACACCTGGAACGCCCCCTTATGTGTGACTATTGTTTGTGCCGCCGCTGTGGCGGGGGTTACTGGGAGTTGCTGGTAGGCCTGTGCTAAATCGAGTTTAGCGAAACACTTTCCCCCATTCAGCCTGGCCAGAAGGTGGCTGACCACTGGCACCGGGTATGCATTAGGGCGGATTGCCTTATTAATGGTACACTTATAATCAGCGCAAATGCGCACCTCCCCGTTAGCCTTCAGTGCTGTTACAATTGGAGTCTCCCACTCCGCGGAATCCACAGGAACGAGAATTCCTTGACCCACCAGTTTGTCCAGTTCCGCCTCTATTTTGTCCTTTAGCGCGAACGGTACCCTGCGCGGTTTAAGTCTTATCGGGCGGACCTCCGGGTCTAAGTCGAAGGCTACAGGGGGTCCCTTGAACTTTCCCAGTCCACTTTTAAAAACGGCGGGGTGTGCGTCACATACTGCTTGTATTGGGTCCTCGCCTACGGCATGCACCCCCCCTATGAACAGTCCTAAGGGCTGAAACCACTGTGTTCCGAGGAGGCTACAACTCCCCCCTTTTAGCACCACTAGGGGAAGTTCCGCAGAATGTCTCTTAAAGCGAACCCGGAACGTTCCGACCCCCAACACTGGAATGCTGTTCCCCTGAACGTCCCGAAGTGTGGCCCTCAACGCTTTAAGTTTGGGCCGCACGTGGGGGTCGATTTTCAAGAACTCTCTCTGGGGAATTATAGAATAGGAGGACCCCGAGTCAACTTCCATCCTAATAGGGGTCCCTTGTACTAGTACCTCAACAAAGTAATGGGGGTGTCCCGCAGACACGTTGAACACAGGAGCGTCGCCCTCGCTGTCGTCCGAGATGCGGCCCACGCCGTCCTGCTTCCTCGTGGCCCGGGCGCCATCTTTGGGCCTCGCTGGACGGTCCGGTCTGGCTGAACGGTCTTGCGAATGTCTCCGGCCCTCTTTCCATTTCCTGCACGCCTTGGCGATGTGCCCCCGACGTCCGCAGTTGAAGCACTCGGCTTTCCTGAATGGGCACTTCACGCGCTCATGGGCCGCTCCGCAACCATCGCAGCGGCGCCCGCCTCTCCGGACCTTCTGGACCTCCTCGCCATCGCTACTGTCTGACGACGATTTCGAGGTCGGTCGGATTGCATGCACCGACTGACCGGACTTCCCGTGCGATGAGTTTTCCGCCTTGCCGGCCCTCGGACGCCACTCACGCCACTTGTGCATCTCGTCTACTCCAGCATTCGTGGACTCCGCGGCTTCCGCGGCCTCTACAACCTCTTCCAGTGTGGGTGGTGGCTCCCTGTTCATCAAGCTGCGCTGTACTTCCTTGTCCTTCAGGCCACACAGCACTCCGTCCCTGAGGGCCATCTCTAGGATGTGGTCCCATTTGCAGGGGGCGGTGGCTACCCTCATAGCCGTTACGAAGGCTTCTACCGACTCGTCCGGCGCTTGAACTCGCCTCCAAAACGCACTCCGAGCAGGGAACATTGCCCTCGAGGGTCGGAAACGCTCACGCAGCATTTTCAGGATGTCACCGGCTTTGAAATCGCTCATCTTCTTCGGTGCAAGGATGCCCACCAGCGTCCGCTTGGTTTCCATCCCAAGCATGCGGGTGAGGATGGCCCTCTTCCTTTCCTCGTCGTCTTCTTTGACTTTGAGCTCCACCAGTGCCGCCTGGAAGTCCATCTCAAAAAGCTCCCAGTCTTGCGGTTTGGTGATGTTGAACCCGCTCTGTGTCCTGGCTCCGTGGGGATCCATTATCCCACCTTCGTCGCCAATTTAGTGTATGAGAGTCAAGACACAAGGCACAGCCAAAGGCTGGGTTAACTCAGGTTTATTGCATGGTGGACAGAGGGAACATGAGGTAATGGCGGACGAACAGCTCTATATATAAGGCAGTAACGTATTTGAATGTGGCTCCACGGTAGCCCGTTGGCTACTGGTCCGCGTGACGTCATGGCTGGTCACGCCCTTCTTGTCCAGGTGTAGGTAGCGGCGGGAAACTTCCCGCGCTGCGGTCTTTGATGGGTTTGAACCAAGAGAGCTTGGACGCTCGCTGCTGCCAGCTGGTGGTCATCAGCTCGCGTCCTATTACAGGGTTTATGTGATACAGCTGAAGGTTACATTGTTACTCATTGGCAAGGTTACATTGGTTCAGATACATTGATATCACATGTAGAAGGATACACTATTAGGACACAACAGAGGGGCAAAGGCAATGGGCAGTTATCTGCAAGGGAAGGCGCCTTTCCTTGTGGAGAACTGTCTGCCGCCTTTGCATTCCCCCTCCGCGCTGACTTTACCTATTTATTGGGAGGCACGTGTCAGATGCCTCCGGCGGCCTTGCGTTCCCGTCCAGGATGGGGGTTTGGCTCACTGCTTTGGAGTGTGGGCGGTTGGTCGGCAGCATGGTGAGGCATGCTGTGGCCGCCTCTGGTGGCCTTGCGGTCCCGGCAAAGGTGGGGGCATTTTGGTGCCATTCGTTTGGTGGTGGCACTCAGCCGCATCACCGCCTGGCGCCTAGTGGGGATGCAAACACGCTGGCGTGCACATGCATACCATGGGAAAACATGCTATGATTGTTGGTGGGTCTTACACCCCACCCGTGGCTTCCGATACCCCCTCTTCAGACATCCAAGGTAAGGCCCTGCAAATTTTCAGGGGGCTCGGGTGAGGGGGAGAAAACACATACCAGATACTCGAACCCACCTCTTGGGTTTATATATTTAGATGCATTTCTATGGGAAAACATGCCTCAGTTTACTATTGATCCAGTTTCTGACAAAACTGTCAAAATGGACTAAAATCATAAACTTGGGTTTTACTGTACCTTGGCAGAGAGAAACAAAATCCAAGGAGATCTTGATAGGTCTGAAGAAAAGAGAATGAAATTTAACAGGGATAAATGCAAAGTTGTACACTTGGGAGAAAAACCAAAGACAAATGTACAGTGACAAAATGGAGGTACTTGCCTCAGTAATATTACCAGAGAGAAGGATCTTGGAATTGTTGTAGATAACAAGCTGAATATGAGCTAGCAGTAGGATGTGACTGCAAAATAAGCAAATGCCATTTTAGGCTGCATTAGCAGAAGTATAAGTACCACTCCCCCTCTATTCAGCTCTTGTTAACCTTAACCTGGAGCACTTTCTCATGTTCTGGACATCATGCTTTAAGAAGGATGTCAACAAACTAGAAGAAGTTCAGAAGAATGCAACAAGGATGATCAGAAGATTGAAAACCAAACCCTATTATTATTATTATTATTATTATTATTATTATTATTATTATTATTATTATTATTATTATTATTATTATTATTATTATTATTATTATTATTATTGTTATTGTTATTGTTATTGTTATTGTTATTGTTATTGTTATTGTTATTGTTATTGTTATTGTTATTGTTATTGTTATTGTTATTGTTATTGTTATTGTTATTATTATTATTATTATTATTATTATTATTATTATTATTATTATTATTATTATTATTATTATTATTATTATTATTATTATTTCATTTCATTTCATTTCATTTCATTTCATTTCATTTTATTTTATTTTTACTTTTATGCCGCCCCACTCGCAATGCGACTCTGGGCGGCTGACAAAGAAATAGAGTTTTACAAATTACAGTTACAAAGTATCACATCAACACAATATGAAAAACATTTTAGGAACAATACATATTTCAAAAGCAATACACACTTCAGAACAATACACAGGGGAAAAAGAAAAAGAAACAATACATTGCAAAAACTCCTATGAGGAAAGATAGAAAGAATTGGTTATGTTTCGCCCCGAGAAAAGAAGACTGATAGCAATTTTCAAATAGTTCGAAAGCAAGAAATTGCAAGTAGATAAATAGGGATCACTTCGGTGGGAAGGTAAACAGTGTTCTGTGCACTCAGGTGTTGAAGCATGCCTGTCGCATGTCCACAGAAATGTCTGCTAACGCAGACAGCTCTGGCTCTTTGGCTATAAACAGAGTACTGAACCCAAGTCAGATACAACTGGGTTTTGAGCAAGGGTGACTTTTATCTTTACCTAATTATGGAGATGAGGGGCAGGATCTGTTATCATTCATCCCAGAGCGCAGGACATATAACGGGCTCAAGTTACAGGAAGCTAGATATAGGCTCACTATCAGGAAAACACTTTTTAACTGTTAGAGCACTACAAAAATGGAACCAATTCCCTCAGGAGGCGATGAGCACTCCAGTGCTGGAGGCATTGAAGAGAAAATTGGACAGCCATCTGTCAGATCTGTTTTGATTCGGATTCTTGCAGTGAGCAGGAGGTTGGACTCAGTGGCCTCATAGGTCCCTTCCAACTCCATTGTTCTGTGAAAAATGTTTTTGGGGAGAATTTCACCAGAAATGCTGAGGAGAGCAAAAGGGGGAAGCATCCGAAGGCATCCTGTACTAAAAGGCAGGGAAGGTGATATCATTAATCAAAGGGGAGACAAACTGGAGTGATTCAAAGACTCCTATGGGCACTTCTCACAAGAGAAGAAATGTGGATCAGTGTGGACAGAAGGATCACTCAAGTGAGAAATAAAATAAATCAGAACGAAGATTAGAAGCCTTTCAGTCAGTGATGGACTCCATTTTTTTTTACTACCACCTCTGTGGGTGGGGCCAAATCTGTGGGTGGGGCCAAATCTGTGGGTGTTATGTATTGAATGAATACTGCAAGTCCCCTTTAACAGAATGTATCAGGTCAATGTATCCATTTGTATCTAATCAGAGACACATCGTAGCAAGCTGTATAAGGATGCGAGCTAAGTGGCAGTAGCAAGCATCTGGCTCGCATGGCACAGATTCCCCAAATACCTGAAGAGCGGGAAACCTTCCCGCCATACCACACCTGGAGAAGATGGGCATGACGATCTATGACGTCACGCGGACAGTAGCCAATGAGCTACCACCCGGGATATTCAAATGTACAGTGTACTATAAATAGAGCTGTTTTGTCCGCCATTACCTTATGTTCACCCTAACCATCATGCAATAAAGTTGTGTTTAGCCCTTACTGTGGCTCCTTCTTTGTCTTCCATGCAAGACACCAAAGTGGGCGAGGCCAAATCTGTGGGCATGGCCAATGCAATGGGGTATGGAGGTAGGTGTGGTCAGCCAGGTGGGCGTGGCCTGGGGGATTTTCCGCTACCAGTTCTCCAGAACAGGACAGGACCTGCTTCAGTCCATCACTGCTTTCAGTGGAAACAAGACCATTCCAATATCCCCATTTTAGACAGGCCACATCTTCTCCTAGAAGGAATTGCCCTCTCGCCACCAAGCAGGGTGAATCTATCCATGTAAATAATGGCTGAAGAGACCTAGTGTTGCTTCAGATTCTGCAGCTTTGTTCTAGCCGGCGTCCGCTTTTCTGTGCAGCAGTGTATTCATTACTACATGTCAGCTGTAGCATACAAATATCAGTCATAATTATATTCATGCCAACAGCACTGGTATTTATGTTAATCTGAGTAAAAAAAACCACACCATATCAAAGAGGCACCCTTATACTATCTTTCAAAAACAGCCCTTAGGTAGAGAAAAAAGTCCTCCATTGGGATTTGCTCCACTGTGTTTCAGTCAAAAGCCCTCTTTGACAAGTATGAAAATGTTGGCTCGCCCATGACTTATCAGGAGACAAGCATCGGAGGAGCTCAGCATTGATGAAAGGAAGCTGTTGCTATCAGTGCTAGGCAATGTTCTAAACCTCCTTGACTCAGCAGAAGTATGACCAACCTTCCCTTTGGCAGCTGTTAACATAAACCACATCTTTAAACCTTCCTGCAACTTCAGTACATTGTAATTTGGACTGAACTCCCCTTTCGAGATACACAAGGTGAAAACATGTGACCCCTGCTGCACAGCAATGAGGGTGGGTTTGATCTTGCAGCTCAGCTTTCGTGTGATCATCTAATTTCTCGTCAAGCAGATAAATGCCCTCAGGAGAAGCAAAGGAAACCTGTTTTGGTCAGGATTCTACTGACCTAAACATGATTGCGTAAAGACAGTCATGCAAACAGGAAGATATATTTTGGGCTCCAGGTTGCATTTGGCTCACCCCTCTTCTTTTGCAAGGTAATATACAACCATGGGGAGGGGTAGCCATTGATAGCTTTGTCCTCATTGAATGGTCTAATTTAGTGATGGCAAACCTTTTAGAGACCAACTGTCCAAGGAGACATGCTGGCGATGTCACATTGGTATGTGCACCATGAGCACCAGCTCATGGTATGTGCACCATGAGCACCAGCAATGTCACATGGGTGTGTTCACTGCTTGAGGTGCGCTTGCAACATCATGTGGGTGCATGTGCTGCTCGAGATGATGTCACCGGCATGGGCCTCCTCCTCCTTGGGCACTCACACAAGCTCACAACACACACAATTGTAAGTACTGTATAGGAGGGAGTGTGGGCTGTCTGGTTGCCTCACCTTGCTGGGGCAACGGCGTGTGTGCTTACACAGAGGGCTGTGCATGCCACCTCTGGCATGTGTGCCATAGGTGTGCCACCACTGGTCTAATTAATTCTATTTTAAAGCTATCCAAAAGGTATCCAAATAGGTATCAATTGATACAGCTTGTGGTAATGAAGTTAATATTTAAAAGATAGCCAACATAGGCTTTCTTATTAGGGTGTTTGTATTTTGAGGGTTTTATATGAACATTTTAATATTTGTGTCAGTTGGTATTTTTGAATTTTATGCTGTAAGCTGCCATGTGTAGGAAAGTTTTTCCTAGAAGGGTGGGATATAAGTTTAATAAATGAATGAATGAATAAATAAATAAATAAAAATACACTGGCTGAAGACATATGGTCTGTCCTAAGAGAAAACTGCAAGTCAACTGCAGAAATCTTACTAAAATACCAGTGGAACGGCTTGCTAAACAAATATAAATATATTAACAAAAGTCAGAATTAAAAATTAGGCCAAAGATATTTCAGAGATGACATGCACAGAAACCAAACCAATGTAACAAATCCAAATGAAATTAGATGGAGTTGGGGAGACTATAAAGACCCTCTAATGAGTAACATTTTAAGTTGTTTCTTAAATATCCCCAAAGATGGTGCCTGGCACAGTTCAGGTGGCAAAGAATTCCAAAGAGTTGGAGTTGCCATTTTTTCATGTCAGAAACACACAGAGATGCTTCTGGGTTGAAAGAATTTTTGCTGGAGGAACTCCACTCAGGGGACACCTGAATGAGGCTCCTTTCATGTCCCCAAGATCTTTTTCCCACCAAAGTTGTCCCTATTTATCTATTTGCAATTTCCTGCTTTCCAACTGCTAGGTTGGTATGAGCTGGGACAGAGATGGACACTCAATCCATCATGCAATACTTGGATCTTGAACTGCCAACTTGCCGACCTTCTAGCTAACAAGATGAACTTAATAACCACTGAGCCACCACAGTCCCAGGAGCCGCCACTAAGAAGGCCCTTCTTGTGTTGGTCTTTTTTGCCGTTCTCAGTGTTGGTGCACCGAATTGTCCGGTTAGAGATCCATGAGTGATGTGGGTAGATGTTTTGTGGGAGAGATGCTCTGGCAGATAAGATGATCGTAAACCATATAGGGCTTTAATGTCTACACCTTGTGCCTGATATGGTAGCAAATGAGGAGCCAGTGCAGGCTTGCCATGGCTGGGGAGATATGTTCATATTTCTTTGTTCCCATTATCAGTCTGCAATCTGGACCCGTTGCAATCTCCATGCCAAGGACAAGAGAAGCCCCATGTAGAAAACATTACAGTAGTCAATTCATGAGACTACCGATGAATGGTTCAAAGTTGTCACAGAACACCTGTCCAAGTATGGACGCAACTGAGCAATCTGATAAAGCAGAAAATGACATAATTTGCACATCTAAATTTAGGGCTGGATCTAAAACGATCCCCAAGCTATGTACCTGCTCTCCAGGGGTGAGAATCATCCCATCTAAAGTTGGGACCAGGTCACCTAGTTGGGTAGATGGTTCCTCCAACACCAGGACCTCCATCTTTTCTGGAAATCAGTTTCAACTTGTTTGATTTTGTCCATTACATTAGAGGCTAGACAGTCATCAAGGCACTGGAGCTCATCCACTGCTGAAAAGGAAAAGGAGAGATAGATTGGGTGTCATCCTCATTTTGGTGACAACAAACTCAAGAACCTCCAGATGACCTCTCCCAGTGGTTTCATATAGATGTTAAATTACATTGAGGAGATAATTGACCCCTGTGATACTCCATTTTGGAGTGTCTATGGGGATGAAACAAAATCCTTGAGTTGAATTCTCTGGGTCTAGGCCACTGAAGAAGGAATGGAGCCATTGTAGCATAGTGCCTCCAATACCCAACAATTATTACAGCTTTTTCCCCTCTCAACAAGAATTGCATTGTATTGTAACAGGACTCCCAAACTCACCCCATTATTTTAAAATATTGGAATTCTTGCCTTTACCCTTAATTTACTTGCAAAGCTCTTTGTCTGGTTCCACTATGGTAATGGAGTAGATCATACAGCCAATGACTCAACGCTGAGTGTCAGGTGGCAGTTAAGTAACGTGATTCCCTAAAGGGGCCAATGGCTACGGGTGGATGAGCTCCCTTATGTGGGGTGATGGTCCCCCACAGTGGAGGAAATGCCACTGGAAACCATCATATTGGGCCCAACCACAAAATGAGCAGAGGAGGAATTCTGATTCCCAACGGTCATGAAGGCAGAAAAGGCCATGTCAGATGGACTGGCTTTGAAAGTGTGCCTTGATAATATCCTCAAGGCTGTGGTAGTCCATTGCAGTTGAATCCTGCATGTCTCATTTCATGTGTGCCGCAGGGGTTGGCTTCGTGATCATAATGTGTGAATCACTTCATGGCAAGCTGGGATTCACCTTAAACAAATTCACGCCAATGACATTTTCCTGCTTCATGGGAAAAAATGCATTCTCGGATATGAGTTGCAGTTGAGGATGATGGGTTGCAAAGCTATCTTTATCTGACACTATGAATATACCTGTAAACTATTTTGTTAGCCTCTTGGGTTCTCCCTGACCCTCACAGATTACATTTGCAAGTGGACTCTCTCTCTCTCTCTCTTCCTTCCTCTCTCACTCTCTTCCTCTCTCTTTTTCTTTCTTGCTTCTGCATGTTACTGTCATTGCTTAGCATGTCCAAGAGCCCAAGGCTGCCAAAGAGATTGACAAAAGCAGTTTAGTAAACAGATGGGGAGGAAGTACAAATAAAGCATGAGGACTAATGGTAGCCATTAAGAGAGGCACTCACTGAGACAGGAGATCAGCAGCCAAAAACCCAGCCTGGGTAAATCAACATATATCAGAAGAAGCTGAGGAAGGGACAGCATTTGATGCTTCACTGGAATCTGGCCCAGATGCACAATGATAAATATAACCAAAAATTTATCCGGCAGCATCATACAGGCTGTTATTTATTTCAGTGATAATGATAGTGTATCTGTGCCATTCAAAATTGACATGATCTTCTGTCTTAAATCTTAAGTCACTTCACTTAAATTGTCACAAAGACACTGATCTAAGTACACTGGGCAGCATCCAGAACACGTTGGGTGGAACCAGTGGTGCAAACTACAGTGCATCTAGTCAGGATCAAAGACCTGTCAGTTGCAATTCAAAGGCGCTTGGCCTCATTTGATTTTTCTTCTTCTTTTGTGTCCTGATCAAACCCTGGACTGCCAAATGAAGCCACTTACTTGGCTTTGTCATTGGCGAAACTTAAGTCCGCATCGGTGCATGTTTCTGGTAATAACTGGCAGACCAGTAAATGAGATGGATTCTGTATTTCTCCACACTGACACATTGTGTTGTTGTCCACCAACAGTCCCCACTTGAGCATGTTGGTCTTATATTTAGACACTCTGACCCTCAGCCTATTCAGGGACCTCTGAGTGACATAGGGAAGGTTAAGTTCCTCATCTATATCCTCTTTTAATGATGTTCCTTGCCCAGTGAGCTTCTTCCTCCATCTTTTAATTTGGTTTTGCTCTTGTGTACCCTCAATAACGTTTGTTCTTGCCATAACGCTCTTCCTGGATCTGAGCCAGCAGACTTGATGTTCATATCTATTCAGTGGATGTCGAAGATATCAATTCATATCAATTCAGAGAATGTTGGTTCTCTTGCTTAGTTCTCTCATAGTCCACTGCTACTTCTCTACTGTTTCAGTGGTGGGCATCAGCAGCTTTGCACCAGTTCGCCAGAACCGGTAGCAGAAATTCTGACTTGCCCTGTCCATCCAAGTTTTGAAATAAAGTAGTCCTAATTTGGGTGCAACACAGGGCTTTCCACTGGCCACGCCCACCATACCACACCCACAGTGTGGTAGTAATTTTTTTTGGAGCCCACCACTGTCCTGATCATACGGTAGGTGGAGTGATACCAACAAGAGGGTATGTTTTCTCAACTGGTATAGGTTTGAGGTATACTGTCACTATATGCATTGCTTCCTTAACAGCGATGTCAACTAGTTTTGGGTGTGTGGATGCACTCCATACTGAAGCAAGCATACTCTGCTGTGGAGATGTGCAGGGCCAGTGTGGAAGGTTGATTTGCCCATTTGTAGTTTGTGAGTTTCCTGATGATGTTTTTCCTTGTACTAACTTTGGCTTTGTGAGTTTCCTGATGATGTTTTTCCTTGTACTAACTTTGGCTTTGGTACCCAGGCAGTGCTGCTTAAAAGAAAATGTCTGGTCAAGTGTCACACCAAGGTATTTTGGTGCTGGACAATGCTGTAATTGGTTCCCTTGCCACGTAACATCCAACTCAACCTTTGCTTCTCCGTTTCAAAGGTGGAAACCACACACTTGAGTCTTGCTTGGATTAGACTTCAAATGGTTGATGTTGTAATGCTGTCCTAATTCTTCAAGTGGCTCAGTAAGTTTTCCAGCTACCCAGGGCCGCCATCAGAAATTTCTGGGCCCGGTACTGAGTAATCCTATTGCCCCCCTCACATACACACATTTTGGCCATGCCCCTCTGTGGGCATGGCCAAATCTATGGGTGTGGTCAAATCTGTGGGCGTGGCAAAATTTGGTCATGTGTCATGCCTGCCACATAAAGGTAAAGGTTTCCCTACCTCGAAAGCCAGTTGTATCTGACTCTAGGGTTCAGTGTTCAGGAAAACAGAGGAGGCAAAAGCCACACCTCTCACTCTTGCTAGCCTGGAGAGAAACAGATGGACAGAACAGGGGGCCGGATGGAAAAAGTTAGGAGGAACTCTGGCGCAGGTCTTAACATGAGCTCCCCCTCCCCCTGTCTATACAGATCTATACAGCAATGAAGATCTTCAATAAGGTTTATTCATATTAATATTAGTTGTCTATATTAATAGAAAAAAATAAAATCTATTTTTGCTTAATTCTGATGCTTAACTAAACTAAGACTTCTTTCAAAAACTATTATTAATACATAAAATGAAACTTATTAATATTTAGAAACCAATACATTTTTAAGGTAAAGTGTCATTCCAGGACATTCTAGACCTTCTTAGCTAATGCCTTCTAACATAGATAAATTGAAAATATGCAATATAATATATATTGGTAACACACACAAAAAGAAACCCCAGCCCAAGCTATTTCGATAGCAGAACATTAAATAAACAAATTAAGCCACAATCTTGTGTTTTGTTTCTGTTTTTAAGTCTGCCAGATGCGGTGTGCTTCTAAGCTATTGAACCAGTTAAGATGGTCAACTGGCTCCATTTTTGAAATTACTTTTGAAGCATTCTAGAATTGAAATAACACATATTCAATGAGCTCTATTCAGTTCTATAACTGATGTAGATATTTATACCTTAATTCAAGCATTCTGTGGTTTGGAGGGGCATATCTGTCATTTGGATTTTATATTATGAGGTGTCTGTAACATGCTACAAGAAATATATTATGTTTCACTAACTGGTAACCGTCTTTGTCCCAGCTCCTGCCAACCTAGCAGATCGAAAGCAAGACATTGCAAGTAGATAAACAGGGACTACTTTAGTTTTAGATTTTAGTAGTTTTAGTTTTAGTATTTAGATGTCTACTGCAGTCTAGCAATGGCTCAAGTGGCTAAGACACTGGCTGGAAGACGGGAGGTCAGCAGTTTGCTTCCCGAGTACTGCAGGACAGAGTGAGCTCCCGTCTTTGCCCCATCTCCTGCCAACCTAGCAGTTCGAAAGCAAGAAATTGCAAGTACTGTAGATAAATAAGGGACCACTTCGGTGGGAAGGTAAAAAGTGTTCCGTGCGCTCCGGTGTCATCATACCTGCCACATGACCATGGAAATGTCTGCAGTAGCAGGCAGTGCTGGCTCTTCAGCTTTGAAACAGCGATGAGCACCGCACAGGGGACAGAACATGGCCATGGCTCCCACAACCATTGGGGAGGCAGGTGGCAGTTGAGGGAGGCGGAAAGAGAAAAGGGCAGCCCCAAGTGAGAAAAGGGTCCCTCATATCACTCTCATGTAAGGGCCCCCCACAAATGCACATACCTACCTGGTGTGAGCGTGTTTGTGCGTGCATGAGGGGAGAGAAAGAGGAATAAGCAGGGGGGAGGCAGAAGAGGAGGGAGATAGCCAGACAAGCGTGTGCAGGAGATGAGGAGAGAGCAATAGGAATAAGGAGGGGAGGAGGAGGAGGGAGGCAGCAGGGCACGGGCTGATTCCAGTAGAGGCACCACAACGCACACAGAAATGCAGGTTTCTCCCTCACCTCATCTCCTGGAACCTTGACTGGAATCAGCCAGGCTCCCTATCTCCCCTCCCCCTGCTTATTCCTCTTCTTCTCCCCTCACGTGTGCATGCACAGGAGATGAGGGGAGAGAAAGAGAAATAAGGGGGGGGGAGGAGGGAGAAAACATATTTAATGTGAACATAAACAAAGGCGCACTGATGATGGAATAATGAAGACATACTTTTGGAATTTGTTTAAACAACATGATAGAGTGACCTAAACGTTAGTACTGATGTAAAAGGTGATAAGTAGGTAATTCATTTGCTGTCTGTACAATTCGTGTATTTTGTTATTCTTTTTTTTGTATTTTTCTTCCTGGTTTTTTTACAATAACATTTATAATAAAAAAAATAATGCAACACTCGGGGCCCTGTCAGTGCTGGGCCCCGGACAGCAGTCCCCCTTGTCCCCCTCGACAGCAGCCTTGCAGCTACCTCATCAAAGCTTGAACCTTGTCTAGCCATTGCAGTGTTGTTTGCATAGATGAGCAATTTTGTATCACCAGGAACTGGTTGATCATTTGTATATACATTATACAATGTTGGGGACAATATAATTCCTTGTGGCAGTCCATTCTTCTGCAACCTCCACCTGCTGTTCTTCCCATTCATCGACATATAGAATCTCTGGTTCTGGAAGAACCCGCCAGTGACCCTAGTAAGCTTGCTATCTTTGGTAAAATTATGCAGTTAGGTCAATGGAAGGCACTCCATCCTCAATGTGTTGCATAAGGTTAAGAATTTGCCCACAACATAACCTGGCCAGCCTGAAGCCTGCTGTTTATAGCTTCCTCCAATTCAGATGCCACATAGGGGTTTTTAAGTAAGCCCTGCCCCCTCTTCTGTGGTCAGAAGGCTTTTCCCCACCCCTTTTTGCACTGCATTTTCCCATTCTTTAGCGACTGACTAGCTATTTGGTTTGCTGTTACTCAAGTATAGTTTTGCTGTGGCTGGGTTAAGTCTCCACCTAAACTTTTAAGGAGTTTCCAAACTTATCTACTGTTCTGCTTCATATCCAGGTTCTCAACTCATTTGGTGAAAGGCAATGGTTAGCAACAGTGCCCTTGCCTTGCATGCAGAAGGCCAATGTGCCTCACCATGGCAAAGTTCTTATAACAACAGGAATCAGAGAACCTTTTCTAGCCTAAGGCAGAAGTGAACCTCTAATTATCTTGTGAACTGCCTGGAGAGTGCACTAAGCAATATGGTGTGGTATATAAGTGTAATTGCTATTGCTATTGTTACCTGTTACCGATTGACCTCTTCTCCCTGTTTTTAAAATGTATAAAATTTCTTGAAACTGTGTTTTAAAAAGTCCCTCTTTACCTGTGGGAAAATAAAATAAGCATCAGGGGCAGGGGGGGGTACACATTGGTCTGGGCCATTTCAAATGGTTTGGGGAGAGCAATAAAATATTTTAACATAAAGAATGGCATGCTACCATGTTACTTAGCTTTAACTTCAGGCACTTTTGGCAAGCAAATCCACATGGTAGTGGATTTCTCTTGAAGCAAGACTGGGTAGATACTGAGGAAAAGATGAATTCATGCTATTTTAGCCACTGGCTATATAATTGTCTTTAAAATAGCAAAGACTGGAAGAAGGGGAGGTTAGCTCACTCCATCCATAGCCCCAAACTCTGTGCCTTGAAGGGATCCTGCATGTCAAAACTGATGATAATATAATGGAAGGAGCAATACTATCTTTCAGCATCAGCAGGTTTTTTCAAGAGAGATCACAATAAGTGTGAACACAGAATTCAGCAATAATATTCAGGGCATTGTCTCTGAGGAAGTGGACAGGTTCCTTGCAGCTGTTCATGCTACTACATGCCCTTTGGATCCCTGTCCCACCTGGTTGGTAAAAGCATCCAAGGTGGTGACAAGAGGCTGGGTCAGGGCAATTATTAATGCATCATTATGGGAGGGGGTGTTTCCTGCACCTCTAAAACATGCTTTGGTATGCCCTCTCCTAAAGAAACCTTCCCTCAACCCAGCAGTCCTAACCAACTACAGGCCTGTTTCCAACCTTCCCTTTATAGGGAAGGTATTGGAGAAGGCGGTGGCATGTCAATTGCAGGGGGTCCTGGATGAAGCGGATTATTTGGACCCCTTTCAGTCAGGATTCATGCCTGGATATGGTACAGAGATGGCATTGGTCGTGCTGATGGATGATCACTGGCGGGAGCGGGATGATGGTCATCCATCCATCCTTGCTCTTCTTGACGTCTCAGTGGCCTTCGATACCGTCGACCATGGTATCCTTCTGGGACAGCTCAAAGGATTTGGGATCCAGGGCACTGTGCTGTCCTGGTTTTCCTCTTTTCTAAAGGGCCGGAGCCAGTCAGTGTGGTTGGAGAGTGAGAGGTCTATCTCGAATATGGGGTGCCTCAGGGCTCAGGGCTCTCTCCTCTCCTATTTAACATCTACATGAAGCCATTGGATGAGATCATCTGTTCCCACAGGGTGAGGTATCATCAGTATACTGATGATACTCAGCTGTACATCTCGACCCGTGGTGATCCAAGTGACGCTGTCAAAATCCTGTCCAGGTGTCTGGAGGCTGTTGGGGTCTGGATGGGGGACAATGGGCTACAACTGAATCCCGGCAAGACTGAGTGGCTATGTATTAGGGGCCCTGTGTTATCTAGAGAGCTACCATCTTTGGTTCTGGATGGTGCTCTTTTGCCCCAGACAGACCCGGTGCACAACTTAGGGGTCCTCCTGGACTTGCGACTGCTGCTAGAAGAGCAAGTGGCGGTCGTGGCCGGGAGGGCTTTTGTACAACTTCGGGTAATCTGCCAGTTGCGCCCGCTTCTGGACCGGGTCTCCTTACTCATGGTCTCTCATGCTTTGGTCACTTCCAGACTAGACTATTGTAATGTGCTCTACATGGGGCTGCCCTTGATGACCATTCGGAGGCTACAGCTGGTCCAAAATGTGGCTGCCCGGGTGATGATGGGGTGTGGGTGTTATGCCAATGGCTCGCCACAGCTTCGGGAGCTGCACTGGTTACCTGTCTGCCTCTGAGTGCAATACAAGGTGCTGGTTATGACCTTTAAAGCCCTACATTGTAGTGGGCCAGGATACCTAAGAGACCGCATCTCCCTAAGAATGTCTGTCCATCCAACCAGAGCGGACCGGAGGGGCTCTCTAATTGTTCCATCAGCTAGAGAGGCTTGCCTCTCTAGCACAAGAAAGAGGGCCTTCTCCGTGTCCACACTGGCCCTTTGTAACCTCTTGC
Source organism: Bradypodion pumilum (assembly GCA_035047305.1). Lineage (NCBI taxonomy): Eukaryota > Metazoa > Chordata > Lepidosauria > Squamata > Chamaeleonidae > Bradypodion > Bradypodion pumilum. The sequence continues at coordinate 199,210,059 of JAWDJD010000001.1, forward strand.
CAATAGAGCTACGGCTCCAGACGGAGTTGCTGCCCTTCAGAAAAGAACTCAAAACCTGGCTGGCAGACCAAGTTTGGGGTCTTGGTGGAAGAGTGATTGAATTGAATATCTACACTGTGGTATTGTCCCCAGTTGTTTTGGAATTGCTCTGGTTCTTTCTTTCTTTCTGTCATAAAAGGGTAGCATCAAATGGCATATTGGACCTCTACCTGACCTTAAGAGATCCTATGTAGTCCAATCCAGCTGCTCCAGTTCAGCCTGTGTAGACAAGCCATCTGTTGACAATAACACTAATTTCAGCTTTGCATCATATGGACACAAGCATGAAATACTGAAACCATGGGTGCAAGAAAAGTTGACAAATACTCATTGTGAATGGGCTCTCAGTAATACTCACTGCACATGCAGGTAAGTGGACATCCTGTCCTCTAGTGTTTCTGGTCTCTGAGTGCAGGAGTCTTAATTACTCTTGGGGCCTCTCTGCATAAATAGGAATGATGGAAAAATTAAGATTCCAATTCACATAAAGCATATCTATCGATTACCAGACTCTCCTGTTTCAGGCTCATTGCCCTCTGCTCCTTAAGGATAATGGAATTGATGAGACAGGTTGTTTCCTTGGAATATAGCAGGGATCTGTAACTTCTCATCACAAGCAACAGACACCAAACTAGTAATTTGACTTGACCAATAATAATAATTTCGTGTCAGAAATTATTCTGGGTTGAAAGGATTTTTGCAGAAGAAACTCTGCTCAGGGAATGCCCAAATGAGTATCCTTTCATGTCCCTAAGAGCTGGGACAGAGACAGGCACTTAATCTGTCATGAAGTAGCTGGGTCTCGAACTGCCGGCTTGCCAGACTTCCAGCTAATAAGGCAAGCTTCTTAACCACTGAGCCACTGCAGCCCCTTGACCAATGAACAAGCTCCAGTCTGACCAGGTTATCCTGCTATGGTAATAGAGTAGAGTAGACCATACTGCCAGCGACTCAATGCAGGCGGTGTAACTTCTCATCATGTGGTGGTTAACTAACCTGACAACCCTGAGGTCTAACAGCGGGTGGCGAAGTCCACAGGGAAGGGTGATGGTCCCCAAGTGGATAAGGTCCAGTGATGAACTGCAGCAGGTTCTGTCAGGTTCTGCAGAACCGGTAGCAGAAATTTCCCCAGGCCACACCCACTTGGTTTGCCACACCGACCTCCATAGCCCATAATTCAGGATGTTTGTCAATGCCCACAGATTTGGCCCCATCCACAGATTTGGCCAGCCCACAGAGTAGGTAGTAAATTTTTTTGCAGTGCATCACTGATAAGGTCCCACTTGAATCCATCTTGATGGAGGGCAGCAGCTTCATCAATGCTTGCCAGGGGCACGGGTGGACTTTGTGTGCCAAAAGGGCTCAGGACCAGAAAATGACTCAAAGAACTGGATCAGTGGTACAGGTGTCATATTAAGATCTGGAAGGCAAATGGAAGGCCACTGCATTATATTGCTCCCTGGATAATCTTCATGGTTGATCACCATGATGATAGCCAATATTAAGAATTGGATATGGCACATTAATAATAATAATAATAATAATAATAATAATAATAATAATAATAATAATAATAATAATAATAATAATAATAATAATAATAATAATAATAATAATAATAATAATAATAATAATAATAATAATAATAATAATAATAATAATAATAATAATAATAATAATAATAATAATAATAATAATAATAATGAACAAGCAGGCTGAACAGAAATGATGTGGAGATAATTACCACAGACATACACAGAGGGTGAAAGCAGAAGGCTCTTTTTTTCAAGCTGTGAGTTTGAAATTATTTTGAAGTGAAGTTCATTGAAAAACAGGAGGGCTGTATTTTATACCTAGAATATTTCCTCAGTACTTCAGTCTTTTCAGCTGCATTCTCCCTGATTTGACTTACATTAAAACTAAAATATAAAAACATGAGTACTCATCAAAATTAATCTTTTTTAGAAAAAATATTAATTTTTTAAACAATAATACAACTTAAAAAAACCAACAACTATGAATAAAAATACAGTCATCATACTTACAAATGCAATATATATATAGCAAAAAATAAGAAAAGAAAAAAAGCATAAGAATACAATTAAACTACGACTTAGTAATATGCCACCTTCCCCTTTTTTCATACATCTTTAATTATATTTCCAAAATTTTTAATCTATACCTATAAATCTGAGCGTTAACCGTTGTGATTTGACAAAGGATCCTTAGCCAGGCCCTACTAGCCCGTACCGAGCATTCATTCACTCGCCTGACCTGGGTACGGAGGTAACTGGGGGGGTTGAGAAATGCGCCAGTGGAGCAGAAGCCCCCCAAACACAAGCAAAGGAAAAGGACTGCAATTCCCAACATTCCTTGTGCTGTGCCGCACCACAGCCAATCAGGCTGAGAGGTACGAGCAAAAGGAACTTTCTGAAACACGCCACTGCCAATCAAAATGGAGCTGCAGAAAAAAAAACCGCTGCACAAATGGAACACACAAACCCATAACTACAAGCCCCAGAGTCCTGTGTGCCATGAGCGCTCAGAATGCTGAGAAGGCCGGTGCGAAAAATAAAAATAAAAAACACAACGTGAGGGCAAGTCCGCCGCAGGCGGATGCAGCGCCCCACAGCCACGCAAACACCCGCCGGCTTTCTTTCATGGAGAAACGGGGAGGAGAGGGACTCTCTCTCCTCCATGCTACCCCGCCGAAGACACGGCAAGACCACCACCGGCCTCAAGAAAAGTTGAGCCGGGATGGAAAGAAACCACAAACACAGGGGGGATTCAAGGGGGGGAGGTACTGATGCCTTCCCCCCTTGAAAGCGAAACAATTCTTCCACAAAGGAAAGCCAGCGGACGGAGCTCTGCCCGCTGACTTTACTTTCCTTAAAAGTGTTTCGCTTTCAAGAGGGGGCCAAGGCACCAGTGCCTCCCCCCTTGAAAGAGAAACAAAACTAAAAAACACAAACAAACACCAAAATAATTAAAATAAATAAACCATTAATTAAAAAAACACACAAAAAACATCCAAAATTAACCAAAACCAAAACCAAACGTAACAAACAGAAAAAACACACAGAAAAACAACAAAAAAGAAAAACAAAACAACAAAAGAAATTAAACCAGCCAACTTACCAGCATGTTCTACCTCCATGACGGCCGGAACTGAAATGAGGAAAGAAAGAGACTACTTACTGGAAGAAGCGCCACCCAGAGGCCAGTAGAGAAAAAACAGTCAAAGTAAAAGAAATACTCAACAGCCCCACCTAGAGTCCACAAGAGATAAAACAGTCAAAAACATAACATTACATCACATATTCACACAAATCACTAACAAATCACAAAATAATAAAATAAAAACATTTCTAAAATCCTGTGTAGAGTTTACACTAAAAACAAAACAAAACATCTAAACACAGTTTAAAAACATTGAATGTAAAAAAACATGTACTTTCACATTTTTAAAATTATTATCCAAGGTACAACTATTTAAAAAAATTCACATACTGAAACATTATTTGGTTAAATAAAATAATTGTAATAAATTATATCATCCTTTCCTCTTTTTTTTAATCCACAAAAACAAACCCAAAAAAGCTGATCACAGTTTATAACAGCCCGTGTGTATAAAGAAACATTTTAAAAATCACAATTACAGATGAACCTCTTTTTTTACAAACATTAACTAACAAAACCCCTTCTAAAACAATTTAAAACAGCCCAGCAACGCCGGGCAATCTCTGCTAGTACATTATAATACTCTTGCAACTATCCTAGCATACATATTCAAATTCTGTTTTTAAACTCATCAATTTAATACAACTACTAAGTCAAAGTAAAAATACAATAATTAAAATACAATAAACACTTATCACACAATACACCCAGTGTTATTTACAATGCCCTGGAGAAAACTGAGTGTCACAGTTGTTTTCTAACCCCCAAAACTGGTCTATTCCCTTTATCCCCCTTCAATAAGTAATCCACAAATAATTGCCATATTTTCCAAAATCTATTCTCTTTAACTATACCCTTTCCCCTATTCATTTCCCATGTTAGCTTATCATTCAACGCAAGATCCCACATCTCCTTATACCATTCTTCTATTTTCAGAATTGCTTCATTTTTCCAATTCCTGGCAATGCACTGTCTGCCCATTGTCAACATTATCGACAATAGCATTTTTTATCCTTATTTAAATCCATATTTTCCACATCTGTCAACAAAACAGTACTTGGCCGCAATTTGAGTCTCATACCCATAACAGCACAAATCTCTTTCTCAATTTCCCCCAAAAATCCTTTACCACATTACAACCCCACCACATGTGTTCATATGTTCCCAGTGTGTCCATAATTTCCAACACATTTTATCTTTATTTTTATCTATTTGATGTAACCTCACTGGGGTCAAGTACCATTTTCACAACATTTTATAATTATGTTCTTTCACTCTAACAGACATTGTTCACATGACCCCTTTCTTCCATTTATTTTTCCAAACCTTATCTACTATCTTTATTTTCAATTCTTGTTCCCAATTTATTTTCAACACTTCTTGTGGATTACCATCTTTATTTAACATTATATATATATATATTACTTACTAAGCCCTTAATACCCCTTTCTCCCTTTCTTATCTTTGATATCAATTCTTCAAACTAACAATGGCAGTACCATATTGATATAATTGTTCAATCGTCCTTCTGAATTTATTTCCAAATCCATAACATTTAATTAACTCATTAATTGTTACCCACTGTAATGAATCAAATGCCTTAAAAATGTCTAGTGATAATAATCCAACTTTATCTTTTGTTTGTACTACAATATCTATTAAATCTAAAACTGTCCTTGTCAAATCCGCCATATGTCTTCCTTTCAAAAAACCCGTTTGATCCTCATTTATGTAATTACCCATAAAACTATTTAGTCTGTTTGCCAATATCGCTGAAAAAATCTTAGCATCTTGATTTATTAGAGAAATAGGTCTATATGAATCCACTTTTTCTAGATCTTTTCCAGGTTTTGGTAATAAAACAATTATAGTTCAATTTTGGAACCACAATGTCTTTAAATTCCTTATAAAATTTCACTGATAACCCATCTTCCCCCAGGGCTTTATCTGACTTCAAGTTGGCTATTACTTCTTTTATTTTTTTCTCCATTATTCGCTCTTACATTCTATTGCTATGTTCCTGTTTTATCTTATCTTTTATTTGTTTCCCCAATTGATCCTTTAACTTCCCCAAATCTATATTTTTTTAGCATATAAATCCTGATAGAAATCTTTGACAATCTTACATTTATCCCTAATCCTATTACATCTTGTTCCCTTTTTATTAATCAAAATTCCAATTTCCCTTTTATTTCTCTTTTCTTCAGCAGCTCTTGCTAATAATTTTAAATTCTTATTACTGTATTCAAAATATTCCCTTTTTTAAATATACCAAGTCTCTTTTTACCTTTTCAATGTCCTTCCCTACCAATTCCGTCTTTAATCTTTCCATCCTGTCAAAAACCTTCTTATCATTTGTCTTTACATGCTCTTCTTGTAACCGTTTTATCTCTTTTTCTACTTTGTCTTGTGTTTCCTTAAATTGTTTATTTCTAATACTAGCCAACTTAATCCTCTCCTCTCTAAAAACCAACTTCATGGCATCCCATACCATATTAAAACTCACCTCATCCGTATCATTCCAATACCAACTTTCCTTCCATTTTTCAATTATTTGCTGTTTACATTTATGGTCTTTAAAAACTTTAGCATCATATCTCCAATTCCTTCTAATTTTCTTTACTCCCTCTATCCTTAATTCCACCAACACTTTTGCATGATCTGATTCTTTAAAAATTCCCACTTCCACCTCATCTATATTCCTGATCATACTCTCTGTTACAAATATATAATCTATATTCTGGAGTATGTGTTATGCACCTGTGAAAAGAATGTGTAGGTCCTTTCTGACCCTTTAAACTCTCTCCATGTATCTTTCAAACCTAGAGATTTCATCCATTTATCAAGAATCTGCATTTTAAATCCTCTTCCACTCCTTGCTATATTTGTACAATCTAAATTCGACCTTATTAAATTAAAATCTCCAGCTACAATCATTTTTGTTGCTTTTTCTTTCTTCAGTACACCATACATTTTATCTAAGAACTCCCCTTGATGATCATTTGGTGCATATATATTCACTAAAATTATTTCCTCATCATCAATCTTCCCCTTTATTATTAAGATCCCTTCTGGGTCGGAAATACTATTTATCATCTCGAAACCTAATCTACTTGAAATCAGAACCGTGATCCCTCCTGCTTTTGAAGTACCATAGGACTTTTCATAAATTTGCATCCATCCTAAAAAAAATCTTGTTTGTATTACCTGATTTTTGATGAGTTTACTGTAAAAAGACTATATCTAGCTTATTTTTCCTCAGGGCTGATTCTATTCTTCTCCTCTTCACTTGAGAGCCAGTACCTACCAGATTCCATGATAACACCTTAATATTTCTCATATCTTGATCTTAAAAACCATCTTCTATGACCCCCGCTTCCTCCTACGGGTGTGTTTTCCTCTACCACACATAAACAATAACAACAGCTAAAACAATAAACATTCATACCTTCCCACTTCTTCCTACAAAAAGTAGCCCTTGACTATCAAAGAGAGAGGGGGGAGAACGTGCAAGATGTGCCTACTATCTAATACTCCAGCACACAATCTTATTTTTGAAAACACACAAACATTAATAAAAATGATTTCTCTCCCCTGCAACACTCCATTTTCTTCACCATCCACTAAATCCTGATTCACCCTTCATCAACCACCATCAGTGCTTTAGAATCCACATCTGTTCCTCCTGTATCACCCTCTCTTTAAAATTTTGACAAGGTCCCACACCAAAGGCTGTTGAATAAACTTACCAGTCATGGAATAAAGGGACAGGTCTTGTCCTGGATCAGCAACTGGCTAAGGGACAGGAAACAGAGGGTAGCACTAAATGGACACTTCTCCAAGTGGAGGGAAGTAAAGAGTGGGGTCCCCCAATGTTCAGTACTAGGACCCCTGCTTTTCAACCTCTTCATAAATGATCTAGAGGTAGGAGTAAAAAGCAAGGTAGCCAAATTTGCTGATGACACTAAATTATACAGGGTAGTGAAAACTGTGAGAGATTGTGAGGAGCTCCAGAGGGATCTCTTGACACTGGGGGAGTGGGCAAAACAGTGGCAAATGAGCTTCAACATTAGTAAGTGCAGAGTGATGCATGTTGGGGCAAAGAACCCCAATTACATTTATAAACTGATGGGTTCTGAACTCTCTGCGACAAACCAGGAAAGGGACCTTGGTGTCCTGGTGGACAGCTCAATGAAGGTGTCAACCCAGTGTGCCTCAGCAGTGAAAAAAGCAAACTCAATGCTAGGGATCATTAGGAAGGGTATAGAAAATAAGTCAGCAAGTGTCATTTTGCCTCTTTATAAATCTATGGTGAGGCCCCATCTGGAATACTGTGTACAATTCTGGTCGCCATACCTCCAGAAGGATATTATGGAGTTGGAGAAAGTGCAGAGGAGGGCAACCAGAATGATTAGGGGGCTGGAACACCTTCCTTACCATCTGAGGCTGCAACGGTTGGGCCTTTTCACTCTTGAACAATGGCGTCTAAGAGGTGACCTGATTGAAGTTTACAAAATCATGCACGGTGTGGACAAAGTAGATAAGGAAAAACTGTTTTCCCTATCGCACAACACTAGAACTAGGGGACACTCGATGAAACATTTGGGTACTAGTTCTCAAACAAATAAGAGAAAGTACTTTTTCACCCAGAGGATTACTGGTCTATGGAACTCCCTGCTAGAAGAAGTGGTGACAGCTGTCAGTCTTGACAGCTTTAAGAAAGGATTAGACAAGTTCATGGAGGACAAGGGTATCAATGGCTATAATTATGGATACTTAAGGACAACCTCGGGGTTGGAGAGATAGGCAGGATATCTCTCAATGCCATTTCCAGGGAATCCTAAGCAGGTGAAGGCATCTGCTTGGGAATACCCTGAAGGAAATGGTGAGCCAGTGTGTGAGACAGAATGCTGGACTGGATGGGCTGTGGCCTGTTCCAGCAAGGCTGGTCTTATGTTCTTAGTACAAACCATTCTTGTGAAGCCGCCTTAACCAAACCAATTAAATACAAATATTCCAAAGCATCCATCCCTGCATCAATTGTATGCATTTTCTTATCATAAAAAAGGTCTCAATTGTTGTGGAAATCTCCAATTATATTTTATCCCACATTCCATCAAAATTTTTGTTGCTGGTTTCATCTTATATCACCAACCACGTTATTCCACTGATATGTCACTGTAAGCCTCAACATCATTCCTATCAATTTTTAAAACACCAGACCCAATTTGTTTTATAAAAGCCATCACCTTTAATTTATCCCACCAATTTTCTAACTTAACCAAGTTATTTCTTTGAACACTTTTCCTTTTCCTTGCACCCAATCTATAAACATTTGCAATATCTTCATTCTCAAAATCTTTCCCCATTTTCAAACTGTTTAGCCAATTAACTATTCTTTCCTTCAGCTGGTCTAGTGTTTTTCCATACGATTACAAATTACTATGTTCTGTTTTCTCATCATCTCTTCCATCATGTCTATCCTTTTCTCCTGCGCTTCTACTTTCATTTTAGTATCCTTTTCTTCCTCATGTAACCCTTTCATGTCATCCTGCATCAATTTCATATCTTTTTGCATCAACTTAACACTTATATCCATCCTCTGAAAATTAAAATCAACCTTCTTAGAAAAAATCAGTAAACATTGCAACCAGCTTATCCTGTTTTTCCATAATTTCATCTTTGTCTTTTACCCTTGTTTCCTTAATTTCACGAAACCCTTCACATTTGCCTCCTCCATCCTCTCAAATTTCTTAAACAATTTACCCAACTCAACTATAATTTGTGTTTGGTCCATTGGTGCAGGTTCTGGTGCTGCTGTTGATGGTGGTGTTTCTTCATTTGCTGATTTATCTTTTTTCTCATCCTTCTTCGCATCTATTTTCTTAGGCTTCACCACCTCTTCATCCTTTCCCTTTCTTTTTTCAAGTTTTTCCATTGTAACTTCAAATAATAATCTCAATGCGGCTACCCCTTTATTTCCTCCAAATCCATCTTCCTGGTCAAATTCCAGATTCAATTAAATGTAGTAAACTTATAGAGTTGTGACTTCTATTAATTCTTCAAGATCCAAAGCAAAAATTTAGCTGAACAAAACTACACACTTTCAATAATTATAATCCACGTGTTATTATCCAACCAAGTGAAAAGGCTTCTTTTTTTATCCTTATTATAATCCAATTGTAATATTGCTTCAAAATGTCCTAAACTCAGAAATTTAATCTTTTAAAGCCTTTCTCCCTCATTATTTTAATATATGCCATCCTTTTCTGAGATCCCAGATGCAGAGAAATAGAAGAAACAGAGTGGGGAGAAGGAGGGAAAGAGAGAAAGATAATAGTAGAGAAAAAATGTTTTCTTGTTTATTTTATCTATACAAGCTTCAGAAAAAGTCTTTAGAAAGAAGAAAGTGAGAACAGCGGACACTCTTTGCAGGCGCACCCCCCAACAAAGGACTCAGACACCGGTATAAGTGGATAACGGCATTGGGCCACATTTATTGATTCATGCCCTAGTCCGAATTATAAATTTCAATTGGCACTCAGCCAATTATAATTCTTAAGGCAAGCAGGCCGCAGTAACACTGGTAAGGTTCCTCCCAAATTGCCAATGGCAATTGGCTACAATGTATCCATTTGTATCAATTCGTTTGTTTACAACAAACAAATTGTTGACCGTAGTCAATAATCTATCTACTGACCCCACCCTCTGACGTGTATCCATAAAATCACGGGGTGATGCATGCTGGAGAGCTCCTGCCATCACCCCATTGCCTGGTTCGTCGTTGACCGGTCAACGTTAACAAACTTGTACCTATCTAGTGTTGGCCAGTCAATTGCGAACCTGCCGGATACCTGTGGGTCATCAATCTTTACCTTACCAGTGCTACCCGCCCATGTGACCAAAGTCAAGAGCAAACAAACCCCTGTATCAAACCGTAGCAACAGTGTGGGATGGGCAAAAAAGCCAGAACCAGGAAGCCAATTGTAGGTTCCAGCCAAAAATTCCCACCCGGCCCCGAAGCGACCAAATGATCACACTGTTCACTAGGGAGGGGGTGGAGGGAAAAACTTCTCCTCTCCGTCGCTTTTCTAAAATGGCAGCTCGGCTGCCTCGTGGCCACCCCTTTTATAAGTGAGTGGCCACGCCCCCTAACTAACCCGGATGTCTGCGTCCGGGTGGGGGGGCCCCGCAAAGAGCGCGGCGGCCATTTTGGCGCCGCGCTTTCATTGCAGGCGCACCCCCAACAAAGGACTCAGACACCGGTATAAGTGGATAACGGCATTGGGCCACATTTATTGATTCATGCCCTAGTCCGAATTATAAATTTCAATTGGCACTCAGCCAATTATAATTCTTAAGGCAAGCAGGCCGCAGTAACACTGGTAAGGTTCCTCCCAAATTGCCAATGGCAATTGGCTACAATGTATCCATTTGTATCAATTTGTTTGTTTACAACAAACAAATTGTTGACCGTAGTCAATAATCTATCTACTGACCCCACCCTCTGATGTGTATCCGTAAAATCACGGGGTGATGCATGCTGGAGAGCTCCTGCCATCACCCCATTGCCTGGTTCGTCGTTGACCGGTCAACGTTAACAAACTTGTACCTATCTAGTGTTGGCCAGTCAATTGCGAACCTGCCGGATACCTGTGGGTCATCAATCTTTACCTTACCAGTGCTACCCGCCACATGGGGAGGCATCCATGATGACTCACCGCCCCCCCCAAGACCGTCAGCTCAGTCGCCAGGCCTGCTTGCATCGCACCCAGAACGAGGTACATACCTCCAGCCGACAGGTGGACCCCTTCGCCTGCTTACCAGCAAAATTTTTTGTATAAGCCTATCATCCGGTATCCCATGGCCGTCTCACAGCCATGCTCAGGACGGGACAGAGCCACAGCCCCGTCCACTGGTTGCCGGAACAGTACGAGCTAGGGAGATCCTCATCTCCCCCGATTGGTGTCTCGGCACAATGTTAGACCAAAGCAACCGTATGTAAGCCATACGTGACAGAAATTACCAGGTCACAGCCCCTCGACGGTTAAGTAACAGCAGCTATCCGTATAAGATCAATGCCGCCGAGGTGCTTGTAAAACATTGGGCGGTCCAGCATCCCTGACAAACCGCACGAATGGCCACAGTTCCCGACCCCATGTGCCGCACATACCATACCATCGCATACGTGCGGATGCACACTGCCCAGTCGGGGTCCACTCTCTGTCGCTACAGCATATACTGCTGCCCAGTGTACATAGCCGCGGCCCACCAGCCCCCTGCCACCGGTGTGTTGAGACCCCTAGGATCTGTAAAAGAGGAGAAAAGGTTAAGGACATAACAGGTACTCGTACAGTGAGGGGACGTACATATCAGAAATTGCGCGTACAGGCATATCCACCTCCGAGTACCCTACACGCAGTCGCGACCAATGCGATGCCTATCTTAAGAAAATTGGGTGCCAAAACGGGCCCCACACCGCGGACGCGGCACCGGTCACCCTCAAGTACTGTAATATGGTAAGGGTAGACCCATCCCGGTGGCAGAAAACAGGCTGGGGTGCACGGCAGGCACTGTCAAAATTATGTAGGGCACCAACCGGACAGATGTCTCAAAAACTTCGTAGCAGTATACACCACTGCCTACACCGTGCTGAATAACCCGTGAGGACCGTATCCCCACTCGAGCCCACTCATGTGTGACAGAGACATCGTCGAGTTCCAGTGCCCTACGAGACACATCCGCCTTACACTTGTGGCACCAACTCTGGCACCCACTCACTGATGCGGAGCGCTCCAAAAAGGCTACCGTAGTAGCTGCGTGGGCAAGAGCCACCTCACACCCATCTGCACATAAGTAATGCCAGCCTCGTGCAAGGTGGGTCAGAAAATCCGGGAACAGGGGTAACGCGTGTAAGGGCGGCGGACACGTTCCCGTGTCCACCCCTCCCAAACATGACGCATAATGCATAGTGATACGCCTTATGCGTGCGAGGTGCCAATGACATGTCCGGTTCCCTTCTCCGCGCCAAACGTCCAGCCATCGGCCAAAAGTGGCGAGTTAAAACCCTGTACTTCCAGAGTATGGTACGGAACCGGGCGATCTGCAGGTGGTGGAAAGCAACAGTAATGTCATTATAAATACCTAGAACATGCCTGGCCTAGAACGGCACATTTAGGCATAGGCTTCTCAAAGGAATAGACGAACTAATGTCCTGACCCTGGGGGATTCGCATGTCTGGGTGTTGACAATGTGCACCACTGCCGCATTGTCACTCCGAAAGTGGACCACTGAGTAGGCCCACTCCTTGCACCATAGTATCAGTGCTCTCCAAATTGGGAAAAAGCGCAAGGAAGGTAAGATCGCGGGGCAATCCGTGCACCCACCCTCGGAGCAAACCCCACAAGTCAGGGCGCCGGAGGTATCCGACTGTACTTGAAATCCAGGGCAGACCATCAGGTCTGATACCCCAGAAGAGACCCCCCAAACCCAGGAGTAATTTGAGCCAGACCGGACCAATGAAGGTGGCCATAAATTAACTGCAGCTCACGAGGGCACACTTTATGTTTGGCAAGCAATGCCAAACTCGCCGTGGAGATCCAAGCCACCGTACGCATGGTTAACCTGGATGCCCGTGCGACAGAGTCGATTCAGAAATGTGAGCTTAGTAGATGGGACCTCGGTCTATTCAGGCGCCAAGGGGACACCCAGTTCCCGCCTGAGTGTCTGAATGGTAATGAGGAGACGCGGGCGTGTGTCCAAGCCCCGGTCACCCCCGAACCAAAAGTCATCGAGGTAATGGGCTAGAGACCGAGACCCTGACCTGTGAGTGAATGGCCACTGAGTGAAGTCCCCAATCGGTCTAGTGCTGAACATGAATTAACTCAGTCAGAAAGGGGTTGGCCTTATCTAAGTAAAATTCCCCTCGGAACCCAAAAAACGCAATAGGTCTAAATCATTGGGTGCACTGGCAATAATCTAAAAACCTAGTGCATATCACACCGTGCCAAAACAGCACCCTAACTGCGTGAGCGTGCCCCATAGTAGCCAACCCAACTATGAGCACCTGAGTGAACAAGGTCATCAAGAATGGCATCCCTGAATGGGGAACCCACAGGGTAAGCTGAATGGAGGCTTAAAGGACATTCCCCCTAGTATAGCTCCGTATGAGCTCATGGGGGAGACATTCGACTTAGGAAAGATAGTTCCAAGAAGGGCCCCCGCTACTCCCATGGCCCCAACTCCCTCAGCGGTGGACAGTGGAGCCCCCTCTTCGTTACCTTGCAAGGGAACCAGATTAGTATCATCCTGGGACCCTAACACCCCCGAATGGATATAAAAGCCCCCATAGAAAACCCACCAGCAGGTATCCCGCCCAATTCATTTTGGGATGAAATGAGTGCCATCTCTCCAGGCTGATTATAACCATTGGGGCGGGGGGGGGGGCTTATGACAAGGTTAGTTGCTTCAGACGGAGCTCTGATCGCCCCTGTGCACCCCTACCTCTGCCCCGTAACCCACCAACCCGCGGGCGCGCAGAGGCGGCGTGAGGGCCAGCGCAAAAGGGGACACGAAGTCGGTAACGACCGTGGTGCTTAGTACACACATCAGCAGCTGAGCGGGCCGAACATAGCAGGCGGGCTGGAACCCCCCGCCCAACCAGTTAGCGTGGAGCCTGTGTCTGATCAGCCCGCTGCTCCGCAGGACCACCATGGTACCTCTCACCAGGCACCCATCCCATGGTAGTCATGTACACGAGCACACTTGCTGACAGGACTCGTCCCACCTCCCCTCAGGGTATAGAGCCACCCTCCTCCACCTTCGTCACCATGAGCCAACCGCCCTGGGCCCATCTGATCAACATTAGGATGGCCCAAGCAGATCAAGCCCTGCGGCATACCACAATACGTACAAGGTATGCCGACAACCAGTTGGCCCAAGGTGCGCGGTGGGTAAGACGATGGGACATCTCATTGTCGCAGTCGCCCTCTCGCTCTCTCTCCTCCTAGTGGGCTCGCAGTTCAATAGGGAGAATATCCACATGTCCCCCTCCATCCCTTACCCCTCCTGGCCTGCGGCCAATAATCAACCAGGGGCAAGTAATAGCCGGCCGTCGGCAAAGCCCTTGACGGCACGTTCTGTCTAAAGGACATACGCAGCCGGACCCAAACAACCCCTGCGATGCCCAGCACTGTCCCAGGGGCGGACGCCCCAGTGCATGGTGGCTCACTACGGCGGTACCACACCATGTCTCTGTCCTCCTGTCCGTACCTCCTATCCTTATTGGGATCCCAGTTCATAGGGAGAATAAATCCACGCATTCCCCCCCCCAAATCTTTCTCTTCCTGATCTGGGTCAGATGATCACCAGGGGGCAATGAATAACCAATCATCGGCGAGGCCGTTGCCGGTGCATGATGTACACAGGGCATACGCAGCGGGACCTGGACAGCCCCTGCGATGCCACGCACTGCCCCGGGGGCAGAAACCCCCACCCCCAACGTCGTGCCAGAATGCAACCAAGGGGCACTGGGATAGGATGGCAAGTGATGCCCACTAGCCTCTAATTGGCAAGGCCATGAGCACTGAACCACACCGCTGAAAGTGGACTGTGATTTGGGTGTATTCAACTTGACCCAATACTCACTAGTTGCACCCCCGTGAGCCCCCACTGGGGGTTCCGGCACACGGTGGGCGTCGGACCTCGCGACTGAAATCGAGCTCTGGGGCGACCTCCAACGTACTCCAGTCGCTGTTCTGGACAAACAGGGAGCTGCGAGACAGTGGCAGGCACAGGCCAGACTGTCTCAAGAAGCTCGACCCGGCCGGCCGCCTGTTGCAGAGTGGCACTGGTCGAAGTAGCCGGCGGACACAAAGGGGGGCCCGGTAGATAGGAAAAAGGACCCCCACCCACTGGATTGCTAAGGATGCCTCCAGTACAGCCAAACGTGCTAACCAGGCATCCCCTGCCACAGTAAACCCCCAGTAGGTGGGCCAGGTGGGCCGGATGGCCCGATAGGAATTGTGCCAGCGGCCCTAAATTGAGAGCCTGTGCCAGAATAAGCCATGCCCAAAAATCCAGCCCCTAATGGGAAAAAACATGCTGTGAGCCAGCACCAGGCCCTCCCCCCAATCGTTCCGGCCCATGGCCAGCAACCATGGGCCGAGGGCCGCATCCTCCGAAGGGCCAGCCTGAGGCTGAAAATCGGAGCTCATTCTGTCCTGCAGTATGCAGAAATTGAACCACTGACCTTACACAACCCAGTCAGCGTCTGAGGCACTTGAGCCACTGCAGTCCCACGTAAAGTTTGGGCACCCCTGGGTTAGGGAAAAGGAGTGAGCGACGGAGCAAACTTCTCCGTTCCGTCGTGTTCTGAAGCCAATAGGCTAGAAAGCCAAAAGGAAGCCTCGAACAGAGGGTAGCAAACTCAAGCCTCTTGCAAAGAGGCGGAAGGGGATAAAGCGACGGAGAAAACTTCTCCTCTCCGTCGCTTTTCTAAACTGGCCAGCTAACTCGAGGAGCCCAGAAAAGCACGATCCCTATCCAGGGATCAGCACCCGCTGGCTGGAAAGCCGAAGATCGAGAGCCTTTTGCAATGCTCGGGAATCGAACTCCAACCTTCCAGGCAGTGAGTTCGGTATCTTAATCCCTTGAGTCACTGCAGTCCCACAGAGCGACGGAGAAAATACTTCTCCTCTCCGTCGCTTTCCTAAAATGGCAGCTCGGCTGCCTCGTGGCCACCCCTTTTATAAGTGGCCACGCCCCCTAACTAACCCGGATGTCTGCGTCCGGGGGGGGGGCGCAAAGAGCGTGGCGGCCATTTTGGCGCCACGCTTTCATTCTGTGCAAGGTTTATAATGGAGCAGTCAAGTATTCAAGCAAACAAGCAAATAAACAAATAGACAGACAGACAAACACACACACACACACAAACACATATAGGAAATAAAGGGGTAGCTGCATTGAGACTATTATTTGAAGTTTATATATATATATATATATATATATATATATATATATATATATATATATATATATATATATATATATATATATATATATATATATATATATATATATATATATATATATATATATATATATATATATATATATATATATATATATATATATATATATATATATATATATATATAAAGGGTTCAATTGGCACAACTGCTCTTATTATCCTCCTCATTATCACAGTATTGTTAAAAGTTTCATTGGTTTGGCCTTGTGCGATCTCGCACTGCAACCAATCTTTCTGGACTTTTGAAACCTTGGCTATTAAGGAAGGTTGCATGGCATTGAAAGATGTGGCCCATTCCATTTCTCCCAGACTCAGAGGCATCCATGGAGTCGCTCTTCCTTGTACCCCCCTGAGATTGCTAGGATAAAGCCGGAGAGGGAGGAAGATGGAGTTCGGTGCAAAACAATAAATGAATGGGATGCTTCCCAGGGAACCAGGAATGAGAAATATATTGTTGGCTTCAGCCTGCAGAGAAAAAAGTTATGGTTTTTAGTCACCTGCTGGGATCGGATGTAGTCGCATGACAGCTGCCATTCTTTGGGGAGAGAAGTGGCGATCCCTGAAACAATGCCCTCAATGTCCCCATAGATGTCTGTTCACTCAGAGTGGCTAGTCTACTTTATACTTCAACATCTATGCCTTTTCTGGGCTGGTGACTGATAGTGTACCTGACAGTTTCAATTATTCACAGGCATTATGTGAACAGTCAAACCCGAGCCCTGTTTTCTAGCATTTTCCTCCACATCCTCCTCCATGTGTGCCATTATGCCTTCTTTTGGATTCCCCTTCCCTCTGGTTCTTGCAGATTCTCAGCTTATCTCTCTTTTGCCATTTGTCAGAATACAACAACACGCTTATAGGTTTCAGGATGCTTATTCTGAAATGGTGTGTTCAAATACTATTTGGTTTTTTTTGTAGGAAACAAGGGCTGTGGTGGCTTAGTGGTTAAGATTGTGAGCTTGATGACCAGAAGGTTGGCAGGTAAACAGTTTGAGACCCAGCTGCTGCATGACGGAGTGAGCTTCTGTCTTTGTCCCAGCTGCTGCCAACCTAGCAGTTCGAAAGCAAGAAATTGCAAGTATACAAATAGGTACCATTTCGGCGGAAAAGGTTACAGTGTTACATGTGCTTTGGTGTCTAGTCGTGCTTGTCACATGACCACAGAAATATCTGCAGACAGACACTTTGGACGTAAATGGAACTAAGCACCGCATTCTAGAAATGGAAATGTATAAACATATAAACTTTGAAGTGATGGTACCAGTGAATTAAAGTAGACTGGATGGGATATTTTCAGTGAGATGACTACAAAGTATACTATGCCATAACTGACAAACACAAAGAAATGGACTAGTTCTAATACTGAGTACCACAGGCAGTTAGAGACTATAATGCAAAGTCCGACTAAATAATATCAATCATACTCCGGGAAACCCAGCAACATAACTGTCATTCACATCTATATGCTCCAACTACCCATGTTGAAGAAGATGGAACTGAGAGCTTTTAAGTAAATTTCCAGGAGTAAATTGATGATACATCAAAACAAGATATGCTTATAATCCATAGGTGACTGGAGTGCAAAAGTAGGAAAAATAACAGAACCACATGTCGTAGGTCTACAGTACAAAAATGAAGCAGAAGAATGACTCATAGAGTTCTGTGAATCCAACAATTTGTTTATTGTAAATGCGTGCTTCAAGCAAACAAACAAATGAGTATACATGTAGACATAATCAGATAGTAATTCTAGAAATAAAATAGATTCAGTGTTTCTCACACTTGGGGCACCAGGTGTTCTTGGACTTTAATTCATAGTAGCCCAAGTCAGTACACCTGTTGATCATGGCTCCTGTGGGTGGGGTTTTTAAACTGTTTTTATTGTGGGGGTTTTAAATTATGTAAGTCGCCCTGAGTTGGGCTTGCCTGAGTGGGCGGCGAACAAGTTGAAAAATCAAATCAAATTAATTAAATTACTGTATTGCTGATCACTGTGAATGGGTGAGTAAGCTAGACAGTAAAGAAAGCTGTCAGGAAAATAAATAAGTCATTTTAAATATGGTGCTGGAGGACTGCCAAAAAAGCAGAGAAGTGGGTCCTAATTGAAAGACAGTCCATAGGAAACTGTATGAAATGGATACATTCATTTTCATATGTGACTTGTCTGAGGTTTTAGGGGGGAAATAGACCTGATTCAGTTTAAGTTCCTTGAACTTGAATTCTATTGTGGACAGTAGTTCAGAGTGCTTCCTCCTTTCCCTTTGTTGCTTGTCATGTAGCCTTCCATTCTAAATCCTTAAATGCCTTAAATCATCTGCACTTCCAGTCTGTGTTAATGAAGCTCGTAAAGTTAAACCTCGGAGGAAACATCCTTTATAACCACTTCCTGCTAAAAGCATTAGTTTGCAAAAGCAGCTAATATTTATGTTTCTCATACACGCCAACCCACAGTTTCCTCTTTAAAATATGTATTTGAAAACCCATTGGCCAGTATCCTGTTATTAGTTACTGGTCACTGTTACTACTAATAGCACTGGTAATTAATACTACAAGAGATGCTTCTATTACTATTGAGTGATGCTTCTATTACTACTTCTTCTTGTTCTACAGTATCTGAATCTGGATATTGGTGATCCTCATGGTGATCAGCCATGAAGACTGTCATAAGAATATAATGCAGTGGCCTTCCGTATCACATCATGACCCCTGTGCCGAGATTCCCTGCGGGATGATGTCATTTTATGTTAATCACCTGTTTGTTTAATAGGATTTTACACAAAGGTGCTAGCACTGCTTTTATTTTCTCTCTATCATTTATTCCACTTAGCCTAACTGAAGCCATCTTAGAAAGCACACTCCACCATTTTATCCAGTTACTGGGAAATCACCTCTTGTACTTTTTCCAAGGTCAAGCTCCCGGGAACAGTACCAAGAGATGGTCCAATCTTAGATACTGAGCTGAGAATACTGATAGCCAGCCAGCTGCTATCCCCAGGTATGCACATAACTGTCATTTTGAGTAATTAATTAGCATAATTTTGAGACATTTTACCATACCTAAAGGTATAAAAACCTACCCAATTTCTTAAGAGTCGTCAGAGTTTTCCAATGCTACGAGGACCTGCATCTCTAGTCATCTTGACAGGTCCCAATCCATACCTTTTCATATGGGGCGGTGAACGCCGCCACGGAATACTCTAGGCAAGTGGTAGTGTACTGCTTTCTTTTATTTCAAAGGCAAAGTAATGTTTTAGTTTAGTTAGTGATTTTTCTATGTTCTGTATTTATTGGACTTTTGATACTTTTACAATAAAAACCAAAAAAGGACTTGGTTTGTTGAGCTTATTCCTGTTTGCTCCTGCTGCCAATGGAGCAAATTGGGGGAAGGGGGACTTTAACAATAAGGCTTTATTTGTGGGAAGGAGAACTGTGGCGATTTTGTATCGACTTCATTGAGTTTTTTGCCCAGGAGAAGAAACTTCGCCCAGCATCCCAGAGACAGCAAGTTGCTGCAGAGGTAACAGAATTACTCCCCCACGTCTTTCATACCACCAAGGCTAAAAGTTCCTCATAAAGCAAGATAAGGATGTTTTTTGTATGAGAAAGTGGCTTTCCATCCCAGGGGTCTTTGCAGCTCAATTTCCCCTGAGTAGTTAGTCCCAAATCGCCATTTCTCTGCAAACCTATGAGCCAGAATTATCTGGACCCCAAGTCTTCCTCGGCCAAGCCTTGAGGAATCCACACTTACGCCCCGCTAGCTAAATCTGGGGACTTCTGCTTGTGCTACGGTCGGCCAAGCTTCTAGTGGAGGGGACGCAGAGCCTACCGGCAGGTGGAAACAACCCCGATACCCTGTACCTCTGATCCAGTTCTATGAGTCACTTTCTGGTCCTGAGCCCTTTTGGCACACCAAGTCCTCATCAGCCCCAGGCCAGGATTGATGCTGCTGCTGCCCTCCATCAAGATGGATTCAAATTGGATTTAATCCACTTGGGAATCATCACCCTTCCCTGTGGACTTTGGCATCCAAGCCATTAGTCCTCAGGGTTGTCAGGTTAGTTAACTGCCACCTGACATGGCGTTGAGTTGCTGGTAGTAGGGTAATAGCAGGATAACCTGGCCAGACACTTTTTATTACTAGTAATCAGTATTATCAGTGTCAAGTAGAGCATACTAGCCGTGAAAGTGCCAAAATTAAGGCACCTTCTGGTGAGTTCATTCTGCAATTCCTTTCGCCTAACCTAGTTTGAGAAAAATCAGTGTGCAACAAAAGGTTGCTGTTACCTGGGTGGTTAAAATACAGTGGTACCTCGCTTAAAGATCATAATGTGTTCCACGGGGTTGCTCTTTAAGCAAGTTTGCTCTTTAAGTGAAACACCATTGTAAGTGACCTATTGTGACTTCTGGTGTGTGTGTGTGTGTGTGTGTGTGTGTGTGGAGATTGCGAACCCCGATTTAGTTGTTAAGTGAGTTTTTGGTTGGTTTTAGTTGTTAAGTGAAGCGACCGTTCAGAGAAAATTCTGCTCTTTAAGCGAGTTAGTCTCTAAGTGAGGTGCTCTTTATGTGAGGTTTTACTGTACCACAATCTTCAAGGAGGCTCTTTGCAGGCGCACCTCCCAATAAAGGACTCAGACACTGATGAAAGTGGATAACGGCATTGGGCCACATTTATTGATTCATGCCCTAGTCCGAATTATAAATTTCTATTGGTAATTGACCAATTATAATTCTTAAGGCAAGCAGGCCGAAGTAACACTGGTAAGGTACCACCCAAAATTGTCGACGGCAATTGTTACAATGTATCTATTTGTATCAATTTGTTTGTTGACAACAAACAAATTGTTGACCGTAGTCAATATCTAACTAATGACCCCACCCTCTGACGCGTATCCGTGAAATCACGGGGTGATGCATGCTGTCTAGCTGTAGCCATCACCCCGTCGCCTGGTTCGTCGTTGACTGGACAACGTTTAACCAACTTATGCCTGTCTAGTGTTGTCCAGTCAATTGCGAACCTGCCGGATACCTGTGGGTCATAAATGTTTACCTTACCAGTGCTACCCGCCACACGGGGAGGCTTCCCAAAAGGCTCACCGCCCCCCCCCAAGACCGTCAGCTCGGTCAACAGGCCTGCTCGCCAGTCCACTAATAAGAGGTCCATACCTCCCTGCGACAGATGGGCCCCATCCCCTGAGTAAAAGCTCGTAATTTTGCAGAGTGATGGCGGGGAGGCGAATGACGCGTCCCCCACCTTTGTCGAAAAGGAACCGGGCAATAGCCCCGTTCACGGAGCGTCGGCTCGGTCAAGAGCCTCGAGGCCGCACGCCCCCCTGTAAGCGTACCGCGGTATCGTGTCCGACCAATTGAGGGTTGTGGCAGGCCACACATAACATGAGTAGGGCAGGTCACTGCAAATCGCAAGCTTCCGCGATAGGCCAGTGACCCGCCCTAAGCCATTGCCCCCAAGGTTCATAACCAGGACATCAGGCGAGTCAGCATCCCTGATGTAGAAAAGGAATGGCAACAGTTCCCGCCATAACATGCCACGCTTACCATACCACCTGAGACGTGCGGATGCACCCAGTCCCAGTCGGGGTCCCCACTCTGTCACCACAGCGTAACGCGCTGCCCTGTGCAGCGTAACGCGCTGCCCTGTGCAGCGTAACGTGCTGCCCTGTGCAGCGTAACGCGCTGCCCTGTGCAACGTAATGCGCTGCCCTGTGCAGCGTAACGCGCTGCCCTGTGCACGTGGCTATGGCCCACCAGGCACACTGTCACCGGTGTAATACGACACCCAGGGTCTGTCAAGGAAAAAAAGGGGGGGGAGAAACAGTGCAGTGACGAAACTGGTACTCACGGTTGAAGAGGGCGAACACAAACTGAAAACATTGTGATCCCCACCCTCCCATGCGGCGTATGTCAGCCCCGGAGTACCCAAAAACAGCTGCAGTAGAAGCCGCCCCTATCCTGAATGAATCGGTGCCGCAACGAGCCCCAGGGAGGCCAACACTGGCTAGTGCCTTCCCAGCACCCTCCAAAATTGAAATTTAGTAAGGGGAGACCCATCTTGGTGACAGAAAAAACGGGCCATGGTGCGTGCCACGCAGTGCAAGGAACTCCTGTAGGGCACCAACCGGACAGATGTCTGCCAAAGAACACTGTAGCAGTCTTACTCCACTGCCTACGCCATGCTGATCCGTCTTAGAGGAGCGTATCCTCAACTGAGCCCAGTCTTTGGCCACATAGACATCTTCGAGTTCCAGTGCCCTATGACTTGCATCCGCCTTAGACAGCATCACAAGCTCACTGATGCGGAGTGCTCCAAAAAAGGCCACCGTTGTAGCCGCATGAAACAGGGCTGCCTCATACCTATCAAAACATAGGTCCTGCCAGCCCCGTGCCAGTTGGGTAAGAACCCCTGGGGAAATTGGGTGGCGGTCGTCCGGGCTACGCCCGGGCCCCCCCCTCCAAAACGTGTCTCAC
Organism: Bradypodion pumilum; assembly: GCA_035047305.1. Classification (NCBI taxonomy): domain Eukaryota; kingdom Metazoa; phylum Chordata; class Lepidosauria; order Squamata; family Chamaeleonidae; genus Bradypodion; species Bradypodion pumilum. The sequence continues at coordinate 199,232,791 of JAWDJD010000001.1, forward strand.
ACGGAAGTCAGCGGTACTGTCCGCATGTCCGCCTACTTTGGCCATAAAAGCCAGCGCTGACAGCCTGGATGCTATGGTGCGAGGTGCAAGGCCCTGGGAATGCAGGTAAACCATGAATTGAAGTATATGGGGCACCGGGATCGGCCAGGTATCTGGCAGCCGGAATTGGGCACAGAATGCTCTGAAAGAATTGAATGCGTGTTAATACGCCTTACGCGTGCGTGGCGCTAGCGACATGCCGACCGCCCGGTTCACCTCTCCCTGCCAAGGGTCCATATCTCGTCCGGGAGTGGCGAAGGAAATTCCTCCGCATCTGGGGCCAAGGCGCGGAACCGGGAGATCTGCAGGCGGGACAAAGCGTCAGCGATATCATTATTGACCCCCGGGACATGCCTGGCCCGGAACAGCACATTAAGGCGCAGGCTGCGCAATACAAACTGGCGCACCAGGTCCATGACCCTGGGTGATTTGGAAGTCTGTGAGTTGACAATGTGGACAATGGCCGCATTGTCACACCAGAAATGAACGACCGAGTTGGCCCACTCCTCACCCCATAGCATCAAGGCCCCCAGGATGGAAAAAAATTCCAGATACGTAAGTTCACGCAGGCGACCCGTACCTGACCAGGCTGGTGGCCACCCACCATAGGCCCACTTCCCATTGAAGTACATCCCATAACCCAGGGACCCAGAGGCATCGGACTGTATCTGGAAACGAGGGGAAGCCAGAAGGTCAGACCTCCAAAATGACACCCCATTGAACTCCCTCAGGAACTGGAGCCAGATAAGCATATCTGCCTTAATACCCTGGGTTAGTCTCACCCTATGGTGGGGCCTGGATAAGCCTGTCATGGCGTCGCACAAGCACCGAGCAAATGCCCTGCCCGGTGCGACCACCCTGCAAGCGAAATTGAGGTGACCATGCAGCACCTGCAGTTCCCGCAGTGATGCCTTGCATCTAGCAAGCAAGTCCGAGATAAGGGCCACTATCCTTGACACCTTATCCCCTGGTAACCTAGAAGCCTGCGCTACCGTGTCAATCTCCACCCCCAGGAAGACTAGCTGTGTAGATGGGCCCTCGGTCTTTTCGGGCGCCAAAGGGACACCAAGTTCCTCCATTAGCGTCTGAAATGTGTTGAGGAGACATGTGCACGTGTCCCAGCCCCGTTCACCCCCGAATCAAAAATCATCCAGGTAATGGGCTACAGACCGGGACCCAGACCTGCGGACAAAAGCCCACTGTAGGAAGGTGCTAAAACACTCGAAGGCCGAGCATGATATGGAACAGCCAAAAGGCATGGCCTTATCGAAATAATATTCACCCCGGAACTTAAAACCCAGCAACTCAAAGTCACCCGGGTGAACCGGCAGGAGGCGAAAGGCAGACTTAATGTCGCACTTAGCCAACAGCGCACCCGGGCCACATGAGCGCACCATGCGCAGCGCCTGGTCAAAAGATGTATACCTGACCGAGCAAAGGTCATCAGGGATAGCATCATTGACCGATCGGCCAGCTGGGTAGGACAAGTGATGGATCAGGCGGAACTCGCCCGGTGACTTCTTGGGCACCAAGCCCAAGGGTGACACTTTAAGATTGGGGAACAGGGGTGCAGGGAAAGGGCCAGCGACCCTGCCCGCATCAACCTCCTTAGAAATGCTGGTGGCAGCCACCTCCTCCCTCCCCTTAAGGGACAAAAGGTTGGGGGCATCTTGGGGGGACCTATCACCTTGGAAAGGAATACGGAACCCCAGTCGAAAACCTTGAAGCAGGTAAACCGCATCTGCCTCCTTCGGGTACGATGCGAGCCAACGCTCCAACATGTCCACATTAATTGGGGAGGGGGCCTTTCGGTGGACCAGCTCCCTCTGTGGCAGTCTTGCCAGCCCCTTGTCCGCCCCTACCTTTGCCCCGCCTCCCTCCAGGCCTGGGGCAGGCGGAGGCCGCATGGGGGCCAGCGCAAGAGGGACACTCATGCCTGTACCGGCAATTTTTCCTACTGCAGGAACCATTGGATGAGAAAGTCCAGCACAGCAGGCGGGCTGGAACCCCCTGCCCCGCCACCTGGCGGGGTGTCTGTGCTGGGGCCGCTCTCTGGATCGCATGTCCACAATGGTATCTTTCCCCAGGCGCAGGGCGTGTGGGAGTCATGTACAGAAGCCACAGCTTCTGGCAGGGCTCGTCCCACCTCATCTCAGGGTGCAGGGGAATCCGCATACGGAATTCCTCATCGTAAGCCAACCACGACGGGCCCGGGAAGTCGACCATCGCCCGGTAAATGTTGTCCAAATACTGGACCATCGGAATTGCCAAATCCGGCCGGGCCCTGAGGTAGACCGCCATGTATATGAGGTACGCCGGCAACCAATTGGCCCACGTACGTGGCGGCTTACGACGACGTGCCTGTTCCTTATCCTTCTCATCCTGCCCCTCCCTCTCCTCTTTGGTGGGCTCTCTGTTAAGAAGGGAGAAGATGTCCACATACTCCCCACGCCAGATCTTCTCTTTGGTGGCCTGGGCCAAGGAATACCCCGCTGTCGGCAATGCCGACACCGGCATGGTGGGAACCACGGGGATCTGGAAAGGAGCCAGGACCAACCCGGCCACCCCTAACACATTCCCGACTGAGTAAGAGGTACCACCCAAAACGGGGCCCTGGGTGAGAGGTGAAGTAACCGGATGGGACGTCGGCAACTGAACCGTCGCACCACCCGTGTGAGGCCACGGCCACTGGAATGCCCCCCCCAACGTGGGTAGGTGTGTGGGTGCACTAGATTGAACCGCATACTCACATGCTGCACCCCCGCGGGCCGCCCCCACCGGGGGTTCCGGCCCGCTGGGGGCGTCGGAGCTCACGACCGCAATTGAGCTCATCGACGGGGCCTGACCAGCATCAGCCTGTTGAGTGGGGAGCTGCGAGGCAGTGGCCGAAGCCGGCCCACGCACCTCGGGCAACTCGACCCGTCTTGCCACCTGCCGCTGACCGGCAGACAAAGGATCAACCTGCACCCCAAAAGGCACCCCCGGGTGGTTAACCCTCGCGAGGGATGCCTCGAGGGCCGCAACGCGGGCCAGAAGGGCGTCAACACTAACGTAGCCCCCTAAGCCAGGTGGGGGCAAAGGGCTGGCCGGCCCACTGGCTGCAGGCGCCGGTCCAGGTCCCTGGACCCCGGGGCCCATATACGGCCACGACCCCAGGCCCGGCCCCTGCAGGGCCGGGGGGGTACCCCCCATGGCTGAAACCCCCCGCAGGAAGCTGCGCACCAATGGAAGAAGGCCCCGCAGAATGGGCCATGCCAGAGGCAGTGGCCACTGCTTGCGGGCCGGGGGCCGCGGCCCCTGCTGGGCCGGTACGCGGACACCCCGCCTCGGGCCAAGGGGCAATTAACCCCATCCCACCGGTCCCGGTGGGCTCAGGCAAAGGAGGCTGCTGGGGAGGCGCAGCCACGGTCCTCCGACCTGGCTGGCGCCTCCGTGCAGAACGAGCCGCGTTCGCAGTCGCCTTCTTCTTAGAAGGCATAGCAGCTAAACGATGGGAAGCCGGAAAAGTCAAGAAAATTAGCAGCCAGAGGCTTCCCGATGAAAGGCAAGAGCGACGGAGGTAAGAGGGAAAACCTTCTCCGCTCCGTCGCTTCGCAAAATGGCAGCGTGGCTGCCTCGTGGCCACCCCTTTTATAAGGGAGCTGGCCACGCCCCCTAACTACCCGGATGCCTTCGTCCGGTGGGGGGGCCCCGCAAAGAGCGCGGCAGCCATTTTGGCGCCGCGCTTGCATTCTTTGTACCCCAATAAACAAATAAAAACAAAATAAAAGTCTACCAATTCATGGTCTCAAACACCAATTTTTGTTTTTTAATGCCCCAAGAAAGAATCCCTCTTTCTCTAGAGCAGCCCAAGATTTCGTTTGCCATGAACTATTTGCTTCACTTCAAATCAATCTGTGAACTTTATTTCCCTTCTTATCCCCCACTGGGCTTCAAGATCCCTTCAGGAATTCTTGGTCCAGTTCTTGAGATTGGCTCTGTGTTTCCTTCAGTTATATCAGGGATTCTCAACCTGCAGCCTATGGGCCGGATGTGGCACATAGCACCATTTCATGTACCCCCCACTGCCTCCACTACACCCGGAAGTGACATGTGGTGGAGGAAGAGCAAAATGGCTGTCTGGCCCCCAAAGCTGTCTGGCGGAGCATGACCGGCCCCTGGCTTAAAAAGGTTGAGACCAGTGATTAAACTATGCAAGGAAATCATGTGCTATTTTGGCCACTAAATGGCTAATTTCAAACCACTTGGCAGAGATTGTTAATTTTATACTGATACTGGCATAATTTGTATTGTGTTTGTGATTGTGTGTATTGTTTTTTATTGTGTCATTGTGGTACCTGCTGATCAGCTGAGCAAGTCTTTACCAATCAGCTGAAGCTCTTCCTACTGATTGGTGGTGGTGGTAGCAAAGAAGGGGACCAGCCACTTGGTAAAGCCTGGCTTCAGCTGACTAGTGGAACCCTTTTGATTGGTGGCAGCAGCAGCAGTGGAGAAGGGGTCAAGATATATATAAGTCATAAGTGACCGAGCACTACTTTTTTCTTCCCAGTCCTAAGAAGAGTTAGCTTGATTGTCACTAATGTTGTCTGTGAAAGAATCCTCTTCCAGCTTTGCCTTTTATAACTGTTGCTGCACAGTAGCTGCCTTCCAAGAGTTTTAACTCCCTTAACAGCACTGGCACTATTGATTCTCTTCTCCTGATGTGGTTACTAATTGCTGAAGAGTTTGCATGCAACTTTATTCAGTGTCTCAGGGTTGACTCTTCAGCATTGGGTGACACTCCTAGAACTCTAGTTTTGTAGTGGAGTCTAGTCTCCTGACAGCATCATTTTCTGCCTCCCAGACACACTCAGACCTCCTCATGACTTTAAGGTGTGCATCCAGAAGGGGATTACTAAGACAGAAAAGGCCATCTAATCAACAGAGGTATGAGACTTTAAATGAGCCTTTGTCAATTTTCCTCGGCAAACAATCCATTTTGCACATTAGTTACCTAAGCAAACACAGGTCTATAGGAACACGTGTTTGCTAAGGTAATGCATCATCCCTTGCATTTGGTACATTGAAATATAGATAAGCTTGTTTATTTGAAGGATTGTGCTTAATGTACACAGGAAACCAGATGTGCTTGATAGTCATTTATATTTGCAGAGGTGGACAACCTGTTAGACAGCAAAGACCCAAGAATTTGCAGAGCTAATTCCTGAAAGAGGCAAAGAGGCCATTTGCTCTAAGAAAGAGATGAGCTCAGAGGGTTTTTTTTCTAACATAGGTATCGTTCTCACCTCAAGTGACTGAAAGCATTAAAAAAACCAACTTGCAGAAGCAACATCACCATAGACCAGGAGAAAGTGTAACCATGCAGTGGACCACACTTATGTATCACCACTGAGGAAGAGTAAGTAGAAGCTTCTGGTTAGAACAGCCAAAGATCCTATTTTATTAATGTGTATGTGTGTGTCTGAATGAGAATGTGTGTGTGCAAAGTAATTTATTAAATTTATGTAACTCATTACTCTCTATATTCAGTTGTATAGTTAGTAGCTAAAAAAACCCACACTTCTCTTATTTCAGAACCTTGTGCTGAACCTTGGTGATTTCAAGAATTGATTACTGCAATGATCTCTATCGTGCACCTGGTCGGGGATTTGGGAAACGAGGAAAGGATGTGGGGCCACAAAACCCACCTTTCTGTTCTTTCTCCCTCAGGCTTCAGGGCAACGGTTAACTCCCACAGCTCCACACAATTTGGCCTTGGAACCTTGTGCATTCTACCTGAGATGTTTCCCCTTATCTCCCCTCCGGTTTGCATTCTTCAAGGTCGAGCCATGGGAGATTTAGCATGTAGTGTGGTAAAAGAGTTTGTATGCCTGTTGTGTATTGAATGTAATTGCAACCACACGAATGAGCGAGTGTAACAATCTGTAACCACATGAATGAGCGAATGTAACAAGCTGTATCTTGCAATAGAATCAACGTAACAAACCACAATAGAACGCGAGCTAGTGACCACTAGGGGGAAATAGCGAGCGTTCAGCTCACATGGTACACATTCCTCAAATACCTTCAGCTGCGCAGGAAAGATTCCTGCCCTCACCTCACCTGGACAAGAAGGGCATGACTAAGAATGATGTCACATGGACAGTAGCCACTGCGCTATCAAGGAGCCACATTCAAATGTATAGCCACTGCATAAAAGGAGCTGTTTGTCTGCCATTACCTCATGTTCGTGCTGTACTCCATGCAATAAAGATGTGTTAGGCTAGTTTACAGCTGCTTCCATTGTCTTGATTCCCAAACACTAAAAAGCTAGAACAGGTGGTGTTAAAATCCCACACCAACTTGGACTCAATACTTCTAATTGTCTTTATAGAAGAGACCTTGTGCGGCCTCCCCCTTTTATTGGAATAAAGAATAAAACATTGTCCATTAGGCAATCCGTTGCTTCATCACGCAAAACAGCAAAAGCTGAAAGTAAAACTTGACTAAACAAAACTGAAATAAGGCTTCACATTCTTCATTTCTTTTCATTTATTTATTAGATTTATATCCCACCCTACTCAACAAACATGTGACTCTGGCAGCTTACAATAAAGAATATACAGTATAATTACAATGTTACATATCAATATCAAAATGACAAAACATTAATTTTAACAAGAAAAATATAAACCCTAACCATAGTCATAATAGTCCTCCAGTCCGGGCGCGCCAGCACCTTTTCTACCCTCCGGCTGGATGAGGCCAGAGGGGCGGCAGGACAGCAGCAGCTGTTCCTCATCCCATGCCGGTGTTGCAGGCTGTGGGCAAGGAGCCCAGGGCTCAAAGTTATGGACCCCAGAGCTCAAAGTCCTTATGGAGCCCAGGGCTCAACGTTCTAATGGAGCCCAGGGCTCAACGTTCTCGACGAAGGGTAAAATCTAAGCTAATAAGCATCCTAGTTTCTAGCAAACTAATTTCCTAGATGCAATGTCCTACCTAACATTTTGTCTAGTAAAACAATAAAATGTGTTATGCTCTAAGTGTAGCTTCTCCAAGCTATCAAAATATCTTCAAAGTCCAGAGATGCCTAAAAAAATGACAAAATATGAAAGCCAGAATATTTCTAAGTATTCAGCCTTCAAAATCCAGGCTGTTGCAAATCTGTCTAAGTTCCAAAACAGAGGTTTTTCTTCAAAGTATCACCCTTCACACCCTTCTGATTTATGCGACAAGGTGGCCCTAGAGGCCACATTCTTCAAAGTCACATCTCTCTGCTTTCCTGGTGACGGTTCAAAACTTCAAAAGCTCTTGCTGCCTCCAAAATGATCTCCCTCTAACTGGGCTCTAACTGCTCCTTTTATCTCCAAAAGGTGACTCACTCCTACCTTAGTAATGTCTAGGTGTCCTTGAGGCTAGATGTAGAGATAAGAATCCTGTTATCTCTGTAAGATCTCCCAAGGTCGTGTTACCAGGATCAAACTTATTCCAAAGCTTTGCCCCCCCCCCCTCTGTGTGGTTAACCTCTGAAGTCCAAAAGGTGTGAACTGAGCTGGGCATGTATGGGTAATCTTTCCCTTGATGATTAAGGAAGCCTTTAGGGGTGCTCATCCCAGTGATGTAATGTTTCACAGGGAAGTCTCAATGCAAAGCTGCATAGAAAAGTTTCATTTCTCTGGACGAGAAGCTGCTGTGATTAATTAAATCAGGGTAAAACATTCCAAATTTATTACACTCTCTACATGGGGCTACCCTTGAAGATGGTACAGTAGCTGTAACAGGTACAGAATGTTTGATCAGATTGGTGGTGGTAGTTAAAAGTTTGAACCTATCTCCCCAATCCTGGTCTCTTTGCGTTGGTTACAGTTTCCAGATTCATGTAATTGATATTAACAGACAAAGCCCTTTATGGCTTGGAATCTCAGTATCTGATAGAACATTTCTTATGACTAAATTCAGCCCAGGCTACCTCGTCTTCTTCTTGGGGCTCTAGGTTCCCATCCATGGGAGGCCCAGAAGGTCGTGACTTTCTCAGTGGAGGCTTCAACAATCTGCCCTTCCTTTCAAGAATTCTGCAAATCCATGAAAGCCAAATTGTATAGAGAGTCATTTTAGAATATTTTGCCCCTGTAGTTGACCTGTCTCATATTTTAACACTTTATTTTTATCATGTATTTTGATTGATTTTAGGATTATGTTTTATATGTGCTTTTTATTACAGTGTTACCTCGCTTTATGAATTTAATGTGTTCCATGGGACATTTCGTATTATGAAAAATTTGCATAGCGAAACACAATGCAGAACACACAGTATTACCAGAAGTGGCCACTAGAGGCCACTGTAATCTTTACCTATAAGGAGGGACGTTAACAATTGGAATCTGGCAAAAACTCCTGCACCCATCCCTACTATCCCCTACCGAGCCACCCGCACTTGCTTTTACCCCACCCGACCATTGCCGCAAGGGTCCAACAGTCGCCAGTGGGGCAACTGCCCCACGAACGCGGCCAACAAAAAGAAACTACCAGGACCAGCATCATCCACACTGCACCACCCCTCAGCCAATGAGGCTGAAGGGCGTGAGTGTGGAGAAGGTGGAGCAGCCGGCGTGGCGGTTTAACAATAAAAACTGTGCTGAGAGGAAAAAAACCTACAAAGACCCAGCTGGCAAAAGCTACGTGCGGTTGGTGGGGGTTAGGGAGTGGGGGGGGGAGGCATGGTCCCGGTAACTATGCCACCCCCACCCCACCACCTTGCCCTCCCAACACCCTAACCTCCACTGACCACACTTAACTTTTGCCGGCTCCGGCTGTGTCTTTGAAAGTCTTCCCCCTCCCTTGCGCGGCCATCTGCATTGGGAGGCACACCAGCCTTTTCTTTCAACCCTGTAGGCGTGGAGGCCTCCACGCCCGCAGGGATGAAGGATAGGCCGATGCTTCTCCCAATGCAGAAGGCCGCACCAGGAGGGAAAGACTTTCAAAGACCCACCCGGAGCCGACAAAAGGAAAGTGCAATCGGTGGGGGTTAGGGAGTGGGGGCGGGAGGCATGGCCCCAGTAACCATGCCCCCACCCCCACCTTGCCCCCCACTCCCTAACCCCCACTGACTGCACTTACCTTTTGACAGCTGGGTCTTTCCCCACAAGGCACGGCCTTCTGCGTTGGGAGGCACAAAGGACAGGCCTCTGTGCCTCCCAAAGCAGAAGGCTGTGCCTTGTGGGGAAAGACCCAGCCGGCAAAAGGAAAGTGCGGTTGGTTGGGGTTAGGTAGTGGGTGGGGCCACATCCCCGGTAACCACGCCACCCTCCCCCTGCCCTACCACCTTGCCCCCCAAATCCCTGCCCCCTTACTTTTTGCTGGCTGGTCCGTTAGCCTGGGAGGAGACCATGGCCGAATCCTTCAGCCATGCATCCTCCCTGTACAGCGGAAAATGCAAGGGTGCCAAAGGCACCCGCAGCGCACTCCCCATTCACCCAGGAATGCAGGGCCAAAGGACCCGGCCACTGCCTCCTCCACAGGCAGCGGGGAATGCAAGGGTGCCAAAGGCACCTGCAGCGAACCTCCCGTTTGCCTGGGGAGGAGACAGTGGTCGGGCCCTTTGGCCCTGCATCCACCCTGGGTGCCAGCCAAACTGCCTTAACACCCATCCTAAAAAAGACAAACAGAAATAAATAAACAAAACAAACAAGTAAACAACAAAACAATCAACAACGAAATACATCCAAAATACAAAAAGCAAACGAAAAAACATGAAAAACTCAGTATAACCACCTATCTACAACAAAACAACAACACGAAAAACTTTACTAAAAATAAAAACAACAGAATGAATAAAAATAAATAAGAACAAATTCAGAATAAGAAATAACAATCAGAAAAATAAAAACCAAAAAACATAGAAAATCCAAAAACAATACAAAAAAACAAAGCCAGAACACTAAATTAAATAAACAAACACTCTACTTAAACCCCCCATCCCAGCACCCCAAAATCACAAGACAATAAAAAATAAAATAATAAATCAAGAGAACTTATGAAACACATCCTCCCCCTATGTCTCCGCAGCAGAACTGAAGAGACAAAGACAATCACACTCTTAATCACAGCCCCACCTAGAGGCCGGAAGACTATCCAACATTCAAAAAATATTTTAAAAATCCAAATAAACAATAAATAAAATATAAACATTCAAATAAATTCAAAAACCACAAAATCCAAGTGACCATTACCCAAACCACCCCTAAGCAAAAAAAAACACACACATAAAAAAGCTTCCCAGCAAGGTCAGGCAAAATATGCTAGTACCATATAATTTATAGGGAACCTTGCATCATATTGTGGAAAAAAATTCAAGCGAGGCACTATTCTCGATGGATTTTCATTTGTAAGGCAAAAATTACGTTAAATGAAGTGTTTGTAAAGCAAGGTACCACTGTGTGTATGTTCACCACCCTGAGTGGCTGGGAACAAGAAGGTGGTATACAAACACAATCCATCCATCCATTGTTAGCCTGACCTTTTCTTTGATCAGGCTAACAATTATGCATTCTCAGGCTGGTGAAGTGTTTCCTACTTCTTAAAACTAGGGAAAACCATTCAAAATTGTTGGCTCTCAATCATTTGGCATTCAAGTTCTTCAAAAATTGATGGCACTAATAAGTAATGGGGTGATAGCTTCATAAGAAGCAAGACTAAGAAGATACTAGGAAGTGTAAATGCAGAAAACTCTGTTCACAAGATTGTTGAAAGTATGTTTGATTTTACCACTGGAATTCAGTAATTACTACTCAGAATTACATTTCTGTTAAAGGGAGAATACGTGTTTGCTTTGTAGAAGCAATGAATGGACAGGGAATGATCTGATGGATGAGACTGGTATGTTGGGTGATTAATGTTTCGCTTTCACATTTATTACCTGATGCAACTCTCCTCCTAGAACTGGGCTACTGTAGAGGAAAAGTTAGGGAACAACTTGTGGAGAATCAATGGGTGGAGGAAGAGTTAAATATACCATAGTTCAGTATATGTTATATTTAACTCCTGGTAAATCACCTCTGTCTCTATACTACACTTTTATAATGATTGAAACAAGGTGGATACATTCATATACTGGAGCCAAAAAAATTACTAAATCCAGTCCCATCTCTGCTGGAATATAGGATTTCAGGGGAAGGTAGCTCAGTGAGTTAGGCATCTATCTAGGGTTCAATTCCCCATTGTTCTTCCTGGGAGGAGAGCCAAGTTGTATAGCCTCACAAAAGCTGCACCATACTAAAGCATTGCAGAAGATGGGAATGAAACCACATTTGAGTATTCTGTGCCTAGAAAACCCTGGAAAGCATCTCTATAAGTTGGAACTGACTTGACTGCTAACAATTATTGTTATCATTTATCTATCCTTGAAGAAAGTTGAATCAAAGCAGCGTGCAGTATATAAATATAGAGAGAGATTGGAATGGTAGATGAATTGATGCCAAAAGAGTAAATGAGTGTTGAAAATATTTTGGAACATTCAGTCTTTCTAAACTTACAATTTACGACCCATAAAGCTTTCTTGTGGGATGGGCATGGGGCTGGGGGGCTGGAAAGAGAAATGTTTGGCATGTTGAAGAAATTAATGGCCTTCAGTAAATTTAGGGACTGTTGGCAACTCAGGTTTGCATGTTGTGATAAAAATGTTTTATTGGACTAACATTATTCAGTTCAGAAGCCAAAACTTCACTAAGCCTCTACCCAGCCTCCTCCTGGGTTAGGGGTTTGTTAGCTGACCCCAGTTCCTTTCTCGCCAGAGGCTTCACTTGAATTTCTGCTTGGGTACAAGGCTTAAAAGTACAAAAGTAAATGTCTCTGCCTTCATTTAGTTGTATTTATTTTTGCATGGCTTTTACATACCACAACCCCATAAATGTCCCCAGAGCACTAGAAGCCATTTATTTCTTACCCACCGGCTGCTTGTTTTCCAGAAATAGAGCTAATGTACCCCAGAAGGCTTGAGAGATACTGTCAATTGCAGCAAGAGAAGCACTCAAAAAGATTTCAGGGCCATTGGTTGTCAGGCTGAGAAAATAAACAGCCTAGGATTTCACAAAAGGGAATGGAAAAATAAAGCTGGAGTAAAACTAAGGTTGAGAGGAAATTGTGTAAGAAAAGACAAATTGATATCCTGACAGAAGACAAATCTTATTCACACTGCTTAGTGCATATATAACATCAGCAAAAAGAACCCTGGTTTCTTGTAATGGATGAGGTAGAAGGAAACTGATTTGCTGCTTTGGCTTCATACTGCTGGATGAATTAGAACAGGATGGTTAATTTTACATATGGCCATAATTTATTTGTATACCATACCATAGGAAGAGCCCTGCTGGTGCATGTTGGGGGCAAGATGCTAATTACACTGTGAACCACCTAGAGAGTGCACTAAGCACTATGGGGTGGCATATAAGTGTAATTGTTGTTGCTATATTTTCCATAATTGAGTGACCAGAATATTTTTGGTTATTTACACTGGTATAAGTTCAATGACATAAAATATAGTGGTGAATAGTTCTGATTAACAAATTGCTGCTTTTAGTCCTCTTCACACACCAAATTACATCACTGGGGTGTGACAAGGAATGCAAGGGACAGCTTTTTAATCAACAGCATTTCACAGCTGTCATTGCATTTAGGCAAAGGTAAATAGCCATCATTCTGGCTCCTGCGTTCAAAGCAGTTCGCAAAAAGAAAGCACAATAACCATAGTTGCAATTATAATATATGACCTTAATATCATGAACTCAACTGAAATTCATTGAAACAGCCATAACGCACACCGATAGGTCAATTAATAATTTTTAGAGAGAAACAACAACAACAAAAGACAAAAATGTGGCACTTTAAAGACTAACTGCTGTATTTTAATGTTAGCTTTCATGGATCATTCTGTTGCTGCTGCCTCCGCTGCTGCCCGAGGACTCACGTGTCTCTCCCCGGAGCCCACTCCATCGGCAGAGGGATGGGAGGCAGTTGTGCACACTGTCTCCACCCTCTGATCCCTGCCTGCCGGAGGGCTTGAAAAGGACGCCGTTGCTGCCACCCAAGGAATCTTGTGACGTTGAGCCCTGGGCCCGTCCATGACGTTGAGCCTTTGGCTCCGTCGGGAACGTTGAGCTGGGCTCCGTATCCATATTTATATTTTTATTATACTGCATATTGTATTTATTGTACTTATATTTTTGTATTTGTTGTATATTGTGCATTATATATTGTGGATTTTTATCTATGTTGTAAGCTTCTCTGCGTGGTGCTTGCACCAGGAGGGCGGGGTATAAATAAAATTTCTATTCTATTCTTTTCTATCAAGTCCACTTCATCAGACATAAGAGTTAGACTTCATGGCATCAATTTATACACATCAGATACAGAGGTACAGAACAGTTAGCATAACATATAAGTGTACAAATCAATGTTTTTTTTTGTTGACTCAATGGTGAGTGTTGGGCGGCGGTAAATAACTGACTCCCTAAATGGACCAATGGCTATGGGTGGATGAACCCCTTTAGGTGGGGTGATGGTCCCCTCAGTGGAGGAAATGCCACTGGAAACCATCAGATTGGGCCCAATGGCAAAATGACTGGAGAAGAAACCACTTCATTCTAATTCTCAATTGTCATGGAGGCAGAAGATGCCATGCCAGATGGATTGGCTGTGAAGGCGCACCTTGTTAATATCTTCAAGGTTGCGGCAGTCCATTGCAGTCCCAGTGTTAAATCCTTCATGTCTCATTTCTTACGTGCCACAGGAGATGGCTCCATGATCATAGTGAGTGGGTCACTTCATGGCAAGATGGGATCCACCTTAAACAAATTCACACCAGTGGCACTTTTCCTGACTTCCAGGAAAAATGTATACTCAGATACGAGTAGCAGCTAATGAAGAATACCTATTAATCAGATTAGTTGTGCAGCTTTGCCCTTCTGAGATAAAGTAAATATATATGCTGGACACCCTTCACAAAGGTATCCCAGAGTCTTCGGAGTTGGGCAGCAATACAAATTAGAAAATAAATAAATAAATAAATAAATAAATAAATAAATAAATAAATAAATAAATAAATACATACATACATACATACATACATACATACATACATACATACATACATACATACATACATACTCCATCTGGAAGAATGGTAGAAGACTTTGCTTTCCCGTTTCTGTAACCAGTCTCAGGAGGCTGAATACCTTTCTCATACTTCTGTTTGGACTAAAGGAGGTTGTTTACAGTAATTTTAGGTGGTTTTAAGGTATAGAACCAATGCAGATTTTCTGCTCTGGGGGAAAGTAGCTGAAAAATAAAGCTTTCAGTAAGGGTAAAATCAGACAGCAAGAAAGGAGCACCAGAAAGGGTAGCTGATTTGCAGCTTCGGCTTTTTCTCTGTCTGCTGAAGACTCACTTTAACCCAGTCCCCAAAAGTAGGAGTCCAGCTGCTGGACCAAAAAAAGTCAAGTTTGGGCACAGATTCTTCATCATGTGATCAGACCCTTATTATGCTGTACCAGTTAGGCTGTGGAATCTTTACCTATAAAGAGGGGCGTTAACCGTTGGATTCTGGTATACACGCCCGCACCTGACTACCGTATCCCGTACCAAGCCGCCTGCACTCGCCCGAACCCAGACGGCAGAGCGCCGCATGGTTGCCGAAGCCGGCAGTGGGGCAACAACCCCACAAATGGGAACAAAGGGAAACAACTTCAATTCCCAACATCTTCTGCACTGTGCCTCAGCCAATCAGGCTGAGAGGCATGAGCAAAAAGAACATTGGGAAATGCGGCATGCCCAATTGAAATTGAGCTGCAGAAAAAAAACTGCCGCACGAATGCAAACAAAACAAACAAAACTCCAAGTCCCAGCGTCCTACGCACCGTGAGCACTTCAGTCAATCTTGCTGAAGGGTGTGAGCGTGCAGAATGCTGAAAAGGCCAGCACACAAAAAATAAAATAGAAACATGTGGCCTCCCGCAACGGGAGTGCAAGGCCACTGCAGGCGGACACAGTGCCTCACAGCCTCGCAAACAAACACCCACAAAAAACCACAGTGAGACCACCACCAGCCTTCTCTCCTGCAGCAACGGGGAGAAGAGGGACTCCCTATCCTTCCCGCTACCCCGCCGAAGACACGGTGAGACCACCGCCGGCCTCAAAGTAAGTTGAGCCGGGGTGGACAAAAAGACCAGCAACAGGCAGCAGTTCTTCAGGGGAAGCACACTCCCTGGTGAATGACTGGCTGCTGCGTTTGTACTACCAGCACCACTGTTTCAAGAACTAGTACGAAACAGCGGTGGAGGTAATACAAAAGCAGCAGCCAGCAATCCGCAAGGAAGAGCACCACCCTTACGGGTCGCTGCCTGCCGATCTCTGGTTAGGTAAGCCAGGAGAAAAAGGAGACAGAGAGGAGAGAACCATCGTCAGGCAGATAGCTCTTCTCTGCCTCCTTCTCTCCCGACCTGCCTAACAAACCTTACCGGACGAAGAGCGAGCTGACTGCTGGCTCCTCCTTTTCCCCATTGCTGCATCGAAACCAGATTTCGAAGCAGCAATGGGGAGAAGAGGAACCAACAGACAGACCATTCTTCATGCCAAAAAAACCCAACAACAACAAAACCAAACATTTACCTAAAAGGTCAACCACCAAAATTAATAAAACACAAATAAATAAATAATTTAAAAACACATTAACCAACAAAACAATAAACAACAAAATCCACAAACAAAAACACCCAAAATACCATGAAAGCACAGAAAAAACACCTAACTACAACACGAAAATACCTAACTCAAACAACAAAAATACCACAAATTAAACAAATAAACACAAAAGAAATCAGAAACATAAAAAACCCCAGAAATAAACAAAACAATTAAGCACATCCAAACCCCAACAAAACCACAAAAGAAGAAACAGAAACACCTACCAGCCCAATACCAAAAAAACAAACCAAAAAACAAAACCCAGATTAAAAAAAAACCAGAGAACTCACCAGCATGTCCTCCCTCTACGACTCTGGAACAGAAATGAAGAAACAATGACTACTTACCGGAAGAAGCCCCACCGCCGGAAGAGAAAAAACAAGTCAAACAAAAAATAATAATCCAACACTATTACTAACAGCCCCACCTGCAGGCCGGAAGATTAAAAACAAGTCAAAAAATGCAAAGCAGCCCTCTTGCTAACAGCCCCACCTAGAGGCCACAAGAGTAAAAACAAGTCAAAAAAAGTAAGAATAAATCAAAATCACAAAAATCTAATAAAACAGATTTAAAAAGTCACAAACCACAAATGCAAAACATTCCCACCCAAAACACCCTTAGCCAAAAAGACAAAAACAAAAAACACACACATAAATAAAAACTGCCCGGCTGGCCGGGCACAAATATGCTAGTCCATTCTATAATAAAGATTGATGCATGTATCATGGGCACCCGCTGATATTGAATTAATGTTCATAATATTGTAGGGCCAGAACTTTTACATTTTAAACCAGGGGTTTGCAACCTACAGTTCTTGGACCGATCCCAGCCTACAACACCATTCCATCTGGCCTGCCGCCTCCTCCACTACACCCAGAGGTGGAAGCGGGCATGTTTACATCAGCCGTAAAACATGCCTGCATATGCGCAAACATGCCGGCAGCTGTTGTAAACATGGAAGTTGGTGCATTTACAACAGCCGTAAATGTGCCCGCTTCCGCTTCTGGGGTGTGTGGTCATGCCCACAGCAGAAAAATGTTGGCCACCCCTGCATTAAACTGGCATAACCAGAGGGCACTTGAAGGCACATGCCAACACTTCATATGTAATCTTGGACATTCCTGTGTTTTATTTCCAGTCTGACAGTGCAGGCTCCAAGGAGAAGCAAAAGAGTACAGAGGAAAGGATATGCAAATATTTTGTGATTACAGCTCCAGTTATAGTTATTTAAACACTTTAAGCCACTCATCCTCCTTATGAATACCAAGATGTTGTACAAATATAATTAAAACAATAAAAAAATGAAATCCTACCAATAAAATTTTCCCAAATGCATCATCACAATGAAAAAAATGGCAAATGTAATAAAAAAGAGAAGGCTCAGCAAATAAAATACGAAGGCAAGTAGAGAGCAAGAGAACGACTTGGATCAGGCAGTAATGCAATGCGCTCTTAGTGCCATATGCACTTCCATGAGCACTACAGTGATCCGTTTTTGAGATTATGAATGCATAAACTAATGTTTTGAGGGACCCCTTTTCCCAGGAAACGCTGCAGATGAGAAATTCTTCTTAGCTTGCGATAGACAGACATGACCACAGGTCACCCTTGCTTGACAGCCAGTCGTATCCAACTCTTGAGTTCAGTGCTCATCTCTATAGCCAAAGAGCCGTGGACATGTGGCAGGCATGACTAGACACAGGAGTGCACAAAACACTGTTTACCTTCCCTGTGTGTAGAATATTAACTACTGGTCTATAGTTGTCAAAATCATTGGTTGCTATATTTTGCTTTTTGGAGTATTTTTTCCAGCGGGACATAGTCCAAGAGGCTCTGGGATGGCTCAGATATGTGTGGAGCAACAGGCAGAGGCCACATGCCAGCCACACACTGTGTGTTGCCCACTGCTGCATGAAAATCATCCAGCTGAGATTGTGAGATTATATGCCTGGCAGTGAGTAGGAAGGCATGAGTAAATCATAAGCTCATTGAGATCATTATAAGTACATTTTTTTAAATGGAAAAGCTCCACTTTTTTTTTTTTTGGGGAAAGTCAGGTTGATGAAATGGTGGATGGGGTTAAATGCTAGGGCAATGTACTGGTTGGATAAAGAAAAGACAGAGCAGAATTTTCATCATGCAATGAGACATTCCTGTTTTCTCCCCACAACACTACAGACAGAGGTGTACAGGCACCATGGGAAGGCGCTGGACAGGGAATGGTGGGGTGCCAATTCGGGGGTTGGGGTGGGGTGGGGGGTTATCCCATACATTGCTATTGGTGCCCCAGGACCCCAGAGGCAAGGGTGGCTTGCAGTGATGCACTGCAGCAGGTTCTGTCAGGTTCTGCAGAACCAGAAGCAGAAATTTCCCCAGGCCACGACCACTTGGTTGGCTACGCCCACCTCCATAGCCCATAATGCAGGATGTTTGGCCTCACCCACAGATTTGGCCAGCCCACAGAGTAGGTAGTAATTTTTTTTCCAGTGCATCACTGGCGGGGTGGGACAAAACCCAATTGCCCGATATACCAGCACGCGCCTAACTACAGGTAACAGCTAAAATCCTATTCATGGTGTAATGAACAGTCATCTAAGTCATAGCTTTCAGTCAATAACTGCAGAGTAAACAAAGCAAAGAAAAATCTGCTGTGATTTTGGTTTTGTGTGCGTACATTGGCTTGGTGCATGGTTGTGTACTCCATTCCCCAAGAATCATGGCAGGAGATACTAGGGAAAACAGACAGAAAGATATGACTAAGCTTCCAATGTGTACCGTAGCAATAGTGACTGGGTCCAAGAAAACTGAAGACGTAATATATGTACAAGGTCTTTATAAAATAGAATGTTCCAAAACCATAATAACTCAATAATTTCCTCTATGGGTAAAAGTAAATAATGCACTGCTTCTTTTCACAGAAGAATAAAGATGATTCACAAATAAAGCAAGTTGTCTTGAAAATACTGTTTCTTTCACAGGTAGATATGATTCACTGATATAGCGATTTTCTGTTACAAAGTTGATACTAGTTAATACGACTTTTCGAATGATTATACCTTCTTCAGGAAGATCTGTACATAAAGATTACATACAAGCATAATGATTAGCATGTCTGAAAATAGTGGCTACTGGCACACATGAGTATTCATAACATGTAACAATAACAAAAGTCAAACGGCACAAGCTTACCAATATATGCAACGTATCTTGAGACTGCGTCATCATATTTAAGCATTCCACATGATCCCACCCATCACGTTATGAACATTATTAAAACTTATATTTGAGGGTATCACTTTGGGATATATCACGCAAAGCACCGCCAGGTTTCTGTATAACGAATATCCCAGAACCCCTATATTCCACCTCATTCCCAAAATCCACAAGCCCAGAATCCAGGGTACCCCCATTCCCGCGAGACCTATCGTCTCCGGAGTAAACTCCGCCCTCAAGCCCATCGCTAAGTATTTGGATTCCTACATTAACGCATATGCTAGACAAACTCCCTCATTCATCAAAGACACAACACATTTTATTTCTCAGGTAGAGGGTTTGAAAGTCACCCAGGCAGGGGTACTTCTCACACTTGATGTGGAAGCGCTCTATACCAACATACCCCTTGAGGAGGCAAGAACCATAGTTCAGGATAAGTTAGACACTAGAGCCTCTCAACATCCATTAACACATTTCTTAATGGATTTGTTGGACATCATTTTTGAACATAATTATTTCAGATTCGATAAATCCTTCTACATTCAGGTAAAGGGCATGGCCATGGGGAGCCCACTGGCCCCCTCGGTGGCCAACATGTATTTAAATAATTTTGAAAGTCAACACATGTATCAGCCCTCCAATCCATTTTTGCCTCATGTAATTTATTATGGTAGATTTATAGATGACTTATTTTTCATACTTGATTCTCAGGATATCGTCAGTGATTTTGTACAATGGATTAACTCCATCGATCACAATCTACGATTTACCCCCCCATGTCCACATTTCATCTATCCCATTTTTGGATGTAGAGGTGTATATTCCTGAGTCTAGAAAAGTAGCGGTCAAGTTGTATAGGAAACCCACGGATAGGAATCCGTATCTTGATTATTCTTCTCATCACCCAGCCTTTGTCAGGAACAATATACCTTTTGGGCTCTTTGCCCATGCTAAGAGGAACTCCACAGCCCACGCAGACTTTAACAAATCCGCCTCAGATATTCTAAAAAAACTTCACAGCAGAGGTTATCCCACCCATGTAATCAATTCAGCACTCCAGAGAGTTAGGGACATACCCAGAAAACAATTGTTTGAGAGGAAACAGCGACGAGGAGGCAATTTGATTAGGTGCTCCTTTGAGTATTCACCAGCAGCCAACCTAATTAAGAATATCATTTACAAACACTGGCATTTGGTTCAGGATCTTCCTGGATGCAACATAAAACCGATGATTGGCTTTAGAAGGTCGAGATCTATTAGTAACATTTTAGTACGATCCGATCATACTGCCAGAACTAATTTTGAGGACAAACCTTTTCCTACGGAACATTATAAATGCCACTCATGCAGTGTCTGCCAGTTTTCCTGGGAAACCAAAGATATAGATGTCCCCCACAAACGCTTAACATACACCTTAAAATCCCTCTCCAGTTGCGCCAGTAAATGCGTAATTTACATGTGGGAATGCCCTTGCAAAATGCGCTATGTGGGACTTACCAGTCGACCACTCAAACAGCGGATTTCGGAACTTTAGTGTATGGGACCAAAGACAACAGGACAACCGAAGGGTTGGCTTAACACAGGTTTATTGCATGGTGTTCCAGTGAAGCATGAGGTAATGGCGGTGATACATCTCAATATATACAGTAGCCCTCTACATTTGAATCTTGTAGCACGGTAGCTCATTGGCTGCCACTGGCGTGGCCTCGCCCAGGCACGCCTCTTTTCCTGCTGCTGAATGCAGATCTTTCTTCTGCTGCTGAATGCGGGGAAGGTTTTCCCGCGGCTGTCCGTGATTGAGCAATGTGAACCATGTGAGACTGAACGCTCGCAGCTGCCCTCTATGGGCTGTCTGCTCGCGTTCCTTTACAGCTGAGATCGTTTGTATTTGGAGTGGTTACATTCTTGCCTTTACAGTACAATGAACATGCACACATACATACATAACATCCCTCCCCCCTAGGATGGGACGAAGTCCCGCAACCATTGTGGCTTGCCGCACGTGTGCTTGGGGCGTGCCTGCGTCTGACCTAGTACTGGAGAGCCTGTGATCCCTGACTCCGCGGGTGCTTGTCCTGCAACGGGAAACGGGGATTCGTTAGTGGCTCTGTGGGGCGACCGTGCCTGCCTTGCGCCCGGGGATGGGAATGGAATGAACAGTTGGGAGGTGAACCCCTGCCTATTGCTCTCGGACCCCGGGGACCCTCCCATTGTGAACCGCGGAACCGATGAGGTCGCCCTTGTGGTTCTGCTGCCTTCTGATCCCCGCTCGGGGGACCTTGAGACTGTGGTGGGCGGACTCGCTGTTGCCTCCCGTCTTGGGGGTGTCGGTCTCCGGGAAATTGGCGCTATATTGCATTCTAACTCGCAGGGGCTACTGGGACTGGAAGTACCAGGGGCTGAACTGAAACCCCTCTTTTCGCTAGGACGGGTGGGGGACCACTCCGCTAACTCCCCCTGGTACTGTAAATCAACGTCTAAACTTCTATGGGCATCTGTGTTTCGGGAAAACTTCCGAGGGGTATGTGTGTGGTCGGGGCTCTTCTTTTCTGCCGCGGACTCCCGCAAAAGATCTCTGTGGATCGATTCCCTTTCCTCCCCTGTTCCCCTTTTCCTCCCCCTTGGGCTAAGCGGGTGGGGGAGTACCCTAACGCTGATTCGATGCTATTTTCGTCTCCGTCCTGCTCTCCGGAGACCCTGCGCCTGAGTTGGTCCACGTGTTGCCTCCACAGGAAGCCTGTACTGGTCTCCACACGGTATGAGACGGGGCCGGTTTGTTCTATTACGGTGCCCGGCACCCAGGCTGGCCCCGCGTTGGCGTAGTTCCTGCAATGCACCGGGGCGCCTACGCTGAAACTCTTTGTGGGTTCCACCCCTATGTTCCGCCCTTTGTCCTCTACTCTCGTGGGGTCTAGCTTGGAGATTCCCGTGGCCAGCTTCCTGCGCATCAACAGCTCTGCGGGGGAGTACCCTGACGCCAATGGGGTGACCCTGTACCTTAGCAGGAATTGGCACAATTTCAGGTCGAGGTCTCCGGGGCCCATGCGCAGCAGCACGTCTTTCGTGGTGCGCACGAGGTGCTCTACTTGGC
Source organism: Bradypodion pumilum (assembly GCA_035047305.1). Taxonomy (NCBI): domain Eukaryota; kingdom Metazoa; phylum Chordata; class Lepidosauria; order Squamata; family Chamaeleonidae; genus Bradypodion; species Bradypodion pumilum. Next base: position 199,254,848 of record JAWDJD010000001.1, read on the forward strand.
TGTTGGTGGCCGGGTGAAAGGGGGCGGAGGTGATGTGCCGAATGGCGTTGCGCTCCATGAATGCCCCGAACTCGGCGGACGTGAAACAGCTAGCGTTATCGCTGATGAGGGTGTCGGGTAAACCGAACGTGGAAAAGACCCTCCGTAACTGTTTAATTGTTGTGGCCGAGGAGGTGCTCGAGACTGGAATGACCTCCAACCACTTGGAGAACGCGTCCACTACAAGGAGGAAAAGCGTTCCCCTGAACGGGCCAGCAAAGTCTACGTGTACCCGGGACCAGGGTCCCCTTGCTGCGTCCCACTCCCTATGTGGCAAGCGGGCCTCTTCTGGCCTGGAGCTTTGGCACGCTTCACAAGTGCCGACCATGTGTTCGATGTCGGCGTCTAGCTGGGGCCACCAAAAGTAACTGCGGGCTAGTGCCTTAGAGCGGACGATCCCCGGGTGGCTGACGTGCAGCAGTTTAAGCACCCTCGGCCGGAGAGACGTGGGGATCACTACCCGCTGTCCCCACAAAAGGCAACCCCTCTCTAGGGACAACTCTAGTTTCTTTTTGAAAAATGTGTCGAATTCCGCTGCTGGGGAAGACACGGGCCACCCTTTCTGTACCCAGGAGCAAACTGTGGCCAGCGTTTTGTCCTTGCCGGTCGCTTTGGCGATGTCGGCCGGTACTACTGGAGGGGAGTCTAGGACCTCTATCATTAAGACCTGGTGGTCCCTCTCTACCTCGCCCACGTGGCAGCAATCCCGGGGAATGGGGGACCTCGACAGGGCATCCGCATGGCTGATCTCCTTCCCGGGCCGGTATACCAACGCGTGCTGATACGCGTTGAGAAAAATGGCCCACCTGAGCATTCTCGGGGACAGGATTTGGGGTGTGGGCTTATCTGCGGTGAAAATGCCTAGCAAGGGCTTATGGTCAGTCACTATGGTGAAGGGGCGGCCGTACACAAAATCATGAAATTTCTTAGTCCCCGCAATTATCGCTAGTGCTTCCCTGTCTGTCTGGGCATAGTTTCTCTCCGCTTGGGACAAGGACCTAGAGTAGAACGCTATTGGGGCCTCCCTCCCGTTCTCCAGTACGTGGCATAACACCGCCCCCACCCCCACCGGGGATGCATCGCATATCAGGACCACTGGGCGTTTGGGATTGAAATGGGTCAGTACCGCATCTGATGCCAGGAGTCGCTTCAGGTCATTGAAAGCCCTCTCCTGGTCGTCGCCCCACTTCCATGCCTCGTCCTTTTTTAACAATTTGTGTAGCGGTTCCGCTACTGCTGCCTTCCGCGGAAGGAAGGAGTGGTAAAAGTTGAGCAGTCCAAGGAACGACTGCAACTCGGGCTTGGAGGTGGGGCGAGGGGCCTTCTTGATGGCGGCCACCTTGGATTGGGATGGCCTGATTCCCTCGGGAGTAACACGGAACCCTAGGAACTCAACCTCAGTTGCGAAGAAAACGCATTTGTCTTTCCGCAACCACAACCCCGCTTTTTCGAATATTGTCAGGACCTTTCCCAACCTCCTTGCTAATTCGGCCCGGCTCCCACCTGTAATCAATACGTCATCAAAGTAGGGTAACACCCCCTCTAACCCCTTCAGGAGGCGTTCCACGAGTGACTGGAAGATCCCGGGCGCCGAATTCATGCCGAATTGGAGGCGCGATACCTGGAACGCCCCTTTGTGGGTGACTATGGTCTGTGCGGCAGCTGCGGCGGGGGTCACCGGGAGTTGCTGGTAGGCTTGGGCCAGGTCGAGTTTAGCGAAACACCTCCCCCCGTGTAACCTGGCCAACAAGTGGCTGACTACCGGCACCGGATACGCATTAGGGCGGATCGCCTTATTGATGGTGCACTTGTAATCAGCGCATATGCGGACCTCCCCGTTGGCCTTGAGCGCGGTTACAATTGGAGTTTCCCACTCCGCAGAATCAACAGGAACAAGAATCCCCTGGCCCACCAATTTGTCCAACTCCGCCTCTATTTTGTCCTTTAGTGCGAAAGGCACTCTGCGCGGTTTAAGTCTGATTGGACGTACTCCAGGGTCCAGGTCGAAAGTCACTGGGGGGCCCTTGAATTTTCCGAGCCCCTTTTTGAAAACCTCGGGGTGCGCGTCGCACACGCTCTGTATTGGATCAGTCCCGGTGGCGTGTGCTCCCACGGCGTGCACCCCCCCAATGAACAACCCCAGGGGCTGGAACCATTGAGTCCCGAGGAGGCTGCATTTACCTCCCTTGAGGACGACTAGGGGAAGCGTTGCGGTGTGCTTTTTAAACTGGACCTGGAACTTCCCAACCCCCAACACTGGGATGCGGTTCCCTTGCACGTCCTTCAGTGTGGCCCTCAATGCTTTGAGCTTGGGCCGCACGCGGGGGGCGATTTTCATGAACTCTCCCTGGGAAATAATAGAGTATGAAGAACCCGAGTCCACCTCCATTCTAACAGGGGCCCCTTGTATTACTACCTCAACGAAGTAATGGGGGTGCTCCGTGGAAACGCTGCAAACCGGAGCGTCGTCCTCGCTGTCGTCGGAGATGCGCCCTACACCGTCCCGCGTCCTCGTGGTCCGGGTGCCGTCCTTTGGCCTCGTGGTGCGGTCCTGCCTCGCCGAGCGGTCTGGAGAACTCCTTGTGGCCTCGCGCCGTTTCCGGCAGACCTTGGCGATGTGCCCGCGCCGGCCGCAGTTGTGGCACTCGGCCTTGCGGAATGGGCATTTGGCGCGGGTGTGGGCGGCGCCGCAGCCGTCGCAGCGCCGGCCCTCTCTCTGGACCCTCCGGACGTCCTCGTCGTCGCCGCTCTCCGCAGACGAGTTCGAAGCTCGCCGGGCCGCGCGCACCGAGCTCTCTGCCTTGGCGGGCTTCGGGCGCCAGTCCTGAAGCTCTTGCACCCCGGCAGTCGTGCCCTCCGCGGCCTGTGCCGTGTCGAGGACTTGTTGCCACGTGGGAGGCGGCTCCCTTTTCATCAGCGCGCGCTGAGTCTCTGTGTCCCTCAGACCGCAGAGCAGGCAGTCCCGGAGGGTGACGTCTGGAGTCTCCCACTTGCATGGGCCGGCGGCCAGCCGCAGGGCCGCGGCGAACTCAGCGACCGATTCCCCGGGCGCCTGGACTCACCTCCAAAACGCGCTCCGAGCGGGGAACATCGCTATTGCTGGCCGGAGATGGGCGCGCAGCGCCGCCAGGAGCTCTGTGGCTTTGAGGTCGCCCACCTTCCTCGGTGCGATCAGGTCCACCAAGGTCCTCTTGGTCTCGTGTCCGAGCATGCGGACGAAAATGGCCCTCTTCTTGGCCTCATCTGAGACTTCGAGCTCCACCAGCGCTGCGTTGAAGTCTATCTCAAACAGCTCCAAGTCTCCCGGCTTCCTGATCTCGTAGCCGGCGCATGTCTTGGTCCCGTGGGCAGCCATAATCCCATCCTCGTCGCCAATTTAGTGTATGGGACCAAAGACAACAGGACAACCGAAGGGTTGGCTTAACACAGGTTTATTGCATGGTGTTCCAGTGAAGCATGAGGTAATGGCGGTGATACATCTCAATATATACAGTAGCCCTCTACATTTGAATCTTGTAGCACGGTAGCTCATTGGCTGCCACCGGCGTGGCCTCGCCCAGGCACGCCTCTTTTCCTGCTGCTGAATGCAGATCTTTCTTCTGCTGCTGAATGCGGGGAAGGTTTTCCCGCGGCTGTCCGTGATTGAGCAATGTGAACCATGTGAGACTGAACGCTCGCAGCTGCCCTCTATGGGCTGTCTGCTCGCGTTCCTTTACAGCTGAGATCGTTTGTATGTGGAGTGGTTACATTCTTGCCTTTACAGTACAATGAACATGCACACATACATACATAACAGGAACACAGGTCTAAAATAAGACACCAGGTTACAGAAGCTCTGCTGGTCTCTCACTATATTAAGAAGAGTCACACAGACAGGGATTTCCGCTTCGTAGTATTAGAAACGGTTCGAGCAAAACTTTATGAAAGATGTGATATTAATAAAAAATTAAGACAACGAGAAGCATTTTTTATCCATTTCCTTGATACCATGTACCCGAAAGGGTTAAACCAGGAGCAAGACTTGGCGGCGTTCCTCTAGTTTCTAACAGGTAATAATTTCAATGTTTCTAGCAGCCGGCGTTAGAGTCCGCTGCTATTGGTTTCACGTGAGTCAGTTCATAGTCAGCATAAAGGCAGCTGCCTCACATATACTTTTCAACGTCCATATGCACCTAATAGTTTGAGTGGAGGCAAGGACGCAGTCTCAAGATACGTTGCATATATTGGTAAGCTTGTGCCGTTTGACTTTTGTTATTGTTACATGTTATGAATACTCATGTGTGCCAGTAGCCACTATTTTCAGACATGCTAATCATTATGCTTGTATGTAATCTTTATGTACAGATCTTCCTGAAGAAGATATAATCATTCGAAAAGTCGTATTAACTAGTATCGACTTTGTAACAGAAAATCGCTATATCAGTGAATCACATCTACCTGTGAAAGAAACAGTATTTTCAAGACAACTTGCTTTATTTGTGAATCATCTTTATTCTTCTGTGAAAGGAAACAGTGCATTATTTACTTTTACCCATAGAGGAAATTATTGAGTTATTATGGTTTTGGAACATTCTATTTTATAAAGACCTTGTACATATATTACGTCTTCAGTTTTCTTGGACCCAGTCACTATTGCTACGGTTCTTTTTATCTGTTGAGCTCTACACCGTTTGCGCCTTTTTCCTCTAAGCTTCCAATGTGAACAGAATTTCAACCAGTGTTCCCTACCAAAGTAATTCCTCAAACCTGACTGCATGGTTTGGAATAATTACTCTTTTGGACCCAAGATCCTCCCAGCCTGCTCAATCATTTGGGTTGGGAGCTGTCATTTTGAAAAGTAACTTTTCCCAAGCAATTGTTCTTCTGAAACAGCAGAATATGAGGAACTGTGGCATGATGGAAGAACTCAGAGGGAATCTTTAGAGTAGCTTCATGGGATTGTTTAGTGTATGAGAGTCAAGACACAAGGCACAGCCAAGGCTGGGTTAACTCAGGTTTATTGCATGGTGGACAGAGGGAACATGAGGTAATGGCGGACGAACGGCTCTATATATATGGTAGTAACGTATTTGAATGTGGCTCCACGGTAGCCCGTTGGCTACTGGTCCGCGTGACGTCATGGCTGGTCACGCCCTTCTTGTCCAGGTGTAGGTAGCGGCGGGAAACTTCCCGCGCTGCGGTCTTTGATGGGTTTGAACCAAGGGAGCTTGGACGCTCGCTGCTGCCAGCTGGTGGTCATTAGCTCGCGTCCTATTACAGGGTTTATGTGATACAGCTGAAGGTTACATTGTTACTCATCGGCAAGGTTACATTGGTTCAGATACATTGATATCACTTGTAGAAGGTTACACTATTAGGACACAACACTCCTCCCCCCTAGGATGAGACGAAGTCTCTCAGCCAAGATGGCTTATTTCGAACACGCTGGGGTCTCGGCGCGGGCTGCCCTGCCCCGGCTTCGCTCCCTCCTCCTTGCTCCCTGGCTTCCTGCCCTGCAATCGGAGAGGATGACTTGTTAGTGGTTTGCCGCGGCTCTGCGGCTTTGTTGGGAGGTGTGTGCTTTGTTTGGGAAGAACCGGGGGCACTGGGGGCTAACGAAAAACCCCTCTTCTCGCTTGGATGGGTGGGGGAACACTCCGAAAACCCCCCCCGGCTAGCAAAATCAAAATCAAAATCGGATTCGGGGGAAGCGGCAGCGGCGGCCGCACACTCCTTTTCCCTCCCCCCGGGCTCGGATAGAACTGGGGTATCAAAAGGATATGAGTCGGGCTCGCTGCTTTCCCCCCTGTCTCCCCCTTGGGCTAAACGGGTGGGGGAGAACCCTATCGCTGAATCCTGTCGCTGAGCCCCACTGGTCGGCCCCTCGCTCACTCGGAGCCTCAGTTGGTCAGCGTGCCTCCTCCAGAGGAGGCCGGTGCTAGTTTCCACCCTATAGGACACTGGCCCCGTCTGTTCTATTATCGTCCCTGGCACCCAGGCTGGGCCTGCGTTGGCATAGTTCCTGCAGTGTACAGGATCGCCTACGCCGAAACCTTTCGAGACCGCTAACCCTATGTTCTTCCCTTTGTCCTCGACCCTCGACGGGTCTAGCCTGGACAAAAGCGTGGTCAGTTTCCTCCGCATCAGCAGCTCAGCCGGCGAGTATCCAGACGCTAAGGGGGTCACTCTGTACGCTAATAGAAATTGACAAACTTGGTGATTTAGATCTCCCGAGCCCATGCGCCGCAGCGCATCTTTTGTGGTGCGCACCAACCGTTCCACTTGGCCATTCGTGGCCGGGTGAAACGGCGCGGATGTGACATGCCGAATTGCATTTGCCTCCATGAACGCTGCGAACTCAGCGGACGTGAAACAACTGGCGTTATCGCTGACCAAAGTGTCGGGTAAACCGAACGTGGAAAAGACCCTCCTTAGCTGGCGAATGGTAGTGGCGGAGGATGTGCTCTTTACCGGAATGACCTCCAGCCACTTTGAGTATGCATCCACCACCAGGAGAAACATGGTTCCCCGGAATGGGCCAGCAAAATCTACGTGCACCCTGGACCACGGTCCCCTTGCTGCGTCCCATTCCCTATGCGGTAGGCGGGCCACCTCCGGTCGAGAGCATTGACATGCCTCACAAGTGCCGACCATCTGCTCTATGTCGGCGTCCAGCTGGGGCCACCAGAAGTAACTCCGGGCCAACGCCTTGGAACGGACGATTCCCGGGTGGCTGACGTGCAACAGCTTTAGCACCTTCGGCCGCAGGGACGTAGGAACCACCACCCGTTGGCCCCACAAAAGGCACCCCCTCTCTAAAGACAACTCCACTCGCTTTCGGAAGAATGGGTCGAATTCCGTGCCTGGGGATGACGCCGGCCACCCCTTCTGCACCCACGAGCATACCTTCTCTAGTGTTCTATCCTTTCCGGTCGCCCTGGCAATGTCGGCCGGTACTATCGGGGGTGACTCCAAGACCTCTATTAGCAATACCTGGCGGTCTCTTCTTACCCCTGCCTTCTGGTCGTCCGACAAGGGTAACGGCGACCGTGAGAGCGCGTCTGCATGGCTGATTTCCTTCCCTGGCCAGTATTCTAACTCATGTTGATATGCGTTAAGAAAAATAGCCCACCGCAGCATCCTCGGGGACAGGATCTGTGGCGTGGGCTTATTTGCAGTGAAGATTCCTAACAGGGGCTTGTGATCAGTAACGATCTTGAACGGCCGACCATACAGAAAATCGTGAAATTTCTTGGTTCCCGCTACTATCGCTAGTGCCTCCCTATCGGTCTGTGCGTAATTCCGCTCTGCTTGGGACAGGGACCTTGAATAAAACGCTATCGGGGCCTCCCTTCCGTCGTCTAACACGTGGCAAAGCACCGCCCCCACCCCCACCGGGGATGCATCGCAGACCAAAACTATGGGCCGTTTGGGGTCGAAATGAGTCAGGATTGCCTCGGATGTGAGGAGTTGCTTTAACTCTGTGAACGCTCTTTCTTGCTCGTCACCCCACAGCCATTTTTCCTCTTTTTTAAGTAGCCGATGGAGCGGCTCGGCAACAGACGCCTTCCGTGGAAGGAAGGTATGGTAGAAATTGAGAAGCCCCAGAAATGACTGAAGCTCGGTTTTGGAAGTGGGGCGAGGGGCTTTCTTAATGGCGGCTACCTTAGATTTGGACGGCCTAATTCCCTCGGGCGTGACACGGAACCCTAAAAACTCAACCTCTGTTTCGAAAAATACACATTTGTCTTTTCTCAGTCGCAGCCCCGCTTTCTCGAACACGGCCAGGACCTTATCCAATCTGTGGGCCAGCTCGGCCTTACTCCCCCCCGTTATCAACACGTCATCAAAATATGGCAACACCCCCTCCAACCCCTTCAGGAGGCGTTCCACTAGCGATTGAAAAATGCCAGGTGCCGAGTTCACGCCGAACTGTAACCTCGACACCTGGAACGCCCCCTTATGTGTGACTATTGTTTGTGCCGCCGCTGTGGCGGGGGTTACCGGGAGTTGCTGGTAGGCCTGTGCTAAATCGAGTTTAGCGAAACACTTTCCCCCATTCAGCCTGGCCAGAAGGTGGCTGACCACTGGCACCGGGTATGCATTAGGGCGGATTGCCTTATGAATGGTACACTTATAATCAGCGCAAATGCGCACCTCCCCGTTAGCCTTCAGTGCTGTTACAATTGGAGTCTCCCACTCCGCGGAATCCACAGGAACGAGAATTCCTTGACCCACCAGTTTGTCCAGTTCCGCCTCTATTTTGTCCTTAAGCGCGAACGGTACCCTGCGCGGTTTAAGTCTTATCGGGCGGACCTCCGGGTCTAAGTCGAAGGCTACAGGGGGTCCCTTGAACTTTCCCAGTCCACTTTTAAAAACGGCGGGGTGTGCGTCACACACTGCTTGTATTGGGTCCTCGCCTACGGCATGCACCCCCCCTATGAACAGGCCTAAGGGCTGAAACCACTGTGTTCCGAGGAGGCTACAACTCCCCCCTTTTAGCACCACTAGGGGAAGTTCCGCAGAATGTCTCTTAAAGCGAACCCGGAACGTTCCGACCCCCAACACTGGAATGCTGTTCCCCTGAACGTCCCGTAGTGTGGCCCTCAACGCTTTAAGTTTGGGCCGCACGTGGGGGTCGATTTTCAAGAACTCTCTCTGGGGGATTATAGAATAGGAGGACCCCGAGTCAACTTCCATCCTAATAGGGGTCCCTTGTACTAGTACCTCAACAAAGTAATGGGGCTGTCCCGCAGACACGTTGAACACAGGAGCGTCGCCCTCGCTGTCGTCCGAGATGCGGCCCACACCGTCCTGCTTCCTCGTGGCCCGGGCGCCATCTTTGGACCTCGCTGGACGGTCCGGTCTGGCTGAACGGTCTTGCGACTGTCTCCGGCCCTCTTTCCATTTCCTGCACGCCTTGGCGATGTGCCCCCGACGTCCACAGTTGAAACACTCGGCTTTCCTGAATGGGCACTTCACGCGCTCATGGGCCGCTCCGCAACCATCGCAGCGGCGCCCGCCTCTCCGGACCTTCTGGACCTCCTCGCCATCGCTGCTTTCTGAAGACGATTTCGAGGTCGGTCGGGTTGCATGCACCGACTGACCGGACTTCCCGTGCGACGAGTTTTCCGCTTTGCCGGCCCTCGGACGCCACTCACGCCACTTGTGCATCTCGTCTACTCCAGCATTCGTGGATTCCGCGGCTTCCGCGGCCTCTACAACCTCTTCCAGTGTGGGTGGTGGCTCCTTGTTCATCAAGCTACGCTGTACTTCCTTGTCCTTCAGGCCACACAGCACTCCGTCCCTGAGGGCCATCTCTAGGATGTGGTCCCATTTGCAGGGGGCGGCGGCTACCCTCATAGCCGTTACGAAGGCTTCTACCGACTCGTCCGGCGCTTGAACTCGCCTCCAAAACGCACTCCGAGCGGGAAACATTGCCCTCGAGGGTCGGAAACGCTCACGCAGCATTTTCATGATGTCACCGGCTTTGAAATCGCTCATCTTCTTCGGTGCAAGGATGCCCACCAGCGTCCGCTTGGTTTCCATCCCAAGCATGCGGGTGAGGATGGCCCTCTTCCTTTCCTCGTCGTCTTCTTTGACTTTGAGCTCCACCAGTGCCGCCTGGAAGTCCATCTCGAAAAGCTCCCAGTCTTGCGGTTTGGTGATGTTGAACCCGCTCTGTGTCCTGGCTCCGTGGGGATCCATCATCCCATCCTCGTCGCCAATTTAGTGTATGAGAGTCAAGACACAAGGCACAGCCAAGGCTGGGTTAACTCAGGTTTATTGCATGGTGGACAGAGGGAACATGAGGTAATGGCGGACGAACGGCTCTATATATATGGTAGTAACGTATTTGAATGTGGCTCCACGGTAGCCCGTTGGCTACTGGTCCGCGTGACGTCATGGCTGGTCACGCCCTTCTTGTCCAGGTGTAGGTAGCGGCGGGAAACTTCCCGCGCTGCGGTCTTTGATGGGTTTGAACCAAGGGAGCTTGGACGCTCGCTGCTGCCAGCTGGTGGTCATTAGCTCGCGTCCTATTACAGGGTTTATGTGATACAGCTGAAGGTTACATTGTTACTCATCGGCAAGGTTACATTGGTTCAGATACATTGATATCACTTGTAGAAGGTTACACTATTAGAACACAACAGATTGGCAGTGCTTTTCCATTTAGAAAAGACATCTCTGGATCTCCTTCGCTATGACTGGCTCATGGCTTTCCAAAAGCTCATTAAGAATCTGGCTGAGCAGCATAGCCTCAGCTGTAAAGTGGGGATGCATCTGGAATCCCATGTGGAGGAAATCTGGCTGGGCCAGCAGTCGCAAGGGAAGAGCAACAGATGAGGGAAATGTTTACCTGTTTTCTAAGAGACTTCTGGAACAGCCAACTGGTTGTTGCTACATGAGTCATGCCTCAAGTTAGGAGAATTTAGGCTCATTCTTTAGTGGTTAAGATGCTGAAAAGACAATTGGAAGGTCGGAGTTCAATTCCCAAATACTGTATGATGGAGTGAGCTCCTGTCTCTGTCCCAGTTCCTGCCAACCTAGCAGTTTGAAAGCAAGAAATTGCAAGTAGATAAATAGGTACCACTTCGGTGGGAAGGTAAACAGCATCCCGTGCACTCTAGTATCTAGTCATGCCTGCCACATGTCCATGGAAACGGTGCAGATGCAGACAGCGCTGGCTCTTTGGCTATAAACAGAGATGAGCACTGAACCCTAAAGTCAGATACGACTGGCTTTCGAGCAAAGATGACCTTTTAAGTGATATGTAAACCAATTTTAGTGTTTCTGCATCTGAGAACAAAAAAGAATATTGACATGTTTCCTTTTAAAAAGGGATTTATTCCATATTGTGCTCGGTATCTCAACATGGGATGCTTTAGCCTAGAGAAGATTGTATTCTCTGTGTATTTTCAGACAGTATAAGTACATAAATACATGAAAGCTCACATTTAAATACTGGAGTTAGTCTTTAAGGTGCCACAACATTTTTTGTCTTTTTTTTTTTTTGCTGTTTTGTTTACTCTCTGATATGCTTGCACAGACTAACATGGCTACCACTTCATACAAAAATCAAGGAATTGCTCTTTATAGTTTTAAGCAGCCTGCCCAGCTTGGAGCCCTTCAGCATGTTAAATAACATGTCTCATCAACCTCAGCAATCCTGGCCAAAGGAAACTCTTCTCTATTTGCATCTGGTTTCTTCACCAAAACTTAGTAAAGACAAGGTATTTATGGTGTGTCCCTCCCCACTCGACCATCATCACCAAAGAAATAGGTCACACTGGTAGCTACACAAGTTAAGATCTTGAATAATAATCTTGCTGAAATTATCTGTGAAGAACCTATTACCAAGATTGAAGTGAGGCCTTCGGAGGCTTGTAATATTTTTGGTTTTATCAGTGTTTGTCATATTTACAGTATATGACAAATGAGCTAATGGGAGAATGCCTTACACTGGAAAGAGATTAGATCATCCCGGGTGAAAAATTGCCAGTGCTAAGGTTTCGCATCACATAATAAAGTCTTACATAAAGCAGAGAACTTTCAGAACTGCTCTCTACAAATGCCAAGAAATGTCCTTTTCAGGATATTCCTTGCACTCCAGTACATGTCATCTCATCATATTCTCATGGTTCTTCTTGTGTAAGTAAATTCTGATACAAATGTATAGGAAGCCAACATATATCCATCTAATCCTAAACATGTCCTCCAAATGTAGGGAATTAAAATCCCCATTACCATCCTATCAGCAATATATCTATGTATTCCTAGATGCATGTATTGAATGCCCTATTGCATCACGAGTGATAATATTTCCAGGCAATTACTCGTTGTTTTAAATCTATCTATCTATCTATCTATCTATCTATCTATCTATCTATCTATCTATCTATCTATCTATCTATCTATCTATCTATCTATCTATCTATCTATCTATCTATCTATCTACAAAAATTTCTCATTGCAGCATCAATTAAAATTGGAATATCTGGATTGACACTATATGAACAAATGAAGCATTTTTAAAGTTGTCTAACCAATCCAGTACTACAATGAGCAGCGAAGAGAACAATAATTACACATTCTTTGCCCTTCTGCAGAGAAGCAGGGAAAGTGTTTCATTTGTCTGTACAATAAAGTGGCTTGACAGCTACTTCAGCATATGGGGCAAAGGCCATTTGCATTATTTGGATGGAGGAAGCGATCCAAGCATTATTTAGCTCCTCCCACATCCTCAAGCAAAGGACTGCAGTGGCTCGAGTGGCTAAGATACTGACTGGAAGGTGGGAGGTCAGCAGTTCGATTCCTGAGGACTGCAGGATGGAATGAGCTCCCGTCTTTGTCCCAGTTCCTGCCAACCTAGCAATTTGAAAGCAAGACATTGCAAGGAGATAAATAGGGACCATTTTGGTGGGAAGGTAAACAGCGTTCCATGCACTCCGGTGTCTAGTCATGCCTGCCACATGACCACAGAAACATCTGCAGAAGCAGATAGTGCTGGCTCTTTGGCTTTGAAACAGCGATGAGCACTGAACCCTAGAATCAGATATGACTGGCTTTTGAGCAAGGGTGACTTTTACCTTTACCATCCTCAAGTGACCAGAAAACCACCAGTAACCCCAAATTGTTCCACAAGAAGCAGTCTGGACACGTGCTTAATTAATCAGGAAAAGGGGCTTCAGCATATTGGAGGCAGTCTTTGACAGCTGCATGGCTCCCATATTTGTCATTGCCAGTGTCCAAGTTGAAACCCCAACAGAGGTTGAAAAGGCACACATTGAGAGTAGGGGGCTTCAAGTGTGGAAGATGTAACAACAACAAAAGGCAACTGGACCAGCCTACCCTAACATCAGTGGACTGAAAGTCTGTCTGAACAGGATATAAGGACTGGAAAGAATTTCAAATACTGTATTCACTTTGGAAGGCAGAATTACCAGATGGCATCACATAATTTAATGTGGGTAGTAATGCTCTCCTGTGCAGGAACATATTGCATCTGTATACGCAAACATGTATTACAGCAAAGGAAAAAAATGTGAAATAGGCAGCTGTAACAAGATGCAACCATTTCATTAAATGAGTTTCTTGGAACATCCTTTTACTTCCAACGACATACAGTATTTGCTCTCTTCCTATTTCCTCACTCTTGACAGATCATAGTTCTACACTATTACGAGTCATTTTCTCACATCTGTGGATATAATCATACTATATACATCATTAAAAAAAACCTTAAAAGTAAGCTTTTTTAAAATGGGAACTGCTAATTGTCTGTTTTAATGTATGATCCAGGAAAAAGTTTACCAGAGTATTGCTTCTCATTGTTCACAAAGAAGGAGTAATATTACAAAGCACAGTAATTCACAGATTTCACAAAGAAGTCTAAAAGAAGACATTGCAACAATGTATTTTTTGTGTGTTCTTTTAAAAAAATGTCCAGTATCTAGATTGCAAGAAGTAATGGAACCATTTTATTCTACTTTGACTACAGCTTGCCTGTGGAAAAAAAACACAGGCATTTGTACTACAAGTTAATGGTGGGGTAGTACAATTGTACAATTTAGGGACTGTGGTGGCTTAGTGGTTAAGACACCGAACGTGACAACTGGAAGGTCGACAGGTCAACAGTTCAAGACCTGAGTGCTGCACAATGGAGTGAGCTCCCGTCTCTGTCCGAGCAGTTTGAAAGCAAGAAATTGCAAGTAGATAAATAGGTACCACTTCGATGGGAAAGTAAGCACTCTGGTGTCTAGTCATCATGCCTGCCACATGTCCATGAAAACATCTGCAGACGCAGACAGCTCTGGCTCTTTGGCTATAAATAGAGATAAGCAATGGCTTTTGAGCAAGGGCAACCATTACCTTTGGTACAATAGCCAGAAACATACTCTGAAAATTCATAACTGAATGAAGATAGCAAGTGCCGACGTATCGCCCCAGGAAATCCACTTAGGAATTAGTATATCAGAAAACACCCTAAGCTTAGTTAAAGAAGGAAAAAAGCTAACTTTTGTGTGTGCATGTATGCTGAGCAGTTATAGAGAAACCGCACAAGTCTGCATCTCACTAACCAGAGGAAGCAAGAAATTACCTCAGAAAGAAAAAGAAAAAAAGAAATCATACCTATATATAGTTCTATAAAAGACAAGAAGGCAAATAACATTCCCTGAGAATTTATCTGTTTATTGTCCCCAAGGGTTCAGATCATGTGCTGTGTATTTTGGTGCTCCTTTCCAACAACCTTGAATATGTCTTGTGAGCTCCAAAGTCTAGGAAAAATACTTCTTCTTTCATGTCTAGGTTAGTCTGCCAAACCGAAGCCACCTTTTGGTGAATTTATTCCATAGTTCCTTTCACCTGACCTAGTGTAGGAAAGATTAACCAGCACATCATACTGGATTTTTTTTTTTTTTGGGGGGGGGGGGAAATATCAGTGGAAAGTAGCCTAAATTGTCCTTAAGGCCAAGCCCTGTGAGAAAACGTTGCATGTGCTTAACTAAGAGAGAGGCTATTAAACAGGGTGTGAATTTTACTGTTTTTAGGTTTTTTAGAAGTATACAGAGCAAGATGAATTATCACCCATTCTGGAAGAGTGTGTGCTGGACAAAAACAAAACAAAAAACTGGAAGACTAAGAAATATTTCTGGCACAGCTTTCTGTGTCTTGTAGCTATTAGGGGCAAATACACGGAGAAGTCAATATTCTTTGCTTCCTCTTTTACCCCATTTGGTGTTGTGGGAAAAGTCAATCAACTGTATGTATAGTGAAGGTGAAGGTGAAGGTGAAGGTGAAGATGAAGGTAAAGGTAAAGGTAAAGGTTTATCTTGCTCGAAAGCCAGTTGTATCTGACTCTAGGGTTCAGTGCTCATCTCTGTTTCAAAGCCAAAGAGCCAGCACTGTCTGCTTCTGCAGACATTTCCGTGGTCATGTGGCAGGCATGACTAGACACGGAACGCTGTTTACCTTCAGTGGTCCCTATCTATCTACTTGCAATTTCTTGCTTTCGAACTGCTACGTTGGCAGGAGCTGGGACAAAGACGGGAGCTCATTCCATCCTGCAGTACTCGGGAATCGAACTGCTGACTTCCTGCCTTCCAGTCAGCGTCTTAGCTACTAGAGCCACTGCAGTCCCAAACAGTATATATACCTACTCTAAAAGGATAACTGGTTATCACAATGAATGTTAGGTAACACTTGAAATACTACAAATACTATATTATTCTGAAATGCAGGGCCCAGATAGCTTTTTACTGCAACACACCCCAGAGCAGTGATTCCCAATCCAGTGGTACAAACCAGGACATTTAGAGGTATGCAAGAAAAATTGAATAATGATAGGAAAACACACACATCAACAAATTCTACAGGCAATACTGGATTTCTGGAGATATTTCTGCAGAGAAGAGATATTGGATTGCAGCCATGCAAAGCCATTGAGAAGTGGAGGGAGGTGGAACAGAGGTACAGTATATGTCAAGACAAGATGTGTGAGAGAGTTTCCATACAAACACCTGAAATCTTCCAAAGCCCTTAATGGGTAGGTCCATTTCATCTTTGGGAGAGGGACTGGCAGGGTAAGGTTGTAGCTTACATGAATTGTGCTGCGCCAGTTGCTTTGAGGAGAAGGGAAGAAGGTTGGGGGTTGGGGTGGGGAATAAGCCAAGCTGGAAAAGACCCAGGGCTTAATGGAAGCCTGGTTTGGGGAGAAGTGTGAGCTGGCAGGAGACATGGATATGTGTTGGATGCTGTGTGCTGCCAGGTGTTTGAGAGAGAGAGAGAGAGAGAGAGAGAGAGAGAGAGAGAGAGAGAGAGAGAGAGAGAGAGAGAGAGAGTCACCTGTTTCTCATGAGATTCAAATGATATCAAGATTCAAATGATATCAAGTTGCTGGTGTATGAAAGACACACAGAAAGACACTTGAGAAACGTGTGGCCAGGTTCATTTGACAGCTTTTGGTGGGTCTGTATAGCTTTGTGGCCTATTACTTCGGGGTGACAACCTCCTCCCTGTAGTGCCCACTAGGGATGATGGGCTTTGTAGAAGTCCTTTGCAGTCTTGATAGGTCAGTGGCATTGCCGTTTCCCTTCTTCAAACTAAAATCATATGAACTTGTGCTAGTAAGTAGAATTTGCTTGATTAGCAAATAATGCAATTGATTGGCTTGCTGACTGTAATGAGAATGTTCCCCAATTAAGCTTATCAATTAGTAAGATTTAGTAGAGTTGTAAGAGAAGCTAAATCATTTTGGCAAAAGAAGACAGAGGAGATAGGATGACTTTAGTGTATGGGACCAAAGACACCAGGACAGCCGAAGAGCTGGCTTAACACAACTTTATTACATGCTGGTCAGAGGGAACATGAGGTAATGGCGGACGAACAGCTCAATATATACAGTGGCTATACATTTGAATGTGGCTCCTTGATAGCCTATTGGCTACAGGCTGCGTGACGTCATTGCAGGTCACGCCCTTCTTGTCCAGGTGAAGGTAGTGGCGGGAATCTTCCCGCGCTGTTGTTCTAGGTGAGTCTTGGACCAATGAGCTTGGACGCTCGCTATTGCCATCTAGTGGTCACTAGCTCGCGTCCTATTAAGGTTACAGTGATTCAGCTGTAGGTTACATTGTTACACATAGAAGAGGTTACATTGGATACACATGGATAGGTACATTGTTTAAAGGCACAGGCTTTAGGACACAACAATGACCCTGAACGTATCTCTGTATTTGACGGATAAGTGAACTTACACCTGGGGTGCCTAATGAACAAGAGGAAACTTCCTGGCCAAGAAAAAAGGGGATGGGGGCAGGTCACAGTGTCCTTTTGTAGATAAGAGGCCAGTAACTCACACCTGCAAGGACAACATGCCAATTAATCAAATTAGTAGATATCTGTACATCTCTTAATGAGGAGCCAATAGTGCCTCCACTGAGAGTGTAAAAGAAGGGGAACATAGCCTTCAGACAGACCTTGGAGCTCTTCATACACCAGAAGTGCCAGGAACCTCCCTGCCACCTGATGGCAAAAAAGGAAGGAGGAATCCATGCTTGGTATGCACTGCATGCTTGTGTTCATGCTTCTCTTTCTTGTTCTGACTCAGTTATGTTTTGCTTAAGAAACTGTCTAACAAAGCTTTTTTTCTTCAACCATGGAGTGTTGATTGTCTATGAAATCCTAAAAGAATCAGAGCCTATCAGGCTTAGCTATCCTATATGGCAAGACACTCACCATAAATAGTAAATGTTATTAATATTATTTCAAAATATATTGAAGTTTTTCAATTATTAATAAATTAAGTATTCAATGCAAGGTATTAATAAATGCAATGTAGAATTTTAAATGTAATCTGTGATGTATTTACCATATTTGCTGGTGTATAAGATCCACTCCCCCCCTTAAAATACACTGGAAAAATGGAGTGCATCTTGAACTATATATAGGGCCCTATAGTGGGCTATTTTGGTAATAATGGGGTGCTTCTTATACTCTGATGCATCTTATACACTGGCAAATATGGTACTTGAATTCATTCTATCTTTTGAGTTTTGAATGTAAATATATATGCACTGTCTGTTCACTTTATTATTCCATTGCTGTTTAATCCCATTATTGGACTATTTATTTACAGCTACCACATATACATTTGAAATAGCAGGAACCATATCAATCACAAACATTTTGCTAACATGAAAGTCACAATTTATGGAAATGGGCTACTGAGGAGTGTGCAAATGAAAAAAGGTTGGGAACCACAGTCATCATGGGTTTAGGTGTTTTGGGGGATACCCAGACACAGAACCAGGTCCAGACATACCTATGTACATGTGCCCACCTACCCACGCAAATTTTATTCGAAGCAAAGAAATCTTTTTACAGACAGAAAATGCTTCTTTAATTAATTTTTGTCATCTTCTCTCTCACTTTTGATTGGTGAGCCATCGGATTCTCTTGTGAAGGTTGCCCTTTTCAGCAGTGGGACCCATATTGTCCCTTGTGTGGTCCAAGAAACAGAAACCATTTCAAGTTTCGTATGCCTTTGGAAAACAGATTGTTTTTTAAACACAGGTCTTCCTTGGTTTGTAAGGTGTATGGCTGTTTTGTTTTCATTAGTTCTAGAGTGTTTTGCTAACTGTTTAAAATTTGTTTTTATATTGTGTGACCTATTTATTAATAATGCAGACCTCTCAGAGATTCCATTATATCAAATCATAAATCAATGAAGCAGCAGGAGAGTAATACAGAAGGAGCCTTTCAGGAGATGATGTGAGTTTTCACAGCTTACTCCCCTTGCTGAATGCTGAGTGTTCAAATTAAAAACAAAGCAGTTCCTGCACACCCAGAGCAGGGATTGCTTTCTCCTTAACTCTCACCCATCAGCCATTCCATCAGTCTCAAGAAAAAAGAAAGAGAATTTGGAAGCAAGACTACTCTCTTGGCTATGCTCAGCAGCAGCTTTTTAAGTCCCCTTTCTCTTTGGGACATTTGTAGTCTAGGTCAGGGTTCCTCAAGGTGTTCTTGGACTTCAGTTACCAAAAGTCCAAGTCAGCAGTCCTGTTGATCAGTGCTTCTGGAAATTGAAATTGAAAAAGATCTGGAGAGCCAAGTTTCAGGAACCCTGGTATAGGTGATCAAAAAGAAAAGACCAACTGTATCAGTTGAATTAAAATATAGTAAAACCCCGAGTTACAAATGACTTGAGTTACGAAAAACTTGAGTTACAAAAGTTTTTTTTTTTGTAAATTGGCATCCCTGACATAGAGGTTACATGGAGAGCCTATATTTGAAGGTAGTCAGTTTATTTAGTTTTCCCATGTTCGTACATGTCCCTCCTCTGAATTTCTTCATATTAAGACATAGCAAGGATCAAGAGGATTTTCCATATTTACTCCAGAGTATCTCATGCAATCATTTGTTTTTCTTATTGTCATCCAGGACTCTCTTTATTAGCTAACCATTCTTTCTTTCTTTCTTTCTTTCTTTCTTTTTTTCTTTCTTACTTACTTACTTAGGCTGGGAGGGAGAAGATGCAAAAGCTTGGCCCTCTCCTCCCAGGAGGTTTCCTCTCACACTTTTCCTCCCTTGCCCTTTCAGGGCCATACTTTTCACATAATTATACCAAATTGTAGGGATGCAATTCTGCAAATTGAATGTTATTTTCGAAAGAAAAGGAAAGAAGGAAAAAATCTATAAGTCCATAATTTTAGGAAATAGAATCAAATACATATTGAAAACATTAAGACTAGTAGGTGACAGCTATGGGCAAAAGCAGAATGAAATGAAACGTGGAAAACTTAAGTATCTTCTCTAGGAAATGGTTCTCTAATAGGTAAGTTTCACAAAAGCTCCCATAGCATTCCAATATCCAATAGCAATTTGTCATCACTTATCTATTTAAGTGCAAATCAACTGAAGTCCGAAATGTAATAATAATAATAATAATAAAGTTTAATTTCTATCCCGCTTTCCTGACACAAGTGCCACTCAAAGCGGCTCACAACATATACAAATACAATAAACAGAGCAAAATATACAATAAGCCATAAAAGACAATACATAATTAATGCAATCAAAACATCAGAATAAGCAAAAATACAATACAAAATATAAGTAATTAAGCAATACCACAATGAAAAATTACACAGAAAAATCAACCTCAACCACGCAGCAGCCACAAAGGCACCCTATAGTTCAAAGTCTGTGAGGCAGCTGCGTCGGCGGCAATGGCTGCCAGCTGTCTCTCCCCAGTGGGGCCGATGGCATGGGCTCCCGGGGTGGGACAGGGAGCTGCTCGAAGCGGCTGGCATCATCGTCCCTTCCCTGCCTCCCATTCCCGGGCCGAGCAACAAGGGCCCCGGGAAGAGGCAACGCGGCGACGATGGCGGG
This sequence comes from Bradypodion pumilum, assembly GCA_035047305.1. Lineage (NCBI taxonomy): Eukaryota > Metazoa > Chordata > Lepidosauria > Squamata > Chamaeleonidae > Bradypodion > Bradypodion pumilum. The sequence continues at coordinate 199,274,756 of JAWDJD010000001.1, forward strand.
GCTCCGGCAGCGTCTCCTTTTGAGCCCTCTCCGCAGGCAGGGCTCGGAGGGCGGGGAGACGCACCTGCCTCCCATTCCCGGGCCGAGCAACAAGGGCCCCGGGAAGAGGCAACGCGGCGACGATGGCGGGGCTCCGGCGGCGTCTCCTTTTGAGCCCTCTCCGCAGGCAGGGCTCGGAGGGCGGGGAGACGCACCTGCCTCCCATTCCCGGGCCGAGCAACAAGGGCCCCGGGAAGAGGCAACGCGGCGACGATGGCGGGGCTCCGGCGGCGTCTCCTTTTGAGCCCTCTCCGCAGGCAGGGCTCGGAGGGCGGGGAGACGCACCTGCCTCCCATTCCCGGGCCGAGCAACGAGGGCCCCGGGAAGAGGCAACGCGGCGGCTCCGGCGGGGCTCCGGCGGCGTCTCCTTTTGAGCCCTCTCCGCAGGCAGGGCTCGGAGGGCGGGGAGATGCACCTGCCTCCCATTCCCGGGCCGAGCAACGAGGGCCCCGGGAAGAGGCAACGCGGCGGCGATGGCGGGGCTCCGGCGGCGTCTCCTTTTGAGCCCTCTCCGCAGGCAGGGCTCGGAGGGCGGGGAGACGCACCTGCCTCCCATTCCCGGGCCGAGCAACGAGGGCCCCGGGAAGAGGCAACGCGGCGGCGATGGCGGGGCTCCGGCGGCGTCTCCTTTTGAGCCCTCTCCGCAGGCAGGGCTCGGAGGCCGGGGAGACGCACCTGCCTCCCATTCTCGGGCCGAGCAACGGTATCATCCTTTGCCTTTTGTTTCCATCTCTGGCCAAACAACTTTATCATCAGCTCATCCCATTGTTTTCGGGGTCTGCCTAGTAGCCCCACAGCATTATCAAGGAGTAATATCAAACCCATCAGCCCATATCTAAGTAAAATGCTGCACATTCATTTATCACCACTACAGTTCATACTCTGTAATGTGATTAATTGTTCCCTGAATCAATAGAAATACTAATATTACTTATGTCATTTATTGTATGTTTCACCAGTTGTAACCACAAAATGGACAAAGTCTGGATGTTTAGCACAGTGAATTGTGCTAGAGTAGGGCAAGTGAACTCCATTAAGTTCCATTGATTTAAAGGTCCCACTCTAGTGCAATGTACTGCTCTAAACAACAGGATTTTGGACAGTACAGTGCATTATATTACATATTATAGAATATATAAATTAAATATGTTGCTGAAATCCCTAGTTGTCCCCCACCATCCCAGCCAGGTATATTAGAAAAAACACAGATAAAAGTCAGGAAATCAGGATAAACCTATATATGTCTAGTCAGAAATAAGACCCAGGTGGGTTTATTAAGGTGGTCAAAATATGATTTCTCCAGTTTATAGCAAAAAAGAAAAGAAAAAGAAAAAGAAAGAAAGCTTTGTGCTTTCTTGATGGCATTGTGATTATAGAGCATATTAATATTGCAAAAAGGTTTAAGTCTCTTAAGCTGCCAGGCTGATTCTTGTAGCCTTTCTCATCTAATGAATGGTGCTAAGAAAGGTGGAACGCTAAACTGACAATGAAAAGTAAAGTTGGTCATTATTTCTCAGGCCTCCAGCTACTATATTGCTGTCAAAGTAGTGTCGCCCAGTGCACTCTGCCTCTTTTAACATTCCTCAGACACGCTGGCATAAAAAACAAAGAATGATCCAATTACGTTTTTCTGCAACAGCATCTTATTTTGCTAATGCTCACAAATTAATGGTGTCTGTCAGCACCCCTTGCTACATGAGAGGAAACACAGAGAGCATTTTAAATCCCATGAATTTTATAGTGTGCATTACTTAAATACAGAAACAACCTGAATTGTAAACAGTTGACAGGACTCTTATAATCTCTGTCTAGTCTAGTCAATATGAAAATGTAACTACATGGGGGAATGCAAAACACAGTTTTGCCATACAGTCATTTATTAACCAAAACGTTATTTACTCCTTCCAATTTACTGTTAGTAATTTATCTCTGTGGATCCCATTAACGTGCAAACACTAAGCACTTAGTCAATTCTGGAATGATTACTATATATAATTCCAAATCATTGTTTGTTGTTGTTATGTGCTGTCAAGTTGGAACTGACTTATAGTGACCCTATTAGAGCTTTCCAAGGTAAGTGAGATATATAAGGAACTAGTTTTACCAGTTCTACACATCCCAGTGAGCTTTTATAATTGGGTGAGGCTTGCTGGAATTGCTGTAGCATCATTCAGGGTTTCTTTGTTCCCTGTGAGTTCAGCCAGCAAGACATATGTAATGAAAATGAAGATGATGCAACGCATCCAAGCCAACCAGGTAAAGTTGCCTGATAATATCACAAAGTTGATTCAAAGTGAGAAGGAACTTGATTCTTACTCACTCTCTCTCTGACTAGTTAACCATGCAGCTGAGCAGATGTAGGCATATATTGTATCATACAGCCAGTTCAATGCAAACAAATCGTTTCTTGCCCTTGCTCTGAATGAATGAATTCTTCCTCCTTTCTCTGCTCAGAATTAGTGAAAGGGAAATGCTTGTCATGTCTGGCCAAAGGAAACAAAGCCTCTCTCATTGGCTTCTACCTAGTAATAACTTTTGAACATGTGAGGAATGCTTGCCAATGCTAAATCAATAGAGGTCAAGCTGCAAGAACAGATTTTTGGGTACTGATGGAGGCCATTATTAGGGTCATTATAATGCTGCTTTCAACAAAATTTATAGTAAACAATTTGGCATGTGATCCAGGTAAAGAGAAAAAAGAGAGATTTGGATTGCTACATATCACTTTTGGAGAATTTATCGCCATAGTTTCTTAACCACGCTTGGTCAAGGATTACAAACATTGGAGAAACATCACAAAAGACATCCAGAAGCAAAGCATAATGGTAGCATCAATCTCTCTTTCCAGTTTGCGACAGGAGATGTTGAAATGTTAGAAGACTGTGAGACATTTATTACTTCTAAAGTTGTAGCTGATTCTATCTGCTGCAACAAACCCAGCACTAATTGCTGTTAATTGGTTTATTATAATATGAGTTGTTTTGGTCTATAGCACACATTTTCTAGGTACACAGGGCTTGCTTTGAAGAAACCAGCTGAGTCTCAAACTAAAATTGCTGAAGGCTTTTATGGCGCATGATGTATTACTGAATTTTCTACCCTGAAGAATACCAAGCATTTGTCACTTCTCTTCATCAGGAAAAAATGGATCAGCAGTGATTTTACTTGCCCTAAACAATGAGCAGAAGAGCCATTTTTGCTTGCAACTTTATTACCTCTGTTTTAAGTAACTGGTACTCAGAAACTGAAATTTAACTTGCATTCTTTTCTGGATCTCAAGAAAGAATACTGAATTTTTGTTTTTCATATTGCTTTCAGATATGCAATTTTGAGTGGAAGATAAGGTAAAGATAAAGGTCACCCTTGCTCAAAAGCCAATCGTATCCGACTCTAGGGTTCAGTACTCATCTCTGTTTCATAGCCAAAGAGCCAGCACTGTTTACCTTCCCACCAAAGTGGTCCCTATTTATCTACAGTGGTACCTTGGATAAAGTCCAATTCGTATAAAGTCGCGGTTTTCATGCACACGTGATGCATCGCATAAAGTCCAAAACTGCTCAAAAATGGACGTTATCCGAGGTATTTGGTATAGGAACCTCGAATAATGTCCATTTTGGACGTTATCCGATGCATCACCCATTTGATTCAGATAAAGTCAAAAATCGGATGAAGTCCAAACTTGTGGAATGGAGTTTGGACTTTATCCGAGGCTCTTCTGTACTTGCAATTTCTTGCTTTTGAACTGCTAGGTTGGCAGGAGCTGGGACAAAGACGAGAGCTCATTCCATCCTGCAGTATTCGGGTGTCAAACTGCTGACCTCTCGCCTTCCAGTCAGATACCACAGCACTATAGAATGAATCCTAATTGATGTTTTTCTCTCTGCCTTACCCCTTGTATTCCTTCTCTTTTAAAAGATGAACCTGTTTCTTACATTTGTCTTTATTGCTCTCTGATATTCTCTCAACAACAAACACATTGCTGTTCTATATTCGTCATTATTTCTCCCTTGCAGTATCGTTCCTCTCCTATGATAATGATGGAGGGAGACCTTCAAGTAGTATCTCTGAAAGATGGATATAAAAATCTAGAAATGTTTAATAGGAGTGTGTGAGAATTTTTATCTGCCTGTGTCTGCAGTTTGGTTACTAAACATTAGCCCATTAATGTATCATAACTATTCCTCCTTTCCTATCAGACATTCCATATATCGTGTTGCAATACTTAATTACAATTTTATGTGCTTCTGTGTTGAACTATACAGTAGCTTTTCTACTACAGGTACACATTCTAAATTGTACCAAGCAAGGTCATTTTGGTTTTTTGGCACAAGAAAACCCTTGGTTAGCTGCCCACTGCTGGCATGAGAGTACATGGAGGGCTGGTCAATAATTTTTGTCTTTTTTGGGACAGGTTTTTAATGACCACCTTATTATAGAGCTATAGAGTTGGATAGAATTGGGCTAGTCTGCATTATTTCCAATCCAGGCAGTGCACAACCACACATCCCTGCAAACATTCAGAATATTCCTCTTCGTTGGCAGGTGTTTAAAATGCAGTTTGCTTTCCCTGTATCATTTATTTATATTATCATTCATTTACTTGGAAGACTTATAACTCCATCTCTCAATCAAATGATTTTCAAAGTAGACTCCCATGAACTCATATACAGTATTAGCTGGTCTTCTAGCTAATGTATAAGGTCAGAAAAATCTTTCTGACTAACTTTGTGTAGTCTTGGGAGATGTGCCGGGGGGGGGGGGGGAGGAGAAAAAAAAACACGAGGTGGGCTATCGTGCTCAGAGGCATTGACGTTCAGTCCCAGATAAAAATGGTTGAGCAAGTTTAGTAGCACCCCAGAAAAGGCCCAATCTGTAGTGTAGGCAAGGATGGCAATAGCATAGCTGTCAAGTATCCCTTATTGGCCAGGAAAACCCCTTATTTTACCCTCTTTCCTGTCGTCATCCCTTATTAATTAGACTGCAATGCCATATTACCGCCATTGGAGGGCAGCACAGGACAAGCATAGCTGTCAAGTATCCCTTATTTGCCAGGAAATTTCCCTTATTTCCAAATCCAAAACTTGACAGGTATGGCCAATAGTCAAAGCCAAGTTAGGTTGCCAGCCCAGAGAAAAGTGTTCCACAACTGAGATCAAAATTATCAAAGGTTAACAAACTGGAACATCTAAGCAATAACTCCCCCCCCCCAAAAAAAACCCCCCAAAAACAACCAAACCCCAAACAAACATGAATTTCATGACAAAATGATAAACATTACAAGGTCTGAAATGATTGAATTGTCACAGCAGGAATCATGGATAAGGATAAGAACTCTGTCGTTTTCCTCCCGTGGCCAGCAACATCGGTGCGGGATGAGGGACAGCTGTTGCTGCTTTGCCGTCCCACTGGCTTTGCTTGACCAGAGGGTAGAAATTTTATGATATGTAATTGACCAGAGGGTAGAATTTTGTGATTTGTAATTGTATGTTATATTCCCTATTGTAAGCTGCCCTGAGTCACATTTTTGTTGAGTATAAATCTAATAAATGAAATAAAATAAGATGGCAAGGTGCCAGCAGGATTAAACCTTGATTTCAACAAATGTGAGACTTTTATGGATGGGTTGCTTAGATGCAACCATCCAGCACTCCATCCAGCCTGGTAGGAGGGTTTTGCACTTGAGACCCCTTACTCATGGAGTGAAGGGCTCCTCCTGGTGGATTCCAGCTCAGTCCATGCCTTTACTTGGTGTTAGCTCCTGGGGACTGGTGTGGGAGTTCTTCCTTGGACTATGGGATCATGCCACCTTCATCTAGGAACACACCCTCCTGTACCTCCAAAAGTACTAGCTCCACAAGTGCAGTGAGGTCGTCACTATTATCCAGGTTGGGGACATTGAACTCATCCTCACTGGAAGGGAGCCACCATATCTAGAGATGCCCACATTGACAATAACTACAACTGTAGATTTCATTCCTTTTATAGCCTCCGTATCTGTTTCATAGGGACTGCAGTGGCTCAAGTGGCTAAGATGCTGAATGGAAGGCAAAAGGTCAGCAGTTAGATACTTGAATGCTGCAGGATGGAGTGAGCTCCCATCTCTGTCCCAGCTCCTGCAAACCTAGCAATTTGAAAGAAAGAAATTGCAAGTAGATAAATAGGGAACACTTCAGTGGGAAGGTAAATAGCGCTCCATGCGCTCCAGCGTTTAGTCATGACCATGGAAACGTCTGTAGAAGCAAACAGCTCTGGCTCTTTGGCTATGAAACAGATGCGCACTGAACCCTAGAGTTGGACATGACTGGCTTTCGAGCAATGGTGACCTTTATCTATCTGGTTCATTCAGTAGGCATATTATGTTCAGTTCTGTTGCACATACAGGGATGTGTACAAGTGTTGCATCCCTAATCTACAACACAGAATGCATATAATGAAAAATAACTGTGTTCTATAGCTTGCATATTGAGAGCTTTTCAGAGTAGCTGAAAAAGATAGAAGCCAAAACTACTTACCATGATATTCAAATATATCTGCCCAGTTAGTCATTGCAATATTTAACTAAGAAAAAATTCACTCCTGTTCAACCTTATTTTTCTTCTGAAAAATGTTCATGTTTGCATGCATGTTTAAATAATGTGCATTTCTTTAACATGTTCTGCCAACTGCTTAAATCTATTGTGTGCATATTAACATTCAGATATGCCTGTATTTATCCATCAAAATGAAGACTTGGGAGCTCACACTGAACCTGGCCTATGGTCAGTCTGGGAAGGGTGGACAAAGCAAAGTTCACACACACACATACAAAGAGCTACCAGATCAAATTCCTCACACATCTCAAATTGTGCCCAAGCACCTGTCTTGTGGTTAGCCTTTGAAAGGGACTCTATGATGTTGCTATTGGACTTAGAATGCCTCCCTCAACTACTGAAACAACAAAGATTTCTTAATCTTTACCTATCAGAAGGGGCGGGGCCCATTGGTGTCCGGCATGCATGCTCACACCCGTCCCTACTATCCCGTACAGAGCCGCCTGCACTTACCATAAGATTCTGCAAGCATCGCTGCAAAGGTCCGACTGCCGAGAGAGGGGCAACCGCCCTATGGTTTCCAGCATCGTACGTGACGTGCAACCCCTCAGTCAATCAGGCTGAAGGGCGCAAGCGTGGAGAACGCTGGGAAGCCGGGGCATGTGCTAAAAAACTGCCGACACACTGGCTAACATAGCGGGGAGAAGAGGGGGGAGAGTCCATCTTCTCCCCACATGCCTTCCAATTCACTCAGGGAGACGAAGGCCGAGAATAACGCTCCATTCTCAGCCTTCGCCTCCCGGAGTGAAGCTATTGCTTTCTGTGAGGGGGGGGGATGCACTGGCGCCTTTGGCCTCTGCCCACCAAGGGAAGTGAACAGCTTCCCTGGGAAACAAAGGCAGTGAACAGGGCTCCGTTCTCAGCCTTTACTTCCCGAGGAAGTGTTTCGCTTTCAATTGGGGGGGGGAGGGCAGCGAAGGCACTGGTGCCTTCACCACCCTCCCACTGAGGTAAGTGAACAACTTCCCTGGATGTACTCACCCGGTCTCTCTCTCTCTCTCTCTCTCTCACACACACACACACACACACTCACTGGGCTGCACATTTCAAACCTGCCCTCTGTGTGTGTGTGTGTGTGTGTGTGTGTGTGTGTGTGTGTGTGTGTGTGTGTGTGTGTGCAAACACACACAAAAAACACCCCTAACCACCGACACACACAAGAAACATGCCTGGCTGGCCTGGCAAAATAACGCTAGTAGCTCATATAACCACAAAGCCATGCTTAGCTTACAGATAAGCACTGAGCAGGAGGTTGGACCTGATGGTTTCATTGGCCCCTTCCAACTCAGTTATTCTATGTTTCTATAATGCGAAGCAAAACTATGGCATGAGAAATAATATTAAGGAGAGATTAGGAAGAATTGTATTATAAATGTACATACTAAATATACATTCCTGTGATATTGTTCAGTAGAGTTATTTCCGTACAGCTTATTTTACATTTTTCTTTTTGCTATCAAATTGGAGGCAAAGACGGAGCTGATATCTGAGCTCCATATATAGGATTATACTGCAAATGTACTGAACAACTTTCTTTCCAACACCTTAATCTCCGAGGCAGATACCACAACACTATATATTTGACAAGTTTCTTATCTTCCTGAAACTAGGCTTGCTTAGACCAATTTTCATGTCTGATACATGAATTTTGAATTTTGATTTTGACTCAAATACAGGATTTTATATTCTGATCATTTCGGTGATTTTAAGATGATTTTGTAATAGAGACACATGTCTATGTATATATAGAGAGGGTGCCAAAATGTATACACATTGTAAGAGATGTTATCTAAAATAAATGCATAAGGTTGTTTAGAAAGTTATATTTTACTATTAGAGTGAACGATTATTTGCTACATCTAATAGTTTAGCATTTTGCAAAGTAGGCAGACATGTTCTTACTCAATTTGGAGAAATAAAGAAACTCAAAGAACTTTGTATCATATTTTGCTTATATGATTTTTATTTATACACAGTTTTTTATGTCACTTGTCTTTTCTTGATTTATGTAATGTCTGTGAACCACCCAGTGGTGCTTGCACCAGTTGGGTGGGATGTAAGTCAAATGAATAAATAATATTATTAAATCATCTGAAATGGTATTGTAGAACATAACTACAAATATAGTCTTCCAAGCTTGCGAGTCATTCAACTCTGTATATAGTATTCTAACTATTGAATATATATATATATATATATATATATATATATATATATATATATATATATATATATATATATATATATATATATATATATATATATATATATATGTATATATGTATATATGTATATATGTATATGTATATGTATATGTATATGTATATGTATATGTATATGTATATGCACAAACACAGTATTGAGCAAACATGTTAAATGGAAGGTCCTGCTTCTCAGATATTTTCTTCAATAATTCTTAAAACAGCCCTGCAAGGACTTTCTTTATTCATGTTAGATGCACCACCAGCATATAAGAACATACAAACCTAAAATTAACACATCTAAAAACAAAATAGAGTTTAAAAAGGCTAGATGACATCTGCCCAATATCAGGCCACTTCAACAGCATTTCCTCTTGCCAACTTAAGGTCCTCCTCAGTGCATGTTGAGGGCATACCTGTCAACCTTCCCAGATTGGCCAGGATTTCCCGGTTTTTGGCGTTGATTTTTGCCCTTTCCCGCTCCGCGCTGCCGAAACCCCAGATTTCGGCAACGGGGGAAAGGAGGCACTGCGCAGCCCATCTGCGCAGGTCGCATTGCACGCATGCGTGGAAGGGCTCTACACTTCCGTAGCTCCCTTCCATGCATGCGCAGAAGGCAAGCGGCGTAGCCCTCCACGCGCATGCGTACAACGCAACCTGCGCAAACCCGGTCCGCGCAGGTCCCGGATTCACCGGAGCTGCGGTTGACAGGTATGGTTGAGGGGCATCATGTGCATTGTATCATATGGAAGATAGTTTGTACTTCTCCACATTCACACAGGCTATCATCTACAGGGAAACCCCGCTTTCTCAGATTGGCCCTTGATCTTCCTAACCCTGCACACAGTCTATTTAAGCTTGTGTTATGTATGTATGTATGTGTGCATGTTCATTATACTGTAAAGGCAAGAATGTAACCACTCCAAATACCAACGATCTCAGCTGTAAAGGAACGCGAGCAGACAGCCCATAGAGGGCAGCTGCGAGCGTTCAGTCTCACATGGTTCACATTGCTCAATCACGGACAGCCGCGGGAAAACCTTCCACGCATTAAGCAGCAGAAGAAAGAGGCGTGCCTGGGCGAGGCCACGCCGGTAGCAGCCAATGAGCTACCGTGCTACAAGATTCAAATGTAGAGGGCTACTGTATATATTGAGATGTATCACCGCCATTACCTCATGCTTCACCGGAACACTATGCAATAAACCTGCGCTAAACCAACCCTTCGGTTGTCCTGTTGTCTTTGGTCCCATACACTAAATTGGCGACGAAGGAGGGATATGGCTGCCCATGGGACCAAGACATGCGCCGGCTACGAGATCAGGAAGCCGGGAGACTTGGAGCTGTTTGAGATAGACTTCAACGCAGCGCTGGTGGAGCTCGAAGTCTCAGATGAGGCCAAGAAGAGGGCCATTTTCGTCCGCATGCTCGGACACGAGACCAAGAGGACCTTGGTGGTCCTGATCGCGCCGAGGAAGGTGGGCGACCTCAAAGCCGCAGAGCTCCTGGCGGCGCTGCGCGCCCATCTCCGGCCAGCAATAGTGATGTTCCCCGCTCGGAGCGCGTTCTGGAGGCGAGTCCAGGCGCCCGGGGAATCGGTCGCTGAGTTCGCTGCGGCCCTGCGGCTGGCCGCCGGCCCATGCAAGTGGGAGACCCCAGAAGTCACCCTCCGGGACTGCCTGCTCTGCGGTCTGAGGGACACAGAGACTCAGCGCGCGCTGATGAAAAGGGAGCCGCCTCCCACGTGGCAACAAGTCCTCGACACGGCGCAGGCCGCAGAGGCCACGACTGCCGGGGTGCAAGAGCTCCAAGACTGGCGCCCGAAGCACGCCAAGGCAGAGAGCTCGGTGCGCGCGGCCCGGCGAGCTTCGGACTCGTCTGCGGAGAGCGGCGACGACGAGGACGTCCGGAGGGTCCAGAGAGAGGGCCGGCGCTGCGACGGCTGCGGCGCCGCCCACGCTCGCGCCAAATGCCCATTCCGCAAGGCCGAGTGCCACAACTGCGGCCGGCGCGGGCACATCGCCAAGGTCTGCCGGAAGCGGCGCGAGGCCACAAGGAGTTCTCCAGACCGCTCGGCGAGGCAGGACCGCACCACGAGGCCAAAGGACGGCACCCGGACCACGAGGACGCGGGACGGCGTAGGGCACATCTCCGACGACAGCGAGGATGACGCTCCGGTTTGCAGCGTTTCCACGGAGCACCCCCGTTACTTCGTTGAGGTAGTAATACAAGGGGCCCCTGTTAGAATGGAGGTGGACTCGGGTTCGTCATACTCTATTATTTCCCAGGGAGAGTTCATGAAAATCGCCCCCCGCGTGCGGCCCAAGCTCAAAGCGTTGAGGGCCACACTGAAGGACGTGCAAGGGAACCGCATCCCAGTGTTGGGGGTTGGGAAGTTCCAGGTCCAGTTTAAAAAGCACACCGCAACGCTTCCCCTAGTCGTCCTCAAGGGAGGAAAATGCAGCCTCCTCGGGACTCAATGGTTCCAGCCCCTGGGGTTGTTCATTGGGGGGGTGCACGCCGTGGGAGCACACGCCACCGGGACTGATCCAATACAGAGCGTGTGCGACGCGCACCCCGAGGTTTTCAAAAAGGGGCTCGGAAAATTCAAGGGCCCCCCAGTGACTTTCGACCTGGACCCTGGAGTACGTCCAATCAGACTTAAACCGCGCAGAGTGCCTTTCGCACTAAAGGACAAAATAGAGGCGGAGTTGGACAAATTGGTGGGCCAGGGGATTCTTGTTCCTGTTGATTCTGCGGAGTGGGAAACTCCAATTGTAACAGCGCTCAAGGCCAACGGGGAGGTCCGCATATGCGCTGATTACAAGTGCACCATCAATAAGGCGATCCGCCCTAATGCGTATCCGGTGCCGGTAGTCAGCCACTTGTTGGCCAGGTTACACGGGGGGAGGTGTTTCGCTAAACTCGACCTGGCCCAAGCCTACCAGCAACTCCCGGTGACCCCCGCCGCAGCTGCTGCACAGACCATAGTCACCCACAAAGGGGCGTTCCAGGTATCGCGCCTCCAATTCGGCGTGAATTCGGCGCCCGGGATTTTCCAGTCACTCGTGGAACGCCTCCTGAAGGGGTTAGAGGGGGTGTTACCCTACTTTGATGACGTATTGATTACAGGGGGGAGCCGGGCCGAATTAGCAACAAGGTTGGGAAAGGTCCTGGCAATATTCGAAAAGGCGGGGTTGCGGTTGCGAAAAGACAAATGCGTTTTCTTCGCAACTGAGGTTGAGTTCCTAGGGTTCCGTGTTACTCCCGAGGGAATCAGGCCATCCCAATCCAAGGTGGCCGCCATCAAGAAGGCCCCTCGCCCCACCTCCAAGCCCGAGTTGCAGTCGTTCCTAGGGCTGCTCAACTTCTACCACTCCTTCCTTCCGCAGAAGGCAGCAGTGGCGGAACCGCTACACAAATTGTTAAAAAAGGACGAGGCATGGAAGTGGGGCGACGTCCAGGAGAAGGCTTTCAATGACCTGAAGCGACTCCTGGCATCAGATGCTGTACTGACCCACTTCAATCCCAAACGCCCAGTGGTCCTAATATGTGATGCATCCCCGGTGGGGGTGGGGGCGGTGTTATGCCACGTACTGGAGAATGGGAGGGAGGCCCCGATAGCGTTCTACTCTAGGTCCTTGTCCCAAGCGGAGAGAAACTATGCCCAGACAGACAGGGAAGCACTAGCGATAATTGCGGGGACCAAGAAATTTCATGATTTTGTGTACGGCCGCCCCTTCACCATAGTGACTGACCACAAGCCCCTGCTAGGCATTTTCACCGCAGATAAGCCCACACCCCAAATCCTGTCCCCGAGAATGCTCAGGTGGGCCATTTTTCTCAACACGTATCAGCACGCGTTGGTATACCGGCCCGGGAAGGAGATCAGCCATGCGGATGCCCTGTCGAGGTCCCCCATTCCCCGGGATTGCTGCCACGTGGGCGAGGTAGAGAGGGACCACCAGGTCTTAATGATAGAGGTCCTAGACGCCCCTCCAGTAGTACCGGCCGACATCGCTAAAGCGACAGGCAAGGACAAAACGCTGGCCACAGTTTGCTCCTGGGTACAGAAAGGGTGGCCCGTGTCTTCCCCAGCAGCGGATTCGACACATTTTTCAAAAAGAAACTAGAGTTGTCCCTAGATAGGGGTTGCCTTTTGTGGGGACAGCGGGTAGTGATCCCCACGTCTCTCCGGCCGAGGGTGCTTAAACTGCTGCACGTCAGCCACCCGGGGATCGTCCGCTCTAAGGCACTGGCCCGCAGTTACTTTTGGTGGCCCCAGCTAGACGCCGACATCGAACACATGGTCGGCACTTGCGAAGCGTGCCAAAGCTCCAGGCCAGAAGAGGCCCGCTCGCCACATAGGGAGTGGGACGCAGCAAGGGGGCCCTGGTCCCGGGTACACGTAGATTTTGCTGGCCCGTTCAGGGGAACGCTCTTCCTCCTTGTAGTGGACGCGTTCTCCAAGTGGTTGGAGGTCATTCCAGTCTCGAGCACCTCCTCGGCCACAACAATTAAACAGTTACGGAGGGTCTTTTCCACGTTCGGTTTACCCGACACCCTCGTCAGCGATAACGCTAGCTGTTTCACGTCCGCCGAGTTCGGGGCATTCATGGAGCGCAACGCCATTCGGCACATCACCTCCGCCCCCTTTCACCCGGCCACCAACGGCCAAGTAGAGCGCCTCGTGCGCACCACGAAAGACGCGCTGCTGCGCATGGGCCACGGAGACCTCGACCTGAAATTGTGCCAATTCCTGCTAAGGTACAGGGTCACCCCATTGGCGTCAGGGTACTCCCCCGCAGAGCTGTTGATGCGCAGGAAGCTGGCCACGGGAATCTCCAAGCTAGACCCCACGAGAGTAGAGAACAAAGGGTGGAACATAGGGGTGGAACCCACAAAGAGTTTCAGCGTAGGCGCCCCGGTGCACTGCAGGAACTACGCCAACGCGGGGCCAGCCTGGGTGCCGGGCACCGTAATAGCACAAACCGGCCCCGTCTCATACCGCGTGGAGACCAGTACAGGCTTCCTGTGGAGGCGACACGTGGACCAGCTCAGGCGCAGGGTCCCCGGAGAGCAGGACGGAGACAAAAATAGCATCGAATCAGCGTTAGGGTACTCCCCCACCCGTTTAGCCCAAGGGGGAGGAGAAGGGGAGCATGGGTCCCCACCAAGGGGGGAGGAAAGGGAATCGATCCACAGAGATCTTTTGCGGGAGTCCGCGGCAGAAAGGAAGAGCCCCGACCACACACATACCCCTCGGAAGTTCCCCCAAAACACAGATGCCCATAGAAGTTTAGACGTTGATTTACAGTACCAGGGGGAGTTAGCGGAGTGGTCCCCCACCCGTCCTAGCGAAAAGAGGGGTTTCAGTTCAGCCCCTGGTACTTCCAGTCCCAGTAGCCCCTGTGAGTTAGAATGCAATATAGCGCCAATTTCCCGGAGACCGACACCCCCAAGACGGGAGGCAACGGCGAGTCCGCCCACCACAGTCTCAAGATCCCCCGAGCGGGGATCAGAAGGTAGCAGAACCACAAGGGCGACCTCATCGGTTCCGCGGTTCACAATGGGAGGGTCCCCGGGGTCCGAGAGCAACAGGCAGGGATTCACCTCCCAACTGTTCATTCCATTCCCATCCCCGGGCGCAGGGCAGGCACGGACGCCCCACAGAGCCAGTAACGAATCCCCGTTTCCCGTTGCAGGACAAGCACCCGCGGAGTCAGGGATCACAGGCTCTCCAGTACTAGGTCAGACGCAGGCACGCCCCAAGCGCACGCGCGGCAAGCCACAATGGTTGCGGGACTTCATCCCATCCTAGGGGGGAGGGATGTTATGTATGTATGTATGTGTGCATGTTCATTATACTGTAAAGGCAAGAATGTAACCACTCCAAATACCAACGATCTCAGCTGTAAAGGAACGCGAGCAGACAGCCCATAGAGGGCAGCTGCGAGCGTTCAGTCTCACATGGTTCACATTGCTCAATCACGGACAGCCGCGGGAAAACCTTCCCCGCATTCAGCAGCAGAAGAAAGAGGCGTGCCTGGGCGAGGCCACGCCGGTAGCAGCCAATGAGCTACCGTGCTACAAGATTCAAATGTAGAGGGCTACTGTATATATTGAGATGTATCACCGCCATTACCTCATGCTTCACCGGAACACTATGCAATAAACCTGCGCTAAACCAACCCTTCGGTTGTCCTGTTGTCTTTGGTCCCATACACTAAAGCTTGCAACACAGGCCATGGTTGTTCTTGGCTAGGCAGTAGAGAGTCATGTGGTTCTGCCCAGTTATCTGGTAGCTTCTTGCTTGCCTTCCATAGTTCTAAGGTGGTCTGTAGGGGCTGGTTGTTTGGAGGGGCAGAAGTTGTGAGGTGTGGTTATATTAGATGGGCAAAATAAGTGGCATTTATATTTAATGACTTGTGAGTAAATATGCTACATAGGATTACATTGTCAACAAGGGGGTGGCTGAGGTGAAATTGAAACCACAGAGTTGGTTATTTAGTCATTATACTCCAGAGAGAAAGAGAGAGAGGTTGGATGGGGTCAGGGGATAGGACACTTATTCTTTCAGCCACCAGACTAGAATACAGTGGTTAAAAGACCAAGCTATGAGTTTGTAATTCAAAACTCTCCCCTATGTTCATTATAATGAATTTTCCAATCCAGTTTAAAAGTCACATTCATATCGGAATTCTGCCCTTATCTATACCTATAAAAAGGCCCCCGTTGGGTTCATTCAAAGGCTCCCGCACCAGGCCCAACCATCCCCGACCTAGCCCTCCACACTCACCGTAACCCCTGCCTTCCCAACGCCATGGGGTTTTGGTGGTCGCCAGTGGGGCAGCTGACCCATGAACGTGACCAATAAAAAGAACTACGATTCCCAGAGTCCTCTGCATTGCGCAACCCCTCAACCAATCAGGCTGAGGGATGAGAACGCAGAGGAGGGCAGGAACGCGCGCGCTGACTTTAAAAAAAAAATGCTGGGAGCCGGAGGGAAAGACTTTGCAAGACCCAACAGGAGCCAGGAAAAGGTAAGTGCAGTTGGTGGGGGTTAGGGGGGAGTCATGGGCCCAGTAGCCACCCCGCCCCACCACCTAGCCCCCCCTCCCTACCCCCCACTGACCGCACTTACCTTTTGCCGGCTCTGGCTGGATCTCTCAAACTCTTTCCCTCTTGACGCGGCCTTCTGCATAGGGAGAAGCACCAGCCTTTCCTTCTGTTCCTGTGGATGACATGGCCTCGACGCCCGCATGGACAAAGGAGAGGCCAGAGCACCTCCTGGCCTCCCAGAGAGAAGGACTCGCTTCTCTCTGGGTTGGCTGGGAAGTTCTGTTCCCAGCCAACCCAGAGAGAAGCTAAGCCCCTCCGTCAGATGGAGATTCCTTCTCTCTGGGAGGCAAAGGTGCTGCAGAGAGGGGACCCCCCCCCCCGCAGGATACCCCGGAGTGTTTGGGAGGGAGGTGGAATCGATCCCCTCTCCCGGGTCACCTGGGTCCAGAAGGGTTGGGGGGACAGACCCCTTTTGTCCCCCCCCAACCCTTCCAAGCCCAGGGGACCAGGGAGAGGGGATCGATTCCACCCCCTCCCAAACACTCCGTTTTTAAAGAGAAGAAACTGCTTGGTTTCTTCTCTTTAATAATGGGGTATCCTGCAGGGGGGATCCCCTCTCTGACTGGTCCCTGGGTTGGGGGGGGGGGTTGGGGGGATAATACACACACACACACACACACACACACTGCTTCTCTCTCTCTCTGTCTCTCACACATACAATACACACACACACACACACACACACACACATGACACTCCTGCCTTGCCAGGAATTTTTAATGTTGGAGTGATATTGTATGGATGATGGTGGTTGTGCACACGCAAAACCACCCCTAACCACCAACGCACACTTTAAAAATGCCCGGCTGGCCGGGTACAAATATCCTAGTAAATAAATAAAAGAGCTGTCAATTATTTATATAACATTTGCCTATAATCAGTGGTGGGCTCCAAATTTTTTTACTAACACACTGTGGGTGTGGTAAGGTGGGCATGGCCGGGGGGGGGGGGAAAGCTCTGTGTTGCACCCAAATTAGGACTAAAGTACTTTATTTCAAAACTTGGATGGGTGGGGCCAGCCATTATTTCTGCTACCGGTTCTGGCGAACTGGTGCAAACCTGCTGATGCCCACCATCGTCTATTATCTATTAATATGAATTGACACAATATAACTCAGTTTTGTAGCACACAGAAAATAGGATTAGGCGCTTTGCCCACAGCCACTGACGAGGGAGCCATCTTAGTACCAACTGCAAATACATTCAATGGGAAATGGTTTATAGAATAAAACGTGTTTTGTTGCCATCTGTCCTCCTGCAGTTCTTCAGCAACAATATACTGTACTAGCTCACCTGGCATTCCAAAGTAAACCAAATAATTGTGACAGAAGGGCAGAGGTTTATTTTCAAGACTATATTTCAGGAAGCAGGAAGAAAGGTAAGGTTGTCAATCCAGGGACAAGTACTGTAGGTTGTAAAGTTCTGGTAGATGCCCAGGCAAATAACGTTGCTTCTTTCTTATGTTTACTTTAGAGTGGTGTTTCAATTCTATCACAGACCAGACTCCAAATCCAGGGTTTCAGGGCTTGCTTGTGTGTGTGTGTGTGTGTGTGTGTGTGTCTGTGTCTGTGTGTGTGTCTGTGTGTGTGTGTGTGTGTGTGTGCCCAGCCTGCCCCATTGGCTTATTTTTTCACACAAACTAGTACTTGATAAAAGTACTGAATGATAAAAGTACTCTAGGTCACCCTTGCTCGAAATCCAGTCGTATCCAACTCTAGGGTTCAATGCTAATCTCTGTTTCAAAACTGAAGAGCCAGTGCTGTCTGCTTTTGTAGACATTTCCATGGACATGTGGCAGGCATGCCTAGAAACCAAAGTGCATGGAACACTGTTTACCTTCCCACCGAAGTGGTCCCTGTTTATCTACTTGCAATTTCTTGCTTTTGAACTGCTAGGTTGACAGGAGCTGGGACAGAGACGGGCGCTCATTCTGTCATGCAGTACTCGGGGTTTTGAACTGCTGACCTTCTGCCTCCTAGTCAGCATCTTAACCACTTGAGCCACTGAAGTCCCCAAATAAAAAGTACTCTAAAAGCATTTAAAGTACGGGGGAAAGTATCTCTCTCCCCCGCCCACTATTTTACCATTCCCCCGCCCACTACTTTACCATTCGTAGTTACAGCCAGTAGAATAAAAATGGTGAGAGGGAAATGAGACTTAAGCACCATGCTTGTTGTTTGGTCAGATATCAGAAGGAGTGCTATCAAGAAAAATATGGAGACAAGAAAATAAGCAGGTTGAGGAGATGAGGGTTTACCTCAAATACGAGAGCAGGGAAAAAAACTTTATTAATCAGGTTAGTGGCAAAGGGACAATCACATTAGGCTGTAAATCTCCCCTCCTACTGGTAGCCATTGTTAATAACACATGCAAGATTGTTATTTTTCCAGTAATAAAAACAATCGTTGAAATTCATACATGCTAATTTAATGTCTTTTGTTTTGGAAGACTTGGTATTAACAAAAGCTGTTCAAATAAAATGGAGTTTTCTCAAGGTTAAAAAAGGTCTGTTTTCTATTAATCTCTGGGATACCTTTATGGGATGTTTCCCTGTAAAATTCTTAGTCCTCTGAGATAAGGCCTGTTGAATTCAGTGTGATTTACCACCAAGCAAGTCCTTCCAAAGACTTTGGGGCCCAGATAGTCTTCACATCCATCTTACCAGTGTTTGGAAGAGAAAAATAAAGGGAAAGGAAAATACTCTGGGGGAATGACTGTCTACAAAGTTTGTGCCAATGTGAAGGATTTGGATTTGGGGAGCCTTGACTGTGCTTCCTGGAGTAAGGACTACTGGTAAGTGATGGGTTGCACCTTGCGCCCAAGATCTGGGGAGAATGTGTCTGGACATAGCATTAAGGATTTCATCATGAGAGCTTTGAACTGAATTGAAGGTGGGAAAGAGATGGAAAAATCAGAGGTAAAAGAAGACAAACATTTATGAATAATAAAAGGAACACACTAAGCAATTCTAATGGGGGCCAATAATAATATTCTTCACAAAAATGTAGAAAGAATCAAACAATTTATATAGGAATGTAATTTGGTGATACACAATTAGTTGTTGAGTTTTTTTGTGTTCAGGGAATGAAGAAGCAGATAAGTGAAGTAGTGAAATTCAGCTCTTTATTAGTGGGGTTTGATCACAGTTTGGATGGGGAAAAACTCAGACTTATATACACTATAAACAGTAACAGTAAAAATAATACAACAAGCCCATTGGCTAACAGAGTGTGCACATTTTCGATCCACTTATTTGCATAATAATATATACATGAGAAAAGATACATTCCGCTCCTGTCAGAAAACACAGTTAACATACATAACATTCTTCCCCCCCTAGGTAAAAGCAAAATCCTTTAACCAGGATGGCAGTCTAGTTTCCCTTCTGGGTTGGACGCTTGGCTGAGCCGGCTCAGGGGCTCGTAGGATGGGCGACCCAATTGGAGTGAGGGATTGACTAGAGGGGGAGGATTGTAAACCCAAATTAAAGCCCCGTTTGTCAGATGGAGGAGCAGGGGATCGCTCAAAACCAAAATCTAATTCTGTGGATGAATAAGACAACTCAGGGTCCCTCCTGTGTGTACTAAGAGTGGAGGGCGACTCCAAACAAAATTGGTCATCCTCAATAAAGGAACCCAGAGTGCTAGGCTGGGACAGTGTAGGGGTACACCTGGTCGGAATAAGGGAACATTCTACAAATTCCACTTGAAATCGGTTCCTAGAAGAGACTTCTGGGTCAATTACCTCTGCCCCCTGGGTTTAAACGGGTGGGGGCCAACTCTAGCGTTGAGTGTCTGTATTTGTCTTGTGGGTCCAGTACTCTGGGTCTCAATTGATCTGCGTGCCTCCTTCAGATCAGACCAGTGGGTGTTTCGATTCTGTAAGAAACAGGACCAGTTTGATCGATCACAAACCCAGGCACCCACATAGGGCCACCAGCTGCATAATTGCGGCAATGTACAGGGTCTCTGGACGAGAAACCCTTCTGGTGTTGGATTGCTATATTTGTGCCTTTGTCCTCTACCCTAGAGGGATCCAATCTGTCCAGCAAGGATGACAGTTTCCTTCGCTGGAGCAATTCAGCAGGGGACAGCCCTGAGGCAGAGGGGATGAGCCTATATGTGAAAAGAAACTGGCATAACTGGAGCTCCAAATCCTCTTCACCCATATGCCGAAGCGCATCTTTAGTTGTGCGCACCTGCCGCTCTACCTGGCCATTGGCGCCTGGGTGGAATGGGGTGGCAGTGATGTGCCTAATTGCATTCCTTTCCATGAAGGATTGGAATTCTGCAGATGTGAACATGGATGCATTGTCGGACACCAGCACATCTGAAAGTCCAAATGCTGCAAACAGCCTTCTTAGGTGCATTATCGTGGTGGCTGAAGTTATTAGGCATCCTAATCACTTCCAGCCACTTAGAGAATGAATCCACAACCAACAAAAACAGGACACACCTAAATGGACCTGCAAAATCTATGTGCAACCTGGACCACGGGTCCCGAGCAGAATCTCATTCCAGAGAGGGAAGGTGGGATTGCTCTGGGTGAGAGGATTGGCAACTAGCACAAGTACTGACCATTTGTTCTATGTCTTGGTCCAGTTGAGGCCACCAAAAGTGGCTACGGGCAAGGGCTTTGGAACAGACAATTCCCGGGTGACTTGTGTGAAGTAGATGTAAAACCTTTTTCCTGAGAGTGACAGGAATGACCACACACTGGCCCCATAGAAGGCAACCTTGTTCCACTGACAGTTCCAAATGCTTGTGGTGGAATGTTCTGAATTCCTCAGCTAGAGGAGAGACAGGCCAGCCTTTTCGTACCCAAGACATTACTTTAGTCAATGTTATATCCTTGGCCGTAGCCTTGGCTATATATGAGGGGATGACTGGGGGCAAGTCGAAAGCCTCAATCACAAGGACCTGGTGGTCACTTTCGATCTCACAATCAGCTTTCCCGACCCCTGGCAGTGGAGAATGTGACAGGACATCAGCGTGGCTGATGTTCTTGCCGGGCCTGTGCACCAAAGTAAAATCATATGCATTTAGGAAAATTGCCCGATGAAACATCCTTGGGGACAGAATTTGTGGTGTGGGCTTCCCGTTCACAAAGATTCCAAGGAGGGGCTTGTGGTCAGTTATGATGGTAAAAGGCCTTCCGTAAAGGTAATCGTGGAATTTTTTAGTGCCAGCCATGATTGCCAAGGCCTCCCTGTCTGTCTGAGCATAATTTTTCTCAGGCTTTGAGAGTGAATGGGAATAGAATGCTATGGGGGCTTCCCTCCCGTCATTTAGTACATGGGATAACATAGCTCCCACCCCCACAGGGGATGCATTACACACAAGTACAACTTCTTTGTTAGGATCAAAATGAGTTAATACAGCATCCGAAGATAGCAGCCTTTTAGGTTCTAGGAACGCTTACTCCTGGCAATGGCCCCAGTGCCAAACAGTATCTTTCTTAAGAAGCCGATGTAATGGTTCAGCAACTGAGGCTTTGCGATGGAGAAAAGTGTGATAGAAGTTTAACAATCCTATAAATGATTGCAATTCAGCTTTACATTTTGGCCTGGGTGCATTTCGCATGGCTGCCACCTTGGAGTCAGAGGGCATGATACCTTGGGGTGTAATTCGGTACCCCAGGAACTCCACTTCCTCTGCCAAAACTACACATTTGTCTCTTCTGAGACGTGAACCGGCCCTCTCGAAATGTGAGAGGACTCGATCAAGCCTGGCCACTTGTTCCATGGAGTCCTTAACGGTGATCAGGTCATTGTCAAAATATGGCAGGACACCGGGCAAACCTTTTAAAATATGTTCTACAAGAGATTGAAATATTCCGGGGGCCGCATTCACCCTGAATTCTAGTCTAGTTACCTTAAATGCCCCCCTATGCATTACTATGGTCTGGGCTATGGCAGCAGCAGGAGACACAATCAATTGTTGGTAAGCGTGGGCAAGGTCAGGTTTTGTGAAGCAATTTCCTCCATGCAAGGAGGCAAGAAGGTGGCTTACCACAGGCACAGGATAAGCATTCGGGCGAATAGCTTTATTGATGGTACACTTGTGGTCAGTGCATATCCTGACCTCCCCATTACTTTTCAAAGCAGTCACTATTGGTGTCTCCCACTCTGTGGAGTCCACTGACACTAAAATGCCCTGCCCCACCAGTTTGTCCAGCTTGGCTTCTATCTTTCCTTTAAAGCAAAGGGTACCTGGCATGGCTTCATCCGGATGGGCCGGACAGTTGGCTCAAGCTCAAAGTCCACAGGGGGTCCTTTGTATAACCCTAAACCCTTTTTGAACACCTCAGGATGTGCAGCACAAACGTCCCGGATTGGTTCAGTGTCTTTTGCGTGAATGCCAGAAAGCTGGATTCCCAGAGGCCTGAACCATTGGGTCCCAATAAGACAGTTATTGCCCTGCTTAACTACAACCAATGACAAGGAGGTGCAAATGTTTTTGAATTTGACCAAGAAATTTCCCACCCCCAGGGACCAGAATCTGGCAACCTTGCACATCCCGGAGGGAAGTTTTAAAAGATTTGAGCTTGGGCCTAGAGGCAGGGGGAATTCTCAAAAACTCCCACTATGGGATTATGGAAAAGGTAGTACCTGAATCCACCTCCATCTTGAAGGGGACATGCTGCAGGCTCAGGTCTGCGAAGAAACGCTTGCTGACGATGCCCACTTGGCACGGCTCAGGCTCTGGTGACACTTTGGCGATGGACATTTTGTGGTGATGACTCTTCTTGGACTCAGGTGCTGGAGTTCTTTGCTTTCGCTGTCGGCATACTTTAGCAATGTGCCCTAGTTGCCTGCAGTTGTAGTATTTTGTGGTGCAGAAGGGGCACTTCCTGCGGTCATGCGGGGCTCCGCAGCCATCACACTTGCAAAGGAATTTCTTCTCGCAATCGTCACGGTGCTCTCGGTGCTTTCGTCGGACTGCTCGGACTTCTCCCTCTGCGTCGCTGGACTCCGATGAAGAGGTGGAACCAGGCGATGCTGAGGAAGATGAAGATGAATTTTGCTGAGCTTGCACAGCTGAGTCGGTGGCACTGGTGGTGGAGTGGCAATGCCAGAAAAGCTTGATGCCGGACCGTGCAACCTCAGACACTACCGCCTCTTCTAGGACAGCCTTGAAAGTTAGCATCTTCCTGATCATGAGGCGACATTGAGAATCTTCATCCCTCATGCCGGCCAGCAGATGTTTCCGGAATGCTTCTTTGATGTTGTCCCACTTGCACTGGGTGGCAGCAATGCACAGAGCGGCAGCGTAGTCTGCAATGGACTCCCCAGGTTGCTGCTCCCATCTGGCCAGGAAGATCGAGACCTCTGGCTGCAGGTGTTTCCTCAGTGCGGACATGATTTCTGTGAGCAGCACCACATCCACATCCCTTGGGAGAATGAGGTGGGTTGCCAGCTCAAGCATCTCAGAACCGCACTGAGCGAGGAAACAGGAGTGCTTCTGGTCTTTGTTGGTGATCTTCTGCAAGGCCATTGCGTGGCGGAATCAGCATTTGTATGTTGCCCATTTCTCTGGACGTGCTGGGTCAAATGGGCCAATGTTGCTGTCATGTTCGAACGCCATCCCATCCTCGTCGCCAGTTTTGTGTTCAGGGAATGAAGAAGCAGATGAGTGAAGTAATGAAATTCAGCTCTTTATTAGTGGGGTTTGAACACAGTTTAGATGGGGCAAAACTCAGACTTGTATACACTATAAACAGTAACAGTAACAATAATACAACAAGCCCATTGGCTAACAGAGTGTGCACATTTTTGATCCACTTTTTATTTTTTTATTTTTTTATTTTATTGTTGGACTTCTATACCGCCCACTCGACCAAGGCCGACTCAGGGCGGTTCACAATCACAACATAAAACAGATAAAAACCGATAAAAACCGAATTAAAATCCACCCCCTAAAAAGGGGTGCAGGTACCGAAGGAACTGAGGGGGAAGGCATAATCCTCTAAACCAGCCACCCAACGGAAACCACCCCTCCACCTGCACCCCAAACTTGGCCCACCAGCCAGGTTTTTAGTTCTTTCCTAAAGGGCAGCAACTCCATCTGGAGATGCAATTCCACTGGCAGGAGGTTCCAAAGGGCTGGTGCGGACTCAGAAAAGGCCCTCCTCCTTGTGCCAGAGAG
This sequence comes from Bradypodion pumilum, assembly GCA_035047305.1. NCBI lineage: Eukaryota > Metazoa > Chordata > Lepidosauria > Squamata > Chamaeleonidae > Bradypodion > Bradypodion pumilum. The sequence continues at coordinate 199,298,855 of JAWDJD010000001.1, forward strand.
GCAAGCCCCCCTGGCTGATGGCACAATTAGGGAGCCCCTCCGGTCCGCTCTGGTTGGATGGACAGACGTCCTTAGGGCATTGCGGTCTCTTAGGTAACCTGGCCCACTACCATATAGGGGTTTAAATGTCAAAACCAGCACCTTGAATTGCACCCGGAGGCAGACTGGTAACCAGTGCAACTCCTGAAGCAGTGGTGAGGCATGGGCATAACGTCCACACCCCATCACAACATTCTGGACCAGCTGCAGCCTCTGAATGGTCATCAAGGGCAGCCCCATGTAGAGCGCATTACAGTAGTCTAGTCTGAAGGTCACCAGAGCATGAGTGACCATGAGCAAAGAGTCCTGGTCCAGGAGCGGGCGCAACTGGCAAATCACCTGAAGTTGGGCGAAAGCCCTCCTGGCTACAGCCGCCTCCTGTTCTTCTAGCAGCAGCCATGAATCCAGGAGGACCCCCAAGTTGCGCACCGGGTCAGTCTGGGGCAGAATAGTCCCATCCAAAACCAAAGATGGTAGCTCCCGGGATAACGCAGGACCCCTTATCCATAGCCACTCAGTCTTGCTAGGATTCACTTGTAGCCCATTAGCCCCCATCCAGACCCCAACAGCCTCCAGACATCCGGAAAGGACTTTGACTGCATCACTAGGGTCCCCATGGGCTGAGATGTACAGCTGAGTGTCATCCGTGTACTGATGGTACCACACCCCGTGGGAACGGATGATCTCACCCAGCGGCTTCATGTAGATGTTAAATAGGAGAGGAGAGAGTACGAAGCCCCGAGGCACCCCATATTTTAAGGGGCCTAGGACTGGACCTCTCACTCTCCAACCACACCGACTGGGTCCAGCCCCTCAGGAATGAGGGGCTTATTTGCATAAGAATAGATACATGAGAAAAGATACATTCTACTCCTAGAAAGAGTAACAGTAATACAACAAGCCCATTGGCTAACAGAGTGTGCACATTTTCGATCCACTTATTTGCATAAGAATAGATACATGATAACAGATACATTCTGCTCCTGTCAAAAAACACAGTTAACTTACATAACGAGTTTACAGCAGACAATCCCATCATGCTCTGAGTTTGTTTTGCATAGTAGCATGGAGATAGGAAAGGCCAGATTTAATAACCACAATCATTGCCTGTTTTGAATCTAAACAGCAAATCAGCAGGCTAAATATTTCTTGCCTCGAAAAGTAACTGCTTTACCACTCTGTATATATGCTGAGCTCTGTGTGTGGGTGGTGTGTAGTTCACTTTCGTCTGTATCTCTATTTACTCTGAATAGTTTGGTGGTTTATCCCAGTTCAGTCTCTTTCTGACTCAAAATGTGTTAATCTTAGAAATCTAGTAGCTAGGTACGCTCTTGCAACCATCATTTGCTAGAGAGATTTATCCCCCTGATTTTTCGCAACTAGGATAAAGTAAACAGCTGTATTATATATTTTGCCATCTCCCTGACAGCTTTAGTTGTAACACAGCCTATTTCCCCTTTTGTTAAAGCTGTGTCTGACTATTTGTTAAATAGTTGAACTAAGGGAAAAGGAAAGCAGAATTGAGGATGGCTTGCTTTTCAAAGAATTCAGCCTTAATCCTTGGCTAGATGCACCATCCTGCAAAGATTATCAACAGGTTATGGGCCCAGACCCAAAAGCTGTCCAGAGATTAATCAGAAATTAATTAGACAAGATTAAAAGGCAAAAGTGATTTGAAATGTAAGCATTTTTCAGAGCTGTTTTTTAAAAAAGGTTTGTGTGTGTATGCGTGCGTGTGCACATGCACGCACATGTGTGCATGTGCATTTGCAAGTGCATGCATTTTTCTCCAGCTATTTCCTCTCCTCTTTACAAGCAATCAGCTAAACAGAGAAGAGAGGCTTCGAATGTTTTGATTAACTTCTTATCTAGTAGTCAGGATAGCTTCAGCTGAGAAAATTTAATTCCCAGGAAAGTTGCCAAGATTGACTACCCATAATTTTGAGCTCTCATATCACAGAATGAAGCCTGAACTAAAGAATTCCAAGGTCTATGAATGCATAGAAAAAGCCTCTACCTGAGGGTGATGTAAAACTTTAATGGGATGGAATGGAGTAATTGTTTCTAAGTAAAAAGTGGCTAGTTTATATTTTTAAATATAAATTACTAAAGAAAATAGCTTACTTCAACCAGGACTAACAGCAGCAGAAGAACAGTGTGGAAAATACAACGTTTGATGGAGATTCAAAAAGGGTTTTGCTCCAGTTACAGTGTCATACCATGCATATATTATCAGATCATGCATATATACTCAGAAATACATCATATTGCACAGCTCACTGTTCATTCCTTCCACTTGCACATCTGTCTACTGTCTGAGGAGATGGTTTCTGAGATGGTGGAAAGGCATCCAGTGGAAGCCAAGAAACTAGTCCAACTGCTTGTGCAATGGATTTCTGTGAGAACCGAAAGAACAAACCTAGTTCTGACCCCTTGTGTTCAGCAGACTAAGGATGCTTAAGATTGCAGACCTTATGCATCTTTCCCAACATCAACCAGAGCTTTTTTTACTTTTGGTGCAACTTGCAACTCTAATAGCCAAGCCAGCTATTCTGGGAGTTATAATGGTGGTGGTGAAACACTTTCCCATTTTCTGATACAGTATTAACAAAGCAGAGCACAGCTGTTATGTATGTATGCATGTTCATTATACTGTAAAGGCAAGATTGTAACCACTCCAGATACAAACGATAGCAGCTGTAAAGGAACGCGAGCAGACAGCCTATAGAGGGCAGCTGCGAGCGTTCACTCTCACATGGTTCACATTGCTCAATCACGGACAGCCGCGGGAAAACCTTCCCCGCATTCAGCAGCTGAAGAAAGACCTGCATTCAGCAGCTGAAGAAAGACCTGCATTCAGCAGCAGGAATGGAGGCGTGCCTGGGCGAGGCCACGCCGGTAGCAACCAATCAGCTACCGTGCTACAAGATCCAAATGTAGAGAGCTACTGTATATATTGAGATGTATCACCGCCATTACCTCATGCTTAACTGGAACCTCATGCAATAAACCTGTGTTAAACCAACCCTTCGGTTGTCCGGTCGTCTTTGGTCCCATACACTAAATTGGCGACGAAGGTGGGATATGGCTGCCCACGGGACCAAGACATGCGCCGGCTACGAGATCAGGAAGCCGGGAGACTTGGAGCTGTTTGAGATAGACTTCAACGCTGCGCTGGTGGAGCTCGAAGTCTCCGACGAAGCCAAAAAGAGGGCCATCTTCGTCCGCATGCTCGGACAAGAAACCAAGAGGACCTTGGTGGACCTGATCGCGCCGAGGAAGGTGGGCGACCTCAAGGCCACAGAGCTCCTGGCGGCGCTGCGCGCCCATCTCCGGCCGGCAATAGCGATGTTCCCCGCTCGGAGCGCGTTCTGGAGGCGAGTCCAGGCACCCGGAGAATCGGTCGATGAGTTCGCCGCGGCCCTGCGGTTGGCCGCCGGCCCATGCAAGTGGGAACTCCCCGACGTCACCCTCCGGGACTGCCTGCTCTGCGGTCTGAGGGACACAGAGACTCAGCGCGCGCTGATGAAAAGGGAGCCGCCTCCCACGTGGCAACAAGTCCTCGACGCGGCACAGGCCGCAGAGGCCACGTCGGCCGGGGTGCACGAACTGCAGGACTGGCGCCCGAAGACCGCCAAGGCAGAGAGTTCGGTGCGCGCGGCCCAGCGGACTTCGAACTCGTCTGCAGAGAGCAGCGACGACGAGGACGTCCGGAGGGTCCAGAGAGAGGGCCGGCGCTGCGATGGCTGCGGCGCCGCCCACGCCCGCACCAAATGCCCATTCCGCAAGGCCGAGTGCCACAACTGCGGCCGGCGCGGGCACATCGCCAAGGTCTGCCGGAAACGACGCGAGGCCACCCGGAGTTCTCCAGACCGCTCGGCGAGGCAGGACCGCACCACGAGGCAGGACCGCACCACGAGGCCGAAGGACGGCACCCGGACCACGAGGACGCGGGACGGAGTAGGGCGAGTCTCCGACGACAGCGAGGACGACGCGCCGGTTTGCAGCGTTTCCACGGAGCACCCCCGTTACTTCGTTGAGGTAGTAATACAAGGGGCCCCTGTTAGAATGGAGGTGGACTCGGGTTCTTCATACTCCATTATTTCCCAGGGGGAGTTCATGAAAATCGCCCCCCGCGTGCGGCCCAAGCTCAAGGCGTTGAGGGCCACGCTGAAGGACGTGCAAGGGAACCGCATCCCAGTGTTGGGGGTTGGGAAGTTTCAGGTCCAGTTCAAAAAGTACACCGCAACGCTTCCCTTAGTCGTCCTCAAAGGGGGAAAATGCAGCCTCCTCGGGACTCAATGGTTCCAGCCCCTGGGGTTGTTCATTGGGGGAGTGCACGCCGTGGGAGCACACGCCGCCGGGACTGATCCAATACAGAGCGTGTGCGACGCGCACCCCGAGGTTTTTAAAAAGGGGCTAGGAAAATTCAAGGGCCCCCCAGTGACTTTCGACCTGGACCCTGGAGTGCGTCCAATCAGACTTAAACCGCGCAGAGTGCCTTTCGCACTAAAGGACAAAATAGAGGCGGAATTGGACAAATTAGTGGGCCAGGGGATTCTTGTTCCTGTTGATTCTGCGGAGTGGGAAACTCCAATTGTAACAGCGCTCAAGGCCAACGGGGAAGTCCGAATATGCGCTGATTACAAGTGCACCATCAATAAGGCGATCCGCCCTAATGCGTATCCGGTGCCGGTAGTCAGCCACTTGTTGGCCAGGTTACACGGGGGGAGGTGTTTCGCCAAACTCGACCTGGCCCAAGCCTACCAGCAACTCCCGGTGACCCCCGCCGCAGCTGCTGCACAAACCATAGTCACCCACAAAGGGGCGTTCCAGGTTTCGCGCCTCCAATTCGGCGTGAATTCGGCGCCCGGGATTTTCCAGTCATTGGTGGAACGCCTCCTGAAGGGGTTGGAGGGGGTGTTACCCTATTTTGATGACGTATTAATTACAGGGGGGAGCCGGGCCGAATTAGCAACAAGGTTGGGAAAGGTCCTGACAATATTCGAAAAGGCGGGGTTGAGGTTGCGGAAAGACAAATGCGTCTTCTTCGCTACAGAGGTTGAGTTCCTAGGGTTCCGTGTTACTCCCGAGGGAATTAGGCCAGCCCAATCCAAGGTAGCCGCCATCAAAAAGGCCCCTCGCCCCACCTCCAAGCCCGAGTTGCAGTCGTTCCTCGGACTGCTCAACTTCTACCACTCCTTCCTCCCGCGGAAGGCAGCCGTGGCAGAACCGCTACACAAATTGTTAAAAAAGGACGAGGCATGGAAGTGGGGCGACGACCAGGAAAAGGCTTTCAATGACCTGAAGCGACTCCTGGCATCAGATGCTGTACTGACCCACTTCAATCCCAAACGCCCGGTGGTCCTGATATGCGATGCATCCCCGGTGGGGGTGGGGGCGGTGCTTTGCCACGTGCTGGAGAACGGTAGGGAGGCCCCGATAGCTTTCTACTCTAGATCCCTGTCCCAAGCGGAGAGGAATTATGCTCAGACAGACAGGGAGGCGCTAGCAATAATTGCGGGGACCAAGAAATTTCATGATTTCGTGTACGGCCGCCCCTTCACCATAGTGACTGACCACAAGCCGTTGCTGGGCATCTTCACCGCAGACAAGCCCACACCCCAGATCCTGTCCCCGAGAATGCTCAGATGGGCCATTTTTCTCAACGCGTATCAGCACGCGTTGGTATACCGGCCCGGGAGGGAAATAAGCCATGCCGACGCTCTGTCGAGGTCCCCCATTCCCCGGGATTGCTGCCACGTGGGCGGAGTAGAGAGGGACCACCAGGTCTTAATGATAGAGGTCCTAGACTCCCCTCCAGTAGTACCGGCCGAAATCGCCAAAGCGACAGGCAAGGACAAAGCGCTGGCCACAGTTTGCTCCTGGGTGCAGAAAGGGTGGCCCGTGTCTTCCCCAGCAGCGGAATTCGACACATTTTTCAAAAAGAGATTGGAGTTGTCCCTGGAGAGGGGTTGCCTCTTGTGGGGACAGCGGGTAGTGATCCCCACGTCTCTCAGGCCGAGGGTGCTTAAACTGCTGCACGTCAGCCACCCGGGGATCGTACGCTCTAAGGCACTAGCCCGCAGTTATTTTTGGTGGCCCCAGTTAGACGCCGACATCGAACACATGGTCGGCACTTGCGAGGCGTGCCAAAGCTCTAGGCCAGAAGAGGCTCGCTCGCCACCTAGGGAATGGGACGCTGCGAGGGGACCCTGGTCCCGAGTTCACGTAGACTTTGCTGGCCCATTCAGGGGAACGCTTTTCCTCCTCGCGGTGGACGCGTTCTCTAAGTGGTTGGAGGTCATTCCAGTCTCGAGCACCTCCTCGACCACAACCATTAAACAGTTAAGGAGGGTCTTTTCCACGTTCGGTTTACCCGACACCCTCGTCAGCGATAACGCTAGCTGTTTCACGTCCGCCGAGTTCAGGGCATTCATGGAACGCAACGCCATTCGGCACGTCACCTCCGCCCTCTTTCACCCGGCCACCAATGGCCAAGTAGAGCGCCTCGTGCGCACCACGAAAGACGCGCTACTGCGCATGGGTCCCGGAGACCTCGACCTGAAATTGTGCCAATTCCTGCTGAGATACAGGGTCACCCCCTTAGCGTCAGGGTACTCCCCCGCAGAGCTGTTGATGCGCAGGAAGCTGGCCACGGGGATATCCAAGCTAGACCCCACGAGAGTAGAGGACAAAGGGCGGAACATAGGGGTGGAACCCACAAAGAGTTTCAGCATAGGCGCCCCAGTACACTGCAGGAATTACGCCAGCGCGGGGCCAGCCTGGGTGCCGGGCACCGTAGTAGATCAAACCGGCCCCGTCTCATACCGCGTAGAGACCAGTACAGGTTTCCTGTGGAGGCGACACGTGGACCAACTCAGGCGTAGGGTCCCCGGAGAGCAAGACGCGGATGAGACCAGCATTGAATCAGCGTTAGGGTACTCCCCCACCCGTTTAGCCCAAGGGGGAGGAAAAGGGGAGCATGGGTCCCCACCAAGGGGGGAGGAAAGGGAATCGATCCACGGAAATCTTTTGCGGGAGTCCCCGCCAGAGAGGAGGAGCCCCGGGCTGCGGGAGTCCCCGTCAGAAAGGAGGAGCCCCAACCACACTCATACCCCGCGGAAGCCGCGGAAGTCCCCCCGAGGCTCAGAGGCCCATAGAGGTTTAGACGTTGATTTACAGTACCAGGGGGAGTTAGCGGAGTGGTCCCCCACCCGTCCTAGCGAAAAGAGGGGTTTCAGTTCAGCCCCTGGTACCTCCAGTCCCAGTAGCCCCTGTGAGTTAGAATGCAACATAGCGCCCATGTTCCGGAGACCGACACCTCCAAGACCGGAGGCATCAGCGAGTCCGCCCACCACCACAGTCTTAAGGTCCCCCGAGCAGGGATCAGAAGGTAGCCATTCCCCAAGGGCGACCTCATCGGTTCCGCGGTTCACACTAGGAGGGTCCCCGGGGTCCGAGGGCAATAGGCAGGGATTTACCTCCCAACTGTTCATCCCATTCCCTTCCCCAAGCGCAAGGCAGGCACGGACGCCCCACAGAGCCACTAACGAATCCCCGTTTCCCGTTGCAGGACAAGCTCCCGCGGAGTCAGGGATCACAGGCTCTCCAGAATTAGGGCAGGCGCAAGCACGCCCCAAGCGAACGTGCGGCAAGCCACAATGGTTGCGGGACTTCGTCCCATCCTAGGGGGGAGGGATGTTATGTATGTATGCATGTTCATTATACTGTAAAGGCAAGATTGTAACCACTCCAGATACAAACGATAGCAGCTGTAAAGGAACGCGAGCAGACAGCCTATAGAGGGCAGCTGCGAGCGTTCACTCTCACATGGTTCACATTGCTCAATCACGGACAGCCGCGGGAAAACCTTCCCCGCATTCAGCAGCTGAAGAAAGACCTGCATTCAGCAGCTGAAGAAAGACCTGCATTCAGCAGCAGGAATGGAGGCGTGCCTGGGCGAGGCCACGCCGGTAGCAACCAATCAGCTACCGTGCTACAAGATCCAAATGTAGAGAGCTACTGTATATATTGAGATGTATCACCGCCATTACCTCATGCTTAACTGGAACCTCATGCAATAAACCTGTGTTAAACCAACCCTTCGGTTGTCCGGTCGTCTTTGGTCCCATACACTAAAACAGCCTTAGACAAAATGCCCAAATAGTTAGATGAATGAGACTATGATAAGGCATCAAATGTAATTAAATTTGCATTCAGATGCTGTTGAGAGCAGGCACTGCTATATGATCTATCAACTACCACCAGATTTTCTGCTCCTCTATATAGATACATATGGGTGGGTGAATAGATAAACAGACAGTGAAATTATGTTGGAAATTACATGGCAACAAGCCCATAACATATCATAGACTCATTAAAATACTGCACAACTGCTCTCCCAAGCGCTAGCCGATCTCAGAAAGCATTCTATTTTATAATATGGAAATTGAGGAAATGTCCTATTAAATATGCATTTTCAGCATGCTGCTTCTTTAATTTTGCAGCTCACCAGTCTTTATCAGGTAGTCACAAATACTGAAAGCTGAAAGATTACTATTATCTTCTGTTTTCCATTCTATCATCATGGAATCAGAATATGGGGCAGAATCCAGTGGTAGTCCTGGGGGTAGAGAAGAATCTTGTGAAAATGTGTGTGCAGGTAATAATCCTTGTCTCCCTAGCACAATCTTATGCAATTCTCGAAAACTGGTTTATAGGGAGTTAGAAACCCTCCAGAACTGATGTTGTAGGTTGTATCAAGGACTGCAGGGACGAAAATGAAGTTCACTTGTGACAGCCAGCACAAAATTAGATTTAACCAAATGTGGTTAAAGTATTTATCTTGTTAGCCTGTAAATTGATTTAGGGATATCATCTAATACTTTAACGAACTATGAGATAGAATGAGCCAAATTCTGAAACAAAGGAGTAAGAAGACTGGGGAAACAATGATCATAAAATGCTGTACTGCAATTAAAACCAACCAAACTATTGAGATGGAGAGGACTTTAAGAAGCTTTGAAGTTTTCCTGTATTTTAACTGGGCTACCTGTTAATAAAGAAGGGAAGAGGCAAGAAACTGGCTTTATATAACAGCCATGATGTCTCTATGAACCACAACCTTTACTAAACAAAGTAAAAGAGAAAACAAAAATAACTAAATTAAATTAAATTATATTAGGAACTGTGTCAGAGATCTTTGAATCAAGAACAGAGATTCTAGACCTCTAATATACTATGCTTTCTCTAGTGAGCATAGTACCTTAAAAAGCACCAAATCAGCTACAAAGAAAGAGCACAGGGCAAATATGATTAGCTCTGCTGCTGATAATGCAACTAAATTGAAGCCAAAAGAATGTCTAGTGGCTGATGTGCACAGAAGTAAAAGTACAATACTACACAACACATTCAATTGAAACATGGAATATAAGAAATATGAATTAAGGTAAACTGGAAGCAGTAAAAAACAGAACATGTAAACATTACAGTGCTTGGTATCAGTGAAATAAAGAAACAAGGTATTCTACTCAAGGAATGACAGACTCAGAAGAAATGGAGTGGCTCTAATATTCAGGCAAGATGTAGCATAGGTAGTTTGGTTTTATAATGCAAAATCTGATCAAATAATATCAATCAGAATTCACAGAAAACCAATCAAAATAGCCATCTTCCAAATCTAAGCTTCAACTACTGATGCTGAAGAAGAGATAGAAAGCTTTTGCATAAGCATCCAGGAGCAATTTGATCACCCAGCAAAGCAAGACATGCTGATGTATGTATATATGTATTGTTTATTTATACCCCGATTTTCTAGTGTAAAACACTACTCAAAGTGGCTTCCACCAGTAAACAATATACAATAATAAGCAGAATACACTGTACATAAAAAAAATGCAAAACATAAGCATTACACAGCGAAACATAAAGATAAATACAGTACTAATGCTGTAGATATACAGTTCACACAGCATAATACAAAAAAGTTATACAGTAAAATCAAAAATACTCAATACATCAATCTACCACACTAAAGGCACCCAACAGTCTCGAAATCCCAGTGTCTCAGCTGCAAACTATCATGCAGCTGCAAACATCGGTGATATCTCTTGTGCACCGACTGCAAGAAGGGCATTGGATATGCACGTATTTCCCAAGGCCGGCTAGGCCAGAGAACGAGCCAAGGCAGCGTCAGCAGAGGCCGCATTGATGGCAGCTCTTGACGCCCTGCTGACCCTGGCTGAGGTGTCAGGTGCACCCCGGCCTGGTCCAAGGCTCTAGTGGCGGCTGCGGGGAAGCGGCTTTTGGGGCCGTGGCAGCGATGTGCCAGTTGACTACTGCCAACTGTATTCCACAAAATTGTGACTAGGTAACCATGTTGAGAAAAATGAGATATAAAACAAACAAACAAACAAACAAACAAGGCAGTGATGGCAAACCTTTTAAAGACCAAGTGCCCAAACTCAACAGGCTGCCATCTGGACTGAAGGGGGGTGAGGCGAAATCTGTGCTGGGGAGAGGGAGGAAGCACTCTCATTGGGCTGCTGCTCAGAGGGGCAGGGTGAACCCTGTGTTGGGGGGGGGGAGGGAGGAAACACTCTCATTGGGCTGCTAGGCAAAAAGGTGGGGCAAACTCGGTGCTGAGTTGACAGTGCACGTGCCCACTGATTGGGCTCTGAGTGCCCCTTCTGGCATGCGTACCATTGGTTCGCCACCACTGAAATAAGGCATAGTATTTATTTATTTTATTACATTTGTTACATTAATATACCACCCATGTAAGATATTTTCCCAGCCTAGGCGATGTACAGTAATTAAAAAATTTACAACTATAACAAAAAAACCTAAAATGACGCCCTTGCTCAAAAGCCAGTTGTATCCTACTCTAGGGTTCAGTGTTCATCTCTGTTTATAGCCAAAGTGCCAGCGCTGTCTGCATCTGCAAATGTTTCTGTGGACATGTGGCAGTCATGCTTCAACAAGCCATAAACAATAATAATTAATTAACAATAAATAAATAATTATGCCCTGTGTCTTGTATTTTCTTAAGCTTAGTGAAAATGAATACAGAGTGGAACCTCATACAACAATTGCCCCATATAGCAATGAAATAGCATAATAATTAGTTTTTTTGGGGAAATGGCATCCCACATAATAATTTTCCCTTTGGAAAAAAATTGTAAACCCTGAATTAGCAATTTGCCCACCCTGGCGAAGCATGGTTTCCCATAGGAATGCATTGAAAAGAGGCTTTGTTGCCCACCCTGAAAAAATATTTGCCCACCCACATCTAGAATCCTGGCTATGGCCATGATTCCACCTCAGGTGGTGCCATATCCTGGGCTAGCCTTGGCGGCCCTGCAAAACAGTTGAATTCCTGCTTTTTCACAAAGGGAGAAGAGTGCCCAACCTAGTGGAAGCAGATAAAAGAGGAAATGAGAGGCTACTGCTCAAGATAGAGAAAAAACTGGTATGGGAGCATTTAACTATGAGAAACCTGGGGAGCATAGTAAAAAGTAGAGACATCGCTTTGCAAACAAAAATTTGTATAGTCAAAGCAATGGTATTCCCGGTGGCAATGTATGGGTGTGAGAGCTGGACCATTAGGAAAGCTGAACACAGAAGAATAGACACCTTTGAAATGTGGTGCTGAAGAAGAGTTTTGAGAGTCACCTGGACAGCGAAGAGAACAAATAGGTCAATCTTAGAGGAAATCAACCCTGACTGCTCATTGGAAGGTCAAATAGTAAAGCTGAAGTACTTTGGACATCAAATGAGATGGGAGGAGTTGCTGGAGAAGGCCTTGATGCTAGGAAAGGTGGAGGGCAAAAGAGGAAGGGGCGGCCAAGGATGAGATGGTTAGACTCAATGGGCACAGAGCTGGGTAGGTTGAGGAAGATGTTGGAGGACAGAGGTGTCTGGAGGACAATGGTCCATAGGGTCACAAAGTGTAAGAATCAACTGTGCGACTGAACAACAACAAGCTACCTGAAGGGTACTAAAGGAGCTTGCAGGTGTAATTTCACAGCCTTTGCCTATAGTCTCTGAGAATTCTTGGAGAAGAGGTGAAGTCCATGGTAAAATATGGACTAGATCAACATTTTTCAATCTATGTTCCACAGAACACTGATGGCCTTCAATTACCAGAAGCCTAAGTCAGTACATTGGCTGATTGGTGCTTTGAGGAGTTGACTTAGGCTTCTGCCTGGGAATTGAAGTCCAAAAACCAAAGAATGGAAAGTACTGAACTAAATGATGCTATAGTTAGGTGGATTTGTAGTTGGTTGACAGGTTGTACTCAAAGAGTGCTCACCATCATCATCCTGGATGACAGTGGCACATAGGGTGCTAAAGGGTTCGGTTCTAGACATAGCATTATTCAATATCTTCCCAAAAGATTTGGTTACGGGCTTGGATAGAATGTTCATTAAATTTTCAGGTTGGTAACTACCATATCAGAAAATAGAATAAGGATTCAAAATGAGCGTAACAGATTAGAATATTGGGCCAATACGAACAAAAATCAGTTTCCACTGGAGGAAATGTAACGTGATACACCTAGGCAGGGAAAATCAGGATGGGTGAAATCTGACTTGCAATTAGCAAGATCTAGGGTATTGTTGATGCATTGGGCACAGAGTTGGGCATGTTGAGAAGGATAGTGGAGGATACAGGTGCCTAGCATGTAATTGTCCATGGGGTCACAAAGGTTTGGAATCGACTGTGTGATTGAACAACAGCAGCAGCAGCAGCAGCAGTGGCGGCGGCGGCAGCAGCAGCAGCAGCAGCAGCAGCAGCAGCAGCAACAACAACAACAACAACAACGCTCTTCACACCTCACAATCTTTTAAGAATAGCATCCTTATTTCAGTGTGAGTCTTTGTGGATTACAGTCCACTTCTTAAGACCCATGAGGAAGCAGAAATGAATATAAATGAAATGACGTTGAGGGTCACCATTAGCTCCTAACTGACACTTTCCCAATGTTTTGAATTCTCTCTCCCATCATCTCCACATGGCATGGGCACTGGTGGGGCAGCTATTGGGCAACATATATGGAAAGTGCCTGGCTAGAGAAGTCTAGTTTAGATAATTAGATGCATGTCTGTGAGATCTAAGGGAGAGATGCTTCAGTTAAGGCTAAAGAGAAATTGTTCCAAATGCACAGTCAGATATCAAGTTCATTAGATGACCCTGGGCCAATCATTATTTCTCTGTCTAACGTTATCTTAGAGGCTTACTGTGAATATAAAATAGGACATGGCCAAGTATGATGCCTTATCTCTTCAGTGGAAGAAATATAGTGGCTGCTTTAGGTGGAAGAACTTTCTGGTAGTCAGAGTGGTGACCCTAACAACTTGTTATAAAGTCTACATTTAGAGATGAGTGGGAGAGATTGTATTCTTTTCCTCCAGTACCTTTCTCACAAGATAATATGTTTAGTGAGTTTGAAACAGACTTTTAGCATTTTATTATGCTTCTGCCAAAACCTTTTCATTATTCCTGTCAAGTTCTCCCCGTGGTTGTTTCTAACAGATTTAAGCAGCAATTTGTTACACAGCAGGAGTGATAAGTTAAGATGGCAAAAGAGCCTGCCATTGTAAGCAGACAGGAAGACAGTCACCTTTCTTTTCTTTTTTTTTAAATTGAAACAAAACAATGCCCCCTTTCAGGCCACTGGCAGTTGTGATTATAGTGTTGGTTTGGTTTTTGTAAAGCACTTACAGCTGCTTAACAGGAGATGCCAGCTCACCTTGCAGGTTTTATGTGAACAAAATAGGTACTGTTGTGTAAGCCTGACACTGTTGAGCTGCATTCTGCTGTTCTCAAGGCTAATTTATCTCCTTGATTATTTTTATTATTATTGGAAAATGGAGTTGTAGACACTAAAATGGAAAGCAGAACACCCAGCTGAGGGAAAAATAGTGTACCATGTATGTATGTATGTATGTATGTATGTATGTATGTATGTATGTATGTATGTATGTATGTATGTATGTATGTATGTATGTATGCATGTATGTATGTATGCATGTATGTATGTATGTATGTATGTCCTTTCCTTGAATGCACACCTTAATGTGGTGAGGGGGTTTAAGTGTGTCAGAAAAGCTGAGAGCAATGCTGTCAAGATGTTAGACCACATTATGAGCCTGGACCCCTAGCAGGGTCGCCCTAGGTAGATTGGTCACATCTGAGGCACCAGAATAAGGTATATCCATCATCTTCAAGAGTAATGGCTGCATCAGCAGAAGAAAATTGGTAGGTCCAGTGATGACAGGGTGAAGAAACTTCTGGAGGGCAACTATGGGCAACAATGGTATCTGAAGGTGATGCTGTCAGAGGATTGTTCAGAGATGGAATTAGAAAAATTCATCCAGTGTAAGATTTGTCACTCGAGCCCATGACCAAGATCATCTATACTCTTGTACTCCCAGTCACTATTTATGGGTGTGAAAGCTAGACAGGAAAGAAAGCTGACAGGGAAAACAATTGACTTGTTTGAAATAGGATGCTGGAGGATCACTTTGCTGATATCTTGGATTGCCAGAATGACAAACAAGTGCATCCTAGAGCAAATCAAGCTTGAACTACCTCTGGAGGCAAAATTGATAATCTGAGGCTGTCCTACTGTGGGCCCATCATGAGAAGGCAAGATTCACTAAAAAGACAATAATTGTTGGAAGAGTTGAAAACAGCAAGAGAAGAGGAAGACCAAATACAAGATCCATTGATTCTCCAAGGGCATAACTGTCAACTTTTGGATTTTAAAATAAGGGAAATTCTGGCCACACCCTTTCTAGGTGTGGCCAAATCTGTGGGCGTGACCAAATATAGCCATGTGACTTGCTGGGCTCTAGTCATGCCTGCCACATGGACATGAAAATGTCTGCAAACACAGACAGCACTGGCTCTTTGGCTGTAAATGGAGATGAGCACTGCACCCTAGAGTTGGATATGACTGGCAGATTTTACTTTCTTAGGATCAAAGATTACTGCAGATGGTGATTGCAGCCATGAAATAAAAAGGCGACTGATGCTTGGGAAACAAGCTATGAGAAACCTGAGGAACATAGTTAAAAGTAGAGGCATCACCTTGCAAACACAAAATTGCATAGTCAAAGCAATGGTATTCCCGGTGGTAATGTATGGGTGTGAGAGCTGGACCATTAGGAAAGCTGAGCACAGAAAAATAGATGCCTTTGAAATGTGGTGTTAGAAATAGGTCGATCCTAGAAGAAATCAACCATGACTGCTCATTAAAGGTCAAATAGTAAAGATGACGCTAAAGTACTTTGGACTGTAATGATCGTCACATTCGAACCTGTATAGATTTATAGATGATGTTTGATCCATGTATCTTTCTTAGATTTAGAAAGTCAGATTCCATTTTAAAGTACAATGATGTAATGTCAATCACCAAATGTTCCAAAGTTCAGGTGCTAGCATTCCTTCACCCACTGACCAGACATGCTGATGCCAAAGGAATGTGTTTACCAGTCTTGGACAAATTCCTTGAACACCTGCTATCCCAAGGGAGGGGAGCCCCCCTCCTGTCAGTCAAACTAATTACCTCCTGACACCTGCAGATTGAGTCATCTCAAGAATGCACAGATGGGGGCTAGATGTCACATAACACGTACACTTGTCTCATTTCTCAAGGGAACACAGGTGCACGGCACTGAGATCATTATTAGGTCATAACATTCCTGAGCTCTCTTTTTATTATAAAAAGAGCACTGTTTGAGCAGTGAAGCAAGCACACTCCTGAGACCAAGGGAGAAGCCCTTGGCTCTCAGCCATTTCATAGGCAAGATGTCTCTTCGGGATTAGAAGAAAGCCATGCGGGGCTCTTCAGCCCCTACCAATTAAGAAGGTACCTGCTAGAAAAGTTAGGAAGATATATTTTTATGTTTATTTCTTTGGTTTTATGTTTTTATGTAAGTTTTGTAACTGTGTTTCTGACAATAAAACTACAAAAGCCTGTAGTTTGAGTGACTGCCTTTTATATGAAAAAGCAGCTTGGAAACCAAGCAGAGCAACCAGAAGGAACTTCAACGGTCCTCATCGCCCAGCCAGAAGGAAGAGAGGTGAGAGGGGATTGCTCTGACTAAGGGAAGGGAAGAGTAAGCAGTATTTGGGAGCTTAGCTTCAGCCACAGAATAAAATTACCTGGCATACGCAGACGGCTTCTCTTACCCTGCTCCCCAGCGAATCGGGATAGGGGGAAGTATGCTCATAGAGGCAGCAGGTCGCAGGATCTCTGGTCCGCCCTGCCGGGTGTTCCCAAGAAGTTCTGGGTGCCCAATGAAACCCCTGTGAGGCATTTTCCTCCCCCTACGTCTCTGATATGGACATTAAATGAGAAGAGAGGATTCACTTGAGAAAGCCTTGATGCTGGGAAAGGTGGAGGACAAAAGAAGGGGGTGGCCAAAAATAAGATGGCCAAAGAACCCTTTCCCCATCTTCTTGGGGGACTTTTGTTTTGTTTTCTTTCTTGTTTACTCAGTGGCTTAAGTGACTAAGATGCTGACTGGGAGGCAGAAGGTCAGCAGTTCGATTCCTGAGTACTGCAGGATGGAATGAGCTCCTGTCTTTGTCCCAGCTCCTGCCATCCTAGCAGTTCGAAAGCAAGAAATTGCAAGTAGATAAATAGGGACCACTTTGGTGGGAAGGTAACAGCGTTCCGTGTGCTCTGGTGTCTACCACATGACCACGGAAATGTCTGCAGATGCAGACAATGCTGGCTCTTTGGCTTTGAAACAGAGATGAGCACTGACCCCTAGAGTCGGATACGACTGGCTTTTGAGCAAGGGAAACGGAGCATGAATTGCTACCGAGTCAAGTCCAGCCCAACCCAGACCTTGCGGGTATAAGGCAAGCCCGTGGGGTGACACCTTCCTTCCCCGCACTTACCTGCAGCCCCGCTTCCTTAAGGAACTACCGAGCGATCCTCCTTCAGATCCCAGGGAGAAACTCCAGCCTTTATCAGACTCGCATTGCTTCCAAATTTCCAAATCTGCCTGCAGCATCCAGTAGCATGTGATTGATTGGGTGTGTGTGTGTTTGGAGAGCAGCGTGGGAGGCTATTTGTACCCAGCCAGCTACATTTGGGAGATATGGCTAGAGGTGCTTTCTTGGAGGAGGGGAAAAGAAGTTTGCGCGACTCTTCACTGGGAAATAAATCCGGAGGGGAAAACCCGGGGACAGGAGTTCGGGCATAACGGGGACGTGGGGTCTGATCGGCTAGCGTGGTTTTCTTAAATCACAAGCAAGCAGAAATGGTGGAAGACAAGAGAGCCCCCGGGATGGAAGCACCACTCACTCACTCTGTCCTCCCTCTGGTGTGTAGGGACCAAATTGCGCTGTTTTCCGCGGCCCCTTTGGCAGCCCTGCGGAAGAGCCCCAATCCATGCAGCAGGGCGAGCATGCCGCAAGGGAGACAGTGGAGAGATATCATGGTGGGGGCACCTTCTTCCCGATGGTGGCGGGGCTGGCACGGGCTACCTTCTTCTGCCGCGGCTTAGCTTGCACCACGGATCCACTACTACTGACCTCTCCCCATCTGCCTGGCTGGGACTGAAAACGGCCTCAGGGGGGGAGAAACAAGTGAAAAGCCTGCCACACAGCGACCTCTTTGTTGTTGTTCAGTCGCACAGTCGGTTCCGACCCTTTGCGACCCTATGGACCGTTGTTCTCCAGGCGCCTCTGTCCTCCACCATCCCCCTCAGCCCTCCCAGCTCTGTGCCCATTGTGTCTACAATACCATCTAGCCATCTCATCCTTGGCCTCCCCCTTCTTCTTTTGCCCTCCACCTTTCCCAACATCAATGCCTTCTCAAGTGAATACTCCCTTCTCATTTGATGTCCAAAGTATTTTAGCTTCATCTTTACTATTTGACCTTCCAATGAGCAGTCAGGGTTCATTTCTTCTAAGCTTGACCTATTTGTTCTCCTCGCTGTCCAGGGGACTCTCAAAACCCTCCTCCAACACCACATTTCAAAGGCATCTATTCTTCTGCGTTCAGCCTTCCTAATTGTCCAGCTCTCACATCCATACATTACTACTGGGAAAACCATTGCTTTGACTATTCTAATTTTTGTATGCAATGTGATGTCTCTGCTTTTCACTATGTTCCCCAGGTTTCTCATTGCTTGTCTCCCAAGAATCAGTCGCCTTTTTATTTCATGGCTACAATCCCCATCTGCAGTGATCTTTGATCCTAAGAAAGTAAAATCTGTCACTGTTTCTACTTCTTCCCCGTCTATTTTCCAGGAACTGATTGGGCCTGTTGCCATTATCTTGGTTTTCTTGATATTTAGTCTCAAGCCAGCTTTTGCACTCTCCTCCTTCAGCCCAATCAAGAGATTCTTTAGGTCTTCCTCACTTTCTGCCATTAGGGTGGTGTCGTCTGCATATCTCAGATTGTTGATGTTTCTCCCAGCGATTTTAATCCCATATTGTGATTCCTCCATCCCTGCACTGCACATTATGTGCTCTGTGTATAGGTTGAATAGGCATGGTGACAAAATGCAGCCTTGTCTTACTCCTTTTCCTATTCCAAACCACTCTGTCATTCCCTGTTCTGTCCTAACTGTTGCTTCTTGGTTCATGTACAGATTTCTCAGGAGGCATATGAGGTGCTCTGGTATTCCCATCTCTTTAATTACTTGCCACATCTTGTTGTGGTCCACACAGTCAAATGCCTTAGTGTAGTCAATAAAACAAAAGTAAACTTGTTTCTGGTATTCCTTTGTTTTCTCCATGATCCAGAGTATGTTGGCAATGTGGTCTCTAGTCCCCCTGCCTCTTCTGAAACTGGCCTGCACCTCTGGTAATTCTCTCTCCACATGCTGCTGAAGTCTATCCTGTATTATCTTGAGTATCACCTTGCTGGCATGTGGGATGAGCGCGATTGTTCGATAATTTGAACATTCTTTGGCATTGCCCTTTTTTGGGATTGGGACATATACTGATCTTTTCCAATCCTGTGGCCACTGTTTTGTTTTCCAAATCTGCTGGCATATTGAGTGCAGTAATTTGACACCGTCATCTTTTAGCGCTTTGAAAAATTCAACTGGGATACCGTCATCTCCACTAGCTTTGTTGTTTGCAGTGCTTTTTAGGGCCTTTATGACTTCGCTCTCCAGGATGTCTGACTCAAGTTCAATTTCTTCATCATTGTGATTGTCAGGAGTGTTGAGGTCCTTTTTGTAAAGTTCCTCTGTGTACTCTTTCCATATTTTCTTAATTTCTTCTGCATCAGCTAGCTTCTTTCCGTCTTTGTCCCTTATCATGGTCATTTTTGCTTTAAATGTTCCCTTGATTTCCCCGATTTTTTTTGAAAAGATCTCTGTTTCTGCCTCTTTTGTTGTTTTCCTCCATTTCTTTGCACTGTTCTTTTAGGCAGTTTTCCTTATCTCTCCTTGCTTTTCTTTGAAGTTCTGTGTTCAAATGATTGTAGTCTTTCCTTTCTCCTTTGACTTTTACGTTCCTTCTTTCCTCTGCTATTTTAAGAGCCTCATCAGACAACCACTTTGCTTTCTTACTCTTCTTTTCTTTTGGTATGGTTTTCTTTGCTGCTTCCTGCATGATGTCCCTCATCTCCATCCATAATTCTTCTGGTACTCTGTCTACCGAGTCTAAGCCATTAAATCTGTTCATCACCTCCACCGTGTATTCTTTAGGGATGCTGTCTAGGTGATATCTGTCTGGTCTCCATGTTTTCCCTATTTTCTTTAGTCTAAGCCTGAATTTTGCAATTAGTAGGTTGTGATCTGAGCCACAGTCTGTTCCAGGTCTTGTTTTTGCTGACTGTATGGAGGTTCTCCATCTTTGGCTGCAGAGTCTGTAGTCAATCTGGTTTCGGTGTTTGCCATCTGGTGATGTCCCTGTGTAAAGTCGCCTCTTGTGTTGCTGGAAGAGGGTGTTTGCTATGACCAGTGCGTTCTCTTGGCAGAACTCTATCAATCTTTGCCCTGCTTCATTCTGTGTTCCAAGACCAAATTTGCCTGTTATTCCCTCCACTTTTTGATTTCCTACTTTGGCATTCCAGTCTCCTAATATAATTTGGACATCATTTCTTGGTGTCTATTCTATGAGGTGTTCTAGGTCCTCATAGAACTGGTCCATTGTGGCTTCATCTGCACCAGTGGTTGGTGCGTATATTTGGATCACAGTGACATTGAAAGTGGCCTTGAAATCTGACTGACATCATTCTGTCATTTTTGTGATTGTATCCCATTACTGCTTTTCTCACTCTTTTATTGACAATTATGGCTACTGCATTTCTTCTAAGGTTTTCTTGCCCACAGTAGTAGATATGATGGTTTACAGAGCTGAATTCCCCCATCCCTGTCCATTTGAGCTCACTGATGCCTAAGATGTCAATGCTTATTCTTTCCATCTCATTTTTTACCACTTCCAGTTTCCCTTGGTTCATTGATCTCACATTCCATGTCCCTATGCAGTATTGCTCCTTACAACATTGCATTTTCCCTCCCCCTTTCCTGTCCCTCCCCTTCCTCCCCTCTGTGGTGTTAAGCATCCTGTATCACCTAGCCTGCTCCTTTGTTTTGCCTTTTGTTTTGGTCAATAGGGTTCTCTTGGCAAGTTTTGTGGTGTGGTTTGCTGGTGTCTACGCCATTTTTCTCTCCTCATACATTTTACCACAGTTTTTAAAAGTTTAAAACATTTAAGACAACATATTATCACGCATATTATCACACTTTAAAACACAGTCTCTATGTCAGTTTCTATGTTTAGTCAGTATAAAGTCTCTATGTCAGTTGTTATATTAAGTCTTCTACATTTGCATATCAGCTACTTATCCTTTGCCTGGGACTCTGAGTCTCGCCCCCTGCTCTTCCTCCTCTGCCCTCTTCCCTTCTGTCAGTTGGTCTTCTCCTGGCCTCTTCACCGCTCGCCCAGCTCTCCTCCTCCTCCTCACCCCCTGGCTGGGGGTGGCTGCCCGGCGGCAGCGGCGGCTGGCCTTTTCACTGCTCGCCCGGCTCTCCTCCTCCTCTTCACCCCCTGTCTGGGGGTGGCTGCCCGGCGGCAGCGGCGGCCGGCCTCTTCGCTGCTCGTCCGGCTCTTGTCCTCCTCCTCACCCCCTGGCTGGGGGTGGCTGCCCGGCGGTGGCGGCGCTGGCTGGACTTTTCGCCACTTGCCCAGCTCTCCTCCTCCTCCTCACCCCCTGGCTGGGGGTGGCTGCCCGGCGGCGGCGGCGGTGGCTGGACTTTTCGCCACTCGCCCGCTCTCCTCCTCCTCTTCACCCCCAGGCTGGGGGTGGCTGCCCGGCGGCGGTGGCAGCTGGCCTTTTCGCCGCTCGCCCGGCTCTCCTCCTCCTCTTCACCCCCCGGCTGGGGGTGGCTGCCCGGCGGTGGCGGCGGCTGGCCTTTTCGCTGCTCGCCCGGCTCTCCTCCTCCTCCTCACCCCCTGGCTGAGGGTGGCGGCGGCGGCTGGCCTTTTCGCCGCTGGTGGCTGGGAAAAAAACTGCAGCTTTGCCTGTGAGGGCTCCAGTCAGGATATTTTTTTAAAAAGAAGGGAAAATACGGGGAAATTAATAAAACGGGAGGGGAGTGGGAAGAGGGTTAAAAATAAGGGGGTTTCCTGGGTAAAACGGGATAGTTGACAGGTATGTCCAAGGGGATCATAGGCTTCAAGTGAGGACATTTCTCTTACTTGCCTTTCCAGTAAGCTCAAGGCAGCTTACATAGACTTTTCCCTCTCCTCTTTATCCTCAGAAAAACCCGATGAATTACATCAGGCTGAGAGAGTATGGCAGACCCATGATCACCAGAAAGTTACATTATGTCTCATAAGATTCCCAACCTTCAAACTACTGTAACATACCAACAACCACCGACTCACACTCCAAAAAGAAGTTGCTTATGCAACAAATTTCTGGACACAGGAAACCACACTCATCCGCCCTATACTAACTCTCACGAACCAGGATACCTTCAGTTTGTTAAGCTTGGCTATACTTAACTTTAAGTCTTGCCTTAGTTTATCCATATTTATCTTTTGAAGTTCTTTAATATTCTCTGTTATATGTATTCCCAAATATTTCAAACCATTTTTATACCTATTTTATACTGTTCATTGATCTCTTCCTTCTCTTTTTGATTGTAATTACAGGCAATTGCTTCTGTCTTTTCCCAGTTGATTTTCAAGCCAGATATGTTTTCAAACCTATACAAATGATCCTGGACTCTACCGGTTGAGTTCTTCGCATCCTTTAGTACTAGTAGCATGTCATCAGCAAACATACTAACTTTTTGACCTCTTAAACCCTCGATGCCCTGATCTCTTCTGATGGCACTAGCTATAAGCTCCATAGCCAACACAAACGATAACGGAGACAAGGGACGGCCTTGTTTTGTCCCTGCCGTTATTTCAATATTCCTGGTATACACATTGTTTACCTTTATTTTTGTTTGTGATTTACTATATAACTGTTTAATTACATGTTGGAACCTGCCTCCAAAGTCCATTCTCTGTACTATTGTTTGTATCGTTAGCCACTGTACAGAGTCAAACGCTTTAAATAAATCTAGTGAGAGAATACATAGTTTAGTTTTCTCCCTTTTTGCTACTTCTAAAATGTTGATAATTCTTGCTATGTGCTCTCCTAACTGTCTTCCCTTGAGAAAGCCCACCTGGTCCCTTTGTGTATACTTTCCTATAAATCTGCTCAATCTATTGGCCATCACTGCCGCAAATAAATTGGCATCCTGATTTAGCAGAGAAATCGGCCTATATGAATCTATTCTTTCTGGATCTTTGTTTGGTTTCGGGATTAATACTATTATTGATTTATTCCAAGACTCTGGACCCTTTCCTCAGTCTAAGATATAATTATATAAAATACATAACTTTGGGGTAATTATTTCTCTAAAAGCCTTATAAAAGTCGGTCGCAAACCCATCCTCAGCAGGAGATTTCCCTGCTTTAAGTTTTTTTATTGCTTCCTCCACTTCAATCTCTGTAACTTTATCCTCCATTAATTGTTTATGTATCTCTTGAAGCCTAAACATTATTTCTACATCTAACTGCCTTTCCAATTCTTTCAGATCTATAGGTCTTGTTGTATATAAATCACTGAAAAACATTTCCACTATTACTAATTTCTCCTCAATTTTGACCTTACGATTTCCCTTATCATCTATTAATACTTTTAATTCCCTCCTAATTCTCTTATCTCGGGCAGCTTTGGCAAGTCTTTTAGAATTTTTATTGCTAAACTCAAAATTATCTCTGTCTCAATAAATCAAATCCCTTTTTACTGTTTCTAAATCGTGACCTATGAATTCACGTCTCAATTTCAATAATTTCTGTTATACTTCTTCTTTCTGTCCTTTAGCATGTTCTGTTTCTAAACATTTTATCTCTTTTTCTAAACTCTCCAATTTCGACTTCCTTTGCTTGTTTACCATTATCGCTTCTTTAATACATTCCCCTCGAAATACTGCCTTTATAGCATCCCACAGTATATGCATCTCAACCTCCCCTGTATCATTTAGGTTCCAATTTACTTGCCATTTAATTTTAAGATTGTTCAATATCTTCTCGTTCTTTATTAAATGCGTATCGAATCTCCAATGCCTTTGTTTATTATTTCCCTGTTTAATCTGTAATTCTACTTTTATCATCGTGTGGTCTGATTCCCTAATTATTCCAATTTCTGTATCCTTTAAATTTCCAACCAAGTTGTTTGAGACCATCACGTAGTCAATTCTTGAATATGTTTTGTGCATTTGGGGGAAAAAAGTATAAGCACGCTGAGTTCCTTTTAAAACCCACCATGTATCTTTAATCCCCAGACTCTCATTCCAGTCTTCTAACCCTGAACTCTTTATTGTCATTCTTACGTTAACTTTTGTGGAGGTATCTAGAGCAGATGCCATTAAATTGAAGTCCCCTCCAATTATCATATTCTGGGTGTCCTCTTTTTGTAAAATTAACCTTATTTTTTCTAGATACCCTTCTTGTGCTTGATTTGGGATGTAAATGTTAACCAGAGTTATTGCTTCCTCCCCTATTTTACCCTCAACTAACAAAAATCTCCCCTCATCATCTTTCACAATTTTAACTATTTTTTGGAAATAAGAAAAGCAACGCCCTTTGCTTTGGAAGATCCAAATGACCTCATATATATTAACCCATTATCTTCAATACATATGACATAAATAAATTTGAATGAATTAATTTTTATAAAATCAGACAATATTTCAACTATACACTAAATTGTGATTTGACACACTTTTTCCTTTCCACCACCCACCTCCTCTAACTAAAACTTACCTCTCAGCTGCCCCACAGACAGCCACCTTCAAGTGAAGAAGTTTGAGAGGATTGGGACTTCCCTGATGACAGATTCCCACCCCTTAACTGAGTGGGATTAAGATGAACAAAACCTGCTCCTACTTTCAGAAAATATCTAATAGAAATTACTTGCTGTTTCAACTTTATTCACCCATCTGAATATACATAAAAACAAACTTTATTAATATACCCTTTAATATCTCTGGGCAAAATTCAGTTATTGGAGAAATGATAAAATATAACAATAATCCTCCAGAATTGATCACTATTATTCAATTATAGGACTAGATAGAGACTAGCTAGAGACTATTAACTGGCAATATGTGTTACTTGGGACTTCAACCTCCTGATCTGGTTAATTCTTCCTTTAAATTATCCGAACCATCTGTTCCCTCTTTTATTAGACCACACAATTCAAGAATGTCCAGGATGTCAATTTACTTGTTTACTTCAGAAATTTTCCCAGCATTAAAAATATTTAGTTTTTGGGGCGGTTGCCAGTTATATTTCACCCCGTTAGAAAATAGAAAACTAGTGATTGGTTTTATTTTGGTCCTCCATTGCCTTTCTTCTTTGGGAATATCCTGATAGACCTCAACATTTCCTCCTTCATATTTCAGTGCCTCTTTACCATGCATTCTTATATGTTTCATAATTCTTACCTTCATTTCAAGACTAGAAAACTTAACCACTACATGTCTATTTTTCCCCCTTGAAACTTCTGTCCTATCCGAAAAACAGTCATGATATCCTCATCGCATATTTCTTTACCTAACTTCATTTCCTTTAACCATTTGGTTATTCTTAACCTTAAATGATCTGGATTTTTTTTCCTGGAAATTTTTGACAATAATATTTTTTTTGTCTTAACGAATTCTCTAAATTGTACAATCTTTCTTCTTGTGTTTCCATTTTTATTCCTTGTTCTTTATTTTTATCTTTTATCTCCTTAACTTCCTCCTTTATTTCTTCAACAATCTTAACCTCTTCCTCTACCAATTTAATCTTTGTCTCCATCATTTCAAACTTTGATTCTATATTTTTGGTAAAGCTGGACATCAAGTCTTTCATTCCTTGTAAACCCTGTAATATTTCTTTTGTGTCCTGTTTTCTTGCTTCCTCATTTTTTGAAAACTTTTCTCCAAATTGTCCATTCTTTGATTAATCTTTCCAAGGGTTTCCATAGTTTCAGAAAACATGTCAGATTCTTTCTCGACTTTACCTTTAATCTTTCCTCCATGCTGTTTCCCCTTATCAATATCCATCTCCTTATCTAATTCTTCCTCCATTCGAGTTAACCTTTTATATAATCTATCTGACGATGTCTCTCTTGGCTCCCTCTTCCAGAATGCTTTTTGATCTTTAGAACAATGATGATGACTCATTCACTAGTTTCAACCTGATCTTTTCACTCTATATGCAACAATTACAACCTCTACTTTCCTAGTAATTTGATAATTTAGGTTATAACCACTCTAAACCAATTAACAAAACGCCAATCTCTGACATCAATTTACCCATACTGAATTTTGTTATAGGAAACCTGCCTTTAAAAATATGCAATAAACAATTAAAGGAATGGCAAAAAAATGCTAGATAAGTTTTGTAATGGAGGTAGGAGGCCCAGGATAATGAGATCTTTATGGTATCAAAGACAGGAGGATGGTGGGCTGGGTATTTCCAATATAGTAAACTACTATAAAGCATTTCAATTGAAAAGAATAGTAAACTTACTAGTACAGGATAATGATGAATTTAAAGATATGAATCAGATTAAATACAAAAAATACATGGGGAGCTTATTTTTGAGTACCCAAGATAAGAAGATAGAAATCAGGACTAGGACATTAAGAGAATCTTACCTATTTTGGAAAGGGTTGAAAGAAAAGCTAGTAAAAAGGGATTCTCCAGTTTTGGAAGTGATGGATTTTGTGGATTGCCCGTTAAATGGAATGAAAGATACGAAGCAGAAATTAATGCAGAATAAATTATTGCAATTTAATTAGTGGATTTCAAAGGGGTCTACATATCAAAAGAGAGAGGAGATTTACAAAAAGCTAGATTTAAACTGGTTCTGCAAAATTCAGGTTGAAAAATTGGATAGTAAAATAAGAAAGAAAGGTCAGATTGAAAAAAAGGTAACAAAGTTTGAAGAGCTGAGTTATAGTTTAAGAAAGGGGATTATAGTTAGAAAGGTGTGGTAGGTAAATTATATAAAATTTTGAATAAAAAGGAAAGCCTCAAAGGTTATTAAGGAGCAGATGGGAGGAAGAACTAAGCATAACGATAAGTGAAAATGCATGGAAAAGAAAATGGAAGCAACGAATAATGAATCAGCTATCAATTAGAGAAAGAAAACATAAATTCAAACTGATTTGGAGGTGGTACTTTACTCCAGTTATTTTACACCATATAGATAAAGCAGGTTCAAATAAGTGTTGGAGGTGCAACAAAGAGTTAGGTACCTATGTTCACATGTGGTGGAACTGTGAATATATGCAAAAATGTTGGAAGATGGTCGAGCAGGAGGTAAGTAATATTTTTGAAAAAAATATAGTATTAAGTCCAAAAATAGCTCTACTGGGACAGTTTGAAGACATAAATGTAGAGGATAATAAGAAGGAGTTATTGGACATTCTGCTGTTGGTTACAAGTCAGATAATTGCTACGGGTTGGAAAAACAAAATGAATATAAGTAGAGAAAGATGGTATACAGATATGGCGGTTGGCCTTAAATGATAAACTAACATCAGAAATGAAAATGGAAAGGGGAGAAGTTAAAAGTAATTCATTTTGGCAAATTTGTATACCATGGTTAGTATATGGCTTGACAAGTAAGGATGGAATAAAGCCTGTACAGGAAGAATGTTAATTTTGGGCGAATGTATAAGTATTGTTCTGGTGTTGTTGTTTTTTAAGAAAAAATGTTGGCAATTTTCGACTTGTACGGCACTTGGGTGTGGGGTGTAGGGGGTGTAGGGTAGTATGTGTTATATGTTGTTATGTTGTTTGATATATGTATTTTAATGAAACTAATAAAAATATTTTAAAAAACCCACACTCACATACAACATGCTCAGGGATAAGTATTTTCACTTCTCTGTATTCCTACTGTCATACATATTACCTTTTTGGCTATAGGAGGCAATTCAAATACAGGCCTCCTTCTGTTGATGTCGAGGCTTGCTCATGGTGTCACTAGAGTGTATCAAAGCAGGCTTATGCTTAGGTAGGAGTGTGCTGCTATTTAGCATGCAGGGGTGTAATAGCAGGACACTATGTCATTGACTTGTGCTGCTCCTTTCCCTTGGCACAACTTTGCATCCTTATTTATATTCATTATGCCTCCTCTTGGGACTGTAGTGGCTTAGTAGTTAAGACACTGAATGACTGGAAGGTTGGCAGGTCAACAGTTCAAGACCTGAGTGCTGCACAATAGAGTGAGCTCCTGTCTCAGTCCCAGATCCTTCCAGCTTAGCAGTTCCAAAGCAAGATATTGCAAGTAGACAAATAGGTACCACATATGTGGGAAGGTAAACAGCGTTCTGTGCACTCCAATGTCTAGTCATGCCTGCCACATGATCATGGAAATGTCTGCAGAAGCAGACAGCACTAGCTCTTCGTCTATAAATGCATATGAGCACTGAACCCTAGAGTCAGATACAACTGTCTTTCGAACAAGGGTGACCTTTACCTATACCTCATCTTGCTACTCAGAAAACACAAGTACCCAAGACCTTTACACATGTATGTATGTGTGTGTGTGTGTCTTGTATTAAAAAAGCAGCAAACTCATTTCCACTGCCACGTTGAGGGGCTGGAGGCTTGGAAGCAACTTTGTTGGCCACAGAGGGATCTGGTTCAAAAAATACAGGTCCAGGGAAGGGAGCTATGCTTTGTCCCAGGCCTGACCGATGTGCTAGCTAAAGCAGATGCATGAGTTGCCAAGAAGCTTGGCAGTAAGTCAGGTAAGTCATACAGTACTCAAGGCTGATCAAGAAAAATTGCAAGATGAACTACTGTTTATCACAGTGCCAAGTGTGATGTTCGATTGTCCTTTCAGCCAAGAGGACTGGAATATATTGCATGGACATGGATATGTATTTGCATGTGTATTTGTGAACTTGAGTTGTACATACTTACTTTCACACACATAACTGTTTTCCCATCTTTCTGTCAATGACATGGGAATAGGAAATTTCCATGAGCTAATGAACAGATTGGGGCAAAAAGTTCCAGTTTCAAATACAATTCTAGATGCTAGAGTAGGGATTTGCACTGTCTTTGGACAAATAGATAAAAATGAACTAAATGTCTCTGTGTGTGTGTATTTGTGTATTTTCAAAACAACAGTGGGACATCACAAATACTAATTGTAACAATATGGTGCCTTACTCTCGAGTAGGCCCTATTGTTCTTCTAAGTTGCAGCTCCCTGGCTGGACAATCCAAGCATCAGATATGTGTAGATAAGGTAGTGTCAAGCCAAATAACCACTACAGTCTTTTTCAGGCATTTTAGAAATATATTGAAAGCATAGCAAGATACAGGATGCAGTCCATCAAAAGATCAAGAAGCAAAGAAATAAAGCAGGCTGCTTGTGTAAGGTATAGCCAATGGCACCCCTTTCCCCAAGCCTCTGCATTTTTGCAGTTTAAAAAGCACAGCATTTCAGAGAGTATCTGAGTTTGTGTGCATGCATCTCTGGGTTATATCTCCTCCCATAGTGTCCACCTTTGGCCCTCCCCCTTAGGGATGCCAACCAATGATCTTACAGCAAGACATGTCAATCACACATTAAGTTTCGGTTCTTCTAGACCATGAGGCCCATATAGTTTACATTCCAGACCTGGTGTGAAGGGACTCCTACACAAGATATTCCCCATCTTGGATTTAGCTAAAGCCAAGGGTAAAATGACACATGGATCCTTAATATTAAGTAAAGCATTCACACATCTTGAGTCTTCTTCTTTTTCTTCCATGATCAAATTCAGAGAAAGAGAAAGAAAAACACAAGAAAAGAACAGTCTCTGCCATTCATTTCTATGGAGAATAACATGAAAACTAATCAATAAATATAATTATATAATGGCTAGAGCTATCATAGAATGTACAACAGAATCTTAGAAGAGAGAATGAAGAAGCTATTTACATCATCATCATCATCATCATCATCATCATTATCATCATCATCATCATTTGCTGTCAGGTTGTTTTCAACTAATAGTGACTCTCCGAGGGACTTCTGGGTATAAAACATTCAGATTTCATTTACCATTCCTTCCTTCTGGTGGCATTCTGGTAGTGTGCAGCTTGCCCAAAACTACATAGGTTGCCAGAGCATGTAACCCCACTGAACACATGTGCTCCTGATGATCACTGCTGGCCTTTCTCCTGGGAAGCATAGTGCTGATTTAAATGCTCAGCTCATTGCTCTGCAGCCAGTTATTCCAATCCATTGAGCTATAACACCTCTAAAATATACAGAAACTGTGTGTAGAATGTTGGGTTAAGTCAAATAATTAGAAGCAAAGCAGACCCTCTTTATGATAGGGGAAGAGTTTTAATGCTTGTGTATCTTTATCATCTGTGTATATGACTGGTGTGTAAGCACATTTTTCAATGATCATTTGTAGATTATTGTGCACATTTTGCACAAATATCCCATTGAAATTACATGCATTTATTTCCATTGAAATCTAAGGAACGTTGCTTAGTTATGACTAACAGTTTACACTGATTTCAATGGATCCTATGTGACCCTCCTCTCAGCATCTCTCTGAGAACATCCCACATTTTTGAAGCCAGGTTTTGAGAGGTATGGACAGTTGCAGGGCAAAGGAGGATACAGTTTGATTTTATTTGCCAGTGCAACATCCAACATCCTGTAGCAGATACTTATGAACATCCATCTGCTTTCACAATTCTTATGGAAGCAGGGTTGGCCCTACTAATAGGAAGAATATGAAGATGGACTCAAGTAGCAATTGCTGAGGTGGCAATGGTGGGCTCTTTGAAGTGTTGCACATTGCTAAGGAAAAGGGACAGTTTCCCAAAGCACCATGTAGGGTTCCTTTTTAATATAAACAGCTTTGAAATGCTGTTTACAGGGGTGGCCCGTAAGTCCCTACCCATCCATATACTTATGTATCCAGTGTATCTGTGTGCTGTGTGGGTAGGGACTTATGGGCCACCCTGTACATTAAAAAGAACAACACATGGGACTTTCAGGTGTGGTGGAGGTGCATGAAATGGTGCCATGGGTCAGATCTGGCCCACATCTGGTCCACGGGCCATAGGTTGGGAAGCCATGCACTAGTATATCAATGTTGTAGTGAGGTGATTTAGCACTAAAGTCAGCAGTTTGTTAAAAAAAATACTTCAGGGCTACCAGAAAGATCATGGAGATGGGTGTCCCAGCTGCCCAAAATATCATGCTCAGCTTACTACATCTCCTCATGCCACCCACAGTCACACTTCTCTGTCCTTCTGGAGAACAAAACAACTGATCACATGAGGAAAAGTCATTTTGAATAATTCCAGCTTAAAAAGTAGGAGCCTCCCAGTGATAGAAAGAGAAAAACACAATGTTAGGAGCAAAGATTACTTGGCTTACTCAGATTGGTCATGTGATCATTAAAAAAGTGAATTTATCCATTTTACACTAGCAACAAATCTTGCAGTATTTGTCCATGCAATCACAGCGTCAGAAGAATATGGTAAAAACTGTTTTAGCAACAGGAAGAACTCACTCTTTGGTGACATTTTTAACCCTCTGGTTTTTTACAAATGTGAATGAGGCAAGGTAAAGGTTTCCCTTGCTCGAAGGCCATCCGTATCTGACTCTAGGGTTCAGTGCTCATCTCTGAATGATTGGTTTTATTTTCTGTGAGCCACCCAGAGTCTTCCAATTTGGGCGGCAATATAAATCAGAAAAATAAATAAACAAACAAATAAATAGCCAAAGAGCCAGCACTGTCTGTGTTTGGAGACATTTCCATGGATATGCGGCAGGCATGCTTCAACACGGAATGCTGTTTACTTTCCCACCAAAGTGGCCCCTATTTATCTACTTGCAATTTCTTCCTTTGTAACTGCTAGTTTGGCAGGAGCTAGGACTGAGATGGGAGCTCACTCTGCCATTGAACAAAACGTCTCCATCCCCAACCTGGTTCCACTATGTAACTGGATTAATGCACGACACAAAATCCATCTCTAGAAGCAAGGAGCTTGGACAGAGCCAATTTTCAGTGGAAAAGCTCTGAGGGAGGTGCGCCTTTGCAAAACCTTCCCATGTGATACCCTCCAGCTCATTTTTCCTTTTGTAGGTTTTCCAGACATGTTTATTCTTGCAGCCCAAATAACACCCTCAAACTGGAAGCTTCCTTGCTTTCTTGCTTCACATCTGAACCAGTTCTTCAAAAGCCATCTGTACTCCAGATATTGCTGTAGAGCAGAATAGCTGATAATCCTTTTAAAATATCCCCCCTCCCCAGCAGTTTATTTAATGCAGCTGCAAAATACATAAAAGATGCTAATAACTTAGCAGTAATAAGCCTGAGGGGGAAGAAAATGCTTTCTCTCCCTAGCACATACACACACAGAGAGAACATTTGTATTAAGATCACAGTAGCAACATCTTACAGATAATTTAACCCTCCTTTCCCTGGAAAACTCCCAGAAGTAATCTGAAGTAAATAGAGTTTGTTGTCAGTTATGGGCAATTAATGGTGCTGAAATTGTTCACTCGAGGATCATCACTTAGTAATTGGTTTTCCGCATGAATAAAATAGAGTGCATGTTGTGTTCTGTAAAGCTGTGCCTTTAACAATGTACCTTTGCCATGTGTTATCAATGTAACCTTTCTGTGTGCAACATTATAACCATCAGCTGTATCAATGTAAACCTGATAAGGGGATGCGAGCTAGTGACCACCAGAGGGCAGTAGCGAGCGTCCAGCTCTCATGGCTCATATTCACCTGGTTCAGCAGCGCGGGAAGATTCCCCGCCACCTCTTCACCTGGTCAAGAAGGGCGTGACCTCCTACGACGTCACGCAGGCAGCAACCAATAGTCTGTCGACGAGCCACATTCAAATGTATAGCCAGCTGTATATATTGAGCTACCCATCCGCCATTACCACATGTTCCCCCGGATCATCATGCAATAAACCTGTGTTAAGCCAACCCTTCGGCTGTTTCATTGTCTTTGGTCCCTTACACTAAATTGGCGACGAAGGTGGGATATGGCAGCCCACGGGACCAAGACATGCGCCGGTTTCGAAATCAGGAAACCGGGCGACTGGGAGATCTTCGAGATGGACTTCCAGGCCGCACTGATCGAGTCCGAAGTCACGGAAGAGGCGAAGAAAAGAGCCATCTTCACCAGAATGCTCGGACAAGAAACAAAAAGGACCTTGGTGGACCTGATTGCACCGAGGAGGGTGAGCGAATGCAAGGCCAAGGAACTCATGCAGATGCTGCGTGAGCACGTCCGGCCCGCCACAGCGATGTTTCCCGCTCAGAGTGCGTTTTGGAGGCGAGTCCAAGCGCCTGGGGAGACGGTCGCCGCATTCGTGGCGGCCCTGCGGCTGGCGGCCAGCCCGTGCAAATGGGAGAATGCCGAAATCAC
This sequence comes from Bradypodion pumilum, assembly GCA_035047305.1. Taxonomy (NCBI): domain Eukaryota; kingdom Metazoa; phylum Chordata; class Lepidosauria; order Squamata; family Chamaeleonidae; genus Bradypodion; species Bradypodion pumilum. The sequence goes on from JAWDJD010000001.1 coordinate 199,331,856, forward strand.
CCTCCGAGACTGTGTGCTGTGCGGCCTGAACGACGCTGAAACCCAGCGCACGTTAATGAACCAAGAGCCGCCTCCCACGTTGCAGGAGGTCGTAAGAGCGGCCCAGGCCGCAGAAGCTACGAAGGCCGGGGTCCAAGAACTTCAGGACTGGCGGCCAAAAGTGAGCAAAGCAGAGGCTCCGGTACAGGCGGCCCGGCGAACTTCGAGGTCGTCCACAGAGAGCAGCGATGACGAGGACGTCCAGAGGGTCCGGAAGGAGAGCCGGCGATGCGACGCCTGTGGAGCGGCCCACGACCGCGTGAAATGCCCCTTCCGGAAGGCCGAGTGCCACAACTGCGGCCGCCGCGGGCACATCGCCAAGGTGTGCAGGAAGAAGCGCGAGACCCGGAGGAGCTCCGCAGACCGTTCCACGGGACAAGACCGCCCAACGAGACCCAAGGATGGCGCCCAGGCCACGCGGAAGCAGGACGGCGCGGGCCGCATCGCCGACGGCAGCGAGGACGACGCCCCAGTGTTCAGCGTGTCTACTAGACACCCCCGCTACTTTGTTGAGGTACTAGTCCAAGGGGTCCCCATTAGGATGGAAATTGACTCGGGGTCCTCATATTCAATCATTTCCCAGAGGAAACTCCAGAGGGAGTTTTTGGGAATTGCCCCCCACAAGCAACCCAAGCTCAAAGCATTGAGGTCCACACTACGGGACGTGCAAGGGAACAGTATTCCAGTGTTGGGGGTTGGAGAATTTCAGGTCAAATTCAAGGAGCACGCCGCGTCCCTTCCCCTAGTCGTGCTCAAAGGAGGCAATTGCAGCCTCCTCGGGACTCAATGGTTCCAGCCCCTGGGGTTGTTTATTGGGAAGGTGCACGCCGTTGGGATGAACGCCGTTGGGACTGATCCAATTCAGGAGGTGTGCGAGGCGCACCCCGAAGTCTTCAAAAAGGGACTGGGGAAATTCAAGGGGCCCCCAGTGACTTTCGACCTGGACCCGGAGGTCCGCCCAATTCGCCTAAAACCACGCCGGGTGCCGTTTGCACTCAAGGACAAGATAGAGGCGGAACTGGACAAGTTGGTGGGCCAGGGGATCCTTGTGCCTGTAGATTCTGCGGAGTGGGAAACTCCAATTGTAACCGCTCTAAAGGCCAATGGGGAGGTCCGCATATGCGCCGACTACAAGTGCACCATCAACAAGGCGATCCGCCCGAATGCATATCCGGTGCCGGTAGTCAGCCATCTGCTGGCCAGGTTACACGGGGGAAAGTGTTTCGCTAAGCTCGACTTAGCACAGGCCTACCAGCAGCTCACGGTGTCCCCTGCCGCAGCTGCTGCGCAGACCATAGTCACCCATAAGGGGGCGTTCCAGGTGACGCGCCTCCAGTTCGGCGTGATTTCGGCGCCTGGAATTTTCCAGTCACTCGTGGAATGCCTCCTGAAGGGATTGGAGGGGGTGTTGCCTTATTTTGATGACGTGTTAATAATGGGGGAGAGTCGGGCTGAATTGGCCAAAAGGTTGGGGAAGGTCCTGACGATATTCGAAAAGGCGGGGCTGAGGTTGCGAAAGGACAAATGTGTCTTCTTCGCAACCGAGGTTGAGTTCCTAGGGTTTTGTGTGACTCCTGAGGGAATAAAACCATCCATGTCCAAAGTGGCAGCCATTAAGAAAGCCCCCCGCCCCACCTCCAAGCCCGAGTTGCAGTCGTTCCTAGGGCTGCTCAACTTCTACCACTCCTTCCTTCCCTGAAAGGCAGCGGTGGCTGAGCCGCTACACAAACTGCTAAAGAAAGACCAGGCATGGAAGTGGGGCGACGACCAAGAAAGGGCATTTGACGAGCTGAAATGCCTCCTGGCGTCCGACGCTATACTGACCCATTTCAACCCCAAGCGCCCAGTGGTCCTGATCTGTGATGCATCTCCAGTGGGGGTGGGGGCGGTGCTGTGCCACGTGTTGGAAAACGGAAGGGAGGCCCCGATAGCATTTTACTCCAGGTCACTGTCCCAAGCAGAGAGGAACTACGCACAGATGGACAGGGAGGCACAAGCAATAGTCGCGGGGACGAAAAAATTTCACGATTTTCTGTACGGCCGCCCCTTCACCATTGTAACAGACCACAAGCCCTTGCTAGGCATTTTCACCGCTGATAAGCCCACCCCACAGATCCTGTCTCCGAGGATGCTCAGGTGGGCCATTTTTCTCAACGCGTATCAGCACGCGTTGATCTACCGGCCCGGGAAAGAGATCAGCCATGCGGACGCCCTATCTAGGTCTCCCCTCCCCCTAACGCCCAGCCAGGTGAGCATGGGGGAGCGGGACCATCAGGTTCTCATGATAGAGGTGCTGGATTCGCCCCCCGTAGTGCCCGCCGACATTGCCAAAGCGACAGAGAAGGACAAAACGTTAGCGACAGTCAGCTCCTGGCTGCAGAAAGGGTGGCCCGCGTCCTCCCCAGCGGAGGAGTTCGCTCCATTTTTCAGAAAAAAGCTAGAACTGTCCCTAGAGAGGGGGTGTCTCTTGTGGGGGCAGCGGGTGGTGATTCCCACTTCCCTTCGGCCGCGGGTGCTCAAACTGCTGCACGTCAGCCACCCCGGCATCGTGCGATCCAAGGCGCTGGCCTGGAGTTACTTCTGGTGGCCCCAGCTAGACGCCGACATCGACCACATGGTCGGCACCTGTGAGAGTTGCCAATGCTCCAGACCAGAGGAGGCCCGCCTTCCCCACAGGGAATGGGACGCGGCTAAGGGGCCGTGGTCCCGGGTGCACGTTGATTTCGCGGGCCCGTTCAGAGGCACCCTGTTCCTCCTTGTAGTGGACAGTTTCTCCAAATGGTTGGAGGTTATCCCAGTCACGAGCACCTCCTCGGCCCAGACCATTAGGCATTTGCGGAGGCTCTTTTCCACGTTCGGCATACCCGACACGTTAATTAGCGATAACGCTAGTTGTTTCACGTCCTCCAAGTTTAGGGCATTCATGGAGATTAACGCCGTTCGGCATATCACCTCCGCCCCGTTTCACCCGGCCACCAACGGCCAAGTAGAGCGCCTCGTCCGCACCACGAAGGACGCGTTGCGGCGCATGGGCCCAGGGGATCTGAACCTACAAGTGTGTCAGTTTCTGCTAGGGTACAGGGTGACCCCATTGGCATCAAGATACTCCCCCGCAGAGCTTTTAATGCGCAGGAAGCTGACCACCATCCTCACTAGGCTAGACCCCACGAGGGTAGAGGACAAAGGGAGGAACATCGGGCTAGAGGCTACAAAGAGTTTCAGTATAGGCGCCCCCGTGCATTGCAGGAATTACGCCAGCACGGGCCCAGCCTGGGTGCCGGGCGTAGTCGTGGAGCAAACCGTCCCCGTGTCGTACCGAGTGGAAACCAGCACAGGGCTCCTGTGGAGGCGGCACGCGGACCAGCTCCGACGCAGGGTCTCCGAGGAGCAGGGCATGGATCAAGCAGGAAATAAGTCAGTGTTAGGGTTCTCCCCCACCCGTTCAGCCCAAGGGGGAGGAAAAGGGGACCGTGGGCCCCCACCAAGGGGGGAGGAGGATATCCTCATAGATACCCTGGGGGATCTTTCCGAGGAGGAGGAACCCGACCCCATACATATCTCACGGAAAGTCCCCACAAATGCGGGTACCCCTACCAAGTTAGATTTTGAGTTTCAGAACCGGGGGGGGGGTTTCGGAGTGGTCCCCCACCCGTCCAAGCGAGAAGAGGGGTTTTTCGTTAGCCCCGACGGCCCCCGGTCTGCCCACAATGGAGTTTTTCCCTTCCCCTAAGGCCGCCAGACAGCGGCAAACCACCAACGAGTCTCCCTCTCCCATTTCAGGACAAGGGTCCAGGGAACAAAGAAGCAATAACGCCCCCGGGGGGGGCAGCCCTCGTCACGGCCCAAACGCACATGCAACAAGCCATCTTGGCTGAGAGACTTCGTCTCATCCTAGGGGGGAGGGATGTTGTGTTCTGTAAAGCTGTGCCTTTAACAATGTACCTTTGCCATGTGTTATCAATGTAACCTTTCTGTGTGCAACATTATAACCATCAGCTGTATCAATGTAAACCTGATAAGGGGACGCGAGCTAGTGACCACCAGAGGGCAGTAGCGAGCGTCCAGCTCTCATGGCTCATATTCACCTGGTTCAGCAGCGCGGGAAGATTCCCCGCCACCTCTTCACCTGGTCAAGAAGGGCGTGACCTCCTACGATGTCACGCAGGCAGCAACCAATAGTCTGTCGACGAGCCACATTCAAATGTATAGCCAGCTGTATATATTGAGCTACCCATCCGCCATTACCACATGTTCCCCCGGATCATCATGCAATAAACCTGTGTTAAGCCAACCCTTCGGCTGTTTCATTGTCTTTGGTCCCTTACACTAAAGTGCAGAATACCAGTAGTATTGTTGGATCAAGAGTAGAAGTGTGGTGGTCCGGAAACGTTGCTTTATTGGGATAGGGGGCCATTCAACAATTATGTGATCCATTTTAAGGAAAAATTGACCCCCTTCCCCCTATGTAATCTGACCGTAATTTTAGCTTTGACCCCCTCCCACTCCCCTTTAAAATTACATAATCCAGAGCATTTGTATCGAAACTCTAATTTTTAGAGCTTTTCACTATTGGTGCCTAATGCACAACAGCTCCAAATGGATTGTGTAAACTTTGACCTGACCCCCCTGCCTTCGACGTAATTTTCCCATAATTCAGATGGCAGACCCCCTCCCCTCTTCAAGGATCACTTAATTGTTGAATAGCCCCTAGCGAGGGTAGTGGAAGATATTTTCATTTCTTCACATAAAGTGGCAGTGATATGCAAAAAGTTTGTTCCAAAATCTTCTTTTTCTTTAAGTGCTGTATCCGATTCCGAATATTGGTTCAATGGTTTAGGCATAAGGTTGTTGATCTGGTGGTTGGAAGTTCGGTTCCCCATTGTGCGTCTTCAGAGAAAATCCAACCTGTGTGTGTTGAATATCGTAGTACAACACCACCATGCAATGTGTGTTAGCAAAATAACCACAGAGACAGAAATACTAGCCAAAACTAAAGGAAGTTGCTTTATATGGTTTGTCTATAAGTAACCAATTGGATAAGTTTCCTGTCTTCCTGCCTCTAAGGGACATCTAACTTATTTGCATGTATTAAAGGTTTGCATGTTCTGGCTTTTTCTCTCTTGTTTTTTGCCTTTTGAAGAAGAAAGGTGTCTATTTGAGCTCCTCCACTTTGTGAGCCACATAGCAGGCATAAAAAACTTAAAAGAGCTAAAGTCTTTGCTTTAACTGTACTTCTTTCTAAAAACAATCTCACCAAGAATCTTGAGCACATGTATATTTCGCTGATCTAATTGTGAGTAAATGATATTTTGTTCTTTCTCTAAGCATTTAGTGCAAATGTATTTATTGGCTGAGCTAAACAGGAAGAAAGCTTAGGACAGTGATGGTGAACCTTTTAGAGACAGAGTGCCTAAACTGCAACCCCAAACCTACTTATTTATCGCGAAGTACCAACACAGCAACAGGGAAGGAAGGAAACACTCCCATTGGGCTACTGGGCAGAGGGGTGGGGTGAACTCTATGCTGGGGACAGGGAGGAAGTGCTCCCATTGGGCTGCTGGGCAGAGGGGTGGGGTGAACTCTGTGCTGGGGTGATTGCAGGGGTGCCCACATAGATGGCTCTGAGTGCCACCTCTGGCACACATGCCTTAGGTTCGCCAACTCTGGCTTAGGAGAACTTGCATTCAAACTAAGATGTGTCTTAAACCTGCCCTACTTTCCTGTGCTGCTGCTACATATAGCTTAACAGTGTGGCCTTTGTTGCAGGATGCCCTCCAGGAGAAGGGAATGGGAAATTGTTTCTGAGTAGTGTGTATAGAAAACCCATGAAAGAGCCATCATAAGTTGGAATTCACTTGGCAGCATGTAGTTATTATTTACTATTATTACTTCATCGCAGGAAAAACAGGTGGAGGGTGAGGGAAGAAAGGAAGTTGAAGGCCGGCTTTTCCAGCCTTCCCTCCATTTTCTTTTGCTCCTTGGGGTTTATAGATTCCTTAAGGGCATCACAACAATGAAAAATTGTAGTCCAAGCAGTAACTCTTCCAAGCTCTGGTTCAAATGCAGATGAGCCCCCAAGTCACAAGGAAAAAGTAGAGCATCTTTATCAACCTTTATGACATGTTAAAATTCATGGCAGAAAAACCTGTGTTGATGTTTTATATTTGTAATGAGATTTGAGCCCCATGGAATTCGAAGTCATTACTGTTTTCCAGTTAAGGGAATGAAAACAAATGACTAAGATCTGGTGAAATCCTTGCACAGGAGAAACACAAAATCCGTAATATATAAAGAGAGGCTCACAATATCACAGTGTTAAAATTTATATTGAATAATTTGTATTACTTTAGGATTAATCAAACAACCTTAAGAAATGGATATTTTTTAAAAAAAATCATATTTTTGAGAAATAATTTTAAAAATCACAAATAGTAATAGAAATGTTTTTTTTTTAATTTAGTTTGTAAATGGTGAAGCAAGCTTTCATGCTACTGGCTATTTTCTAGACCTGATTAATAATAAACTTTAAGATAAGAACATTATTTACTCTTGTAATTATCATTAGGTATTCAGCATAAAGGACATAAATTGGCATTCCATATTGGCTTCCACAACTTGGAACTCACCAGTTCCAAATGTGGCCAGGCAGGATCTGAACAACCCTTGCCCCTCCACTCCAAAGAAGACTCAGGCACAGTGTTGGTTAAAAACTAGGGCCACCTTTATTTAAAACTAGCTTAGTGCCCAACTTTGCCTGGGGATGTTTGGGGTGGGTTGTGGAACTCCCCCCCCCCGCCAGGTTGCATTGGCATGCAGGGCAGGTTTGCCTGTGCGTCCCCGTGTTGTCGGCGGTCAGGTCTGTGTGGGGGTTCTTGGGGCCTGCACTCGCACCCTTGCAGCCTGGTGTGCACGTTAGCATTCCAGTGTGAGTGGGCACACCATTCCCCCCCTGTCTTGTCCCTGTTCCGTGGCCCCCATACCTGTCAGGGGCGTGTCTTCTTTTGCCATTACTGGTGGCACTTGGGCTGTTGCTGGGGTGATGAAGCTCTGAGGCCCTGCTCATTGGGCATGACATGACTCTCTCACCCCTCCTTGCCACCAGCCCCTGCTCTGCTGCTGTGGCCGGGGTGGCCTGCCCTCTTTACTTGAGGCATCGTAATGGTGAGTTGTCTGGCCTTGCGTGGCGGTGTCCCAGCCACCGCTGCGCCCGCCGCTGTCACTGCCACCTCCTTGTGTGCTGGGCAAGCGGCACAGCACAATGGCTCTGCGCACATCCATTCCTTCCCCCATACACGTTTTGTTTTTGGGTGGGCATAGGGCCCCCCCTCGGCACCCTGGCACAGGGCGGCACACTGTCTGTACTCATGGTGCCCGCTTCCCCATGTTCGTGGGCATGAATGGCACCATCACCGTGACTTGCACACCTGCCGCTGCTGCCCCATTGTCTGTTGCCTGTGAAGACGGCATGTGCGTGCATCCAGTGATGTCACCGGGTATGTGGCATTGTGCAACGGCTCTGCATCCCCCACCCTTTGTGCATGCACAGTTTGTTTTGTGGAGTGTAGGGCCCCTGTTGGCCACGGTTCCCTGGCGCAAACCAAGCTGGAGCGCCAAGGTAGGTTCTTGCCAAATTTCAGGGGGTTCGGTCCAGGGGTGTGGGAACGCATACAGGACATACAAAGAGACACCTCTCTTTTATATATAGATACTAGCTGGGGTGGCCCGGCTTCACCCGGGGTGGTTGGGGGTGGTGTCTGTGGCCCACTTCCCCCTTTCTTTCTCTATCTCTTTTTCTCTCACACACTTTGTTTTTTTCTCTCACTCTTTCTCTTTCTCTCACACTTTTATCTATTTCTTTTTCATGCTCTCTCTTTCTCTCTCTCTTTAATGTATGGGACCCAGGACACCAGGACAGCCGAAGAGCTGGCTTAACACAACTTTATTACATGCTGGTCAGAGGGAACATGTGGTAATGGCGGATGAACAGCTCAATATATACAGTGGCTATACATTTGAATGTGGCTCCTTGACAGTCCATTGGCTACTGTCCGCGTGACGTCATTGTAGGTCACGCCCTTCTTGTCCAGGTGAAGGTAGTGGCGCTGTTGTTCTAGGTGAGTCTTTGACCAATGAGCTTGGACGCTCGCTATTGCCATCTAGTGGTCACTAGCTCGCGTCCTATTAAGGTTACAGTGATGCGGCTGAAGGTTACAATGTTACACATAGAAAAGGTTACCTTGGATACACATGGATAGGTACATTGTTTAAAGGCACAGGCTTTAGGACACAACACCCCTCCCCCCTAGGATGAGACGAAGTCTCTTAGCCAAGATGGTTTATTGCACTCGCGTTTGGGCCGCGATGTGGGTTGGCCCACCCGGGGGCCGCTCCAGCTTCCTTGTTCCCTGGACCCTTGTCCTGTAATGGGAGAGGGAGACTTGTTAGAGGCTTGCTGCGGTTTTGCAGCTTTAGGGGAAAGGGTAGATTCCGTTGTGGTTGAACCGGGGGCACCAGGGGCTAACGTAAAACCCCTCTTCTCGCTTGGATGGGTGGGGGACCACTCCGAAACCCCCCCGGTTCTGAAAATCAAAATCAAACTCTGTTGGGGGATCCCGCGGGATATCTACGAGGACAAATTCCTTCTCCTCCCCCCTTGGTGGGGACTCTGGACCCCCCTCCCCTCCCCCTTGGGCTAAACGGGTGGGGGAGAACCCTAACGCTGAATTTGTGTTCGCGCCGTCGGTGCCCTGACTTCCTGGGACCCGGCTCCGGAGCTGGTCCGCGTGTCGCCGCCAAAGTAGACCTGTGTTGGTCTCCACGCGGTACGATACGGGACCGGTCTGTTCCACGACCACCCCCGGCACCCAGGTTGGCCCCGCGCTGGCGTAGTTCCTGCAATGTACCGGGGCACCCACGCCGAAACTCTTGGTGGCTTCTAACCCTATGTTCCTCCCCTTGTCCTCAACTCTCGTGGGATCTAGTCTAGTGAGTATGGTGGTCAGCTTCCTGCGCATTAAAAGCTCCGCAGGGGAGTAGCCTGACGCTAGCGGGGTCACCCTGTACCCTAGCAGAAACTGACACACTTGCAGGTTGAGGTCCCCGGGGCCCATGCGCTGCAGCACGTCCTTCGTGGTGCGTACGAGGCGCTCCACTTGGCCATTGGTGGCCGGATGGAAAGGGGCGGAGGTGATGTGCCGGATGGCGTTAATCTCTGTGAATGCCCTGAACTCAGCGGATGTGAATCAACTAGCGTTATCACTAATTAGGGTGTCGGGTATGCCGAACGTGGAAAAAATTCTCCGCAAATGCTTAATTGTCGCGGCCGAGGAGGTGCTCGTGACTGGGATGACCTCCAACCACTTGGAGAAAGCGTCCACAACAAGGAGAAACAGGGTTCCTCGGAACGGGCCCGCGAAATCTATGTGCACCCGGGACCACAGCCCCTTAGCCACGCCCCATTCCCTGTGGGGAAGGCGGGCCTCCTCCGGTCTGGAGCATTGGCAGCTCTCGCAAGTGCCGACCATGTGCTCGATGTCGGCGTCTAACTGGGGCCACCAGAAGTAACTCCGGGCCAGCGCTTTGGAACGCACAATTCCGGGGTGGCTGACGTGCAGCAGTTTAAGCACCCGCGGTCGAAGGGATGTAGGGATCACCACCCGCTGCCCCCACAAGAGGCACCCCCTCTCTAGGGACAGTTCCAGCTTCTTCCTAAAAAATGGGGCGAATTCCTCTGCTGGGGAAGACGCCGGACACCCTTTCTGTACCCAGGAGCAAACCGCCGCCAACGTCTTTTCCTTCCTTGTCGCTGTGGCAATGTCGGCGGGCACTATGGGGGGCGAATCCAAAACCTCTATCATGAGCACCTGACGGTCACGCCCCTCTCCGCCCATCTGGCTCTGCGTTAGGGGAAGGGGGGACCTTGATAGGGTGTCCGCATGGCTGATCTCTTTCCCGGGCCGGTACACCAACGCGTGCTGGTAGGCGTTGAGAAAAATGGCCCACCTAAGCATTCTCGGGGACAGGATCTGTGGCGTGGGCTTATCTGCGGTAAAAATGCCTAGTAGGGGCTTGTGGTCAGTCACGATGGTGAAAGGGTGGCCATACGGAAAATCGTGAAATTTTTTGGTCCCCGCAACTATCGCCAGTGCCTCCCTGTCTGTCTGGGCGTAGTTTCTCTCCGCTTGGGACAGGGACCTGGAGTAAAACGCTATTGGGGCCTCCCTCCTGTTTTCCAACACGTGGCATAACACTGCCCCCACCGGGGATGCATCACAGATCAGTACCACCGGCCGTTTGGGGTCGAAATGGGTCAGAATGGCGTCAGACGCCAGGAGTTGTTTCAGTTCCGTGAATGCCCTCTCCTGGTCATCGCCCCACTTCCATGCCGCATCTTTCTTGAGCAACTTGTGAAGCGGCTCAGCCACCGCAGCCTTCCGTGGAAGGAAGGAGTGGTAGAAATTTAAGAGCCCTAGGAACGACTGCAACTCGGGCTTGGATGTGGGGCGAGGAGCTTTCTTGATGGCGGCCACCTTGGATTTGGACGGTTTAATCCCCTCGGGTGTTACTCGGAACCCTAAGAACTCAACCTCCTTCGCGAAGAAGATGCATTTGTCTTTTCACAACCTCAACCCCGCCTGTTCGAACGCCGCCAGGACCTTGTTTAGCCTTTCAGCCAACTCAACCTCACTCCCCCCGTTATCAATATGTCATCAAAATATGGTAAAACGCCGTCCAGCCCTTTGAGGAGGCGTTCCACGAGCAACTGGAAAATTCCAGGCGCCGAGTTCACGCCGAATTGGAGGCGCGTCACCTGGAACGCCCCCTTATGCGTGATTATGGTCTGTGCAGCAGCTGCGGCAGGGGTTACCATGAGTTGCTGATAGGCCTGTGCCAGGTCGAGCTTAGCGAAACACTTTCCCGCATGTAACCTGGCTAGCAAATGGCTGACCACCGGCACCGGGTACGCATTAGGGCGGATTGCCTTATTAATGGTGCACTTATAATCGGCGCAAATGCGAACCTCCCCATTGGCCTTCAATGCTGTGACAATTGGAGTTTCCCACTCCGCGGAATCAACAGGAACAAGAATCCCCTGGCCCACTAATTTGTCCAGTTCCGCCTCTATTTTGTTCTTGAGTGCAAAAGGCACCCGGCGCGGTTTGAGTCTGATTGGGCGGACCTCCGGGTCCAGGTCGAACGTTACTGGGGGTCCATTGAATTTCCCAAGTCCCTTCTTGAAGACTTCGGGGTGCGCGTCGCACACCTCCTGTATCGGGTCAGACCCAACGGCGTGCACCCCCCCAATGAACAGACCCAGGGGCTGAAACCATTGAGTCCCGAGGAGGCTGCAATTACCCCCCTTAAGAACGACTAGGGGGAGTTCCGCGCGTGCCGCTTGTACTGAACCTGGAAATTCCCAACCCCCAACACCGGGATACTGTTCCCTTGCACGTCCCAAAGCGTGGACCTCAACGCTTTGAGCTTGGGCCGTACGCGGGGGGCAATTCTCAAAAACTCCCTCTGGGAAATGATTGAGTAAGAGGAGCCAGAGTCAATCACCATCCTAACAGGGGCCCCTTGCACCAGTACCTCAACAAAGTAACGGGGGTGTCCCATGGACATGCTGAAAACCGGGGCGTCGTCGTCGCTGTCGTCGGAGATGCGGCCCACGCCGTCCTGCTTCCTCGTGGGCCGGGCGCCATCCTTTAGTCTCGTCGAGCGGTCTGGCCTCGCTGGGCGGTCAGGCAAGCTCCTCCGGTCCCTCGCTGGGCGGTCGGGCGAGCTCCTCCGGTCCTTGCGCCGTTGTCTGCAGACTTTGGCTATGTGCCCGCGTCGCCCGCAGTTGTGGCACTCGGCCTTTCTGAACGGGCACCTGGCACGGTCGTGAGCCGCCCCGCAGCCATCGCAACGCCGGCCCTCCTTCCGGACCCTCCGGACGTCCTCGTCGTTGCTGCTTTCGGCGGACGATTTCGAAATTCGCCGGGCTGCGTGCACTGAACTCTCTGCTTTGTCAGCCTTCGGCCGCCAGTCCTGGAGCTCTTGCACCCCGGCCTTCGTGGCTTCCGCGGCCTGTGCCGATTTCAGGACCTCCTGCAACGTGGGGGGCGGCTCCTGATTCATTAGCGTGCGCTGAATCTCGGCGTCCTTCAGGCCACATAGCACGCAGTCCCTGAGGGTGACTTCCAAATTCTCCCAGACGCAGGGCCGCTACGAAAGCGGCGACCGACTCACCAGGCGCTTGGACTCGCCTCCAAAACGCGCTCCGAGCGGGAAACATCGCTACCGAGGGCCGGAAATGGTCTCGCAGCACCATCAGGAGCTCCTTTGCCTTGAATTCAGCCGCCTTTTTGGGTGCGATGAGGTCAATCAATACCCTCTTGCCGTTGTGCCCGAGCATTCTGGTGAGGATGGCTCTTTTCTTCGCCTCGTCCGTCACCTCGAACTCCACCAGCGCGCCTTGGAAGTCCATTTCGAAGAGTTCCCAATCTTGCGGTTTCTTGATGTCGAAACCGGCGTATGTCTTGGTCCCGTGGGCAGCCATTATCCCACCTTCGTCGCCAATTTAATGTATGGGACCAAGGACACCAGGACAGCCGAAGAGCTGGCTTAACACAACTTTATTACATGCTGGTCAGAGGGAACATGTGGTAATGGCGGATGAACAGCTCAATATATACAGTGGCTATACATTTGAATGTGGCTCCTTGACAGTCCATTGGCTACTGTCCGCGTGACGTCATTGTAGGTCACGCCCTTCTTGTCCAGGTGAAGGTAGTGGCGGGAATCTTCCCGCGCTGTTGTTCTAGGTGAGTCTTTGACCAATGAGCTTGGACGCTCGCTATTGCCATCTAGTGGTCACTAGCTCGCGTCCTATTAAGGTTACAGTGATGCGGCTGAAGGTTACAATGTTACACATAGAAAAGGTTACCTTGGATACACATGGATAGGTACATTGTTTAAAGGCACAGGCTTTAGGACACAACACTCTCTCTTTCTTGCTGTCTTTCTGTTTCTTTCTCTCTCTCACACACACACTGAGCTCTCTTTCTCTCTCACTCTCTCTCCTCTCTTTCACTCTTTCTCTCTCTTTTATCTCTTTCTTTCTCTCTGTCTCTCACACACTCTCTTTCTCTCTCTTTCTTGCTGTCTTTCTTTGTTTCTCTCTCTCTCACACACACAGAGTTCTCTCTTTCTCTCAATCTTTCTCTCTCTCTTTCTCACACATACACTCTCTCTTTCTTGCTGTCTTGCTTCTTTCTCTCTCTCTCTCTCACACACACACACTAAGCTCTCTCTTTCTCTCTCTCTTTTCTTTCTCTTTCTCACACACACACTCTCTTTCTTGCTGTCTTTTTTGTTTCTTTCTCTCTCACACACACTAAGTTCTCTCTTTCTCTCACTCTTTTCTCTCTCTTTCTCTCTCTGTCTTTCTCTCTCTCACACACACTCTCTCTTTATTACTGTCTTTTTTGTTTCTCTCTCTCTCACACACACATACACACTGAGCTCTCTCTCTCTCCCACACACACAGAGTTCTCTCTTTCTTTTTTCCTCTCTTTCTCACATACTCTCTTTGTTTCTCTCTTATTCTTTCTTGCTCTCTCTCACACATACTGAGCTCTCTCTTTTGCTCACTCTTCTCTCTCTTTCTCTCTTTCTTGCTGTCTTTCTTTGTTTCTTTCTCTCACACACTCTCTCTTTCTCTCTCTCTCTTTCTTGCTGTCTTTCTTTGTTTCTCTCTCTCACTCACACAGAGAGTTCTCTCTTTCTCTCTCTCACACACACTCTCTCTTCCTTGCTGTCTTTCTTTGTTTCTTTCTCTCTCTCTCTTCTCTCTCTCTCTCTCACACACACACTGAGCTCTCTCTCTCTCACTCTTTTCTCTCTTTCTTTCTCTCACACACACTCTTTCTTTTTTTCTCTCTCTTTCTTGCTGTCTTTGTTTCTCTCTCACACACACACAGAGTTCTCCCTTTCTATCTCTCTCTCTCTTTCTTGCTGTCTTTCTTTGTTTCTTTCTCTCACACACACCCCGAGCTCTTTCTCTCTCTCTTTTTTTTTTGTTGGTGCTCTCTCTCTCTCTCTCTCACACACACACACACACATACTGAGCTCTCTTTCTTTCACTCTTTTTCTCTCTCTGTCTTTCTCACACTCTTTCTTTCTTTCTCTTTCTTGCTGTCTTTGTTTCTTTCTCTCTCTCACACAAAGAGTTCTCTCTTTCTCTCACTATTTTTCTCTCTCTCTTTCTCTCACTCTTTATTGCTGTCTTTCTTTGTTTCTTTCTCTCTCTCTCACACACACACACACCGAGCTCTCTCTTTCTCTCACTCTTTTTTCTCTATCTTTCTTGTTGGCACTCTCTCTCTGTCACACACACTGAGCTCTTGCTTTCTCTCACTCTTTCTTCTCTCTTTCTCTCCTGTCCCCCTCCTTCTCTCTCCTGTCTCCCTCCTGCCGCTGCCGCAAGCAGTCGCTTTCGTTCCCATGGCCCAGGAGGGAGACCGGGGAAAGGAGGAGGGGGAGGTGCCTTCCTTCCAGTGGCCCGGCCTTGTGCTTCATGGGAAGGCAAGCAGTGGCTCGGTCGGGAGGCGGGGGAATTGCCTTCCTGTGGCCTGGCCTCACTTTCTGGGCATCCCGCTGAGGTGCCCAGAGAGTGAGGCTGCATTGTGGGAAGGCAATTCCCCTCCCGCCTCCCCTGCAAGCCACCACATACCTGCTCTCTGGCATCCTCCTCTGTGAATGGTGGGGCAGGTTGTTGGTGGGGTGGGCGCTTCAGCTCTCAGCTGGGCCGCCACGGCTGGGCAGCTTCCCAAGGCCTGCACCGGGCTGGACTGCTAGACAGGCCGCCTGCTCCCTGGCATCCTCCTCTGCGGATGGCGGTGTGAGTTGTGGGCGGAGCGGGCGGGTGCCTTGGCTCTCGGCTGGGCTGCCTGGCCATGGCAACTTTCCGAGGCCTGTGGGTGGGCTGGCTGGGTGGCTTCCCAAGGCCTGCTCCCGGCTGGACTGCCGGGCAGGGCGCCTGCTCTCTGGTGTCCTCTCTGCTGGTGACAGCATAGGTTGTCAGCTGGGCCTGGGCTCAGCTGGGCTGACTTCTTTCTGTTGGCCTACCCACTCTGTGCACATCCTGGGCTCTGTAATTAGCCCATGCTGCTTGCAGGTACACTGGCTGCTGGGGCTTGTAGTTTTTTGTTTTTTGCTGTTTGGGGGGGGGCACACGGGCCCTCCCTGTGGTCCAGACCCCCATGCCAACCAACCCGAGCACCCAAGGTAAGTCTGATCCAAATTTCAGGGAGCAGGGTGTTGAGGTGTGTGTTTGTATACTGGACTTACAAACACACACCTCTCTTTTATAATGGGTATAGATATAGATAGATATAACTCTGGAACCAAACAACTATTCCAACCAAACAGATCTTCACCAGGAGTCATTGCAGTGCAGTCTGGCTTGTCCTTATGCACAATGTACATCTCTCCTGGCCCCGGAGGGCCAAGTTATTCTCTGAACTCCCCTCCCTTCTGCTGCCAACCATCCAGCTGAGGCACAGCCTAGAAGAGGCAGCCCACGTCCCCAGGTGTAAACTGTTCCCTGGGACAGTTTGTTCAGAATAAAAGAAGTCCAGTGCCTAACCCTGGGTCCTTAGGGGACCTTATTGACTGCACTACCTGCCACAGGACAAAGGGCACTCCTAGTAACCTGCAAACCCGCCCCCCAACTAAACAGTGATGGTCCGAAGACTCCTCCGAAGATCATCCAGGAAATAGTTGCACCCCACAATGGAAAGCTCCTGATTATCCTCCCTCAACCTCTCAGGCCTTTCCCTGGATATTTGACTATGTGAAATGTATTTATTTATTTATTTATATGCATATTTATATAGCCGCCCAACTCACAAAGTCTCTGGGCGGCATACAATCTTAAAACCCTTAAAACAAGAACAACCCCATTAAAAAAATTACCCCGCTAAACCCCCACACATTAAAAAGTGGAATATTACTTTGATATTAAACCAACCACCAGGTGGGGGTCACAACATCTTCAGGACCCCACACCTGCCCCACCAGCCATGTTTTCAGATCTTTCCTGAAGGGCAGCAATTCCATCTGCAACCTTAGTTCCACTGGCAGGAGGTTCCATAGGGCCGGAGTGGACACAGAGAAGGTCCTCCATCTTGTGCTAGAGAGACGGGCCCCTCTAGCAGATGGTACAAGCAGAGAGCCCCTCCGGTCCACTCTGGTTGGATGGACAGACGTTCTTGGGGCAATGCTGTCTCTTAGGTATCATGGCCCACTACCATATAGGGCTTTAAAGGTAATGACCAGCACCTTGAATTGCACCCGGAGGCAAATTGGAAGCCAGTGCAGCTCCCGAAGCAGTGGTGAGGTACGAGCATAACGCCCACACCCCATCACCACCCGTGCAGCCGCATTCTGGACCAACTGCAGCCTCCAGATGGTCATCAAGGGCAGCCCCATGTAGAGTGCATTGCAATAATCTAGTCTAGAGGTGACCAGAGCATGAGTGACCATGAGTAAGGAGTCCCAGTCTAGGAGCGGGCGCAACTGGTGAATCACTCGAAGTTGGGCAAAAGCCCTCCTGGCCACGGCTGCTACCTGATCTTCAAGCAGCAGTCATGAGTCCAGGAGGACACCCAAGTTGTGCACCAGATCTGTCTGGGGCAGACTAACCCCATCCAAAACCAACGATGGTAGCTCCTGAGATAACACCCAGCCCCTAATCCTTAGCCACTCAGTCTTGCCAGGGTTCAGTTGTAATCCGTTGTCCCCCATCCAGACCCCAACAGCTGCCAGGCACTCGGACAGGACTTTGACAGCATCACTGGGATCACCACGAGATGAGATGTACACTGGTTGTCATCCGCGTACTGATAGTACCATGCTCCATGGCAACAGATGATCTCACCCAGCAGTTTCATGTAGATATTAAATAGGAGAGGAGACAGCACCGAGCCCTCAGACCCCCCATATTTGAGTGGCCTAGGGCTGGAGTCTCGCTCTCCAACCACACCGACTGGGTACGGCCCTTCAGGAATGAGGAAAACAAGGACAACACAGTGCCCTGGATCCCCAATTCTCGGAGCCATTCCAGAAGGATACCATGGTCGACGGTATTGGAAGCTGCTGAGAGGTCAAGGAGAGCAAGGATGGTCGGATGGCCTCCATCCCTTTCTCACCAGAGATCATACATCAGTGTGACCAATGCTGTCTCTGTACCATGTCCGGGCCTGAACCCTGACTGAAATGTAAGACCCTCCCCTGGCAATCATGGACTCTCCTATATCCCTGTTGAGGAACAGGCGAGACCATTCTGGACTGCCAAAGAAACTGCACCCTGAGTCATGCCATGTAGGCAGTATCTCAGAATACACCACATGTGTGCCAGGCCATACACCAGCCACTGTCCCAAGTGCACACCTAGCTGCATCGCACGCAGCTGCTTCTGATGAAACCCCCATGCATCAGGACAGCTGGGGGCCCAAATGGAACAAAAATGCCAACCTTGTGACCATGTCCTTCCACCTCAAACCAGGAATACCAGGGCTGTGGCCGAACACACCTGGCTGTCTCCCAAAATAACAGCTTTCAATGGCAAGCTAGGCTGGGAGTCTGGAACAGAAAACAACCATACAATTGAAACTCAAGGGAAGTTTCTTCCTTCCACCTTATCAATAGACAATGTCACAGTCCTGTCTTTGATGTTTTCCACCCCACAGCCACTGCTAGCTACTCAAGAAGTCATTCTTACATGAAAATTGTGCTCTAGAGTCCCCAGGTATCCACTTTCTTGTAACAACTGGAACGCCTCTTCTGCTGTGAGCTCACTGCCTGCCATATCCCATGCAAAATGTAAGCTATGTCACCAAGCCCCTATGCCTGCAGCCTCAAAACCTCCTGCTGCAGGTGTGCCTCCAGAGCCAGAGTCCAAAACTTCTCAATCTGTTGACAGGATAGTACATAAGCAATCTTATTATGTAGATCTGGGATATGCTTGGCAATAAACAAAATGTTATTAGGCAGCGTAACGTAAAAGCCTTCACTAGCCTCATAACCCTTGGTGACCTGGAAGAAATGTTATTGACGACCTGCACTACACCAGGTTGTCACACCAGAAAGTGACCATGGAATTAGCCCATGAATCTGTCCATAGCCATAAGGCACCTACAATGGGGGAAAACTCCAAAAAGGTCAAATCCTTGGTGATCTCTGCTAAATGCCATTCCTCGGGCCACTTGTCGCAGCACCAACATCCTTGAAAATAAATGCTGAAACTGGAGGCACCAGCTGCGTCCATATGCACCTGCAGAGAAGGGCCCAATACCATTGCTGACCTCCAAAAAGAAACACGGTTGAAATTACATCTCTGCTGGATCTCTATGGTGATGGAAAGGGTGTGTGAGCCCTGACATGGTGTTGCACAGACACTGAAGAAAAGCTCTACCCAGTGATACTACCCTGCATGAAAAATTGAGGTGCCCCACTATAACCTGCAATTCACGCAATGTAACTTTCTTTTCGCTCATGATGGCTCGAATTCTGTGTCTCTAGTTGACCAGCTTCTCTTTGGGAAGTCTAGACAATTGTGCCACCAAATCCAGATGCATGTTGTTGGACTTTCTGACTTCTCCAGCGTTAATGGCACCCCCAGGTCAGAGAACACTTGTTGCAGGCAATCCACGATAGCACTGCACTATTTGCTTCCTGCCCCCAAACATATTAAGAAATCATCCAAATAATATACAACAGAGGTCGTTCCCAACCTGCACTGGACCACCCATTCCAAAAAGGAGTTGAACAATTCAAAAATAGTGCAAAAAATTGTGCACTCCATAGGGAGGGCCCTATTGACATAAAAACCTCCCTCAAACTGAGATCCCAATAAGCAAAAATAATCTGGATGGATGGGCATTAATTGAAAAGCCACCTTAATGTTGTATTTTGCCACAAATGCACCCACCCCACATGCTCGCACCATGCCCACTGCTACATCAAAATACATGTAGTGAACACTACAAACCTCTGCTGGAATGGTGTCATTTACTGACCCCCCCTTTTGGGATAGGATAAATGGTAAATTATGCGAATGTCACCAGTGAACATCTTAGGTACCAAGCCCAAAGGTGAGAGCTATAAATTGGGTAATGGAGGTTGGGGGGAAGGGCCCACAATGCATCCCAATCGCACCTTCTTCAAAATCTTACCTCTCATCATGACTTCCTGCCATGTACTGACTTGACATTATTCATGCTCCTTTGTCTGGTTAGGTCTGGGCAGCCATTTCTAACATTCCTGTCTCTGCCTTCCTTGCCTGCTTGCCAAAACCTCTGGCACACTGTGAATGCATGATTGGCTCCACATAGAGAACATTCGTGTTTGTATTTGCATATCTTGTTTTTGCATGTACCATGCAAATTGAACTCCCAACACATCAGTTGGGGTAGAACTGACTGCTCCCCCCCCCACTTGGTGGGGCCAGGAGAGGTGAGCCCTTTTTGAACAATGTGCCTGCAATCATAGTGGTCTGCAGAGAACGGATGTGCAGGGGTCATGTACTAACAATGTGTCAGGCATATACCAATGCACATCCGATTGCAAAGCTGCTTGCATGCAAAATGATTCATCATACAAAAGCCACACAGGACGCAGGAAATCCTCGTGTGCCCTGTAAATGATATCCAGATATCACAACAGCGGCAAAGTTTGTGTGGCTGTTCTGATATGATAACACCCATGTACATGAAGTAAGCTGGGAGCCAGTTAGCTCATGTGCATGGTGAGCATTTCTTAAGTAAAATGGCCTTGTCCTGTTCATCCAATTTGTCTCTATCCATGACTCCCAAATCCCGATTTAGAAGGCTAAAAAATATCCACATACCCCCCCTCCAACAATTTTAG
Organism: Bradypodion pumilum; assembly: GCA_035047305.1. Classification (NCBI taxonomy): domain Eukaryota; kingdom Metazoa; phylum Chordata; class Lepidosauria; order Squamata; family Chamaeleonidae; genus Bradypodion; species Bradypodion pumilum. The sequence goes on from JAWDJD010000001.1 coordinate 199,351,809, forward strand.
CCCTAGTGGCCTGTAGCAAGTGTTTCCCAAATGGAAACGATGGGCCTGCCAGTGGCAAGGATGAAATGGGGACCACCTCAATACAGTTGGCCTCCCCACCATCCTTACTGGCATGCACAGAATTGGCGGGACCCTCCTCCCCTCCCTATGATGCCATCAGGATTGATTCTGCTACCATAGAAGGAGGGAAGATGTTTCCTACAACTGTCCCTGCTCCCTAAGTGGTCGTTACCACCATGGCTGGTGCTCCCACCACCCTGGAGGTTACCCTGGTTGGCAAACCTCCCTGATGAGCTTTAAAAGGTCCTCCAATTCCCACATTGAATCTTCTTCCCCTTCCCTTAGTGAATGAATGGTTGAAGGAGAGAGGTCCGATGAAAGTGCAGAAAAAAGCCCTTCTGGAATACGCCTTTGTCATGGCCAATCGGGGGAACAAGCAAAGTTCCCATTGAAAACCCCCATAGCACTGGCACCTAAAACCAAAGAGGGGGGCTCACCCATGATGTCCGTGGAACCTGGTGATGCAGCCTCTGGCTGCACCATCCCTTCTGAAGGTGATCCGTAGCCTCAACCTTGGAGCCACCCACCTCGGCACCTATTACCTCTGCTGCTACACCTTCTGCGGAAATCCCAGAGGATCCCACAGCCTCCAACACCGTGAGTCTAGAATGGATCTCTGCCAGGTGGCCTCTTATGCTGACAGAATCTCCTATCTACCTGACCCACCAGTTTCTGGGTCCAACCGGGGGTGGACACAGCAGTCAGCAACCCCCGCTGCCTTTTTCAAAACCCTGAGCTGGCCCAGGACAACACAAAAGCCATGATCATCTTCTTCCTCAGAAGAAGAAGATAGAGGGCTATAGGATGGCCATTTACCACTACCTCGACCTGCAATCTTTTTGGGAACCATAACAGGCCCAACAGTGAGGAACAATAAAAAATGAAACTGTATCCAAACTCTGTTGTTGAATCTTCCTTGTTGAGTAGCCTGAAGACAACTCATGAATCTGTGGAGAAAACAACAGTTATTTATGTTAAATAAATAACCCAAACACCCCATACTTCTCTGATTGGCCCCTTCTGGTGGGCTGATTTCCTTCTCTGGGTTGGGATTGTCAAATGGCATTCTGCTTGTGCAATTTGAATGGGTGAATGCCTGCCTTCTATTATTTGCTTGTTGCCTAAGATACCAGGAACAGGATGGTGTCATTAGGTTCTTGAAAAAGATGAAGTTAATGGGCTTGATGGGAGGGCATAGATTTTCCCAATCAAGGGGGGATTTGGAAATATTGCTTTTTTGGATTATAGCTTCCTCTAGCCCCAAATGATAACATTCCAAAACTCCATTCTAGGAGCATATTTCCGCATGGCTTTGGTTGGGGTGGAGAAGGGCAAGGATATTTCTACCACTTTCTTCTATAGGCTCCATACAACTTTCCCCCTTTGCCTGGGGGAAGTTCTGAATTTCCCAGAGCAAATTTTGGAGAAACATGTTGTAGAATTCTGAATTTTTGGTATAGATTTCTTTAGTTATGCAGTAGAGGTGTTGCTATCCATAGAGGAGAATAACTTCAAGTCACCCAGAATCCATCATTTTCGCATTAACTGGTACTCAAAGTCTTAATAACTCACTCTCAGACATTTGTAGAAGACAGAATAAAAAACAGTTCTTTACTTCTAGTTACTTGAAGTTACAGATGTGTGCATGCTACCAGTCAACTGAACAGACCAGCAGCAGCAAAACAACTTGACACCAACTGCTAAAAGAGAGGGAAATAATACATACTAGAGAGAATTGGGGTACTCTTTAAATTCAGAGGATGGAGGGAATAATTGGTTAATGCTGGATAGGCAGTCATCCCAGCCCAGAAAAGCCCCTCCCATTCATTCTCACTTCAAGTAGCATGTGAGATTGTAAATAAATCAGCAACAGAACACAGAATATTACAGTAGGAAGGAAGATTGAGGAAGTTTGCCACCGTCTTCAGTAGAAAATTTTGGCCAGTGGAAAATGTGTGTTAAATCAAAACATCCTGTGGACCATAAGAGCCCTTCTGTCTGTAGGCAGTCTCTGATCATTCAAGCCCATTATGTCCACAGTGGGAAACACCAGCATTTTTGATGCCTTTTGTGGCAAGTGTCTCCACTGAATCCTATGTGGAAAACACCTTCCATACCATGCAAGATGTTCATTTCCTGGTTAGGCCACACTGTACCTGTCCAAATAAATATCAGACCAAATAGATGAATATCTGATCTGGTAGATGACAGTTTCCTATGCTATACGATTTGTGAAGTAGATAACAGTGGCTGAAGAAGCTTTTGGAGGAAATAGGAGCATCTTTTCAAGATGAGTTAGTATGCATGGAAGCTGTCCAAATGGACTCTTTGTTTGTTTCACAGCAGATGTCTGGGAGGTTTTTTTGTTTCTTTGGCAGGACCCACTCCATCAAGCACTTGGGGATGGCTAAAATGCTAAGCATTTCTGATCAGAATATTGCATTTGTCTGGAAGTTAATTATGGTGACTGCATGGTGATAAATAATTAATTATGCAAAGCCCATGCAGCTGCAGCCGGACAGCATTAAAGTAGCTTGCCATCAGTGCCCTCCATAGTTTGAGGATGGATAAAGGGATTTTGCAAAACGTAAGCCTCTTTCACTCTTGGGTTGTGCTGTAAGGGTGGCCTTGCCTATAATCAGATAAACACAAAATTAGATTCCCACTCAGCATGCCTTTCAAAACAAGCAAGAGAAATAGTTGGGAGGTCTTCTTCAGTTTAACCAGCAGGACCTCATTAATAACCATCTTTAGAGTGCCACACACATGCTCACACGTGTGTGCACATATACTTGCCCAAAGATTTAGACATGCTGTTTTATGCAGAGAAAGCAAGGACCTCCTTTCTGATTTTTGGCTGATGTTGATGGCTTACCATTCCAGTTTGTGGTGCAGGAGTTAGTCCTCCAAAATATGTCAGCTTTGGGTTAATAGCTAACAGCTATTAAAGATCAAATTAGTCAATCCTAAAGGAAATCAACCCTGGCATCTCCTTGGAAGGACAAATACTGAAGATGAAGCTCAAGTACTTTGGCCACCAAATGAGAAGAGACAACCCAGTGGAGAAGGCCCTGATGCTGGGAAAGTTTGAAGGCAAAAGTAGAAAGGGCAGCAGACGATGAGATGGCTAGATGGCATCATAGTGGGCGTAGATATGGGTGGACTTCAGAGGATGGCAGATGACAGAGGAGACTGGTGTGCTGTGGTCCCTGGGGTTGCAAAGGGTTGGACTTGATTGTGCAACTGAACAACAAGAACAACAAATTAAATTTTACTCTATTTCTGTCCCTGTTTTCTGCCCGTTCTGATGCTAATCTCCCCTGCCTGCTGCCGCTGCACTAAAACTCTAGGCACATGAGTTTGTCATACATTGTTAGGTTTGGTTTGGTTAAGGACATGTTCAAAAAAATAACTTGAACAGAAGGAAGAAGGAAAAGCCCTTGCTACATGTTTGCTTCAGTTTTATGCTCACAAACATGAGAGCACTTGCTTCTTAGTACTCTGCTCAAGACCATCAGTTCATGTGGTTCTTACAAGGTATCACTCCTGCTGAGTTCAGAAAAATGGCCTTTCCCAAGGAAATGTATTGACCCTATGCTATATAATATCTATACCAGGGGTTCCCAACCTTTTCACACCATGGGCCTGACCATGCTGAGCTGGCCGGGCCATGCCCCCTGGAAGCAAAAGTAAATGTGCCTACCTCTGTGTTTATAACAGTTGCAGAAGCGTTCATGACTGATGTAAACATGTTTATGCATGCACAGGCACAATTTATGGCTTCCACTTCTGGGTGTGGCAGATGAGGCAGTGGGCCACATGAAATGGTGCCATGAGTGGGATCCAGCCCATGAGTCATAGTTTGGGAACCCCTGATCTATACTAAGGACCAGCCAATCAATACTGGAACTAGAGCCTTCATTTATGCAGATGATACAGCAATTATTGCTCAGTGAACAATGTTTGAGGAAGTAGAGACTAAGCTGCTATCTGCCCATGAATAACTATCTGTCCATTATGACAACAATCACCTGAAATCTAATCCAGAAAAACCACAAATATGTGGATTCAATTTATGAAATCAGGAGGCAAGAAAGAAGTTGAACATAACTTGGAGAGGTCACAAATTAAACCACTGTGACAATCCAAAATAGCTGGGAGTAAAACTGGGCCATGCTTTAGCACATAAACATCACTTTCAGGATAGTAATCAGAAAGCATGCACCAGGAACAATCTCTTCTGCAAACCTACAAATACCACATGGGAAGCATAGCCTAATGTTCTCCATACATCTGCCTTTGCCTTGTGTTTCTCTGCTGCAGAGTATGCTGCCCTAATCTGAAGAAATTCTACCCATGCTTGTTAAGTTAATGTGGCCCTTTATTAAACAGGTTGTATAGTTACATACTGTTATGACCAATGCCTGTTAATAAAATCTTCTCACTCCAGATGGTAGACGACAAGTAGCACCAGAAGTTGAGAAGAAAAATAAAGAAATAGACTAAAGACATCAAATGTTTGGATTTCAACAACATCCATCAAGGTTGAAGTCAAGGAAGAGCTACCTAAAAGAATGGCATCAATTCTATCTTCAGTTGAGGCTCGTTGGCCTGAAATATGGTGTAACAATCCTCTTACTCCCAGGTAGGACTCAGTAGTCTTCCAGCCTCCTGGTGATGGGATTGCGCCTGATCCTGCTTCCCTGGCCCAGATTGGACCCAGCAGTTCAGCCTTCTCCTATCAGTGTGCCCAGTCACTCCTGACTGAAATTCAGATGGTGACAAAGGGTGCACATGAAACTAGTGTAGATTCAGGTAGTGTGTGCCAAGTAATCACTCCAAGTCTCTTCAGCTATTTTAGAAGTATATTGAAAGCATAGCAAGATACAAGGGACAGTCCATCAAAAGATCAGGAAGCATTTCAAAGCAAGGAAATGAAGCAAACTAGTTCTCTAAGAGATAGCCCATGGACCCCCCTTTCTCTCAAACTTCTACATTTTTGCAGCTTAAAAGCACAGCATTCCAGAGAGTGTCTGAGTGTGTGAGTGTGCATCTCTGGGTTATATCTCCTCCCATAGGGTCCACCTTTGGCCCTCCCCCTTAGGGATTACAACCTATGATCTTACAATAAGACATGTCAATCACACAATAAGTTTCATTTCTTCTACACCATGCCGTGATGCACTGCAAACTTTTTCACTACCTACTCTGTGGGCATGGCCAACTGTGGGCAGGGGCGAGGCCAACTGTGGGCAGGGTGTGGCCAATTGTGTGGGTGTAGCCTCATCCCCCCCAAAAAAGAAAAGAAAAAATGAAACCCAGGGATTTCTGCCCCCCTCCATTCCTGCCCCCCCCCTCCACAGAGAGAAAGGAGACTCACCAGAAGGTGCAGTTCAGGTGGGCCACAACGAGGAGCTGAAGCTGCCGCCGGCCTCTGTAGTCCTGCACCAGGAGGAGGAAGAAGAAACGCCCACCCGCTGCTGCCGCCACTTACCCGCCACTCTCCTTGCCACTGCTCCTAGTCTGCCCCTGCCGCTGGCTCTGCCACCACTGTGGAACCCTACCTCCGTCCTCTCCCTGCACCAGGGAGGGGGAGGAGGAGCAGTTGTTTCGCTCACCCATTGCCGCCGCTTGCCCGGAGCTGCGGCGTGGCTGGGGGAACTAACCATGCCTGGCACGCTTCTTCTTACGTACTTCCTGCATGCCTTCTGCAATGCCCACACATGCCTCGCCCAGGATTGGAGGCGAGCAGGAAGTATGTAGAAGGAAACACACCCGGTATGGTGAGCTCCCCCCATCCAGGACAAATGGAGGTAGAACTGGCAGCGGGTGGGCACACGCTTCCTCCTCCTCCCAGCCCCCGTCCACGCCCAGAGTGCGGGGGAGGAAGAGGAGGAGGTGGGTGTGGTGTGGGAGGGAGGTGGCCGTGGCCAGCCAGTTCTGCTACCGGTTCTATAGAACCATTTAGAACTGGCTGGAGTACAACACTGACACCATGAGCCTTATATTGTTTACATACCAAACCTGGTGTGAAAGGACACCTACACAAGAAATTTCCCATCTTGGATTTAGCTAAAGCAAAGGGTATACCTTATTCCATCACATATGGAAAAGAATATAACTTGATGGAGAAGCCAGTAGCAGGTTGCCATCTGTAATATGAGACATGGAAGATGCTGAATAGGCTGAGAAATGGAGTAACATAATGCAAAACAAACCTAAAGAGTTGGGGCTATATTGATGGTGGTGAACAATGTGAATGCGGTGAGAGACAAGACTTTGAACATCTGCTGATCTGAGGCAACTTGATATTGATTATTTGTTTGAAGCTATTAAACTACTGCATACTGAAAAAGTAGAGTGTAAACGTGTAGTTTTGTATGCATACATTTTAAATTGATTAGTGATTTTAAATTATGTTGTTTTAAAGTGCTTGCGCTTTGGGCTTGGGTAACTAACTAAATAAATTACTCCTGCTGATCCTGCTAAAATATGCTCATATGGCAGAAACAAGAGGCTTGCCCTCTCAGTATGGGTGGGTGGTAGAGTGTCTCTTGGCCGTCAAGTTAATGCATGCTTCTCCAAACTGTTGCTCTCCAGATGTGCTGGATGTCACATTCCATTATTTTCAGTCAGTAGGGCCACACAGGAGCCATCTGTGCCTTGGGCAGTGGCCATTCACTGGCCATCTGGAGGCCGTCAGCTTGGAGCAAAGATGACACAGTGGATCCTGAGCCACTGCAGCTGGATCGTGATCCAACTTTAGATGGCTCACGCCAGTAGGGATGCCACTTTTTTCAGCACAGCAACAGCTTCAACCACTTTTTAAAAAAGAAACAGACACATGTGAAAAAGTGGATCTCACTTTTACATAAGCAGTGAGTGCTAGTCTCTGGAAAGAGAGAAAGAAATGTATGAGTTCATTACGATATTCTGAGCAAAAGACTTGCAATATGAGACCTTTGACTAAAATATGGCAACAGTGTCTGTACCACTTGCTCAAGTGCAAAAATAATGGCAAATGGCATCTCTGGCTAGGAAGAAAGAGGATCGCCAAAAGAGTAATAGTGACACATTGGGTTCAAAGGTATTTAGCTACTAGCATCTTTCTCTTCTTCCCTCCTTTTTTTTTTTTAAAAAAAAATAATAATAGCTGTGAGGGAAGAACATCATTACACTCAATTTAACAGTTCAGGCATCACTGTCATCAAGAGGCAGCATTAATGGCTGAAAAAGCTATGTGAGCCCTGCCAAAGTGTTATGGAGATGTGCGTGTGTATGTGTGCGCGCGCACACACACACACACACACACGTGTGTGTGTGCATGCATGCGTGCACATGCAAGGGCAAAGGAATTCATTGCTGCCAAAACTGCCAAACAATAGACTTATTGTTTGAAACAGGGGTACCCAACCTTTTTTGCACCATGGACCAGTTTCATGCTACACAATTTTTCTATGGACCAGTAAGTGGGGATGGTGAGACTGGATAGTGCAAGTGCATAATAAAACACTGCACTCAGACAGAGGGTTGAGCCCCACCACAGTTAAGCAACATGGAGGAGGGGTCTGGCCACCTACCTATCTGCTGTGTCTGAAGTCCGTGCTCTAGCTCCATTCGTCGGGCAGACCCAGTGGAGTACATTGAGGGCAGAAGGCTGCCATAGGGGCTCCCAGCACTACCCACCCCAGTGACCCAGTTCAGGATAGCCCATGGCCCAGTGTTTGGAGACTCCTGATTTAAAACATTCCTATGCATGTGTTTTTGTTATTTTTTGCAAAGAAAAGAAATATTACCACATTTTGTAATTTATTAAAAACAGGTGTCAGTAAAAGAAAAGAAATCTTAGAAATATTTATTCTCACTTAAGTATGGTATGAGTTAAGTTTGATCTACACATTACATCTACCACAGGGAATGTGGTTAAAAATGCTCCATCCAATGGTGGTTACCACATTGTGACTGGAGAGCTGGTGCACACATGCTGCCTAACAACCAGCAGCTAAACATAACCTCACTGTACATTTGTATGTGCAGTGAGATCAAATGGTGTGCATGTTTGATTACATGCATAAGGGGCCATAATGCATTCTTGCTCATCACTTGATGCTGTAAGCACAAAGAAATACACATACATTTCTCAACCCCTAAAGCCAGAATGGGCAGTCTTTGTCTTTCAAGGGCTGGCCTGCACTGACAGGCAGTTGGGATGGAGGTAGGGGTCACATACAGATTAATGCACAGGTTGCTGGTGTCTCTGTCTCAGCTTCTGCCAACCTGGCAGTTCAAAAGCAAGAAATTGCAAGTAGATAAATAGGTACCACTGTGGCCGGAAAGGTAACAGTGTTCTGTATGCATTGGTGTCTAGGCATGTCTGCCACATGACCACAAAAATGTCTGCAGTTAAAGGAGATGAGCATCTTCCCCTAGAGTCGGACACAAATGACTTTCCAGCAAGGGAGATCTTGACCTAAAGGTATACGTTTAATGTGAACACAGACTTAATTTTTGCTACACCACAGACCCCCAATTGTGTACTAAGATGTCCACATGTTCAATTCAGTGCTCCTGAATGCCCCTACCCTCCACATACAATCTCTCTTGAACAGCACAGACATTTTATATATTATATATGTATTTAAAAAACAGTTGTTTGCAATATGAACAGAAGTCAGTGGGCAGCTGCAAGTTAATTTACCTTTAACTTTACCTAAAATCTCTCTCTCTCTCTCTCTCTCACACACACACACACACTTTCATCTACACATGCAAACATGCAACAATCCTGGCTGCATCTCATTCATGGTGGAGGAAATTAATGCTTCTCCTGTCTACTCCTCCTGCTAAACAGAAAAACACAGCAGTCTTGGATACAGCAGGATTTACAAAGAAGAAAACAAAGCCTTTACCACTACCATCCCTTGATCAGCAATTTGAAGTTCTGTCCTGGCACTGGTAAAATCTGAGCTGTAGTAAAGAGAGAGCACCTGAGCCCTTCACCTCAGGGCACCAACATTTGGAGGCCACCCCTGTCTAGAAGTGAATCTCCTGAAAAATCAATGGTGACATCTTCTAGCCCATGGGTCAGCAAACTTGTTTCTCCAGGTGTTCTTGGACTTCAAGTCCCAGAAGTCCTGATCAGCAGGTGTACTGACTTCAGCTTCTGGAAACTGAAGTTGAAGAACACATGGAGAGCCAAGTTTGCTGACCCCTTCTTCTGGTGCCATATCCATTCCGGATATCGGCTATCATCATTTATTTATTTATTGTTAAATTTTTATACTGCCCACTCAGCCAAAGCCGACTCCGGGCGGTTCACAACAGTGGGTAAAAACAGATAAAAACAAATAAAACAGATAAAAACCAGCAATAAGAACCCACCCCTAAAAAGAGAGGGGTGCAGGAACTGAAGAAACCATGGGGCAGGCATCCTCCCCTATATTAACCACCCAACGGAAGCCACCTGCACCCCAAACTTGGTCCGGCAGCCAGGTTTTTAGTTCTTTTCTAAAGGGCAACAACTCCGCCTGGAGACGCAGTTCCACAGGCAGGAGGTTCCAAAGGGCCGGTGCGGACACAGAGAAGGCTCTCCTCCTTGTGCCAGAGAGGCGAGCCCCCCTGGCCGATGGCACTATTAGAGAGCCCCTCTGGTCCGCTCTGGTTGGATGGACAGACGTCCTTAGGGCGATGCAGTCTCTAAGGTAACCTGGCCCACTACCATATAGGACTTTAAAGGTCAAAACCAGCACCTTGAATTGCACCCGGAGGCAAATGGGTAACCAGTGCAGCTCCTGCAGCAGTGGTGAGGCATGGGCATAACGTCCACACCCCATCACCACCTGGGCTGCTGCATTTTGGACCAGCTGCAGGTTCCGAATGGTCATCAAGGGCAGCTCCATGTAGAGTGCATTACAATAATCTAGTCTGGAGGTCACCAGAGCATGAGTGACCATGAGCAAAGAGTCCCGGTCCAGGAGCGTGCACAGCTGGCGAATCACCTGAAGTTGGGCGAAGTCCCTCCTGGCCACAGCCGCCACCTGTTCTTCTAGCAGCATCCACGAATCCAGGAGGACCCCCAAGTTGTACACCGGGTCGGTCTGGGGCAAAATAGCCCCATCCAAAACCAAAGATGGTAGCTCCCGGGATAACACAGGACCCCCCATCCACAGCCACTCAGTCTTACTAGGATTCAGCTGTAACCCATTTGCCCCCATCCAGACCCCAACAGCCTCCAGACAACTGGAAAGGACTATCATGGTGAAAGGACTATCATGGTGATAGTCTTCAAGTTCTTAATTCTTCTTAATTCTTCGGAACAGTTCTTCCATGGACATGTGTTGTGTATTGAGGCAGAATTGCAGGTTGCGCAGGCAGTGCCTTGCAAAGATAAAATAGTGGTTTCCCGCCATCCAAATTAGGAGCTAAAGTTGGCGCGAAATCTCCCTCTCTGGGCATGCTCATTATGCTAATTAAAGTTCTGTGATTGGTTGCAACTTTGGATCCTGTTCCTGATTGGTTAATACTTGTATATCCTGTTATGATTGGTTGGTTATGATTGTCCGGTGAGTTGCTTCATTGTAACAAGGAGTCACTGCCGGGGAGACACTATATAAGCCCCACAGGTAAACAAGGGTGGGGCCGGACCAGATCTATACTTCCCATAACCAAGACAGGTTAAGTCACAGATGGTTAACCTGGGGTCTCCTCTATAGGCACATCCTCAGGGTGTTGCTCAGTGCATTGTCCTTCTACGGCAGAATCCGAGGGACTGATTACATGGGACTTGTGTAGCCATCTGATGTCCGGAGCACCTTGTAAGTGTAACCTGAAAGACTGTTCAATAAACTCCTATTGTTGTTCTGTTCATCGTTGCCTGGACTATTGCTTATAAGGGCCAGACACAACAATTGGCAACGAAGGTGGGATTGAAGAAAAATGAGATGTCTGACCAAATCCCATTATGGATGCAACCGTTCGACACGTGCAAGCCTCGACTGTGGCCTTACTATGAAGTCCAGCTGGAGAGCTTCTTTACCATAAGAAAACTCGACCCGTCTTTGTGGAAGGCAACCTTCTTGGCCCACTGCGGGTTGGAGACTCTTGATGTTGACCCAAAGTTGTTGCCACTCAATGTGCTGCAGCAAATCTCTCTGCCGGCATTGCTGCACACTCTGCACAAACACTTCCAGTGCAAAGCAGTCCTCGAAAGTAAAGAACCGCCGGGTCCAGCCACGACCGCGGCTGCTTCTTTGCAAGCCTTTGGCCATGTCCACAGAGGTCTCTCAAGCTCTCTACAGGGAACACAGGCACCAATGCCAACACCATGGTCGGTTGCACCGTGCCAAGGTTGCGGGAGACGACACCTCCGCACCGAATGTCCCTTCAAGATCGAGCAGTGCCACCGGTGTGGAAAGACAGGCCACATCTCCAAGGTGTGTAAGCAACACATTGAGGGTTTGCCGAAGCTACAGTTTTGCATCGCCAAGGTCTTCACGAGCCAAGGGTTCGATGACAAAAGGCGAGACCTAAAGGACGGGTTCTTTGTGGATGAAGGAGTTCCCTTTCCACATCGAAGGAGTTCCCTTTCGTCTTGAGGTGGATTTGGGTTCCTTCCTCTCTGTTGTGACTGAGGGCAAGTATCACTGCATTCCACCGATTCTATGGCTGAAGCTAAAAGGGCTACAGGGCAAGTTGGGGGACTTGTGGGGCTGCAATGTTCCAGTGAAGGGCATTGGCAATTTTGAGGTCCACTATAACAATATCTACGTTAACCTTCCCCTCGTGGTTGCGAAGGAAGGTAAGACAAACATTCTAGGGTCACAGTGGTTTGGTCCCTGTTGTGTTCTGATGGTTTTACCTTCCACATGGATTACAATGTATCTGAGCCAATGTAACCTTGCCTATAGCAACTATGTAACCTTCAGCTGTATCATATAAACCCTGTAATAGGACGCGAGCTAATGACCACCAGCTGGCAGCAGCGAGCGTCCAAGCTCTCTTGGTCCGAACTCATCAAAGGCAACAGCGCGGGAAGTTTTCCCGCCACCACCTACACCTGGACAAGAAGGGCGTGACCCGCAATGACGTCACGCAGACAGTAGCCAATGGGCTACCATGGCACCACGTTCAAATGTACTACTACTGTATATAAAGAGCTATCGATCCGCCATTACCTCATGTTCCCTCTGTCCACGATGCAATAAACCTGAGTTAACCCAGCCCGAGGCTGTGTCCTGTGTCTTGGTTTGCATACACCAAATTGGCGACGAAGGTGGGATAAATGGATCCCCACGGAACAGCCAGGGCACAGAGCGGGTTCAACATCACCAAACCGCAAGACTGGGAGCTGCTTGAGATGGACTTCCAGGCGGCACTGGTGGAACTCAGAGTCAAAGGAGATGACGAGGAGAGGAAAAGGGCCATCCTCACCAGAATGCTCGGGATGGAAACCAAGCGGACGCTGGTGGGCATCATCGCTCCGAAGAAGGTGAGCGAATTTAAGGCGGACGACATCATGAAGCTGCTGCGAGAGCGCTTCTGTCCCTCGAGGGCAATGTTTCCCGCTCGGAGCGCGTTTTGGAGGCGAGTCCAAGCGCCGGATGAGTCGGTTGAGGCATTCGTGGCCGCCATGAGGATAGCCGCCGCCCCCTGTAAATGGGGCGACATCCTAGAGATGGCCCTCAGGGACGGCGTGTTGTGTGGCCTGAAAGACAAGGAGGTACAGCGCAGCTTGATGAACAAGGAGCCGCCACCCACGCTGGCAGAGGTCGTAGAGGCCGTGGAAGCCGCAGAGTCCACGAATGCTGGAGTGGACGAGATGCACCAGTGGCGTGAGTGGCGTCCTAGAACCGGCAAGGCGGAAAATTCGGTGCACGGGAAGTCCGGACAGTCGGTGCACGCAACTCGACGGGCCTCAAAGTCGTCTACGGAAGGCAGCGACGGCGAGGAGGTCCAGAAGGTCCGAAAGGGTGGTCGACGCTGCGAGGGTTGCGGAGCGGCCCATGAGCGCGCGAGATGCCCGTTCAGGAAGGCCGAATGTTACACCTGCGGCCGTCGGGGGCACATCGCCAAGGCATGCAGAAAACGGAAGGAGGGCCGGAGGCAGTCACAAGACCGTGCGGCCAGACCGGACCGTCCAGCGAGGCCCAAAGATGGCGCCCAGACCACGAGGAAGCAGGATGGCGTGGGCCGCGTCTCGGACGACAGCGAGGACGACGCCCCAGTGTTCAGCGTGTCCGCGGGACAGTCCCATTACTTCGTTGAGGTATTAGTACAAGGGGCCCCTATTAAGATGGAAATTGACTCGGGGTCCTCCTATTCTATAATTCCCCAGAAAGAGTTCTTGAAAATCGACCCCCACGTGCGGCCCAAACTTAAAGCGTTGAGGTCCACGCTACGAGACGTACAGGGAAACAGCATTCCGGTGTTGGGGGTCGGGAAATTTCGGGTCAATTTTAAGAGACATTCTGCGGAACTGCCCCTAGTTGTCCTCAAGGGGGGAAGCTGTAGCCTCCTAGGGACACAGTGGTTTCAGCCCTTAGGTTTGTTCATAGGGGGAGTGCATACCGTGGGGGGGGGACCCAATACAAGCGGTTTGCGATGCGCATCCCGCCGTTTTTAAGAAAGGACTCGGAAAGTTCAAGGGACCCCCTGTAGCTTTCGACATAGACCCGGAGGTCCGCCCGATAAGACTCAAACCGCGCAGGGTGCCGTTCGCACTCAAGGACAAGATAGAGGCGGAACTGGACAAACTGGTGGGCCAGGGGATTCTTATTCCTGTTGATTCCGCGGAGTGGGAAACTCCAATTGTAACGGCTCTAAAGGCTAACGGGGAGGTGCGCATTTGCGCTGATTATAAGTGTACAATTAACAAGGCGATCCGCCCTAATGCATACCCGGTGCCAGTGATCAGCCACCTTTTGGCCAGGCTGAATGGGGGAAAGTGTTTCGCTAAACTCGATTTGGCACAAGCCTATCAGCAACTTCCTGTGACCCCCGCCACGGCCGCGGCACAAACGATAGTTACACATAAAGGAGCGTTCCAGGTGTCGCGGTTACAGTTTGGCGTGAACTCGGCACCCGGCCTTTTTCAGTCGCTTGTGGAACGCCTCCTGAAGGGACTGGAGGGGGTGTTGCCTTATTTTGATGACGTGTTGATAACAGGGGGGAGTGAGGCTGAACTGGCAAAGAGGTTGGACAAAGTACTGACCGTGTTCGAGAAAGCGGGGCTGAGATTGAGGAAGGACAAATGTGTCTTTTTCGAAACCGAGGTCGAGTTTTTAGGGTTCCGGATCACACCCGAGGGGATTAAGCCGTCTAAATCCAAAGTAGCAGCCATTCGGCATGTCACATCCGCACCGTTTCACCCGGCCACGAATGGCCAAGTGGAACGGCTGGTGCGTACAACAAAGGAGGCGCTGCGGCGCATGGGCCCGGGGGACCTGAATCACCAAGTATGCCAGTTCCTCTTAGCGTATAGGGTAACCCCCTTAGCGTCAGGCTACTCGCCGGCGGAGCTCTTGATGCGGCGAAAACTGACCACGATCCTGTCCAGGCTAGACCCGACGAGAGTCGAGGATAAAGGGAAAAACATAGGGTTGGCAGTCTCGAAAGGTTTCGCCGCCGGTGACCCTGTTCACTGCAGGAACTATTCCAGCGCAGGGCCAGCCTGGGTACCAGGGACGGTTGTAGAACAGACGGGGCCAGTGTCGTACCGGGTCGAGACTAACACCGGCCTCCTCTGGAGGAGGCACGCAGACCAACTGAGGCACCGAGTGAGTGGGCCAGTCTGTGGGGCTCAGCAACAGGATTCAGCGTTAGGGTTCTCCCCCACCCGCTTAACCCAAGGGGGAGACAGCAGTGGACAACAGTCCCAAGCAAGGGGGGAAGGCAGAAGCAGCGGCCCCGACTCATACCCTTTTGATACGCCAGTCCTATCAGGGGCCGGGGAAGGGGGAGAGGAGTTCGCGACCGCTGCCCCCGATTGTAATTTTGATTTTGATTTTGCGAGCCGGGGGGGTTTTCAGGAGTGTTCCCCCACCCATCCAAGCGAGAAGAGGGGTTTTTCGTTAGCCCCCAGTGCCCCCGGTTCCTCCCTAAGAAAGAGCACACCTCCCAACAACGCCGCGGAGCCGCGGCAAGCCACTAACGAGTCTCCCTCTCCAATTACAGGACAGGAAACCAGGGGACAAAGAGAAGGTAGCAAACCCGGGGAGAGGCAGCCCGCATCGAGACCCCAGCGTGTTCGAAATAAGCCATCTTGGCTGAGAGACTTTGTCTCCTGAGGGGGGGGAGTGTGCTTAAGTGTGGGCTCGAGACTTTGTCTCGTCCTAGGGGGGAGGGGTGTTGTGTTCTGATGGTTTTACCTTCCACATGGATTACAATGTATCTGAGCCAATGTAACCTTGCCTATAGCAACTATGTAACCTTCAGCTGTATCATATAAACCCTGTAATAGGACGCGAGCTAATGACCACCAGCTGGCAGCAGCGAGCGTCCAAGCTCTCTTGGTCCGAACTCATCAAAGGCAACAGCGCGGGAAGTTTTCCCGCCACCACCTACACCTGGACAAGAAGGGCGTGACCTGCAATGACGTCACGCAGACAGTAGCCAATGGGCTACCATGGCACCACGTTCAAATGTACTACTACTGTATATAAAGAGCTATCGATCCGCCATTACCTCATGTTCCCTCTGTCCACGATGCAATAAACCTGAGTTAACCCAGCCCGAGGCTGTGTCCTGTGTCTTGGTTTGCATACACCAAAGTCCCCATGGCATTTACTTCACGGGGATTCACCGGGGGGGGGGCGGGAATGAGCCGGCCTGCGCATAGAGAACGAACCCCATGTGTTGTTGCCACCTGGGGAGGGTTTGTCCCACGGGCCCCCAGGGAGCGACTCCTCCACTGAAGAGTTAAGTTCCATGTTTTACCATTAAACACATGTTGCACACTAAGACAGTGACTTTGCCCAACAAATTGACTGTCCGGAACTGTTTGAGTCTCAAGAACTCTTGCCCATGGCTGCATTGGACTCTGATAACCCTGACGTTTGGAATGATTTATCAATCACCTTGCTCAAACTGTCTCTGAACTTTTCCACAGCATCTAACAGTGACCCCTTGTTATCTGATATCATTGTGTGGGTGGAAATTGGGTGGCCGCCACCTCCATACAATGTGGAGACAAATGTCTATTACAATGATTGCGAGAAACTCTCAGTCTTGGGAGGGTGCTTGTACAGGCTCTGCAAAATGGTTGTTCCATGTGGGTTGTGAGACAAGTTACTGCAGTACATGTTAATGGGGTCCACAGATATTATCTGCTCACAAGCGGTTGTGCATAGCTATTATTGGTGGTCAGGTATCGAACACATCATGGAGGTTTGGATGCTTAAACACAGCACTACTGGTGCACACGAAGAAGGGAGGTCTTCTGGTTCCCCTTGGGCAGATAAGGGCTCATCATCCCCTGGGGTTGAAGGGGGGCACAGGAGCATTCCTATGCCCCGAGAATTGATTGGCAAGAAAAGGAGTGCCTGGGTGTTTCACCTACCACTCCTCCCAGCCTCAAAGCTGGAGATGCTGAGAGCAACAGGCAGTAACTCAATCTCTGAGGATGCAGTAGAAGGGGTGGCTTAGGCTGATATTATTCCTTCAAGAAAAATTCCTCTGAGCCATGAACTCAAGATAAAACCCAGAGAGTTGCTTTCGGAGCTCACAGCATGAACAAGTCAAGCGCTGTAAGCAACCTGGGCCTTTTCTAAAAAATGTGCATGAAACAGAACATGAGACTGGAATGTAGAAAATTCCTCGTTTCCCAGTTGCCATATTTTATCTTCTCAATAGATGTCAGTCTGCATATTATTTGTGTGTTATACAAATTAATATACTATGCTAATTGAGCACATTATTTTTTGAATTGTTTTTCTATCACTGGATGCAGACTTGAAACCATATTATGCAGCAAGTACTGACCAGAGGGGGCCATTGTAACAATGTTTAAAAAATGATGAACCAAGATTATTTCATTTTATTCTAGACTGATACTTGGAAGGTCAACTATGAATGAACTAGAGCAGACCGGAGGGGCTCCCTGATAGTTCCATCTGCTAGGCAGGGTCGCCTCTCTAGCATGAGAAGGAGGGCCTTCTCTGTGTCTGCTCTGGCCCTGTGGAACCTACTGCCAACTGAAGTTCACCTCCATGCAGAGCTTTTATTCTTTCGCAAGAGTGTTAAGACCTGGCTGGCGCAGCAGGTGAGGGGGGCAGCTGGGGAAATAGCCACCCTGGGTTGGCTTTTTAAACTATTGCTCGGGCTGTCAGTTTTAGTATGTGGTATTGGAAGGGCATTTTTATTTATATATATATATATATATATATATATATATATATATATATATATATATATATATATATATATATATATATATATATATATATATATATATATATATATATATATATATATATATATATATATGTATGTGTGTGTGTATATATATATATATGTATGTGTGTGTGTATATATATATATATGTATGTGTGTGTGTATATATATATATATATATATATATATATATATATATATATATATATATATATATATATATATATATATATATATATATATATATATATATATATATATATATATATATATATATATATATATATATATATATATATATATATATATATATATATATATAAATTTCTTAATTTAAAATAATTCAATTTTAATGCTATTTTTAATGTTTTTGTAAGTTTTTATTTGTTGCAAGCCACTCGGAGTCGACTCTGCAAGGGGGTGGCAGTTGAAATGTGAGTGATAAATAAATAAATGAACAAACGAACGAACGAATTAATAAATAAACCAAAACCAAGATAATCTATACTAGGGATATGTTTTGCCTTTGAATAAATGAGTAAAAAGGGACGAAATCAGGTGAAGTTGTATGATTATGGAGTAACAAAGGGTTGAAACAATGTGCTGTTGGTCACTCACAGCATAGTGCAGGTGTAGACAACCTACAGCCCATGGGCCAGATCTAGCCCATGGTGCCAAATAACCAAGCCCCCACCCTCACTCCAGCCGCAAGCGCCGGAATTGTCTGTGGACTCATTTACGGTAACTGTAAACAGCGGGAGGACAACCAGTCTGGCCCCCTCAACTGTCTGAGGGAGCATGATCCAGCCCCCAACTTAAAAAGGTTGGCAACCCTTGGCATAGAGCAACATCCACATTGATTCTTTGTTTTCCCACTGGCATTCATAGCATTTTTAAATTTTTTAACTAAAGACAGTGATTTGAACTGAGGAAATGGAAATTTCTGTTGACATAAAAGAATAAAACAAGAACCAGCTGAATCCCAATATTTCCCATAGATACCCCAAATACTGAAGATGTAGGGAAGGCTGAGATTGAGATTACTATGATCTATAAGAGAAAGAAACATCATTTGAAATGTGGTGTTGAATGAAAGCTTTAGGGATGTTATTGACTGCCAGAAAGACAAATAAGTTAGTTTTAGATGACCTCTCACTAGAAACTACAATGACTAAAGTGAGTCTATTGTACTTTGGACATACAGTAAAACCCCTACTTACAAAAAAAAGTCCATTGCGTAGGATTTTGCTTAAATCATTTTTTATGTAACTCAAAGCAAACCCATAGGAATTTTTTTACGTAACTTGAAGCAAACCCATAGGAAAAATTTTTTTTATGTAACTCAAAGCAAACCCATATGAAAAATGAAATTTTTATGTAAATTGAAGCAAACCCATAGGGAAATGAATTTTTACATAACTCGAAGCAAACCCATAGGAAAAAGAATCTTTCTGTAACTCTGCGCAAACCCATAGGAAATTGTGTAAATTGGGACATGGTTTTGGCACAAAATCATTATGTAAGTCAAATTTTATGTAACTCGAGGTATATGTAAGTCGAGGTTTTACTGTATAATGAGAAAACTCACTGGAAAATACAATGGTACTAGGGAATGTGGAAGGCAGTAGGAAAAGAAAATAACTAGCAGGAGATGAATTTGCTTAATCAAGAAAACCACAGTCTTTAGTTTGCAAAACATGAGCAGGGCTGTTAATAATGGGACCTTTTGGAGACCATTCATATAGTCACATCATAAGTTAGAGGCAATTTGATGGCATATGACAAATTCCTGTATATCCTCTCCTCTTGGTAGCAAACCTTAGCTCTCAAAAGTCTGTCAAAGATAAAATGGAACCTACATTTTCAGGAAGCCTTGCCAAGATGCAGTTAAGTCTGAGCCAACACAATGGTCCTTGCAGCATGTTCAATATTGACCATTTTATTAGGATACTAACAGTTTTAACCCCCAGTTCTTTTGCAGAACTTTCCTAATTTCTATGTGTTGTTTGTAGGCAGCAAACAGGCTAGGACTTTCCCCCAAACTGCAACATTACAAATTTATGAAAAAGGTCCGTCATTAATCTGAAACAACACTTCTTGATTAAACATATTTCATGAGAGTTAACAGTCTTGTGATTGCAAAATTTGCCCCATATTATTGCTTCTATGCAAGGCTAGAGACTTGCTTTTTGTTTCCATAGTGAAAGCTAGGATCTTCAGCAAGGTAATGTTCCAGATGTATATCCAGTTGAATGTTAGGGGACAGACAGATGGATACTTGCCAAAAGTTTGAATTGATTGCTTGGCAAGGGCTTTTGAAAATATAATGAAAGTACACTCTAGTATAAGACTACGCACGAAGAAACATTTGTTGGAGCAGGGAGGTTACAGCCAAGGACAAATGTCTTCTTCTTGAACAAGGAACTCAAATGTACAATGGCAGACCAAATTCTTCTGGAGGAGACTAATTGTTTGAGTCCATTTAAACTGACATTTAATCTAAGCTTGGCAGTAAAATTGCTTTCAGATGTTGCTGGACAAACTCTTTCAGGCCGGGGATGGGATAAGTACAATTCTGCTAGTTCTTTTAGACTTCTCAGAAGTTTTCAGTACCATAAACTATAGTATTGTTCTCAATACTATGGTATTTGAATTGGGTGCGGATGAGTGTCTTACAAAACTTCCATTTATAGTTTAATGGTTATTTCTAGAAGGTCATGCTAAGAAGTTTCTGTTATATCTTGTGACATCTTCATACGTGAGTCTTACTGAATTCCATCCGATCCTCCATACTGTTCAACATCTACAGGAGATTACCAAGTGAGGTCATTCCAGGCTTGAAGGCACTGTTATCAACGTGCCAATTACATGCAACTCTATTTCTACAATTCAGAATTAACTGAGGCTGTAGGTAAACTAGACTACAGGGTTAAGAAACCTTCAGGCTGAGGTATAACAAATGGAAATTAATCCAAACAAGGCAGAAGCAACAATTAGTGGGTGCTTCTTCTATCTAAATGTATGGAGGTCAACCTGTTTTTGATCAGACCACACTCTAGGAATATGATGAACCTGTTCATAGCTCAGGGATATGAAATCCTAGATCCAACAATGTCATTAGAGCATCACTTAGCATCTCTGGCATGCTGTCTTTCAGCACTTTAGTCTGGAATCCCAGCTATGAATAAAATTGAAGATGAATAATTTCACTTCAGTGATCTTAATTCTAATAGCCTTTAATTAGTACTACTGTAATGTGGTTTAGATGGACTTCTAGTCCAGAAACTACAATAGATGAGGCAGCAAAGTATGTCAGTGAGAGGTTAACTGGGACCAGCTCTTTAAACATCTCATATCACCTTTGAACAATCTCATCCTATATGCACTGCAACCCAGTTTGCATTTGGGTCTAGTTCAATATGATGGTTTTGACCAACTTGGGATCTTGGAATCTGTTAGAATACCATTTACATAAACTCAGGCCATTAGCAGTGATCCTTCTTCAACTGCTTCTTTCATCTGAAACTTAGAAGGTACCCTATATAGCTACAGTGGGCTATTTTTGAAGTGCCAATTACCTACATTCAGATTGACAGGGAGCTTGAGGGCCACATTCTCAAAGGGGTGGAATTTAATGGGAAATGGGTCAAGGAGCCTCATGTGCATATACTACACTTTTTAAATTTTTCTTAAAAATCGTTACAAATTATTAAAATGTAATGGAAAGACTGCAACAATGCTTGTTTATATTTGCATTTGCATAGATCCCACAAAGTTCTCCTGTTTAATATTTTCTAAACATCTTCCCTTGAATAAATTAATGAGACCCACAATTGTTTTCAATAATTATTTGGAGGAGTATCCACAACTACTAATCTTTTTCTGCATTATATATACAGCCACAAAGTCACTAGAGCAGAGTAGATGTGAGCTTGTAAAACAGGGAAGCAATGGGAAATTAAATATGTCTAATGTTAATTAAGCAGTGCAACAGCAATTAGAACCCAGTTAAAAGAAAGCCAATAGGTAATCTCTTAATTATTACAATTATGATGAAGACAACTGGGAAAGCTGTTCTGAGCCACAGAAGGAAGAGCTGAATTTGTGCCACTGAATTCTATTGCAGCACTTTCCCCAATCTTTCTTGATCTAATCTTGTGGGGGGAGGGGGGGATTTCAATAAATGCTTTGGAAGACTATATTTTATTGGAAGTCCACATGATACCTACCCCATTCATGACAGTGAACCTTCTTTGTGGTTGTATCTCAGATCTAGAGGGTCTTCTTTGTAGTTGTATCTCAGATCTAGAATGCTGCCATCAAAAGGGGTGGGGGTTAACTTAATTCCAAAGATGTTCCTTTTCTATTGCAGGGTAATTACTTTCTTTGCTGCCTTTGGCTTTTTAAATCTTTGATATTTTCATACTTACTTGTTTATAATTGAGAATAAATTATCTTTTTCATTTTAATTTAATTTAATTTAATTTTTCAACTTGTTTAGCACCCACTCAGGGCGGCTTACATAATTTAAAACCCCCACAATAATAACAGTTAAAAAACCCCACCCACATTAAAAATCCACCACACCCCAAGAAGCAGAGAGAGAGAGTGCATCTTATGGTGAAAGCCAGCGAGCAGGAGCCACATTGCCCTCAGGGCCGCACACCTGCCCTGCCAGCCAGGTCTTAAGTCAAGCTGCTGAAGGGCAGCAGCTCCGTCTGCAACTGTAGCTCTACTGGCAGGAGGTTCCAAAGGGTCGGTGTGGACACAGAAAAGGCCCTTTTTCTTGTGCCAGAGAGGTGGGCCCCCTGGCTGATGGGACAATTAGGGAGCCCCTCCAGTCCACTTTGGTTTGACGGACAGATGTTCTTAGGGCAATGCGGTCTCTTAGGTATCCTGGCCCACTACCATATAGGGCTTTAAAGGTCATAACCAGCACCTTGAATTGCACTCGGATGCAAACTGGTAAACAGTGCAGCTCCCCGAGCAGGGGCGTGGCATGGGCATAATGCCCACATCCCATCACTACCAGGGTTGCCACATTCTGGAACAGCTGCAGCCTCCAAATGGTCATCAAGGGCAGCCCCATGTAGAGCGCATTGCAATAGTCTAGTTTGGAGGTGACCAGAGCATGTGTGACTACAAGTAAGGAGTCCCTATCCAGGAGCAGGTGCAACTGGCGTATCACATGGAGTTGTGCAAAGGCCCTCCTGGCCATGACCACCACCTGTTCTTCTAGCAGCAGTTGAGAGTCCAGCAGGACCCCCAGGTTGCGCGCTGGGTCTGTCTGGGGCAGAGTAGTCCATCCAAGACCAAGGATGGCAGCTCCCAGAATAGCGCAGGATCCAGAACCCACAGCCACTCAGTCTTGCTGGGATTCAATTGTAACCCGTTGGTCCCCATCCAGACCCCCACAGCCTCCAGACACCCACATAGGACTTTGACAGCATCACTGAGGTCCCCACAGGCCAAGATGTAAAGCTGAGTGTCATCCGCATACTGGTGGTACCGCACCCCATGGGAACGGATGATCTTACCCAGCAGCTTCATGTAGATGTTAAATAGGAGAGGAGAGAGCACCATGCCCTGAGGCACCCCATATTGGAGGGACCTAGGGCTGGACCTCTCACTCCAACCACACCGACTGGGTCCGGCCCTTCAGGAATGAAGAGAACCAGGACAACATGATGCCCTGGATCCCCAGCCCCTTGAACCGTCCCAGAAGGATATCGTGGTCAATGGTATCGAAGGCCGCTGTGAGGTCAAGGAGAGCAAGGACAGACTGATGACCGCTGTCCCACTCCCACCAGACATCATCCATCAGCGTGACCAATGCCGTCTTCATGCCATACCTGGGCCTGAATCCTGACTGGAAGGGGTCCAGATAATCTGCTTCATTCAGGACACCCTGCAACTGATGCACCACTGCCTTCTCCAAGACCTTCCCAAAAATGGGGAGGTTGGAAACTGGCCTAGTTAGATGGTACTGCTGGGTCAAGAGATGGTTTTTTCAGGAGGGGGTGCATCAAAGCATGTTTCAGAGGTGCTGGAAACACCCCCTCCTGCAAAGTTAGTTTATTTTCGCTGTATTTTTTTCATACAGTGAAACCTCACACAAAGAGCGGCTCGCTTAGAGACTAACTTGCTTAAACAGCAGCAATCCTCCCCCCCCACACACACACAATTGAAGTTACAATTGGTCACTTACAATGGTGTTTCGCTTAAAGAGCAAACTTGCTTAAAGAGCAATCCTGTGGAATGCATTATGCTCTTTAAGCGAGGTACCACTGTATTGGCTTTGTACTGGATTTTTGTCATGTTGCCTCAGTGTTTAGTTGCTTTTATTTCTGTCAACATGGTGTCTACTCATAAGGCAGATGTTCACAGTATTTCCTAATATCTTAATTGCTTAAAAGCAGGATGAGGAGAAAGGGCTGCAATCACTTGGTTTTGCGATTGTTTCTACTTGGATTTCTGCAGGGTTGTGCTGTCTTTCTTGCAATCTTACCCCACCTCCTCCTTCCTCTGAGTACTCTCTGAAAGGAATTCCTTAGAATTAGTTCTCCATGTGTAGGAATTGGGGCCGTAAAGCGGCCCTTGAGGTCCCGGAGGAGACTGGTCAAAGGAACGACACGAGGCAAGATGGAGCGAAGACCAGTGATTTATTGAGGGAAAATCATCAGTATATATTATGTCCAAGGCTGCGCATGGTAGAATGGTCATATGACAGAAAATTACATCACCCATTTACCCGGGTTAATTGAGAACCTCTCTTGGGGAAGTTAATTAACTAAGACAAACACTGACCATTGTCTGAGGCTTAGGCTAGGGTAAATATGGCTTCTATTTGCACCAGAGATTAAGCTTAACTCAGAGTGAGTAATTGCCTAATACGTAACAGAGGTTAGAGATTTGCTCTCTCAGCAGAGCCGCTGTTCAGGTCAAGGAATTGGGTGAATCAAACCCTATCATTTATCCACCCCCCTTAATTTCTCTCTACTGGCAAGGGCCAGGGGCCAGGAGCGTGCCAGAGGCCATGCGTGCCAACTGGGCACGCGGAATCCACATCTCCCCTTTAAATTTCATTTAAGGACCTGACCGGCGACTCTGCGTAGGAGGGGCATAAGCTGCTGAGCGGGAATGACGCTTTGGGGTTCCTTCTCGGGGCGGTACCTTGATATCAGTGAGGGAATACATTGTGCAAAGCAGCAGAGTGCGATGCCTAGTATAATCACCCCCACGACCACTTTGAGTACCGTTTGAAGCCACCCCCACGGAATCCACGACCACATCCAGTTCCACAATGAACTCCACCAAGTTCCCCATGCAGACCCTTCTGTGATGCCCTGGACTATGGTGTGGAGATCAGTGAGCTGACTCTGTACTTTGTGGGTATTGTCTGCGAGGTTAAAGCAACACATGTCATGGACAGACTTGCAGCCCATATGATGTAACAACAGGGGATAATCGATAGCTGCTTGATTATCCAGTATGGCGTGGCGAAGCTCTGCCTGCTCCTGGTCGAGCAGCGCTATTGCTGAGGAGGTGTGGTTGATGGCTTTTGCTAATCCGCAAGCCAATTGACCAATTCTCCGAGCGTTGCCTATGGCTAAGCCTGACACGCTGTATATACTGACTACAGCCTGGTTTTTCAGAGCTGTGGGTCTGAATTCAGACTGCTTTCTGTAGCAAGGCAAGATAATGAGATGTGTCATTGATTTACTGTGACCTGGGGTGGTTCTTTAGCTTCTCTGCAACTTCTGGCGTTGTGCAAATGTCTTTCTAGCACCTATGGGGAGGTGTGAAGATAAACTGGGGATTACTGGCTACCGGGTGCTCAATCTTTCAAAGCAATGGGCTGGTGCAAAACATGGGCCGGTCTGGCTTCCTTTGGTGGAAGCTGGCCGTTATTAACAACATACAGAAATTCAAGTGTCCCTTGCAAATCCCAACTGGAGCATTGTACAAGGCATGTATAAATAATAGCAACTACAGATAACAATAGCAATAAAAGACATTCAGCAGCTTTTCGAAGGATGAGGCTTCTCTTCTTGGTGGGGTTTCATGTGTAGCTTGAGCTTGGAAAATTCTTGTTTTGGGGAAAAGCATGGTCCTCAGAAGTAGTACTGAGTAAAGGAAGACGGACAGCTGATGACATCCAGGACAGTGACTGGTGCCGCTCTTTGCAATCATCTGGGTCTGACTCTGGCCTCTGGGACCTGCATGGGGAAGAGACTTGTTTGGGAGATAAAAATTCTGAAAGAGTTAGTTAGTTTTTGCACTTATAGGATAGCAATTGCTGTGCAACTATGGGACGTTGTTCCCCCCCTTTCTGTTTGTTTGTATTAATGCAAACGTGCATGTACTGCCATTTGCCAAAATGTGGGGATGTGTGACGTCCCTTTGCCACAACTGGATGGCCTCTGTCCCTCGTGGGTGACCCCCCCACGAGGGCCCCCCCGGTGCCCCGGCACGATGCAGGCAGGGACGGACTATGCCTTGGGCTTGGGAAAGTGGCAGGTTGAACTGCCTTGCGAGCGCTTTGGCATTCTGAATTGGAGTAGTGAGAAACAAACTTAGCAAATTTGTGTCTATCGCGGGAGTGAAGTATGCTCCCGGTAGACTGTGAAGCAAATTCCTAGGAAACTGGCTGTCAGCAATTATGTTTAAGCGTTCTTTGGCAAGGGTGCGCAAGGCGAGGTTCACGCTGCCAACTCTGCCCGCTTGCGGAAGAGTCAGGAGCGTGCGCCAAGCTTGGTCCTCTTGCCAAGTAAGAACCTAATATGTGCGACCCCCATAAGTGAAAACTGTCCTAGCCCCCTGAAGAGGAACCAGTGACATAAATTCACACAAGGTGACTGTCTGCGTTTGAAGCGAGATGAGTCTGGGGTCTTATGGCAAACCTTGGCGCATGAAGCGCCAGGCTTCCCTTGGGTAAATTTCTCAAGAAGGCCCCCCTGGGCACATTAGCCCATGGCATGCGTGCACACGTTTAGAAGAGTGCCAGATGGTGGCTTAGCCTTTTGCCTGCGCTTATACTAGCAGCCAAAAGGGAAGGGGTGGCCTAAAAATGCCTGTATCTGATTGAAGGGTGTGACCTGACTGCACTCTTAAAATGGTCCTAGGCAGTCCTGGCTAATGGGTGGCACTCTGCACATGCTCGTGAGCTCAGGGACTAATCCTTCCTCTGTGCTCTGGAGTTTGCAAAATGTGTCTGCACACTAGAGAGGGTGCTGCGGGCCAGGTGCCATACTTAAAATGACCTGAGACTTGTTAAAAACAAGCCAACTATGACGTGCCAGCTGTAAGGAAATAACACACAAAAATGAAAAGACACACAAGTTAAACATTTCCAGCAGGGAGTTCCACTGGCGAAAGGATGGAAGGAGGAAAGACAAGTCAGAAGTTAGCACAATGAGAATGCAACAACTCTTATCATAACGAAATCAGATTAGGTCAGGTAACTAAGACAACCGGGTCCTCCTGTTAAGAAATAATTAACTCTGGAGCCTGTGAAAGGAAGCAATTGAAGGCTGTAGAAGTAAAGCCTGGAGAGGAATTTTGTTCCTGTAAAAAGGATAAGCATTTCCTGAATATACAGAGTGCAAGAATGTTTGCGTGCTTTTTCCTGTGAAAGGGGTACAATGAGTGAGTTACTTTGCACAGATTAAAGTCAAAATACCAGAACAATATCTTTCCTAAGAGAATGAAGGAGAGTTAGAACGATTCTCGACCTGCGGCCAGATGTGGGCGAGTGGGCCGGAAATGGCCCACGCTGCTCTGCCACTACCCCCACCAAGCCAAGAAGGGCTGTGTGGCGAAGGAAGGGCAGGATGACTGTCCGGACCCCCAGAGCTGCCTGAGGCCCCGGAGCTTTGGCCCCTGACTTTAAAAGGTTGAGAACCGAGGTTACAAGATGATAACACAATACACACATGAAGACAATGCAATTCTCTCACTCCTAGTGAGATACGACTTCCAGACGCTAAGAGACATTCAAAAAACCTTAAACACAGAGATGGGGGTTTGAGGAACACAGACGTAGGGAGGGGCCCCATAGCTTATGATACAGGGAGGAAAACTCATAGAAGTGATTTTTGTTTTCAGATCGCGCTTCTGAAAAGAAAAATCTGTTTTCCTGTGGCCAGGGTTGCAAAACCGGTTTCCAAGGGTGGCTTAATCCTTTGACAAAGAAAAGTCTCCAGGGAGGAAGGGGGAACCACCCCGCCCTATTGTAGGTTAGGATTCCCCCCCTCCTCTCCTGCTTAAGCTGCTAAGCAGGCAAGGCAAGGCTTTGTTCATCATGCTTCCTCAAACTTTAAATAGTTCCTGCCCATGAGCAGAGTGCAAATTGTTTAACACATATTTCACAGTGACATTACCACGCAGTTACACACAAGGAACACTTTTCCAGTCATACTGTGGTCATAGAGACAAGGCTTTTGCAATCATACACAGTTCTTGCAGTCATACATTCAGTGGTGCACCACGCATACACACATTTATTTACGCATTCGCACATTCCTCCCCCGATCTGCAGCGTTCTATACTACACATGAGGAGATGGCTAATACACAGCTGGCTATTTACAGCCATCTGGGTGCTTCTACTTAGGGGCAAGTTTCTCTGGGCTACTCCCAAGGTGAGACCAGCAGATTCTGCCTGTGCCCTGGGGGAACTCGGGGTACTGTTGCTGGGATGGTTCTTCTGGCATAGCCAGGGCGATGGCTTCGTCCTTTCTAGCCTGGGCCAAATGCATGCCAGGGTGGCCATTTGGCATGAAGACAATCTTTTGAAGATCTGCCTGGTCTAGATTGGCTTTCTCTTCTAAGGTGTCTCATTTTACCACACTGGAAGCAGGCGCCTTGGGGTTTTGGCACTGCTCTGCACCTGAGTGTGGTAATGGGTCTGCTCTGGAGCCCTGCGTGGCCAGGGGCCGTGCAGATTTCCATGAGCAGTGGGCGCTGAGCAGCCCTGCCTGAACGTGTGTCTGCCTTCAGATGGGCTGAGCACAGCAGTTGGGCGCTAGCTAATTGTGCCACTGGCAATTTCCCCGTGAATGGATCTTCCTCACCCCTGCGCTGAATGGAGTTCTTTCTTTGCAGGGAACTTTTAACTGTCAGAGAAGCGCCAAGGCCTCTCATGCCATGAATTCCTTCAGTGACGTCTGCAGCTGTCACTGAGGGAATGCTCCCTACACTGCCCTGCTTAAGCTGAAATGACGAATAGAGACTTCTTGGGGCTGATGGTTCTGACTGCGCTGGGGTTTTCTGGGTCTCTATCCGGACTGGGTCTACCTCTGCTGAGAGCTTCCTACATTTGCTCCATGTGCGAATTATGCCCTCTGGAGCTTTCGGGGGTTGCTGAATGCAGTCTCCTATCTGATCCCAGAGCTCAAGGGTTAACGTACCTACTACTGGGTAAAGCAGGCAGTGTTCCCCTAGGTACACCAAAAGTCTCGCTAGCTCCCTGCTGTGAAAACGCAACTTAAATACCCTGGCCAGGATTCTGAACTCTCCCTCACGAGTTCTTTGGCTAGCGGATGGACGCTGACGCTGAGGACAGGTCCCCATATTACCTGCGATTGGGTCCTCGGAAGATTCCTCCTCGGGACGAGTCGACGCATCTGTGGCAGGCAATAGGTTCTGGCGACGACGCTTCTGGGTAGAGCTCGGAGCGTGGACTGCGGCCACGGGCCCTCGGTGGCCACTGCGCTGTCAGGGGCTCACAGCTGCCCTGAGCGGAACGCGTTTTTTCCTTTGGCGCAAGCCGCCGCGAAAGTCGGGAGCAAGCTGTAGGAAGCCTCTTCTGTAATGCCTCGCCGCTTGGGCCGTCTTCCCGATCGGCTGGCTTACCGACCGGGCTGCCGCACTGTCCTCCGGGATGATGGGACAAGGTTCTGGCGCAGAACCTGGCTGTGCTGATCGCTTACTCACGAGTAGACCGCTCGGGGGTCGCTTACTCTCGAGTAGATCACGTCTCGGGGTCACCAGATGTAGGAATTGGGGCCGTAAAGCGGCCCTTGAGGTCCCGGAGGAGACTGGTCAAAGGAACGACACGAGGCAAGATGGAGCGAAGACCAGTGATTTATTGAGGGAAAATAATCAGTATATATTATGTCCAAGGCTGCGCATGGTAGAATGGTCATATGACAGAAAATTACATCACCCATTTACCCGGGTTAATTGAGAACCTCTCTTGGGGAAGTTAATTAACTAAGACAAACACTGACCATTGTCTGAGGCTTAGGCTAGGGTAAATATGGCTTCTATTTGCACCAGAGATTAAGCTTAACTCAGAGTGAGTAATTGCCTAATACGTAACAGAGGTTAGAGATTTGCTCTCTCAGCAGAGCCGTTGTTCAGGTCAAGGAATTGGGTGAATCAAACCCTATCATTTATCCACCCCCCCCTTAATTTCTCTCTACTGGCAAGGGCCAGGGGCCAGGAGCGTGCTCGCTAGGTTTAACCTCTGCCAGAGGCCATGCGTGCCAACTGGGCACGCGGAATCCACATCCATGTGTGCAGACACATGCAGAAAAATGTCCTGCACCTGAGAAGGAACCACTGCATACAGGAGCTTCTTGCATTTAGTAGCTCTCTTTGTAAATTACCGATAGAAGTTTTAGATTTTTTGGGGGACTATAAATCCAATAAATCTCCATTCTGTGAATCTACCTGATAGGCTGACACCTTGTAAAAATAAAAAATCCCACCTGTAATGTACTCAGTGAGCTACTAATTGGAATTGCAATCGTTTTAAATTTTCAGGAAATTAAGAAAACTTAAAATTTCAGAATGTTTTGAGACATTTTAATTCACCATTTATTATCACTCTTCAGGGTTCAACATCTCCCACAGATTATAAGAAATGTTCCATTTTGGAAGGGCCACTGTAGATAAATTTTGTCTATAACACAAATCTTGTATTTCACCTTTCCGGTAAGAGCTGTAGTATGTATGAGGGAGGGCAATGTTGTATTCAGCTCCAAGAAAAAGGTGATGCTTGTTCTATGCTATAATTTGCCCTCCATTTCCCCAAAGTTTTACCTCCTCCCTCATTCTCTTTCCTTTTAGAATTCCTTTTGGTGATATTTTCCAATACAGTGTACTATTGTAAGATGGTTGAAGGATACAACCTTTGTTCCTTCTTTCTGTTACACATCTGTTTGTCACTCTGCAGCTTCCCTGACAACCCACACTGCCTCATCTGAAAAAAAGCCCTGTGGGAGAAATTGTCATACATGCTTTTCCTCTGTGTTTGGATTTAAATGTGGGGAGCTGGGGAAGCTGCCGCATGCGTGCACGCACGCACGCACGCACGCACGCACGCACACACACACACACACACACACAGAGCTTGGGTTTAATCCTAACTATGACAGTTCCAACAGATGCCCATTTCAGAGAGATTATCTGCTTCTTCCAGGAGGTTCTTTCTGAAAAAGTGGCTGCAGCACCTAATACATTATTAACAGAGAAGAAACACTGAGCCTTCTGCATTACAAACCTCTGCTCTAAATTCCCAATAGGGATAATATGGGGTCACAGAGTCATTATTAACCAATACCTGATAGCTAATTGATTTTATTCTTTTGTGTATCAGAGATTGCAGACCACACATTTTAAAAGCTAGTTTGTCTCATTGTTCTAATACAAGTGACTGTTACAAAAAGATAAACAGCTGATTGTGTTGTTTTTTAAAATCTACTCCCCCAAATTCTGATTTTGAAATTCAGATATCACTATATATTTCTATAGCCCCAAAAATGAATCAGTCCATAGCACTCTCATCATGAAAGTATTCATATAGAGCTGTGGTTCCCAATGTGGGGCAAATGCTCCACAAGGGGGAAGTTTGATTTTTAAGGGGGGCAATTTGATGGAATATGAGATCTATGAATCAAGGAAAACTGGAAGTGGTTAAAAATGAGATGGAAAGAATAAGCATTGACATCCTGGGCATCAGTGAGTTAAAATGGACAGGGATGGGTGAATTCAGCTCTGGAAATCATCATATCTACTACTGTGGGCAAGAAAACCTCAGAAAAAACGGAGTAGCCATAATTGTCAACAAAAGAGTGAGGAAAGCAGTAATGGGATACAACATCAAAAATGATAGAATTATGTCAGTCAGAATCCAAGGCAAACCTTTCAATATCACTGTAATCCAAGTCTATGCACCAACTACTAGTGCAGATGAACTTACAACACCTCATAGAACAGACACCAAGAAATGATGTCCACATTATCTTAGGAGATTGGAATGCCAAAGTAGGAAATCAAAAAGTAAATGGAATAACAGGCAAGTTTGGTCTTGGAACACAGAATGAAGCAGGGCTAAGATTGATAGAGTTATGTCAAGATAACACACTAGTCATAGCAAACACCCTCTTCCAGCAACACAAGAGGCGACTTTACACATTGACATCACCAGATGGCCAGCATCGAAACCAGATTGATTACATACTCTGCAGTCAAAGATGGAGAACCTCCATTCAGTCAGCAAAAACAAGACCTGGAGCAGACTATGGTTCAGATCACAACCTACTGATCACAAAATTCAGGCTTAGACTAAAGAAAATGGGGAAAACAATTAAACCAGACAGATATGACCTACACAACATCCCTAAAGAATACACGGTGGAGGTCATGAACAGATTTAATGTCCTGTACCTGATAAACAGAGTACCAGAAGAATTATGGACAGAGATGCGGGACATCATGCAGGAGGCAGCGATTGAAACCATACCAAAAGAAAAGAAGCATAAGAAAGCAAAGTGGTTGTCTGATGAGGCCCTTAAAATAGCAGAGGAAAGAAGGAATGTAAAAGTCCAAGGAGAAAGAAAAAATACAATCACCTGAATACAGAATTTCAAAGAAAAGCAAGGAGATATAAGGTAAACTACCTGAATGAACAGTGCAAAGAAATGGAGGAAAACTACAAAAGAGGCAGGACTAGAGATATTTTCAAAAAAAACAATGGGGAAATCAAGGGAACATTTAAAGCAAAAAATACCATGATAAGGGACAAAGATGGAAAGGAGTTAGCTGAAGCAGAAGAGATCAAAAAAAGATGGCAAGAGTACACAGAGGAACTCTACAAAAAGGACCTCAACACTCCTGATAATAACAATAATGAGAAATTTGAACGTGAACCAGACATTCTGGAGAGTGAAGTCAGAAAGGCCCTAAAAAGCACTGCAAACAATAAAGCTAGTGGAAATGATGGTATCCCAGTTGAATTTTTCAAAGCCCTAAAAGATGATGGAATCAAACTACTGCATTCAATATGCCAGCAAATTTGGAAAACAAAACAGTGGCCACAGGATTGGAAAAGATCAGTGTACGTTCCAATCCCAAAAAAAGGCAATGCCAAAGAATAGTCAAATTACCGAACAATTGCGCTCATCCCACATGCCAGCAAGGTGATGCTCAAGATAATACAGGATAGACTTCAGCAACATGTGGAGAGAGAACTACCAGAGGTGCAGGCCAGTTTCAGAAGAGGCAGGGGGACTAGAGACCACATTGCCAACATACATTGGATTATGGAGAAAACAAAAGAATACCAGAAACAAGTCTACTTTTGTTTTATTGACTACACCAAGGCTTTTGACTGTGTGGACCACAACAAAATGTGGCAAGTAATTAAAGAGATGGGAATACCAGAGCACCTCATATGCCTCATGAGAAATCTGTGCATGAACCAATAAGCAACAGTTAGGACAGAACACGGAAAGACAGAGTAGTTTGGAATAGGAAAAGGAGTAAGACAAGGCTGCATTTTATCACCCTGCTTATTCAATCTATACACAGAGCACATAATGCGCAATGCAGGCATGGAGGAATCACAAATTGGGATCAAAATTGCTGGGAGAAACATCAACAATTTGAGATTTGTAGATGATACCACCCTAATGGCATAAAGTGAGGAAGACCTAAGGAACCACTTGATTGGATTGAAGGAGGAGAGTGCAAAAGCTGGCTTGAGACTTAATATCAAGAAAACCAAGATAATCGCAACAGGTCCGATCAGTCCCTGGAAAATAGATGGGGAAGAAGTAGAAGCAGTGACAGATTTTACTTTCTTAGGATCTAAGATCACTGCAGATGGTGACTGCAGCCATGAAATAAAAAGATGACTGATTATGGGGAGACAAGCTATGAGAAACCTGGGGAATATAGTGAAAAGCAGAGACATCACCTTGAAAACAAAAATTTGCATAGTCAAAGCAATGGTATTCCCAGTGGTAATGTATGGGTGTGAGAGCTGAACCATTAGGAAGGCTGAGCGCAGAAGAATAGATGCCTTTGAGATGTGGTTTTGGAGGAGAGTCCTGAGAGTCCCTTGGACAGCAAAGGGAACAAATAGGTCAATACTGGAAGAAATCAACCCTGACTGTTCATTGGAGGGACAAATAGTGAAGATGAAGCTAAAGTACTTTGGACATCAAATGAGAAGGGAGGACTCACTTGAGAAGGCCTTGATGCTGGGAAAGGTGGAGGACAAGAGAAGAAGGGAGCGTCCAAAGATGAGATGGATAGATGGTATTGTGGACACAATGGGCACAGAGCTTGGCAGGCTGAGGAAAATGGTGGAGGACAGAGGAGCCTGGAGGAAAATGGTCCATGGGGTCGCAAAGGGTCAGAATCGACTGTGCGACTGAACAACTACAAAATGTGAATAGGAATTTACTTTTGAATGATAAGAATTATATGGCATGGGTTGGTGGGGATCAGGATTTTAGAGATACTTAGGTGGGGCATGGTCAAAAAAAGGTTGGTAACCACTGGTATAGAGTATTTAAGAACTGGTTTTTAAATTCAGGTATCACTATCTATCTATATAACTAAAATCGAGGTGTCATGCTGTATGTTACCAATACACAGCGCAACGCTTGCACCCCGATCCCTGGAAATGGTGCCCCCGCCTACCTCACACTTCTGGGGTGGCCAGTGCAGGGGATCTGCAGACCATTTTGGGGTCTTTCACCCCAAAAACTGGCCGCAAAGGGCCCCCCAGCAGTATTAAATGACTGGGAGGCGGTAATAGACATGCGCCAGAATCTGTGCAAGTGCAGAAGCCTGCCTGGAGTTCTAGGCAGAGGTGCTTGGAACTCCGGGCAGGCTTTTGAACCTGCACGGATTCTGCCGCATGCGCATTACCGCCTCCCCGGTTGGGAGGCTCCACTGGCTGGCCGTCATTTTGGCCAGAGGCTGGCGGGCGGCCCTTCTCCTGAAGGCATGGGGCCAACTGGAGCACTCCATTCAGCCCATGCCTTCTGGAGAAGTCAAGGCCCTTCTCCAGCAGGCATGGGATGAACGGGGCGCCTGTACACTGGTTGCCTTCTGGAGAAGGCAGGCGGGCCTTCCGTCTTGGCTTCTCTGGAAGGCATGGGCCGACCGGAGCACTCCGTTCATCCCATGCCTGGTGCCGGGAACCACGTATGGAGTGGGGTTTCGGGTACCTAGCCTTAGAGAGCGCCAGCACCAGATCTGCCACACAAATGCCCTCACAGGTGCGAGGTGAGGCGGAAGCGCTGGGCTGGTGGACTGGGATCCATGGAGGAGGACACCCCACAGGTAAGGTGGCTGTCAGGTGGGGGGGTTTCTCAGGGGCGTGGGGGGCCCCCAGCAAGTCAGGCTCCATGCAGCACAGCCCGGGGCTTCCACACCTCTTCTGGCAGCATCTCCAGCCAACAACCGCGGCTCCGGAAGTGCTGGTCATTGCCTGGAGACACAGGCCACGCTGTCGGCAGTTGCGCTGAAACCCCAGGCTGGGCTGCATGGAGGAGGATGCCCCACAGGTGAAGCAAGCGACGTGAGGGGGGCAGTGGCATGGGGGAGGCACTAGCCAGCACATGGGGGGGCTCCATAAAGCCCAGCACAGGCCAGGGATGGTGTGTGTGTGTGTGTGTGTGTGTGTGTGTGTGTGTGTGTGTGTGTGTGTGAGAGAGAGAGAGAGAGAGAGACAGAGACAGAGACAGAGACAGAGACAGAGACAGAGCGAGACAGAGAGAGACAAGGGGAGAGACAGAGAGAGTGTCTGAGAGTGTGCGAGAGATTGGGGGAGAGACAAAGTATGCCACTGCTCTGTGTGTGTCACTGTGTGTGCGTGTGCATGCGCAGAGGAGGAAGAGAGAGAGAGAGTGAGAGTGAGACAGAGACAGAGACAGAGAGACAAGGGGAGAGACAGAGAGAGTATCTGACAGTGTGTGAGAGAGTGGGAGAGCAGAGTCAGAGTATGCCACTGCTCTGTGTGTGTGACTGTGTGTGTGTGCATGCACCGAGAAGGAATAAAGAGAGAGAGAGAGAGTGTGTTGTGTGTGTGTGTGTGAGAGAGAGAGAGAGAGAGAAAGAGAGAGAGAATGGATGTGTGTGTGGGAGAGGATGTGTGGATGGAGGCCACATTCCAACTCAACCCCGGGAGGTAGGACAGACACCCCCCCCAAACCCCGCCCATGCAAAACTAGGCACCCCTACTAGTATATTTCTATTAACCAGTCTATATTTCTATAAACCAGTCTATAGCACTCTCATCATGAAAATATTCATATACAGCAAGACTTCTCAACCTTTTAAAGCCAGGGGCCAGGTCATGCTTCCTCAGACAACTTTGGAGGCCAGATGGCCATTTTGCCCTTCCTCCACCAGATGGCACTTCCTGCTGTGGTGGAGATAGTGGGGTGCCACATGAAATGGTGCCATGGGCCACAGGTTGAGAATCCCTTGTAGAGAGTATTCAAGAACTGAAACAACCTTAGCACATTTTTAAAATGACGTAGCATTTGTTCATGAATGACTGCTAGGAACACAAAGTTAGTATTCAATGCAAAGGAACTCAGAAGTGGAGCTCAAATAGGCAAAAAAAAACCAAAAGCCCTTTTTCACGGTTGTGGCAGAAATGCCTCTAAAGTATCTAATTAAATACTATCAAATTAAAACTATTGATTGCCACTCAATTTTTTTAAAATAGAAAACATTTCTATGTTTATTGTGGCAATCTATCTCTTCGATTTAATGTACATACATATATCCTTGACAATAAAAAATGATAGCAATCAGCAAAGTCTTGGAAGGCAACATGAGAGGCATTCAGATGCAGCCTCAAAATTAAATGTCATTTCTGGAATTTTCACTTGCAACAATTAGTAAATGTAAAGGTTTCCCTTGCTCGAAAGCCAGTCATATCCAACTCTAGGGTTCAGTGCTCATCTTTGTTTCAAAGCCGAAGAGCCAGCGCTGTCTGCTTCTGCAGATGTTTCCGTGGTCATGTGGCAGGCATGACTAGACACCGTAGCGCACGGAACGCTGTTACCTTCCCACCAAAGTGGTCCCTATTTATCTACTTGTAATTTATTGCAATCAAACTGCTAGGTTGGCAGGAGGCAACAATTAGAGGCAAACATTTTTCCAAATGATCTGATGAAACTATGAATCTTATGCTAACAATCTTTTGTTTACAGAGATTCAAAAGAACTGAGAATGCTGTCATTGTATTTACAAGGACTAGGAAAATAGTTATTCTAACAACTTCAATCTCAATATTCAAAGTTAGGGCTTACACATACAGAGAATTTGTTGCTGTAAAAGTTTCATCATTGGTTGTTTTGGTATTTTCAGTAATGGGCACCAAAAATGTTTACTACCACACCGTGGGTGTAGCCTAATCAGTGGGTGTGGTCTATTTGATGGGCGGCCTAATCAGCGGGTGTGGCCTAATTGGTGGGTGTGGCCTAATCTGTGGGCATGTGACTGGGTGGCCAATCTAGTAATGCCTGCCACATTGCCCATGAAAACATCTGCAAACACAGACAGCACTGGCTCTTTAGCTGTAAATGGAGATGAGCACTGCACCCTATAGTAGGATATGACTGGCTTTTGAGCAAGGGCAATCTTTACCTTTACCTATTGTTAGATCCAAAGCTACCAGTAGTATCTGACTCTAGGGTTCAGTGCTCATCTGTTTATAGCCAAAGAGTCAGCACTGTCTGTTTGTAGATGTTTCTGTGGACATGTGGCAGGCATGACTAGACACCAGAATGTTGTTACCTTTCCCACGGAAGTGGTCCCTATTTATCTACTTGTGGTTGCCAGGAGCTGGGACAGAGATGGGAGCTCAAACCATCATGTCAGCCTTCCAGCTAACAAGGCGACCTTTTAACCACTGAGCTGTGGTGGCTCAAGTGGCTAAGGCTCTGACTGGAAGGTGGCAGGTCAGCAGTTCAATACTCGAATACTGCATGATGGAGCAAGCTCCTGTCTTTGTCCCAGCTCCTGCCAACCTAGCAGTTTGAAAGCAAGAAATTGCAAGTAGATAAATAGGGACCACTTTGGTGGGAAGCTAACAGCATTCTGTGCACTCTGGTGTCTAGTCATGCCTGCCACATGACCACGGAAACGTCTGCAGAAGCAGACAGCACTGGCTCTTTGGCTTTGAAACAAAGATGAGCAACCTGAACCCTAGCGTGGGATACGACTGGCTTTCGAGCAAGTGAAACATTTACTGCTTCAATCCAAAGGTTGTGAGTTCAATCCTGACCAGGACTCTAGGTTGACTCAGCCTTCCATCCTTCCAAAGTCACTAAAATGATTACCAAGCATGTTGGGTAAGGTAAAGGTAAAGGTTGCCCTTACCCAAAAGCCAATTGTATCAGATTCTAGGGTTTAAAAATTAAATTAAATTCAGTGCTCATCTCTGTTTATAGCTAAAGAGGCAGCGCTGTCTGCATCTGCAGACATTTCCATAGACACATGCAGGCATGACTAGACACTGGAGATGCACGGAACGCTGTTTACCTTCCCACCAAAGTGGTCCCTCTTTATCAAATTGCTATTTCTTGCTTTCAAACTGCTAGGTTGGAACTTGGCAGGAGCTGGGGCAGACGACGGGTGCTCAGGTGTCTAGTCACGCCAGATATCCCTGGTGGGCATGCAGACCCTGTCCCCCTCCCCCCAACCATTTATCCCCCCCAACACACACACACACACACAGGTGGAGACTCATGGCCACGTTGTCATCATGATCATCTCCTCTTCTTCATCCTCCTCCAGTGGCTGCCGCTGCCTCCCCACCCCATCCCGCCCACCTCCTCCCGGGAGAGCGGCTCTTCTTCCTCCTCCTCCTGCTGGTGCCTTCTTAAGAGGCTGCTGGTGCTGCTCGTGCGGTGGTGGAGGCGGTGTCATGTGTGGATGGAGGAAAGGGAGGAGAGCTCACGCCATGCCTCCTGGAGCAGCTCCCCCACCCCCACCATTTCTCCTTCTAGCAACAGCACAACTCTCGCGATGCCTGAACCTCCTGTCTGGGCATCGCGAGAGTTGCGCTGCCTGGGCATCCTACTGCCGTGGAACTTGGGGAAGAGCTTGCGCCATGCTGCCTGGACCAGCCCACATGCTGCTGGAAGAAGCGGCAGCGGCATATGGGCTGGTAGTCCAAGCAACGCAGTGCAAGCTCTTCCCTTCCCCCACAGTGGGATGTCCAGGCAGTGTGGCACAAGCAGGGCAACTCTCACAATGCCCAGACAGACATCCTGCAGGAAGTTCTCTTCCTGCAGGACTAGGTCCGGGCATCACAAAAGTCGTGCTGCTGCAGTGCTGCTGCTTCTGCTGCTGCTAGAAGGATCAGTGTCGGGGGGTGGGGCGACAAGCTGCTCTGGGTGGCATGGTGTGAGCTTCCCCTCCCCTTCCCCCATCCACACATGCTGCTGCCTGTGCCACCTCCCGAGTGGCACCCACAGCATTTTAGTCTTAAGGAGGCAGCAGCAGCCACTGGAGGAAAATGAGCCGAAGCAGTTGCTGCTCTCCCGGGAAGAGGTGGGTGGGGTGGGGTTGGGAGGGGGCATGGCCAGCCAACTCTACTACCGGTCCGCACGGACCGGGGCAGACCGGCTGATGCCCAGCACTGGGTATTTCCCCTATAGTCCACATGACATAAGGCTTGTCTTGGTCACAGTTGTATCAGTATCTGATTTTGCCCATTATTTTGTCCATTCTTGAAGGCATGATTTAATTTTGTTCTGAGTTGTTGTACAGTAGAAAGCGGAGCTCAGCACTGTTGATCAGGTCCTACATTTAGGGCGCAAAGACAGGCTGAACAAAAGGCATATAAATTTGTAAACTGCACTGAGCTACAGATATTGAGTTCTATGGACTAGATAACTGATCCGAGGGATGGATTTTCTAATTCCTCATGAATGGATTGAGGTAATCTTTGATTTGTTTCATAAACAGTATGACTGTTTCCTGCGTGCAAAATGGGCTGTGGTTTTTCCCCAAGTCTGGACTTTTGCACAATGCAATAAGCTAAAAAAGAGAAATATCATTGCTGTGGCAACAAGGCTCTGGCTGAGACAGAAGTCAAAGGAATAGTAAGGATAGGCTATGAAGTTGGATACTTTCCGTGGTTCTGGGCCCAGTGTGTGCCCGGATATGATGCTATAATCACATCATGTGCCAAAGGATGACAAAATGATGATTTATTCTCTGGGAATAAAGAAAGTTGGTTGTTGCGTATTGAAGCACAATTGCAAGGAGTGCAAGGAGCGCTCTTGCAAGAGGAAATGGCGGTTTCCCGCCATTCTAATTAGCAGCCTAAAGTGGCGTGAAAACCCCATGCAAAAGGGCGCGCTTGTTATGCTAAAACCAAGCCCTGTGATTGGTTACAGTTTTGGATCCTGTTCTCCATTGGTTAACTACTCGTATTCCCTATTATGATTGGTTAGTTATGTTTGTCTGGTGGGTCACTACTTTGTATCTGGGAGCCAGCACCAGGAAGACACTATATAAGCCCCACGGACCAGATCTATACTTCCTACACCATACGGGTAGCCGGGTAGTCTAAAGCCTGGGTCTCTCCACTGTACTACACTTCTATGGTAGCTCGTTTATTACCCATTGCCAGGTAAGAGTCCGGAGGGACTGAATCCGCTAGGAACATATAGCCATCTCGGGATCCGGAATAGCTTGTAAGCTCATCTCTAATTGACTGTAAAATAAAGCCTGTTGCTGTTTGTTCATCATTGTCCTGGACTGGTGCTTATAAGGGCCGAATCTAATAGTGGTATAGTGTACTTTTGATCCCAACTTGCCATCTACCAGCACAGAACTGAACTTAAAAGGTGAAAGTACAGGAGCAAGCTGGAACATAGGAAAATTTGGAATGTCAGAGGAACAAGCAAACAGTTACTGCTTGTCAGAAGAGGCTCAGAGTCAGAGTCATACTCATTCAAATCACCAGCTTTGCAGTTCACTTTTTCTCATGTAATTTTTACTTCTGCAGATTTGGACTGCTCTACGGCCTTTGGGCCTTGGTTTGCCTTGATTTCGATCGAAGCTTCAGTTTTTTTTACTTTGGATTAGAGTACTCCTTCTGGGAGATTCTACATCTCCCTTACTGTCTTCTTTTATTTGTTCTTTTGCACACATACCTATAATGGATTTAACCCCACAGATTCGCCTCAATACAACCAAGTGTTTCATTATTTTATTTTACATTTTCCCTTCTGATTTTCCTATCTAGATTTTCCTGGATCAATTTTCCTACACTTTTCCCTTGAGTCTTCAGAAATGGGGAGCTATATATCTTTCATTCTCAGTCTTTAGGCCAAAGACTGCTGAATATAATGAGCTTCAACTAAAGGGCTGGTGGAAGGTTAGGGGAAAATATAGTGTTTTTTTAAAAGGCTAGCCATGGCTGATTTTGCATAACTATAGGTTCCTCTGATACTTCAATCCAGATAATTCTGTATTGTACTTTTCATTTTCTTATTTCATTGCATTGTGCCAGAAGTTCATTGATTTTCCTTTGATTTCTTTTATATTGTGCCTTTATTTCATAGATTTCATTCCCTGTTTATCTGCTCTGATATATAAAATTTTCAAATTAATTGCATTTATGAATAGCCTCAGATAATCTCTGATTACAACTTTTGCCCACTGAGGTAAATAAAGGATCTCATTTTCAGGCACTATGACAGGGTATTGGTATTGTTCCACCTAAGATAGAGAAGTAGCAGTGGACGCCGAGAGAATTAAGCAAGAGAATGACCCTCAACATCCTCTGACTGGATATATGCCTCAAGTCCATCAGGAAGAGCTTTATGAGAAGAACATTTTTGAAGGTACACAAGAGCAAAATCAAGTTAAAAGATGGAGGAAGGAACTCACTGGACAAGGAATAACATTAAAGGAGGATACGGATGAGGGACTCAACCTCCCCTATGTCAAAGTCCCTAAATGCAAGACCAACATGCTCAAGTGGGGGTTGCTGGCAGACAACAACATGCTGTGTGATTGTGGACAGATGCAGAACCCGGCTCATTTACTGGTCTGCCAATTACTTCCCGAAACATGTACCAATGAGGACTTAAGTTTGGCCAAAGACAAAGCCAAGAAAGTGGCTTCATTTTGCCAGTCCTAAGTTTGATCTGGACATGAAAGAAGAAGACCTGTGTCTGAAAGTCCAATTTGCCAATTCACTTCATCTGCACAATTCTGCCTGGCTGTACAGCCTGACTGCAGTGTTGGGGAAGAGAATGAGAGAGATTGAGGTTCAGTTGTCTAATGTAAGGGTGAGGTTCAATTAAAGAAGAAGAAGAAGCTGCTGCTACCTTTTACATCAACCCACATTGTTTCCCCTTTCTCCTTGATGTTTCCTGCCCACCTGCCTCCCTCGTTTTCCTTTTTTGGCCTTTATTTCTTGGCTTGTTTTCTTTGAGGTGCTTGTGTAGCAGGCTGGAGATATATCTAGCCCAGCCCTGCATTCCTTTGTGAAAATAGGGGTTGACATTTTCTTTGTACCAGAAGAAGAAGAAGAAGAAGAGAGAGAGATGCACGTAGGGATTTGTGGGAGTTGAAAAAAGGGCCTATGAGAAGGAAAAGTAATCATCTGGAAAGAGAGGCATGGCCCTTATACAAATTATTAATGTAGCGTCAATTTATTGCAGCAATAATTTTGGAAGCAAGTCTCACATTTCAACAAAATTAACATTGCTAAAGCCCAACAAGACTTCATAAGTATTTTGCTCCCTGAACTGGAGAAGGAAATAGCTTTTTCACTCCCTTAGACTTCAGGTGCAATATATCCAAAGCCAGCCAAATTACTTTGGCAGCTGAAGAAGGAAATGCCACAACCACGTCTGCACATCTGTTGGAGTGCAATATAAAATAATGACAATAAGAATGACATAAACGCTGTCCTTTCACAACACACCACATTTGCTACCTAATTTTGTCCCTTCACCATACTTATAAGGACATCCCTGATGATAACAATGGCATATGCAATTATTACCATATTTCTAAACATGCAAGACCCACCCTGAGTTCTTGGAAATACTGAATTCCTCACAGCAACCTACAGCATTTCACTCCAGCCAGGGGAGAAATGAGAATGTCTCTTGGTGAGAAAAGTGCATGCATTTATGAATGTTTTTCGGCTCCACCACTGAGTTGTGAACTCCACAGATCATAAAGATAAAAGAGGTGCACTTTGGAAGCAAGAAGCTGATAAAAGAGAAGGGAGAAGACGGGCAGGGGCTGGCTGAGAGAAAGAAAAAGGCCAGAGAAAGGTGAGGCTGTAGTGGTTGCCATGGTGACACAAGCATTATGATTAATCTTTTGTCCTCCCATGAAAAGAGAAGCATGCTTGATCACTGGGGCATCAGAAACAGTCACAGATCTATGACTCTAGGTGGTATACAGTTTAGATCTGGGAGGATACTGAGCCTCCATTGTGTTGCCCACAAAATATAATCCAGAGATGGGGGTGCGATAATTAGAAAGATAATAAACTAATTCATATGAGACCATGTTAGAATACTAATTTCCTCTTTTCCTAAAGGGTTAGAAATTCACTGTAGCTTTATAGGGCCAGAGGTCTTTATGGGGAAGACCAATGGGGATTTATGATCAATTTTAGCAGGCAACATCACATTTTGTACACAAAAACACATTGTGAGCTTGCAGGTGGAAGCATGCTGCCAACACTATAGACAAAAAGGGACATCAAGCCTAAAAGCCCCAATTAA
This sequence comes from Bradypodion pumilum, assembly GCA_035047305.1. Classification (NCBI taxonomy): domain Eukaryota; kingdom Metazoa; phylum Chordata; class Lepidosauria; order Squamata; family Chamaeleonidae; genus Bradypodion; species Bradypodion pumilum. Next base: position 199,395,286 of record JAWDJD010000001.1, read on the forward strand.
AGGTCACCGCTGCTCAAAAGCTAGATGTATCCAACTCTAGGGTTCAGTGCCCATCTCTGTTTATAGCCGAAGAGCCAGCGATGTCTGCGTTTGCAGTCATTTCATACCTTTGAGCAAAATGAGAGGGTGCTTCCTTTTTAAAAACGAACAAAGTACAGGCAGTAACACAGAAAAGTCCACCCCAGACTAACTCATGTATGAACACAAAGTATACTCTGCCTCTGGTTTCTAACACAACAATATAGAATACAATCTGAAAACTCCTTACTTTTCTTGATGGTCATTTAATGAACCCAATCACCCTCACTTTAAACACTAGGTGCCATCTTGTCCCTGGATTTGTGCCTCAAAGCCATTTTTGCTATTTAATTAATGAGTTTGAATGAACAGGGGACAAAAAAAAAAAATCAACCCTTTTCTAAGGTATCTCATGTTTTAGCAAAGAAAATAGTCAGAAATGTACACACAACCAGGACACATATTGACTTAATATCACTGTCATCTTGCCCCTGTTTCTGCCCCCCTGCTAACTGGGAACTTTATTTCTGAGAATAAAGCTTGGTTTAGTTACATGTAAGCTTCAAAGCCTTCAAATTTAGATTTTATTGCCAGGTGCATTACATTGAGGTATTTGTAAAGTGTCTGTACAAAGCAGAACTCCCAGAATGGGGAATTATGGTATAGGTTGCCTCCCATATATATGGGTTTAATATCTACAGTTTCAGTTATCCATGGGTATAAATATATTAAATCCTGAAATTTCCAGAAATTTATTCTGTCTTTCTATGGCACATTACTAGACATGGCCACTAGAGATCACTGTCTGCAATATAAAATATAGTGTTCACTGTTATCCACAGTTTCAGGTATCTGTTGCAGGTCTCATAACATTCTCCCCCTCTCCCAGATATGGTGGGGCTGACTTGTATTTGTAGTTCAGAACCTGCCCCCCCCAAAAAAAATTAAAAAATTAAAATAAATCCCATCTCTAATTCCTAGTACTTCAACTAGTACCCAGAGGCCTGGCAAACCTGATGGATATGTTTCCTATAAATAGTACATCCATCTTCAAAATTTACAATATCCAGTCATGTCATTGTCTTAGGGTTGTAAAGCAGTTACAATTAAACCAACAAATCCCTGTAACACATGGGGAAAGTCTCAATTCCTGCTTTCCTGATATAAGTCAGATCTGCTTTGATTTGAATTCCTGCATTGAGGGAGTGGACTTGATGGCCTCATAGCCCCCTTCCAATTCAATTACTCTGTGATTCTATAAGTTAGTACTTCATATGGCATCTTCCCACCAAAAATGCTTTGATAAAAAAAATGAAGAAATTTCAGTTGAAAGGTTTCCCTTTGTTGTAGTATCATAAAATGAGGTGTGCCACTTGTCAAGAATGTCTACACAAAGGGGCTGTTTACTGTGCAATATGTTGCAAATGAACTCACACAAATGGACAGGTTGACAGTGCACAATTTGAAATATATTCTTCATAAAATGAAAATTACAAAGGGCTGCCCAGCATATGTCAGAAGAGGGTATCTGATGAGATGACTGTATGTGTACAATCCATAATATCAAAATATGGAAGAGTGTTGTGATGGCTTCCAGATGTTGGAGTGGCTGGCCGCAAGGAAGACACGTGAGACAATCGTGCGGTGAAGTCCAGCCCCGATCTGGGTCGGGTGGCACGTATTTATTACCCTGCCTTGAGGTAATGCACGCGTAGGATCCGCGTGACCCCCTAATACAGAAGGCTTGCATACGTGGCGTTTTCTGGTGGTCCAGCTACAATGCCAGCTCATGGAAGTTACCCTGCGGTTAATGGACAACTCACACTTAATTGCCTTGGGTTGGCAAAACCCATTGTTCCTGCCCTAATCTCTGAGTCTATGTGTATTGACTCCGGGTACCTAGCTTGTTCTGCTGTCTGGTGCGGCTTGTTTGCCCAACTTAATCTGCAGCCAGAAGTGGAGGATTGTGTATTTCCTTTAGAGTCATCATCTTTGTTTTTTGCCCTGTTTCTATCGTAGCCATCAGCCAAGGCTTTATAATTTGCCCCCCAAACTTACTAACTAGCCTGTACCCCAATTGCCTTTCCTGCAAAGTCCGGGTAGTCCTCAGATCTGTTGAAGGCCGGGCGAACCCCTGGGGAAAGGTTTGGCCAATTATTCCTGTGGGCAACCCACCGAAGAGATAAAACAAATCTGAATATTGAGCCATTCTGGGGCATCGTTACATATTTGTCATCTTCCTTAATATAGCAGCAAAATGTTTTAGTTGTCTATTGAATGCTAAATGATCACAATGGAGTGATTCATTCAAGAGAATTCCTTATAAGAGCATATTTATACTTTGAAGATGTAAGGCTGGGAGATCTGGCACCAATAACAGCATTGAATTAGGAGCAGAGGTCTTCCTATTTTAGAAGGGTCATTTCCTTGAAATCATAATTGCAACACGGTCATGTTTCATTTAGAGCAAAAAGCGTGTTCCGACAAAACAAAACAAAATTCCTGATATGCTTGCAAGAGGAGCCCTCTGCAATACAAACAGGTTGTGTCTAACTACGAACAAAGCTTAGAGTCACTTGGGGAAGAGCCACACTGTTACAACTTTTCCAGCCATGATCTGAAGCCGTATCACTGTTTGTTTTAATAGGGATATAACTTTGCATCATGTGCATGCTCTGGATTGTGTCAGGCTCTGATAAAAGCTGCCATCACCTCACCAGGAATGTGCTGTAATGTATAAACACTTGACTTCACACTAGCCTTCCCTCTTTCTTGCCACTCATCTTGCCTGCATTTCAATGACTGCTGAAAAGGGCAGGGCTGTGATACCAAGGCCTAGTCAACAGCCTGGATTGATGAAGGCAGGGGGATTACTACACCTCTGACTGCTAATCAATAGGTATTGAGTGCAACCCTAGGCTCTAAATTCAACAGGGTTAATAAGTGTCTACACAAAACAATGGCCTGAAATACAATCTTTCTATTGAGTGAGCAAAAGGAGAGGTGGGAATGTTTGCTTCAGCAGCTACAGATAAAGCCACTGAGAGACCAAACTATCTTCTCCTCCAGCTTGGCCTGACACATTCTTGCTTTACTATGTATTTTGTGCTGTCAGAGCTGCTGACAAAGGGAATGCCCCCATGGCGCTACACGTTTGGCATTTGAAAGTAGGTGTGTTGGAAGTTTGGGGCCATATAAACAATTTAAACAAACTTGTAAGCACTTGTACATTCATCGCAGGATAGGAACAAAGATCTGAGTATGGACGGAGACACCATCTGTTGGAATTTCCCTAAAATTAGAGGGGGATACTCTAGTTTTATGATGTGTATGAGCATTTGTGCGTGCCCAACAAAGAGGCAATACTTTCTTTAAAGGGGGAAGAAAGCCCTATGGCATGGAAAGTATTTTGACTTCTCTTCCCACCCATTCATTGAAATTGCTTTAGTTTGGGACAGAAAAGAGCAATAGTTCAATGTGTTTCACAATCTGCACTTTCACACTGGTTAGAAATTCCTACCTGAAAGAACCTTTTCCCTGACTGTAGCCATCCACCAAAGTAGCAGGACAGATTTTATCTTTGCATTGGTCTGCTGATGTATGAAAATATTTCCATTGGCCTTCACAGGACAACCCAGATGTTTGAATAATCACTTTCCGTGTTCTGCATAGTTCTGTTTTTCTCTATGAGCAGAACTTGGCACAGAATGACATCAGCATCAAAAAGGGCACGACCATAGAGTCCACTTCAGATTATATCAGGGGATATAGCTGTGGTATTTAGATGTTGTTGGACGGCAACAGTTGTGATCAGTATGGACTCTTTGCCAGGATGGAAAAGACAGATGGAAGTTGAGGTTCCAACTGCTCCACGTGCTGCAGTTTCCCTAATCCCATGTATCACCATCCTTTCTAGTAATCAAATATTTACTCTGAAATCACAAAAGATGTCATTTTGGGAGTATTATATTTTTTCACAGGTTGTGCCCTTTGAAAGGAATATGTGCAAGTTATTTCCTTTTGTTTTTTTTAAAAAATACATACCTCTCTATATTTTGGTTGTGGGTGGGAGAACATGCTACCATAGGGTTCATTCATTCATTCATTCATTTATTCGATTTATACCCTACCCTACTCGACCAGGGCCGACTCAGGGCGGCTTACAACAAGTAAATTAAATACAGTATACAAAAATTGCAAATGGTACAGTGTTACAATACAGCAAATTAAACAATAAAATATGCAATAAACATTGCCATAATTATCTCCAAAAAACCCGGGACATTGAACAGGGGGTTGGACTCGATGCCCGAAAAGGCCCCTTCCAATCCAGCATTTCTATTATTCTCGGTCACCTTTGAGCACCAGCTCCATGGCAGGTGTGGGGGAAGGGAGGCTACCTTTGGGCATGAGAGTCTGGATCACCCCCTCCAGCTCATCTTTGCCCCCACAGGGCCTTCCAGCCTGAGCAACTCCCAGTCCTCCAAGGAACGGAAAGCTTCCCTGACAGCCTCCGGCACCCATTGATCGAATGCTCCAGGGCTCCCCTTGCTTGCTGGCTCTGGGCCAAAGCCAGGAGGCCCTACAGGAGTCCTCCAAGCAGGCGCAGCACAGCCACTTATTCACCACTTGGGGCTTCTCCAGCCAGACTCTTGCGGTCATGCAGAAACCCTCCGGAAGCTGCCGCTGCAGGTTTCAAAGGGCTGCTTTGCTCAAGACCTCCATGGCTAAGGAGGAGGGGAACAGCCCAGGGTGATGTTACACCTGGAGAATGAGGATTTCCATAGAGCTATGAAGTCAGAGAAATAAACAAAAAAGCGCTCTCTCTCTATCTCTCTGCCTCTGCAAAGAGCCTCCAGAACTTTAACATGATTTTTAGTTAACCAGCCGGGACAATATTTCCGACCGTGAATCTGGGACAATCCTGGTTTTTTGGGACATATGGCAACCCTATGCTACCATGACTGTGCCATGGTGTCCAAATAAATGCAATGCAGGTGGTCAACAACAGCTTTTAAAAGACTCATGCACACATGCACAGCTTGCACGCATGCAAGTCCTCCTCCAAATCCAGTACATTTGCCCATTTTTGTGCAGTTGTACAAATGCAGAGGTGCTTTCTCAGAAAGGATTAGGCATGTTTAGATTCTGTACTTAAACTTAGCAGATAATTTTTTTCCTTAAAATGGCTATATCCTTTTACTGGCCAGGTCCAATGAGTGATTGGCTGTCCAAACAACTTCCTTGTGAAGACAAGCATTTGTTTGCCACTGAGCTCCAAGTAATTAATCATGAAGAAGAATTAGCAGACCGTGTGGATTTCCTTTACCCAAGGAATTGTGTGCAGGAGATGACGAGGCCACTGGTAGCTAAATAACAAAACTATCAGCACTTGCAGGCACATGTTTGTTTTTCTTGTCCTGTCAAAGTCTCTGGCTAAAAAGGGTGCTGTTGTAAAATCCAATTGACCACAGGATATTTTGGAAGGGAGGAAAATGAAATAATGTATCCATGTGCAATGATCGATCTTAACCTTCAAGACTCTCACCTTCTGGAACTGTGGTATCAGCCCTACCCCATTAACCTTGTGTATTATCCAAGAAAGAATGTGAAAGCAGTGCATCCAAGAAGGAATAGTTCCCATTAACCAAGATTTTTACTAATTCATCCAGTTTTGTAGTCTTTTTAATAAAATACTAGCAAGGGTTGCCCGGCGTTGCCGGGCTTTTCCCCCCGTGTGTTTTAATAAAAAATGAACCAATTTTATTTTTGCAATAGTTTTACATTGTGTTGGAAGGTTAAATTGTGTTAATGTTTTTTAAAAATTGCTTAGTCTGTAATTTTATTTTTTTAAATGTTTATTTATGTAAAACATTTTTGGCTTGGCTGTTATTAACTGTGATCTGCTTTTTTGGTTTTTTTTGAGGATTAATAAAAGAAGAAAGTATGATATAATTTTTTCAAGTTGTTTTATGTAAGCGAATGTTTTTAAAATGTGTTTAGATGTTTTGAGTTTAAATTTGAGTTATAACTCAGCACAGGATTTTTAAAAGTTTCTATTGTATTTTATTGACATATGTTTGTGATTTGTGTTAAAGTGTGTTTTAGTGTAAATTTTTTTACTTGTTTTTATTGGTGTGACCTTTTGTGTAAAATTGTGAATTTGTGTTATGTTTTTGATTTGTTTTTACTCTTGTGGTCTTTTATTTGGAGCTGTTGTGTGTTTTTGAATTGTTTTTACTATTGTGGCCAGCAGGTGGTGCTGGTAGGGGTTATTGTATTTTGACTTGTTTTTCTCTCCTGGCCTCTGGGTGGAGCTTCTTCTGGTAAGTAGTCTCTTTCTTTATTCATTTCTTTTCCAGTCCTGGTGGAGGTTGCACATCTTTTGGTAAGTTTGCTTGTTTTCTTTCTTTTGTGTGTGTGTGTGGGGGGGGGGGTTGTCTGTTTGTTTTGTTTTTGATTGTGTCTTTGTTTACTTCATATTGTTTTTGGTGTTTTTGTTTTTGTGTATTTTTGGATGTGTTTGACTGTTTTTAGTAATTTTTTAAAAAATATTTATTTATTTGGTGGTGGGGAAAGGACATGGTCATTGGGGGTTAGGAAGGGTGGGCTAGGTGGTGGGGAGAGGGGCATGGTCGTTGGGGGTTAGGAAGGGTGGGTTAGGTGGTGGGGAAGGGGCATGGTCGTTGGGGGTTAGGAAGGGTGGGCTAGGTGGTGGGGAGGGGGGCTTTAGTGTGTTATGGTGCTTTGATTGTGTGTAGTTGTGAAAGTAGATCGGGTTTCCCCTTTAATATTAGTGGGTGGGGGTTGTGACCCCCCTCTCTGCTGGCTACCCTAGGGTTGGGAGGTTTGTGGGGACAAAAGGGGTATATTGCCCCATCATTTCTGGACCCAGGAGATCAGGCAGAGTGGATCGATTCCCCCCCTCCTTAAAACAACTCCGTTTTTAAAGAGAAGAAAAGATGGAGTTGTTTTAAGGAGGGGGGAATCGATCCACTCTGCCTGGTGTCCTGGGTCCAGAAGTGTTGGGGCAATATACCCCTTTTGTCCCCACAAACCTCCCAACCCTAGGGTAGCCAGCGGAGAGGGGGATCGCAACCCCCACCCACTGATATTAAAGGGGAAACTCCCGTCGGGACCTTCAGGCGCCGTGGGTGAGGGAAAGAAAGCCGGCTGGTTTGTGCTTGGCTGTGAGGCGGTGAGTTGTTTTTCTTTTTAATTTTTCAGGCGCTGGTTTCCTCAGCGTTCTGCTCGCTCATGGCGCGCAGGACGCTGGGGCTTGTAGTTATGGGTTGGTGCTTTGTGTTTGTGCTGCGTTTTTTAAAAATGCTTTTCTTTTGATTGGCTGCGGCGCGTTTCCGAACGCTGCGCCGTGCGAGAGCCTCTCAGCCTGATTGGCTCTGGCGCGGCGCGGCGCAAGGAATGTTGGGAAGTGAAGTTGTTTCCCTTTCTTCGCGTTTGTGGGGCTGTTGCCCCACTGCCGGTTTTCTCAATCCTTTGTTGACCTGCGTACCCAGATCGGCCGTGTGCACGAAGGGTGAGTGCAGGCAAGTAGGGCGAGGCATAGCAACCTATAGCCAGTTCCAACGGTTAACCCTTGGATTTATAGGTTAAGATGGGCATATATTTCCATTTCCTATCTTTAGGAGGAATCTGTGAATTTCAGATTTAACCCTGCCCACTTAGAAAGCATTGGTTTTAAAATTATTATTATTATTATTATTATTATCATTATTATCATTATTATCATTATTATCATTATTATCATTATTATCATTATTATTATTTGCATACAGTATGCAAAGTATGTATCATATTATAAATAAAGTTATACTGTATGTGGAAAGAAAGAAAGAAAGAAAGAAAGAAATCTTGGAAGATGATATAGAGTTGAAACAACACATGAATGTTGATCCAATTCTAACAAAACCTCTCACGATGCACTTCTGTTTACCACTCTTTTGGGAATTTCTCTGTGGTTGCCACCTCCACCCTCATCCCCACCCCTTTATTAACTTTTATTGTCTTCTTAACTGGCCAATATAAATACTTGCCTTTAGGAAACAGGCAGCCCTAGATATTGTGTAGGCAGACTGCTGCTTGCAGCTGAGAATAGCTTTTTGTGTTCCCTGAGAACCACAGCAGCATACAGTAATGTTCAGAAGACATATCCCAATCTTGCAATTATGAGATTAAAATACAAAACCACGAGGGGGAGCACTCTGACTTTAGAAAACAACCACCACCCACAACTGCTCCCCTGACCCTGAGATGAGAAACGATTGAAATGGACAAAGGCTGACTGATCCAACCCATCTATTTAACACTTACAATCACTTTTTCACAGTGCGGTTGACAAACTAATTTATTTAAACCCTGCACATACAAACAAGCCCCATCCACATCCCCCTTGATCTGGGGGACACTTGTCATTCACCTGAAAATCTACATCAGATACAGCAGGGCGTGTTTGTGTATTTGTCTAGTTAGTGTCTTTTAAACTGTCATTTGCGACTTATCTGGTTCAAATACCTGGATGGATGTAAAGAAAACACTGGACTCAGTCAAAAGTGCAAAATTATTAATCAAGTGGTGCAAACAAACAACTCTGTCTTCAGCAGCTTGTCGAGAGACCAGGTTTCAGGGGCTTGGGGCAAAGAAAGCCTTGTGTGTGTGTGTGTGTGTGTGTGTGTGTGTGTGTGTGTGTGTGTGTGTGTGTGTGTGTGTGTGTGTGTGTGTGTGTGTGTGTGTGTGTGTGTGTGTGTGTGTGTGTAGGAAGGTTATGGAGGAGTCCCCTTGCCTATCAGCCCAGTTTATCTTAGCTTCATGTTTACTCTTCATTAGTTCCAAGTAAAAGAGAAAATTGCCTAGTAAAGAATGTACTGGGCTTATCATGTGTTGTGCTCTGAATTGCTAACACCATTCATTAATCAAACAAAAGCAAACCCATGCTCAAGGGGTACCACTGGGGACTGGCACAGTTTAGAGCCTACCTAGTTGAGTATGCTAATGACCGTTGATTTTGTCTTAATAAGCCCGTCAAAAGCTACTCCCTCAAATCTGGCCTAAGCTGCAGTGACAATCGGAGCATACAGTGACAGCTGTGGAGCCGGAATGGCGCATCCCACTCTGAGGAGCTTGAGGCTTGCTTTTCATATCTCCTGGGGAGTCTGGCCAAATGGTAGATGAAGCCTGAGACTGGAGTAATATCTACTCTCTCACACTCTTGTAGGTTATGAATTTCAATCAATATGCAGCCTCAGTAGCAAAGAAAAGCAGAGGGGCTGAAAACTAATCAGCAGTCAAGGCGGCAAGAAATAATCCATGCTGCAGCAACATAACAAACATATGATAATAAGCAGACTCCCATCCAACATAGGGTGCAATCCTGTGGGAAGTTAGGTTTTTAAACCGGCATTGACATTAAGGGGATTTCAAAAGCCTTGCTAAATATAATTATACCTACCTGTGTGCCCTTTATTATTCAACTGTTCAGAACAGCATTTATTGATATTTAAAACATGCTCCATTACTTTATCCTCATAAATCCAATGTTTCTCTCTTAATCTCAGAGTATATTTTAGCAGCACGTGGAAAAAATAGCATTATTTAATGCAGATAAGTGGTGGTTTTTTTATTAAAAAAAATAAACATTTCAATGTTTCTTCCAGTTGGAGGATTAGTCATTAAAAGAAGATATTGAGTCAAGAGAATGTGTGTAAATTCTGGGGGGAAACGCTCACAGAATGTCCATCAACAGCAATTGAAAAGAGCACTCTAGCTGGTGAATTCAGATGCTCTCCTCCATCACAATTGAACTAGCAATTGGATTGAGGCTAACCAGAATATGGAAGTAACTTTTTAAAAGGAATTAGTTCCAGGCATCATTCCAACACTCCGCAAAACAGTTAATTACTATCCTAATTACTGTTTTTGTAAAGAAATGTTTTACGTTCCTGTTTTCTGGAGAAACAACCAAAACAGTTGCCTTGTAGTTGCTTTAAAATCCTTATATCCAGCAGCTGCTCTGTCATACAAACCCCTTCCCCTTTTGCCTTCCATTCATAGCTGTCAAGTATCCCCTATTGGCCAGGAAAACCCCTTATTTTACCCTCTTTCCCGCCATCATCCCTTATTAATTAGACTGCAATGCCCTATTGCCGCCATTGGAGGGCAGCACAAGATAAGCATAGTTGTCAAGTATCCCTTATTTGCCGTGAAATTTCCCTTATTTCCAAATCCAAAACTTGACAGGTATGCTTCCATTGTCATCACTTCAACCCCCAAAATGAAGCACAGAGCAGTAGCATGAGCCACCACTTGAACCATATCACATTACGTCACTATTAATAAAGCCATGTCCCTGTAAAGGCAAAAGTGACTAAAAAGTCAATACCAGGAAGAAAGTCCCCATATACTCCACAGATTTTTTTTAAAAAATGCAGTGGTTTAACAGCTCAGTGGTTTAGGTATTTGGCTGCAGATACAGAGGGTGGAATTTCAACTACCCCACTGTGCGTCCTGGGAGAAGAGCCAGCCTGTATAGCCATGGGCAAGCTGCGTAGTTCCCTTGGTACCTCCTGAAGAAGGGAATGGTAAACCTCTTCTCTCCTCTACCTGGAACATTTTGGAAAGGGTCAACATAAGTCAGAATTGACTTGAAGGGATGCCATTTTTAAAAATAGAATATAACATATTTCTCTTTCACATTCTAAAAACTATTCACACACACACAACACAACACAAGACAACACGCACACACACACACACACACACACACACACGCACGCACGCACGCACGCACGCACGCACGCACGCACGCACACACGCACGCACACACACACACACTTTCACTTATTCCATCCCTCTTTTTCTTCCCCTGATGATCTGGTGAATGCATGCCACTTTTGATTTATCTTTGGTTTTGAAGGAACTGTTAAGTCTCTCTGCTGTTTAAAAGTCATTCTGACATACAGGATAGAGTGGCAGACTTGCACTCAGTGGGCCTGGGTTTAAATCCTGCTTGATCATGAAACCTAACTAGAGGGTAGCAATGGTAAAACTAATCTTTAAGTCTTTCACATGCCTTGAAACCCTTATCAGTTAGCCATAAATATTTCTCTTTTGTTTTTCTTAATGTCATACAATTAATAAATACAGGTAAAACTTGGAAAATTAGAATGTCATTACAAATGTTCATTCATTTCACTTAAAAGGTGAAACAAATATATGAGATAGACTCACTACATGCAAAGCAAGAGATGTCATGCTTTTGGGATTGGGGTTTTCATAAACTGTAAGCCATAAGCATCAATATTATAACAAAGTAAGGCTTGGACTATCTCGCTTTGCATGCAATGAGTCTATGTCATATATTTGTTTCACCTTTTAAGTTGCATTACTGAACTGAATGAACAATTGCACGATACAGTGGAACCTCATACAACAATTGCCCCGTATAGCAATGAAATCGCATAACAATTAGGTTTTTTGGGGAAATGGCGTCCCACATAACAATTTTCCCTATTATACAACAATTTTTCAATGGGAAAAACCACTTAGTAAAAAAAATTGTTGTACGATGCATCCCATAGGAGAAATCGCTATACGATGCATGCATCACATAACAATTGTTTTGTACAACAACAAGCCCCGTGGAACAGATTAAAATCATTGTATGAAGTACCAATGTATTCTAATTTTCCAAGTTTCACCTGTATCTCAGATAAATTCTCCTCGATAAGAATTTGAGGCAGCTAATATCAGATCTCCCGTGCTACTTTTTGAATAGGGAACACAATGATGTATCATAACAATTTTTATGGGTGGGGGTGGGGGTAGGGGTGGGGTGGGGACATAACGTCCTAGAAATAGTTTCTGGCTATGGATCAACCATATAATTGCCTATATTTTGGGATTTTTTAAAAAGAGCATTGTTATAGAGACTCACAAGATGAGCATCTGTATTTCTAGAATCCTGGCTACGGCCCTGACTTAATGCCATTTTCCATCTTCTGAAACAATTTGGCAGTTACTTTCATGCACACTGCTCCTTTCATACATGACGTTTGAAATTTTTTAAAATTTCTCCTTCATGCATTTGGACACCTGTATAGCTATCATGCATACTCCAACTGATTAGTATAACAAGTGAGTTGGAGTAATCAGCATGCATAATTTTGCAATCAAATAATGTAGAACCCAGAGCACTGTCAGAAGAATACCAAACCAAGCTTTCTTTTAATTTCATCAGTTAGCACATGGATTTCATTTGTCTGTAGTGTTAAATTAAATGTAAATTCCAACCTCAGTCTTTCAGCAACATCAGCTCAAAAACTCCTTTATGAATGTAACAAGTTCCTTACAGAGAAGATAGTGGGTTTTTGCAGGTGTGTCTCAACCAAATTTGTTCAGAAAGGAGTGATACGATTTCAGATCACCATGGGAGGAATGAGCTTTCTGAGATCAACTGATAAGGTCACTAATGGAATGTTAAACCTAGCCAAAGGCATGGAAGGGAAGGGCAAAGTGTTTGGTTTAAGATTTATTTAGCTTGCTTCTTAAGGAGATTAGCAATGAATTGTTACAGGAAGAGAAATCAAAAAGGGGTTCAGAAGCCACTCATCTGAATAAGTTATGTCTTGGAGGTCATCAATATAGCATCTGTGATTTTTTTTGAAAGGAGTTTTCAGAAAGCCCATCATCAACATTACAGTTGGGGACTCATGCATTTTCCCTGAAGTACAAGTTGGGGGGCACCTCAATGCACCCTGACCTGTGTTAGTAGCTTCAATCACCATGTCAGACATTAATGTTATGAAACAGAAAGTGAATGCCTTTGTACACTTGCTATGCCTGTTTGCATGCTTTGCTTTTAAAGCCATTCTAGAGATCTCTGGTGCTCCTTGTAGCACTTGCCAGTGTTTTGTACATGCCTAATACAGAGCTAAAGAAAAAGACTGTGTTCTTTAGCTCTGCTGAAGTCTCTCCAGGAAAATTACAAAGACACCCCAACTTTTATGCATTATCTGATAAGGGGCTAATCATGTGTCTCCCTTGAGAGAAAAATCCACAGTAGCCACTACAGTCAGCAGACTTTGCTATGCACAGTATTCATTAACTCTGACCCTTAATGCTCCACACACATAGCAACTTGATTAATCAGGTTAATACTTTAATAATAATATTCAAAATCATCTTGGATTTCTGCCAGATGTCTGACCTGCCTCTTGCTTAGCTCTTGCCTTATTGTTCTTCTTTTCCAGTAATAAAGAGAGGGAAATGAGAGACTCCAGGGAAGTTTGCATAGTTTCATAAACCACCAGCTCATGCAGAATTGCAGTGCTGCAGGATAGCAATTCATTTGCACATATAGGAAAAGTTACTTTTTCAGACCTCATTTCTCAGAATGCCCCAGCCAGAATGGCCAGTGTTCTGAGATATCCTAGCAGTTGTAATCCCAAAATGGTAACATTTCCCTTCACTGGGGACTCTGATTTCCAGGCAAGGAGAGATGGTGATAATATTCCAAGAGGAAAGCCAGGCATGGCATAATAGAGACAAGGCTCACAAGTCCAAAGTGCTGGGCCTTCCTCTTAACAGGGATGCTCACATCATCTGCCAAGTCCCTCCAGTTGCCCTGCTACCTCTGAGTTGAGTTGCTCACATGGTACAGTAGGCAGAAGAAAAATGTATTTTTCCAGGCAGCATGATATTGTTCATGAGCTATCTGTTGTTATGCAAAATAATTGGGATGGCTTAATTTGGAAGGCCAATTAAGACCCATTAGTTTAACAAACATTCCGCTGCTAGTGGAGATAAAAAGTGCTCTGATGTTTTTGCATTTGTTTGATATGATTCCTGGGTGGCTCATAGACCAAATAGGGGAGTGTTTCCTATCATTTTACTATAAGCCCTCCTGCCAACCCCAGCTTCCATCATAGAGTCCCTATACTTCAGAATTTACTGGTATACTACTGACAACAACCTCTGTTGTTTTCATCCTTGCATTCATAGTCATGTTGATAAAAGTAGCCTTTGCATATTGCAATGGCCAAAATCCACTAGTAAAGTCACAGATACAGTAGATAGATAGATAGATAGATAGATAGATAGATAGATAGATAGATAGATAGATAGATAGATAGATAGATAGATAGATAGATAGATAGATAGATAGATTTTTATTTGTATCCCGCCCTACTACCCTTACGCTGACTCAGGGTGGTTCACAACAAATCAATACTATAATACAAGAGAAATACAACAATACAAAAAATTCAAAAATAAACATCACAATGTAATACAATTGGTACAATCAAAATATCCGACACAAGAGCAAAAAGCAAAAAACAAACAAACCACAATATAATATAATAGGACAGCTGTCTATCCCTTCCCCAGCCCCAAATACAAAACATCTTGGTGGCCCCCAGCGTCCCCCCTATCCTCAGGTTGGGCAGGCCAGGAGGGAGGCGACAGCGCTCACAGCTGCGCCCACTTCCATCCCTGTACCAGTGGTGTAGGCAGTGGGGAGAGCAACAAGGGTCCAGGTAGCCGTGGAACCAGTCACAGCTGCTCTCACTTCCCCGCGGCCATCCAAGGCGGGGGGGGGGAGTCCAAAGTGGCAGCGTGGCCAGGGACGAGGGAAGGAGCTCGGGACTGGTGTCGGCGTCCACTGTGAAAGTTCTTCTAGCCACAGCGCCAGGGAAAGCGAGGAAGTCTGCCATGGCTGCGGGCATCTTTTCTACCTCCCAGCTAGGCGGGGCTGGGAAGGACACGATGGTGTCCGCAGGTGCAACGGCTCCCATCCCCGCGCTGATGGTGTGAGCATTGAGGCGAATGGGGAAGTCCTCCATGGCTGCGGGCATCTTTTATACCTCCCAGCCAGGCGGGATTAGCTTATTTAGAAAGGTATTGACTCACCAAGTCCTCATGCATTCAATGGACCTACCTTCGTTGGGACCTACTACTGGATTTCAGCTGGTATCACAATGTGAAGCGCTGTATGATGAGCTGATCACAACAGTTTAATCAGTGCAAGCCAACTAAATGTTTCTTTTCCATAAACCTGGCACTTAAGACCAGCCATTCAGATGCAAAATGTTTTTAAAATTACACTTGCGCTATGGGGCGAACCTATGGAATAAAAACTCTCTCCATGAAATGACAAAGTGTAATGGGCCCCTTCCTCGAGTTGAACATTTTGTCTGAAAAAGGTATGTTTCCAATTCCAAAGATTTCCTTTATACCAAGAGAGGTTCCCTTTCAACATTGGAAAATAAAAGAATTCAAATTTCAGAGTCAATATAAACAAAAAGTAAAATAAACAATGTTTGGGGCATTTATTTAAGGGTTGCTGGGTTTTTCTTTCAGTTACTAATATAGTTCTATTTATGCAAGAACTGGCATTTGGATATTACTGTGAATACATGTGCAACAAATGTTTTAAAATACAGATGTGCTGAGATGTTGAAGCATAAAACAGTGACAATTAATGCATAGGCTTTTGAGTATTTTTCAGAAATACTTTTTGGTATCACATCAGATTGTTTGATATGATCTTGGGTGGCTCATAGATCAAATCTGAATGGTGGCTCAGTAGTTGAGAAGCTTGTCTTGTTAGCTGGAAGACCGGCAAGTTGGCAGTTTGAGACCTGGGTATTGCATGATGGTTTGAGTGCCCGTCTCTGTCCCAGCTCTTGGGGACATGAAAGGAGCCTCATTCAGGTTTCCCTGAGTAGAGTTTCTCCAGCAAAACTCCTTTAAACCAAGAATAATTTCTGGCATGAAAAATAATAATAATCGGATTAATATGGAATGAAAATTCATTCTTGAACAGTTAAAAGGAAGGAAGGTACTAAACTCATTTTTTACTCTGATCAAAGACTTAAAAGCAACTTTTCATCTTCCCAACTGGCTCTACTCATCACAAAAACACCTGGGAGAAATGGTGTGACATGGCAAAGTGAAGGGGGTAGTGGCTACAAGATTCATGTTTAGGATTTGTGGATGAATTGTCATTTCTCCACACAAAATACACATAGCTACCATTCGCCTGATTCTACTGTTGCCAAGTGACAAAGGTATTCAGTCTCTCAGTTGCAGCTTGTTAGTAACAGTGACATTGTGTGTGAGCTTTTAGTAAATGGACTTGTGCATATAAATGCAGTTCAGTATAAAGGGACACTTGACCTGGAATTGGAAAACCTGAAAATATAATAAGACTGGCAATTTTTATTCATGTATAAAAGCAATATGTTTCAATTGACATACTATCACAGTGCTTTGTAAATATTTAAAAAGA
This sequence comes from Bradypodion pumilum, assembly GCA_035047305.1. Lineage (NCBI taxonomy): Eukaryota > Metazoa > Chordata > Lepidosauria > Squamata > Chamaeleonidae > Bradypodion > Bradypodion pumilum. The sequence continues at coordinate 199,411,610 of JAWDJD010000001.1, forward strand.
AGGAGATTTTAGCTTGGTGGAACTTTTTCAACCTAAATTGCATTGAACAAGCATACTATGTGAAAATGAGAAAATGTTACAAAGATCATAAGCACAGACACATTTCCCACACAGTAATTCCAACAAGTGTAGGATCATAAAATGAGTATCACAGGGTACCTGACACAGTGAAACATGAAGAATGAAAAGTAAGATGGGAAGGATGCTATTTTACAGTGTCATATACAAAGCCCTGAACAGATGGAAGGAAGGAAGGAAGGTGTTTTGATATTAAGCGTGGTTTTTAATATTGTAAACTGCCCAGAGTGGGAATATTTAATACATTTTCTTTAATAAAAAAAACAAACAGTTAATACCAAAACACTTTGGGTTTTGGTGCTGATCTTACTGGAACATCTTAAAACAAAATTAAAATATATATTATTATTTGTTCTTCAGAAGATAACCTTGGTGGGTGCCAAGAGTAGCCTGGGAAGTTAAATCTTCTCACATCTAACAAACAAACAAATAATTTTTATTCTTGGTAATCTAGGACTTTTTCTGTTGTTGAACATCACACATTGAACACTTTATTCTTCAAAGTTGTCAAAACAATCTGACACCTTTTTTCAATCTGGGTTTGTCGAAACAGGTTTGTTAAACAACAGAGTGTATTGAAAGTGATGGAGTTAGGTTTTCAGTGCAGACTGGCAATGTTACTGTCTACTACCAGTGAGTTCAGTACTAACCCAATAGCCTGCCAGGAATGAATAATTTTCACACTGGCTTTTTACAAATAACAGATCGCAAGACTGTATTCAGGAGCGACTTTGGCACCAGGGCAGGAAGGGAGTGGGCTGAAAGAGGTGGGGAACTTGGTGGGGAAAGGGGTGAAAAGAGAGGAAAACAAGGGATGAGAAATTGCTCTAGGAGGATGTGGGGAGGGGGGGAAGAGACTTTGGAGCCTCTCATGTCCGGCCCTTGTAAAGAACAGTCAAGCAAACGATGAACAGAACAACAAACAACGGTTTATTGTAAAGCCTTTCTGGTTACTCTTACAAGGAATATCCGGATCTCAGATGGCTATAGAAGTCCCATGTAATCGATCTCTCTGAAATCTACCGTAGAGGCAATGAACTAAGCTATACCTTGCATGTGAGCATATAGAGAAGACCCCAGGTTAGACCATGCCGGGCGATAATGAGAATCATAGATCCGGCCCTGGCCCCACCCTTGTTTACCTGTGGGGCTTATATAGTGTCTCCCTGGTGGTGACTCTTTGATACAATGTAGTAACCCGCCGGACAACCTTAACTAACCAATCATAACATGATATACCAGTTTTAACCAATCACGAACAGGATCCAAAATTGCACCGAATCATTGAACTCTAATTAACATAAAGAGTGTGCCCAGAAGAGAAGAGTACGCGCCAAATCTAGCAGCTAATGTTGATGGCGGGAAATCGCCATTTTGTCTTTGCAAAGCATTGCTGGAGCAACTTGCAATTAATCTGAATACATAACAGAGCCTTATGAGAAATGGTTGGGTTTTTTCATCCTCTGGGTGAATAAGGGTACCATTATAGATGTAAGAGTAAACAGTGCTGTTATGAACCATCAAGAGTGATATAAAGATATGGCAACAAGGTGGTCCAAAGCACCCTATTTGGATGGCTTCTAAGAGACTGTGGAGGGAAAGGGCTGTCCAAATAAAAGCAACAGAGATCTTAAAGTTGAGAGATTCAAGATTATAGCATTAAATGAGCAGAGCTGGGAATATGGATGCAGGTGAGATAAGAGGAGGCCATCATCTTATGTCTGAAAGGCAAGACAGTTGAAGATGTCAACATGGCATTATTAAGGAAAAAACTCCAAGAGGGCAGGAAGTTATTATGGGAAAGTATGATCTCTTAAATTAGTACAGCCTGTGGAAATATTACCTGTTTGACTACATCTCCCAGAATTCCCCATGATCAGCAGGTGTACTGACTTGGACTTCTGATAATTGAAGTCCAAGAATACCTGGAGAGCCATGTTTGCTGACCCCAGGTATAGTGGATCCATTGTCAGACTAGTAAAGGTAAAGGTTTCCCTTGCTCGAAAGCCAATCATATCCGATCCTAGGGTGCAGTGCTCATCTCTGTTTCAAAGCCGAAGAGCCAGTGCTGTCTGCTGCTGCAGAAGTTTCTGTGGTCATGTGGCAGGCATGACTAGACACTGGAGCACACAGAATGCTGTTACCTTCCCACCGAAATGGTCCCTATTTATCTACTTGCAATTTCTTGCTTTCGAACTGCTAGGTTGGCAGGAGCTGGGACAAAGACGGGAGCTCATTCCGTCCTGCAGTACTCAGGAATTGAACTACTGACCTTCCGGCTCCCAATCAGCGTGTTAGCCATTTGAGCCACTGCAGTCCTTGTCAGGCTAAGACTCAGGAAATCTCGGTTTAACTCCCCACTTGGCCATGGGAACTGAATTTGGGTGGCAATGGCAAACAATTCCTCCAACATTTCATTTACTTTGAAAATCCTACTAGCCTGATCATGCATCAGAAGCGATTGGCCAGCAAAAGCATTCCTCGACTTTAGAACAGACCCTGTTTTCTTTGAATGCAAAACTGGCTGCACAGGTTTCATGTCCGTTACTGAGGTTACTCAGTGAATTCATTGCTGAAGTAGGAGATTTCTCATCTTACTGCTTATATGTTGAAAATCCAATGCAAGTTTACTCAACAGGGCTTAATCCTCAGTAATAAACATATTTAAAGCTAAAACCTCAACCACTGTGCTGCAACAATGCTTGACAGCATGTCTTGTGGCAAATCAACAAATTATATGCTGCTGCAAATTGTCTGGGAGAAAATTAGTTGTTGCTTATGAATGGGGGCAATCAACTCTGCAGTTTTCTCCATCATCTGCAGTCAGCAATAATGCCACTTAGCAAAGCTGTGCTGTCCTAGTTTTGATCATGTGTTCTGAGGTTTTTTTTTAATTGACTTGACCCCATCAGTAATACTTGTAACCAAAATGGCAGCCGCAACTATTTTCACTTCCCACTCGGCTCTGGAAGGTCCTAGGAAGGAGGGGTTTGCATTGAATAGGTCCTCCCAGCTTCCCTGATGCTACTATGGAGCCAGAGAGCCAGAAACAGTGACCCAATGACGGTGATTTTTTTCATCCTCAACCAGCTGGAAATGTCGTCCTTTTGGTGGTAGTGGGCAGAGGCAGCACTGGTGCCTCTCTGAAGCTCAGGGGAGCTGATCAGGGCTGTTTCTGACCCCCCACCTGTCCGGACACTGCTGGAAGGCAAAACCTGCAGCTGATGAAGGAGTTTTCCCCACTGTTTTGCCTTCCAGCAGCATCCGGACAGGGAGTGGGTGGGTGGGTCGGAAACAGCCCAGATCGGCTCCCCTGAGCCTCAGAGAGACCAAACACAATGCACCGCATAATGACGTAATGTCGGTATCCGGGGCATGACATTTCAGAAAATCATTATCATTATCCTAATTCATCGTTATGCAGATGGATCGTTATCCAGGGTTCTGCTGTACCTATTTATCTACTTGCAATTTCTTGCTTTTAAGCATGGGCGACCTTTACTTTAACCATAAGTAAACTCTTTCCTTTTATATTTGGCATGGGGTAGGGTGGTGATTGGTCTTAATCTATTATGTTGGTGTTGTGGCCTGGCCACAACAGTGGCAAGTGCTGCAGTAGAGGTAAGGGCGAGTCTCCTTACTTGAGTTCAAGAGGGGCAAAGCAGAGGCATTGTCAAATGTTCAGAGGTCAGAAGCCGGTCGAGTCGTGCCGAGGATGCAAGGGTCTTCTGGAAGCATAGTTGGGGTCACAAGCAGGGGTCCAAAATCCAGTATTCTGAGTCAAGAAGCCAGATGCACAGTGTCAGGTCCACAGTAGAGAAGAAATGATCTGACAAGAGCCTGCTAGCATGCCCCTCTTTTAAGGAGAGTCAGACTCCACAGCTGAGGGCCAGTTCAGGAGGTGTGCCCTGGCCCTCCTTCTCCTCAGTTGTAACAGTTGTCTTAATGAATCCTTGCAACAAACAGATGTGCTGGCCTGCTCCTAATCATCCTGATTGCTGGCACCTAGCCGAGCTGTCAAGCTGGCTGCAGGGCTGGTGTCAGGTCCCTATCCTCCTGCTCGACATCCTGATCTGGGCCGGCTGCGGCCTGAGGGACTGGCAGGAGGTCCTCCTCAGGTTCAGACTCCAGATTGGAGCTGGAAGCAGGCAAATGGGCCGGCTGATTGTCCTCTTCGCACCCAGGACCAAGGGTCACAACAGTGGGAGATTGAGAGACTGGCATGCTTCAAAAGTGGAGGAAACTCAAGTTTCATGTCTCAGTCAGCAAGTGGCCAAAGTTCTGTTTCTTAGTGTAGTCACTTTCACCAAAGTATTTATTTTATTTTTGGTGTACTTATTTGGTTTAATTTTATTTTGTTGTTTGTTTTATTATGTTATTTTGTTATTTGTATGTGCACTGCTCACAGTGGGAAATATCTCAAATAGGCAGTATAAAAAAATGCAATAAATAAATAAATAAAGTAGGCCCATTGAATCTGTGGGGATTTAGTGAGCCAACTTCTCCATATGTCCCATTGATACAAGCGGGGCGAAATGTGACTAACTATGCCATAGTTGAACTAAGCTTCAGTTCGAATAGGCCCATTTAAATCAACGAAACCTACAGAGGCGTTGATGCACCAAAACCTAATGATTTAGTAGGCCTACTCTAGTGCAATTTACTATACTAAGCAACAGGATTTGGGCTGCTATTTACATCTGTAGGGAGTCATTCAGTGTATTTATTATCACAGACAGAAGGTAGGGAAATACACTTTGCTGCAGGTCAAAATATTACCTGTAGGTCTATTAAGCATTTGGCTCTTTTTTGGGGGGAGGGGGAACAACATGGGCTGCCAGGAGGTTATTTCTCCCCACCCCACCCCCTTTTATGGTGCTCCAAAGTCATTCTCCCTGATTTGTAGCCATTTATCGCAGCTATGTAATGACTATAAAACTGAGCACAAGCATAAAACATGAAAGAAAGGTGTTGAAGTCAGCCTTAAGGTACTAAATTTTTGACAGGCTCTTGTAAAGCAGTAGAGATTTAGGTGGTGGAGAGGAATAATAGAGGTTTGGTGTGAGGTGAAAGGAGGAGCCCAAAAACCAGTGGGCCATGAGGGTTGTAGTGTAGGAAGAGGGGATTTGTATTCTGAGGTTGTGAAACATTTGACAAGGCAAGGAAATGCATTTGCTGGGATGATAAAGATGAATGCAGAGTCCAGCCTGGCAGCAGATCGATTGTTGTTTATATGCAGATTTTTGTTGTTGACCGAGGCATAGGAACAGCTGGTGCCTTTCCCGTGGCAAAGTACAGAGCAAGGAGTTCTGTGCACTTATGCAAAATGCCTCTGTGAAAAACTTTTCTTCCTTTGTTTTGCAGAACTTCCAAAAAGGCATACACAACTTAAAGGTAAAGGTAATCCTTGCTCGAAAGCCAGTCGAATCAGACTCTAGGGCAACCTATTGGGTGGTTATTTTGAAGCAACACGGGCCGGCAGCAGTTAGCATAGGTTATTTTTTAAGTGGTGGAAATGCAGAGGAAGAAAAAGCCACCACTACAACAACAACCAGAAATGCTTCAAAATGGAGATGGACACAAATATTTCTCAGCCTTTCCTAGTAAAAGAATTAGGAGTAAAATATAAAATAGTGCTTTCTAGCTTATCTATTGATTCTAAGTCACATCATGATTTCTCCTTATGTGGAGGACCTGAGAGTGAATAATTTTGGCACTTGGGGCAGAACAATCCCACAAGAATAGCTTTCTAGCTCCTTGTTAGTAAAAATACAATGACAATCTAAATACAGTAATACCTCATACAAAGTCCGCTTCATACAACATCGAATTCATACAACATCGCCTAATTTCTTGAAAAAAGTTACCTCATACAAAGTTGCTCGACTTTGTATGAGGCATTCAGCTTTTCCCAGGTTGCATTGTGCCTGGGCAGTATAAAAGACAGGACACATGCATTCATTGCTCTTGTGGGTTTTGCACAAGGCAAAGAGTGATTAGGAGTGGTTTTGAGCGTGATTTTGGATTTTTTTGAATTTTTCATCAGAATTTTTAGAAGCATTCCTGGGATTTTTGCAGCATTCTTCAGGTTCTTGGACAATCAGGGTTGTTTGACATGTTTCTGTAATGTATTTAGCCTTTAGACAATGTTTTCTTAAAGTTCTGTCAGTTTCCTGTTTCCTTGACTTTGCCCTGAAGTCTGTGCTGTTACAGTACAATGTATCTCTATGGAAATGACGTTGTATGAGGCATCACGGCAAGGATTTGGACGTTGTATGAGGCATCATGGCTAGGATTTTGCATGCCTCATACAAAGTCCAAATCCGTATAAAGTCCAAACTTGTGGAACCAAGTTTGGACGTTGTATGAGGTATCACTGTAATGACAATTTTGCTGCCCTTTCATGACACTCAGTGTCTGCTCCCTGAGGCAGTCACACAATTGTTCTCCTCTGGGAATGATGGTCCTCCATGTGAACAGCTGTCCTACCTTTGTTTTGGTGATATTTGAGTGGTCTGGTCTCCCTTCCCTATTTCTCTGGCCAAGCAGGGAAAGTAGAGGCTTTGACTGATCCAGCCCTATTTCATTTCTTCCCTAGGGGCAGGAGGGGAATCATTTGCCAGTCAAAGCTTCTACTTTCCCTGCTTGGCCAAAGAAAAGAATTTGAAGAGGACAAGCTCTTTTTTTGCTGTCTAGAACACAAAGAAGGAATGTCCTTGTTTCCTAGAAGTAACAAAGATCTATTCTCTTAATTTATTTTAAAAGACAGAATTTAGTTGCAACTGTGTCCCATCCAGAAGGGGAGCTATAACAGGGATATCATCCTGCTTATAGAATTTGGATCTGGGGTAACATCCCAGTTCATGTGTTAGTGAAGAGTGATCTTCACATGGCGACTTAATACTTTATTTGACAAATTATGGATCAAGGTCACAAGCCTTCAGTTCCTTCTTGAATAATCAAGGCACCAGTGAAAATCTAATAACGAACTCTTCATAATCTAAGTGTAATAAGAGAGGAGAGACTGTGGTGGCTTAGTGGCTAAGATGCTGAATTTGACAACTGGGAGGTTGACAGGAGGTTGAATTGCAAGTAGATAAACAGGGACCACTTGGGTGGGAAAGGTAAACAGCATTCCATGCACTCTGGTGTCTGGTCATGCCTGTCACATATCCACAGAAATGTCTACAGATGCAGTCAGCGCTGGCTCTTTGGCTATAAATAGAGATGAGATGAGCACCAAAACCTAGAGTTGGATATGACTGGCTTTTGAACAACCTTTAATAAGAGTGGAAGACCTAAAATGATACAATATACTTGTCTGAAAATATTTAGTATAATGCAGCCCAAGGGAGAGGCATTTTAAATTCCTTTGATTTCAAGTGGGAGCTTTTAAAACACTTACATACACTGTCTTTTGTCAAACCAGTGGGATGTAAAAATATTTAGCTGCCACACATGGATCATAACCACTCTGTTCTTCCTTTGGAAGATTATTTGTAAATGAAAGTGATAAAAAATTAAAATGAAAACAATGGGATGTTTTAAAGCTATCTTTACATCCTAAAATATAATTTATCACCATTTAAATTTATAGTTAGGTTATGAATTAATAAATGGAAATGATAATGTGAGTTCAACCAAGTGATTTACTGCCGATATATTCCATTACCCTATACCACCTGTGATCATACACCTTTTTACAATAATTAATTTTTTTTAAAAAAAATCTGTATCAAAATGTTCTTAACGATAGAGCTAAAAGCTTGAAGATTTTGAAAATTTAAAATTAAGACAGCCACACCACAGCTTCACTTCTTTCAGAGCTCTCAGGCAGAATAGCTACAGACAGGACAGAAAATATGCAATATCCCAGCATGAAATGGAAGTAAATCACAAATTGCTAAGTGACGTTATATAAGAGAGATTGATTGCAACTGGTTTCTTTTTAAAATGCGTCTCCATTGGCACTTACACATAAAAAAGAGGCAAGCAAATAGCTCCAAAAAAACAAAAAACAAAACCAACACCATTCACAGTGAAAAGAGCATGGGAGGATGGTGAGAATCGGACTATGTGGTTGCTTGTCTTCAGAGGCCCATTCATCTTTTTACCCCAGTGGTCTCTAAATCTATGCAGGCTTTCCTGTTTGCAATATTATTAAGGATCACTAAAGAATAATTGTTGCAAATGCTGACATTTCTTGCTGCTTATTTGGCCACTCAGGAATAGTCCCCTATCAGCCACGGGCTGCTGAATTACACAGTTATGTGGCTGCTGGGTCAATTAACCACTAATGGGACAATTTTGTGTTATTTGCCCTGTGTCCATTTCTTCAGGAACTGCGTTGTCTCAAGTGGTTAAGACGCTGAGTTCACTGAGTTCAATTCCTGGGTACTGTATGATGGCATAAGTTCGAAAGCAAGCCATTGCAAGTAGATAAATAGGTACCACTTTGGTGGGAAGGTAAACAGCGTTCCGTGCTCTCTGGTGTCTAGTCATGCCTGCCACATATCCACGGAAATGTCTGCAGATGCAGACAGCACTGGCTCTTTGGCTATAAACAGAGATGAGCACTGAACCCTAGAGTCAGATATGACTGGCTTTCAAGCAAAGGTGACCTTTACCATTTCCTCAACCAGCTAACTCAACCACCTCCCAATGCTTGTCTGCTCAGTTCTGGTGACATCATAAGGACCCTGGTTTTAGGTTTTTGTTCTCACATCTAAGGGAACTGGATGCAGCTGCTCTGACAGCTATAGTGGGCCATATGTGAGTGTCCTGGAGCATGTGTTTTTGCTTCAAATGACTTACCATTGTGGTGCAGTGGTTAAGCTGCAATACAGCAGTCAAACCTCTGCTCATTATCTGAGTTCAGTTCTAACGGGCTTAAGGTTGACTCAGCCTTCCATCCTTCAGAGGTCAGTAAAATGAGTACCCAGCATGTTGGGAGCAAAATGCTATTTACCTGTTAACCTACCCAGAGAATGTTGTAAGCACTATGGAGCAGTATATAAGTGTAATTGCTATTGCTATCACTACATATGCATTTCCCAAACTATGTTCCACAGAACACCAGTGGACTTCAATTCCCAGAAGCCTTAGTCAGTACATTGGTTGATCAGTGCTTTGAGGAATTGACTTAGGCTTCTGGGAATTGAAGTCCCAGAACCAAAGACTGGGAAACACTGACATAGAGTATGAGAAGCAGTGTCGTATTTTCCTCAGAGAGATTCCTTATAAAAACATTTCTAGAGAGAATGACAGTTTTTGTAGCCTCTTTCCACCACTTTGAGCAAAGAGGGTTGAACAGAGGTTGTCATAGTCTCCAGATCTAGGCTGACAGATTCCATGCCCAAATTGGTAGGTGGGGGTAGAACAGGAAGCAGAAGGAGGGTTCCTGCTTAATGATCTGGGGTCTATGGAGTTAAAGTGTGGACCCATACATTGGTTGAGAGCCAGAGCAGCTCCTTTGATTGAGCTGCATGCCTACTGACTGTTAGAAGAAGGCCCAAAGACATCTGAGCTCCCCTGTGATAGTCTGAAGCATCAAAAAGATTCCCTCTGGTTGTTTAACTACCAAATAACCTAAGAAGGGGCAGCCTAGATCAGAGTGCAGGCCTGCTTTATCAAGCGTTCTAGGGACTGTGGTGGTTCAGTGGTTAAGAAGCTCACCTTGTTAGCTGGAAGGTCGGCAAGTTGGCAGCTCAAGACCTGAGTACTGCATGACGGAATGAGCACCCGTCTCTGTCCCAGCTCCTGCCAACCTAGCAGATTGAAAGCAAGAAATTGCAAGTAGATCAATAGGGACCACTTCAGTGGGCAAAGATCTTGGGGACATGAAAGGAGCCACATTCGGGTGTCCCCTGAGCAGAATTTCTCCAGCAAAAATCCTTTCGACCCAGAATAATTTCTGTCATGAAATTATTATTATCAAGCATTCTGTTCTCATAAGTAGCTAACCAGTATGTCAATAGGGAGCCTACAAGTGAGATATGAGTGCAACAGCACTCACACATCACCTACACAACTCCACAGAGACATACTGACTCTAGCACTGGATGGGAGAGACATCCATTACAATGTCTACTCTTTGCTAGCTCCGTTCTGTATGAATTTCCCCAAATCCCTCTTTAAAGCCATCCATGCTTGTTGTCTGCTTTCCCATACTTTTACTTAGCCACCAATCCATAAGTCAGTTCTCTTTCCATGATGGCTATTGATGAGTCTGTTCAGGAAGAATTGTTCAGCTGCTTTGCTTTAACTTTTTTTTGGAAGCCCAAGTAGATATAAATAGAATCATTCTCCTGACTGTATCTGCTCATATTCTTGCAATTTGTTGAAAAGTCCACAAGGCAAGGCTTCACTTTGCAGAAGCCATATAATTCCTTCTTTTTATATGTTTAATAATTCTAGCTCTAAAACAATGATGTTTCTCACATTACCCATGACAGATATCAGATAAATACCAGTATTTCCATGGCTGTATCTCCCATTGGCAATATTGCCTGTTAGGGTTACTGAAAAGTTCCATACAATGTTCCCCAAGTTGCATCGTTATTCGGATTTTGTCGTTGTTCAGGTGGAATTTTTGTAGACCATTTTGGGGTCTCTGCCACCTCTGCCACCTCCAGAAGGCTCGAGGTTGCCGATGGGGCTTTTTTCGAATTTTTAAGAAGCCAAAACATGCCTTGAAATTAGATTTTGAATTAGATATTCTGAATACAAAGTATCCATCTATTTTACTGTTGCAAGAATATAGTAAATTAAGACCAACCAGAATGATTTTTGACAATTAGATGGCTTTTCCCATGGGTTTTGACAACTAGGAAACACTAAGGAGCCTGTCATTTCCCCTTTATTCTTAGTTCAGACCTGTAAACTGCTTTTGTTCAGCTGGATGAACTTGCCGGAAGCTGATTTACCCAAACTTTGGTATCAGTAGGCAAAGTGTCAAACATAGGGTACCTTGCTTTATTCTAGCTTCATTTCTGGGTGGCTGTCATTATTTTTGGCCAGACAATTTTTGTGATGCGATTTTTCATAGAGTTAGAGTCGTTGGGGAGGCAGGGGAAATTGTTTTCATCACTCCTTGGAAGGCTTAGGAAGCTAGGCAATAACTTTATGTCTCTCCTTCCAACATGAACAAAAACAGGAAATTCCTGACTCCAAAAATAACCAACTAAAGTCCAGTGCCATCTATTGACTATGTTGTATGATGACATTATCCACATAATGACCTTAACCCAGTGGTTCCCAACCTTGTTTTGGCCATTGCCCACCTAAACATCTCTACACCCCCCCCATGACATATAATTCTTATTATTCAAAAAGTGAACTGCTATTCGCATGGAGGAAGCCTCAAAGGCCATTCACTATTAATAACTCAGTCTCGAATATATAATTATATAATTTATATAAGGGCCGTGCCTCTCTTGCCAGATGATTAGTTTTCCTTCTCATAGGTCTTTTTTTCAACTCCCACAAATCCCTATGTGATTCTCTCTCCCTCTCTCTCTCTCTCTCTCTCTCTCTCTCTCTCTCTCTCTCACACACACACACACACACACACACACACACACACACACACACACACACACACACACACACACACACACCATAAAAGGCTGATGGATCCACAACAGAGAAGATGTTGTAGATGTTGTTTGGCTGTTTTCCCTCTGGCTCTCAAAGTGAAGACTTGGGGGATGATGGCAGACTAGCAAATTCTACCTAAGTATTCTAAAAGAGCTATTCCTAGCCCAACAGTTTAATTTCTTTGTCTTTATTTGTTCAAATGAATAAGCAAACTTTGAAAAATTTTGTGCAGCTGGAAAATCAAAAGAGCGAGATAAGCTCACCCCCCCCCTCAACTCCTTTTCTTCATTTTACTACAGTGATGTTAAGTGCTTACATCCAAAACTTCCTTTGATGCTGAAAGTTAACAGCTGATGCCCTGTCTCCTGGGACATCACAATCACTAGTTTCTTTTCAATTGAAGGACATTGTTCCATCACATGGTGGCCTTTTAAGATGAAAGAAAGCATTTTAATGGGAAGGGGGAACAGTTGTAATAGTTCTTAAGTAAAAGTCCTTTGTTTTCTTTTGCATTCCAGTACTGTACTCAAAAATATGCTTTCAATATCTTTGGTAGTTTTCTTCTGAAGTTTTCTTTCTTTCTTTCTTTCTTTCTTTCTTTCTTTCTTTCTTTCTTTCTTTCTTTCTTTCTTTCTTTCTTTCTTTCTTTCTTTCTTTCTTTCTTTCTTTCTTTCTTTCTTTCTTTCTTTGGGTGTGGAGAAGAGATCAGATTTGAGAATCATCACTCATGAAATAATTAAATCTTAATAGATTTAATGTAAGGCAAATGTAAGGCAAAGTGATAATAATGATGGTGAAGAAGCAGCAGCAGAAGAAGCAGAAGCAGAAGCAGAAGAAGAAGAAGAAGAAGAAGAAGAAGAAGTCATCTATTTGGCTTTTTTCTATTTGCTTCTTTTTGTGACAGTATCTAGGTGTGTTTTGTGTGTTGCTATGGCTGGAAAACAACAGCTACACACTGTTAGCTAGCACAATTAATGGCAAAGTATATCACTGGCAGAAGGTAGGGAACCTTCCTACCTTTGAAGGGAAATAGTCAAGTAGCCCAATGGGGCCAATTAAACAAAAAAATGGAAGTGACATCTTACAGATGCCACTACATTGTCTTTTCATCTTTCTTTGCTGAGCATTACAGCTGAGGCAGGCTGGTGTATCAAAGACTGTCAAGTGTTAAGAAGGTATCTTTACTTACTAGCTGCAGAGGTTGTTATACACATTCTATCCTCCCCCTCCAAACTTCTTTCTTTCCAAACTAGAAGACACATTCCAAAATAGTCAACAAAAATTATTTGGTACCTCAAACTATAAATCAGTAAATAAAAAGGCCAGACACAAGACATGGGTTTAGCTCTATAACATGAGGTTGGGCCTAAAGTAGTGCATAAACTTGGGAACAGAAGCAGTTGGGTCATCCAAGTCTGTCTTGAGCCTTGATTGGTTAAATCACTTTCCCCAGGACTCTGCTGTACATCGCCAGCATTGCCCTGGCCAAGTCAATTGGGAAGACTTTCTTGGGTCCATTTCCATCCTAAGTCTCATGAATTGAGGCAGGTTGCAAGCTGAGGCTGTCTCAGAAGGCCATCCTGGCTTGTGTACTGCATTATCATGATTCAAAGCACCTATTCAGGGGACCAAGTGGTGTTCTGTGGAGTTCACTACTACCAGCCCCTCCTTGTAAAGGTAAAGGTCACCCTTGCTTGAAAGCCAGTTGTATCTGACTCTAGGGTTCAGTGCTCATCTCTGTTTAGAGCTGAAGAGTCAGTGCTGTCTGCATTTGCAGACGTTTCCATGGAATGTGGCAGGGATGCCTAGACACCACCCATCAAAATTATGATCTATTTAACATGTCTCTGCTCTTGAACTTACCTTTGTGCCACTAAAAAACAGAATGGGCTAGGCAAAATCATCTGGAACCTTTTTGTTCAATACAGGCCCTGGCCCAAATTCCTAGCCAGCCCCCTAAGTTGACCAAGATTTTTACTCTGACTTACAGGGTTGGCAGACAAATTAACCTGTGACAACAATCCATCTCTCTGGCACAAGAAGGCGGGTCTTTTCAGTATCTGCTCTGGCCCTATGAAACCTACTACCAACTGAATTATGTCTCCAGACAGAACTTCTGCCCTTCAGAAAAGACCTAAAAACATGGCTGCCAAAGCAGGTCTGGGGCACTGGTGATATGGTAGCCCCCCACCCCTTTGCTGGCTCATACAATGGTGGCCGCTAGTAATTTTAGGTTTTAATCTCATTTTTTTAAATTAGTGGGGATATTTTTTAGCAACAAGTTTTAATGGTTTTAAGCTCTAATGATGTCTTTAGGTTTTAACGTTGGGATATTAACATTGTCAGCCACCCAGTAGCAAGCGGGCCAGCTATATAAGTCTGAGCAATAAAATAAATAAATAAATAAATAAATAAATAAAATCCAAAGAGGTCAGCATTGGTGTAGGACATGCATTAAAGGTTTCCTCCCCTTATCTCCATTACATCTCAGCCTTGTCCTGCTGCCTCATTATTGGTGAGGAGGAATGCTCCTGTTCTTCCCCAGCTGCTTAGCCAAAGAAATACATTTTGTATAAACTAAGACTTGGGTCATCCTGTAAAAAAGAAATTCCAACATGATGGCCTAGGAAAGTAGTCTATTCTTACTTTTAGTGATCAGGAGTTGTATGCAAGTTAAGTTTTTAATTTTATACATATTGTGAAAAGCACATTGCAAAAACCAAAACAAACGTTGCCATCTTGGTCTCACTTCTTCTTCTTCCGTGTTTAGGCCAGATGTGAAATTGCCAAAATAAAGACACCTTTTGGTGAGTTCATTCTGCAGTTCCTTTCGCCTGACCTAGTGTGAGGTTGCCATTACCAGGTTGCCATTAGGCAGATTGAGGTTCAAAAATACTATACTCTTCAAGGAGGAAGAATGGTCCTAGTACCATTTCATATCAAGCTGGTCAGATTTGAGAAAAATCTGGGGACAGCAAGAGATTTTCATGTGGAGATTGCTTCACATCATTAATTTGTCACAAAATCTGTTGCCTGTGTTTGTTTCTTGGCTGTGTTGCCTATTGTTGTATGAATATAGCACCTAACACTCAAGAGAGGGAAGTATTTCTGTCCAAGATAATCTGTGGCTTATTGATCTTCCTCAAATAGTCTCCCCCAGTTTCCCCTTCTAGGCCTGCCTTGTTCCTTGTTAACTGCAGTCGCAGTTCACACTATCAACATGGGCTTAAGGTCATCAGGACTGTAATAATGCAGATGAGTAACCTGCTGTGCTCCAGACGTTTTAAACAATGACACCCCCACCACCCCCAACCATTGTCTGTATTACCTGGATTTTATAGGAGTTGTATTCCAAGGCACGGAGAGGATGATGGTTACCAACCCCCTAGAGATTCCTCAGTTCAGAGTGATTTTGCACACAATGCTTTTTATCTTTACATACATTCCAATATAATTGTAACCCTTGCACTGACCACAAATGCTTATATGCCATACAAGTTAGTTAGAGGCATTTATACTCTAATCCCATGGTGGTGAACCTCAGCACTCCAGTTGTTCTTGGACTTCAATTCCCAGAAGCCCTGATCAGCAGGAGTGATGACTTGGGCTTCTGGTAATTGAAGTCCAAGAACACCTGGAGTGCCAAGGTTTGCCACCACTGGAGTAGTCTTACCAGTCAATAAAAACAAATACTCATGGCTGCCAGGGTTGCCATCTTTAATAGCATAATGCAAAAAAGATGGAGAGGGACGGAGCAAACAGGAAAAACACAGCTCCATTTCTTATTACAAATGCCTCTCCTCCATAATTTGTTTCACATTAATTAAAATAATAAAGTGTTGTGCTGAATGTGGTGCATATATTTAAAAAGAATAATAAATCACATTAACATAAATAATACAAGAGATAATACAAGATTCAGTTGTAGGCCGGGCTAGCCATGAGGCAGAGCTGAGGCAGCTACTTCATGCAGCCAGTTGAAGGATGTTCATTATGAATGTATTGTTGCTACAGTAATTTATTGCAACAGAGACATTAAAGTAGCTGTGAGGTTTAGGTACCAGGATAGGTAAGGTGCAGGGAGAGGGTTGATATTTGTTCTGCTTTGGGCAGCAAATAGCTTGGTCTACTCCTGCTCAGGTAGGGAAATGTTTATGGCTACTATAGCAGGTTCACACTAGGCAGAGTAAGCACCGTTATTCCAGATGCTTTCATGAGCTGATGACTTGTGAAATGGCAGCTTTCAAAGTCAGGGACATATAATGCTTCAGTATTGGATTCAGAAACCACCCACAAAGCAGAACAGCAATAAGACGTCAAGGGCAGAAAGATTGCAAGCATATTTGTGTTTTATGTCGTTAAAATGAGTGCCACCATTACTTTGACATTTATAAATGCTAAAACAGTGACTTTATCATATTGTTCATTCTGCAGCAGAGGGAGGTTGCTTAGAATACCCCACTTCTTGTGAATATAGATTATTCTGTAATTTTATTTGGCTTTTTTACACAGACATAAAGAGGAACCCCCTGTGCCCTCACCATTGTCAAGGAACACCACACGATTTGATGAGCCATCGTAAATTATAAGGGAGAGAGGTAACAGAAGGAAGGAGTTGGCAAACAGATGCTCGTGTTGTTGTGCTTAAGCATCACTCCCCTGAAAAAGTTCTTGCATCATAAACAAGCTAACCTTAACCCTAAATGCTTTAAGACAGTAGCTGCATGTGAATCATTCTAAATGTCATTTTGGAAGATAAGCTAAAACAACATGACTGCAGACAGACTTGAGCATCAGTATGTGTAGTGCGTCTATCTGCTTACAGACTGTCTCAAGAGATTTAATTTCTTTTACAAAGGAAATCTGCCAAGAAAAAGCAAGTGCTGTTTTATTTTAGTATCTCTCTGCTTACTGTCTGGGACCTCTTTCTTCACTCTTATCAGACTACTGCACAATTTAAAAGTATGGATGTGTATGAAATACAGATATAATTGAAAAATATATATACTGTATGTTAAAATGATTATACTGCTTTTGACTGGAAGCAGGCTACTTGAATATAGATATGTCCACTGCTTATTAGATCTTCTTTTATACATGTAAGGTAAAGGTAAAGGTTTCCCTTGCTTGAAAGCCAGTCGTATCTGACTCTAGGGTTCAGTGCTCATCTGTTTCAAAGCCGAAGAGCTAGCGTTGTCTGCTTCTTCAGACATTTCCATGGTCATGTGGCAGCCATGACTAGACACCGGAGTGCACGGAATGCTGTTACCTTCCCACCAAAGTGGTCCCTATTTACCTACTTGCAATTTCTTACTTTCGAACTGCTAGGTTGGCAGGAGCTGGGGCAAAGACGGGAGCTCATTCCATCCTGCAGTAGTCGGGAATCGAACTGCAGACCTTCCGCCTCCCAGTCAGCACCTTAGCCACTTGAGCCACTACAGTATTGTTATTGGTGTTTTGCTTTTTGACTATTATTCAAGTCGCTAAGACGCTGACTAGGAAGCGGAAGGTCAGCAGTTCGATTCCCAAGTACTGCAGGACGGAAATGAGCTCCCGTCTTCATCCCAGCTCCTGCCAACCTAGCAGTTCGAAAGCAAGGAATTGCAAGTAGATAAATAGGAACCACTTCGGTGGGAAGGTAAACAGCGTTCCGTGCGCTCCGGTGTCTAGTCATGCCTGCCACATGACCACGGAAACGTCTGCAGGAGCAGACAGCGCTGGCTCTTTGGCTTAGAAACAGAGATGAGCACTGCACCCTAGAGTCGGATACGACTGGCTTTCGAGCAAGGGAAACCTTTACCTTTACCATTCTTTTTGATTTATTGTTTCTTGGTTTTGTGCATTACATTATGTTTTATTTTATATTGCTATTTGTAAAAAAAATCTTTTAATCTGTTGTATGCCGCCCAGTGTGGAATAATATTCCAGATGGGTGGGATATAAATCTAATAAACAAACAAAATGTACTCTTTTATTACACACAGCACTATCATACCCTGCTTCCTCTTCTTCTTCCATGTCTAGGCCAGATGTGCAACTGCCAAAATGAAGGCACCTTTTGGTGAGTTCATTCTGTAGTTTCTTCTGCCTGACCTAGTGTGAGAAATATTAGCTGGCACAAGGTGGCTGTTGCCTGGGCTACAACTGATTGTGGTTCAAAAATACCACAGTCTTCAGGGAGGCTCTTTCAGTGTACCATGAAATAACATAAATAAGTGGAAGACAGACTCCTTAGGATTCTAGATTTAACTGTCCCCTTATCTTTATTTGGCAGCAGCAATCATCATAGTCACTAATATGGCAACTACAGGCATTTTAAACAACAACAAAACAAGCATAGAAACTAATATAAAAGAAAAGTAATACATCATAATAAAATAAACATAGATGTCAGAGAATTATTCCCAACACCCTTGTAAAGTAACAGAAAGAAAACTTTAAAACTGAACAAAGCAATACCATAATCATCACTTTATATCATAATAAAGGGAGGGGGGCTAGGCTGATTCCCTTCCAGAAAAGGCCCTTTCTGTAGTGCCCTCCTCCCTAACCTTTTCAGATGATGGGCCAATAGCTCTTCAACTAACATCTTCCTATTTTACTACAACCAGCAGCCACCTTCTTAAGGCTGTTCAGTGCTCCTTTACTTGAGTTGCATTACTTGGGGATGACAGGAGAGTGTACCTGGGATTTGCTTCACACTGTGCACAGTGTTTATGATTGAGCTAGTTTTTTTATTCATCACAAGAACTGTATCTTGTTTGCAATACCCACGCACACGCACACACACGCACACACACAATTTTGTAAATGTCACTGAAAGTCCTGATCCTGTGAATCCCAAAGATCCCCTTGTCTAAGACATCCCTAAGGCTTTCCCTCCAGTCTCAGGCTTTAGCCCTAAAATGCCAGAATCCATGCTTCTAATCAGGCGAATTTACTCCTCAGCTTTTCCAGAATTCAGCAGGCATCTTCGGGATGGCATGGCCATATTAAAAATTATGCAAATTTAGTTTTATACCATATTTCCCTGAAAGTAAGACATAACCAGAAAATAAGCCCTAGCACAATTTTTGTACTATAAGCACTACCCCCAAAATAAGCCCTAGTTAAGACTGTCAGACAGACAGACGCATATAGTACGTCTATTGCAACACACGATGGATGTATTTAATGATAAAATTATATATATTATAAAATAATGTTATTGACATTAATACTTGAAATAAATGATAATATAAAGTATAATTAAGTATTTGTAATACCCAAGCAGGTGCCTTTAGATGAGAGGTAAATGTCTATATAAACAGATGAACTCAAGACTTATTGCCAAATGACCAATTGGAGTACAGATACAATGCATGAATAATGAACACACTTGATAACGAACGGACGTGGTTGTGTCTAATATGAATCTTCATAATACATTGTGTGTTGTAATGGACATACTTAATGCACTTGTTTTCTATATTTTGGTGTCTGCAATTTTTCATAACTTTTGTGTGGACCATCATTCTTAACTGTCATCATTTTTGTTGCAATTCCTGCTGTGTAAATCTTCAATTAACACTTGGTTTAAAAATAAAAATAAGACATTCCCTGAAAATAAATCCTAATTTGTCCTTTGGAGCAAAAATTAATATAAAACCTGGTCTTGTTTTTGGGGAAACAAATTAAGATTTGTGCAGTGAATATGATTTCAGCTTTGATTCCTACAGCATTGCAAAATATACAAAGTATCTTAAGATTTATCTGCTAGGGTTCTATTTTGTGTTAACGGACCACACACAAATGCAGGAGATTCCCATTCAGACTCATCATCCTCAATGAACAGGGCAACAGATGGGATAATGGAAGGGACAGGATAGTATGCTTTTTCTTCTTGCATGTATACTAAGCAGATGTTTTCTTTATTTTCAAAGGTAAAACTCAAGGTAGCCAATAATAAAATGAATTAGACAAACATACTGTAAAAACATCTGAGAGTAAACAAAACAGAACAGCAAAAAAGACAAAAAAAATACACTTTCTTGTGTAAAAATCTTTCTAATAAACTTCTTCTTGTGCCAAATATTGGCAATCCTCATGGTGATCAGCCATGAAGATTATCCTGAGAATATAATGCAGTGGCCTTCCATTTCCCTTTTGCATCACAGTGTGAAACCCATATCACTGATCCAGTTCCGTGAGTCACTTTCTGTTCCTGAGCAGGCCTGTGGTGGGGAGAGAATCTACCGGGGCAGATGGGAGCACATCGCTTCTCAAAGCCCAAACTTCAAAGGGGAAATGCCACCTTGGCATTTGCCACTTCTGTTCTTCTCCCCAGGATTCGTTCCGCTCTGTGGGGAAAAGTCCAAAGCACTTTGGCAACTTTGGCAGCTCCTGCCGATGTGCTTTGGACTTTTCCCCATGGAGCAGAATGAAGCCTGGGGAGAAGAACAGAAGTGGGAAATGCTGAGGTGGTGTTTCCCTTTAAAGTTCGAGCTTTGAGCAGCGGCACACTCCTGTCTGTCCCGGTAGATTCTCTCCCTCCCCTACAGTCCTGGTCCTGAGCCAGCTGATGCCCTCCATCAAGATGGGTTCAAGTGGGATTCAATCCACTTGGGGACCATGACCCTTCCCTGTGAACTTTGCCACCCAAGGCCGTTAGTCCTCAGGGTTATCAGGTTAGTTAACTGCAACCTGATGATCAATGTTGAGCCACTGGCAGCATGGTCTACTCTATACCACAGCAGGATAACCTAGCCAGACTGGATCTGTTTTAAACAGATGTGATATTTTTAAAGATACTTTTATAATTAGCTTTTAGCTAAGACTGATATGTCACCAAAGTAGTTAATCTTGTAACAAATTAATTTTTATAGTCATTTTCTAGGTCATTTAAACCTCTCTGTAAGTATAACCTATTACAGTTCCTGTAAAACAGTGAACTTGAGATGGTAATCAGCACCTCTGGAAAATTGTGGCTGAACTTAAAATCGCAGATATAGCAATTTCTGACTGTGGCGTAATTTTCTGGCCCATCATTTAAAAATGCATTTGGCCCTGAGCCATCTCTCCCTTCCACTGCTGCTTTTCCAAAACTAGCTTGGAGCTGAGGGAATTTCCATCTCATGGGCAGCAACAATCACATGTGGAGTCAGCTTGCAGAAAGCCTGTCTGATTGACTGTTTCTGATCAAAATACTGTCCACAAGCTGCAAGGGAGCAAATTTACTGGAAAAACTAGGAGAGTTGGCAAGAACAACAGAGATAAGGTGAAGACCCTGCTTCGTAAGGCTAGAAGAACAATTGAAACACACACCTTTGGTGCATACAGTATTATTATTTTTTAAAAAAATATTAATTAAAATATAGGGAAAGGCAAAACAACAACAACCCAAGAACAAAAACTTAAACAAAAATGTAGGAATCGGGGCCGCTAGGACGGCCGTTGGGTCCCGGAGGAGACTGATCAAGAAACGATACGAGGCAGTATGGAGCGAGATCAGATCAGTGATTTATTGAGGGAAAAGCATCATCATATATAGATCAGAAGGCAATACAGGGAAGAACCGTCATCTGACAGAAAATCACATCACCTATTTACTCAGGTTAATGGGGAATCTCTCTTGGGGAAGTTAATTAGCATGGGCAAACATTGACAGGGGAAAGACCATTGTCTGAGGTTTAGACCGGGGTAAATATGGCCACTATTTGCACCAGGGATTATCCTAAACTCGGAGATGAGTGATTACCTTAATGGGTAACAGAGGCTAGAGGAATGCCTCCTCAGCGGAACCGTCGGTCAGGTCATAATTGGGTGAATCAAACCCTATTATTAATCCACCCCCCTTAATTTCTCTGCCCGCAGAGCCCACGGGCCAGGAGCGTTCTCACCGAAGTGGCCTCTGCGCAGGCCGTTCTATGCCATTGGGGCACGGGGAATCCATATCTCCCCTTTTCGTTTTACTTAGGAGCCTGACCGGCGACTCTGCGCAAGAGGGGCACCAACTGATGAGCGGGAATGATGATTCGGGGTTTCCTCCGGGAGAGGCACCTTGACATTAGTGAGGGAATGCATTGCGCGAAGCAGCATACTGCTATGCCTAGTACAATCACCCCCACAATCACCTTGAGCACCATCTGAAGCCATCCCCACGGAATCCATGACCACATCCAGTTCCACAATGAACTCAGCCAAGTCCCCCATGCAGAACCCTCCCTGATGCCCTCGACTATGGTGTGGAGGTCTGTGAGCTGACTCTGAACCTTACGGGAGTTATCAGTGAGATTAAAGCAACAAATACCATGAAAAGATTCGCAACCCAGATGATGTAGCAATAAGAGATAGTCTATAGCTGCTCGATTGTCAAGTATGGCATGGCGAAGCTCTGCCTGCTCTTGGTTGAGCAGCTCTATCGCCGAGGAGGTATGGTTAATGGCTTTAGCTAGTCCGCAAGCCAGTCGACCAATCCTCCGAGCGTTGCCGACGGCCAAGCCTGGCACGCCAAGAATGCTGACTGCCAATGAGACGTATTCAGCTGAACTCATTACTCTAAAGCTGCTCTCACATGAGCTGTCTAACTGGGTGGTGCGAGTGCGTCGTATGGGTGCTGAAACATTTGTAACATTTGTGCTTGGGGTGACCATATCCTTAGTAGGGAGTAACAGTGTCAAACGACTGATACAACATATAGCATCTGATACATTTGCGGGAATGTAGTTCCAAGTGTACTGATTACACGTAAAGAACCAACCAGATGGTAGGGTAACATGAGCATACATCGAACCGAGTGTCTGTGGGTTGTTACAAGTCCAGTTGCCGCTGCCAACTTCAAGGCAACGGCGCCTTCGGCCGACTGCGGAGCAGCCGGTCATTCGAGCACAAGTAGAGTTCGGGCAGACCACCACCCGAGGAGTGTGGAGAGTGGCTGCGTCAGCCGGCAAAGTCATTGTCAGCCGCATCTCCCAGTTGGCGTATTCCGAGGAGCTTGCTGGGTTGTACGGGCTGAAAATCCGTTTCACTAGCCAGTCCCCATCCCTGGGGTGCGCGCCTGGAGAGTGGCTCACTGGGATGAGGCAGGTGCTCAAGATTGAGGCAGAACCAATGTCCTGTCTCAGGCAAAAATCGGACTGGTTGACGAGACCCGCTAACCTTTCCCATATGTTGTAATGCATCCTGGCAGAAAGGTCTCCGCCTGGCATCAAATCGTTGGCCTTCAATGAGGCAGCCTGAACGCCTCCCCCCGCAAGTAGGGAGAGGATCAGGATAATGGTGACTGCCACCGTGTTGGCAGTAATCAGGGAAAAGACTGTAGCTATGATGTTCTCCGGCGTTGGCTCTCTCTCCTAGCGCTGGATGACGTCCTGGGCCTCATTGCAAAGAGCCTTGACCACCCCCCAGGTGATCTTCGGCGCTGTCATCTGTGGCCGCTTCCTCCGACGGGTCCTCTCAGTCAGGGTGAGGTCCTGCATCTCCGGGATCGGACTCGGGTCGGCCTGGGTCCACGCCATGTGGCTCCAAGTGAGGCTTGACACACCGAGCTGGAATCCAAACGACACCTGTAGGAGACATAACTGCAGCATACCCTCTTCCCCAGGTTACGAGTGGCGCCGGGCCCCTCCAGGAAGGGTCCGGTGGCACCCGGTATTGGACCATCGGTCGCGGGAGAGCTTCCGAACGGCGGAAGTGTTTCTCCTGCGGCATGCAATCGGAAAAAACATTAAGGTGATTGTATGTGAACAATACCTTATTCAGACAATGCTGTGCCTGACCCTGTGACTTGGGGAGGGCTGGTGGCTCCCCCCTTTCTGTTTGTTTGTCAATATAGGACTTGAGTGTCCGATTGACTCGTTCCACAATCGCTTGCCCCTGCGGATTGTAAGGAATGCCAAAAGTATGCTTAATATCCCAAGTGGCCATGAAGTTAGCCAACTGCCTAGAACTGTAAGATGGCGCGTTATCGGTTTTCACGTGCCGAGGTTTGCCCATTGCCACGATGCAGGCTAGGAGGTGCTGCTCCACGTGGGAAGCAGTCTCCCCTTTTTGCGCCGTTGCCCAAACGAATTGTGAAAAAGTATCAATGCAAACGTGCATGTACTGCCATCTGCCAAACTGCGGAACATGCGTGACGTCCATCTGCCACACCTGGTTAGCTTCTGTCCCCCGTGGGTTGACCCCCCACAAGGGCCCCCCCGGTGCCCCTGTGCAGTGCTGGCAAGAGCGAACTATGCCTTGGGCTTGAGAAAGTGGCAGATTGAACTGTCTGGCGAGCGCTTTGGCATTTTGGTGAAAGAATGCGTGACTCTGAATTGGAGTAGTGAAAACACCTAACACTGAATGTTGCTTAATTTCCTTTGCCGCCGCGTCTGCTCTACTATTGCCCACGGAAATCGGACCCGGTAGGTCTTGGTGACTTCGGATGTGGGCAATATAGAGCGGCTCCGTGCGGTTTCGCAAATGAAATTGAGCAGTGAGGAACAGACTAAGTAAGTTCTTGTCTATCGCGGGAGTGATGTATGCTCCCGGTAGACTGTGAAGCAAATTCCTGACATACTGACTGTCAGTAATGATGTTTAGGCGCTCTTTGGCAAAGGTGCACAAGGCAAGGTTCACCGCTGCCAACTCTGCCCGCTGTGCGGACTTCTGTGGAAGAGTTAACAGCGTGCGCCAAGCCTGGCCCTCTTGCCAAGTTAAGACGCCATATGTGCGACCCCCATCCGTAAAGACTGTCCTGGCCCCCTGAAGTGGAACCAGCAATTCGAATAAGCTAACTGTCTGCGTTTGAAGTGAGACAAGTCTGGGGTCTTTCGGCAAGTGGTATGCCAAGCTTCCGGTGAATCCCTCCAAAGCAATTGGAAGCAAGTCACCGAGCTGCATCAATTGCTGAACCTGCTCTTTGGTGAACGGGACCACGATCTTTGCTAAATTGTGCCCTGAAATGTCCCTAGCTCTCAGCCTTCCGCGGTAAACCACCGCGGAGACCAATTCCTGGGGAGGAACGATATTTCGGGAAGATGTGTTCGGCAAGTACACCCACTCCATGATATTCGCTCATTTCTCAGAATCTACTCCTGGGGCTCCGGTGAACATGGAGCCTGCCCGAACTATGTACAAGTTCAGGACCGGGGCATATGGCCCCTGAGCAATCCTGTCCACCCACCTTTGGCTGAGAATTTGGTTGACTTTCTCGAGGGCCAGGCGCGCCTCTCGAGAAATTTGTATCCGGTCTGCCGGCTGCTTGCCTAGCGTCAGCAGCGAGAAGAGCGGTTTCAAAAGATCCGTATCCAAACGGAAATACGGTCTGGCCCAATTAATGTTTCCTAAAACCTGCTGCAATTCTACCAGGGTGACTGAATCCTGTAAATTGATCTGAGGCAAAACTGGTGCTGCAAAGGAACGGAGAAGCCGATGACCCAAGTATGAGAAGGGCTCGGTTCTCTGTACCTTTTCTGGGGCAATGAGTAAACCTTTCTCCCTCAGGCTGGCCTGGAGGTCTGAAAATATTTCGCTGCCGAGTTGCGGCACTGCGACCAAGATGTCATCCATGAAATGGCAAACTAAGGCTGTGGGATGAAGGCTTCGAAACTTTGCCAGTGCGTTGTGAACATAAATTTGGCACAGGGTGGGCGAATTGAGCATGCCCTGTGGCAAATATCTCCACGCGTAACGCTGCGTAGGCTCACTGTGGTTCACAACCGGCACCGTAAAGGCGAACCTTTCCCTGTCCCTGGGGTCTAAGGGAATTGTGTAAAAGCAATCCTTGAGATCTACAACTAGGATCTCCCACCCCTCGGGAATCATATTCGGATTTGGGATGCCGCATTGAAGCGGACCCATTGGCTGTATACATTTATTGATCTCCCTGAGATCGTGGAGGAGTCGCCACTTCCCCGACTTCTTCTTTATGACAAAAATTGGCAAATTCCAAGGACTAGTGGACTGCTCTATATGTCCTGTGTCTAGCTGTTCTTTAACCAGTTGCTTTAGGGCGACTAATTTCTCCCCCACTACCGGCCATTGTTCCACCCAGACCGGCGTATCGGTGAGCCATTTAAGTGGCAACGCCATTACCCGAAGGTAAGCGTAGCACCGTACTGCTGTAAAATGTCTCACCCCCAAAGGTTGATATGCACGTCCAGAATGTGCGGCCGAATGACCGCTGTGCCGTCAGCCCTTGGGATTGTGACTTCCACCCACTCCCGGCTCCTAAACGCTTCCTGGACGCTGCCTACCCCCCACACATCGGAGACCGGCTCAATGGCCCACTCCCGTGGCCACTGGCTTCGGCTGACCACACTCACATCAGCTCCGGTATTTAACAACCCTGAGAATGATCTTTTATTCAGAAATACCTCAATAACTGGGCGCTGTTTCCACTCAATGTTGGTCTCCACTGTCGCTAAGACCTGGTATCCTTGCACTGCCTCACTTGCGCTCGAGCGGTCCGCTGACCCGGACTCTGAGCTGTCCCTGAGCCTCCCCCGGCTATCTGCTGGCGAGTTACAAGGAACCATAATCAGTTGCGCTAATGTGTCTCCTTTGTGAATTGTCTGGGGTAAGTGCGTCCAAAGCTGAACTTGGAGAACGCCTGAAAAATTGGAGTCGATGACTCCCGGAATTACGAGAATTCCGCGTGCTCCTGCTACACTGCGAGGCAAAACTAAACCTATAAAGCCTTTGGGCAGGGGTCCCATGTACTGGGAATCCACCAGATAGACCGTGCCTGGCAAGTCGCATGTGACGTCCGCCTGGCAAGTCAATTCTAGCCCTGTACTACCCTTGGGGCTGGCCTGTGCCTTCGCAGTGCCTGGAATGTGAATGGAATCTAGTCTAGCTCTGGCGCGCCCAGAGCAAGGGATGTCTCTGTTTGGACCGGGGCCAGAGATGTGCCCGCGTTCCAGTTTCCCGAACTCGGATAATTCCTGGCCCAATGGTAGCCTCTCTTACACTTCGGACACGGGGTGTTTGGAGCCTTGGGACGGCCGGAATTTTGTCCGCCTCCCTTGGATCGGCACTCCCTAGCGAAGTGACCGACCTTGCCACAATTGTGACACGCTCCTTTGGGTCGGGGTTTCCTGACTCCCTGCACCGCCGCTGCCAACAGACCCATTTTGAAGGATTCTGTGCCAACGTCGGCACAAGCCCTGATCATGTCTGTGAGAGTCAAGTCAGGACGATTACCCAGTGACTGCAAGATTTTATGGCAGTCCAAATTGGCATTGTCTTTGGCCAATTTTATCATGAGCTCTTGTTGGGCTTCCTCGTTATCTATCTGCCTGCTGATCGCTTCCTCTAAGCGGTTGATGAAGTCCATATAGGGCTCCTGGGCTCCCTGTTTGACTGTGGTGTAATTTTTGGCCGCTTTGCCGGTCGCGGGAACCTTGAGAAATGCCTTGAAGGCAGCCTCGGCTGACATTTGGAGGGTGGCTAGTGGCAAGTTGGTCTGTGCATCGATGGATTCGAAGGCTCCTGACCTGTATAACTGGTCAGGAAGTACTGCGCCTCCCATCCTGGCAGCCCTTGTCTGAGCCTCGAGGCGATACCCGCTGTCCCATAGCAAATACTGGCTGGGTTTGAGCATCATCCGCATGACGGCTTTCCAGTCGTGCGGGATGAACATGGTGTTCTCGCACACTTGCTGAAGCGTGCCCCTAGTAAAGCGACTTTGGAGTCCTGTTTCTGTGATGGCCTTCCGTATAGCCATGAGGAGCTTATACGGGACTGGTGAATGTACTACCTGCTGGGCCCCTGTGAGGGCATCCATTTCCAAGCGAATTGGACAAATCTGACTAAGCTCAGCTAGTTCTTCTGCTGGCAAATCCCCCTTCTTAATTTCCTCCTCAACTGTGCGCTGAAGGGCACTCTTGGTCTGGGAGCCTGTAACTGTCAGAGAAGCGCCTGCGCTCCTCATTCCATGCATTCCGTCGGTGACGTCTGCAGCTGTCACCGAGGGAAAGCTCCCTACACTACTCTGCTTAAACTGGAGTGACGGATAGAGCGCTGTGGGCGCCGATGGTTCAGCTGGCGCTGGGGGTTCTTTGGCTTCTATCTGGACTGGATCTATCTCCGCTAAGAGCTTCCTACATTTGCCCCATGTGCGAATTACACGCTCTGGAGCTTTTGGGGGTTGCTGAATGCAGTCTCCTATCTGATCCCAAAGCTGAAGGGTTAACGTACCTCCTTCTGGATAGAGTAGGCAGTGTTCCCTTAGGTACACCAAAAGTCTCGCTAGTTCTCCGCTGTGAAACCTTAACTGAAACACCCTGGCCAGGATTCTGAACTCTTCCTCATGAGTTCTTTGGCTAGCGGACAGACGTTGCCGCTGAGGGCAAGTCCCCATATTACCTGCGAAGGGGTCCTCCGAAGTTTCCTCCTCGGGATGAGTCGACGCATCTCGGGCAAGCAATAGGTTTTGGCAACAATTCTTTCGGTAGAGCTCGGAGCGTGGCCCCGTGCCACGGGCCCTCGGTGGCCTCTGCGCTGTCAGGGGTTCACAGCTGACCCTGAGGGGAACGCGTTTTTCCGTAACCGCAACGCCTCTGCGAAAGTTGGGAGCAAGCTGTAGGATGCCTCTTCGGTGCTGCCCCGCCGCTTGGGCCGTTTGCCCGATCGGCTGGCTTACCGACCGGGCTGCCACGCTGTCCTCCGGGACGATCGGACGCGGTTCAAGCGCAGAACCGGACCGTGTGATCGCTTACTCTCGAGTAGATCACGTCGGGGTCACCAGGTGCAGGAATCGGGGCCGCTAGGACGGCTGTTGGGTCCCGGAGGAGACTGATCAAGAAACGATACGAGGCAGTATGGAGCGAGATCAGATCAGTGGTTTATTGAGGGAAAAGCATCATCATATATAGATCAGAAGGCAATACAGGGAAGAACCGTCATCTGACAGAAAATCACATCACCTATTTACTCAGGTTAATGGGGAATCTCTCTTGGGGAAGTTAATTAGTGTGGGCAAACATTGACAGGGGAAAGACCATTGTCTGAGGCTTAGACCGGGGTAAATATGGCCACTATTTGCACCAGGGATTATCCTAAACTCGGAGATGAGTGATTACCTTAATGGGTAACAGAGGCTAGAGGAATGCCTCCTCAGCGGAACCGTCGGTCAGGTCATAATTGGGTGAATCAAACCCTATTATTAATCCACCCCCCTTAATTTCTCTGCCCGCAGAGCCCACGGGCCAGGAGCGTTCTCACCGAAGTGGCCTCTGCGCGGGCCATTGGGGCATGGGGAATCCATACAAAAATACAAAAAATGCTGCCATTCTGAGTCTCATTCTTTTTCAAATTTCTTGGGGGCAAAGAACATTATGTTCTGAATTCAATTCATTCTCAGAATTCAATGTTTCACTGAAGACATTATGTTCAGTCAGAGCTGCACAATCAAAAGGTCAAAACTCTTCCTAAACAGGGTGGCTTGTTAATATAGTATTGATACGCCACAAAGAAGATGTTATTAAAACATATCTCCTATAGACTCAGTGCCCCAATGTTTCCATGGTAGCTCACAGTAAAGGGAGAAAATATATATACCATAAACCACAGGGAAGGGACCGCAGTGGCTCGTGGCTAAGACGCTGACTGGGAGGTGGAAGGTTAGCAGTTTGATTCCCGAGTACTGCAGGACGGAATGAGCTCCCGTCTTTGTCCTAGCTCCTGCCATCCTAGCAGTTTGAAAGCAAGAAATTGCAAATAGATAAATAGGGACCACTTTGGTGGGAAGGTAACAGCGTTCCATGCGCTCCGGTGTCTAGTCATGCTTGCCACATGACCACGGAAATGTCTGCAGAAGCAGACAGTGCTGGCTCTTTGGCTTTGAAACAGAGATGAGCACTGAACCCTAGAGTTGGATATGACTGGCTTTCGAGCAAGGGAAACCTTAAACCACAGGGAATCATTAAGACAGGAGTTCTCAACCTTTTAAAGCCAGGGCAGGGACCTGGTCACGCTCCCTCAGATAGCTTTGGGGGCCAGATGGCCATTTTGCCCTTCCTCCACCACATGGCACTTCCTGGTGTGGTGGAAGCAGTGGGGGGAGGGGGGGCACATAAAATGGCACTGTGGGCTGCATCCGGCCCACAGGCCATAGGTTGAGAATCCCTGTTTTAAGACAACTGAATTTTCAAAAAGCAAACTGAAAGAAAAACCTTTTTTTCCCTTCAAAAATTACATAGCAAAAAATATCTCAGCAACCTAGGTTGTTGGAGAATCCAGCAGGTTTTTGCTTGGCACTAAAGTGAGCCTGATAGAGGAGTCAAACACACTTCCTAGGATGGTTTTTCCAAAGAAAAGATGCTACAGATGAAGATACAGATTGGGACACTGTTTAGAGAACAAGTGCATACTTTAGAATAACATGCATATAAAAGTGTCTATTTTTAGGACAAAGGACAGGCATTTTTTAAAAAAGAGAAGTACACTGACATCCTTAGGTGCATGTCTTCTTTCAGAAATGAAGGATGGATGCAGAAATAGGATAAAGCCAACTGATGAATGAATGAGTCAGAAACTTTACACCAAATAGAATGAGGGTGATCTTAAAAAAAAATCATAAATGAATCTGGAGAAATTTGCTACTTTCAGCAGTTCTTGTTAAAGACAAAGTGAAATGCAATTATCTTCAATTTGCACCAGCCTATTGCTGAAAATCATGATATTCAGTGTGATGTAGTGGATAGAGAGACTAGGATTTGGTAGGCCCGGGTTCAAATCTCCATTCAATCATGGCAACTCACTGGGATAGCAGAACTGGAAAAAACACTCCTTAAATATTTCACTTACATTGAAAACCCCATTAGGGGTGCTGTAAGCCGGGACTGCAGTGGCTTCGTGGTTAAGACGCTGAACTTGACGACTGGAAGGTTGGAGTTCGATACCCGAGTACTGCATGACAGAGTGAGCTCCTGTCTCTGCCCCAGCTCCTGCCAGTTCAAAAGCAAGAAATTGCAAGTAGATAAATAGGTATCACTTCGGTGGGAAAGTAAACAGCATTCTGTGCACTCCGGTGTCTAGGCATGCCCATCACATGTCCATGGAAAAGTCTGCAGACACAGACAGCACTGGCGCTTTGGCTATAAACAGAGATGAACACTGAACCCTAGAGTCGGATACAACTGGCTTTTGAGCATGGGCGAGCTTTACCTTTACCTAAGCCAGTTTTGATTTGATGTCCATAACATCAACCATGCAGAAGATTCTGCTTCCTTTACTCTTGATGCAGTTGGATCAAATGCATTCCTGCAGGTTAACCTCAGTGTGTTTTTATGATTTCTGGGATCCCCTATCTCCAAAATTGTTTATTCAGCAAAATCACAATACACATCCACTTCATGAAGTTCTAGGAATGGAAAGTCACCTTTTTACCTTGATCAAAGCACTGAGCCTAAGTGGGTGAATCTCTAAGTCAGTGGTGCTCAAACTTTTTTGGGCCATGGGCCGGTCACGTGTTCAGCGCATGTGCAAAATGCTGTCATAAATGCAACCACGGCTGTCGTAAACGTGTTTACGACAGCTGCATGTGCATTTATAGCAGCGCTTTGTGCATGCATGAGTGTGTTTTATTAACACTTCCAGGAGCAGCAAGGGTGGCACAGGCTGGATGAATTGGCGCCATGGGTTGAATCCAGCGCCTGGGTCATAGTTTGAGCAGCACTCCTCTCAGTCTTTGTTTCTTTTGAAATTTTCTGCAGTCAAATTTTCCCCCTTCCTGAATATTAAGAAATTTGCACAGTTTTGGAAAGCTCTTTTCAAAATCAGAAATGAAATTCTTGCCTTTATTTTCTTTTTGTTTTTATTATGTTGCTGTTGTTTATTTGTCTGTAAACCACCCAGAGTGGGAAATATCCCAGATGGACAGTATAAAAATGTAATTAATAAATAAACTGCCTATCCCATAAACAGAAACACAACATTTTGTAGCGGCTCCAAAACAATGGAATTATGTCATAAATTGTTGCATTTGAGTCCATCGTAGAACAGTTGATATTCAGAGCATGCCAGGTATTAGTATCTGAAAAATTCTGAAGAGAATATGTGGGGAAAATTATTCTTTGTTTTTCCTAGGAGCAGATTTCCACTTGCTAAGTAGGGGGTGAATAAGTCAGTCTGAAAGATTTTAAATCTTAACATTGTAAAAGGAATAAATCTGACATATATCTTACTGTCCCTGCGTAGACAAAACCTTTTTAGAGAAAGCTTTGGAGGCATCCTAGGGTACATTTGCAGCTCAAAGAACACAACATACTTGGCTATCTTCCTGCTTCTAGTGTTGTAAGCAGCATGAATATCATCCCACTGCTGCATTTGGCTAGTTTTTATCTGGCTTCTGCAGACCCACTCAGGAGACACTAATATAGTAAACAGGTACCAAAAAGTAATCCAACCTTGGCAGAAAGCGTAGCAAAACATTGTCAACTCTAAGGGTGGGGGAGCCCCAATTTTTCCTCCAGAGACCAAACACATTTTGTCCAGGACATACTTCATTCTCCATCTGCTTTGAAAAGGGAGGGTTTATCCATATGGCAGTAGGCTGAGCTACTAAGTCAATATACTCTGCGACTCCATGAAACAGGACTGAATGTTAAGTAACTGAAGCCCCAATTAAAAGGGATCAAATCCACATGCTTCACGAAGGTGGGATATGTAAACTCTAACTCCTCCACTGTGTATTTCTTGCTAATAATGGAATGTAATACACCACCCATTGGTTCATAATTAATATGTGCAATTCAAATTAACAATTTCTCCAAACCAGTGAGTGAGACACTTCCTGAATTACAGCTTTCAGGAATGAAATTTAAAGAATACATATTTTACCAGGCAATTCTATAATTTTTAACATGCATAATGGCATTTTATTTTCCTTATAATTTTCAGCAAGCCAGTTCATTTTGGACAAATGTGATTATTGCAATGTTTATGTTTTCCGATGATCTTCTGTACAGATTTATTCTTGGATTTGGGGAAGTCATTGTGAGCCATGTTACATGGAGCATATGATGTAAATGTCTCTTAACTGCATCCATAAATAGTCAGATCTTAAAATAGTCCCTGCCAGAATCTTAAATCCCATAGGCAATAAAGGAGGAAGAGCAATTTGCTTAGAAATTTTAAACCTGTAATGCTAAGCACCCTTGCCTGAGTCCGTTTCACATTCTTCTTGCCCCCGCACAAAAGAACAAAAAAATAAGAATTTGTTCTACTTGCCCTGTGAAAGATGATGATCTATTTTGTGGAATTCTTGACAAGAAAATGAGAATGGGTTTTGCACATATTAAGCAAATTTGTGCAAATAACACTTTATTGCAAGTAGTGCAACTAGGGTTGCCATACATCACGGAAAACCGGGAATTTCATGGGTTGTAACTGTCTCGCCCAGTTGAGAATTCCCACTTTCAAACCAAGCTTGGTTTGAAGAAAAAAATGCACCTTTTTCTTGTCTTAGAGTGGTGCTTCTATTGAAACACCAGCATGTGGTGTCTGTAGAAGCAGCCGCAGTCACACAAATACTGCAAGATGGAATGAGCTCCCGTTGGCACCTTACCTAAAATCAGAAGCGAGCTGGTTTTTAAGGAGCCATTAAACTTTGGTGCTTGTTACGCCTTCTTCCCCAGCGTGGCTCCCTCTTTGCAAAAAGGGATTTTTGAAGGGCAAAAAGCGATTCCCTTTTACTTCTTTTTGCATCCCAGTGGGTCCCCCCACCCCATGTCTCAGTCACTCCCCTCGGCCATGTGAATGCATTGGCTCTCTCTGCTCTCGCTCCCAATTTGATCCGAATTGTCTAGTAGGGAAAAGGTTGTGTGTGCTTCATTTTCTGCTTCCCACCATGTGATCAGGTGGAGGTTTTTGGGAGGGGGTGTCCCGGTGTCTACAAACCTAGCAGTTCGAAAGCAAGAAACTGCAAGTAGATAAATAGTAGATAAATCTGTTCCATTTTTGTGGGAGGGAATTATCGCATCCCTAAGTGCAACTGGCACAAAATAATGATGGTTCCTAATTTGCTGCATAGACCTTTAAGTATTGGAAGCATACTTAGAAGGGGGCTTAGTATCTTTGGGAATAATCAGTTGGTCATTCTGTGCTTGCTGTGTATTTGCTTTACTTCACAAAGTGGAAAGACAGTACTTTTGAGCAGGAACAATTTGTGCAAACTGTGGTGGCATGAAAAAAAATAGTTTTCCTCATCTTACTCTTATTTGGAGAGAAGGAATTATTGTTTTTTTATGTGTCCCACTCCAGATGCAACAGGCCATGGCTGATTGCCATGCTTCTGCATTTCATCATCCTATCAATTATGGGATAATGTGAGCTTTAATCAGATAATGTGAGTTTTAATTGGCTTTTTAACCACAATTGGTCTATTTCCTTAAGTGTTTGTCTACTTTTTGTTGATTACTATTGATATTATGTTTACTGTTATTGATATTACGGGTTATTTTGGGTGGGTTTTGTTTTATATGGGCTGGTCGATGATTGCAAATATTATTGATATTTCACCACCCAGACCAATGCAAGTTATTAACTCGGGCAGTATGAAAGTACAATAAAACCCCTACTTATGAAAAAGTCCTTTCTGTAGGCTTTTGCTTAAATCGTGTTTTTTTTTTGTAACTTGAAGCAAACCCATAGGAAAAATGACATTTTTATGTACATTGAAGCAAACCCATAGGTAAATGAAGTTTTACGTAACTTGAAGCAAACCCATAGGAAAAGAATCTTTATGTAACTCGAAGCAAGCTCATAGGAAATTGTGTAAATCGGGACATTGGTTTAGCAAAAAATAATTATGTAAGTTGAATTTTATCTAACTCGAGGCATTTGTAAGTCGGGGTTTTACTGTATAACAAACAAACCTGAAGTGTAGTAGTGAGATTCCTCTTTGTTCTCAAATGGGCCACTTTAGCAATTAATACCTGTGACTTTGAGATAAATATTCATTAAAGGCAAAGGCTACATCACCTCTAGTCCTACAGCCACTTTATCAGCTTCTTTATTTGAACACCGAAACACATGATTCCAGCTTTCCACTCAAAGGAAAGTGAGGAATAGGAGAAACTCGCAAAACACCTGACCACAAGCATATACCACAGAAGGGAAGTTGAGTGAGAAACGAGAGCTGGGCCATTTTGGCTTTCGGGAGTGTAAGAGCTAGATTTATTGTCACTGTATTTGTACTAAATCAATTCATGTGTGGCTGCTGTACAACGTCCAATAAAAAGGCCTTCAGGGCAATTACCATTTCACATGAAATATCATTTTTTTGGTAGGGCATAATGCAACACAGATGGTAAGTTGTGCTTTACCATTTTACAGTTTCTGTGCATTATCTGAGCAATAAATACTGGTCAAATCAAGCAATATGTAGTGCCTCAAGGCTCGGTGCTCTCACCTCTCCTATTTAATATCTACATGAAGCCTCTGGGTGAGATCATCCGTTCCCATGGGGTGAGGTATCAGCAATATGCAGATGATACTCAGCTATACATCTTGGCTTGTGGTGATCCAAGCAATGCAGTTGAAGTCCTATCCAGGTGTCTGGAGGCTGTAAGGGTCTGGATGGGGGACAACAGGCTACAACTAAATCCTGGTAAGACTGAGTGACTGTGGGTCAGGAGCCCTGCTTTATCCCAGGAACTACCATCTTTGGAGCTGGATGGGGCTTTTTTGCCACAGACAGACCCGGTGCATAATTTGGGGGTCCTCCTGGACTCACGACTCCTGCTCGATGAGCAGGTGGCAGTCGTGGCTAGGAGGGCTTTTGCACAACTTGGTGTCATTCCACCAATTACGCCCGCTCCTGGACCGGGACTCCTGGTTTATGGTCATACATGCTCTGGTCACCCCCAGGTTGGATTATTGTAATGTATTCTACATGGGGCTGCCCTTGATGACCATTCAGAGGCTGCAGCTGGTTCAGAATGCAGCTGCCTGTGTAGTGAGTGGACCAGAGGGGCTCTTTTAAAATTATCAAGAAGATGAGCCTTTCGGTATCCGCTCTGGCCCTATGGAACCTCCTGCCAGTTGAACTGTGTTTCCAGACAGAGCTGTTGCCCTTCATGAAAGAGCTGAAAACCTGGATGGTAGGGCAGGTGTGGGGAGGTGGAGAGGGAACAACACTGGCTCATTTAGAGTAGGATCACTCATGTTTTAAAAAGTTTTTAACTAGATTTTTAATTGGTGTAGGTGGGAGGTAGTTTTTCAGTATTTTTAGGAATTATAAGGGAATTACCATCTTTGGTTTTGGATGGGGCTGTTTTGCCCCAGACAAACCTGGTGCACAACTTGGGGGTCCTCCTGGACTTGCGGCTGCTGCTAGAGAAAAAGGTGGCAGCCATGGCCAGGTGGGCTTTTGCACAGCTTTGATTAATTTGCCAGTTACACCCGTTCCTTGACCGGTCATGGTCACTCATGCTCTGGTCACCTCCAGACTCTACATGGGGCTGCCCTTGATGACCATTCGGAGAATACAGCTGGTCCAGAATGCAGCGGCCTGGGTGGTGATGGGGTGTTGATGTTATGCCCATGCCTTGCCACTGCTTCGGGAGCTGCACTAGTTACCAGTTTGCCTCCGGGTGCAATTCAAGGTGCTGGTTTTGACCTTTAAAGCCCTACATGAGAGTGGGCCAGGCTACCTAAGAGATCGCATCGCCCTAAGGACGTCCGTCCGTCCAACCTGGGTGGACCGGAGGGGCTCTCTTATTGTACCATCCACTAGAGGGGCTTGCCTGTCTAGCACAAGGAGGAGGGCTTTCTCCATGTCCACACCAGCACTCTGGAACCTCTTACCAACAGAGCTACGTCTCGAGACAGAATTGCTGCCTTTCAGAAAAGAACTTAAAACCTGGATGGCAGGCCAAGTATGGGGTGTAGGTGGAAGGGTGACTTCCGTTGGGTGGCTGGTATAGTGAAATTCTGGCCCCCTCGGTCCCTGCACCCTTTTTTAGGGGGAGGGTAGTTTTTAAAGCAGTTTTTAATCATGTTTTTATTATGATTGTGAACCGCCCTGAGTTGGCCTTGGCTAAGTGGGTGGTATAGAAATTGAAATAATAAATGAATAAATAAAATAAACTAGCCGGGATGCCCTGCTTCGCATGGGCGTGGTCCGGAGGGCCCTGTCCTACCTCCCGGGGTTTGTGTTTGAGTGTGCCGGGCATCCTGGCCTCCTGAAGCCTCCCAGAGAAGGTCCTTGCCTTCTACGGCAGGCCTGGCTAGTACGGAGCACTGCGGGCGGCCCAGGCCTTCCGGAGAAGGCAAGGCGGAGGCCTCTCCCAGCCCTCTCCGGGAGGCAACTGGCACCCGGGCGCTGTGGATGACCGATGCCTCCTGGTGAAGGGCCTTGGCTTCTCCGGCAGTCCTGGCAATCATGGAGTGCTGCGGGTGACTCAGGCCTCCCAGAGAAGGCAAGGTGGAGGCCTCTCCTGGCCCTCTCTGGGAGGTGGCTGGCAGCGGCTGCTCCTCCTCCTCCCTCCGGCGCCTGGATCCTCACTGGTTTTGGCTTCTGGGGGTGGGTGCAAGGTCAGATATTTTAGTGTCTTGCACGGAAGACAAAGAAGGAGCCGCAGTGAGGGCTAAACGCAGGTTTATTGGTTGATGATCAGGATGAACATGTGGTAATGGCGGAGGTACAGCTCATTATATACTGCAGTACATACATTTGAATCTCGTTGCACAGTAGCTTATTGGCTGCTACCGGCGTGACGTCATTCTGAGTCACGCCCATCTTCTCCAGGTGATCCTCGCGCGGGAAAGGTTCCTGCGGCTGCCGGTGATTTGGGGAATGTAAACCATGTGAGCTGAACGCTCGCAGCTGCCCTCTATAGGCAGCTTACTCGCGTTCCTTAACAGCTGGGCTACATTGTAATTGTGGTCAGGTTACATTCATACATTTCTTAAAGCAACATTGTACATACATAACAGATATCCAGCCCTGCACTGTCCCCGGTGCCTTGTGGGCAACGCGCACCACGCCTGTGCACCGCCAGTTTGGGCATGCACAGTCTAGGCCTCTGTGACACGCCCTCGAATGCTGGGGGCACCCTCTTTGTGGCCACTTTTGGGGGGTAAGGCCCCCAGACCGTGCTGCTGAGACCCCACACCAGCCACTCTGGGAGTGCAAGGTAGACAGGGCTGGCGTTGTCTGGGCGGTGGGTGCATGTCTGGTGCTGTGTATTGGCAACATACAGCGCTGGACCTTGATTTTAGAGATACAGTATAGATGTTGGGGATTTTATGTATTCCACCCAGAGTCGCATGTAGATTGGCCCGGCTATACAAATTGAATGAATGAATGAATGAATGAATGAATGAATGAATATTTAAAAGATTCAATGCAACTAATTTTCCCCATATGCACTGCTAGTTATACAGTATATCCCGAAGGGAATGTGTTTAGGTCTCTAGGCCTTATATGTCTTTTCCCGGAGAACTAACAAAGGACAGTTGATGGCAAATTAGGATCTCTGTTTTTAAAATATACTTAAATTCTGCTCTTTGTGGTTAGCAGCCTCAGGTTTTGCTACCTGTTTAGAGACATTTATTAAATTGTTTAGTGGCTCTAAACACCAAACCATCTTGCTTACATAATTCACAGATGTGTCTCAGTAAAATATACAAGACAAGAAAAACAAGGGGAGATTAATCGTCCCCTACCCCCTCCACTTTGCTACATAAAACCATGTAACTAGTCCTTGCAAGTTCAGAAACAAAGCAATCTCTTTTGAGGGGAGGAACTCCATTTGAAAAGGGATACCTCTCCCTCATATTCAGTTGAAAAGGAGAAAAGTGTCCACTCTTGTCAAGACATGAGAGATGGCTGTTTGAAAGAATGATGTGCAAAACGTAATGATGTGTGTTGAACTGATGTTATACTCGCAGGTATGACCAACCCTTTGTCAAACATCAGGACAAATTTAACTCAGGAGGTTGATAAACCAAGAGCATTGCCTTCATGCAATCTCTTTCCCTGGTTTCTGCTGTGTGCTGTATTTTGTTTCACATCATTTAAAAAGTGATACTGCTGGAGGGGGGTGCTTACGAAGCTCCATGCTATGGGGAGGAACAGAATTCATGACTGGGACTCCTTGCTTATGGTCACCTCCAGACTGGATTATTGTAATGCGCTCTACATGGGGCTGCCCTTGATGACCATTCGGATGCTGCAGCTGGTTCAGAATGCAGCTGTCAATGTAGTGATGGTGTGCAGGCGCTTTGGCAGTGCCTCACCCCTGCTACGGGAGCTGCATTGGTTGCCAGTGTGCCTCCGGGTGCAATTCAAGGTGCTGGTAATTACTTTTAAAGCCCTACATGGTAGAGGGCCAGAATACTTAAGAGACCACATCACCCCAAGGATATCTGCCCATCCCACTAGAGTGGACCAGAGGGGCTTTTTAAAGATGCCAACTGCTGGAGAGGCTCACCTCTCTAGCACTAGAAGAAGAGCCTTTTCGGTACCTGCTCTGGCCCTATGGAACCTCCTGCCAGTTGAACTTAGTCTCCAGATGGAGTTGCTGCCCTTCAGGAAAGAGCTGAAAACCTGGCTGGCGAGGCAGGTATAGGGAGGTGGAGGGGATGACCCCCCTCCCCGCTGGCACATTTAGAGCAGGATCACTCAGGTTTTTAGTTTTTAACTAGATGTTCTTTTCTGTATTTTTAAGATTTTTTGAGGTTTTTTTGTTGTTTAATGTTGGGGGTTTTATGTACGCCACCTGGAGTCGCATGTCGATTGGGGCGGCTATACAAATTGAATTAATTAATTAATTAATTAAATGACAGCTGGAAACAGACTGGAAAGAGGAAGAACAAGACTTGCCAACTTTAAAGTTAAAGGAAATGTGCTAGGATAAGCCAGCTAATGATGCTACTTTAAGAGAGGTGTTTTTGCATTTGCTTCAGGAAAGGAAAAATGCGTTTATCACAAACCCTTCATTTTCTTGGGTTTGTATGGTTTGGGATGTGTGCAGCTTTCTCATATTATGTCCTTTGCTAGTCACAAAAATAGTCTCTCTTTCCCTCTCTCTCTCAAAAGATTTCTTTTCTCAAAGGAAGAGATGTGAAGAATACCTGATAGAATTTCTCACTCTTGACAAGACAGGCTGTTTCAAACACATCGAGGCAGTCTGTTGCAAAAACCAGTGTTCCCACAAAACAGCTTGCCAGCAATCTAAGAATAAAATGCAGGAGGTGGGAGGTCAACCAGGATTTTGACCCAGCCTGCCAAAATTTAGAAGGTATAAATATTTGTGGCTGGGAGGAAACAAGCCCACCCATGAGGATTTGCTCTTGGAGGGTTGCAAACCTGCCTGCCTTGAGCATGTATATTGCCTCCAGTCACTCCTCTTCAGTAGAAGTAGCATCAAAACAGGCAAGCTAAGCCCAGATACAATAATGTGTACTTAGGCCTAGGTATACCTCCCCACTTCTCCATCTCCTTCCAGTGTATGCCAGTCGTATCTGATCCAAGCATAACCATGAGTGTATGGCTGTGTGGTAAGCACATTCCCCCCCTCTTTACTGAGGTTGTTCAATTTTTGCCAAATGTTTCTTTGCAGAAGCACTGTATTTTTTCTTCTTGAAGCATAGCCGTGAGCGCAGATGGACTGCTTGTTTGATCAAAAGATACACACAACCCATCTGTTGCTTTTGGTGATTAAAAGTCTATGCAAAAGGCTGCAACCATTCTATTTTTGTGCTATTTGCTCAACAATAGTTCTTCCAGATTTGAGAACTCTCCCCAAGGTTTGTAGAAAATATCTTGCCATTCTGAGGAGAGGAAAAACAATTACGATTTCTCCTTATTTACTAAGCTTCAGTGCTTTATGTTTCTGCTCCAGTCCTTTGCTTACCTACCCACTGCTATTTTTATACATTAGGTGTAAATGATATCATTTTGCAGTCAAGTCTGTTTAAGTCATCAAGGCCAGTAGTTCACATTTTCTGTATTCTAGCACTGAAAGTACAGATGCTGTTCAAATGCTTTAACACAAGTCATAGTCTGCAGTTGACATGCATTCTTCTGTCGTATCTCTTGTTCTGAAATATGGGGAATTAAATATTTCTAATTAAATTTATACTTACCTGGCAGGGGAGACACTATGATCACACCTTAATTAAATTTTTAATATTTCAAATTAAAATATGGAGTACTCCTATAAAGGAAGCTGAGCTGTCAAACAATGGGTTGAGATTTTTTAGTCAACTACTCTGTAAGATCCAGTGATTCTGGAACAGTGTTGTCTATTTGGTTTATTTTGTTTTCATGATTAGATAGCCCATTTTAATCTGTTTGAATATAAGCTCTCCCAAAGTCACACATTTTGCTACATGGGAGGTTCTTCTTCTTTCGTGTCCTGATCAAACCCTGGACTGCCAAAATGAAGCCATTTTCTTCACTTTGTCATTGCCCAAACCCAAGTCCTCATATGTGCATGTCTCTGGCAGCAATTGGCAGACCAGCAAATGGGCCGAACTCTGTGTCTCTACACATTCACACCATATGTTGTTGTCCACCAGCAGTCCCCACTTGAGCATGTTGGTCTTGCATTTAGGCACTCCAAACCTCAGCCTATTCGGGATCCTCCAGGTCACGTAGAGGAGAATGAGATCTTCAGCTATATCCTCCTTTAATGATGCACCTTGCCCAGTGAGCTCCTTCCTCCATCTTCTAATTGCTCTTGTGTACCTCAAGAATGTTTGTTCTTGCCATAAAACTCTTCCTGGATCTGAGCCAGTGGACTTGAGGTTCATTTAGAGGGTGTCGAGAGTCCTTGTCTTGCTTAGTTCTCTCAGTGTCTGCTGCTACTTCTCTCCTGATCTTAGAAGAGATATAACAAACAAACACTTCTTATTTTACTTGAGGCATAATAATGTATTTCAGCCACTGTGTTGTAGCATTATAGCTTCTTGTATGTTTTTGCTGTTCCAGTTCCAATTTTAATGATATCTGTCTTAATCATGTAAGCTGCCTTGAATACAAATTTTGGAAGGGATGCAAGTAAAATATATAAATAAATGAACAAACGCTATGACAAACTAGATACAGCGGAGTGTAAAGAGTGGCAAAGTAGGACTCAGGTGATCTGAGCTCAAATCCTTGCTGGACCACAGAAGCTTGCTCTCTCAATCTCTGAAAGTGGTAAAACCACTCCTTAAATATCTCACTCACCTTGAAAGCTTTATTGAGGGTCATTGTAAGCGGGATCTGATTCAACGGGACATAAAAAATATATGAGAATCTACTGCCTGAAAAACTATTATGTAACAGGTCCTACCAATGAATTTCTGGCTACTGTGAGTAGAAAAATTATCCTTCCTTTCATTCTGCAGTGGTTTAACTACCTCATACTATTCCTATACAACTGATGCGGTTGCAGCTCTTCAGTCACACCCTGTATTGTCTGATTCCTCCACTATCTTAAGTTATTAAAGTGCATCAGAAAGTATATCTTAGGGACTTTTAGCAGTATTGCATTATGACAGCTGTGTCTAAAATAATGTCCAGAGCATTGCTAAAAATCTTGAAATACTTCTAGCATTAGACAGACTGAGCTGACTGTCTCAGATCGCAGGTGCTAGGAGGCAGCATTAGTAACTGTGGTTTTTCCTTGTCAATTCTCTCTGTTCTCCTGTTTAGAAGGAATAGAGCTGTGTATGTTACACAACCTCTCTTGCCCCCTAAACTAGCCTGCTGCCTTCAGTTGTGGTGACGGCCATTACCCCATCAACAGGGCT
This sequence comes from Bradypodion pumilum, assembly GCA_035047305.1. Taxonomy (NCBI): domain Eukaryota; kingdom Metazoa; phylum Chordata; class Lepidosauria; order Squamata; family Chamaeleonidae; genus Bradypodion; species Bradypodion pumilum. Next base: position 199,454,000 of record JAWDJD010000001.1, read on the forward strand.
GAAGCAGTGGTAGGCTCCAAAAAAAATTGCTACCACACTGTGAGCGTGGTATGGTGGACATGGCCAGGGGAAAGCCCTGCATTGCACCCGAATTAGGACTACTTTATTTCAAAACTTGGGTGGGTGGGGCAAGCCAAAATTTCTGCTACCGGTTCTGGCGAACTGGTGTGAACCTGCTGATGCCCACCACTGGGCTGAAGTAAAATGTGAGGAAGAGAAACCATCTCATCCTTCACTTCAGGCTGCAAAATGCCCTTGTGCAGTGTTTCCCAACCTTTGGTTTTGGAACAGAAGACTAAGTCAGTAAATTGGCTGATCAGTGCTTTTGGGAATCAACTTAGGCTTCTGGGAATTGAAGTCCAAAAACCAAAGGTTGAGAAGCACTGCCCTAGTATAACCCTGAATCTCCCATCCTTTGTTTATAAAAGCCCTCCGTATATCTGTAATTATAGTGTTTCTACTTGTGCCCAATTTGGAGAAAGTGGCATGGTTTAGTATTGCCATTTGGCAGTGTCCTTTTGTTAGTCCTGTTTAGAGTAGACTCATTGAATCAATGGTATGTGATTGGCCATTCACCAATTGATTCAGTGAAATTAGTCTGAGTTGAGGACAAGCAATAGGATGAGTTTCATGGCAAAGAGAATTGACAGTGATTCAAAATTAACTCTGTAGTTGGTCAAAACTTCAGCTTGATTTATTGCATTTAAAAGCAAAGTTTTTTTAAAAAAACTGTCCAAATTGTTGCATTGAGTGATCAATTTCTGCATGCCATGCCACCTGGTGGGCTCTTTCCATCAGTGCAATTGAAAGTTAAATTGTTTTTTATCCAGAGCAAAATGGGTAGAGAAGGAGGAAGTTGGATTGAGCTGGTTACTTGTGCGACAGATAGACTGATCCATCTGTTTCTAATCCTTGCCAGTTCTGATCTGTGCCTATCTCATCTTCTATTCTGTTTTTTTCTAAAGAAAAATTTGAAAATTTCCATATATACAAGCCTGAAAATATGCTGTATTGTATGTATTTTTAAGCTGTGTTTTAAAAACTGCATTACAATATTCAAAGTATGCATTGAAAAGAAAAATCACATTCCAATCTGCAGATCAATACTGGAATTGTGAATCAGAACTGCTCACTTAGAAATTAAAATTCCTAGCCTCCCTAATTGGTTCCATTTTCCACATCCCAGTTCTTCTCCATATTTTTTTATCTATCCAGGATCCCAGAAGAAAGGATGGTTGTATGGGATATATTTTCATTGTTAATATGTGAAATCCACTATAGTTCTGCAGAAAATATTGTAAAACTTGGCTGTATAAATCTTTATTACCTTTTTGTTTGGACTATTATGAGTATGCATGTCACATCACCTACACACACCAGCTTAATAATATCTACAAATCATGCCTAAAGGAGAACAAAAAAAAATCAACAACCTAAAAATACTTACAAAAAACCACAGTGTATAAACTGAATGGAATGCATTTTAGCTTATTGTGCATTTTCAGGAACATTTAACAATATGAAGACATATTTTATAAAATATTTTCCAGTTGTTTCAATTATTATATCAGGAACCTAACATAAGAAAGGATACTTACATTTTACCTTTGCACTTCCTCTAAATATTTGACCTGTGGTCATAAAAAATTATTTGTAATTAAGAACAGGGTAATTCAGTTGACTTATACAAACCTGCCAATTTGTCAGTGTTTTGAACGACTGCATGCACTGGGAATCCATTAAACTTTGACATGTGCACTTTTCCAAATTTTGCATTGTACTTCTGTAATTAAGAAATTGCATACGGATGTGCTCCTATTTGAGGAATGTACTCTTGAAAAATTAGTCTCCCCTTGAAAAACTAGTTCCCCCCCCCCCGCCCATGAGGAAAACAAACATTTTAAAATGCATCAGGAAAATTGCTTCCAAAAATGGGTATAGTACATCTGAAAACTCAATTTATTGGAAGAATCATGCACAAAATACATATGGATTTGCAAATGATTTTTTTTAAAAAAAACATTTGGGACAAACAAGTTAAAGTTGGAAATATTCTCAAAAATTGTGATATCTCCAATTGCAAATTGGAAAAAAGAAAAACCAAGAATGGTAGATGCCCCCACCTCTGTATCTGACACAAGAGTCAAGGATCTCATTTGCCTGGTAAATACAATTTCTACTAGATCTACTAGAACCCATCGGAAAATGATGTTTTTGCTGGGATGACAGTGTGGAAAGCACCTCCATTCATGCCTAGTCCTAACTCTGAGACTGACTCCTGAAAGTTGTAAAATAACTATTTTGGTAGGCGAAACATTGTACTTAACAATATCAGCTGTAGCATGGCTGACTGCCAAAAACGACAGGGGGGGCTAGCACACTTCTGAGCGCACCCTCTTCAAGGAAGTGTGGATTCTCGATTGTGTGCATTTATTTCTAGTAATTCTCGGCCCTCATCCTGCCTCCACTCCTGCTCTGGCCGTCATTTGAAATGCTAATCCTGTTGCTGGGCAGAAAGCTGCCTTCCTGCAAACCCCATTCATGTTTTATCCCATTTGCCAGGGAAAACATTTCCTGAACTGATCCTCAGTGGAGTCGGCAATACAGAGGGCTTGACAGCTGCCTGGGTGATGCTGAGCTGGCCCTTCTGTAAGGCGGACTGAGGCAACAACATCCCATTGTTAGTGGTTTTCTTTCTTGTCTTTTTACTACCGAAGCTGGAAATTTTTGAAGTGCTCACCGTGTTAGTCTGTACTAGCAAATCAGAGAGTAAGGAAAACAAAGACAAAAAATGTTGTGGTTCCTTAAAGACTAACGACCAGTGGTGGGATTAAAATATTTTTACAGAAGAGATCAAAAAAAGATGGCAAGAGTACACAGAGGAACTCTACAAAAAGGACCTCAACACTCCTGATAATAATAATAATGAGAAATTTGAACTTGAACCAGACATTCTGGAGAGTGAAGTCAGAAAGGCCCTAAAAAGCACTGCAAACAATAAAGCTAGTGGAAATGACGGTATCCCAGTTGAATTTTTCAAAGCCCTAAAAGATGATGGAATCAAACTACTGCATTCAATATGCCAGCAAATTTGAAAAACAAAACAGTGGCCACAGGATTGGAAAAGATCAGTGTACGTTCCAATCCCAAAAAAAGGCAATACCAAAGAATGCTCAAATTACTGAACAATTACGCTCATCCCACATGCCAGCAAGGTGATGCTCAAGATAATACAGGATAGACTTCAGCAACATGTGGAGAGAGAACTACCAGAGGTGCAGGCCGGTTTCAGAAGAGGCAGGGGGACTAGAGACCACATTGCCAACATATGTTGGATCATGGAGAAAACAAAGGAATACCAGAAACAAGTTTACTTTTGCTTTATTGACTACACTAAGGCATTTGATTGTGTGGATCACAACAAGATGTGGCAAGTGATTAAAGAGATGGGAATACCAAAACACCTCGTATGCCTCATGAGAAATCTGTACACGAACCAAGAAGCAACAGGACAGAACACGGAAAGACAGAGTGGTTTGGAATAGGAAAAGGAGTAAGACAAGGCTGCATTTTATCACCCTGCTTATTCAATCTATACACAGAGAACATAATGCGCAATGCAGGGATGGAGGAATCACAATAAGGGATCAAAATTGCTGGGAGAAACATCAACAGTTTGAGATATGCGGATGTTACCACCCTAATGGCAGAAAGTGAGGAAGACCTAAAGAACCTCTTGACTGGATTGAAGGAGGAAAGTGCAAAAGCTGGCTTGAGACTCAACATCAAGAAAACCAAAATAATGGCAACAGGTCCCATCAGTCCCTGGAAAATAGCTAGGGAAGAAGTAGAAGCAGTGACAGATTTTACTTTCCTGGGATCTAAGATCACTTCAGATGGCAACTGTAGCCATGAAATAAAAAGACGACTGATTATGGGGAGACAAGCTATGAGAAACCTGGGGAATATAGTGAAAAGCAGAGACATCACCTTGAAAACAAAAATTCGCATAGTCAAAGCAATGGTATTCCCAGTGGTAATGTATGGGTGTGAGAGCTGGACCATTAGGAAGGCTGAGCGCAGGAGAATAGATGTATCTGAGATGTGGTGTTGGAGGAGTGTCCTGAGAGTCCCTTGGACAGCAAAGAGAACAAATAGGTCAATATTGGAAGAAATCAATCCTGACTGTTCATTGGAGGGACAAATGGTGAAGATGACGCTAAAGTACTTTGGACATCAAATGAGAAGGGAGGACTCACTTGAGAATGCCTTGATGCTTGGAAAGGTGGAGGGCAAGAGAAGAAGGGGGCGTCCAAAAATGAGATGGATAGATGGCATTGTGGACACAATGGGCACAGAGCTTGGTGGGCTGAGGAGAATGGTGGAGGATAGAGTTGCCTGGAGGAAAATGGTTCATGGGGTCGCAAAGGGTCGGAATCGACTGTGGGGCTGGACAACAACAAAAACTCAGGCCCTGAGTTACACCCAAATTAGGACTACTTTATTTCAAAACTTGGATGGGTGGGGCCAGCCACAATTTCTGCTACCGGTTCTGGCGAACTGTTGTGAATCTGCTGAAGCCCACCACTGCTAACGACTGTATTTTAATGTGAGCTTTCATGGATTAAGTCCACTTTGTCAGACATAAGAGTGAGACTTCATGTCATTAATTTATACACATCAGGTATAGAGGCACACAATGGTTGGTTAAGTATATAAGTTTACAAATCAGTATGGCTTTTCAATCAATCAATCTTTATGCCAGTCCAAGACCAGCACAGTATAGCAAAAAGAACAAAAATTAAAATGAGGGTACTTAAAATATCTCAAGAGTAAAAGTAAAAGTAAAGGTCACTCTTGCTCGAAAGCCAGGCATATCTGACTCCAGAGTTCATTGCTCATCTCTGTTTCATAGCTGCAGAGCCAGCGCTATCTGCATTTGCAGATGTTTCTGTGGACATGTGGCAGGCATGACTAGACACCAGAGTGCACAGAACACTGTTTACCTTTCCACTGAAGTGGTCCCTATTTATCTATTTGCAATTTCTTGCTTTCAAATTGCTAGGTTGGCAGACAGAAGTTAAAATGAGGGTACTTAAAATATATATTAAAAGGAGCATTTCAATGTGGCTTTTTAAAAGTACAGTGGAACCTTGGTTAACAAATGGCTTGGTTAACATAAAAATTGCATAAGAAAAGGAAATCCATAGAAAATAGTGGCTTGGTTTACAGAATTTTTTTCAGAACAGATTAATTGGTTTCCAATGCATTTCCTATGGGAAATTGCATTCAATGCATCCCTATGGGAAATTCAGTTAAGGTAATTTTCACAGTAAGAAATAACCCGGAGAATGCATTAATTATGTTAGCCATGGTTCCACTGCAAAAGCAATCACATACTGTCCCATAGCACTTAGTGCACTCTTTGGGCAGTTCACAAGTTAATTAGCAGTTTGGCCTAAACATGCTGGGTACTCATTTTATGGACCTCAGAAGGATGGAAGACTGAGTTAACCTTGATCTCTGGTCAGGATTGAACCCACAACCTTTTGTTTACAGTACAGCAGTTTTACAACTGCCAAGCTGGAAAGTTTTCTTGTGGGGTTTGCTGGCATTTGACTGGTGATTTACTGGGGAAGGGAGAGGGAAAACTCAACTGAGAAAATGCCCTGGCTGGCCCTAACATAAGGCATGATGAAGGACTGGCTTTATTTTTCCACAACACTATTTCAGATTACAAATTCAGGAGAAAAATAATGCCTTTATTGGATAACTAAAAATATAAATAAAAAAAAATACAAGAGCTTTCATGATTCAAGATCACTTCTTCAGGCATGTACCAATTTCTTGTGGATAGTGCAGGACAATTATTAACGAGAGTCCCCAAAGTACATGTGTCAGGCTTTGTTTCTCAGAGATGAGTTGGAAAAAAACATTCATGCCTCAAGAAGGGATCTTGGATCATGAAAGTTCATGTAATGGTTGATTTTTTTTAGTGATCCAATAAAAGTATCACCTGCCTAATGCATTTGTATTGTGTAAGGGTCACATTTATTTATTTATTTATTTTTTACTTATGTGCCGCTCCACTCGCGAAGTGCGACTCTGGGCAGCTCACAGACACATCAATACACATCAATGAAACAACATACTCAATAAAACACAGCCCAACACTAAAATATCAATATCAATAAAAAAACAAAAATAAATAAATCACAAAGTCCTTGCCGCTCAGTGTCCCCAACGGAGCCCGGGGCTCAACATCCTCGACAGAGCCCAGGGCTCAACGTCAACCCTACGGACAGGCAGCCGACGATGGCAGCCGCAGCTGTCTCCCTTCCCAGTGAATGGTGTGGGCAATGGGAGAGACGTGGCAAGGTCCTTCAGCCTGCGGCTCGGCATCTCTTCTCCCCTCTGGCCAAGCGGGGCCAGGAGGGTGGCAATGGCTGCCACAGCTGTCTCCCATCCAGGGCATGACTGTTTCTTGAACAAACAGTTCCATAAACAAACACAAACCTGTTTTTTTTAATGGAACTATTTCAGGTTGGTTCCTGACTGAGAACAAAACAAAAAAAGTGCTTTATGACACAGAATAACACCAGTAAAATTTAAGAGACAAGCAAAACCTCCTGTCTAACTCAGGAGTTATCAACCTTTTAAAGCCGTGGGCTGGAGCATGTTCCCTCAGACAACTTCAGGGGCCGGAAGACCATTTTGTCCTTCCTCTACCACATGGCACTTCCTGGTGTGTTGGAGGTTGGGGGGAGGGGGAAATGAAATGGTGCCATGGGCCATATACGGCCCACAGGTCACCGGTTAAGAATCCCTGGTCTAACTCAATATTGCATAAACACTGAAATTCTTTCTCACTACAAGAATACTCTTTTGCTCTTACCACTGAAAAGTGTACTTTCCAGATATACTGTTACAAGCTCTGGATTAGAGTTCATAAAAGTTCAGCACTACAAGAGCCAAACTGTCGTTTGCAAAGGGCTTCCAATATAAAATGCATGATATAATTCATTAGCATATGCAGGCACACATACACACACACCTTTCAACATGATTTTACATTATACTCCACAAGAAATGTTGATCAAGGACTCCGGTTATACATGCGGGCCTGTGTTTATACATCAAAAGAGCTCTAAATACTTTGAGTTCTTTTAAGAGCTGGAGGGGTCAAGTGGGATTTGTAGCAGTTTAAAAAACCCATAGAACTTAATGGTATACTTCCTTTAAGAACAACACCCTTGATGATTCGTGTTGTCATGCCATGTGGCTGTCTTGGAACTACTATATCTGCTTCGCATTCTGCATAGACTGTACACCCACCCGGTATTCTTTTTCAGCACCTTATGTTTATAGCACATGATTTTAGATAATAGTACGGAATGTCAGTACAAGCTAAGGATGCAACCCCACCCATGCTCCTCTTCTTCTTAAGTAGCAAGGTCAACTGTGAAGCTCCCTTCTCTGCCTTCTGCTTTCTTCTCATAGCAGGTAGGCTTGGTTCCAAATGACACCCATAGGTCAGGCCTAAGATGTTGTCCGTGCAGACAATGGTACATTTTCTGCTTGAGTTCATGTATTCAGACTTGACTGTGAGACTGAACAACAACATGCATTTGGGATTAGGATCACGGAGAGTTTAGCAAATTTGGCTTTGGAATTTGGTAAGAGCATGCAGGATCAGGCCATTGGTTGGCTCAAGTGTGTGTAAGACCCATGACTAGTGCTAGGCAGATGTAGGATGTAGATATAGGATCAGTACTGGTTGGCATCAGGATTTACCTTTTGAAACAGGTAGGTAAATCTGACCTGCAGCTCTGGCAGTGCACTGGATTTGAACAAATGCTGAAATGTTGACTGAATCAGGGGTATTTGGTGCTGTCCAGGATCTGCCACAGATTGGAACAATCAGGATCACAGATGTTAATGGAGAAGGAGATGGAGAGCTTCATACAGTGGTGGGATTCAGCAGGTTTGCCCCAGTTTGCCAGAAGCAGTAGCAGAAATTCCGGCTGGCCTTGCCCATCCAAATTTTGAAATAAAATAGTCCTAATTCAGGTGTACAATGCAGGGCTTTTCCCCTGGCCATGCCCACCATACCACACTCACAGAGTAGGTAGTAAATATTTTTGAATCCCAGCATTTGCTTCACACATGATGAAGCCCAAGATATTCAGAAATTCATAGATATGGACACAAATCAGACTGTATCAGAGGATCTCCCAAAGGGAATTGGATTAAATTGGGTCCCAATCTGTAGTCACTTTTTCAGTCACATAATAATGGAGTTAAAAGGACCTATTAGGCCACTGAGTCCAAAGCATGCTCACTTCTAAAATGAACAGCATACTCTCCTCTGTGTCTCATAGTTTTTCTTTCTGTTTCCTTATTTCTAATGGTGTTGTGTGAATTCTAGATTTAATATGAGGGATCTGTGAGGATGCTGTTCCACCATGATCAGGACTCTGTTGTTGTTGTTATTTTGCTTTGATACTCCAGATTTGGATTATTTTTACCCTTTTCTCCAAAGGTATTATACATTCCTAATATATATACTAAACCATTGTGGAGCAAAAGTTATACAGTAGTTAGTTGGTGTGGGTCGGCAGGGGTGTAAAGAAGAGTAATGCAGGTCACTAACAAAATGTTAGGACAGGCAGCCTTCCCCAAACTGGTATGCATTGGATTCCATCATTACCAATAAGAATGTGTTATAGGATTAGTAGTCCATCTAGGGTACACAGAAAGAGCTTCCTTGAAGATTGTGGTATTTTTGAACCACAATTGGAAGTACCCTGGTAATGGCAACCTTGTGTTGCTGGCTAATCTTTCTCTAGGTCAGGTGAAAGGAACTGCAGAATGAACTCACCAAAAGGTGCCTTCATTTTGGTTGTTTCATGTCTGGCAAAGAAGAAGAAGAAGAAGAAGAAGGAAGAAGGAAGAAGGAAGAAGAAGAAGAAGAAGCAGCTTTTGTTTAGAGGGCAGAAAGGAGCCATGAAGTGTTGGAGGAGAGCATCTGAGGTGTGAGGTAGCATGCCCAGCTGCCCTGAGGAGTACTGGTGGACCTTGTCCTCTTTCTAGTGTGGTCATCAGGTTTTTCTGTAAATGGAATTGAGGGCTACACTTTGTTTTTCACCTCAGACAAAAAACAACAACATTTTTACCTCTGTTATGTGTGACTTCTTTCTATTGGAAAGAAAAAAGAAATCTTGCAAATTAGATACCTGTCAGTTAGGCAATCCTCATGTATTAAATGTTTTGAGTATGAAATTATCTCAGTGGTGGAAATGTGCCAACACTTTTACCTCATAAAGTCCCTTTCCACAATTGTCATTTGCTGTTGAACATGTCCAGGATCAGAAAGTGAATGAAATTATACTATCACTGTGGTCTTGGCACCTAAAATTCTTCACTTCCTCAGGAAAAAAGTTGATCAATTCGGCAAAACATTGACATCAAGTGAAGTTTTTTTAAAAATTATTCTCCATTTGCTTCTTTTCTTTCCTCAGTGTGTACGCCTATGTATACTCATATTCACATACCCTTCAGCTTCAAGGAAAGCTTGAAATATTCTTTACTGGCAAGTCTGTTCTCAGCAAAAGGTGCCTCTTTTGTGCCTGCCCAACACAATGTGAAGTCCTTCCATCCTGATTTGAGTGACTGACATTTTCAGTTCTTTTTAGTAGACTGGAACAACTGATTAACCATAGTGGGTGGATGGAAATGCTGTCTTTCTGACACCTGCAATTTACCCAAAGAACTGTGTTCCATTGCAATTTTCCAAGAGAAAATAAGTTAAGTGTTATATAATATGCCTTCAAACTTCTGAATAATTCATCTGTGCTGTGTTACACATTGTTTTAAATGAAAGATGTGGGTTAGTGCCTATATGATTTGAGTAGCTTTGATGGACACTGAAAAGGGAGCAGTTTTACCCTAATATTAAATCAAGACCACCTGTCTAGGGATATGAGCCTTTGCTATCTTTTGTCATTTGTGGCATCCTTATATAAAAATGCACCTTTCTACCAAGATATTCTTTATGAAGAGCTATTTCTCCCACTAAAAGGTGTTTTGAACATGACATGAAATGTGACATTATTATGTAAACAACTCAGAAATAATCCAGGCAAAGTTAAACTCTTAATTTCTCTAGGTATGTTCTTACAGCTCACAGTGAGAAATGCAAGCGTCAGGTCCTGTTGCAGATTTATGCTGGCAGAGGTGTAGTAGTGTTAACTCACAGCAGCAAATTGCTGCTGATTAAGACATTGCCATTTGCATGGCACAAGTCAGATAGCTTGGTGCGCAAGGAGGAATCCATGCAGTGACCCATTAGTGGCAATTTGCCCCTGCAAGTTGCACCCTTGTCTTTCCTCCAGTATAATTCTACAACTGAATTTTAGCCTCTATCTGAAATCTATAGCACACTCATATACATAACTCCTCAAGAATTGTACTCAAATACCAATAGTAACAGCTGTGCAGTACACATTCCTGTACAGTATCACAAAAATGAAGCCTGAGTATCATATTTGAACACAGGTATTGCTCTCCCTAGTCAGAGTCAGGGTTGGTGACTCTTTATAAAATATATTCCTTGCATTAGTGCTTTGAACAACCTAACCCAAGACCGAGAGTGAGAAATGGCTGAAGTAGACCTGGGTCCTAAACATTTATTTGTGATGTTGTTACTGCCTGTCTTCAGTGTGGTACAATGTAGCTGTAATGACAATATCATGACTTGCATTATGATGTTCATTAATGGTGGAAGAAATGGCTAGATAGTCTGCTTTTAAAGTAGATCTTTTTTGTATAGAAGTTGTATTACTGGTGTGCAGTAAACGTTATTTGACATTACTTGATTTCACAGAAATGTATTTTGCTGATAGTATAGATGATAAAATTCTGTTTTATTAAACACGCATTAGTTACCTGTCATTTTTCTTCCATAACAAGTTAAAGTATATATTGCTAAAGGGCCTGAATCCTAGTCTTTACATATGTTGGCATATGCCAGATGGCATAATAGCAATAACAATTACATTTATATTCCACCCCATAGAGTTTAGTGTACTCTCTGGTTGGTTCACTAGGTAATTAACATTTTTGTCCCCAACATACTGAGTACTAATTTTACTGACATTGGAAAGGTGGAAGGCTGAGGCAATCTGAATCTCCATCAAGACTGAACTCATAGCGTCAGCATAAATTGCAATGGTGGGTTTCCACTAGTTAAGGAAGCTTGTATTCCTTATCACATGCTAGCTGCATGGATTGATTCACAGTGAGAAATACAAGTGTCAGTTCACAAACTAGCCACAACTCACATCTATGATCTAGGCCAGTGGTGGCGAACCTATGGCATGCATGCACACCTGTCAAGTATCCCGGATTGGCCGGGATTTCCCCTATTTCAGTGCTCCATCCCCCTCATTCCTGCCGCCATCCTGTAACTTTGGACAGCAGGAAAGGGGTTACTGCACATGCATGCCGCTGCTTCTGACAGCCACGCATGTGCAGTAATCCCTTTCCTGGCCAAAGGGGTTTCTGTGCATCATGCCATTGATGTCATACACGTGTGCCATAAGGGGCACTCTGATGCTTCTGTGGGCACACACACCATTGCCCCAGCACTGAGTTTGCCCTGCCCCTCTGCCCAGAAGCCCAATGTGAGCACTGCCTCCCTTCCCCAGCACAGAGTTCACCCCGCCCCTCTGCAACATGGACAGCAGCCTGTTGAGTTTGGGCACAGTTTCTAAAAGGTTTGCCATCACTGATCTAGGCCATTTCACTTAATATCAGGATACATAGGTTTCTAAGCAATGAATGTGTATACTGATTAAAGACAGAGTTATAGTAGCAAAAGTTATATCTCTGCTGAAACCCATAATTGTGCAATGGATTGCGTACATACCACACCATACCTGGTTGGCCGAACAGAACTTTGCCCTCAGTTACTCTTTTTCTTCTTCTTTGCAGACACTTTGAGCTTTCTTGGAACCTGTTGAACAGTGTTGCCCACCATGGTTGAGACATGGTTGAGGTCCTTTTAAGAGGCCCCACAGTATTAATGAAACAAAAGGGAGTGGTTTGGTTTCTTGTTGGTGCATTTTAATTTGTTTTTATTGAAAGTTCCTCACCATCTGAGACCCTAATCTATGGCTTATTTAGTTTGTGCACAAAGCTGGCACTGTCCTCAGTGGTTAATGTGTGGCAAGCGCACTCTGAAGGTAACTTCATTTTGAGAGTAATCAAAACAGGGAGTTGTCTCTTGGTCAGTGAAAAGGGCCACAGTGGTTAATGTGTGGCAAGCGCACTCTGAAGGTAACTTCATTTTGAGAGTAATCAAAACAGGGAGTTGTCTCTTGGTCAGTGAAAAGGGCCACACAGCAGAATGCTTTTGCAATGGACATCTGGCATGCAATAAATGCATTTAGGAAGTAATAAACAGCCCACCTTGAATGACTTCTGAAATTGGTTTCAGCACAAGCTACCAGAAGGAAACAAGTTTCTGGAAGCTAATTTAGAGAGAGGGAGAGAGAGAGATCTATGAAAGCGTCTCTCCTACTTAAACTGTTTAGCAGTCTACAAACAAAACACCAATCTAATTCTAACCTGATTAATTAATGGAGTCTTTGAGTCTAGTCTCTGCAGTTCACAGAGCGTGTGCCACTCTAGTTTTGAGGCAAAGCGGTTCTTCCACAGCTAAACTGACAAAGAATAAATATCTTTCTCTCCTTGTGGCCATCACAAAGAAGTTGCCCCAATTCACTTGCATGCAGTTTAGCCAGAAGGAGGAACGTCTTGCAAGTGGATCAGCTATACATCTTATACAGACCCCTGCTTGATTTGTGAGTAGGTGGGCCCATTACCTAGTGACATGTGTTGAATCCCTTGATTCTTTTCTCATTTACCTGCAGGTGTGAAAACACTGACATACAATATTTAACATTCCCCCCAACCATTCTCCGTTGATCCTCATGACCTAAAAGCCAATGTAAATCAACCCAGGTTCTTCCTCCTCCCAAATCCATACAATTCGATGGGCTTCTGCTTTTTCTTTTTGACAGAGGATCTGTTCACATTATTTTAGGCTGTGTGTTCATTTGAACCAATGCAGACAAGTGTCTGCATAGGTGCAGGTGGTTTGTGTGGTGGTGGAGCAGCTAAGTGGATGCTGTGTTAAAACACCAAGAGAGCTGAATCTTTGGAAATACAGTAGAATCCCAAATAATGAAAATAATTCATTCTACAAGGCACTTCATTATATGATTTTTTCATTATACAATGTATACATTGTACAATGAAAATCCCTATGGGACAAATCGTACAACGAAAAAAAATTTGTTGTATGATTTTTCACATAGAGATTTTCATTGTACGATTTTCCCCATAGAGGTGCATTGCATCATATAACAAAAAAATTCGTTATATGGGGCACAATGGGTTTTTCAAATCCTATTCGTTGTATGGTTTTTCACTGTATGAGGCATTCCTTATACGGGGTTCTACTGTACTGTAATTCATCTCTCTTTTTAAAGGCTTGTTGTGCAAGGGAACATAGACACTAAAGAGATGGGAGAAAGAGAAAGAAAGATTGAAAGGAGGAAATTGCCACTTGGTTGTAGTATCCAGCTTGATAAGGTAGTTCATCTGAAGTCATGCCATCTACAAATCAGGAGGGGTACAGGAGACCAGTGTTAACAAGCTGCAAGACAGATTGTTTGCCTATTACCTTCTTTTTTCCAGTGTAGCCAATTAACATGAATCCATGCAGGGGAACCCAACTTTGTGAGTGCAACTTCACAGAGGGTCAATTCACATTTTTCTTGCTGTGTAGTTGCAACCGAAGATGACTTCTGATATATAATGGGGGCTCTTTTTTTAATTGAGCAAAAGGGTTAAAGGGCCTTCAACATTGAGTTAAGCTAAATGTTATGTTTAGTACATTTTTAGAAGAGCATTGTGAAGTGTTAAAATATATTTGTTTAGCAGAGATGTTTGGTTTTGCATTTTTTTAAGTTATATATTTTGCATTTAGTATCCTTTGATTAAGTTCTGGTATCTCAGTGGAACTTAGATGTGGAGCTTAATTTATAGGTGAGATTGTTTACGAATCATCTGAAGACACAATAATTGTAGGGAATGTGTATTCCCATAGCATTTTATATGACCCTTTCCCTCTGGCTGTTCACTCATTCCCCACTTGAGTGAGTCACAAAGGTGGGGTTGTCAGGTATCAAAGCACCAGCTGAAGTCACAGGGAGTTGCTAAGCTTCCACCCCTCTCAAAATGAGGAGACAAATCTCAAGGGGAGTAGTACTGTAGGAGGAAAATTTTGTTTTTATTGTATGACATGGCTTTCGTGTCTGGGTGCTCATCTTCTCCAGATTCCCAAAATGGCCTCCAGACTCACTGGCTCAGCCTCCAGACTCACTGGCTTAGCATAATGTATGTTTAGAACAGAGGTCAGCAAATCGGGCTCTCCAGATGTTCTTGGACTTTCATTCCCAAATGCCCAAGTCAGTACACCTGCTAATCAAGGCTTCTGGGAATTGAAGTTCAAGAACAGCTGGAGAGCCAAGCTTGCTGACTAGTTGTTTAGGAGACAAGGCAACAAAGACACATTGTCAGCCTACCCTTCTCCCCCACACATACAGGTATGTTAATTTGCAATTACTATATTGCACTAGCTGTTATGCCATCACAAGGGTCTCTCCCCAAGAAATGGGAAACCCAATACAGGAGGCTCATTAATAACAGGCTGATAAACATTTTTGGAGACTGAGGTAGAGATTTTTTTTAAAAAAACAACAACAACAATGAAGGACTCCTGGATGCAGAGATTCCCATGTTGGTGTGGAGAACACCAGAGGTACCATTTGAGTTACATCTTTCATGTGCACACTTCCATGGCAGAGGCAGAAGGCTGGCCCAAGAAATTATGCTGTCTGAGACAGAACAGAGAATGGCACCCCATCCACAGTGAAGGAAAACTGCTCCACACCAAAGCCAGCCATATTTTTTTGCCACCTGAAGTAGAAAATGCCACAAGCTTTTCAGCATCCTCTTCAGCAGTAGAAATACTACTGCTTTCCCAAGCAGAATCAAGAGAGAAGCAGCAATCTCCTCTCACTATTTCAGCCCACTCCACACCCCCAAAACTTCTCTAGCTTAAAAAAATCAGAAGAAACCATCAACACTAGTAACAAAGAAGATTATTTATATTTCATCTCCACAGCATCAATTAGACATAAATCACCCATTCCCATAAAAAAGAATCGGTGTGTGTGTGTGTGTGTGTGTGTGTGTGTGTGTGTGTGTGTGTGAGAGAGAGAGAGAGAGAGAGAGAGAGAGACTAAGATTCAATGAATAGGCATGAAATTTAATCAAACTTGTTTTGTGAGCCGTACATGGTTTTTATAAACAATGTTGATAATATAGTATATTAAGATTTTTCTTAAATATTTTATTCATTACGCTAAAATAAAGCATTCCATAATCAATTTCCCACCCCCACCCCATATTTTTGGGGGGTGGGGAAATGCTTCAGGAAAAATATAAAAGGGGAAAATCCATCCCCCCCCCCTTATTTTTCCTGGGGATGTTTTCTGGGGCTTAACTCTCTAGGAAGAAGAGAAAGTTCCACAGCCTAACAAGACTATTCCCAAAAACAAAACAAAAAAACCCCAAGGGCAACATGTGCTCAAGAAAATAAATTCCTAAAAATACAGGGTCAAGAAGGATGAGATTTTTGGGAAAAGGTTAGGAAAGGGAAACCAAGGTTTGGGCACTGGTAGAATGAGGGAAAGAGAAGCTAATGCTATGGTACCACTTGCAAACATAAGACAGACACTAGACTCAGAATCCTCCTCCTCCTCCTCCTCCTGCTGCTGCTGCTGCTTGTCCTAGAATTTGCAACACCAGGAGAGTAGAGAACATGGGTTGAAGTCCTGTTGCTTAGCATAATAAATTAAAACCTCTTCTTCTTTCATGTCCTGATCAAACCCTGGAGTGCCAAAATGAAGCCACTTTCTTGGCCTTGTTGTTGGCCAAACCTATGTCCTCATATAGCAGTTTGAAAGCAAGAAATTGCAAATAGATAAATAGGGACCACTTCATTTGGAAGGGAAACAGCATTCTGTACACTCCGGTGTCTAGTCATGACTGCCACATGACCATGGAAATGTCTGCAGGTGCAGACAGCGCTGGCTCTCTGGCTATAAAGGGAGATGAACAATGAAACCTAGAGTCAGATATGACTGGCTTTTGAGCAAGGGCGACCTTTATATAAGGAGGGTCAAGAGGGGGTTGGAAGGCAAGACTACCATAATGTGTTGCCATGGGGAGGTGATGATTCTAGGCTGTGAGAATGGGAGCCTAGTGGATTGGTTATATCTTATTTAAGAGGAATCATGACTGAGTTAAAATTGAAACCAAGGACTTTCAGCTTCCTGTTCATCATGGGAACTATGCTATCATACTAGCTTATAAATTAGTATCATGCACAAGATAGGCAACCTATAACCCTTCAGATGTTTGGGATCACAAATCTCATGCAACTCATATGAACAATCAGGAAGCTTATATGAAACCTGCCGGTTTTGTCAGTAATCGGCAGACCAGTCAATGAGCCGGATTCTGTCTCTCTCCACATTCACACAGCATGTTGTTGTCCACCAGCAGCCCCCACTTGAGTATGTTGGTTTTGCATTTAGGGACTCTGATCCTCAGCAGCTCCCTGCTCATCATTGGAACTATGCTATCATTGGTCTCCCTTGTTTGAAAGCCAATCATATATGATTCTAGGGTACAGTGCTCATCTTTATTTATAGCCAGCAATGTCTACACCTGCAGAAGTTTCTATTGACATGTAGTAATATCAAGCACAAGATAGGTAAACTAGCACCATCCAAATATTTGGGATAAAAAAATCTCATGCACCCCATATGAACAATCGGGAAGCTTCTGGAAGTTATGATCCAACACATTCAAAGAACCCTTAACCCCGGATAACTCTAAGAACTGCTATTTTACTCTTCAGTCAAATGGCTCTTTTTCTGCAATCAGTTAAAAATTCTTGATGAAAGATAGCAGACTGTTGGTAGGAAATCCATATGTAGAAATAATGCAGATGCAACCTCTATTCCTAAGAAGCTTGTCACTTAATATTTCTACTGGATGCCTTAATTATTTATCAGTAAAAATAAATCAGACAATTTAATATCTTGCCAGCATAAATTATTATTTATGATGGCTTTTTACTAGTCTGTTTAGGGGCTGCAGTGGCTCAGTGGTTAAGAAGCTCACCTTGTTAGCTGGATGGCTGCCAAATCGGCAGTTTGAGACCCTGGTACTGCATGATGGATTGAGCGCCTGTCTCTGTCCCAGCTCTTGCCAACCTAGCAGTTCGAAAGCAAGAAGTTACAAATAGATCAATAGGCACCACTTCGGTGGGAAAAAGATCTTGGGGACATGAAAGGAGCCTCATTCGGGCATCCCCTGAGTGGAGTTCCTCCAGCAAAAATCCTTTCAACCCGGAATAATTTCTGACACCAAATTATTATTACTAGTCTGTTTTAAAATGGCATATTTCAAACATGAAGAAACAAATCAATTTAATACTCAATCCTCAAATGGTTTTGCAATGAATACAGTGCAATAGTTTATTCTGTAATACAGAGGAATTGATGCTGATTGACGTTTCATTTGGCTCTGTATTCATAGACATTAACAATAGTCCAAAAATATAAATATGAAACTTAAGCATCCATTAATTTTTATCCCAAACCCTCCAAAAACTCTGAGGAGAAGAATGCAAGGAATAAATACATCCTTAAAATCCTATCCCAGCTGCAGTTCATTTCACCCAATATAAACCTGATTTCTGGAGTCTGAGCATACAAAAGCTTTTACCTTTCAGTTTGTTCCCAGTTGGCACATAAAGAACCCTTCCTATGATTCTTAGGTTTTTAGTTCCCAAAAATTGCTGGTAATGGAACTTATTTCATCCTCGCCAACCTGCAACTTCCTGGGATTTATCCCAAAAGGGATCGGTGGGAAAAAGATCTTAGGGAAATTGCTCTTAATCGCTCCCTTTTTGCTATTGCCCTCTGGTAACATCCACAAGGAGAGTTGTTCTATAAATGAGCCAGATACATGTCTGGCTTTTCCTGTCATACCATGTATGTGGACATTTCTTACTCTGACCACTTCAAGTTATAATATGAAAATCTTGAACAGCTGTTCAGGTTCAGTGTCCTTACAAGGAGAGAGTAACACAAATTTGATCATATAGGCATAGCGGACAGCATTACATTACTGTAAAATTGCAGTATTTCAATTGTTATAAAATTAGGACATTTCTTAATGATCTAAAATTTGACTAAGAAGATCTGTCTTGTAGGTGACATAAGCTAGCCAACTTCTTTTTAAAAAATCCAATATGAAATAGTTAAGCTACAGCAGTTTAAGGATTTTCCCTTGAACTGTTTTCCCTTCAATAGTCTTTTATGACAGGTTTCATTATGCTTTGGCACATAACACTGTTCTGGATCCCAATATTTAACTGTTTGAGTTCTCTGGAAAATGAAATAAACCAGGGTTGTCTGAAAAGCTTTGACTGTTCGATTGTAGCAGCTGGATGCATTAGTCTAAGCCAGTGATTCTCAACCAATGGCCCGGGGGCCTCTTGCAATCCATGACACCATTTCATATGACACTTCCCCCCATCGCCTCCACCACTCCTGGAAGTGCCATGTGTGGCTGGCAGGGCAAAATGGCCATCTGGCCCCAGAAGCTGTCTGAGGGAGTGTGACCCGGCCCTCAGCTTGAAAAGGTTGAGAACACACCGCCTAGCTCACACATGCACTCCTATCTGCCCTGTAAATACGCAACACTTCAAGGCTATGCCTGAATTCCAGCTGCAACAAATTATACTGCCTAAAGCTGATGCTGTCTTCACTCATTGCCATTTGGGGGAAATTTAAAGTTTCTGATTCCCACCTCCAATCTCCTTTGGGATAAATCCCAGGAAGTTGCAGGTTGACGAGGATGGAATAAGTTCCATTACCAGCAAATTTTAGGAACTAAAAACACAAGAATCATAGGAAGCGTTCTTTATGTGCCAACTGGGAACAAACTGAAAGGTAAAAGCTTTTCTATGCTGAGCAACAGGATTTCAGTCAGAGACTCCAGAAATCAGGTTTATATTGGGTGAAATGAACTGCAGCTGGTTTAGGATTTTAAGGATGTATTTATTCCTTGTTTAGTGTCTTGCACGGAAGACAAAGAAGGAGCCGCAGTGAGGGCTAAACGCAGGTTTATTGGGTGATGATCAGGATGAACATGTGGTAATGGCGGAGGTACAGCTCATTATATACTGCAGTACATACATTTGAATCTCGTTGCACGGTAGCTTATTTGCTGCTACCGGCGTGACGTCATTCCGAGTCACGCCCATCTTCTCCAGGTGATCCTCGCGCGGGAAAGATTCCCGCGGCTGCCGGTGATTTGGGGAATGTGAACCATGTGAGCTGAACGCTTGCAGCTGCCCTCTATAGGCAGCTTACTCGCGTTCCTTAACAGCTGAGCTACATTGTAATTGTGGTCAGGTTACATTCATACATTTCTTAAAGCAACATTGTACATACACAACACCTTGTGTCCTTCTCCTCAGAGTTTTTGGAGGGTTTGGGATAGAAATTGATGGATGATTAAGTGTCATATTTATATTTTTGGATCATTGTTTAGTTTTTCATTAATTATAAAACTGTCACTTGAAATTCAGTGGCATGTTAATGCTGTTTCATGTGCATTGGAGACAGGTAGGTAGATAGGTATGTGCCAGGAATGAAATCATCTGCAAACTTACAAATACCACATGGGGAGCACAGCCTTATGTTCTCTGTACATCTGCCCTTGTGTTGTGTTTCTCTGCTGCAGAATATGCTGCCCCAGTCTGGAGAAATTCTGCCCATTCTAGTCAAGTTAACATGACCTATTATGAAGCAGGCTGTATAGTTACAGGCTGTTTATGGCTGATGCCTGTTATTAAAATCTTCTCACTCATGGATATAGCAGTTCCAGATGACAGAAGACAAGTAGCAGCAGAAGTTGAGAAGAAAAAAGCAAGAAACAAACCCAAGGCATCCAATATTTGGACTTCAACGTCACCCATCAAGGTTGAAGCCAAGGAACAGCTTCCTAAAAACAACAGCACCAATTCTATCTTCAGCCAAGGGTCCTTGAACTGAACTATGGAAAATAATATCACACAGAAGGCTATGGTTGATGAAGGAGGTTGCCATCTCCTGTACAAACACAGACTTTTATTGCCCATTTCATGTCTTTACAAATACAAATGGCAGATTTTTGAGTGTCTGGTCAGACAAGACCAAGTAAGCCAGCCCTAGATGCATTCCTCTAGAAAGTGATTCCATATCAAATGTAAAATGAAAGGCAACATGTTCTTGCTTACATACTGAGCAGTTCTTTATCATGGAAGCTGAAATGTAACAGTTTCTTTTTCTGAAAGAAGGCTGCCCACCCATGCACACACGTGTGTACACACATAAACACACACACACTTGTGTGCATGCACGCAGAGGCACACATACTTTGTATTTATTTATTTTACATTTATTTGAGAAGAGTTTTCTGGAGAAGACTTCTCCCCAGCCTCCGGCATGTGGAATCTCATAAAACAAGGCCATTGAAATTCTCCAGATGCAGCTTGGCTTTAGGATGTAAATAATGTTCAGATACTGATTTCCAGAAGCCCTGTAAAAAGCATAAAAATTGCAACTTAAAACTGCTCACTGGGAAAAAAAGAAGAGGGTGAGTGGGGGGTAGAAATCCAAATTTAATTCAGAGGAAGATGAATGTTATTTCTGACCAGCATGCTCCAACTTGTAAAGCTTCTCCCTTGCATTACAGGCTTAAGCTTGCCTGAGCTCTTCCCCCATAAGGATTTATGTTCCAATTTACCACACATTGGGCAAAAGCATAGATTCTCCAGATACTGGCCATCACTCAGGAATGTAGGTAGTAAGGCAGGTATGGACCTAGTATTAACATCTTGCAATCTATAACCCACTAGGCTAAGCAAGAATCATATCCAGAAGGGAAAATCCATAGTTAGACCTTGGAATGTTTACCTTTAAAAAGTAATTATTTACGGTCACATTATTAAGATCTCTAAAAGTAGTTGCTATTACAGTTGCAGCACTTAAATTTCCAGGGGTAGCTGTGTTACTATGCGGTCTGTTGGAGTCAAAGAATCTTGCGGTACCTTAAAAACAAGTACATTTCATTCAGCCGAAGCTTTCACAGAAGGCTGCCCAGTTCCCTTTTTAGTTCTTCCTTTTCCCAGCTGCTACAAGCTGCTGGCCAGTGGTACAAATTGCATTTGATCCATGCAGGCACACAGACTATGGAATTGTCAAAGTAGCTAGTGAAATTAAACCCAAAAAGCAATGATGTTATCCTTCCTTAAGTTACAAACATAATGTAACTTAGGCATTTCTTTCTTTCTTTTTTCATGTCCTGATCAGACCCTGGACTGCCAAAATGAAGCCACTTTCTTCACTTTGTTGTTGCCCAAATGCAAGTCCTCATCAGTGCATGTCTCTGGCAGTAATTGGCAGACCAGCAAATGGGCCGGACTCTGTGTCTCTACACGTTCACACTATGAGTTGTTGTCCACCAGCAGTCCCCTCTTGAGTGTGATGGTCTTGCATTTAGGGACTCCAACCCTCAGCCTATTCAGGGTCCTCCAGGTGATGTAGGGGAGATTGAGATCTTCAACTATATCCACCTTTAATGATGTTGTCCAGTGAGCTACTTCCTCCATCTTCTAATTTGGTTTTGTGCTTGTGTACCTCAAGAATGTTTGTTCTTGCCATAAAGCTCTTCCTGGATCTGAGCAGGTGGAATTGAGGCTCAGATCCATTCAGAAGGTGTTGAGGGTCATTTTCTTGCTTAGTTCTCTCAGTATCTGCTGCTACTTCTCTCCTGATCTTAGGTGGAGCAATACCAACAAGGGAATATATCTTCTCAACTGCTGAAGGTTTAAAGCAGGGGTTCTCAACCTTTTCAAACCGAAGGCTGGGTCATGCTCCCTCAGACAACTTCAGGGGCCGGAGGGCCATTTTGCCCTGCCTGCATGATGGGAACAGCCTGTACATTAAATAAGAACCACACATGGCACTTCCAGGTGTGGTGGGGGCAACGGGGTGGGCACATGAAATGGTGTCACAGGCCGTAGGTTGAGAACCCTTAGTTTAAGGCATCCTATCACTATCTACATGGCTTCATTAATGGCAATGTCAACTTCTTTTGCGTGTGTGGATGTGTTCCATACTGGAGCAGCATACTTTGCTGCAGAGACACTCAGGGCCAAAGCTGATGTGCACAATGTGGATGGTTGAGTTCCCCATTTATAGTTTGTGAGTTTCTTGATGATGATGTTCCTTGTACTAACTTTGGTTTTTGGTATTCGGGCAGTGCTGCTTAAAAGAGAGTGTCAGGTCAAGCGTCACACCGAGGTATTTGGTGTTGAACAGTGCTGTAATCGATTCCCTTGCAATGTAACATTCAACTTAGTCCTTGCCTCTCGGTTTCAAAGGTGGAAAGCACATACTTGAGTCTTGGTATTCCTTAACAACATGCCACCTAGTCAATCCTCACTTATGGGGATCTTTTCCCAGGATTTGTAGGAGAGAGGTTTACCATTCCCTTCTTCTGGGTGCTGTGCAGCTTGCTCAAGGCCACAAAGGCTGGTTCTTCTCCTGGGAGATACAGTGGAGAATCAATCTGTTGTTTGGCAATGAAGTACCCAATTCACTGAGCTATCCAGCTCTAGGCTGTGCAAAAAAGAAATAATTACAAATAACCTGTTATTTCCAAGCTCTACTGATGGTGCAAAGTATAGCAAAGTTTCTCTAAGGATTCCATCCAATGATCAACCAATGAAAAAGCCAGTTGTGGCTTCTGTAAACTGAGATGCCCTGTGATATATGGAATTGCATAAATCATATAAATGGAAGGGAGTGAAAAGTCCTCTATTCCAACCATAGATGATTTAGGAAACTTATTTATTTATTTTTTGATTTATATTCTGCCCCACTCGCGAAATACAACTCTGGGCGGCTCACAAACATATCATTACCTCAAAACAAAGTATAGCAAAACATCACAAAATATCACAAAAAATAAATACAAAAAATAAAACACATTCTCCTCTGTTGGCATTGCAGCTGGCCGTTAGCGAGGCCCAGGGGTCGGAGCCCAGGGCTCAACATCCTCGATGGAGTCTAAAGCTCAATGTCCTCAATGGAGCCCGGGCTCAACATCCTCAATGGAGCCCGGGGCTCAATGTCTTCATCATCACTGATGGAGCTCGGGGCTCAACAGCCTCGGGACCCTGGCGGCCCTTCATCCTCCTCTGGCATTGGTGTGGCCAGAGGGGAGGAGACATGGCACTCAGCCTCTTCGGTCACCTTGGGACCCTGGCAGCCCTTTATCTTCCTCCAGCGTTGGCGGTTGTAGCTTTCCTGATGAAAGGTCATGCAGCCTTTGCTTAACAGTCCCTATCAAAATAGGTAGGAAACAATGCTGGTTGTAGTAATTAAATAGCCTTTTCCCTTGTAGTCACACTGTGAAACCTTAAGGATTAATAGATTTGTTTCTGTGTGAGCTTTCATGAAACAAAGCCCACTTCCTCAGATTAAGATTTTTAAAATAAAGTAATTGTAGTGACCTTGCAACCAATGCACTCTTGCCATACATACCTGCAGGCAGGGCATAATTGTGCATCAGAAGTGACAGCACAAACATATTGGGATTATGACCAACAAAATAACATTGCATAGGGTGCAATCTATTAACTCACCGTTCGATTCTAAGGTCATTTTTGACTCTATCTTGTCTTTACTCATCCATGATTTTGTTACACAGTAAGATATAAGTTGTATCTCTGAATGTTTATAGCTTGCTTCATTCTGGAGGCATTGTTGGCAGGGTGATGATGGAAGATGGTAGTACAGCAATTAGTTAAAGCAGAAATGTATCAGAGTAACTGCAGCTGCTACCATTGGAAATTCCTTTAGAAATATTCATGTCAAAATGGTATCTCACTTTTCTTGCTTATCAAAGAGTCTACAAAAGCCAGCCAACATTTTGAATTCAGCAATAAAATGCAGCCATCAAGAAGAAAGCCTTTTGCTGGCCACAGTCACAGCATTTTTATGTTGACTGCACCCATGCATAATCCTGTCCTAAGTGCAGGTCTTCATGGAGAGAGTGAATTGGCCATGGCTTTATTTTGGTGGCTTTCTCCTAAAGGTAACTATACCAGTGAAAGTGATGTTAGCTCTCATGAGGGTGATGTATCAAACAGCTACATATTGGAGTCAGAACTCAAATCATAATGATTACCATCAGTGGCTGTGTTGCAACTTTGGTCTTTGCCAGAACATTTTCTGACCAACAGATAAATGAACTTAGCAGAACATAAGAAGCTGGCTAGAGCATATACAGGTACATAAATCATGTATAGGTTTTCATGGGCAGCACAAACCATGCCCAGACTTCCAGACAAGGAGTACTTTGGGATAGTGCCAGAAGATTTATTGTAAAGCACAGATGTGATTTTTAAAATATATATATTAAAAGCCACATGAATTTCATTTAAAAGAGACATGGAGTTATTCCTGCATTTACCGAATCTCCCTTTACCAGCCTCTCACAAAAATTATGTTGTTCAGTATAAAAACTTGGTCTTGACAGTTTTCCACAGAAGATTTGTTTGCAGACTGTCATATTGGATGGATTAAGTATGCTGATAGCATATGAAAGCAAATCCATCGGCATCAGTCCTAGATATGTGTGGAATAATAAAACAAGGAGCTGTATAACAGCCAGAGGAAGCTGAATAATGGCAAATAAATAGTGAACATGATGTGAGAATTAAAGACATATCCCTTGCCTTGTTTGGATGTTGACCACCAGTCAGTGATACACAAGTCCCAGTCCCAGAGATCTACAAAAATTACTCAATGGTGAGATAGCACGATGACCAGTTTGAGAAGGTTAGGATATGCATCTTCATAAATAGTTTGGAAATTGATCTGTTGGTTTGTTGATGCAAACACCATTTTACACCTCCTATTTTTGAAGCAATATTGTTATTTTTGTAGGAGGTTTTGCTCAGGTGCAGAGTCCTCTCCCCAGTGGCTTTCAAACCTAGATGTGGAACTCAAGTTAGGAACTTGAGATGGTCAATTTGTACTCACTGTATATATCAACGTCAATGTAGTGAACTGAAGTTCATCATACGATACATACATAAATTTTTAAACCCAGCATTGCAAACTGAGGTCACATAATACTTGCATGTAGAGCAGACATGTTCCCTCCACCTCCTTCTCCCAGCCTCAGCTGAGAAATGAGCAATACCTACGTTTGATAGCTTGAAGATATGAAAATAAATAGCAAAATGTGATGAAATTGGTCAATCTACGAAACAGAGCTGAGCAAAATAATTCCTCAAGCCATTTTTTTGTGGCAATTGGATCCCTATATCTGTCAGTGTTTCCCTCCTTCCCAAAAAAATGGGAGGCCTGTTGTATGGTGGGATTATATAAAATAGACTCAGCAGACATTCCTCAAGCTCATTTCCCCTGAACTCCAAGTTTAAAACTGGAAATGGAAGTCGGGGCACTTAAGGGTCTAAATTATTTTTCAAACCAGATATTTGGCTTAAAAATTGGCCCCCATACGTGTCAAGGGACTGCAGTAGCTCAGGTGGTTAAGATGCTGATAGGAAGGTGGCAGGTCAGTAGTTCGATACCTGAATACTGCATGATGGAATGAGCTCCCGTCTCTGTCCTAGCTCCTGCCAACCTAGCAGTTCAAAAGCAAGAAATTGCAAGTAGATAAATAGGGACCACTTCGATGGGAAGGTAAACAGTGTTCCGTGCACTCCGGTGTCTAGTCACATGTCCATGGAAATGTCTGCAGATGCAGACAGTCCTGGCTCTTTGGCTATAAAAAGAGATGAACACTGAACCCTAGAATCAGATACAATTGGATTTTGAACAAGAGTCACCTTTACTTTTACCTGCCAAAGTTGCTCATCCCATAAATTAAAAATATTGCTAAGGAAAGATTTTATTTCTTTGACAACAAGATATTCTTTCTTGCCTTCTAATATAGAATCAATCCGATGTTCCTGACTATCCATGTAAGAGACAAATTAAGTGCGAAGAGCAACATAATTCATTTGTAGTGGTGAGGGTAACCTGAAAGTGCTTTTACTGCATCCATTATCTATCAAAATGGACCTTTTCTCTTACGAGTCAAGTACTGAGGTGAAAAATAGTTTAAGAAGAAGCTGAATGTGCATGACACCGATTTACTAATAGCACATGATGTCTCCAAGACATTTCCTCATCAGTCTTGCTGAAGTGATTTGAAATTTGGTTATGATCTTTTGGATGCAGAACAATCTGGATGTTTCTTGTTGACTTACAGTTAATGTCTTTGTCCTTTCTTTATATACAACTAGCATGGGCTACCTGGCTTCGCCGGTTGGGTCACTTGGGCCCTGTGGAGAAGGTAGGTGGCTGCCAGCCATTCGAAATAGCTGAAGGGGTAATGCAAAGATGGCAGCCAGCGATCCATCAGGGGTAGCGCTCTCCCTGACGGATCACTGGCTGCCACCTTTGCATTTCTCCCTCAACTGTTTTGAAGGTTGACACAAAACAACTGAGGGGGAAATGCAAAGGCACCAGCCAGCGATCCATCAGGGAGTGCACCACCCCTGATGGATAGCTGGCTGCCATCTTTGTATTACCCCCTCCGTTGTTTCAAGAGCTGACATGAAACAGTGGAGGGGGTAATACAAGAGCGGCAGCCAACGATCCGTTAGGGGAGGCACTCTCCCTGATGGATTGTTGGCTGCCGCCTTTGTATTTCACCATCAATTGTTTTGAAGGCTGACATGAAACAACCTTTGAAGCAGTTGAGGGGGAAATGTGAAGGCAGAAGCCAGCGATCTGTCAGGAGAGGTGCTCTCCCTGCTGGATTGCTGGCTGCCTCCTTTGTATTACCTCTACCGCTGTTTCGAGAGCTAGCACAAAACAGCGGAGGGGTAATACAAAGGCAGCAGCCAGCGATCCACCAGTTATCCTCCCCTAACGAATCTCTGGCTGCCGCCTTTGCATTTCCCCCTCAACTGTTTAGAAGGTTGTTTCATGTCAACCTTCGAAACAGTTGAGGGGGAAATGCAAATGCGGCATCCAGTGATCTGTCAGGAGAGGTGCTCTCCCTGCTGGATCACTGGCTGCCTCCTTTGTATTACCCCCACCGCTGTTTGGAGAGCTAACACAAAACAGCGATCTGCCAGGGAGTGCACCTCCCCTGATGAATTGCTGGCTGCCGTCTTTGCATTTTTCCCCTCAGGCAGCGCAGAAGGGGCGGAAGGCAGACCGTTCCCTCAGCCCAGGCTCTGTCTGCCTTGGTAAGGCAGGGCCCAGGGCTGAGCTGTTTTGGGCGTGTGTCTGTCATTTTTTATGTGCGCGCAGGCTGTCCCGCCTCCTCCGTGTCTGTGTCCACCTGCCTGATTGGCTGAGGGGTGGCATGGCGTGGAGGATGCTAGGAAGCATTGATTTTTTTGTTCAGATTCGTGGGGCATTGGCCCCACCCTTGGCTTCCGGACCCTTGCGGGAGTGATCTTTGGGAGGCGCATTACATGGCACATTACGGGATTGGCTGGATATATGCAGACACACATTCCGGACATGCACGGCCACATTCCACTCATATAGCTAAAGATTTGGAGCTGCATCTTCCCATTTACACCAGGACTTTGAGGTATGAGAAAAGAAATGCTAAAGGTAGAAGCAGTTATGGGTCATGCTGCCATTTGTACCAGGTGCTAAAAGAGAAGTGAGTAAGGTTGAAGTATCATCTATTGTAAACTGCCCAGAATGGGGCCTTTACCAGATGGGTGGGGTATAAGTAAGCAAGTACCGTATATACTCGAGTATAGGCCAAGCTGAATATACTGTAAGCCAAGGTACCTAATTTTGACCTGAAAGCCCAGGAAAATAGATTGACCCAAGTATAAGCCGAGGATGGATAATGCAGCAGCTGCTAGTGAGTTTCAATAATCAAAATACATGAAAATATGGTAAAATTAATTAAATTGTTAGCACATCTCAATCTGACATGGTCTTGGGACCCTCGTTGTCATTGACCCAAGTATAAGCTGAGTCTCCTTTTGGGGGCTCGTTTTTGGGACTAAAAAACTTGGCTTATACTAGAGTATATAAGGTAAGTAAGTGAGTGAGTGAGTGTATAAAGACATGCCCATTCATAAAGCAGGCTTTTTTCTTTAAAAAGGCACCAGACCAAGCTTCTGAAACACAGAGAAAGGGATGTGTTGAACTTTTTTGAACTCCCACAATTTTTCTCAAAATCTCCATTTTGACATCCAGTTTTTATCCAACTAAGGATTTTGTTGTTTAAAAGTTTGTATGTATCAACGTGCATTTGATACTGTAATCCCTACATAACTAAAATGTCATTGTGTAATATGAATTGCTACTAGGCCATCATGACTAGTCTGACCAAATGCCTCTTCTTATCACTCATCTAGGCATAGGAAGTTTCTGGAAGGGAAAGAAAAGTTAACACTATCCTAAATTGTTGTAAATAAAACTTTTCTGATTAATGGATGATAAAGCTCTTCAAACAGATTCTTTCAGCTGCTTGAGCAACAAGTTGGAAGCCAGTGAAACTGTATTCTAGTTAACTTCTCTCATAAAAACACTACCTATACCTTAGCTCTGAAGAATTATGCCAAAAATATGAGCCAACATCTGGCCTCTATTTCTCATTACTGAGCATTCAGAGATCAGTTTGAAAGATGTATATTAAAACCTTTCTTGTACTATGATGAATGAAGACATTCTCTGCAAGTAAATTCTGAATTTTATTAGGTCCATACATCCCTAAGCAGAGATAGCTACCAATATGCTAATATGCCTGGCCACCATTATAAAGTGCTAAAGCTTGGCTTACTTGGCAGATGAAGAATTCACTATTACACGCTTGTGTTTCTAAGTAAAAGTGAGACAAGGATCGCTTTGGGCTAAGAATGGTTGAGACACAGAGTCCCTTTAAAACCACTCCACATGTTTAGCTATCTGTCTCCACATGACTACACAGGAGAGAAAACACCCTGATGTGTGTGGTGAGTGCCGCTGCCAAATGGCTTGCCATGTGGAAACATTTAAAATGGCCACCAAAATGTGATCACTGCCTTTGCTACAAAAAAGGAGTGGCCATGGTCAACTTCTGTCAGGAAACAGAGCTCACGTTTATAATAGGTACGTGCAGGTTGGCTACTTCAGAGAGAAGGGCCTTGATATTAAATGTCGTTCTGAAAAGAATTCTCCAAAGGATTTTGTATATATATATATATATTCCTCCTGTCACTTGGAAGAAGCAGAATGTGTTGTATGCATATTGTCAGCTTTCGCAAACAGCCAAGGAGGTGAGGAAATGGATAGAAGAATTGGGGGGGGGGGGGTGGAGGATAGAAGATTTAAATCAGATGCAGCAAGGCTAATTGCATCTCCCTTGTACAAATGCCTGAGCTTTAGAAATAACAAGATAAAACATCTTTTAATGTAATTATAGGCTGCTACAGGCTTATTAATAATATAAAACACACACACACACACACACACATTTGACTGGTTTGCTGCAGAAAAGAGACCGTGACAGTAGCATGATGCAAAATGAAGGAAATAATTAAAAGCCAGCTCTTTCTCTCTATCTTGTGTATACTGCCAGTCAATCCCAGGAAGAAAAGAACTGCTAATAAAATATTAATACGTCCCCCTTTCCTGCTATTTCCTTTTTTCCCTTGAAGAAATGAAAAATAACAACATACTTTGGTACACTAAGCTGATGCCTGTTTGTCAATCAAAAGAGCAGGAAACCTAGAGAAGGCAACCCAATGAAGCTGAGCTCTTAGAGAGTGAAGAAGAGGGCTAGGAGAGAAGGAAGGATGATGGCCACTCAAGCTTGCCCCCCCCCGCAAGAATTTATTGAGGCAGAAAGGCAAGTGTCATTGGGAGACGGCTTTGAGCAGGGAGCACCAGCTAGGAAATAGTGCCAAAGAGCGGGAAACTATTTCTTACTGACAGTTACTCCATGTCAGCAATCGGGCAATAATAAGTAAAGACAGTGTTATATTTTAAGTGGCTCAGAATTCTGCAGATACTAGACAGCTTTAGAAAAAGAAAGATAGTGTCCTGTGTGCTCATGAGTAGGCAGAGTGAATCGCCTGCTTTAAGCAGTTTGGTCCGATTATCCTGCTATGGTCATAGAGTAGACCAGTGGTGGGCTCCAAAAAATAATTTACTACCACACTGTGGGCATGGTATGGTGGGCATGGCCAAGGGAAAAGCCCTGCATTGCACCTGAATTAGGACTACTTTATTTCAAAACTTGGATGGGTGGGGCCAGCCAGAATTTCTGCTACAGGTTCTGGTGAACTTGTGTGAACCTGCTGATGCCCACCACTGGAGTAGACCATTCTGCCAGTGACTCATCACCGATCATCAGGTGGCAGTTGACTAACCTGACCACGCTGAGAACTAATGGCCTTGGGTGGCAAAGTCCACAGGGAAGGATGATGGTCCTCAAGTGGATTAAATCCTACTTGAATCCATCTTGATGGAGGGCAGCTGCTTCATCTATACTGGGGCTAAGGAGGACTTTGTGTGCCAAAAGGACTCAGGATCAGAAAGTGACTCACGGAACTGGATCCATGGTATGGGTAACACACACTGCAATGCAGAAGGCAAATGGAAGGCCACTGCATTATATTTGCAGGACAATCTTCATGGTGGATTGCCATGAAGATAGCCAATATTTGGAATTGGATACAGCACAAGAAGGAGGAGGAGAAGAAGGCAGCAAAGCTCAAGGGATGGGTAATGCAAATATTTCTCATTTGCTTGCCATGTTCACTCATTCTATAATCTTGGTTCATGAACCCAATTAGAAAGGAACATGTAACTTTGGTCATGGTTCCTTATGACGATGTAGAGCTACTGCTCCCAAGAAGCTTGTTCATACTACCATGAAACCTGGAAATCCTGGGTGCTTGGTTGCACTCATGGTCTACAGGTGAGCAGGAGCCTCTCCTGTTCAGATTTTTCAGTTTTCATATAAAACAAAGTGATAAGGGTGAGGGTATCTGGGTTGATGCTGCCATCATAAAACAACAACTGTCCTCCTGAAGAAACCATTACAAAATCACTATATACAGTATATATTAAAGTCTTATTCCATTCTTATTTCTGACTAGCAGAGTTGCCCGGCTTCACCGGGGGGGGGGCATGAGGGGTTGCACACACCCCGGGGTGGTGGTGGCTCCCTGGGTGGCAAATGGCACGCGTTGCATGGGGCGGCCCCCGCTGTGTTTCCCTGTTGGTGTTTTTGTGTGTGTCTCCCCTGTTTGTGAGCCCCCCTCTCTTTCTCTCTCTTTCTGTGTCTTTCTCTTTCTCTGTCCCTCTCTCTCTCTCTCTGTTGCCCAGACAAACACACACACACAGCAGCTTTGCCAGGGGTTGTGTTTTTGTGCACTGGGCTGGAGTCCCTACTCTGACGTGGCTGATTGCTGGGCATCCGCTTAGGGCTCCCACGGCCTGGCCGGTGGCTTGGCCACAGTTCCCACTCGGCTGCCAGCTTGGCTGTTCCAGGCAGGGGCAGGGAAGCGGGTGGGGCTTTTGGCTCCTTGCCCGCTGGTCCACCTTACTGGCGCTGGGCAGGACTCCTTCCTAAGTTTCAGCTGGTTCCCAGGCATCCTCCAAGGTCTCCTGGGGCCTGGACGGCAGCTGGCCCCCGGTCCCCGGTGGGCCACCACCTGGGCTGCCCTGGGCAGGGGTGGTGAAGTGGCCTG
The DNA here is from genome assembly GCA_035047305.1 of Bradypodion pumilum. Taxonomy (NCBI): domain Eukaryota; kingdom Metazoa; phylum Chordata; class Lepidosauria; order Squamata; family Chamaeleonidae; genus Bradypodion; species Bradypodion pumilum. The sequence continues at coordinate 199,485,999 of JAWDJD010000001.1, forward strand.
GCTGGCAGCTCCTCGTGCATGCATGCCTGCCAACTGCCTCTCTCCACTGTTTGAGTGTGCGGCTCTTGCCCCACCCCTGCTGTACTCGCTCTGACCTGATTGGCTGGTGCATGGCGCAGTGGATGCTGGGGCATGTAGTGGGTTTTTTTTTTTTCATTTTGTGGTGCTCATGCCCCATCTGCAGTCCCCAGACTCCGACTATGCATTCTGTGATGGCAAAGGTAGCCATGCACCAACTTTCAGGTGGCTCCGTTCAGGGGTGTGGGAGCCTATACGGATGCACACTTCCATTTTATTTATATAGATTTTAATTGGAGCTGCTCTCCTTCTGTACTTTATATTTGGTATACTTTGTATTTTTGTGTTGTTATTGACTGCTATATTTATATAATATTGTAACTAGATTTGATATTATGTTATTGTAATAATGTGTTTTTGGGTTATTTTTGTACTGTATTATGTATTTGTATTGTATGCTATTATAATTTGCATTTATATTGTTTATTATTATTGTATATTATATATTGTTTTGAATTTTCTTTGTTGTTACTACTGTACTGTTGCTTTAATATGTTGGGAACCGATTTGAGTTGCCTTCGGGCTGAAAAAAGTGGTATATATATATAAAAATGTTATAAATGATATAATTTGAATTGGATCCATCTCATATGTCAGCACACACTTGGTTGTGTCTACTTGGAAATAAGTCCAATAGGGTTACTCTCAGTTGTGGAGATAGCGGATTGCCAGCTGAATTAATTTCAATGACAGCTCTTGCAAAGTTCCTTTTTAAAATGGTTTTGGAAGCCAGTGGAGGAAAAAAAAGAAAGGATGTTACTGAAATTTGTTCTATATTCCGCTGGTATCTAAAAGAGCACATTGGAGGAGCTCAAATCAATTTGTGTTGCCGCAGCGACATGCTCCTTCATTGAGAACCAGCTGGGTTGTCCATATGGATGAGAGCTTCGTGCCCAGCAATGACACATCACTGTAATCCATCTGGAAGGTGATAAGAGAGATGTGCAACTGGAGCTGTCACTAGCCACAGGATGGACTAAAATTTGCTAGCCAACTGCAGGTGACACAATGAATTACTTGCCCGTTCTGTGAAATCTTTCATGAATAAGCCATACTCTTCTACCAGGCAAACCAGCACATTTGATTTTACTTTGATGATTTATATCGCAATAGATGGACAGCTTTTTGAATGTTCCCATTTATTGTTAAGGATTGTAAAAACATTTTTAGTATTTATTGACCAAAGTTTAGAAAAACTACTCTTTTAGATGACAACTTCTTGCTTCTGCAAATTGTGCAAAAGTTTTGGGCATTAAATACCAAGAGTGGATTGTTGGTTGCCCCCCCCCCCGGCAACTAAAAAGTGACACTAAATTCCCACTTGCTGAATAGAATAGGACTGTTCCAAACTACATTGTCATCTTGTGGTATTATAAATAATTACTTTGTGGAAAATACAGGCTAAAAATTATATAAGGCCCTGAAATCTCTGATAATGGGATCCTGCAAACCTGGAACCCTACTTGCCAGCACTATAATGATGTGAGAGTAATCACAAAGCAGCACTGGATAGAAGAGCATAGGTAGAGAAAGCATGATCTTCTAGTTATCATTGGGCTGTGGATTCCATGGATTCTTAACTATTAGACTGGTCTCAATCCCCTCCCAGTCATGCTTTTCACTGAATTGTTTTGGTCCTTCAACCAAGCCTGCTTCGTAAGGTGGATGGGAGGAAAAACTGGAGGGAAACCTCCCTTTTTGTCTGTTTCAGAATGTGTGAATAATGTTGAATTGAGAGCACAGCAGCCTATGCCAAGAAAAATGCACATAATACAGTGTAAGCTGCTAACCGCCTGAAAAACGCCAATTACAGCAACAAGAATGGCAATGAAAACATTGTCTTGCCCCAGATTTCTATTCCTTTCTACCCATACATTGCTTTAAATGTAACTTTATACTGATTTTAAAATGTTAAGCATGCTCAAGCGTTTAGCTTTTTAAGAATAATAACTCACTGAATCACTTTTATAATAGGCTCATTGAAAAATACTTCTGTCTTATGAGAACGGACAGATGGAATACATGTCCAGCCTGTAGATGTTCTTCCAGGTAACATTTGTTTCCTTTTAGATGTACAGCGGCACTGGCAGCAATTCACGCATGAGGTTTATCACTTTGCTAATTTCCCCATCAGTCACAGTAGATATTGATTGTCTCCGTTTAGAGATGCACACAGCATTGCCAAATGAAAAGTTATTTATACACCCAGCATGACATTTCATTCCTTAAACAGGCAATCAATGTGTGCTGTTCCAAATGGCATATTTTGAATGTGATAACAAAACTCCAAATCCAATACATTGCCAACTGAAAGTCATTCGATCTTGGCACATGTTTGTGTGTGCATAAAGGGGCAGCTTGTGATATGAACCCATGGTCTAACATTTTAGGCTGAGGCACCCCTCCTGTTCCTGAGAGATGTGTGTGTGAGTGTGTGTGTGTGCCTGTACATTTGTCTATATGTCCATTGGTCACACGTGCACGCACACACACACACACACACACACACACACACACACACACACACACACACACACACACACACAAGGTTATAATGACATGAAATTGTTATTACATATATGATTTAGGAATAGGTATTAGAATTGTATTTTCAGCCCTTCAGTTCCTTCACAATATATATATATGTGTCTGTCTGTCTGTAGGTTCACCAATCACCAGCTACATTTATATGAGAAGGAACTGAATATATATAGAAAGAGCTGATGGCAGACTGGCATAGAGACATATATATCTTTGTATTGTGAAGGAAGGGACTGTGGTGGCTTATTGGTTAAAATGCTGAAATTGATGACTGGAAGGTTGGTAGGTTGAGACCCGAGTGCTGAACAACAGAGTGAGCTCCCGTCTCTGTCCCAGCTCCTGTAAACTTAGCAGTTCAAAGCAAGAAATTGCAAGTAGATAAATAGGTCTGCTGTCTAGTCATGCCTGCCACATGTCCATGGAACCTTCTACAGACACAGACAGCATTGTTTTTTGGCTATAAACAGAGATGAGCACCGAACCCTAGGGTTGGATACAACTGGCTTTTGAGCAAGGGAGATCTTTACTTTTACCTATTGTGAAGGAACTGAAAGGCTGAAGAAAAAATGGACTTCTATTAATTTTTGTCATTCTGCATATGTGGCTGGACATCCTGCTATGGTAATGGAGTAGACCGTACAGCCAGTGACTCAGCAGTAAATAGCCTGACTTGCCAAAGGGGCCAATAGTAATAGGCAGATGAAGCCTTTAGGTGGACCGATGGCTCCCTCAGTGGAGGAAATGCCACTGGAAACCATTATATTAGGCCCAACGGAACAATGAGCAGAGGAGGAATGACTTCACTATTCTGATTCCCTACGGTCATGGAGGTGGAAGAGGCCATGCCAGATGGACTGGCTTTGAAGGCGCACCAGTCCTAGTATTCCACATGGCAGAGGCCTCGCCCCAGAACATCAGCTGACCTCCCACGCCCCACGCCCCACCCACCGCCCACGCCCCCCAGCCTGTACAGACCAGCAGCTGCAGGACGACTAGGCAAGCGAAGCCATGGCGTGGTTGCTGCTGCCGCTGCCACTGGCGGTGCTTCTGGCAGTGGGGTTTACTGGCCGGCCGGCCGGGGGACTGCTTTTTCCATGGGTCTTGCCCTCCCGAGAGCAGCAGAAGCTGGGTGGCCTCTGGATCATCCAGGCTGATTCCTCCCCCAGGAGGGAGGAAGGTTTCCAGGAGCACTGGTTTGAGAGACCCCTCCAGCAGTCGGGCCCCATGATGGACATGCCGGTCCTGTCTAGCTTCAGCGAGATCACACAGGATTTGAACCTGCAATGCTACATCAGCTGGTACTGGTATAAGAAAGAGGTCCTCCTGCCCGCCTGGTGACTCCTGCCAGACAGTTGGACCCGCATGGTGCTTCGAATCGTCAGTGCCCATTACTACAGCATCGTGTGGGTCAACGGGGTGGAGGTTGCCGAACACGAAGGCGGACACCTTCCCTTTGAGGCTGAAATTGGGGGCCTCCTGGATGCCCACAGCGAGCCCTGCCAGATCACTATTGCTGTCAACAACACACTGACACCCCACACGCTGCCTCCGGGCACCATCGAGTATTTGACGGATGAGTCCATGTATCCCAAAGGCTACTATGTCCAGAACACAAAGTTCGACTTCTTCAACTACGTCGGGATCCACCGCCCCATCTTGATCTACACCACCCCAACTGCCTCCATCGACGATATCACAGTGACCACAGACCTGATGGGTAATGTTGGCTTGCTGCAACATTTGATCTTGATCCAAGGCAGCGCTCACTACACCCTGAGCATCATGTTGTGTGACAGAGACGGGACCGTGGTAGCTGTCGGGAATGGATCAGCCGGCGAACTCAAAATCCTGAACCCAAATCTTTGATGGCCGTATCTCATGCACAAGCATCCAGGGTATCTCTACTACTTGAAGCTCGGGCTCTCTGCGCAGGTCGATGGGGAAATCCTGCAGGATAGCTACACGCAGCCAGTCGGCTTCCGCACCGTGGCCATCACCCGCAACCGGTTCTTCATCAACGGGAAGCCATTCTACTTCCATGGGGTCAACAAGCATGAAGACACAGACATCCGCAAAGGCTTGGACTGGCTGCTGATCGTGAAAGATTTCAACCTCCTGCGATGGTTAGGGGCCAACTCCTTCCGCACAAGCCACTATCCATACGCCGAAGAGATCCTGGAACTCTACGATGCTTATGGCATCGTGGTGATTGGTGAAAGCCCAGCAGTGGGCATGAGGGACAGGTGAGCCCATCCGTCAGCGGTCTGAACCCTTTTCCAGGTTGATCAGGGAGTTCAAGGGACACTAGAGCCGTGCCGCCTCTTCCTGCCAGCCCTGCGGGGGAAGAGGCAGGCGGGAGTCATTCAGCCATCACCGCCAGCGCAGCTGCCCTCATGGACGTTTGAATCGCAGGGTGCCTTTGTGACTGCTGGGTGGTTGAGGTTGATTGTTGTGGTCTTTATAATGTATGTTATTTTCTTGATGTGATTTTTTGAATTGTATTGTATGATATTATGCTTATTTTTGATGTGATATTTTGTATTGTATTTTGACTCTGAATATTGCTTTTTTAATTGCACTGTATTATATTGTACTGTTTGAGATGTTGTTGCCGCCTTGAGTTGGCCTCAGTCAGAGAAAGGCGGGGTATAAATTAAATTTGAATTGAATTGAATTGAATTGTTAATATCCTCAAGGCTGTGGTAGTCCATTGTAGTCCCAGTGATAAACCCTACATGTCTCATTTCATACATACCACAGGAGATGGCTCCATGATCATAGTGTGGGTCACTTCATGGCAAGCTGGGATCCACCTTAAACAAATTCATGCTTGTGGCATTTTTCCTGTTCGTCCCAGGAAAAAAGGTATACTCAGATACGAGTAGCATCCAACAACGGCAACAACGGCATTACTCATGATAAGCCTAAGGTATTTGAGCTTTCTTTGTTTAATAGCTTTAAACAGTTCTTGTTCTTTATCTATCTGGCACAACACTTCTACATTAGTCACATGGTCAACCCATGATATCCTTAGCAGCTGAAATGACATAAAGTATAAAATACTCCAAATCGCTATGCAAGGGAAGATTATTGGGAAGAGAGCCCCTGGATGTAGATGGACCTTGCGGCTGAAGAACCTGAGAGACTGGTGTGGAATGTCCTCAGAAGAACTATTGTGAGGTGTTAAGAACAGGAAGACTTTTGCCATGGTGATAAGCCAAAATTCGGAATGGATATGGCACTTGAAGAAGGAGGTGGAGGAGGTTTATAGAGATGTATAGCCATAAGGTTCCTTAAACCTTGTATGTCAAAGAAGTGATAAAATCGTATGAATTGGAATATCTAGGTGATTTGGAGTCACCATTAGAAGCTCTGTGGGCAAGAGTACCAGACCACAAGGATGGTCTAACAGTAGGCATATCTTATCGGCCTCCGACCCAAACTCTTGAGGGAGACTGGCAGTTGGAGAATGTTGTAAAGGAGGCATCCAAGAAGGGAAGGCTGGTTATAATGGGGGACTTCAATTACCCTCACATAGACTGGGTGAACTGTTGTTCAGCACATGATAAAGAGATAAAGTTCCTAGATATGCTAAATGATTATTCCCTGGGACAGATGGTTGAAGACCCAACTAGAGGTACAAGAATCCTTGACGTGATCCTGAGTGACTGATCCAATAGGGAACAGTAACCACAACTCAATTATGTTTAACTTGATCATAGACCGCAAGTCACTGATAAAATCTAACACAGAGACCTTAAATTTTCAAAAAGGAAATTTCCCAAAAATGAGGAAACTAGTAAAAAAGAAGCTGAAAGGGAAAATTGAGAGAGTCCAAACACTCCAAGAGGGATGGAGGCTGTTTACAAAAACAATAACAGAGGCCCAATTGGAATGCATACCCAAAAGGAAAAAGGGCACTGCCAGGTCCAAGAGGACTCAGATGTGGCTTACAGGAGCTGTTCGGGAAGTGATCAAAAGCAAGAAAAGCTCATTTAGAAGATGGAAGGCTTGTCTGAATGAGGACAGCAGGCAGAAACATAATTTCTGGCAGAACAAATGCAAGGCAACAATCAGGAAAGCAAAGCAAGACTTTGAGGAGCGTATAGCTAAAAATACTCAGAGAAATAACAAAGACTTCTTTAAGTACATTAGAAGTAAGAACCCAACTAGGAAGGCCATTGGACCATTAGATGACAATGGAAGACAAGGGGTTATTAAAGAGGAAACAGAGATTGCAGAGAGACTCAATGAATTCTTTGCTTCAGTATTCACTGAAGAAGACAGAGACCACATGCCCAAAACAGAGCCTATCTTTGTAGGGAGGGAACCGAAGCATTAACCCAGATAGAAATAACCAGGGAGGAGGTCCTTGCATGTCTTGTTAAACTAAATGCTAACAAATCACCAGGACCAGATGGCATCCATCCACGAGTTCTCAGAGAACTTAAAGATGAAATTGCTGATCTCCTAGCCAAAATATATAATATTCCCCTCAAATCAGGCTTTGTGCCTGATGACTGGAAGGTAGCGAATGTAACACCAATTTTCAAAAAAGGATCCAGGGGTGATCCAGGAAATTACCGACCTGTCAGTTTGACATGTGTCCCAGGTAAAGTGATGGAAACCATCCTAAAAGATAGAATTAATAGGCACATAGAAGAGAAGGCGCTGCTAAAGGAAAGCCAACATGGCTTTTGCAAGGGCAAATCATGCCTCACTAATCTGTTGGAATTTTTTGAGAGTGTCAACAAGCATGTGGATAAGGGGGATCCAGTTGAGATTGTTTATCTGGACCTTCAGAAGGCTTTTGACAAGGTCCCACACCAAAGGCTCTTGAATAAACTTACCAGTCATGGAATAAAGGGACAGGTCTTGTCCTGGATCAGCAACTGGCTAAGGGACAGGAAACAGAGGGTAGCACTAAATGGACACTTCTCCAAGTGGAGGGAAGTAAAGAGTGGGCCCCCCCCCCCAAGGTTCAGTACTGGGACCCCTGCTTTTCAACCTCTTCATAAATGATCTAGAGGTAGGAGTAAAAAGCAAGGTAGCCAAATTTGCTGATGACACTAAATTATACAGGGTAGTGAAAACTGTGAGAGATTGTGAGGAGCTCCAGAGGGATCTCTTGGCACTGGGGGAGTGGGCAAAACAGTGGCAAATGAGCTTCAACATTAGGAAGTGCAGAGTGATGCATGTTGGGGCAAAAAAAAACAACCAATTACATTTATAAACTGATGGGTTCTGAACTCTCTGCGACAAACCAGGAAAGGGACCTTAGTGTCCTGGTGGACAGCTCAATGAAAATGTTAACCCAGTGTGCCTCAGCAGTGAAAAAAGCAAACTCAATGCTAGGGATCTTTAGGAAGGGTATAGAAAATAAGTCAGCAAGTGTCATTTTGCCTCTTTATAAATCTATGGTGAGGCCCCATCTGGAATACTGTGTACAGTTCTGGTCGCCATACCTCCAGAAGGATATTATGGAGCTGGAAAAAGTGCAGAGGAGGGCAACCAAAAGGATTAGGGGACTGGAACACCTTCCTTACCATCTGAGGCTGCGACGGTTGGGCCTTTTCACTCTTGAACAACGGCATCTAAGAGGTGATCTGATTGAAGTTCATAAAATCATGCATGGTGTGGACAAAGTAGATAAGGAAAAACTGTTTTCCCTATCGCATAACACTAGAACTAGGGGACACTCGATGAAACTTTTGGGTGCTAGTTCTCAAACAAATAAGAGAAAGTACTTTTTCACCCAGAGGATTACTGGTCTATGGAACTCCCTGCTAGAAGAAGTGGTGACAGCTGTCAGTCTTGACAGCTTTAAGAAAGGATTAGACAAGTTCATGGAGGACAAGGGTATCAATGGCTATAATTATGGATACTTAAGGACAACCTCTGGGTTGGAGAGATAGGCAGGATATCTCTCAATGCCGTTTCCAGGGAATCCTAAGCAGGTGAAGGCATCTCCTTGGGAATACCCTGAAGGAAATGTTGAGCCACTGTGTGAGACAGAATGCTGGACTGGATGGGCTGTGGCCTGTTCCAGCAAGGATGTTCTTATGTTCTTAAGAAAGCCAGTCATGTACAACTCCAGGGGGCAGTGCTAATCTCTATTTACAGCCAAAGAGCCAATGCTGTCTGTGTCTGCAGACATTTCTGTGGTCATGTGGCAGGCATGACTAGACATGAGCGCATAGAATACTGCTACTTTTCCCGTTTAAGTGGTGCCTATTTATCTACTTGCAATGTCTTGCTTTCAAACTGCTAGGTTGGCAAGAGCTTGGGTAGATGATGGGAACTCACTCCATCGTGCAGCACTCAGGTCTTGAACTGTTGACCTGCCAACCTTCTGGTTGTCAAGCTCAGCATTTTAACCACTAAGCTACCACGGCCCTTAGGACACTGCAAAAGGCTCGCATGCATGGAGTTGGGTGGGGGAGAAGGAGAGAAGCAAAGTTTTTTAGCAACCCAACCAGCAAGTTGCAGGAAGGCTCCTTTTTGGGGTTTTAGTTTGGACCTTGTGCACATGAGTGGACAAAGCTGGAGTGCAGAAAGCCAGGCAGTACCCAAGCCATTCTAACAAGGCAAGCAGGCAGGTGGAGAGCGAGCCTACTCCTGATGCCCAGGATGGAGCACAAGTTAGAACAACTGCCTCTTTTGTCAAAAGGGGAAGAGATGGGGGTGGGCAAAATCCCTATGAGAGGTGAAGGGAAGGTGGTTTTCAAGGAGGATCTAGATCCATGATGGTGAACCTTGGCACTTCAGATGTTCTTGGACTTCAATTCCCAGATGTCAAAAGCCCCCATGAATCCACACAAATGAGTTTACTGCGATTCATCCAGCCCATGCCACCCCCGTTGCTCCTCATTGTGTTTTACTTCCACTTCCAGGAGCAATGAGGGTGGCACGGGCCAGATGAATTGCAGTAAACTCATTCGTGTGAATTCATGGGGGCTTGGGCTTCTGGGAATTGATATCCAAGAACATCTGGAGTGCCAAAGTTCTCCATCACGGATCTAGAGCCATGGTAGTAAACCTTGGCACTCCAGGTGTTCTTGGACTTCAATTACCAGAAGCCCAAGTCAGCACTCCTGCTGATCAGGGCTTCTGGGAATTGAAGTTCAAGAACAGCTGGAGTGCCAAGGTTCACCATCACTGATCTAGAGCAATGGTTCCCAATGTGGGCCCCACACCCTATAGGGGTACTTCAATTCCCAGAAGCCTAAGTCAAAACACTGGCTGATCAGTGCTTTGGGGAATTGACTTAGACTGCTGGGAATTGAAGACCAAAAACCAAAGGTTGAGAAACACTGATCTAGAGGCACCAGCTGGCAATTTCGTGTGGGGAGAGGTAGGAAGGAATGATGTGACAGAACCAGTAGTGAGTGATTCAGAAGAGTCCTGGCTGCAGAAAAGGCGCTGACACTTTGCCACCACCACCCCTCCCCGTGGGGTGGCACAACTACACCACCGATCCTTTGATAAACTGTGATAAGAAACTGTCTAAAACATGCACAGGACATTTTTATAGTTCAACTGCACACTTCACACTTTCTGATGGAGAAAATCATTTTAATTATCCAGATGGGAGAGCGAGCGAACATCCATAATATCTCAGGCTAATCTCTGTGTATGTGTAATTGGAATAGTTTGCAGAAATATGGTAAAAATATAACAATATATAGATGTGAATGGTGGCCTAATACATTGAGTGTCAGATCTTCAAGAAATGACCATTTATTGCAGAGGTTCCCAAACTTTCATGCCAGGAGACAAATCACGCTCTCTGCCAGCTTCAAGGGCTGGATGGCCATTTTGCCCTACTTGCAAGATGGGGGTGGCCATTTTATCCCAACAACTTCAAAGGAGTGGCCATTTTGTTTCTTGAATGCCCTTGGAGCAGGTGGGGGCCACATGAAGTGGTGCTGTGGGCCAGATCCGGCCCACAGGCCTTAGGTTGGGAACCCCTGGTTTATTGTTATGGTTGCAAAGGAACAGTTTGCAATGGCTTCCAAAGTGTAAGAGAGTTTACTCTCATCTGTGGGGAGTAGACTGCAGCCCCTTTGAGTAGATGTGGTTGGGAAGGCCATGTTTCACTCTTATAAGAGCAAGCAGAGCACACACTGGGACACAAAGTCACAGATATCTTGTTTGTGGAGCCCTGAGCTTCTCTTCTTTCTCGCTATAAAGCACCTACAGCATAAATGTCTGGAATCTGCCGATGAAAATTTCACGCTTCCAGGTGCTCCATGGCTTATTCATGAGGCGTTCATTTGGAGCTGTCACCATGGGAGCCAATGGGCTACAATGTATTTAGCATATTAATGCTTTCTTTAAAATTTATTTAGTGCACGAGGAGCTGCGTCGCACCACCTGGAATGCAAACGCAAACGGCTGCTGACTCAAACAGCTTCGCAACATGAGAATCAGGGGTGGTGGGATTCTTTCTGGTGGTGGTGGTGGGGCAACCAAACACGCACCACACATGTGTAAGAGCATTCACTCCCAAGCATTGGCTTCCAAATGAAAAGCAAGCCTCCTGAAGATTTTCTTTCTTCATAATAATGTTTTCTTTTTATCTGCTGGGAGCTTGGGGCTCATTATATGGTCGGCTTTACTGCGGTAGCACATGCCCTGGAAAGATTTCTTAATAGGCAAGCCATGTGATTTGTCAGACATTACATCAGAATGATTTAATACACCAAGGGCAAGATTGTGTGTCAAGTCCAGCTGCTATTACCGTTTCTTCAGCAGTTTCTTTGGAGGGGCTTCTGAAAAGCAACTACAGAATGATAGCCATTCATTTCGGTCGCAGTTCGTGAGGGGGAAAGAAAGAGGCAATCACCTTCCAGCAGCCTCTGGCCCACCGGCTTGGCAATTTTTCTCTTTGCGTCTCCTCGTCAGATAGCAGAAGTGAATGTTGAACTCAAGATGTGGAAAACAAGGGTGTGTTTGCTGGGGAAGAAAGGGGTTTTTTCCCTCTCCAAAGGTTTCAGATGACAAGGATGAGGTCATGTGAAACATTCATAGAGTTCATATTAACAATTCGCTTTGATATCCACACGCATCACACTCTGACAGAGCCTTTCAAGATGAAGAGAGAATGCTTCCTTCTCAAGGATAAACTGGGAGGCAGCTTCATAATGAGAGAACGTCATCAAATGCTGAATATGGAGTTTACGACTTTGTTACTTACCATTGTGAATGCCTTCTGCGCCAATGAAGGCTGGTCTAACATGCTCGCTAAATGTGTCACTTGGAATATCAGTAGTCTCAACCTCATCTCACCTTTATTAACAGCTGTTCTTAAGCCTTAGATTTCTTTCAGAAGTAAGAACAGAGGTGTCAGAACAGCTCTTCTAGTCATAAGTGGCAAGGAACAATAGTGCCCACTGGCCCACAATCTGGCTGCTACTCTCTCAATGTGGTATTTCATTAAAGTGATTTCATGCCTGACCTTTGTTCTACCTTGTTGTTGTTGTTCAGTCGCACAGTCGGTTCCGACCCTTTGCGACCCTATGGACCATTGTTCTACCTACTAATGTGCATATGTGCTTTTTTTTAAAAAAACCAGATCAGATGTGCTTGTTTGTTGCTTTGAGTTTTACTCCTCTGCCTCACTGAACTACAACTCCTACCGTTTCTTTCTCATGACTGTGCTGGCTAATGGGATGGGAACATGAGCCTGGAAAGCCACTGTTTCCCTGGCACTGATGTAAAGGAATATTTCTCAGCCCATTCCACCGACTGCTTGGACTACAGCTATCATTATGAATGGCCTGAACAACAGAAAAAAATAAAACCTGTTAAACATTCCTTGAGCTGGCTGGATAGCCAGTGGTTTAAGTATCTGGCCAGAGGTAGTGAGTTCAATTTCCCACTGTGCCTTCTAGGAGAAGAGCGAGCCTATGTGGCCCTTGGGCAAACCGCACAGTCCCAGGGCACCCCATAAATAGTAAAGGTCACCTGTGCTCGAAAGCTAGTCGTATCCAACTCTAGGGTTAAGTGCTCATCTCTGTTTCAAAGCTGAAGAGGCAGCGCTGTCTGCTTCTGCAGACGTTTCCATGGTCATGTGGCAGGCATGACTAGACACCGGAGCACACAGAATGCTGTTTACCTTCCCACCGAAGTGGTCCCTGTTTATCTGCTTGCAATGTCTTGCTTTTGAACTGCTAGGTTGGCAGGAGCTGGGACAAAAACGGGAGCTCATTCCATCCTGCAGTACTCAGGAATCGAACTGCTGACCTTCCACCTTCCAGCATCTTAGTCATTTGAGCCACTGCAGTCCCACCCCCTAAATAGGAGACTAGGAAACCACTCCAGAGTAGTCTCTACCTAGACAACCCAAAAGGGATTGCCATAAATTGGAATTGACTTGATGGGAAGTAATAATTATTCATTATTAAACACTCCTTCCAAAAGATTTTTTTTAATTAAAAAAGGAGGAAGGTAACATTAAAAAAAAGTGGGGGGGGGGCGATCTTGGCAATTACTATCAAGCTAGGCTAATACTGATCATTTGGTAATGGAAAAGTTAACATGAGACTAATTACATAGGTTTAAAAATGACAAATACATTCCTAATTTGGAAGCTGTCGAGTGGGAAACATAAGCATGTCGATGACACATATGATTTTCTCTCTCCCATGCAACCCCCTGTTATTGTTTTTGTCACACACACACACACCATAGATTCTGACAATTGGGAACTGGTTGCTGTCTGGAAAATCAGGTCTCTATTTTGGTGGCTCCTTGGTTGCTGTCTGGAAAATCAGGTCTCTATTTTGGTGGCTCCTTTCACCAACATATGTGTTATGGAAAGAATTTGACCTTGCCACCTATTTTTTCCCTAAGAGACTCTTTGTCTTTTATATCAATAATGTCAGGCAAGTACAAGGTTATCCTATGCTGGGAACAGCACTAACCACATAAGTGCAACACTCACTCACTTGCTCACTTACTTACCTTTCACCTGAAAAAAGGGAGGGGGGAATCAACACATTCCTTCAGGCTGCTTGAAAACTGCTTGCAGAATAAGATGAAACTGACAAGAGTTCCCTTTTCCATTTAAGCTAATGGACAATTCTGCATAAAATGTCCTCAGCCTTTATCTGAGCCTAAGGGCTATTCAACAATTACATGATACTTGAAGGGGGGAGAGGGGGTCTGCCATCTAAGGTTGGACTACAACATCCCAAATTTTACAATAATTTCATCCAGTGTTTGGTGTGGTATCCGCGCACACAATTGGCATACTGTCCCTGACAGAACCACGGTTTGGGAGAACGCTCCTTTGAGCTTTGGTTCCGAAGGGACAGAAATTGGGGAGCAGATTAATAGTAATAGTTTAATTCACTTACAGCTGACCTGACAGGCAGTTGGACAATAGGAAGCTGAATGACTAACTCACTAGTCATGTAATAGGTAATATCGCACCTGCGGATTACCCTAAATCCTGAACCAATAACAGCCACATGTTTACCCCAAGATAGTTTGGAACAATGGATTTCCCCTGTCATTGATTAAGTTAGTTAATTAACTTCCCCTGGAGAGTTTCCCAATTAACTCGTGTAAACATGGCATGTGGATCTTGTCAGATCGCAGTTCTTTTGCATGCAGCCTGTACATGATATATACTGATGATTTTCCCTCATTAAATCACTGGTCTTCGCTCCATCTTGCCTCGTGTCTCATTGCTTGACCAGTCTCCTCCGGGACCCAACAGCCGCTTCGCGGCCCCAATCTAACATCTGGTGACCCCGACGTGATTCTACTCATGAGTAAGTGATCTTCGCGGTCCGGTTCTACGCCAAAACCATGTCCGAATCGTCCTGGAGGACAGCGCGGCAGCTCTGGTCAGAAAGCCATCCGATCTGAGTGACAGCTACGCGGCGAGGCATTCCAGAGAGGCAGAGCATGCTCCAAAGCTCTGAGGCAGCTTGCTCAGCAGAAATGCGTTCCGCTCAGGGTCGGCTGTGAAACCCTGACTTCAGCGCAGAGGCCGCCGAGGGCCTGTGGCAGCAGTCCACGCTCCGAGCTCCTTCCCAGAGGTTCATCACACCAGACCTGTTACCTGAGGAGGAAAACTCCTTAGTCCCGAGGAGGAAAACTTCAAAGGACCGGCAGGTAAATATGGGGACTTGTCCTCAGAGGCAATGTCTGACCACTAACCAGAGAATTCACTTAATGGAATTCAAGGCCCTGGCCAGGGTATCCCAGACACGCATTCACAGCGTTAAGTTAGCAGAGCTTTTGGCGTACTTGGGGGACAATTGTCTGCTTTATTCAGAAACAGACATGCTTAACCTCCAACTTTGGGACCGGATAGGAGCCTGCATTCAGCAAGCCCCGATAGCTCCAGATAGCATAATCAGCACATGGAGCAAGTGTAGGAAGCTCTTAGCAGAGGTAGACCCAGTCAGGATAGAGACCCAGGAACCCCCAGCGCAGTTAGAGCCATCAGCCCCAACGGCTCTCTATCCGTCATTTCAGGGTAGTGTAGGGAGCTTTCCCTCAGTGACAGCTGCAGACGTCACTGATGGAATGCATGGAATGAGAAGCACTGGCGCTTCTCTGACAGTTACGGGTTCCCAAGCTACCAAGAGTTCCATCCAGCGCATGGTTGAGGAAGAGATCAGAAAGGGGGAGTTGCCAGCAGAAGAACTAGCTGAGTTAGGCAGATATGCCCGATTCGCATAGAGGTAGATGCCCTCATGGGCCAGCAGCAAACAGTCCATTTGCCAGTTCCGTACAAGCTGCTCATGGCTATACGGAAGGCCATCACAGAGACAGGACTTCAGAGTCGCTTTACTAGGGGCACGCTTCAGCAAGTGTGCAAAACCATGATGCTCATTCCATACAACTGGAAAGCAGTCATGCGAATGATGCTCAACCCCAGCCAGTATTTGCTATGGGACAGCAAGTATCGTCTCGAGGCACAGGCAAGGGCTGCCAGGATGGGCGGAGCAGTAATCCCTGACCAGCTATATGGCTCAGGTCCGTTCGAATCCGTTGATGCGCAGACCACCTTGCCAATCGCCACCTTTCAGTTGGTGGCTGAGACAGCCTTCAGGGCTTATCTCAAGGTCCCAGCAGCTGGCAAAGCAGCAAAAAATTACACGGCAGTCAAACAGGGTGCCCAGGAGTCCTACATGGACTTTATCAATAGACTGGAGGAAGCAGTCAGTAGACAGATCGATAATGAGCAAGCCCAACAGGAGCTCATGATGAAATTGGCAAAAGACAACGCCAACCTTGACTGCCTTAAGATCTTGCAGTCACTGGGCAATCGTCCCAATCTGACTCTCACGGACATGATTAGGGCTTGTGCCGATGTTGGTACAGATTCCTACAAAATGGGTCTGTTGGCAGTGGCGGTACAAGGTGGTAGGAAACCCAAGAACAAGACCAAAGGAGCATGTCACAATTGTGGCAATTTCGCTAGGGTCATTTTGCTAGGGAATCCTGATCCAACAAGGGCAGCGGCCAACATGCCGGCCATCCCAAGGCTCCGACCACCCCATGTCCAAGGTGCAATAAAGGCTTCCACTGGGCCAGGAACTGCCCAAATTCGGGAAACCAGAATGCGGGCTTGTCTCTGGCCCCAGTCCATACAGAGACTTCAATCGATCTGGGAGAGCCAGAGCTGGATTAAATTCCTATCACATTCCCTGCATTCCGGAGGCACAGGCCAGCTCTAGAGGCAGTGCGGGACTAGATTTGACTTGCCAGTCAGAAGTCACATGTGACTTGCCAGGCACAGTCTATCAGGTCGATTCCTAGTACATGGGACCCCTGCCTAAAGGCTACATAGGTTTAGTTTTGCCCCATAGTGCTGCAGGAGCACGAGGAATTCTTGTAATTCTGGGAGTCATTGACTCCAATTTTTTGGGTGTTCTCCAAAAACTCTGGACACACCTACCCCAAACCATTCACAAGGGAGACACGTTAGCGCAACTGATCATGGTTCCTTGTTACTCGCCAGCAGGCAGCCAGGAAAGGCTCAGGGACAGCTCAGAGTCCGGGTCGGAAGACCGCTCGAGCACAGAAGGGGCAGTACAAGGATACCCGGTCTTAGCTGCAGTGGAGACCAACATAGAGTGGAAGCGGCTGCCAGTCATAAAGGTATTTTTAAATAAAAAACCTTTTGATGGGCTGCTAGATACTGGAGCTGATGTCAGCGTGGTCAGCCAGAGTCAGTGGCCGCGTGAGTGGGCTCTCGAGCCGGTCTCCGATGTGTGGGGGGTAGGCGGTGTTCAAGAAGCGTTTAGAAGCCTAGATTGGGTAGAAGTCACGATCCCTGAAGCTGACGGCACAGCGGTCATCCGGCCGCACATTCTGGATGTGCACATCAACCTTTGGGGGTGAGACATTCTGCAGCAGTACCGTGCCACTCTTACCTTTGGGTAATGGCTCTACCGCTTAAATGGCTGACCAACACGCCAGTCTGGGTAGAGCAATGGCCAGTAGTAGGGGAGAAATTAGTCGCCCTGAAACAGCTGGTGAAAGAGCAGCTAGACGCAGGAATATAGAGCAGTCCACCAGTCTTTGGAATTCGCCCATATTTGTCATCAAGAAAAAGTCGGGGAAGTGGCGACTCCTCCACGATCTCAGAGAGATCAATAAATGTATCCAGCCAATGGGTCCACTTCAATGCGGCATCCCGAATCCAAATATGGTCCCTGAGGGCTGGGAGATCTTGGTCGTAGACCTAAAAGATTGCTTTTATACAATTCCCTTAGAGTCTAGGGATCGGGAAAGGTTCGCTTTTACAGTGCCAGTCGTGAACCACAGAGAGCCTACGCAACGTTACGCGTGGAAATATTTGCCACAGGGGATGCTCAACTTGCCCACCCTGTGCCAAATTTACGTTCACAACGCACTGGAAAAGTTCCGAAACCTTCACCCCACAGTTTTAGTGTGTCATTTCATGGATGACATCTTGGTCGCAGCGCCGCAACTCGGCAGCGAAATGTTTAAAAACCTCCAGACCACTCTGGGGGGGGGAAGGGTTACTCATTGCCCTGGAGAAAGTTCAGAGAACCGAACCATTCTCATACTTGGGCCATCGGCTTCTCCGTTCTTTCGCAGCACCAGTTTTGCCACAGATCAACTTAAAAGAGTCAGTCACCCTTGTAGAATTGCAACAGATTCTGGGGAATATTAATTGGGCCAGACCGTATTTCAGACTAGATACGGATCTTTTGAAACCGCTCTTCTCGCTGCTAATGATAGGTAAGCAGCTGGCAGACCGAATACACATTCCTGAAGAGGCGCGCTTGACTCTCGAAAAGGTCAACCAAGTTCTCAGCCAAAGATGGGTGGACAGGGTTAGTCAGGGGCCATATGCTCCGATTCTAAACCTGTACATCGTTCGGACTGGATCCATGTTTACCAGAGCCCTAGGGGTGGACTCCGAGCGGGGGGTGAGTATCGTGGAATGGGTGTATTTACCACACACCTCTTCCTGAAACATCATTCCTCCGCAGGAAATGGTCTCCGCGGTGATTTACCGAGGAAGGCTGAGAGCAAGGGACATCTCAGGGCACGATTTAGCAAAAATCATGGTCCCATTCACAAAAGAGCAAGTTCGGCAACTGATGCAGTTCGGTGACTTGCTTCCGATTGCATTGGAAGGATTCACTGGATGCTTGGCATACCATTTGCCGAAAGACCCCAGACTCGTCTCGCTTCAAACGCAGACAGTCAGTTTGTGTGAATTAATGTCACTGATTCCACTTCAGGGGGCTAGGACAGTTTTCACTGATGGGAGTCATACATATGGTGTTCTTGCTTGGCAAGAGGACCAAGCTTGGCGCACGCTTCTAACTCTTCCACAGAAGTCCGCGCAGCAGGCAGAGTTGGCAGCGGTGAACCTCGCTTTGCACACCTTTGCCAAAGAACGGTTAAACATAATTACTGACAGCCAGTATGTTAGGAATTTGCTTCACAGTCTACCGGGAGCATACATCACTCCCGCGATAGACAAAAAATTTGTTGAGTCTTTTTCTCACAACTCAATTTCACTTGCAGAACTGCACCGAAGCGCTCTATATCACCCACATCAGAAGTCACCAGGACTTGCCTGGTCCAATTTCCACGGGCAATAGCAAAGCAGATGCGGCCACAAAGGAAATTCAGCAACGGTCAGTTTTGGGAGTCTTCACAACTCCAATTCAAAGTCATGCATTCTTTCATCAGAATGCCAAAGCACTCGCAAGGCAGTTCAACCTGCCACTTTCCCAAGCCCAAGGCATAGTCCGTTCCTGTCTGCATTGTGCAGGGACGGTAGGGGGGCCCTCGTGGGGGGTCAACCCATGAGGGACAGAGGCCAATCAGGTGTGGCAGATGGACGTCACACATGTTCCGCAGTTTGGCAGATGGCAGTAGATGCACGTTTGCATTGATACCTTTTCACAGTTTGTTTGGGCAACAACGCAGAAGGGAGAAACGGCTTCCCATGTGGAGCAGCATCTCCTTTCCTGCTTCACGGCCATGGGCAAACCACGGCATGTGAAGACCGACAATGCTCCAGCTTATAGCTCCAGGCAGCTGGCCACCTTCATGGTCACCTGGGACATTAAGCACACCTTTGGCGTTCCATACAATCCGCAAGGGCAAGCGATTGTGGAATGGGTCAATCGGACACTTAAGTCCTACATTGACAAACAAACAGAAAGGGGGGAACTACCATCTCTCCCCAAAAATCAGGGTCAGGCACAACATTGTGTGAACAAGGTATTGTTTACATACAATCACCTTAATGTTTTTTCAGATTGCACTCCGCAGGAGAAGCACTTCCGTTGCTCGGAGGCTCTCCCGCGGCTGATGGTGCATTACTGAGTGCTACCGGATCCTTCCTGGAAGGGCCCGGCGCCACTCATAACATGGGGAAGAGGATATGCTGCAATTATGTCTCCTACAGGCGTTATCTGGATTCCAGCCCGGTGTGTCAAGCCTCACTTCGAATCCAATGGCACAGACCCAGGCAGTTCCGGACCCAATCCCGGAGATGGAGGAACTAACCCTGACGGGGAGAGCCAAGTGAAGGAGGCGGCGATAGCAGATGACAGTGCTGAAGATCACCTGGGGGATGGCCAAGTCCCTATGCCAGGAGGCGGAGGATGCCATTTGGTGCGAAGACAAGGAGCCGACACTGGAGAACCTCTTGATTGCAGCCTTTTCCCTGATTACAGCTAATTCCGTGATGACCACCATCATCTTGATCTTTTCCCTGCTTGCAGGGGGGAGATGTTCAAGAAGCTTCCTTGGAAGCCAACGACCTGATGCCAGGCGGAGATCTCTCTGCCCGGCTGCAGTACAATGTTTGGGAAAGATTGGCGAACCTCGTCAATCAGTCCGATTTTTGCCTGAGGCAGACCACCGCTTCTGCCTCTATCCTGAGCACTTGTCTCATCCCGGTGTGTCACTCCCCAGATACGCACATCAGGAACGGTGACTGGTTGGTGAAGCGGATATTTGGTCTGTTTTACAAGACTGCCTTTTCAATGTATGTGCACTGGGGAACCCAAGTCACCAAAGTCTTACCAGCTGATGCGGTCACTCTCTACACTCCCTGAGTGGCAGTCAGCCCGAACTCTACTTGTGCTTGTATGACCGGCTGTTCTGCGGTCGAAGGGCCACAGCGCCGTTGCCTCGACCCCGGCAGCAGCAACTGGACTTGTGATAACCCAGAGACTATTAGCTCAATGTATGCTCATGTTACTTTGCCTTCAGGATGGTTTTTTACATGTAACCAGTACACTTGGAACTACATTCCTGCAAATGTATCTGATTCCCTTGGTTGTATCAGTCGTTTGACATTGTTGCTTCCCACTAGAGACATGGTTGCACCAAGCACAAATGTACCTTCACACACACGGTACGTTCATGCCACCCAGTTAGACAGCTCATGTGATAGCAACATCAGAATTCTGAGCAAAGCTGAGTATGTTTCGTTAGCAGTCAGCTTGTTTGGCATGCCAGGCTTAGCCGTAGGCAACGCTCGGAGAATTGGTCAATTGGTTTGCGCTTTGGCAAAAGCCATTAACTACACCTCCTCTGCGATAGCGCTGCTTAATCAAGAGAAGACTGAGCTTCGCCATGCCATATTGGATAATCGAGCAGGGATCGATTACCTCTTGCTGTTACATCATTTGGGTTGGGAGTCTGTCCATGGCATGTGTTGTTTTAACCTCACGGACAACTCGCGCAAGGTACAGAGTCAGCTCACAGACCTCCATACCTTGGTTAAAAACATCAAGGAAGATGCTACGTGGGGGTGGTGTAATTCGTTATGGTCCTGGTTCCCATGGGGATGGCTACAAACGACACTCAAGGTGATTGTGGGGGTGATAATACTGGGAACAACTGTGTGTTGTTTCATGCAATGTATTCCCTCGCTGATGTCAAGATGTCCCCCATGGATAGAACCCCGGAATGTCCTCACTCCACGTCAGCTGATGCCACTCCTACGTCGAGCCATCTGTCAGTTCCAATTAAACAAATAAAGGGGAAGTGTGGTATCTGCGCACACAATTGGCATACTGTCCCTGACAGAACCACGGTTTGGGAGAACGCTCCTTTGAGCTTTGGTTCCAAAGGGACAGAAATTGGGGAGCGGATTAATAGTAATAGTTTAATTCACTTACAGCTGACCTGACAGGCAGTTCGGACAATAGGAAGCTGAATGACTAACTTGCTAGTCATGCAATAGGTAATATCGCACCTGCGGATTACCCTAAATCCTGAACCAATAACAGCCACATGTTTACCCCAAGATAGTTTGGAACAATGGATTTCCCCTGTCATTGATTAAGTTAGTTAATTAACTTCCCCTGGAGAGTTTCCCAATTAACTCATGTAAACATGGCATGTGGATCTTGTCAGATCGCAGTTCTTTTGCATGCAGCCTGTACATGATATATACTGATGATTTTCCCTCATTAAATCACTGGTCTTCGCTCCATCTTGCCTCGTGTCTCATTGCTTGACCAGTCTCCTCCGGGACCCAACAGCCGCTTCGCGGCCCCAATCCAACAATTTGGGAAGAGCTTTTGCCCTGGAAAGTAATCACAGAAATAATTACAGAAAGTAATGTGAACTGTGTAAAACAAGAAGGCTGCTTATTTATTGTAAGAAGAGCAACATTATTTTATTTTATTTGTTATATTCGTGCCCCACCCATCTAGCATGAGCCACTCTGGGTGGCGTACACATAATGCAAACACAAATACCAAAGAAAAACTACATGCAACCCACCTATAAAATAAGAAACTAAATCCTGACATAATAAGCCAATAAAACTATAAAAGAAACAACAAGTTGCAACATACTATATTGTGACAACGCTTTAAAAGACATGTGGACGAAAATGTATACTGGAAGCAAGTTGTCTCTAAAGACCTTGCTGAAGAATTCTGCCTTCCTCATAGGAAAGATGGAAGAAAATCCCGAATTCTGTTGGGAGAATAGGAACCTTGAATGCTTGCTTATCCCCACCTACCCACACACCCACAACTGTGCATCAATGGGAAGGTTTTTTTAAAAAATATCTGAGTGGATTCTCTTTTCCCACTAAACTATTGGTAAAGTTCGTTTTCTTTTTTTTAAAAAAATTTTTATTAGCTTTTATTAAGAACTGAAGTAATACAAAAACAAATAATGAAAATAATACAAAAAATAATACAATAACAAATCTATACATTATAAAAAATACCTAAAGCAATAAAACAATATAACCCGCTCACCTGTGCTCTGTCGGGGGATGTCGGCAGGGGTTTCTTGACTATTTACCTTCAATTCTATTTCCAAAATTGGATCATGTCAGGGCTTCGGTTAAACTTGTTATCACCTAATAAAGCGAAGTTGACAAAGGAACCCCAAATCTCCCAAAATGGTGTCTTTATTGGTAACCCCTTTTTCTGGTGAACTTGGATAGTTAATTTCTCATTGAGAGCCAATTGCCAAACATCTGCGTACTATCTAACTTTACTAATATTAGTTCCACTCTTCCATTCCTTGGCAATTAGCTGTCTGGCTACCATCAATAAAGATAACAATAATTCTTTTTTATTATTTTCCAGATGTAAATCATCCACTTCACCTAATAATACTATCTTTGGACTTAGCACTATTGTTATTTTTAATATTTTATTCAATTCCTCTTCTATAGCATCCCAGAAATTCCTCATTTTATCACACAGCCACCACATATGAATGTAAGTCCCTCTTCCTTTATTACATCTCCAGCATAAATCAGAGTTCTTATTATTTATTAAATGTAATTTGGCTGGAGTGAGATACCACCTCCAAAGTACTTTACAATTATGTTCTTTTTCCTTTATTGAAAGTGATTTCATACTTCTATGGGTCCATTTCTTTTTCCAGCTCTCATCTTTTAT
This sequence comes from Bradypodion pumilum, assembly GCA_035047305.1. Lineage (NCBI taxonomy): Eukaryota > Metazoa > Chordata > Lepidosauria > Squamata > Chamaeleonidae > Bradypodion > Bradypodion pumilum. Next base: position 199,509,023 of record JAWDJD010000001.1, read on the forward strand.
TATAATTCCCAAATCCTCCTCCCAAGTTTTTTTAAGCCAATGCTGAGTATCTTCACTAGAATTTAACAACTGATAAATCTTACCCACTAAACCTTTTAAATTCTTTTTACCATTCCTTACTTCAAGAGTCAGATTTTCGAAGGGGGTTGATGCCCGATTTATTGTACTGTTTTCCCTCATCTTTCTATTCCACGCCTCCATCTGGAGTTCTTGCAGCCAATTTAAGCCTAACTCCACATAAATACTTTTTCTTTGGAAGATGGTATTACAATTATCAATCCAATCCGTGATTAATAGAGCTTTTTTGCGTGTTAAAATTTCTCTTGTACTTATTATTTCCTCTAAAGGAAAGGTAAAGTTCTTTTTCTTGAATCAGGCCTGTCCTTTCTTCACTTCCTGTTTGTTTTCTTCATGTCCTTTGTTTGCTATCTTTCTTCTTGATTTCCAGTTATTATGGGCAGGCATGGAGCCTGTCTCTCAACCACTTGACACAGATTCCAATCTTCTCTCTCTCTCTCTCTCTCTCCCCCCCCTTTATTCTTCTGACTGTATCTAGAAATTGCAAATGTAAATAAAGATGCCTTTTTCTAATTAAGATGTGTCTAGAGTGGTGATAGCTAATCTTGGCACTCCAGGTGTTCTTGGACTTCAATTACCAGAAACCCAAATCATCACTCCTATTCATCAGGGCTTCTGAAAATTGAAGTCCAAGAACACCTGGAATGCCAAGTTTGGCCATCACTGATCTCGAGTAATTTTCCTATAATAAGTGCTAATTACTGTGTGTGGAGGACAGCACCGAGAACTTGGGCTATTCTCTCAAGTATTCCCCCTCTATGCTAATGTGTTGTTGGTTTTTTTAAACTTCATACTCAGTTAACTAAGAAGAATAAACAACATCTCTCAACAGATGTTGTCTAGCAAAGGCAGATAAGTAAAAAGCCATGACCGCCTCTGCTTTATTATTGAAGCAAAGGTTTCTTTCCTCCAAGGAGAAAAGCTTGAGAGTGAAGAAAGAGGAGGAAGTGAGATGAAGTGAGGATTAAAATAATTTACAGCATAATCCTTGATATGTCGATTCAGAAATAAGTGTCATTAACTTCAGTGGAGATTACTTCCAGGGAAGTGGATACTGCATTGCAACTTTAATTGATTATTAGCACTTAGCAAAGCAAAGAGGGAATCATATTGCCCAGGTGATATATGACAGGCTTCTGCCAGTATTAGGATTTAGCTCTGCTATAGCCTGAGAATCATCACCATTATCATTGTCATCCACCATCATTGTCATCATCCTTCTCCTTCAGAAGCAAATAACACAAGTGCTTTTGAGTGTTTGCAAAGTACAATTCCTTAGATATGAGAGAAGTCCACAGAAAGATTATCCTTGAAGATTGTGTTATTTTTGAACTGCAATCGGGCATACTCTGGGCAATAGCTACCTTGTGCTGGCTAATCTTTTTCTCATTCAGTCAGGTGAAAGGAACTGCAGAATGAATTTATAGGGAACTGGTGGGGAAGGGGGAAAATTAGGCATCTGTTTGGTGGTTTAGGCTACAGAGATTAAAATAACCCTGATCAGGCAAGGTTTCGCAAAGGACAGGCAAACTGGCAGAAGCACCACATGACCTTAACTTGACTTAAGTTTACTAAACCCTATTGGAAACAGATTCTTTTGACATCAAGACACACCCTCAGGGTAGGCCCAGGTGAACCAATAGGATTTATGGAGAAGCTAACTCACTAAATTCCCATTGATTAAATTGGCCTATAGTTGTGCAATTTACTACACTTCGATTTGCAAATCACAGTATTTTGTGATTTTCTCCAGCCATTTGTCCTCAATTTGTGTATCTTCTGTCAATCGTCATAATCAAAGTTCTCATGCAAACATCAGCCTGAGAGACATGAATCAGGTCAGATAAGACAGTAGTTTGGACAAATTACTTACATCTAAAACAAAGAGGGAAAAAAGGTACTAGCAAATTAAAAACCATAGTTAGGATCTATGTTACATTAGATAAAGCCTATGTTATCTCTCCAAATTAGGACAGAAGCAACAATAAAAATCTGGAAATAAATGGTTGTTGTTATACACCAGGGGTTCTCAACCTATGGCCTGTGGGCCACATCTGGCCCACAGTGCCAAATAATATGGCCCCCACCCTCACCCCAACTGCCGCCAGCAGAATCGGCCCAGGGCTGTACCCAGGATTCTAGATTGGGTGGGTGACTATTTTTTCAGGATGTGCAACAATGTCATATATATGTATGTCATATATATAAGCAGCCGGGAGTTTGAGGGTGGGCAAACTGCTAACTCATGGTGGGCTTTTGGACTTCAGCTCCCAGAAGCCTAAGTCAATTCCCAAAATCACTGATCACCCAATGTACTAGCTTAGGCTTCTGAGAAAAACCAAAGGTTGGGAAACATTCTTCTAGAGTACTTTATCATGCAATGTTCTGTTGTTGTTTTTACTACCTCATAAACTGCTAACTAAAAGGAATAACCAAAATTCCCCAATAGGTTATTGTGCATTTCTTCTGTAGTCATGAATTTTGTCTTCTTGATGTTGGCCTGGGAGGAAATTAAATAAGATGGAATACTATAACTTGATTGCAAATGTACAAATCCTGGGAATACAGTAAAGGAATGTTGACACTGTAAATGATACAGAAAAGAAACAGCTTGTAATGTCAAAAATAAATAGAATATATTCAGTAAAGAAAAGAATTGTATAAGAAGTGTTTGGAATAAACATACACATAGCCATGAAAATCCAGTGAGAGCAAAAATATTGACAGCAGTACCAATTTCCTAGAAAACAAACAGCTGGCAAAAAGTACACAGAGGCCAAAATCCCCTTGCGTGATGCTAACAGCACTACGTTTGGGAGGCAAATTGCCTCAGGTTAGGAAATCACTTTAACCCTTGTTGAAGCATAAGCATGCAGTGGTATAGGAGTAACATTAATTTGTTGATTCGGCCTTTTGAAACTTGGAATTATTACCTGGGCACACTTCCATTTTTGTGAAGGATGCTTTCAAAGAAATAGCAGAACACTTGTGTTTATTACAGAAATATACTTCTGATAGGAAAAGGTGACAACAATTGTTGGAGATGTCAGAAGCCACAGCTGTCTGTTTCATCTCTAGAGAGCAAGGCAAGCTGTCTCTTCCTTGTATGGAACAGATGTGTGGGAGAGAAGGAAGCTACTTTAGCAACCCTAAAACCAGCAATCTGAGGGCAAGGGAAGGTCAGCACAGTTGAAAGCAACAAGAGCCCAGTCTTGAAACCCGAGGAGGACCTCGGTCTGTGCTTCTCCACAGAAAGACATCTGTCGCCTTGAGTGTAAACTGACTGGCACCCAGTCATATCCAACAAATATTACATTTTGCACATGGAATAGGGTTATTGAAGGACTAGCTGAAAAAGAAATGTGGAGAACTGCAAAAGGGATAGAACATACAAAATTGTGTTCACTTAGCATTTTCCCACCAAAAGGATGAAACAGGCAAGGATATTCTTAGCCCAGGCCCGACATTGAACCTGTACTTGTGAGGGCTAAAAGAAGTTGGTGACCTCACTTAAAGCACCTCTGGATTCTCCAGGTTCCTGACTATGCCAAACAGAGGAGTAAGAAGGCTTCCACTCATCTTCAAGCAAATTCAAGAAACCTCACTTTCAGACATACTTAAAGTGCTTCAAAGTCAGGAAAAAGGAACTTGCATATGAGATGTTACATCTCAGTCTAGAGCATGGGAAAATTGCTTTTTTGAACTAAATAGTAATGTTTCCCAAACTCTACAATAACCATATTTTAAGCCTCACATGTGAAGTTTGTGTGGGGATATTCAGCATTAAAAACAGCAACATCAACAACAAAAACAACGATCCATTCATGATGGTTAGTAAAGGTAAAGGTTTCCCTTGCTCGAAAGTCAGTCGTATCCGACTCTAGGGTGCAGTGCTCATCTGTTTCTAAGCCGAAGAGCCAGCGCTGCCTGCTTCTGCAGACATTTCTGTGGTCATGTGGCAGGCATGACTAGACACCGGAGCGCACGGAACGCTGTTTCCTTCCCACCAAAGTGGTCCCTATTTATCTCCTTGCAATTTCTTGCTTTTGAACTGCTAGGTTGGCAGGAGCTGGGAGAAAGACGGGAGCTCATTCCGTCCTGCAGTACTCGGGAATCGAACTGCTGACCTTCCGCTTCCCAGTCAGCGTCTTAGCTACTTGAGCCACTGCCCTCCCATGATAGTTACCAAAGATTACAAACAATATAAAACAAATGTTATGGAAGAAGTAATAAGGCTTGTAAAGTGTGAAGTAAAAAATAGAATACATTGCAGTATGTAAATCAAAGTTTGAAAATAGGTTTTTGATCAAAATTTCAGCCAAAAGAATGTTAAGTTGAAGCTGTTATGGTTAAATAAAAATTGAGTAGTATATAACAAAACAGGTAGGAGCAAAACACAAAAACCTCAATGTTTTTGCAGGCCTTTGCATGCTAGAATATATTTACTATTTGTAATGAATCAATACAATTTGTCTTAAGGATTCATAAATCTTAGACAGTTACATCAAAGGAATTTCTGTTTAATTCCCATGAAGACATCTGGGGAAATAATCATACTAGATAATCTTTGCAGAAAAATGCAAACGTGTAAAAGAAAAATCAATTTTGGAATAGGTATATCCACATGCTTGGTATAAGACTAAGTTCTTACAAACTAAGAAGTCTCTTTCTTCATTTCCCTGAGAGGAAATACTCTCTGCAGTTATAAAAACACTAACATAGATATTCATTGATAATTAAAGATTATCAGCCATGGGTCACTTAAGGTCCAAAGAACCCCATGTTCAAATCCTTCCTCAGCTATGAAATTCATTGGTTGACCTTAAAAAGTGTTTGTAAATACAGTGGTACCTTGGATAAAGTCTGATTCGGACAAAGTCCGATTCGAATAAAGTCCGATTAGGATAAAGTCGCAGTTTGCATGCACATGTGATGCATCGCATAAAGTCCAAAACCGCTAAAAATTGATTTTATCCGAGGTATTTTGTATAGGAACCTCGAATAAAGTCAATTTTTGGATGTTATCTGATGCATCGCCCATTTGATTCAGATAAAGTCTAAAATAGGATAAAGTCCAAACTTGTGGAACGTAGTTTGGACTTTATCCGAGGTTCTACTGTACAGTATATTGCATTAATTGTTAAATGATTATCATTCAGTAATTGATTCAATGGTGAGAATCCAGTTGGTTAGCTTCATGTACTGTATGTACCGTGACACTATATATGGGATAGTGAAAACAGAAGTACTATCCATGAAGTACTTTTGCAGACACAGTGTGCAACTGACACAATGAAAACTGTGTGACTAGCTGCACAAATTGTGCAATTCCATGTTGCCTGGGTGTAATGACTGGCAAATTTATGCAAATGTGACTTTACCTTTTGTTTTCATAAACAGGATTTCAGCCATTAAATCCAGTCTAGTTGGGAGTAATAATTGGCTTCTGGCCATAATCATTTTATTTTTGTTTTATTACATAAATTCTTGATGATTCAAAATGAAAAACTGTATCATGGGTAGCTTTGTTCTGGTGCAATGAGAAATTCAAAAGAGTGGACTTTCTATTTATGGAAGGCATCAATCTACAGATCAAAAGACAAGGGGTCCTGGGATGGGAAAGTTGAGAACCAAATGCAGTAGCTGAACCCTTGAAAACTGCAACTTGCATCTAGTTATCCCTTTCTCTAGGCAGTGTCTAGTACAGGGATTCTTAACCTGCAGCTTGTGGGCCTGATGCAAACCCACAACACCATTTCATCTGCCCCACCACTGCCTCCACCACACCAGGAAGTGTCATGTGGTGGAGGAAAGGCAAAATGGCCATCCGGACCCCAAAGCTGTCTGAGGGAGCGTGACCCAGCCCCTGGCTTAAAAAGGTTGAGAACTCCTGGTCTAGTACCATGGAATTTAGCATTATAATAATATGATATTACAACATTATAATGTTCTGCATTTCCTGCTCCATGCAGTCTTCTAGTTTTTGTGCAGCCCCTAAGCAGGTTTTAATGCTGGTTCTGGGCGGCCTTCACTTCGCAGTCAAGACAAATGCCACTGGTGTGAATTTTGTTTAAGGTGGATCCCAGCTTGCTGTGAAGTGACCCGCACACTATAATCTCGGAGCCATCTCCTGCAGCACATATTAAATGAAACATGCAGAATTTTACACCGGGACTACAATGGACTGCTGCAGCCTTGAGGATATGAACAAGATGCGCCTTCACAGTCTGTCCATCTGGCATGGCCTCTTCCACTTCCGTTTCCTCCACTGAGGGGGCCATCACCCAACCTAAAGGGGCTCATCAGCTTGTAGCCATTGGCCCCTTTAGGGAGTCAGATTATTTACCTCTGCCCAACACTTGGCGTTGAGTCACTGGCTGTATGGTCTACTCCATTACCATAGCAGGATGTCCTGCCAGACATATTAACTTATTAAACTGATAAGAATAGATGCTACACTTGATCTTAGCCAAGAAGCGATGTCTATTGCAACAAATAACATTGAGTGGTAAGGGAGAAACAGCATGCACTTACAATAGGGGTTTATTTGAATTTGTGAGGATTGTACCTTCATGTCATATAAAATTACTCCTGTAATGCCTAATGTATTCATGCACTCTGAATGTATTACATGCAGACATCCTGAAAGCTGTCCTTGCAAGGTAAGCTGCAAAAATGACACTAGGGATTTCCTCATGTTAATTCAGCATTGGATTTGTTTCAAGAGTTTAAGGCAGGGGTGGTCAAACTACAGCCTGTGGGCTGGATCAGGCCCCCAGCACCAATACATCTGGCCTGCACTGCCCACACCATTCCCAGAAGTTGAAATAAAACTCACCAGTGCATGCACAGAATGCTGCCTTAAATGCATGCATGGCTGTTGTAAACATATTTACAACAGCTGCAGGTGCATTTATGGCAGCACAAGTGCATTTTACTTCTACTTCTGCTGGGGGAACCACATGACTCACCTGCTAAATCACATGACTGGCCCACAGCCTACAAAGTTTGGGCACTCCAGGTTTAAGGAGTACTATCAGAATTATTCTTTTCTAAAATTACCATGCAGTGCTATCCAACATGATCAGCTACTTTAGGTTAATCAAAGCCATATATGCCTTTCATTTCATCATTGTATGCCCATCATTTTGTCAATGTAATTCTTTCACATACATTCTTTAAATTGAAATGTATTTTTTTTTAAATTAAAAGCTTTAATTGAAAATGCATTTCTTTAATTGAAACATGTTTCACCCTCCCTCCCTCTTGGAAACAAGAGGAGGTGCCTGAAAGCTGGGTCTTTTGATGCTGTTCTGCTTGGGAACAAAGTGAATGCCATATAAAATAAAATAATTATGTTAGAATCCTTCAGAGGCAGGACCAATTCAAACAATACTAAACGGAGATTTGTATTCTGTTCCACACAAATCATTGATAGCCGATGCCATCTCTATGTCACAGTTTTGCTTTACAACCTCTAAAATGTGTGAAACAGTAAATCACACTCCCAACTCTGCAGTGTAGAAGGAACAAAATACATGAAGCAAAATACCAACTGAAGCTCTTTGTAGTTGTACATGACATCAGGCACACTTGGTTTTGATTTGTGTTTGCTATGTTTCAGTATATAAAGAGGAGGCAAGTGATACACATCTCAAAGTTTTCAGGGACACACAAGCCTGTTCAAAGGGGCTGTTATTTGTTGTGGCTTTCTGGTGTAAAGGTTAACCTGACTTTGCTTGGAAGGGTTACACGCTCTGTCCCCTAACATACCACATCAAATGCCCCTTTAGCTAGTAGTCTGTACCCATAACTCTGGGCCCACACCCCTTCACCAGTGTGGCCTTGGCACTCTCTGCCTGACTTTGGGGCTAACGTGAATGTGAAGGGTTACCGTCTGGCAACCAAATTGGACCAGTTAGGACATATCTAAAAATGCATCATTGGTAGCTTTGGCAAGGCACCAGATATTTCCCCAGCTCAGCTTTGCTGTTAAATCACCAGAGACAATGGTTCTGGGTTCGAAATGCCTTTATTAATGCACAATTAGTAAGTTTCAAAGATTATAACAGAGGAACATAATTTGCAAACTAGCCATCCCACACAAAAACTAAAAACCTCTCTAGCTTCCAGGCTATGGCCTGGCTATATCATATTAGTGAATTACATTGTGGCTGTTTTTCTACTCACAATTCCCTCCAGTGTAAAGTGATCCTATGTCTCCTACAGCATGTCTAAGCACTCTCAAAACCTCCTGATCTCTTCCCCATATCAAAATGATTTTTCCCACCTTTGGCCCGCCTCCCAAAGGATTCCAGCCAATTACCACATAGCATTAGGCGTCTATCAAAACTAAGTTCCGTTCCCACAGAACACAGCATTATTATGCGTACTCTTTATCTACTGTTGAAGGCCACATGCCTTCCCTTTGAGGTGAACAACATCATACCTGTCAAGCACAGCTCCAGAAAATACGGGAACTGCTCCAGCCCGGGCATGCATGTGCAGCAACAACTCCTTTGTGCATGTGCAGAACCCCTTTGTGCATGCGCAGAACCCCTTTGCACATGTACAAAACTGCCTCTGATGGGCATGCATGTGCAGAACTGCCTCTGATGGATGTGCCTGCACAGTAATCCCTTTCCCCGCCATTCAAAATATTGGGCGGTGGTAGGAAAGGGGAGGAACGAATACTGGAATACGGGAAATCCCGGCCAATACAGGATACTTGACAGCTATGAACAACATACAAAATCTACTTTATTGTATTAAAAAGCAAGCCCCCCCCATTTTATTTCTTTACACCTGGCATGTGCTCCCTGCATGCTCAGCAGATACATCTGCCTTCACACTTTACATATTTACTGGGGTGGGGAGGAGAGGCTGTTGTAATTTCATTGTTGTACCAGAGCATCAAGCAATAGCCACAGGGGCTCAGGGGTGTGCTGGGCACCATGGGAGGGCACTGGACAGAGGCAAGGTGCGGTGACCAAGGGATGGGGAGAAGGCTGCCCCCGGGAATTGCTTGGTCACTGCCCCTCACTTGCTCTTCCCGGCACGCAGCACTTTAGAATAAACTATTGCTCCAAGCTGAAGGAGGGAGCTTGGAGCAATGGCTTAATCTAAACTGCAGCACGCTGGGCAGATAAAATAACAATAAAATTATTATTTGCATCCCCAGGGCGGCAGAGGTGAGGGCACACTGGGATGAATCCCCCTGTCCCGGTGGCCCATCCCATGCCTGCAGGGGCTGAGAAGACAGAGCTAGAATGCCTGTTGATTTACCTGGTCACATAGTGCCTTCTCTGTTGGTACCCAAGTCTTCAGGTAGGATTTCCCTCTGTCTAATGAAATCCTTAACTGGCAATATTTTGGACTGAATTTAGGACATTTTTATCAAAACTTAATTATTTATTCCAGCTAAAGAAGGGGGCATCCAAAGATGAGATGGGTAGATGGTATTGTAGACACAATGGGCACAGAGCTGGGCAGGCTGAGGAGGATGGTGGAGGACAGAGATGCCTGGAGGAAAATGGTCCATGGGTTTGCAAAGGGTCTGAATCAACTGTGCGACTGAACAACAAAGAAGCAGGCTCATTGAATCAATCAAACAAATTTTGTGTCAGAAATTACTCTGGGCTGAAAGGATTTTTGATGGAGAAACTCCACTCGGGGGATGCCCGAATGAGGCTCCTTTCATGTCCTCAAGATCCGTCGGGCAGCAGTCGGGTATCGAACCCCAACTTTCCAGTCTTCAAGCTCAGGATCTTAACCACTATGCCACTGCTTTCCTGTATAGGATTTACTAAGTGCTCGCTGATTGATTATTAATTAATTTACTTGCTCATTGACTCTATTTATTTCTCACCTTTCCTCCCATAAAAGAATGCAAGGAATAAAATGAAATAATTAAAAGGAGTACGAGAATTAAAAAATTACATGTGTAAAATCCCAATAATTTAAGGCATTATCGTTAAAATAGGATTGAACCAGAAGAATGTTAAGAACATAATTAGTTTTAAAAGACAAATATATATGCAGTGCTTCAGTGGTTTTTAAATTTTAGATTCAGTCAATTCAGGGGTTCCCAACCTAAGGCCCATGGGCCAGATTCAGCCCACAGTGCCATTTCATGTGGCTCTACACCCCTCCAAGGGCATTCAAGAAACAAAATGGTTGCCACTTTAAAGCTGTTGGGACAAAATGGCCACCTCATCATGCAGGCAGGGCAAAATGGCATTCTGGCCCTTGAAATTGACTGAGACAGCATGACCTGGCCCCTGGCTTGAAAAGGTTGGAACCCCTAAGTTAATCAAATAAATAGTTTTAAAAAATTATAATAGATCTAAAGTCAGTGATGCACTGCAGCAGGTTCTGTCAGGTTCTGCAGAACTGGTAGCGGAAATTCCCCCAGGCAATGCCCACTTGGTTGGCCATGTCCACCTCCATAGCCTATAATGCAGGATGTTTGGCCACACCCACAGATTTGGCCAGCCCACAGAGTAGGTAGTAAAAAATATTGCAGTGCATCACAATCTAAAGTACCTAATAAAAATACTTATAAAAATATTCTGGATTCCCTTCTAAAATATATAATCCCACAAGAGCACTCAGAGATCAAAGCCAAATGTAAAACGAAATGTTTTCATCTGCCTGCAAAAGGAGGAGCCCAACCTAGCCTCACGAAGCAAAGAATTCCATAGACTGGAAATGCCCTCTCTCATGCATTCGCCAGTCATATCTCTGAGACTGGAGGAGGAGTTTGGGGTGGTGTTGGTGGGGGAAATGCAGTCCTTCATATAACCTGGACCAAGCTATATAGGGCATTATAGGTCTTAAAGGCCTCCCTTGCTTGAAAGCCAGTCACGACCAATTCTAGAGGGTGGTACTCATCTCTCTTTACAGCCAAAGAGCCAGCACTGTCTGCCTCATGCTGGCAGGTATGACTAGATGCCAACGTGTATGGAACACTGTTACTTTCCCTGCTTAAAGCAGTACCTATTTACCTGCTTGCAATTTCTTACATTTGAACTGCTACTGTAGGTTGGCAGGAGCTGGGACAGATGATGGGAGCTCTCTCCGTCACATAGTATTCAGGTCTTGAACTTCTGACCTGCCGAACTTCCAGCCATCCAGCTGAAATAATGCTGAAATAATGGCCAGAATCCTGCTGAGAAAACTTCACTAGTATAAGAAGTTCCTGCTTAAGTTCTAAGTCTTATGTATTTCATTCATTACCAGCCTTATTGCAAGTGCGCTGTGCAAGTTGCAGGAACAAAGCAGGAAATCTTTAATTGCCAGCACTCTTATACCAACATACTTTACGAAGAGGCTCTCCCGGCCACACCACAGGCCAGCATTCTTGGGCCCTGCCCCGCCCCCTCGCCCTCGGACTTCAAAAGGCGAGGGGGCATCAGGCCAGCCACAGCCATGCCGTGCTTTCCGGCCCCGGTGGGGACGAAAAGGCTCTCCCGGCCACACCACCAGCCGGCATTTCTCGGGCCATGCCCTGCCCCCTCACCCTTGGACTTCAAAAGGCGAGGGGACATCGGGCCAGCCATGGCTGCACTGCACTTTCTGGCCCTGGTGGGGGTGGGTGGGGGCAAAGAGACTCTCCTCGCCACACCACCAGCTGGTGTTCTCAGGCCCTGCGCCCTCACCCTCGGACTTCAAAAGGCAAGGGGGCATTGGGCCGGCCACAGCCATGCCGTGCTTTCTGGCCCCGGTGGGGGCAAAGAGGCTCTCCCAGCCATACCACCGGCCGGCGTTCTCGGGCCCTGCCCTCCTCCTTCGGACTCAATAGAGTCTAGAGGCTGGGGATTTCTTGGGTGATCTTGTCTAATTTTGTTATTCATTATTATTGGGTTTATTTCTGATGTGATATTTTGTGTTGTAATTTGACTTTGTTAAATTGCTTTTAAATTGTATTGAATTTACTTTTTTGCTTCTTTACTACTGTATTATTGTTTTGTATGGCATATTATTTGTTGTAATGGCCACCTTGAGTCGGCTTCGGCTGAGAAAGTGCGGGATATAAATTATTATTATTTATTATTTATTATTTATTATTATTATTATTATTATTATTATTATTATTATTATTATTATTATTATTATTATTATTATTATTATTATTATTATTATTATTATTATTATTATTATTATTATTATTATTATTATTATTATTATTATTATTATTTACTCAACAGGATTTTGGCCAATGCACACAAGACCAATAGAACTACCAACATTTCTCCAGTTTGGAATGCCAGGAAGAATTCTGAATATGTTCCAAGCAAGGGTCAGACACTTCAAGCTAGCTGCTTTGTAGGCATGTACACAGAAGTTATTTAATAACAACCATTTGCTCTTAATGAAAATCTCATTGATTTGCTTTGAAGTATGTGACCAGATTACCTAACTGACTAGTCTTTTGTTTGATAAACTTCTTTTCCTCTTTGGATCTATAAATTCTCTTGATTAATTCCCGTATTTTAAAGATGTTGTTATTGTCTTGCATGTTGACAGATTTAGGTAGGGGCAGCTGGTGAAGTAGAATGGTGATGCCTCACTCTCAAATTTTGGGGAGAGGTGCCCCCTTCCTGATAATGAACTGCCCTCAGATATCAGTACCTTAGATTTGATTGAATAAACCATAGGAGTATAGTAAAGGTAAAGGTTGCCCTTGCTCCAAAGCTTGTCATATCCGACTCTAGGATTCTGTGCTCATATCCTTTTACAGCCAAAGAGCTGTCTGTGTTGCAGACCTTTCCATGGTCATTTGGCAGGCATGACTAGACACTGGAGTGCACAAAACAGTTACCTTCCCACCATAGTGGTACCTCTTTATCTACTTGCAATTTCTTACTTTCAAACTGCTAGGCTGGCAGGAGCTGGGACAGAGACGGGCACTCATTCCGTCATGCAGCACTTGAGTCTCAAAATGCTGACTTGCTGGCCTTCCAATGGTCTAGAGCAGCTTCCTTAAGGAAAACTTTGTAATATACAATACACATTTAAATCTTGCTCTGAGAATCCACTTTGTACAGTTCTATGCATTTCCTTTTCTATTGTATAAAATGAAACGGTGGGCAATCAACTAAAAAAAATTGTAAGAAGCATTTCAAATGTAGTTTTTTTTTTTTTGCAGGATATTAAAAAATTCTTGGATCAAGAAATGAAGAAGCATTACAATGAATGACTAAAAATCAAGAAAGCATGAAACTCATGAACTACGCAAAATTAGAATATGTCACTGAAACAATGAAAAATGAAAAATATAGAGCATTATAGACAAATATTCTAAGACTGCAAGTAAAAAGAGAAGACCTTATTGGCTAAAGAACCTTGGGGACTGCTTTGAATGCAGCATGGCATCATTAAGGATGGGATTGTTGGGGAGCTTTTAGACTAAAAGTAAATGTTTCTGTTGTGTATTTAAGGAAACATGTTTGCTATTTTGTCTTTGTTGTGATAGAGTTTAATATGTATTTGATTTACTATGGCCCGAAGTCCTATTATTTACAGAACATTAAAGTTTCCCTTGCTTGAAATCCAGTCGTATCCAACTCTAGGTTAGCAGTTCGAAAGTAAGAAATTGCAAGTAGATAAATACTTTGGTGGGAAGGTAAACAGCATTCTATGCACTCCGGTGTCTAGTAATGCCTGGCACATGACCATGGAAACGTCTGCAGAAGCAGACAGTGGTGGCTCTTTGGTTTTAAAACAGAGATGAGCACTGAGCCTTTTTTGTGTTTGGGAATCAAGACAATGGAAATGGCTGTAAGCTAGCCTAACACATCTTTATTGCATAGAGTACAGTACGAACATGTGGTAATGGCGGACAAACAGCCCTTTTTATACGGTGGCTCTCTAATTGAATCTGGCTCTTCGACAGGCATTGGCTGCTGTCCAAGTGACGTCATCCTTGGTCATGCCTTTCTTGTCCAGGTGAGGTGAGCGCGGGAATCTTTCCCGCGCGGCTGAAGTCATTTGAGTAATGTGAACCATGTGAGCTGGGCGCTCGCTATTGCCCCCGGTGGCCACTAGCTCGCGTCCTCATACAGAAGGTTACAGTGTTACCTGTACCCATTCATGTGGTTACAAATACATTCAACACACTACATTCAGTACACAACATCCCTCCCCCCTAAGATGGGACAAAGTCCCTTAACCAAACTGGTTTCCTGCATGTGCGTTTTGGCGGTGCGGCCGTTATGCTTGACTCGGCCATGCCCCCTCGTCTGTGTCCTCCTGGTTCTTGTCCTGCAATTGGAGAGGATGACTCGTTAGTGACTCGCCGCGGGCTTGCCGCCTTGGGATGGCCAGGAGAAGGGGGAGGAAGGGTTCCCGACGTGGATGTGGACAAACCGGGGGCACTAGGGGCTAAAGAAAAACCCCGCTCTTTGCTTGGACGGGTGGGGGAACACTCCGAAACCCCCCCCCCCCGGTTTGATAACTCAAAATCTAATTCAGGGGCAACAGTGGCAAACTCATTTCCCTCCTTCGAGGGGCTGGGTAGAACTACAGGGGCAAACTCATTCCTCTCTTTCAAGGGACTGGATAGAGCTGGCGTATGAAAAGGATATGGGTTTGACCCTAAGCTCCCCCCCCCTGTTTGGGACTGTTGCCCTACGTTTTCTCCCCCTTGGTCTAAACGGGTGGAGGAGAACACTAACGCTGAGCGTTGCTGATGATCCCCTCTGTCCGGCCCCCCAATCACTCGGTGCCTAAGTTGGTCAGCGTGCCTTCTCCAGAGGAGACCCGTGTTGGTCTCGACACAGAATGAGACTGGTCCTGTTTGATTAATGACTACCCCCGGCACCCATGCTGGCCCAGTGGTGGCGTAGTTTCTGCAATGAACAGGCTCTCCTATCTGGAAATTTTTGGTGGGGCTGTGCTCAATATTTCTTCCTCTATCCTCGACCCGGGTGGGATCCAATCTAGTTAATAATGAGTGTAGCTTCCTCTTCATGAGGAGTTCCGCAGGAGAGTATCCCGACGCCAATGGCGTCACTCGATATGCCAACAGAAACTGGCAGAGCTGCCGGTCCAGATCCCCGGGACCCATGCGCCGCAGCCCTTCCTTCATTGTGCGCACCAGACGTTCCGCCTGGCCATTTGTTGCAGGGTGAAAAGGGGCTGAGGTAATGTGCCGAACGGCGTTGGACTCTAAGAACGCCTGGAACTCGGCTGACGTGAAACAACTCGCATTGTCACTAATTATGACGTCTGGTATCCCGAACGTGCATATCAGTTTGCGCAGCTGTTTAATAGTCCCCGCTGATGAGGTGTTGCGCATTGGAATTACCTCCAACCACTTGGAGTATGCGTCCACCACAAGTAGAAAAAATGAACCCCTGAATGGCCCTGCGAAGTCTATGTGGAGGCGGGACCACGGTCCCCTAGCTGTGTCCCATTCTCTGTGTGGAAGGCGGGACTCCTCAGGCCGAGAGCTCTGGCAACTTTCGCAGGTGTTCATCATGTGTTCAATGTCTGTGTCTAGCTGAGGCCACCAGAAGTAGCTTCTGGCCAGCGCCTTAGAGCGTACAATCCCTGGGTGGCTGACATGTAAAAGCCGTAGCACCCTTGCTCTTAATGCCTATGGGACCACCACCCTCTCCCCGCACAACAGACACCCCCTTTCTGCGGACAACTCAACCCTCTTCCTGAAAAATGCCGCAAACTCGTCTGCGGGGGGAGCTGCGGGCCACCCCTTCTGTACCCAGGATCTCACAAGGGCTAACGTTTTATCCTTGGCCGTTTCGGCAGCAATTTCCTTGGGCAAAATGGGGGGTGCATCTAGGGCTTCAATGAGGAGGACTTGGCTATCCTGTTCTACCTCACACTTTGGGTCCCCCAGGTGGGGCAGAGGAGACCTTGAAAGGGCGTCCGCGTGGCTTATCTCTTTCCCGGGATGGTACTCTAACGCCCCCCTGTATGCATTCAGAAAAATCGCCCACCTAAGCATCCTGGGGGAGAGGATCTGTGGAGTGGGCTTGTCTGAGGTGAAGATACCCAACAGCGGCTTGTGATCGGTGACAATGGTGAATGGGCGACCATACAGAAAATCATGGAACTTCTTTGTGCCTGCAACAATGGCAAGAGCCTCCCTATCTGTTTGGGCGTAATTTCATTCTGCCTTGGACAATGATCTCGAGTAGAATGCAACTGGGGCTTCTCGCCCCCCCTCTAGCACGTGGCACAGGACCGCCCCCACCCCCACTGGTGAGGCGTCGCAGACCAAGACTACCGGCTTCTTTGGGTCGAAATGGGTTAGAATAGCCTCCGAGGAGAGGAGTTGCTTGAGTTCCCTGAAAGCCCGCTCCTGCTTCTCCCCCCACCGCCAAACCGCATCCTTCTTCAGCAGCCCATGCAGGGGCTCTGCAATCGTCGCTTTCCTGGGCAGGAAGGAATGGTAAAAATTCAGCAGCCCCAGGAAAGACTGCAGCTCCGGTTTCGCGGTGGGGCGAGGAGCGTTTCAAATGGCTGAGACTTTGGACTCAGCGGGTTTCACCCCCTCAGAAGTTATGCGGAACCCCAGAAACTCCACCTCCCTGGCCAGAAACACACATTTGTCCCTCCGCAACCTCAACCCCGCGGATTCGAAGGCTGTGAGGACCTTATCTAGTCTCTGGGCCAGTTCTGCTTCGCTCTCCCCAGATATCAATATGTCATCGAAAAATGGCAAGACCCCCGGTAATTTCTTTAACAAACGTTCCACAAGAGACTGAAATAACCCCGGCGCCGAGTTCACGCCAAACTGTAGGCGCGTCACCTTGAATGCCCCCTTGTGAGTTACAATGGTCTGCGCAGCAGCTGTGGCTGGGGTTACTGGAAGCTGCTGGTACGCCTGCGCCAGATCTAGTTTAGCAAAAACTTTTCCCCCATGTAAAGTGGCCAGTAGATGGCTAACTACCGGCACCGGATAGGCATTAGGGCGGATCGCCTTGTTAATTGTACACTTGTAGTCAGCGCAAATTCGCACTTCCCCATTTGCTTTCAATACTGTAACAATAGGAGTCTCCCACTCTGCAGAGTCCACCAGCACTAAAATCCCTTGCCCCACTAATTTGTCCAGTTCCGCCTCAATTTTGTCCTTGAGGGCGAATGGAACCCGACGTGGTTTTAGTCTCATTGGGCGGACCTCCGGGTCCAGGTCGAAGGAAACTGAGGGCCCCTTGTACTTCCCGAGTCCCTTCTTGAATACCTCTGCGTGTGCGTCGCACACTGCCTGAATCTCATTCCCCCCGATGGCATGGACGCCGCCAATGAAGATTTCCAGGGGTTTGAACCATTGTGTCCCCAAGAGATTACACCCCCCATTTTTTAGAACTACCAGGGGGAGTTTCCTTCGGAGTCCCTTGTACCGTGTCTCGAAGTCCCCAATCCCCAATACTGGAATCGCATTTCCCTGCACATCTTTTAAGTTCGCCCCCATCTCCTTGAGTTTGGGTCGCTCCTTGGGGGGAATCCGCAAAAATTCCTTATGGGAAATGAGGGAGTAAACAGACCCCGAGTCTATCTCCATCTTAACAGGGACCCCTTGCAACAGTACCTCAGCATAAAAACGTGGTTGCCCTAGAGGCACGCTGTGGACGGCCACGTCGTCTTCCGCATTCACTCGCAGGCACACGTGGTTCCCCTCTGGGTCGTCGCCGCCATCGCCGACTCTGCCGACGCCATCCCGGCTGCTCGAGGTGCGCTTACTCTCTTCCCGGCGTTGCTTGCAGACCCTGGCGATGTGGCCCTTCCGCCCACAGTTGTGGCACTCAGCTTTCCGGAATGGACATTTGCTCCTCTCGTGGGACGCTCCGCACCCATCGCAGCGCCGCCCCCCTTCCCCTTCTTCTCGCTCAGCCCTTTCCTGACCTTCCGGACCCCCTCATCTTCACTGGAGCCTGGGGTGGCAGAAGCCTCTGAGGATGTGGGCGAGCGTGGGGCAGGGGTCGCCCTCCAGGCCGCCTGGACGGCGGATGCAGCTGCCTCGACTGGTGGGGGCTTTGCCTTGAGAAGCTTGTACCCAGCCCACGTGGATTCAGCTGCTAGAGCCTCTTGTAGTACCTCTTTAAAAGTGAGGTCGTGGCCTCGGTTCATGAGTTTCCTGTGGGTCTCCCCATCTCTCATCCCACAGAGCATCCTGTCCCTTAGGGCCACGTCTAGAATTTCCCGCCATTCGCATGGGGTTGCCAAAACGCGGAGGGCCGCTGCATACTCGGATATTGACTCACCCGGCTTTTGGTCCCTCCTCGCGAAAGTGGCCCTGGCAGAGAAGATTCCGCAGAACCCCCATAATTTCCGTCACCGAAACCTGGTCCACCTCTCGTGGTGCCACCAGATCCATCAGTGCTTGCACGGCATGGAACCCGAGCATCGTGATGAGAAGACCCTTCTTCTTCCCAGCGTCGGTGATGCCCGCATACGCCACCGTACTCTTGAAATGCATTTCAAACCAGTCCCATCGCTCGGGATGGGTGACGTCGAAAACTGGCTTCTGTGATATTGTCTTGTCCCCGTGGGAATCCATATCCCACCTTCGTCGCCAATTTTGTGTTTGGGAATCAAGACAATGGAAACGGCTGTAAGCTAGCCTAACACATCTTTATTGCATAGAGTACAGTACGAACATGTGGTAATGGCAGACAAACAGCTCTTTTTATACGGTGGCTCTCTAATTGAATCTGGCTCTTCGACAGGCATTGGCTGCTGTCCAAGTGACGTCATCCTTGGTCACACCTTTCTTGTCCAGGTGAGGTGAGCGCAGGAATCTTTCCCGCACGGCTGAAGGCATTTGAGTAATGTGAACCATGTGAGCTGGGCGCTCGCTATTGCCCCCGGTGGCCACTAGCTCGCGTCCTCATACAGAAGGTTACAGTGTTACCTGTACCCATTCATGTGGTTACAAATACATTCAACACACTACATTCAGTACACAACATCCTTAGAGTCGGATATGACTGGATCTCTTAATTATACCTTCTGGGAGTTCTACTTAACAGACAGATAGATAAGCTTAGATGTATCCAAGCCTGTAGAGTCAGGTTTCAAAGCCTTCTGGTTGGGGTATTTTCTTCCAGGTGAGCTGCACATAGGTGACTGTAAGATATCTATCAAGTAGAACTCCCAAAAGTAGGATTATGGGATTTGTAGTTTTAAAAAATCCCATCCTGGGGCATAATATCATACTACAGCTCCTGTGTCCAAAGTCAATACAGCCCAGATGACATCCAGTTTCCAGTATTAGAGGAAGAATTTGCTATTTTCCATCTGTATTTAAAGCCATTACTTGTTCTTAGCTGTGTCTAGTTGGAGGAAAGGTTAATCTCTACACAGTTCCCTCATCTGCAGGGGAGGAGCACTTTATTTTTGAGGAGTCAGTGCTATAGTGCATGTGTGGATGGCACCAGAAGCAAAATTATGAACTGGGAGGGAAATGCCGAAAACACAACGTTTTTGCAGGTGTTGTGGTCAAGGTAGTGGAGCAGAAGATGGAGTGGATAAGTAGGTGGAAGAAACAAATGCTACTATTCCTATTGTTGTTGTCATCATTATTATTATTAATTCCCTTAAGTGATTGGAGGCTGCCACTTTGATCTTGATGAAGGGGATATCAAAACCATTTTCTTCAAGGGAATTCATCCATCATGAAGAAACAGGGAAAACTCAATTCAAAGATTTATTCTCTATACCCCACAGTGAGTTTATTCTGAAGAGGATCAATCCTACTTTACTGGGATGTATTGTGAAACTCAGAGTTCTCGACAGAATGTATGCCTTGTATGCAGGTCAGGTACCTGGAGCCTGGAAGTATTTATGAGCTCATCGTGTAAGCCAAAATGTGCAACTGCAGAGGGTTTCTGTGCTCCATTTCCTGCCCTCACAGAGCTCCAATGCCTTTTTCTTCTAAAATGCAAAAGACTGGGTGGTGATTTCCATTTTTCAAGGGGGAAAACATCCTGGCTTGGTCTCTGTCATACCAGCAAATTGTAGTAAGCTCCAGTTTTCCCCACATGGGTATTTTTTTAAAAAAAATAACAACAGGCTGTAGAGTTCCTTAATGGCCACATACATTAAACCAGGTGTGCCCAAACTTTTCAGGCCATGGGCTGGTCACGTGGGCTGGTCACGTGGTTGAGCGGGCCAGTCATGTGCTTTCTCCCACCAGAAGCAGAAGTAAAATGCACCCACACATGCACAAAATGCTGCCATAAAGCAGCAATGGCTGTCATAAATGCATTTATGACAGCGGCTTTATGGCAACATTTTGCACATGCATGGGTGTGTTTGACCTCCATTTCTGGGAGTGGCATGGGTGGTGCTGGTCAGATTATTAGGCACCATGGGCCGTAGTTTGTGCACCCCTGCATTAAACCATTAGTCCTCCTTTAATACAGAAATGCATTAAATATAAATGTAATTAAATTTTTATTTTTATTTATTGTTTATTTATTCTTAGATTTTTATGCCACCCACTCGGCATAAAATGTTATTAACAAATATGTTAATAACAAATGTTATTGTGCAATTATTTCTCTCTGATGTTGCTTATCTCCCCTCCTTGTAAATTCATTTTAATGGATGGAAAAGCACTCTCAAACAGCAGTCATGCTGTCCTCTGGTGCCATTTTGAAACAGGCTGCGAGTTGTGAAAGATCGCTAAGTAGGCTTATGTTGCTGCCAACTAGATGTTCAAGACACAGAGAATAGCCACTCAGTGAACATTGCCAAATCACATTTAGATCGCGAGTGACTCTAAACAATAAGCTAGCCACAAGTTTCTTGCAAGCCACCCCGATGACAAGTGCTTGTGATATTTTAAATGACAACCTCATTAAAGTGAAAAGAACAAAACTGCTACAATAAAGATCAGAGAATCTAGAGGGGGAGAAGGATTGAATATATCCACCACAGACATTTGAAGTAACAGATTTTTCCAATTTAAGTGATCTGGGACACCATGAAATCATGTTGCTTTAATTAGACAATTGTATTGCTAAAAAATAAATAAATAATACTGCCATTTGTCAGGCACATTGCACTGGTGGTTGGATAAAATCTTTCTATTCTTTCCTTTTCTTATAGTTGCTCAAGTTTCCCTACTGTGTCCACTTACAGTACTAGTGAGTAACCAGATGTTTTTAGACTTCAAGTCTCATCAACTGCAGACAACATGGTTAATGGTCAAGAATGACAAGACTTGAAGTCTAAAATAATCTGGGGACCCAATGTTTCCCCAGCCTTCTCTTAGATAGTGTCGATCCCTCTTACCTCTTCTTCTTTCGTGTCCTGATCAGACCCTGGACTGCCAAATGAAGCCACTTTCTTCATTTTGGTAGAAGCCACCTCCTACCTCTGGGGAGCCTTGTATATGCAATACTGATAAGCAGTGGTGGGATTCAGCAGGTTTGCACCAGTTTGCCAGAACTGGTAGCAGAAATTCTGGCTGTCCCTGCCCATCCAAATTTTGAATTAAAGTAGTCCTAATTCGGGTGCAACGCAGGGCTCCCACCCCGGCCACTCCCACCATACCACGGCCACAGAGTAGGTAGTAAAAAAATGAATCCCAGCACTGCTGAGAAGGCTGGCACATTAAAGCAACTGACCACTGATCACTTCATGCTCAAGCTGCTCCAGTGGTTCCCAACCCTTTTTTGGCCATGCCCCACCTAAGCATCTCTAAAATCCTGATGCTCCCCCAATGTGTGACATATAATTCTTATTATTCAAAAAGTGAACTCCTTTTCATTTGGATGAAGCCTAAAAGGCCATTAACTTGGTCTAACTCATCCCCCCCCCCCAAAATAATAATAATAATCAAATTACCTCCGTGTGTTTGTGTGTGGGGCTCCACATTGGGAATCACAGGGCTACTCTAAATGCCTATCTGTCTTCATATGTCTATATTTGTGAGTGCTGGCATGAAAAATTTACATGTATCTATGAATATTTCTGGCTCTACCTGTCATTCCTATCTCTGGACAGCATGAGCTTCTCTGACTTCGGCTTCACCAACTACAATGGATATCAATGGTTCATACCTGTCAAGTTTTGGATTCGGAAATAAGGGGAATTTCCCGACAAATATAGGATACTTGACAGAAGGGACATTTCCCGGCAAATACAGGATACTTGACAGAAGTGAAATTTCCCGGCAAATACAGGATACTTGACAGAAGTATGCTGACTGGGAGGCAGAAGGTCAGCAGTTCGATTCCCAAGTACTACAGGACAGAATCAGCTCCCGTCTTTGTCCCAGTTCCTGCCATCCTAGCAGTTCGAAAGTAAGAAATTGCAAGTAGATAAATAGGGACCACTTTGGTGGAAGGTAACAGCATTCCGTGCGCTCTGGTGTCTAGTCATGCCTGCCACATGACCACGGAAACGTCTGCAGACTCAGACAACGCTGGCTCTTTGGCTTTGAAACAGAGATGAGCACTGAACCCTAGAGTCAGATATGACTGGCTTTCGAGCAAGGGAAACCTTTACCTTTCTCATTTTTAATTATTTTTTTCCTGGGAAGCAAAGAAAGTGCAGAATAGTAAACTAGCCCCCTAGGGTTACTCTCTCTCTCTCCCACTGATTTGCCCCCCCTCTCTCCCTCACTGATTTGCCCCCCCTCTCCCCCCACACACTGATTTGCCCCCTCTCTCCCCCCACACACTGATTTGCCCCCTCTCTCTCCCCCCACTGATTTGCCCCCTCTCTCCCACTGATTTGCCCCCTCTCACTCCCCCCCACTGATTTGCCTCTCTCTCTCTCCCCCTGATTTCCCCCTCTCTCCCACTGATTTGCCTCCCTCTCTGTCCCCCCACTGATTTGCCCCCACTCTTTCCCCCCACTGACTTGCCCCTCTCTCTCCCTCTCCCCCCACTGATTTGCCCCCTCTCCCCCCACTGATTTGCCCTCCTCTCTCCCCCGCCTGATTTCCCCCCACTCTCTCTCCCCCACTGGTTTGCCCCTCTCTCTCCCTCTCTCCCCACTGATTTGCCCCCCTCTCTCCCCCACACTGATTTGCCCCCTCTCTTCCCCCCACACTGATTTGCCCCTCTCTCCCCCCACACACACTGATTTGTCCCTGCATATATGAAACTAGCAGAGGTTGCCTGGCATTGCCAGGCTGTTTTAAATTGTGTTGGAAGGTTAAATTGTGTTAATGTTTTTTAAAAAATTGCTTAGTCTGTAATTTTAATTTTTAAAATGTTTATTTATGTAAAGATTTTTTGGCTTGGCTGTTATTAACTGTGATCTGCTTTTTGGGGGCTTTTTTGAGGATGAATAAAAGAACAAAGTATGATATAATTTTTTCAAATTGTTTTATGTAAGCAAATAATGTTTTAGTTTTTTGAATTTTTTTAATTAGTTGTACCATAGGTAATAATTTTAATAATGTAAAAGTAAATGTTTTTTTTTTTACATTCAATATTTTAAAATGTGTTTAGATGTTTTGGGTTTTAATTTGAGTTAAAACTCAGCACAGGATTTTTAAAAGTTTCTATTGTATTTTATTGACATATGTTTGTGATTTGTGTTAAAGTGTGTTTTAGTGTAATTTTTTTGACTTGTTTTTATTGATGTGACCTTTTGTGTAAAATTGTGAATTTGTGATATGTTTTTGATTTGTTTTTACTCTTGTGGCCTTTTGTTTGGGGCTGTTTTGTGTTTTTGAATTGTTTTTACTATTGTGGCCAGCAGATGGTGCTGGTAGGGGTTATTGTACTTTGACTGTTTTTTCTCTCCTGGCCTCTGGGTGGAGCTTCTTCTGGTAAGTAGTCTCTTTCTTTATTCATTTCTTTTCCGTGCCTTGTGACGGTGACATCTTTTGGTAAGTTTGCTTTCTTTCTTTCTTTCTTTTGTGCGTGTGTGTGTGTGTGTGGGGGGGGGGTTGTGTGGGTTGGAATTTGTATTTTTTGTCTGTTTTGTTTTTTATTGTGCTTTTGTTTACTTCGTATTGTTTTTTGGTGTTGTTTTTGTTTGTTTTTGTGTATTTTTGGATGTTTTTGACTGTTTTTAGTAATTTTAAAAAATATATTTATTTATTTGGTGGTGGGGAGGGGGCGTGGTCATTGGGGGTTAGGAAGGGTGGGCTAGGTGGTGGGGAGGGGGGCTTTATTGTGTTATGGTGCTTTGATTGTGTGGAGTCATGAAAGTAGATCGGGTTTCCCCTTTAATATCAGTGGGTGGGGGGTTGCGACCCCCCTCTCCGCTGGCTCCCCTGGGGTTGGGAGGTTTGGGGGGACAAAAGGGGTATGTCCCCCCAACCCTTCTGGACCCAGGAGACCAGGGAGAGTGGATCGATTCTCCCCCCTCCTTAAAACAACTCCGTTTTTAAAGAGAAGAAACCGCTTGGTTTCTTCTCTTTAAAGACGGATGGTGTTTTTTTTTTTGGGGGGGGGGGAAATCAAACTCATTTCCCTGGTCTCCTGGGTCCAGAAGGGTTGGGGGCATACCCCTTTTGTCCCCACAAACCTCCCAACCCTAGAGGAGCCAGCGGAGAGGGGGATCGCAACCCCTCCACCTACTGATATTAAAGGGAAAATTCCAGTCAGGACCTTCAGGCGCAGTGGGTGAGGGAAAGAAGGGTGGTTGGTGTTTGCAGGCAGTGAGTTGTTTTCTAAAAATTTTCGGGCACCGGTTTCCTCAGCGTCCTGCACGCTCATGTCGTACAGGACTCTGGGGCTTGTAGTTATGGGTTTGTGATTTGTGGTTGTGGTGCGTTTTTTTTCTGCGGCTTGATTTTGATTGGCCACGGCACATTTCTCAATGTTCTTTGTGGTCGCGCCTCTCAGCCTGATTGGCTGTGGCGCGGCGCAAAGAACATTGGGAAATGAAGTTGTTTCCCTTTTTTCGCATTTGTGTGGCTCTTGCCCCACTGGTGCATTTCTCAATCTTGCGTTTACCTGCGTACCCATTTCAGGCGTGTGCACGAATGGTGAGTGTGGGCTAGTAGGGCCTGGCTAAGGAGCCTATGCAAAGTTCCAATGGTTAACCCTCGATTTTATAGGTTAAGATATATCGTTCACCTAGAGTAGACTCAGCAGCAGCAAAAACTAAGCTTCCCCATGATCATGTGGCTGGCAGGGAAGGGAAACAGAAACTACAAAAAGTCCCCACCACCTTCTCTCTCTCCCTTTCCACAAGCGAAAAGCCACAAACAGCGACCTCTGGTGGCTGAAAAAACATACTGCAGCTCCAGTCAGGATTTTTTATAAAAAAAATAAGGGAAAATAAGGGAAAATTAATAAAACGGGATGGGGCCGGGAAGAGTGGTAAAAATAAGGGGTTTTCGGGGGGAAACGGGATAGTTGGCAGGTATGCAATGGTTACTGATGCAACTACTGCTCACTACAGTCATATTTTTACTGTTTACAATGAGGTAATGTTTTTCCAAAAAGCCAAATATATATATATTAGAAGCAAAATAACCCTAAAATGCACACTCCTAGAATGCTATTATTATGCATAGTTTGTCAAGGTTGCATACCCCTGGAACAATGATGGGGTAAACATATGCAAGAGCATTTTTATTTTTGTAGACAAACATTTCTGCTGGTTCAGGAATGCCTTAAGTCAGTGATGGCCAACCTTGGCACTCCATGTGTTCTTGGACTTCAATTTCCAGAAGCCCAAGTCAACACATCTACTGATCAGGGCTTCTGGGAACTGAAGTTCAAGAACATCTGGAGTGCCACGGTTGGCCATCATTAGGTTGTTTTCAGACTCTCCTTTTTCTTAAACTTTAACTCTCCTCTTTCGCTCTTCTCCCACCACACAATTTTCTTTTCCTACTTTTTTCCCCTCCCTCCATCTTTACTCCAGGGCTTGCTCAGTTTTTCTCTATCACTCTTTTATTCCCCATGTACCATGCAGCAGGAATTTTATATCCCCTTTTCAATCTCTCTCTTTCTGTGTTTCCCTCTATGCTATCTCAGAGACTCTATGGGAAAATGTACCTCCCAAGCCTTCGTTCACACTTCTCTCTAGTAATGGTAAGTCTTTTATCTTTAACCTATAAAGAAGGGATGTGGCCATGCATGTGCGGAATGCGTTTCCACACCCATCCAGCCTATCCCGTAATGCGCCATTCACACTTACCTTACTTCCCTGACATCATTGCCGCAAGGGTCCGGAGAACGAGAGTGGGTCCAGTGCCCCACAAACACCAACAAAAGAATTCCAAGTCCCAGAGTCCTCCACGGCATGCCACAGCCAAACAGGCAGGATGGCCCGAGCGCGGAGGAGGCGGGACAACCAGCATGCAAATGCTGAAGCCACTCCTTGTGGAAGTGGCTGAGGAAACTCTGGGAATGAGTATCTACATTTTAGGACGTAGGACTATGATGTTTACTAAGTCTATGATTAAATTTAACATCACTGGATAAATCTTTTAAACCTAAGTATTCAATCCAGCCTTCCTCACTGGTGCCCTGCAGAAATGTTGCCTGAAATTAAATTCAATATTTTTTCTCTCTCGGTTGTTCAGTGGCTGTAACTCCAAGTGGCAAACAGCCAGCAACTAAGTAACAAGCTCTAGTCTGAATTCTTAGTTTCATAGGGGAGTTAGTAATTAGCTATACACTGCCCCAAGTCCTGCCTTTTCACTTACAAAGCTATTGTTGGATTTGAGCCATTGGATTACAATTCCCCTTATCCCCTATTGCTATGGCCACAGTTGTACCAGCTGCAACTCCCTTGAAAAACGGGATCAGTACACAGAAGGCAGAATTATGAGTGGTTGCTGTGCACTATGAACTTTCTATTCATGTAAATATATATTTAAATCCCCAGCCAACATGCTTCATTTTCAACAGAGAAATTAAACAAAATAAAGAGCAGATTTCTGCAGCTGACAAGGAACACTTCTCCATTTCAGGGTTCTTGAAATCTTCAAAGAACGGCATTAGCTGGTCCTGTGATTATTTTGTTCGGGGGGGGGGGGGGCGGGGGGCGGGTATGGCCCAATTTCTTCTTGTTTAGGTTATGTACCTTGATTAGAGCAATGCCATCTTGCTTTCAAACAAAATGTATAATTTTGCATTCAGCCTTCTATCTTGGTGGATTATGATAAATTGCTCAATTTTGTCTTTGTGGACATTGTAGTTTACAGCACTCAGCCTACCTGCTTGGCACAGGTTATAGTTCCCTTGCTACTGAATGCCACTTTAATGCATTGAGCTTCGTCTGTGTGTGTGAGAGAGAGATGGTGTTTTTGATCTGCTGTCACTTCCTCCATTTAGTTGAGGATCACATAATACTGGATATGGAATTCAGGCCCTTAAAACAATCACAAATTGTACTATAAATGCCAGTTGCCCTTTTTAATTATTTAGAAAATTAAAGATCACTACATATTTCTTGATATATATTCAGGTTTGCAATGAATGCTAATAATGCATGCTATGTCTTGTATAGGGAGAAATATATGTTGCTGGTGATGTGGTGGTGTTCCCCAACTAGGGAGTTAAGCAATCTAAGCTAATTCCCTGGGCATGTTTTTATATCACTTTTTTAAAAGATTTAGATCCAAGAGTCCCACCTTCAAGTTAAAAAAAGTACACCCCTTAACTGTTTTTGTTTAAAAATGGCATTTCTGTTCCTGAAGGCTTTGAGTGCTATTGGCAAGCTGAATCTGAGAAATTTGGCTTTGTTGTAGGTTATTTTGCAACCTATTTTTTGCTTCTATTTAGACCAGGGGTCGGCAACCTACGGCCTGTGGGCCAGATACAGCTAGTGGCACCAAATCATCCAGCTCTCTCCAGCCGCCACAGCTGCCACAACCAGAATTGGCTGCGGACTCATTTATGACAGCTGTGGACATGTTTATGGCACCTGTAAATGGCAGGGGGACCACTGGTCCAGTTCCCTCAACTGTCTGAGGGAGCATGACCTGGCCCCTGACATAAAAAGGTTGATGACCCCTGATTTAGACCGTGGATCATTTTGGTGCCAGTGTCTACACTGACTCCTTAACTTACTCCTCCTGTGGTCTCCCCAGAAATACAAAAATGCATATGGTTTATAGTTATGCATTAGTCCAAGGCCTGTGAACAACCCTTTTTTTTTATCAGGGAGAGGGGGTCCACAGAAAGAGCCTCCTCAAATACTGTGGTATTTTTGAACCACAATGAAGTGTACCACAGAAACCTTGTGCCAGCTAATCTTTCTCATATTGGATCAAGTGAAAGGAACTGCAGAATGAACTCACCAAAAGGTGGCTTCAGTTTGACAGTTTCATGTCTGGCCTAGACATGGAGGAAGATTAAAAAAGGAGAAATCCCATAATATTTATGAGAAGAGAGGGTGGTTTCACAAGTGGAATGCAGGGTAAATTCTAGATATCAGCATGTAGATGTTTTTTTGAAGGATTTGCTGCTTTTTGCTGGATGCAAAACCTGGATATTTCAGCTGAATGCAAGAGCAAAGGCATACACCATGAAAGCTCTTCTCTTATGATTGTCCTCCCCCTTCCCCCACAAAAAACTCTTTATTCTCAAAAACAAAAAGGATCAAATTCATCACTCTGAGCTAATATTTGAGTTGAGACCTCTTCATGGAGGCCTAAGAACTGCCATTGTTCCCGGTGCGACTTCATTGAAGTCAATGGAGCAATGCCAATAATATGTTTTCCTTTTGCGAAGTCAGGAAATGACGAAGTCATGGTTGAGTGCAGAACAGTACTGCACTACCATCTTTTTGCATACTTTCTCACTCTCACACGGCTCAAAGGCATTTGCCATGGGACTCTGGAATTGTGCATGAAGCTCTATTGCTAAAGAATGTTTGATCTCATAATCAGGACAAATTTGTTCTTGTGTGCAGTGTATGCTTTTGGTTCCAGGTAAATGTGTGCATTATGTTGTGACTGAGTGTTGTTATTTTTCTCAAAGAACATCCATTGAATTGATAGGGTTTTTGTCTAAGTCTCTATTATGTGTATTTATGGTTTTGGCAGCACTACTGCAACAGATATATGGGACACGATGAGACTCTCTTTCTCCTTCTGAGGCCAGAAAAATGAGTACCCAGCATGTTGGGGGCAAAATGCTAATTAACTTGTGAACCACCCAGAGAGTGCACAAAGCACTACAGAGTGGTATATAAGTGTATAAGCCTTGGAAAGGGCACTTATGGTTCCAGAGCAACCCCTTGAATAGATGAATTGCCCCTTCAATAGATGAATTGCATCAAATCAAAAGTATGGCTGTGTCTGAATCCAATGATATATTTCTGAACTGTATATTGAAAATGCTATGCTGTAGCCCAGTGATAGCAATCAATCAATCAATAAATCAGTTTTATTTATACCCTGCTTTTTTTGCTAAAAGCAACTCAAACCATGGCACTCCAGATATTCTTGGACTTCAATTCCTAGTAGCCCTGATAAGCAGGAGTGATGACTTGGGCTTCTGGGAACTGAAGTCCAAGAACACCTGGAGTGCCAAGGTTGGCCATCACTAATCTAGCCTGTCACAGACAAAGCTGGCTCAAAATATGATCGCTAGAGACAAGGATTCCCTAGAACAGGGGTCAGCAAACTTGGCTCTCCAGGTGTTCTTGGACTTCAATTCTCAGAAGCCCAAGTCAGTACACCTGCTGATCGGAGCTACTGGGAATTGAAGTCCAAGAACATCTGGAGAGCTAGGTTTGCTGACCCATGCCCTAGAAGATGACAAATGGCTCAAGGAACCCCTGCTTCCATAGATGTATGGATCCAGATGCAGAGGGCTTTCGAGATCATGATCAACATTTTGACATGAGCCTGGTCAGTCCTACAGCTGTGAGAGCAAATGTTTTATATCACTATTCTCCCTTGCTGGACTTGGTAGTGAATATTTCTCTCTTCCAGAGCACAAATTTTGGCTGAGCTTCTGAAATGAAACGTCTTTCTATGAAACATCCTTATAAAAATGAGTCAGTTATGGTTAGATTGAGATACTGGGACTCAGGAGGCCTGGATTCAAATCCCCACTCAGTCATGGAAGCTCACTGTGAATATGGACCTGGAAAAACCAGTTCCTAAATATTTAACTTATCTTGAAAATCCTATTAGGTAAGTCAGGTCCAACTTGACAGCACATGTTGTAATATAAATTGAATTATATTCCCTTCCACCCATTCCTTCAATTTCTGTTCATAAAATATTCTTTTTCTCCCCAGGCAGTTATATTAGCTGAAACAACTTCCCAAAATGAGCTCTAGAAATACAAAGTTTCTCTTGCCCCATTTTAGTGTATGGGACCAAAGACGACCGGACAACCGAAGGGTTGGTTTAACACAGGTTTATTGCATGAGGTTCCAGTTAAGCATGAGGTAATGGCGGTGATACATCTCAATATATACAGTAGCTCTCTACATTTGAATCTTGTAGCACGGTAGCTGATTGGTTGCTACCGGCGTGGCCTCGCCCAGGCACGCCTCCATTCCTGCTGCTGAATGCAGGTCTTTCTTCAGCTGCTGAATGCAGGTCTTTCTTCAGCTGCTGAATGCGGGGAAGGTTTTCCCGCGGCTGTCCGTGATTGAGCAATGTGAACCATGTGAGAGTGAACGCTCGCAGCTGCCCTCTATGGGCTGTCTGCTCGCGTTCCTTTACAGCTGATATCGTTTGTATCTGGAGTGGTTACAATCTTGCCTTACAGTATAATGAACATGCATACATACATAACATCCCTCCCCCCTAGGATGGGACGAAGTCCCGCAACCATTGTGGCTTGCCGCACGTTCGCTTGGGGCGTGCTTGCGCCTGCCCTAATTCTGGAGAGCCTGTGATCCCTGACTCCGCGGGAGCTTGTCCTGCAACGGGAAACGGGGATTCGTTAGTGGCTCTGTGGGGCGTCCGTGCCTGCCTTGCGCTTGGGGAAGGGAATGGGATGAACAGTTGGGAGGTAAATCCCTGCCTATTGCCCTCGGACCCCGGGGACCCTCCTAGTGTGAACCGCGGCACCGATGAGGTCGCCCTTGGGGAATGGCTACCTTCTGGTCCCTGCTCGGGGGACCCTAAGACTGTGGTGGTGGGCGGACTCGCTGATGCCTCCGGTCTTGGCGGTGTCGGTCTCCGGAACATGGGCGCTATATTGCATTCTAACTCACAGGGGCTACTGGGACTGGAGGAACCAGGGGCTGAACTGAAACCCCTCTTTTCGCTAGGACGGGTGGGGGACCACTCCGCTAACTCCCCCTGGTACTGTAAATCAACGTCTAAACCTCTATGGGCCTCTGAGCCTCGGGGGGACTTCCGCGGCTTCCGCGGGGTATGAGTGTGGTTGGGGCTCCTCCTTTCTGACGGGGACTCCCGCAACCCGGGGCTCCTCCTCTCTGGCAGGGACTCCCGCAAAAGATTTCCGTGGATCGATTCCCTTTCCTCCCCCCTTGGTGGGGACCCATGCTCCCCTTTTCCTCCCCCTTGGGCTAAACGGGTGGGGGAGTACCCTAACGCTGAATCAATGCTGGCCTCATCCTCGTCTTGCTCTCCGGGGACCCTACGCCTGAGTTGGTCCACGTGTCGCCTCCACAGGAAACCTGTACTGGTCTCTACGCGGTATGAGACGGGGCCAGTTTGATCTACTACGGTTCCCGGCACCCAGGCTGGCCCCGCGCTGGCGTAATTCCTGCAGTGTACTGGGGCGCCTATGCAGAAACTCTTTGTGGGTTCCACCCCTATGTTCCGCCCCTTGTCCTCTACTCTCGTGGGGTCTAGCTTGGATATCCCCGTGGCCAGCTTCCTGCGCATCAACAGCTCTGCGGGGGAGTACCCTGACGCTAAGGGGGTGACCCTGTATCTCAGCAGGAATTGGCACAATTTCAGGTCGAGGTCTCCGGGACCCATGCGCAGTAGCGCGTCTTTCGTGGTGCGCACGAGGCGCTCTACTTGGCCATTGGTGGCCGGGTGAAAGGGGGCGGAGGTGACGTGCCGAATGGCGTTGCGTTCCATGAATGCCCTGAACTCGGCGGACGTGAAACAGCTAGCGTTATCGCTGACGAGGGTGTCGGGTAAACCAAACGTGGAAAAGACCCTCCTTAACTGTTTAATGGTTGTGGTCGAGGAGGTGCTCGAGACTGGAATGACCTCCAACCACTTAGAGAACGCGTCCACCACGAGGAGGAAAAGCGTTCCCCTGAATGGGCCAGCAAAGTCTACGTGAACTCGGGACCAGGGTCCCCTCGCAGCGTCCCATTCCCTAGGTGGCGAGCGAGCCTCTTCTGGCCTAGAGCTTTGGCACGCCTCGCAAGTGCCGACCATGTGTTCGATGTCGGCGTCTAACTGGGGCCACCAAAAATAACTGCGGGCTAGTGCCTTAGAGCGTACGATCCCCGGGTGGCTGACGTGCAGCAGTTTAAGCACCCTCGGCCTGAGAGACGTGGGGATCACTACCCGCTGTCCCCACAAGAGGCAACCCCTCTCCAGGGACAACTCCAATCTCTTTTTGAAAAATGTGTCGAATTCCGCTGCTGGGGAAGACACGGGCCACCCTTTCTGCACCCAGGAACAAACTGTGGCCAGCGCTTTGTCCTTGCCTGTCGCTTTGGCGATTTCGGCCGGTACTACTGGAGGGGAGTCTAGGACCTCTATCATTAAGACCTGGTGGTCCCTCTCTACTCCGCCCACGTGGCAGCAATCCCGGGGAATGGGGGACCTCGACAGAGCGTCGGCATGGCTTATTTCCCTCCCGGGCCGGTATACCAACGTGTGCTGATACGCGTTGAGAAAAATGGCCCATCTGAGCATTCTTGGGGACAGGATCTGGGGTGTGGGCTTGTCTGCGGTGAAGATGCCCAGCAACGGCTTGTGGTCAGTCACTATGGTGAATGGGCGGCCGTACACGAAATCATGAAATTTCTTGGTCCCCGCAATTATTGCTAGCGCCTCCCTGTCTGTCTGAGCATAGTTCCTCTCCGCTTGGGACAGGGATCTAGAGTAGAACGCTATCGGGGCCTCCCTACCGTTCTCCAGCACGTGGCAAAGCACCGCCCCTACCCCCACCGGGGATGCATCGCATATCAGGACCACCGGGCGTTTGGGATTGAAGTGGGTCAGTACAGCATCTGATGCCAGGAGTCGCTTCAGGTCATTGAAAGCCTTTTCCTGGACGTCGCCCCACTTCCATGCCTCGTCCTTTTTTAACAATTTGTGTAGCGGTTCTGCCACGGCTGCCTTCCGCGGGAGGAAGGAGTGGTAGAAGTTGAGCAGTCCGAGGAACGACTGCAACTCGGGCTTGGAGGTGGGGCGAGGGGCCTTTTTGATGGCGGCTACCTTGGATTGGGCCGGCCTAATTCCCTCGGGAGTAACACGGAACCCTAGGAACTCAACCTCTGTAGCGAAGAAGACGCATTTGTCTTTCCGCAACCTCAACCCCGCCTTTTCGAATATTGTCAGGACCTTTCCCAACCTTGTTGCTAATTCGGCCCGGCTCCCCCCTGTAATTAATACGTCATCAAAATAGGGTAACACCCCCTCCAACCCCTTCAGGAGGCGTTCCACCAATGACTGGAAAATCCCGGGCGCCGAATTCACGCCGAATTGGAGGCGCGAAACCTGGAACGCCCCTTTGTGGGTGACTATTGTTTGTGCAGCAGCTGCGGCGGGGGTCACCGGGAGTTGCTGGTAGGCTTGGGCCAGGTCGAGTTTGGCGAAACACCTCCCCCCGTGTAACCTGGCCAACAAGTGGCTGACTACCGGCACCGGATACGCATTAGGGCGAATCGCCTTATTGATGGTGCACTTGTAATCAGCGCATATTCGGACTTCCCCGTTGGCCTTGAGCGCTGTTACAATTGGAGTTTCCCACTCCGCAGAATCAACAGGAACAAGAATCCCCTGGCCCACTAATTTGTCCAATTCCGCCTCTATTTTGTCCTTTAGTGCGAAAGGCACTCTGCGCGGTTTAAGTCTGATTGGACGCACTCCAGGGTCCAGGTCGAAAGTCACTGGGGGGCCCTTGAATTTTCCTAGCCCCTTTTTAAAAACCTCGGGGTGCGCGTCGCACACGCTCTGTATTGGATCAGTCCCGGCGGCGTGTGCTCCCACGGCGTGCACCCCCCCAATGAACAACCCCAGGGGCTGGAACCATTGAGTCCCGAGGAGGCTGCATTTACCCCCCTTGAGGACGACTAAGGGAAGCGTTGCGGTGTACTTTTTGAACTGGACCTGGAACTTCCCAACCCCCAACACTGGGATGCGGTTCCCTTGCACGTCCTTCAGCGTGGCCCTCAACGCCTTGAGCTTGGGCCGCACGCGGGGGGCGATTTTCATGAACTCCCCCTGGGAAATAATGGAGTATGAAGAACCCGAGTCCACCTCCATTCTAACAGGGGCCCCTTGTATTACTACCTCAACGAAGTAACGGGGGTGCTCCGTGGAAACGCTGCAAACCGGCGCGTCGTCCTCGCTGTCGTCGGAGACTCGCCCTACTCCGTCCCGCGTCCTCGTGGTCCGGGTGCCGTCCTTCGGCCTCGTGGTGCGGTCCTGCCTCGTGGTGCGGTCCTGCCTCGCCGAGCGGTCTGGAGAACTCCGGGTGGCCTCGCGTCGTTTCCGGCAGACCTTGGCGATGTGCCCGCGCCGGCCGCAGTTGTGGCACTCGGCCTTGCGGAATGGGCATTTGGTGCGGGCGTGGGTGGCGCCGCAGCCATCGCAGCGCCGGCCCTCTCTCTGGACCCTCCGGACGTCCTCGTCGTCGCTGCTCTCTGCAGACGAGTTCGAAGTCCGCTGGGCCGCGCGCACCGAACTCTCTGCCTTGGCGGTCTTCGGGCGCCAGTCCTGAAGTTCGTGCACCCCGGCCGACGTGGCCTCTGCGGCCTGTGCCGCGTCGAGGACTTGTTGCCACATGGGAGGCGGCTCCCTTTTCATCAGCGCGCGCTGAGTCTCTGTGTCCCCCAGACCGCAGAGCAGGCAGTCCCGGAGGGTGACGTCGGGGAGTTCCCACTTGCAAGGGCCGGCGGCCAACCGCAGGGCCGCGGCGAACTCATCGACCGATTCTCCGGGTGCCTGGACTCGCCTCCAGAACGCGCTCCGAGCGGGGAACATCGCTATTGCCGGCCGGAGATGGGCGCGCAGCGCCGCCAGGAGCTCTGTGGCCTTGAGGTCGCCCACCTTCCTCGGCGCGATCAGGTCCACCAAGGTCCTCTTGGTTTCTTGTCCGAGCATGCGGACGAAGATGGCCCTCTTTTTGGCCTCGTCGGAGACTTCGAGCTCCACCAGCGCAGCGTTGAAGTCTATCTCAAACAGCTCCAAGTCTCCCGGCTTCCTGATCTCGTAGCCGGCGCATGTCTTGGTCCCGTGGGCAGCCATATCCCACCTTCGTCGCCAATTTAGTGTATGGGACCAAAGACGACCGGACAACCGAAGGGTTGGTTTAACACAGGTTTATTGCATGAGGTTCCAGTTAAGCATGAGGTAATGGCGGTGATACATCTCAATATATACAGTAGCTCTCTACATTTGAATCTTGTAGCACGGTAGCTGATTGGTTGCTACCGGCGTGGCCTCGCCCAGGCATGCCTCCATTCCTGCTGCTGAATGCAGGTCTTTCTTCAGCTGCTGAATGCAGGTCTTTCTTCAGCTGCTGAATGCGGGGAAGGTTTTCCCGCGGCTGTCCGTGATTGAGCAATGTGAACCATGTGAGAGTGAACGCTTGCAGCTGCCCTCTATGGGCTGTCTGCTCGCGTTCCTTTACAGCTGATATCGTTTGTATCTGGAGTGGTTACAATCTTGCCTTACAGTATAATGAACATGCATACATACATAACACCCATGTAGCCTAAAAGATAAAGACCTGAAATTTAGAAGATGGAATTGAAAGACAGGCAGATTGACATTTAGTTGTCTACTAGCAGGTGTGCCTGGCTACGCGCGGGTGGGGTTTGGGGTGATCTGTCCTACCTCCCAGGGTTGAGTGGAAGCATGGCCTCTATCCATGCACCCTCTCCCACACACACATCCATTCTCTCTCTTCCTCTCTGTCTCTCTCACTCTCTCTCACACACACACTCTTTATTCCTCCTCGGCATGCACACATACACACAGTCACACACAGAGAGCAGTGGTGTACTCTGACTCTGCTCTCTCTCCCACTCTCTCTCCCACTCTCAGATACTCTCTCTGTCTCTCCCCTTGTCTCTCTGTCTCTGTCTCTGTCTCTCTCTCTCTCTCACACACACACACACACTCACTCACTCACACACACCATCCCTGGCCTGCGTCTCCAGACAATGGACTGCTTCTGGAAGCGCCGTCCATTGCCTGGAGACGCGGGCCATGCTGGTGAGAGATGTGGGGTAGCACCAGGCTGGGCTTTACAGAGCCCCCCCCCCCCCGTGTGCTGGCTAGTCACCCCACCCTACGCCCCTGCCCCCACATCACTTGCTTCTCCTGTGGGGCATCCTCCTCCATGCAGCCCAGCCCGGGGCTTCTGCGCGACTGCTGGCAGTGTGGCCTGCATCTCCAGGCAACGGACGGTGCTTTCGGAGATGCGGCCATTGCCTGGAGATGCAGGCCATGCTGCCGGGAGAGGTGTGGAAGGCTGGCATGCATGGAGCCTGGCTAGTTGCACCCCTGCCCCCCTGCACCAGAAGGTGGCCGGCATATGGTTGCCCCATTCGGCCCATGCCTGCTGGAGAAGGGCCTTGGCTTCTCCGGCAGGCATGGGCCAGATGGAGCGCTCCGGTCAGCCCATGCCTTCCAGAGAAGGGCCGCCCACCATCCTCTGGCTGAAATGGTGGTCAGCCAGTGGAGCCTCCCAACCGGGGAGGTGGTAATACGCATGCGCCAGAATCCGTGCAGGCGCAAAAGCCTGCCTGGAGTTCCAGGTGCCGCTGCCTGGAAATGCCAGGCAGGCTTCTGCACCTGTGCGGATTCTGGCACATGTGTATTACTGCCTCCCCGCCATTTCATGCTACTGGGGGGGGGGCTTTGTGGCCAGTTTTAGGGGTGAAAGACCCCAAAATGGTCTGCCGGTCACCTGTGCTGGCCACCCCAGAAGTGTGAGGTAGGCGGGGGGTGCCACTTCCAGGGCTCAGAAATGGTGCAGCCGTTGCACTGTGTATTGGTAACATACAGCGCAACACCTCAATGTTAGTTATATAGATAGATAACATATGTGGTACATTCAAGAATTCTACTTTTGTTGCTATTATTAGGTGGAAAAGTTATCATTTACTCAGTGAGCTGTACTTTTAAGTGGACACTCTATTGGTATTAATTTCTTACTGTTACGATACTCACAGTAGGCTTACATAACACAGTACATAATGCAAGAAACATGTTGTGGCATTTCCCAACTAGGATGGCACAGGCTAGGGTTAGGGGTCTTTGGCCCTCCTCCTCTAGTTTTTTACTACAACCCTCAGACTTTCTCACTACTGACCACAATGAGTAGGACTTTGGTGGGGAGTGAGGGATGAAGTCCAAAACAGGTAGAAGACCAAAGCTTCCCCATCCCAGGACATGGCACTCTGTAGGAGTGAGATCACATTCCTGTTTTGAAGGACTGCATATCAGGCACCTCTGCTATGGGCACTCCAGTGTCTGTTTCATTTAGTTCTTCTTCCTACAAAATAGGATGAAAGTTAATCTGGACCATAATAAATGGGATGTTGAATGGAGTACTCACCATACAGAACACAATTGATACCTTAATAGTAGTGTCCCTTTGACAAAGATTTCATTTGCTGGCCATTGTGCATCAAGAAGGGGGTGAAATATTTTTGCTCTTCTCACATGACCCAGGTTACAACCTGTGGAATAGTGGTGTAGGTGAAGATACAGTACTGTGCAAAAATCTTAGGCCACCACCAGCTGGTTTGAGGAAAATTCAATGAGTTATTTAGAGGAGGAATAACTTGTCCCTCATGTTACCTAAACATACCAAAATTGGAGAGTCTTCTGCTGACACTCCTCTCACCCTCTCCAAGTTTGGTGAAGTATGGAGTTTGGTGTCCTAATTATGGCCTCCTTTTAATCTCCCCCAAATCAGCTGGTGTTAGCCTACGAATTTGGCACAGAGCGGTATCCTTTTTCTTAAATGTCTGTACTAGAAAGGAGAGAAGAATATAGCTTTGGATTTGTTTCTGTGCTAGTTTGAAGATGTCCCCTAAAAGAGTCACTAGCTTGTGTTAATTTATCTTCTTTGTTCCCACACATTTCCTTTGCAACTCTATGTTCTTGGAACCATCATTCCCTGAATACCTGTGGGCTGAAAGTCTGTTTACATCCTTTTTAAAAGCATAACACTTTTCAAAAGTGTTTGATTTTGTTTGGATATGGATTTTTTTTTCTTTAGGAGTGTGAATTTTAAATGATAAATATAAATGGTATTATTGTTTGTATAATCTGCAGGGTAAAGGTTTTTCCTACTTTTCAATGTTCTGTGCAAAGAGTATTTCCATTTGTTATACTGTTAAGTACTGTCAAGTTGCACCTGAGTTTTGGTGGCCCTAATAAAGTTTTCAAGTCAAGGGAGATATTTAAAGAAGTATTTTACCAATGCCACCCCTCCCCCACTCAATGGGTTTCTATGCCCAATTGGAGATTTGAACCCAGGTGTCATGAGTCTGTGTTCAACACTTAACCAATTACACTACATTGGCTCCCATATGCATTGCTTCATCTATACAGATAAGTGTTAATTATCACAATCTATAAAACTAAAATCAAGATCCGGTGCTGTATGTTTCTTATACAAATCCAGACCCCTGCATGGATCGCGCTGAAACTCGGCACATACGTACCTTGGGCCGAAGAGACAGTCACTGCAGGGGTGTCAAGCCCCATGGGCAGGGGTATACCCCCTAAATTAATCTGCAACTGACAGGAGAAAAAGCAAGGGGGAAAAGCCAACGGGGGGGGGGGGTGTATTGTGATGTCATTGCCACAGCTCAACCAATTCCCAGCTGACCAGATCTGGGACTCCATGACATCACAGGGCTCCCTCATACAAAGCAACACCCCTGCACCAATTGCACTGAAAACTGCGTGCATGCCTACCTTCAACGTTTGGGGTAGCCAGCGTGGGTAACCGGCAGCCTGCCTTGGGGTCCTTGCCCCCCAAAAGGGGCTGCAATGCCCCCCCCCGGCTGGCAGAAATGACCAGGAGAGGTGACTGCGCATGGATGTGAATCCACACATGCGCCTAACCCTGCCTGGCATTCCAGGCTGTGGCACATGCGCGAAATTCCACGCATCCACCAAAGTCTGTCTGATATTCCAGGTGGCACATCGCCTAGCCGCCAGTATGGACAGTGGCAATTATGGATATTATGGCTGCTCCCACCCCAGTGACTACTGTCGGTGGCCGGCCATGGCTCCTCTGCACTCCTGAGGCACGCCTTGGGGGGGGAGGGAGAACCCATAGCTGGGGGGTGGGCGGAGAATGGGACCAGGCTGCCACCTTCCATAGGCTTCCGCCCCCCGATGGGTCCTCTGCCCACCCACCCAAATGGAGCCTCCCTTCCGCCTGACACAACCCATGGGAGGATGGAGGGGCAGGGCTGTGATGGCTACCCACTGACTGTAGTCACTGGGGAGGCCGACAGCGGTGGCAGCCAGAGTCTGGCTGAGACAGTGCCTTGCGGTTGAGAACCCCTGATGTAGAGACTGGTTATTTCTTTCCTTTCTTTAAAAGAGTGCCTACTTCAATCAGTGTTATGGTAATGCTTCTTCACATGACAGTTTTCTCATAAAAGAGCACCTTGAGAGAGCGGTTGCAATGACTGCAGACAAAAAGGTAAGGCAGCTGGGGCGGGGGGTGGGCCCAGGTCTCTCCTTAGCCTGGGTAGGGAACCCCAGGGCAATGCCAGGTCCTCTGCTAGTAATAAGATAATGATGAGGTCCTCCTATGATCCTATGACCAATTAGCAAAGATCAAGATCAAGAATGTAATCATGTAGAGCAAGGGTCTGCAACCTTTTAAAGCCAGGGGCTGAATCATGCCCCCTCAGACAGTTGGCGGGCCAGATTGGTGCTGCCACTGCTGCCGCTGGTAGTGGTGGGGGCTCAGGGTGACCAACCACCCCAAGCTGCTCACCACTCCCCCATGCTGCTTTCCTGCTTACCGGCCTGGAGGAGCTGCATGGCACCAACTCATCTGGTCCATGACCTTGCTCCAGCCACTGCTTCTACTGCCTCAATCCTCTTCTCCTCCACTTGGTTTGGAATGTCTCTAATGGCAATCCGTAGCAGGGCAGATGTCTTACAACATCCACCCTGCTATGGAGTGCCATTAGGGACACACCAAGCCAAGCGGAGGAGACAAGGATTGAGGTGGCAGCGGTGGAAGTGGCGGCTGGAGTGAGGTCATGGGCCAGATCACTTGGTGCCATAGGCTGGATCCAGCCTGTGGGATGTAGGTTGAGAACCCCTGATGTAGAGACTGGATATTTCTTTCCTTTCTTTAAAAGAGTGCCTACTTCAATCAGTGTTATGGTAATGCTACTTCACATGACAGTTTTCTCATAAAAGAGCACCTTGAAACAGTTCTAACATCACATTAGTATTTGATTGCTGGAGCGATTAATTTTCCTCTCTTTCTTCCTGCACCTTTTCTTCTTAGCTAGAAGTCACTCTTGAGAGTTTTGGAGTTCTCTAGAAGAGGGTTCTGCAACCATTTTTGCACCATGGACCAATTTCATGCTAAACAATTTTTCCACGGACCAGTCAGTGGGAGTGGTGGGATTTTTATTCTTTCCCATATGCCACACACAGCTTGAATATGGGCAGTGTGATACCTCCCTGTGCACAGGTGTGGGGAGGAGCCCCACTGTAGCTCAAAAACAAAAAGGAGGGGCCCAGCCACCTGCCTATCTGCTGTGTCTGAAGCCCATGCTCTCAGTCTGTTCACTGGGCAGACCCAGTGGAGCACACTGAGGGCAGGAAGCTGCCATCAGTGCTCCTAGTGCCACCCACCCCTGCAACCCAGTTTGGGATAGCCCACAGCCCAGTACCACTCCATGGCCCAGTGGTTGGGGACCCCGGTCTAGAGAAAGAATGCAGGGGAAGGAGAAAACCTAGCCTCCCAGTTCTGCTGATGGAAGCATTCCCATCAACCAAACTGGCCACCAAGTTCACTGGCACATGTTCTGTGTCAGCATCCATCCAAGACTGAGTGTGCACTTTGTAACTTTAGTCATGAAACTGTTACTAGTGGTTTGATTGTTTGGAGTATTAATCAAATTTGAGTGTGAGCGCCTTTGAGTGTTGATAATTTTTAAATATGCATATTCAGGGGGAATAGGTGTTGGTAATTGTTTCTTTCAGAGAAGGCAGGGCCATGAGAGCTATTGAGATAAGCTTCTGTGCTTCAAAACATGACCACTGTTTATATTTATGTTGTGAATAAATCCAAAATGCAAGTTACTCATTCAGTCTATTTTAACAAGCAGGAGGGCCACATTAAATAATATTTTGGAGGGATACCAAGATCATATTTAACAAACAGTTAATCGGACTGACAGATAAAGTGCCGCTTAGAACTCTTTTCCAGGGAAGCTGCACCTGGTGAATTTCTGTCTTTCAGGTTATGTCTGGGGGGAGGGGGGGGGAGAGAAAAGAGCTTTCTCTCCTTCAGTTATATTTATATAAAAGCTGATTTTTTTTGCCTCAGACCAGACATGCTGAAATCTGTGAGATTTACATAGCTGTAAACTGGAAAGGTTTCAAAATGTTTTGTGATGAAGATTTTTCCTGCTGCCTCAAAAACCTTGTCACAGATGAAAGTGTATCTCCATAAAAGATAGGTTTTTATCTTCCAGGCGAGATCATCTCTCTGTCGTCGCTCTCTCTCTCTTAATATAAATCAAAAGTGAATCTATTGAAGCCTTAGTTTTAAATTGGTGTATGTGAACCAGTAAGAAGCATTAGGTTCCTAATCCTCACATGGCTTTCTGCTTATCCCTGAGTTGATTTAGCTCTTCTGAGTAGACCCTTTCAAGGGGCTCAGCTGGTTTAAACACTCGGCCTGATCATCTTCCATTTGTTAAGTAAAATAAAATAAAGAAAATGCAAATTTCAATGTCTGGTTTATATTATACCCTTCCATATACATTCCTCTTTGGGTGGTTGACTGTATTTGTTCCACTAATTATCACTGAAGTGTGATGTGCAGTGTAGATTACAGTGATATCAAATAACAAGGGAACCCACTGCAGATGTTCTGGTTTAAGAAATAGAATAGTGAAATGGCAGGATTCTTTCAAGTTCTGAATTTCTGAAATGTAATACATGCTGGAATGTATAGCGAGTGACCAGACCTTCAGGGCTTCCATTGCATGAAAACAGGAGTGGATTGGCAGCTGTGACCCTCCAGATGTTTTTGACCTACAACTCCCATCAGCCCTTATCCATGTGGCCAATAAGGAGGGAGTCTGGTGGTTGTAGTCCAAAAACAACTGGATAGTCACTTTAGTGTCTTGCAATGAAGACAATAGAAGGAGCCATAACAAGGCTAAACACAACTTTATTGCATGATGTTCAGGGTGAACATGAGGTAATGGCGGACAAACAGCTCTATTTATATTACAATGTACATTTGAATATGGCGGTGTGGTAGCTCATTGGCTACTGTCCGCGTGACGTCATTGTTCGTCACACCCATCTTCTCCAGGTGTGGTGTGGCGGGAAGGTTTCCCGCTCTTCAGGTATTTGGGGAATCTGTACCATGTGAGCTGGATGCTCGCTAATCCCACCTGTGGCCACTTAGCTCGCATCCTTATACAGCTTGTTACAATGTGTTCCTGATTAGATACAATTGGATACATTGACTGGTTACATTCTGTTAAAGTGAGCATTGCATCATTGCATTCAATACATAACATCCCTCCCCCCTAGGTAAGGACAAAGTCCTTCAGTCACTGAGGCTTCCCGCATGTTCGTTTTGGGTGAGTGGCAGCCATGCTTTGACCTGGGGTCCCTGCATACTCCTGATTACTCTGTCCTCGTCCTGCAACGGGAGAGGGTGACTTGTTAGCGATCGGCTGTGGGTTCTGAGCCTGGGATTGGGGAAGTCTAGGTGTGGGAGTAAACTCCAGGGACATGAAACCGGAGGCTCTAGGGACTAAAGCAAAACCCCGCTCTTCGCTCGGACGGGTGGGGGACCACTCCGAAAAATCCCCCCGGTTTCCAAACTCAAAATCTAACTCTTCAAAATCCTCCTCTTCCAAATTGTTCCTGTAGCTCGGAGGGTCAAAAGGATGCGGATTTGTGTCATTTCCCTCCCCCCAGTGGTCTGCGTCTCCCCCTTGGGATAAACGGGTGGGGGAGAACCCTAACATTGAAGTCTCTGTTTGATCACACGTGTCTTGCCTACCTACCACCCTACTCCTGAGCTGGTTGGCGTGCCTCCTCCAGAGGAGTCCTGTGCTTGTCTTGAGATTGTACGAGACTGGTCCCATTTGCCCGACAACTACTCCGGGCAACCAAACCGGTCCGCCAGCCACGTAATTCCAGCAATGCACTGCCTCGCTGATCCCGAAACTTTTGGTGCTCCCTATTTCTATCTTTCTACCCATATCCTCCACCCTGGTTGGGTCTAAGCGTGAGAGGATCGTGGCGGGTTTCCTATGCATAAGGAGTTCGGCAGGTGACAAACCTGATGCTAAAGGGGTTGCTCGATACCTTAATAGGAATTGGCATAGTTGCAAATTCAAATCCCTGGGGCCCATCCGACGCAGTGCGTCCTTCGTTGTTCGCACCAAGCGTTCCGCTTGACCATTTGTAGCAGGGTGAAAAGGGGCAGAGGTGATGTGGCGAATCTTATTTATCTCTATAAACCCCTGGAACTCTTCTGACATGAAAGTTCTGGCGTTATTGCTCACAAGTACGTCGGGTAAACCGAAGCAGCTGAATACCATCCGCAATTGCTTAATCGTCACAGCTGATGATGTACTGGCCATTGGGATTACCTCCAGCCACTTGGAGTAAGCGTTCACTATTATGAGGAATAGGGTGCCTCTGAAAGGACCCGCGAGATCTACATGCAGACGCGACCACGGCCCTCGGGCTGCGGCCCATTCTCTATGAGGAAGTCGGGACTCTTCAGGGCGGGTACTCTGGCAGCTCTCGCAAGTGCCAATCATGTGTTCTATGTCTGCGTCCAACTTGGGCCACCAGACGTAACTCCTGGCTAGCGCTTTAGAGCGCACGATCCCCAGGTGACTGATATGTAACATCTTGAGCACCTGTGACCTCAAAACTTCGGGGATTATTACCCGCTGCCCCCAGAGTAGGCAGCCCCTCTCTAATGACAGCTCGTCTCTCCTTCTGCCATAAACCTTGAATTCCTCCGTGGGGGGAGGTTGCTGGCCATCCCTTTTGCACCCATGAACTGACTAGGGCCAATGACTTGTCCTTCACTGTAGCTTTAGCGATCTCCACTGGCAGTATCAGGGGCGACTCTAGGGCCTCGATCAGGAGCACCTGGTGGTTCTGCTCTACCTCACACTCTGGGTCCCCTGCCTGTGGGAGGGGTGACCTGGAAAGGGCATCGGCATGGCTGATCTCCTTGCCGGGATGGTAGGTCAACACGTACTGGTACCC
Source organism: Bradypodion pumilum (assembly GCA_035047305.1). Classification (NCBI taxonomy): domain Eukaryota; kingdom Metazoa; phylum Chordata; class Lepidosauria; order Squamata; family Chamaeleonidae; genus Bradypodion; species Bradypodion pumilum. The sequence goes on from JAWDJD010000001.1 coordinate 199,553,616, forward strand.
GTTGAGGAAAATAGCCCACCGCAGCATCCTCGGGGACAAGATCTGTGGGGTGGGCTTGTTAGTGGTAAAAATTCCTAACAGGGGCTTATGGTCGGTCACGACTGTGAACGGTCGGCCATAGAGGAAATCGTAGAACTTTTTGGTTCCCGCAACTATCGCCAGGGCTTCCCTGTCTGTTTGCATGTAGTTACGCTCTGCCTTGGACAGGGATCTCGAATAGAATGCCACCGGGGCTTCTCGCCCACTCTCTAGCACGTGGCAGAGGACTGCCCCCACCCCCACCGGTGAGGCATCACAGACCAACACAATAGGTTTCTTGGGATCGAAGTGGGTCAAGACAGCCTTGGAGGATAGAAGCTGCTTGAGCCCACTGAATGCTTGTTCCTGGCTATCACCCCACCGCCAAGCCGCATCTTTTTTGAGTAGTTTGTGCAGCAGTTCTGCCACCGACGCCTTTCCCAGCAGGAAAGAGTGGTAAAAATTTAGGAGTCCTAGGAAGGACTGTAGTTCGGCCTTGGTGGTAGGGCGAGAGGCATTCTGTACTGCTGACACCTTTGACTCTGCTGGCTTGATACCCTCCGGGGTTATCCGGAAACCCAGAAACTCTACTTCTTCTGCGAAAAACACACACTTATCTTTTCTCAACCTGAGCCCCGCTTTCTCGAACATGGTTAGCACCTGGTCTAACCTCTTGGACAATTCTTGTCCCCCCCCCCACCATTATCAAAACATCATCAAAGTAGGGGAAAACACCTGGGAGCCCCTTCAAAAGCCGTTCCACGAGGGACTGAAAAATTCCTGGGGCCGAATTCACGCCGAATTGGAGGTGCGTTACTTTAAAAGCTCCCTTATGAGTAACTATGGTTTGAGCGGCGGCTGCAGCTGGGGTCACCGTTAATTGCTGATATGCCTGTGCTAGATCTAGCTTGGCGAAACACCTCCCCCCGTGCAAAGTTGCTAACAGGTGACTTACACCGGGTACGCATTTGGGCGAATTGCCTTGTTAATTGTGCACTTGTAGTCAGCACAGATTCTGACCTCCCCATTAGCCTTAAGCACCGTAACAATGGGGGTTTCCCACTCGGCAGAGTCCACAGGCACCAAAATCCCCTGACCCACCAGTTTGTCCAGTTCAGTCTCAATTTTGTCCTTCAGTGCGAATGGCACTCTCTGTGGCTTGAGCCTGATGGGCCAGATGTCAGGGTCCATGTCGAATGAAACTGGGGGCCCCTTGATCTTCCCGAGCCCCTTCTTGAGGATGGCAGGGTGTGCATTACACACCTCCATGATCGGGTCAGCCTGCACGGCGTTTATTCTTCCAATGAAAACCCCCAGGGGGCCAAACCACTGTGTCCCTAGGAGGCAGCAGGACCCGTCCCTTAAGACCACTAGGGGCAACTGCGCGGAGTGCCTCTTGAACTTCACCTTGAACTCCCCCACCCCCCCACCCCCAACACTGGGATACTTTTCCCTTGAACGTCCCTTAAATTAGTCTTTAGGGCTTTCAGCTTGGGGCGTGACTTTGGGGGAATACACAACAATTCCTGGTGGGAGATGATGGAGTAAGACGACCCCGAGTCTATCTCCATCCTAACCAGGACCCCTTGTATCAGTCCCTCAACAAAAAACCGGGGTGCCTCAAAGGCACGCTGTGAACTGCCTGGTCGTGGTTGTCAAGAACCCGTCGAGACACACAGTGCTCCTGCGGCTCATCATCATCAAAGATCCTGCCGACCCCGTCTGCTTTCCGTTGGGGCCGTTCCGCCTGGCCCTTGCCGTCGTCCCATTGCCTCCTGCAGACCTTTGCGATGTGCCCATGCCGCCCGCAGTTGTGGCAATCGGCCTTCTGGAATGGCCACCAACTCCGGTCATGGGATGCCCCGCATCCATCACAGCGGTGGTCCTCTCTGGTGTGGTCTCGAACCTCGGGCCTCCTCTGGACCCACTGTACGTATTCATCCCTGCTGAAGTCGGAGGTGGATGTGGTGGACTCGGAGGGCCCCTGCTCTCCATGGGAGGAACAACTGTGGACTGGGACCGCTGGTGGGGGGCCCCCAGCCGCTGCGGTCCTGGCCCGGCACACCCGTTTGCCTTGTTGCACTGACTCGGTGGTTTGGGCAATTCGCAGGACATGCTCGAAGTAGATGCTCTCGTCCTTGGCCAGCAATTTTTTTCTGGCCCCCTCATCTCGCAGGCCCAGCAGGAGCCTGTCTTGCAGCGCCTCGCTCAGGGACGTTCCCCACTGGCAAGGCATGGCAGCTACCCTCAGAGCTGCCACGAAGTCGGCCATGGACTCACCGGCCTGCTGGCACCGCTGCTGAAAGGCCAGCCTTGCCGGGAACACCGACACTTTCGGGTGGAAATGCTTCCTCAGCTCAGTGAGGATCTCGTCTAGAGGTACCTCCCTGAGCGGCCTCGGTGTCAGAAGGTTCGTTGCCAGCTCTAGGGTTTCCAGGCCGCACTGGGCCAGCAGGTACGCTCGGCGCTGGGCTTCTTCCTCGATGCCCTTGAGGTCCATCGCATATAGGAACTGCTGTTCGTAGAGTTCCCATTTCTCTGGCTTTGTGGTGTCAAAAGGCACGATGTTCACTTTTTGAGACGCCATCCCATCCTCGTCGCCAATTTAGTGTCTTGCAATGAAGACAATAGAAGGAGCCGTAACAAGGCTAAACACAACTTTATTGCACGATGGTCAGGGTGAACATGAGGTAATGGCGGACAAACAGCTCTATTTATAGTACAATGTACATTTGAATATGCCGGTGTGGTAGCTCATTGGCTACTGTCCGCATGACGTCATAGGTCATCACGCCCATCTTCTCCAGGTGCGGTGTGGCGGGAAGGTTTCCCGCTCTTCAGGTATTCGGGGAATCTGTACCATGTGTGCTGGATGCTTGCTACTGCCACCTGTGGCCACTTAGCTCGCATCCTTATACAGCTTTTTACAATGTATGGTAGTGGGCCGGGTTACCTAAGAGACCGCATCACCCTGAGGACGTCTGTTCGTCCAACCAGAGCAGACCGGAGGGGCTCTCTAATTGTTCCATCAGCCAGGGGGGCTCACCTCTCTGGCACAAGGAGGAGAGCCTTCTCTGTGTCTGCACCGGCCCTCTGGAACCTCCTGCCAACAGAGCTACGTCTCCGGACGGAATTGCTGCCTTTCAGAAAAGAACTTAAAACCTGGCTGGCGGGTCAAGTGTGGGGTGCAGGTGGAAGGGTAACCTCCATTGGGTGGTTGGTATAGAAGAACTCCTCCCCATGGTGCCTTTGGATCCTGCACCCCTTGTTTTTAGGGGGTGGGTAGTTTTAACTGTTTTTAACATGTTTTTTAAATTTTTACTGTGAACCGCCCTGAGTTGGCTTTGGCCGAGTGAGCGGTATATAAATGTGACAATTAAAGTAAATTAAATTAAATGTGTTCCTGATTAGATACAATTGGATACATTGACTGGTTACATTCTGTTAAAGGGAGCATTGCATCATTACATTCAATACATAACAGTCACCCTTGGTTTATAGTCCATTTAGAAGGTTGTTACCTCCTTTACATCCAAGTGTATGCATTTTTACTGGGAAGAGAATCCAAAATAGTTCAACTATTTTCTTTTCCTGTAATGGTGCACATTATTGCAGGCTGAGTAGCTGACTAGACAAAGGTTTTTCAGCTAGTTGGGAAAGAGCACCTGCTATAATGATTTGTGTATGCATATGTTTGTTTGATCAACAAAATGCAGTGGTGGTCTATGAAGCTATATTCATAGTTGGACAATTATTGTTCGGTGCCATCAAGCTGTTCCCACATTCTCATGACCCTAACAGGCTTCTTGTGAGATGTTCAAGGAATGCTTTATCGTTATTACCCATTTCTAGGGTTGAGTGAGGATTAGAAGACAGGTTCTCCACAATCCTAGTTTGAGGCTGTGTTTTCTATACTACATTAACTATCTTGGACAATTAGGACCAGTCAAAATTCCACAAAGGAGTGCACACTTTGGGACTCTTCAGAACTATTAATCAGACTAAGTGACACAAAAAGTCATTGTTGGGTGCTACTTGTATCTGAGTATACATCCCCCCCCCAGGAAATCATTTTTGAAAAATGACAAAAAGAAAAAATGTCACTGGCATGAATTTGTTTAGGTGGATCCCAACTTGCCAAAAAGTGACCCACACACCGGGATGATGGAGCCATCTCCTGTGGTATATATGAAATGAGACATGCAGAATTAAACACCGGGATGTCAAAGGACTGCCACAGCCTTGAGGATATTCTCCAAGGGTTATCTGCAGTGAATTTGGCATGCACAGTGTAAACACAAAAATAATTTCAGTTCCACAAAAGGGGGAAAAATTGAGGGTGTTACAGGCACTGACTTTAACTAATAAAAAAGAAATACAAAGAAACAGAACAAACACAAAAATTTTAAAAATCTAATTTAAAAAAACCCTGAAAGGAAATCTAAATAAACAAACTGAGCAAGACCATTAGGGAGTAATTGCCATGCCCTATACCATTCACCCTTCTGGAGTTCCCTTCCCATCCATTTTCCAAAACTGAATAAAGTCTTGAATTTGGCTTCTTTTTCATTAGTACACAATCAATATATTCACCCCATATTTCTGCAAAAACATCTTTGTCCATTGCCCCCCCAACTCTTATATTACACATAAATTTATTATTAATCATTGTATCCCAGAATTCCCTTTCATTCTCTTTTCCCCAAGGCCAAATATACAAAAGCCTTATATAGATGCCAGCATGAGAAGATGATCACAGCACTCAAGAAAATAGATGTAGATGTTAAAGATATCAGAATCATCACCAACCTTGATTGGAATCAGACAGCTCAAGTCAGAGTTGAAGAGCAGGTTCAAATTTGCAGAGGTGTGAGACAAGGCTATGTGTTGTTCCTGACACTGTTTAATATATATTTGGAGAGTATTTTTTTTCCAGAAGCACTATCAGATTTAAACATCGGCATTAAAGTTAATGGGGAATACCTGAATAACATCCGATATGCTGATGACACAGTATTGTTGGCCACAAACCTTGCAGATCTTCAGTTGATGCTGGGTTGAGTTAGATAGAGCTTCAAGCGCAGAATATGGTTTGGATCTCAATACCAAGAAGATGAAATATCTGGTTATAAGCCGAACACCAACTCACAGCAAGCTAATGGCAGGAACACAAGAAATCGAAAGAGTGGATAAAAATGTCTATTTGGGGAGTATGTTAAATGAAAATTGGGATCTTGAGGTAGAGATTAAAATACGAATAGAAAAAGCAAACTCCACCTTCATAAAAATGTGACACTCTCACTACAAAGATCCAAATAGTGAGATGTTACGTATTCCCAGTGTAGCTATATGAAGTTGAAGCTTGGACATTGACTAAAGCATCTGAAAAGAGGATTGATGCTTTTGAAATTTGGATCTACAGATGGCTGCTAAGGATATCATGGGTTGACCATGTGACTAATGTAGAAGTATTGCATCGAATGGATAAAGAAGAAGTACTCTTTAAGACCATTAAGCAAAGAAAGCTCCAATACCTTGGCTATATCATGAGGAATGACATAAAATATAGAATACTCCAACTTGCTCTTCAAGGAAAGATCCCTGTGAAGAGAGGCCCTGGATGTAGATGAACTTCATGGCTAAAGAACCTGAAATACTGGTGTGGCATGTCCTCGGAAGAACAGGTAGACTATCACCATGATGATAGCCAATATCTGGAATGGAAAGAAACATACCCAGTTCTTTCAGTCTTTTGTCAAAGGGTTTGATTTCCAGTCCTCAGATCTTCCTTGTTGTCCTCCTCTGAACTTGTTTCAGTTTGTTAGCATCCTTTTTTAAAGTGTGGTGTTCAGAACTGGACACTATACTCTAGATGTGATCTAACTAGTGCGAAATAGAAGGGGACTAGTACGTCAAGTGTTTTGGAGACTTTATTTCTGTTAGTAAGGTAAGGTAAGGTTTCCCTTGCTCAAAAGCCAGTTGTATCCAACTCTAGGGTTCAGTGCTCATCTCTGTTTCAAAGCTGAAGAGCCAGGGCTGTCTGCTTCTGCAGATGTTTCCTTGGTCATATAACAGGCATGACTAGACACTGGAGTGCATGGAACACTGTTATCTTCCCACCAAAGTGGTCCCTATTTATCTACTTGCAATTTCTTGCTTTCGAACTGCTAGGTTGTCAGGAGCTGGGACAAAGACAGGAGCTCATTCCGTCCTGCAGTACTCGGGAATCGAACTGTTGACCTTCTGCCTCCCAGTCAACGTCTTAGCCACTTGAGCCACTGTTAATGCAGCCTAAAATAACATTGGTCTTTTTATTCCAGCCACACCACACTGTTGGTTTATATTCAGCTTGTGATATACAGAGATTTCAAGATCTTTCTTGCTCATAGTATTACTGAGCCAAGTATCTCCCATCCTGGAACTTTGCATTTGGGTGTTTTTCCCTAGGTGTAGAACTTTACACCAGTGGTGGGCCTCAAAAATTTCACTACCACACTGTGGATGTGGTATGGTGGGCATGGCCAGGGGAAAAGCGCTGTGTTGCACCCGAATTAATACTACTTTATTTCAAAACTTGGATGGGCAGGGTCAGCCAGAATTTCTGCTATTGGTTCTGGCGAACTAGTGCGAACCTGCTGATGCCCACCACTGCTTTACACCTATCCATGTTAAATTTCATTCTGTCATTTTCTCTTCTTTGGCAAACACCCTCAATTGATACTGCATGGATGATGAATGCATATTCATTAAGCTGAGGATACTGAAGTAATGAGAGCTTAAATTCTTTCCCCTCCACCCCTGAGTTTTAAAGAACGTTCTTTTGAAATACTCTGGTGTAAAGTGTGGAACACCAAGTGGCACATCGCAGTAAAAGCCACTATCAAATGTACATTTTATATATGCACAAAAGCAAGGTTCTCAACATTTTCGTGCCATGGGCCACACCCATCAGACAGCTGGGCAGGCCAGACATGTGGTTTTCCCCCATTGTAAATGCTGCCGCAAACCACGGTGTGTGTGTTTGCATATGCCCGTTTATGGCTGTCATAGACACATTTGCTTCTGCAGTCATCACCGTGAGCCAGATGGAATGGCACCAGGCGTGGTTTTGGTCCATGGGAGGTATGTTGTGAACCCCTGCACTAAAGCAAGACAAGCAATCAGCATAGTGCTCTTCAAATAAGGGATTGAGTGTAATTTTCGTAAGGGCCACTGAAGGAAAAATACAAGGAGGGGAGAAATGCTTGTATTTGTGACACCACAACCTTAGAGTTTGAGCATACATGTCATATATTTGAAATGTCTTTTCAGATAGCTCCGCTGAGTATCAAATGAACTTTATTTTGAGTGACATTCCACTATTTTCTTCTCCGAATTTTCGATCTAACTCTATTTCATGGTGTGCCGACTCCTTATATGATTGCACCAATATTCAGGTGCAGAGAAGTAAATGTTTCATGAAAGTGGTATTCCTGTCAGGAGTGTGCATATCATCTCAGCTCCCTGAGCTGTCAGGGAACAGATTGTCGAATTACCATTAGAATACGGCAGCCCATCGCTGCAGGCAGTAAATGGAGAGCCGGTAAGCATATGTCGCCAGCACGATATTTTAGCTTTGTATGAATTTGTAAAGTGGAAATAAACCAGCAGTACTGCAGCAACTGCTAACTGTTCTGTCTACCCGTGTAGCCACATTACACCATATGTTTGCAAAATTTGTAGCAAAAAGGTTTCCTCCCCTCACCCCTTCAAGAGCTTTCTATTCTTTACAGAGCTGTAATATTGTCCGTACCAGTCAAAGATGGGTGGGGACATCCTTTCAGTTCACTTCTGATCAAAACAGACCCCCCCCCCCCCAAAAAATATTAATAATCGTAAAATTTGAATGTGAGAGAAAGGAAAACTGACAGATTTGACCATTTCTATTATGAATGTCAGAACACCAATGTGTTGGAGCTCATGCAGTGCATCAGAAACATTTAGAAGCGGTTGGTTGGGATTTCTTTCATTTTCTTGTAGCTGTTTTGGAAGCACTTTTTAGGGAGCTCTGTATAAGAACAAAGCAATCACACTTACATACCGCCACATGGTGCTTAGTGCATTCTCTGGGTGATTCACATGGTAATTAGCATTTTGCCCTCAACATGCAGAGTACTTATTTTACCAACCTTGGCCAGATAGAATGCTGAGTCCACCTTGTGTCCTGGTCAGAATCGAACTCACAACCTTTTGGTTTGCAGTACACTTTTTCCACTTTGCCACCAGGGCTCCATCTGACCCCCCAAAAGGATTTCTATTCATTGTATACCTCTGCCAAAACAGAACCCACTTGAACAGTGGTGTTTACCACCATTGACTGTCATTTGCCAGTACATCTTCCTCCTGTTCTTGTTGAGATCACAAGTGTTGCTATGTTATTGAATTTATTGCTTTTAATTAAACCAAATGGCCTATGTTAAAAGGGGAGCTTTTATCCTAAGCACCAATCCTTAAGTCATAAAAATGAAGAGCTCTTCCCTCCTGCACAAATGCACATACTTCTTTTTCCTTTGCTTTCCACTGATCCCAGTTCTGAGTTGATAATATAGGGTGGAAGTGAAGAGGAAGCCGCTGTCAGGAGACCTTTTTCATGCCAGAACGCAGAATGAATCCCATTAACATAAACAAAATTTATGACAGCTCAGATGTAAGCAATGTGAGAGGAATACCTGCTGGTCTGTAAATATGAGGCTATAATAAGATACAACCGCAGAATATAAGGCAAGTGTTCCTTTGCAGGCGCACCCCCCAATAAAGGACTCAGACACTGGTAAAAGTGGATAACGGCATTGGGCCACATTTATTGATTCATGCCCTAGTCCGAATTATAAATTTCTATTGGTAATTGACCAATCATAATTCTTTAAGGCAAGCAGGCCGAAGTAACACTGGTAAGGTACCACCCAAAATTGCCAACGGCAATTGTTACAATGTATCTATTTGTATCAATTTGTTTGTTGACAACAAACAAATTGTTGACCGTAGTCAATATCTAACTAATGACCCCACCCTCTGACGCGTATCCGTGAAATCACGGGGTGATGCATGCTGTCTAGCTGTAGCCATCACCCCGTCGCCTGGTTCGTCGTTGACCGGACAACGTTTAACCAACTTATGCCTGTCTAGTGTTGCCCAGTCAATTGCGAACCTGCCGGATACCTGTGGGTCATAAATGTTTACCTTACCAGTGATACCCGCCCATGTGACCAAAGTCAACAGCAGCAACAGAAAACCCCTATATCAAACCATAGCAACAGTGTGGGATGGGCGAAAAAACCAGGACCCGAGAGCCAATTGTGGGTCCCAGCCAAAAATTCCCACCCGGCCCCGAAGCGACCAAAATATCACACTGTTAACTAGGGAGGGGGTGGAAGGGAAAAACTTCTCCGCTCCGTCGCTTCGCAAAATGGCAGCTCGGCTGCCTCATGGCCACCCTTTTTATAAGGGAGCTGGCCACGCCCCCTAACTACCCGGATGCCTTCGTCCGATGGGGGGGGGGCCCGCAAAGAGCGCGGCTGCCATTTTGGCGCCGCGCTTGCATTGCAGGCGCACCCCCCAATAAAGGACTCAGACACTGGTAAAAGTGGATAACGGCATTGGACCACATTTATTGATTCATGCCCTAGTCCGAATTATAAATTTCTATTGGTAATTGACCAATCATAATTCTTTAAGGCAAGCAGGCCGAAGTAACACTGGTAAGGTACCACCCAAAATTGCCAACGGCAATTGTTACAATCAATGTATCTATTTGTATCAATTTGTTTGTTGACAACAAACAAATTGTTGACCGTAGTCAATATCTAACTAATGACCCCACCCTCTGACGCGTATCCGTGAAATCACGGGGTGATGCATGCTGTCTAGCTGTAGCCATCACCCCGTCGCCTGGTTCGTCGTTGACCGGACAACGTTTAACCAACTTATGCCTGTCTAGTGTTGTCCAGTCAATTGCGAACCTGCCGGATACCTGTGGGTCATAAATGTTTACCTTACCAGTGATACCCGCCACACGGGGAGGCTTCCCAAAAGGCTCACCGCCCCTCCCAAGACCGTCAGCTCGGTCGACAGGCCTGCTCGCCATTCCACTAACCAGAGGTCCATACCTCCCTGCGACAGATGGGCCCCATCCCCTGAGTAAAGCTCGTAATTTTGCAGACTGACGGCGGGGAGGCTAATGACACGTCCCCCGCCCTTGTCGAAAAGGAACCGGGCAATAGCCCCGTTCACGGAGCGTCGGCTCAGTCAAGAGCCTTGAGGCCGAATGCCCCCCTGTAAGCGTACCGCGGTATCGTGTCCGACCAATTGAGGGATGTGGCAGGCCACACATGATGTGAGTAGGGCAGGTCACTGCAAACCGCAAGCTTCTGCGATAGGCCAGTGACCTGCCCCAAGCCATCGCCCCCAAGGTACATAACCAGGACATCGGGCGAGTCAGCATCCCTGATGTAGAAAAGGAATGGCAACAGTTCCCGCCATAACATGCCGCGCTTACCATACTACCTGAGACGTGCGGCTGCACCCAGTCCCAGTCGGGGTCCCCACTCTGTCGCCGCAGCGTAACGCGCTGCCCTGTGCAGCTTAACGCGCTGCCCTGTGCAACATAACGCGCTGCACCATGCAGCGTAATGCGCTGCCCTGTGCACGTGGCTACAGCCCACCAGCCATACTGTCACCGGTGTAAAACGACACCCAGGGTCTGTCAAGGAAAAAAAAGGGGGGGAGAAACAGTGCAGTGACTAAACTGGTACTCACGGTTGAAGAGGGCGAACACAAAACTGAAAACATTGTGATCCCCACCCTCCCGTGCGGCGTATTTCAGCCCCGGAGTACCCAAAAACAACTGCAGTAGAAGCCGCCCCTATCCTGAACGAATGGGTGCCGCAACGAGCCCCAGAGGGGCCAACACTGTCTAGTGCCTTCCCGGCACCCTCCAAATTGAAATTTAGTAAGAGAAGACCCACCTTGGTGACAGAAAAACTGGCCATGGTGCGTGCCACACAGTGCAAGGAAATCCTGTAGGGCACCAACCGGACAGATGTCTGCCAAGGAACATCGTAGCAGTCTACTCCACTGCCTACGCCGTGCTGATTCGTTTTAGAGGAGCGTATCCCCAACTGAGCCCAATATTGTTCACACAGACATCTCCGAGTTCCAGTGCCCTACGACTTGCATCCGCCTTATACAGCATCTCAAGCTCGCCGATGCGGAGCGCTCCAAAAAAAAGGCCACCGTTGTAGCCACATGAAATGGGCTGCCTCATCTTATCAAAACAGAGGCCAGGCCAGCCCCGGGCCAATTGGGTAAAAACCCCTGGGGAAATCGGGTGGCGGTCGTCCAGGCAACGCCCACGCGCGCGCACCCACCCCTCCAAAACATGTCTCACACGGAAGTCAGTGGTCCTGTCCACATGACCTCCCACTTTGGCCATAAAAGCCAACGCTGACAGCTTAGATGCTATGGTGCGAGGTGCAAGGCCCTGGGCATGCAGGTAAACCATGAACCGCAGAACATGGGTTACCGGGATCGGCCAGGTTCCTGGCATTTGAAATTGGGTACAGAATGCTCTGAAAGAATTAAATGCGTGGTGATACGCCTTACGCGTGCGTGGCGCTAGTGACAGGCCAATCACCCGGTTCACCTCTCCTTGCCAATGTTCCATATCTCGTCCGGGAGTGGCGAGGGAAATTCCTCCGCATCCGGGGCCAAGGCACGGAACCGGGAGATCTACAGGCGGGACAAAGCATCAGCAATATCATTAGTAACCCCTGGGACATGCCTGGCCCTGAAAAGAACGTTGAGGCGCAGGCTGCGCAACGCAAACTGGCGCACTGGGTCCATAACCCTGGGCGATTTATAGGTCTGTGCCTTGACAATGTGGACAACAGCCGCATTGTCACACCAAAATGGACAACCGAGTTGGCCCCCTCCTCGCCCCATAGCATCAAAGCACCCAGGATAGGGAAAATTCCAGATACGTGAGACCACGCAGGCGACCCGTGCCTGCCCAGGATGGTGGCCACCCACCATAGGCCCACTTCCAATTGAAGTACATCCCATAACTCAGGGATCCCGAGGCATCGGACTGTATCTTAAAGCGAGGGGAAGCAAGGAGCTCAGACCTCCAAAATGACACCCCATTGAAATCCCTCAGGATCTGTAGCCAGACAAGCACATCTGCCCTGATACCCCGGGTAAGTCTAACCCTATGGCGGGGCCTGGATAATCCTGCCATGACGTTGCGCAAGCGCCGAGCAAATGCCCTGCCCGGTGCGACGACCCTGCCAGCGAAATTGAGGTGACCATGTAGCACCAGCAGGTCCCTCAGTGATGCCATGCGCTTGGCCAGCAAGTCCGAGATAAGGGCCACTAGCTTTGACACCTTATCCCGCTGCAACCTAGAAGCCTGCGCTACCGTGTCAATCTCCACCCCCAGGAATACTAGCTGTGTAGGTGGGCCCTCGGTCTTTTCGGGCGCTAAAGGGACACCAAGTTCCTCCATTAGCGTCTGAAATGTGTTGAGGAGACGTGTGGACATGTCCCAGCTCCGTTCAGCCCCGAATAAAATCATCCAGGGAATGGGCTACAGACCGGGAGCCTGATCTGCGAACAAAAGCCCACTCTAGGAAGGTGGAGGAACGCTCGAATGCCGAGCCCGAATTGGAACAGCCAAAAGGCATGGCATCATTGAAATAATATGCTCCCCGGAACGGGGGCGCAGGGACAGGGCCAACGACCCTGCCCGCATAGACCTCCTTATCATTGCTGGCAGGAGCCACCTCCTCCCTCCCCCTAAGGGATAAAGATTGGGGGCATCCTGAGGGGACCTATCACCCATGAAAGGGATACGTAACCCCTGCCAAAACCCTGAAGGAGATATCCGCATCCTCTCCCTTCGGGTACAATGTGAGCCAGCGCTCCAACATGTCCACATTAATTGGGGAGGGAGCCCTTCGGTGAACTAGATCCATCTGCGGCAGTCTTGCCAACCCCCTGTCCACCCCTCCCTCTGCCCCACATCCCTCCAGGCCTGGAACAGGCAGAGGCCGCATGGGGGCCAGCACAGGGGGGACACTAATGTCTGTATTTGCCATTCTTCCTATTGCAGGAACCATTGGACGAGAAAGTCCAGCACAGCAGGCGGGCTGGAAACCCCCTGCCCCGCCCCCTGGCAGTGGACCTGTGCTGGGGCCGCCCGCTGGACCGCATGTCCACAATGGTATCTCTCCCCGGGCGCGGGGCGCGTGGGCGTCATGTACAAAAGCCACAGCCTCTGGCATGGCTCAACCCACCTAATCTCGGGGTGCCGGGGAATCCGCATATGGAATTACACGTCATAAGCCAACCACGATGGGCCCGGAAAGTCAACCATCACCCGGTAGATGTTGTCCAAATACTGGACCATCGGAATTGCCAAATCTGGCCGGGCCCTAAGGTACACCGCCATGTATATGAGGTAGGCCGGCAACCAGTCGGCCCACGTACGTGGTGGCTTGCGACGACGTGCCTGCTCATTATCCTTCTCATCCTGCCCCCCCCTACTCCTTGGTGGGCCCTCTGTTGAGGAGTGAGAAGATATCCACGTACTCCCCCCGCCAGATCTTCTCTTTGGTGGTCTGTGCCAAATGGTCACCCAGCGGTAAGGAATACCCCGCCGTCAGCAAGGCCGACACAGGCACAACAGGAACTGCTGGCATCTGAAAGGGGGCCTGTACTAACCCAGCCACCCCCAAAACATTCCCCACAGGGTAGAAAACACCCCCCACCACAGGGCCCTGGGTGGTAGTTGTCGTCGCCAGGTGGGGCGTCAGCGGCTGGACCGCCGCCCCACCCGCGCGAATCCAGGCCATTGGATACCCCCCCCAACGTGGCCACGTGTGTAGGTGCACTAGCTTGGACCGCATACTCACATGCTGCACCCCCGTAGGCCGCCCCCACAGGGGGTTCCGGCCCACTGGGGGCGTCGGAGCTCACAACCGCCGTCGAGCTCGTCGATGGGGCCTGACCCGCCCCGGTCTGTTGAATGGGGAGCTGCGAGGCAGTGGCCTAGGTCGTGCCACGAGCCTCAAGCAGCTTGACCCGTCCCGTCGCCTGCCGCTGCCCAGCAGACAACGCATCGAAACGAACCCCAAAGGGAGCCCAAGAGTGGCTAGCCCGGGCCAGGGATGTCTCGAGGGCCGCAACGCGGGCCAATAAGGCTTCCACGCTGACATGGGGCAAAGGGCCAGCCGGCCCGCCTACTACAGGCATGGGTACAGGTCCCTGCACCCCGGGGCCCGAATAGGGCAACAACCCCACACCCGGGCCCGTTAGGGCCGATGTAGCAACCTGCCAGGGAAGGGGACCGGACCACCCCCCAAGGCTGTAAGGCCTCGGAGCGAGCTGCGCTCCTATAAAGGAAGGCCCAGCGGAATGGGCAACACCAGGAGAGGTGTCCACCGCTTGCGGGCCGAGGGCCGCAGCCCCTACTGGCCCCGTGCGTGGGCCACCATTCTCTAGCCAGGGGGAATAGACCCCATTCCACCGGTCCCGGTGGGTGCAGGCAAAGGCGGCTGCTGGGGAGGCGCAGCCGCGGTCTTCCGACCCAGATTGCGCCTCCGAACCACACGAGCCGCGCTCACAGCCGCCTTCTTCTTCGCGGGCCTCTCAGCCAATCGATGGGAAGCCGAAACGAGAGAATTCAGTAGCCAAAAGGCTTCCCGGTAAAGGTAAAAGCGACGGAGGTAAGAGGGAAAAACTTCTCCGCTCCGTCGCTTCGCAAAATGGCAGCTCGGCTGCCTCATGGCCACCCCTTTTATAAGGGAGCTGGCCACGCCCCCTAACTACCCGGATGACTTCGTCCGATGGGGGGGCCGCAAAGAGCGCGGCTGCCATTTTGGCGCCGCGCTTGCATTTGGCATGGAAGAGGCAACGCTGGCACTCTTTTAGATGAATTGCAATGAATTTCTCTCTTTGGTTCACTGAGATCCATTCCCTCATTAGACAGATGTGCAAAGGGAATCTCTTTGGATGTTTTTAGACTGCCTCTTCCAGCATTCCTCACCACTGGCTACTTTGTAGAGGGTGATGGAAGTTACACCTTGGCTCTGTCTGATGTTTTCCTGACATCTGAGGCATAACAAATGCCAAAAGGCTCACCACAGAGACACTCAAAGGTAGCCAGAATTGGACATAGACATATTTATCTGCTGTTTCTGGTACATGTCACTTTTGTGTGAGTGTTCACACATAAGTGACTTGTCCCACATTTCCACATCTGTCTGTCTGTCTGTCTGTCTGTCTGTCTGTCTGTCCTGCATGGACAGTTATGTATACATATATTGCTTCCAAGTTTTTTCTTTAAAATTGTGTCAAGAAGAAGTAGCCATGGTAGTCTATTTTTTTAAGCATCATAAAACAACAACAACAAAAAAACATTCAGGAAGATGCGAGGAAACAGGTAGTTTCAGGCTGAAGCAAATCTATTAGCATTAAAGGTGACATGATTTTGTTGTTGCTGCATGAAAATATATGTTTTTGTTTTTTAAAATGATATATTTTGAAGTCTCAAAATAGGGCAGGAAGGGGAGGATTGGCATGATCAATATATGCAACCTGCCACAACATGCTCCAAAGAGCAGCTGATAGGCCCACATAGACAGACTCTGAGTTTCAACCTACCTGTACATCAGAAGGTGTGAACCTTTTCAGCGTGTATAGGAAGCTAGAAAGATAGAAGTTCTCCAACCTCATAAGCTAAAACGACAGTCTTGATCAGATATTAGTCTGCAGTTGCTCTCAAAGTTGTAAAATTTGTGAGGAAGGTACAGGCAATGACATACTCTCTGTCTTCTCCCAAAGGACATCATCTTGCTGAGAACAGAAGGGCTATTTGATCCATTTGATCCATCTGCCACATTGCAGAGAATATTGTGGCACATGCTAGCTTGGAGGAAGGATGCCTGGAGTTCACATTTAATACAGATTATTTTGACCAGCTTTTCCCAATGCACATCTTCCCAAATGAGTTGGACTATACTTCCCATCATCCTCAGCCAGAAGTCTGATAGCCATGCCGGCTGGAGAGATGGGATCTATCATCCAGGACATTGAAAGAACACCAGATTTGTGCAAGCTGAATTAAGTTAATGATGTTCCAGCACATATTCATGAGATCCAACATTTATTTTTCCCCTTTTGTTTTACAGTTGCACTAAACAAAAGTGAGCACCCAGGATGGAATTCCACCTTGAATGCAAATACTGCACACCATCTACCCCTCTGCATTCTGCAACCCTTGATGAATGAGCTTGCCAAATTCATGGTTCCAGCTCAGTGGAAATGACAAAAAAATCAGCATCATGCCTGGAGCAAAACTGTTCATTTTATCTTGGCCACAAACAGTGCTGCTGCTGACCTTCCATTTATAACCTGAAGGATTCATCTTGTGCACCTTAGTGTGCAGGCAAAGAACCTTGCCCATGTGCTCTGGCTGACAATTTCATTGATTTGTGTTTATGAACCAAAGTATATTTTGTTTTGGGAAAAGGCTATCTCTGTCTGATCCCCTTCCTGCTTCCTCTGATTACGTGTTCATCAATGTGGCGTTATTTCACACACACACACACCACCTTTTTTTTAAAAAAAAAATGAATGTATTGCAAGCTTCACTTCACTTGTGCCTCTCCCCCCCCCCCAAGCCCCTGAAGAAAAAGACTTTCAGGAAAAGGAGTAATGAGGAAAAGGTGAGGGTAAAAGGAAGAAGGATAAAACATGGGAATGGCCAATCCCAATAGCCTCTACCAATTGTTGCCACTCATCCAACAGACTTTTTTTTTTGCTGGGAGAAACATCAATAGTTTGAGATATGCAGACGATACCACCCTGATGGCAGAAAGTGAGAAAGACTTAAAGAATCTCTTGATTGGGCTGAATGAGGAGAGTGAAAAAGCTGGACTGAGACTCAATATGAAGAAAACCAAGATTTAATTTTTAATTTAATTTAATAGTCATATTTATATATGCCGCCCACTCAGGCAGAACCCGACCCAGGGCGGCATTACAACAAGTTCTAAAAACACATAAAAACACTTTAAAAACCCCATATCCCACCCACCCATCCCACCCACTATAAAAAGAAGAAGAGAGAGTTCTTAATTGTTTACATAAGCCAGCAGGCGGGGACCGTGTTCCCATTCGGGCCCCACACCTGCTCTGCCAGCCAGGTCTTCAATCCTTTCCTGAAGGGCAGCAATTCTCTTTGAAGTCTTAGATCTGTTGGCAGGAGGTTCCAGAGAGTTGGTGCGGACACGGAGAAGGCCCTCCTTTGGGTGCTGGACAGATGTGCACCCCTAACTGATGGCACCATTAGAGAGCCCCTCCGGTCCACTCTGGTTGGACGGGCAGACACTCTTGGGATGATGCGGTCTCTAAGGTATCCTGGTCCACTGCCATATAGGGCTTTAAAGGTCAAAACCAGCACCTTGAATTGCACCCGGAGACAAACTGGTAACCAGTGCAGCTCCCGAAGTAGCGGTGAGGCATGGGCATATTGCCCACATCCCATCACTACCCGGGCTGCCGCATTCTGGACCAGCTGCAGCCTCCGAATGGTCGTCAAGGGCAGCCCCATGTAGAGCGCATTACAATAATCTAGTCGGGAAGTGACCAGAGCATGGCTGACCATAAGCAAGGAGCCCCGGTCCAGGAGCGTGCGCAACTGGTGAATCACCCTAAGTTGGGCAAAAGCCCTCCTGGCCACAACCACTACTTGTTCTTCTAGCAGCAGCTGCGAGTCCAGAAGGACCCCTAAGTTGCGCACTGGGTCTGTCTGGGGCAATACAGCCCCATCCAGTACCAAAGATGGTAACTCCCTGGATAACACGGGGCCCCTTATCCACAGCCACTCTGTCTTGCTGGGATTCAGCCGAAGCCCATTGGCCCCCATCCAGACCCCAATGGCCTCCAGGCATCCGGATAGGAATTCAACAGCATCACTGGGGTCCCCACGGGCCAAGATGTACAACTGAGTGTCATCCGCGTACTGATGGTACCGCACCCTGTGGGAACGAATGATCTCACTCAGTGGCTTCATGTAGATGTTAAATAGGAAAGGAGAGAGCACCAAGCCCTGAGGCACCCCATACTTGAGGAGCCTAGGGCTGGACCTCTCACTCTCTAACCACACCGACTGGGTACGGCCCTCCAGAAAAGAGGAAAACCAGGACAACACAGTGCCCTGGATCCCCAATCCTTTGAGCCGTTCCAGAAGGATACCGTGGTCGACGGTATCGAAGGCCGCTGAGAGGTCAAAAAGAGCAAGGATGGATGGATAACCACCGTCCCGCTCCCGCCAGAGATCATCCATCAGTGCGACCAATGCTGTCTCCGTACCATACCCGGACCTGAATCCTGATTGAAAGGGGTCTAGATAATCCGCTTCCTCCAGGACACTCTGCAGCTGGCGTGCCACTGCCTTCTCCAAAACCTTACCCAGAAAGGGCAGGTTGGAAACCAGCCTGTAGTTGTTAAGGACAGCTGGGTCAAGGGATATTTTCTTCAGGAGGAGGCGCACCAAAGCATGTTTTAGCGGTGCAGGAAATACCCCCTCCCGTAATGATGCATTTATTATCGCCCCAACCCAGCCACCTGTCACCACCTTGGAGGCTTTCACCAACCAGGTGGGACAGGGGTCCAAAGGAGATGTAGTGGCATGCACAGCTGCAAGGAGCCTGTCCACTTCATCAGGGACAACAGGATCAAACCGATCCCAGATCATACAGCAAGACTGTGCTCCGGTACCCCCCCCCCCGACCCTCCCCATCCACGCCGGGATTCAGTCCTGAATGAATCCAATTGATTTTCTCCACCAGATGGTCAGCAAAGTCCTCAGCCGAACCCTGGCAACCAGGCACCGATCTCCCCCTACCGAGGAGGGACCTGGTTACCCGGAACAGGGCGGCTGGGCGATTATCAGCGGAGGCAAAGGGTGGTGAAGTATTGCTGCCTCACCACCCCCATCGCCACTAGGTAGGCCCTAATAGCAGCTCTAGCTAGTGTCCAATCGGAGTCATCCTGGGTCTTCACCCAGCGGCGCTCTAGGCGTCTCTTTGCCCGTTTGAGTTCCCGCAGTCCATCCGTGAACCACGGGGATGACCTAACCCCACGGGTGCGGAGAGGCCACAGAGGCGCGATTTCATCCAAGGCTGCTGTTGCCGTCCTATTCCACAGGTCGGCAAGTGCCTCGGGTGAATCGTGTAGCCGATCCAGAGGAACATCCCCCAGTTCCCTCTGGAATCCATCTGGATCCATTAGTCGCCGAGGGCGGGCCATTTTAATAGGCCCTGCCTCCCTACAATGAAGCGTCGCCCCCAGAAAGTCAAGAGTCACCAGATAGTGATCTGACCATGGCACAGGTGAAATGACTAAATCCTGTAATCTCAGATCACTCTGCCACTGCTCCGACAAGAAAACTAAGTCTGGCATGTGACCACTGCCCCTGGTCGGACCCCGAACTACCAGAGTCAGGCCCATGGCTGCCATGGCAACAGGGCCTATCAGTCCATGGAACATAGATAGGGAAGAAGTAAAAGCAATCACAGATTTTACTTTCCTAGGATCTAAGATCACTGCAGATGGTGACTGCAGCCATGAAATAAAAATACGATTGATTCTGGGAAGACAAGCAATGAGAAACCTGGGGAACGTAGTGAAAAGTAGAGACATCACCTTGAAAACAAAAATTCGCATAGTCAAAGCAATGGTATTCCCAGTGGTAATGTATGGGTGTGAGAGTTGGACCATTAGGAAAGCTGAGCGCAGAAGAATAGATGCCTTCAAGATGTGGTGTTGGAGGAGAGTTTTGAGAGTACCTTGGACAGCAAAAAAGAACAAATAGATCAATCTAAGAAGAAATCAACCCTGGCTGCTCATTGGAAGGGCAAATAGTAAAGATGAAGCTTAAGTACTTTGGACACCAAATGAGAAGAGAGGACTCACTTGAGAAAGCATTGATGCTGGGAAAGGTGGAGGGCAAGAGAAGAAGAGGGTGGCCAAGGATGAGATGGTTGGATGGGATAGTGGACGCAGTGGGCACGAAGCTGGGCGGGCTGAGGAGGATGGTAGAGGACAGGGGTGCATGGTGGTTAATGGTCCATGAGGTCGCAAAGCGTCGGAATCGACTGTGCGACTGAACAACAAGGTTGTGAACCAGTTCTTAGATCTGGCATGGTAACCAAGTGGCCTGTCAACAGATGGGAGAGATTGCCTTTGCAGGCAGTGCTTTGAGTTTTTGTGCTGAGAAGCTGTTCTTAGGAAAAGACCCAGAAATATGGAGAGGAAGAGTGTGCAAGCTATTCTTCCACACTTCCTGCTGGTTCTCACCAATACAGCAAGTGCTGTAAATAAGAGGTATATGGTTGGGTGGATGTCAGTTGGGGCTGGTGTGTATCTGGGTGTTTGTGAATAAAAGGGGATGGGTGAGGTCAAAACCAAACCCCCAAAAGTTCTGTTCAGCTACTATTTGGTTCCAACATTGTGAAATCCTTTCTGGTACTTCCTTCCTCAAATCTTCGAAGAAACACATATTGCATGTTATATAGTCAAAGAGCAGTAGCTGGTTAGAGTTCTATCCTTGGTGTGCACATCTGTGGTTCCGTAGCGATATTTCCAGTCTCTGACTCTTTCAGTTTCTAGGTATAATGGTGGAGGTATGGGGGGAAAGAAGGAAGTCCTGTGGGAGATCCAGAAGGCTTAAGAAGAAGGGGAAGCTTCTGTGTTCAAAATTAGAGATAACAGATCATAATAGATCTGTGGAGTTGAAGTTTTATTTTTTAAAAGTGTGGCTCTTCCCCAGATCAGAATTCTTCTTTAGATGTGAGCTGTTTTTTTAATTATCCCTCTTCAAATAAAGCTCAATAAACAGCCGTTTCAGTTTGTGTTTGTATAAGCGATAAGCTGTAGGAATCGGGGCCGCTAGGACGGCTGTTGGGTCCCGGAGGAGACTGATCAAGTAACGATACGAGGCAATATGGAGCGAGATCAGATCAGTGGTTTATTGAGGGAAAAGCATCATCATATATAGATCAGAAGGCAATACAGGGAAGAACCGTCATCTGACAGAAAATCACATCACCCATTTACTCGGGTTAATGGGAAATCTCTCTTGGGGAAGTTAATTAACTCAGGCAAACACTGACAGGGGAAAACCATTGTCTGAGGCTTACGCCAGGGTAAATATGGCTTCTATTTGCACCAAAGATTAGGCTGATCTGTGGGTCAGTAATTGCTTAATGGGTAATGGAGGTTAGCGATCTGCTCTCTCAGCAGAACCGCCGGTCAGGTCAGGTGTGGGTGAATCAACCTTTATTATTAATCCACCCCCCTTAATTTCTGTGCCCGCAGAGCCCACGGGCCAGGAGCGTTCTCGACTGAAATGGCCTCTGCGAGGGCCGTTCCATGCCAACTGGGCATGGGGAATCCGCATCTCCCCTTTCTCTATTGTTTAGAGACCTGACAGGCGACCCTGCGTAAGAGGGGCATCAGCTGGTGAGCGGGAATGATGCTTCGGGGCTCCCCCCATGAGGGACACCTCGAGAACAGTGAGAACAGTGAGGGGATACATTGCATGAAGCAGCATCCTGCTATGCCTAGCACTATCACCCCCACAATTACTTGAAGCGTCGTCTGGAGCCACCCCCACGGGAGCCATGACCATAACGAACTCCACCAATCCCATATCAAACCCTGCTTACTGTTCTTGACTAGGGTGTGGAGGTCCGTGAGCTGGCTCTGGACCTTGCGTGAGTTGTCAGTGAGATTAAAGCAACACATGCCATGGACAGATTCGCAGCCCAAGTGGTGCAATAACAGGAGATAGTCTATAGCCACTCGATTGTCAAGGATGGCATGGCGAAGCTCTGCCTGCACCTGGTTGAGCAGCGCTATCGCTGAGGAGGTATGGTTAATGGCTTTTGCTAATCCGCAAGCCAACTGACCAATTCTCCGAGCGTTGCCGATGGCTAAGCCTGGCACGCCAAGTATGCTGACTGCCAGCGAGACGTATTCAGCTGGGCTAAGAACTCTAATGTTGCTATCACATGAGCTGTCTAACTGGGTGGCACGGGTGTGTCGAATGGGTGAGGAAGTGTCTGAAACATTTGTGCTTGGGGTGACCATATCCTTAGTAGGGAGTAACAGTGTCAAACGACTAATGCAACATATAGCATCTGATACATTTGCGGGAATGTAGTTCCAAGTATACTGATTACATGTAAAGAACCAACCCGAAGGTAGGGTGACATGAGCATACATTGAACCAAGTGTCTGTGGGTTATTACAAGTCCAGTTGCCGCTGCTGACTTCAAGGCAATGGCGCCTGCGGCCGACTGCGGAGCAGCCGGTCATTCGAGCACAAGTAGAGTTCGGGCTGACCTCCACTCGAGGAGTGTGGAGAGTGGCTGCGTCAGCCGGCAAAGTCATTGTCAGCCGCATCTCCCAGCGGGCATATTCCGAGGAACTTGCTGGTTGGTACGGGCTGAAAATCCGTTTCACTAGCCAGTCGCCATCCCTGGAGTGCACGCCTGGAGTGTGGCACACAGGGATGAGACAGGTGCTCAAGATTGAGGCAGAACCAATGTCCTGCTTCAGGCAAAAATCGGACTGGTTGACGAGACCCGCCAACCTCTCCCATATGTTGTAGTGCATCCGGGCAGAGAGGTCTCCGCCTGGCATCAAGTCGTTGGCCTTTAGTGAGGCAGCCTGAACGCCTCCCCCGGCAAACAGGGAGAGGATCAGGATGATGGTGACTGCCACCGTGTTGGCAGTAATCAGGGAAAAGACTGTAGCTACGATGTTCTCCAGCGTTGGCTCTCTCTCCTCGCGCTGGATGATGTCCTGGGCCTCATTGCAAAGAGCCTTGACCATCCCCCAGGTAATCTTCGGTGCTGTCATCTGTGGCCGCTTCCTCCGACAGATCCTCTCGGTCAGGGTGAGGTCCTCCATCTCCGGGATCGGACTCGGGTCGGCCTGGGTCCACGCCATGTGGCTCCAAGTGAGGCTTGACACACCGAGCTGGAATCCAAACGACACCTGTAGGAGACATAACTGCAGCATACCCTCTTCCCCAGGTTACGAGTGGCGCCGGGCCCCTCCAGGAAGGGTCCGGTGGCACCCGGTATCGGACCATCGGCCGCGGGAGATCTTCCGAACGGCGGAAGTGTTTCTCCTGCGGCATGCAATCGGAAAAAACATTAAGGTGATTGTACGTGAACAATACCTTATTCAGACAATGCTGTGCCTGCTCCTGTGACTTGGGGAGGGCTGGTGGCTCCCCCATTTCTGTTTGTTTGTCAATATAGGACTTTAGCGTCAGATTGACCCGTTCCACAATCGCTTGCCCCTGCGGATTGTAAGGAACGCCAAAAGTATGCTTAATATCCCAAGTGGCCATGAAGTTAGCCAACTGCCTAGAGCTGTAGGATGGTGCGTTATCGGTTTTCACGTGCCGAGGTTTGCCCATCGCCGCGAAGCAGGCCAGAAGGTGCTGCTCCACGTGGGAAGCTGTCTCCCCTTTTTGCACTGTCGCCCAGACAAATTGCGAAAAGGTATCGATGCAAACGTGCATGTACTGCCATCTGCCAAACTGCGGAACGTGCGTGACGTCCATTTGCCATACCTGGTTGGCCTCCGTCCCTCGTGGGTTGACCCCCACGAGGGCCCCCCCGGTGCCCCTGCACAATGCTGGCAAGAGCGAACTATGCCTTGGGCTTGAGAAAGTGGCAGATTGAACTCTGGTGAGTGCTTTGGCATTCTGATGGAAGAATGCATGACTCTGAATTGGAGTAGTGAAAACACCTAACACTGAACGTTGCTGAATTTCCTTTGCCGCCGCGTCCGCTCTGATATTGCCCACAGAAATCGGACCCGGTAGGTCTTGGTGACTTCGGATGTGGGCAATATAGAGCACTTCCGTGCGGTTTCGCAAATGAAATTGAGCGGTGAGGAACAAACTCAGCAAATTCTTGTCTATCACGGGAGTGATGTATGCTCCCGGTAGACTGTGAAGCAAATTCCTGACATACTGACTGTCAGTAATGATGTTTAGGTGCTCTTTGGCGAAGGTGCGCAAGGCAAGGTTCACCGCTGCCAACTCTGCCCGCTGCGCGGACTTCTGTGGAAGAGTTAACAGCGTGCGCCAAGCCTGGCCCTCCTGCCAAGTTAAGACACCATATGTGCGACCCCCATCTGTAAAAACTGTTCTGGCCCCCTGAAGTGGAACCAGCGAAAGCAATTCGAACAAGCCGACTGTCTGCGTTTGAAGTGAGACAAGTCTGGGGTCTTTCGGCAAGTGGTATGCCAAGCATCCGGTGAATCCTTCCAAAGCTATTGGAAGCGAGTCACCGAGCTGCATCAATTGCTGAATCTGCTCTTTGGTGAACGGGACCATGATCTTTGCTAAGTCGTGCTCTGAAATGTCCCTAGCTCTCAGCCTTCCGCGGTAAACCACCGCGGAGACCAATTCTTGGGGAGGAACGATGTTTCGGGAAGAGGTGTTCGGCAAGTACACCCATTCCATGATACTCGCTCCTTTCTCGGAATCTACTCCTAGGGCTCCGGTGAACATGGATCCTGCCCGAACTATGTACAAGTTCAGGATCGGGGCATATAGCCCCTGAGTAATCCTGTCCACCCACCTTTGGCTGAGAATTTGGTTGACTTTCTCGAGGGCCAAGCGTGCCTCTCAAGGAATTTTATCCGGTCTGCCAGCTGCTTGCCTAGCGTTAGCAGCGAGAAGAGCGGTTTCAAAAGATCCGTATCCAATCTGAAATACGGTCTGGCCCAATTAATGTTTCCTAAAACCTGCTGCAATTCTACCAGGGTGACTGAGTCCTGTAAACTGATCTGAGGCAAAACTGGTGCTGCGAAGGAGCGGAGAAGCCGATGACCCAAGTATGAGAAGGGCTCGGTTCTCTGCACTTTTTCTGGGGCAATGAGTAAACCTTTCTCCCCCAGGCTGGCCTGGAGATCTGTAAACATTTCGCTGCCGAGTTGCGGCACTGCGACCAAGATGTCATCCATGAAATGGCAAACTAAAGCTGTGGGATGAAGGCTCCGAAACCTTGCCAGTGCGTTGTGAACATAAATTTGGCACAGGGTGGGCAAATTGAGCATGCCCTGTGGCAAAAATTTCCACGCGTAACGCTGCGTGGGCTCACTGTGGTTCACAACCGGCACCGTAAAGGCGAACCTTTCCCTGTCCCTGGGGTCTAAGGGAATTGTGTAAAAGCAATCCTTGAGATCTACAACTAGGATTTCCCACCCCTCGGGAATCATATTTGGATTTGGGATGCCGCATTGAAGCGGACCCATTGGCTGTATACATTTATTGATCTCCCTGAGATCGTGGAGGAGTCGCCACTTCCCCGACTTCTTCTTAATGACAAAAATTGGCGAATTCCAAGGACTAGTGGACTGCTCTATGTGTCCTGCGTCTAGCTGTTCTTTAACCAGTTGCTTTAGGGCGACTAATTTCTCCCCCACTACCGGCCATTGTTCCACCCAGACCGGCGTATTGGTGAGCCATTTAAGTGGCAACGCCATTACCTGAAGGTAAGCGTAGCACAATACTGCTGTAAAATGTCTCGCCCCCAAAGGTTGATATGCACGTCCAGAATGTGCGGCCGAATGACCGCTGTGCCGTCAGCCTTTGGGATCGTGACTTCCACCCACTCCCGGCTTCTAAACGCTTCTTGGATGCTGCCTACCCCCCACACATCGGAGACCGGCTCAATGGCCCACTCCCGTGGCCACTGGCTTCGGCTGACCACGCTGACGTCAGCTCCCGTATCTAGCAACCCTGAGAATGATTTTTTATTCAAAAATACCTCAATAACTGTTCGCTGTTTCCACTCAATGTTGGTCTCCACTGTCGCTAAGACTTGGTATCCTTGCACTGCCTCACTTGCGCTCGAGTGGTCTGCTGACCCGGACTCTGAGCTGTCCCTGAGCCTTCCCTGGCTATCTGCTGGCGAGTTACAAGGAACCATAATCAGTTGCGCTAATGTGTCTCCTTTGTGAATTGTCTGGGGTAAGTGCGTCCAAAGCTGAACTTGGAGAACACCTGAAAAATTGGAGTCAACGACTCCCGGAATTACAAGAATTCCGCATGCTCCGGCTACACTGCGAGGCAAAACTAAACCTATAAAGCCTTTGGGCAGGGGTTCCATGTACTGGGAGTCCACCAGATAGACTGTGCCTGGCAAGTCGCATGTGACGTCCGCCTGGCAAGTCAATTCTAGCCCTGTGCTACCCTTGGGGCTGGCCTGTGCCTTCGCAATGCCTGGAATGTGAATGGAATCTAGTCTAGCTCTGGCACGCCCAGAGCAAGGGATGTCTCTGTTTGGACCGGGGCCAGAGACGTGCCCGCGTTCCGGTTTCCCGAACTCGGACAGTTCCTGGCCCAATGGTAGCCTCTCTTACACTTTGGACAGGGGTGTTTGGAGCCTTGGGATGGCCGGAATTTTGTCCGCCTCCCTTGGATCGGCACTCCCTAGCGAAGTGACCGACCTTGCCACAATTGTGACATGCTCCTTTGGGTCGGGGTTTCCTGCCTCCCTGCACCACCACTGCCAACAGACCCATTTTGTAGGATTCTGTGCCAACGTCGGCGCAAGCCCTAATCATGTCCGTGAGAGTCAAGTCGGGACGGTTGCCCAGGGACTGCAAGATTTTACGGCAGTCTAAATTGGCATTATCCTTGGCCAGCTTTATCATGAGCTCTTGTTGGGCTTCCTCTAAGCGATTGATGAAGTCCATGTAGGGCTCCTGGGCTCCCTGTTTGACTGTGGTGTAATTTTTGGCCGCTTTGCCAGTTGCGGGAACCTTGAGAAAAGCCTTGAAGGCAGCCTCGGCTGACATTTGGAGAGTGGCTAGTGGCAAGTTGGTCTGCGCATCGATGGATTCGAAGGCCCCTGACCCATATAACTGGTCAGGAAGTACTGCGCCTCCCATCCTGGCAGCCCTTGTCTGAGCCTCGAGGCGATACTCGCTGTCCCATAGCAAATACTGGCTGGGGTTGAGCATCATCCGCATGACGGCTTTCCAGTCGTGCGGGATGAACATGGTGTTCTCGCACACTTGCTGAAGCGTGCCCCTAGTGAAGCGACTCTGGAGTCCTGTCTCTGTGATGGCCTTCCGTATAGCCATGAGAAGCTTATACGGGACTGGTGAATGAACTACCTGCTGGGCCCCTGTGAGGGCGTCCATTTCCAAGCAAATTGGACAAATCTGACTAAGCTCAGCTAGTTCTTCTGCTGGCAATTCCCCCCTCTTAATTTCCTCCTCAACTGTGCGCTGAAGGGCACTCTTGGTCTGGGAGCCTGTAACTGTCAGAGAAGCGCCTGCGCTCCTCATTCCATGCATTCCGTCGGTGACGTCTGCAGCTGTCACCGAGGGAAAGCTCCCTACACTACTCTGCTTAAACTGAAGTGACGGATAGAGCGCATTGGGCGCCGATGGTTCGGCTGGCGCTGGGGGTTCTTTGGCTTCTATCCGGACTGGATCTACCTCCGCTAAGAGCTTCCTACATTTACTCCATGTGCGAATTACGCGCTCTGGAGCTTTCGGGGGTTGCTGAATGCAGTCTCATATCTGATCCCAAAGTTGAAGGGTTAACGTACCTCCTTCTGGGTAAAGTAGGCAGTGTTCCCCTAGGTACACCAAAAGTCTCGCTCGTTCTCCACTGTGAAACCGTAACTGAAACACCCTGGCCAGAATTCTGAACTCTTCCTCATGAGTTCTTTGGCTAGCGGACGGACGTTGCCGCTGAGGGCAAGTCCCCATATTACCTGCGAGGGTCCTCCGAAGTTTCCTCCTCGGGACGGGTCTATGTGTCTACGGGCAAGGTAATAGGCTTTGGCGACGATTCTCTGGGTAGAGCTCGGAGCGTGGACTGCGGCCACGGGCCCTCGGTGGCCTCTGCACTGTCAGGGGTTCACAGCTGACCCTGAGCGGAACGCGTTTTTCCGTAACCGCAAGCCGCCGCGAAAGTCGGGAGCAAGCTGTAGGATGCCTCTTCGGTACTGCCCCGCCGCTTGGGCCATCTGCCCGATCGGCTGGCTTACCGACCGGGCTGCCGCGCTGTCCTCCGGGACGATCGGACACGGTTCAAGTGCAGAACCGGACCGTGTGATCGCTTACTCTCGAGTAGATCACGTCGGGGTCACCAGGTGTAGGAATCGGGGCCGCTAGGACGGCTGTTGGGTCCCGGAGGAGACTGATCAAGTAACGATACGAGGCAATATAGAGCGAGATCAGATCAGTGGTTTATTGAGGGAAAAGCATCATCATATATAGATCAGAAGGCAATACAGGGAAGAACCGTCATCTGACAGAAAATCACATCACCCATTTACTCGGGTTAATGGGAAATCTCTCTTGGGGAAGTTAATTAACTCGGGCAAACACTGACAGGGGAAAACCATTGTCTGAGGCTTACGCCAGGGTAAATATGGCTTCTATTTGCACCAAAGATTAGGCTGATCTGTGGGTCAGTAATTGCTTAATGGGTAACGGAGGTTAGCGATCTGCTCTCTCAGCAGAACCGCCGGTCAGGTCAGGTGTGGGTGAATCAACCCTTATTATTAATCCACCCCCCCTTAATTTCTGTGCCCGCAGAGCCCACGGGCCAGGAGCGTTCTCGACTGAAATGGCCTCTGCGAGGGCTGTTCCATGCCAACTGGGCATGGGGAATCCGCAATAAGCCAATTATCCCCTCCCCAAAAACAAAACAAAAACAAAAACAAGAGGAAGAAGAAATTTGCTCTGCATGTCAAATTTTAGCTAGGGTCCCAATCTTATGGCTATAGAGAAATCTCAGTGACAATCTTTGTAGATGAACTGCTGGCAGAACACACGTCATAATTACAGCTGGCTCCTGCAAATATAGAATCTTCAGTCTACAGCAGGGATTCTCAACTTGTGGCCCATGGGCCGGATGCAGCCCACAGCACTATTTCATGTGACCCCCGCTGCCTCCAACACACCAGAAAGTGCCATGTGGTGGAGGAAGCGCAAAATGGCCATCTGGCCCCCAAAGCTATCTGAGGGAGTGTGACTTGGCCCACGGCTTACAAAAATTGAGAACTCCTGGTCTACGGCATGTATATGTGTAGAGTCCCAGAGAGACAGCCAAATACGCAAAATTCACAATAGGGCAGATCTGTTCTTATCTTGTCTTTTGCATAACAACTCAGATCTTTTACCTGCTTATTGGCATGTACACAGAAACATGGGGAGGGGGCAAGGGAGACTTTCTACACTTAGTTCACTTAAAGTTCAAAATGGCTTTTCTTCAACTACATTTCCTTGAATCATCCTTTTGAATTTCCACAAGCTCTCACATCATATGGACTATTTGAACTTCCCTCATCCATGATGCCTCTCCCGCGATCCATGCCTTTTGCTTTTTTATTTCTTCTCACACCCCTAGGCTTGCTGTATCTCACTTTTGCCACTGTATCACAATGGCTCTAGAAGGCACAATGGAGATTTTGTGTAAAAACTAGCATATTTTGCCCAGTCCTGCCGGGCATGTTTAATGTGGGTTTACTTGAATTTTTTTGTTTATAGATTTGTGTTTGTATTTTTGATGGTTGGTTGTTTTTGTAAACTGATTTGTTTTGTTGTGGTTGTGTTTTCTGGGGTAAAGAACGGCCTGCCTGTCATTGCCTCTTTTCCCCATTGCTGTTTCGACATTAGTTTTTGACGCAGCGATGGGGAAAAAGGAAGAGCCGGCAGTCATCTCGCTCTTCGTCCGGTAACGTTCGTTAGGTCAGTCGGGGGAGAATGAGGCAGAGAAGAGGTATCTGCTTTACGATGGTTCTCTCCTCTTGGCCTCCTTTTCTCCTGGCTTACCTAGTAGGGAGAGCTGTGTTTGTGGCTGTGAAAAATTCTTTTGAAAAACTGGCAATACTGGAACAGTTTTGATGATACTTATATTATTTCTTCACTCCTTCGCATTCTTGCAGTAAAAGATACTTGAAAGATGATTCTGTCTCAAACGGTTTCTTTCTCTCATTTGAATTTTAACAATGTGGGCTGCTCCCAGAAGAGTCTTGTTCCCTTTATAATGAAATATTAGTTCCCTTTTAGGATATTCATCCTTTTTTTGTGCTGTGTTTATGATGCAATAAATTGAATGTCCAAAATTGCCACCCTCCTTTGGATTCCTTTTTATTTTCTATCAAGCAGTAGCAGGGCCAGATTTAAGCATAGGCTACCAAGGCTGCAGCCTATGGGCCCGCACCACAAAGGGGGGCCCGCACCAGAGATTCTACATCAATTTTTAAAATCAGGTTATTTGTTTTAGTTGCCCACACCAACGGCTGGAGGTAGGAGCCACCATGGCCCTGACAGAAGACTTCGTCACCTGCCTCAGGCCCACACCAATGGCTGGCAGGAGGAGCTGCCGGGATATGGCCGCCACCACTGCTGCCTTTGCTCCAGAGACATTGAGTCCCACTGAGCTCCATCATGGGCATTGAGCCCTGGGCTCCATCATGGACGTTGAGCCCTGGGCTCCGTCATAGATGTTTATTGTATTTGCTTCACACTGTAAGCTGCCCTGAGTGGTGCTTGCACCAATAGGGCAAGGTATAAATATAACAAATAAATAAATAAATAGTTTTTAATTGGATAATTGCTGAAAATGTGATTTTCGTAGGTTAATTTTAAAAAAATACTTTCCCCGGTAGGGCCCGTGCCACAGGTTCAGCCTAGGGCCCACAGATCCTAAATACGGCACTGAGCAGTAGTAAAACTAAGCAGGCTTAATATAATAATAATGAAAATAGCTTGAGTAACTATCTTAGATTACAAAAATGAGTAGATGGCCCAATATAATGAATCATGTATGCTGCAACTGAATAACATCTTCTCAAAACTTCAACAACAATCCAGGCATTAAAAGATGTAAAACCTTTGCACTGTCACAGAATGACAAAGAGAGGGGAAAAGAGAAAGAGAAGAGGAAAAATGCATGAATCTTCTACAGAAACTTTTTGGAACATTTTCAAAGATGTCTCCATATTTGACAGTTTCCAACTTTTATTGGAAAGGGAGATATCGCATATGCTGTAACTGATTCTTTGCACATTTCCCATTGTTATGAATTTAAGATTTTCTTTTCATCACGAGACATCTGAACAAGAACTATTAAAGCTCTGTGAAATTTCTTGTCTTCAGCTTGCAGGAGACAAAATAGCAGTTCCTGCCAAGCTCTCTGTAATTTGTGTAAAACGCCTGCAATGACCTTTGCCAATGACAACAGCACACCACACACAAAATGAGCACAGGAAGACTAGCTCATTATTACAATGTATGCCAACAACCCATCTACTGCTTCAAACTCTTCAATAAAGCAGCAGCCTGCCTAATTTGGGGGCATTTTTCCTAAAAAGCCTAGAAATGTTATCAAGGGGGAAAACCAGCCAATTTTGCACAGAAGCTGGAAAGTGTGCTAAAGAAATGCACACATTTCAAATGGATAAGACATCAAAAAGCTTGAGTGCTTTCCCCAACAGAAGCTAAGATCCATCTTGAAGATCAAGTGGGATGACTATGTCACCGACATTGTAGTTCTCGAGAAAGCGAATGTAAACAGCATCATAGGCCATCATCTTAGATGGATATGGCATGTCCGCCATATGGATGGTTCCAGGCTTCCTTGCTACATACCTAGACTGCCTGTGTCTCAGGTGTAGCTGTTTCCTGAATCTCTCCCTGACTGAGAGCTGATCACTGTCAGAGCCAGGCTCCTGATCTGACAGGTCAGGTGCCTGGGAAAACAGACTTGGGCCAGGCGCAGGCTGAGGTCCCTGGCTCAGGGCATCCTCAGGCTCAGGTGCAGGCAGAACCGGACTCATCTTCAGAGACAGAGGAGGGCTGGATCACAACAGTAGGTGTTAGATATAAACTCACAAATTTGGGAGACAACAGCAGAGGATTGCCAACTTTGGCGCCACACCATCTCTGCTGCTACCTCGCTTCAAAGAGGAATGCTGCAGACATGAAGAGCCTAAGCGACAAGCACGGAAGCTTCATCAAACCAAACCACACCTTCACCATCTATTCAGTGTACTGTGTGGTTGCACGTTCCATGCCAGGATTGGTTTGTGGAGTCACCAGAGACACATTCAGCAGCTGAGAAAATGACCTCCAGGAAAAATGTGTACTTGTATACAAGTAATAGCAGCCAATGACAATGATGACAATTTAAACCAAGTCTACAAATATGTATACATTTGAAAAGCTTTACACAAAGTTAGGGATGGATCCCACCCATTCACCACACACACACACAAGAACACACACACCTACAAATACACAGAGAATCCAAGCACAAACTAGATGTAGAGATTAAAAAAGAAGGCCATCTATGCAGATTTTATAGGTGTGCAGGCAGTGATAGGCATGAGCCGGAATGGCCCATTACGCGCATACTGGTAGTAAAAATGGATGGCCCCACCCACCTCCCTGCCCCACCCACCTCCTCATCCTCCTAGAAGAGGCTTTGGAGGGGGCTGGCTCCATTTCCACCTTCATCCAAGGCTTTTCCTGGGCTCTGTTTCACCCCAAAGTGCATCCCCAGCCACTCTGGGAAATGGCTTCAGAGGTTTGCTATAGAGTGATGAAAATAGAAGAGGCTTCTTTTTTCATAGCTCTATAGCAAAGAGCAGTCACATGGCCAACAGGCCATGCCCACCCAGCCACATGACCACGCCCACAGTGTGGTAGGAATTTTTTTGATGCCCACCACTGCGTGCAGGTCCTTGTATCATGCAATCTCAGGAGGTATAACTGAGGTTGGGATTAGGACCCTCACATTTCTTTGCATCACAATATATCTCCTGCTCTATAGATAGATAGATCAGACAGGGAGGCAGGAGTGAAGGATTGTTCACTAACAAATGTTTGGAGGTATTCCCATAATTTTACACAGGAAATGTCAGCTCAGCATCAAGAACAGATTCTGCCACTTAGCATATAATATTACAAACCACCTGCAGATCTTCCCAGTTGCCTGCTGTTTGATAGGGGCAGGGATTTTCTTGCAAGCCCAAAGGTGAAGAAATCCTCACTGACATACCAAACTGCAGATAGGTGTAAATATTTTAAGTCCTTCCAAGGTGTGGAAGAATCCTCTTCTGAAGAGAAGATGGAAAAAGACATGTGTTGCAGCATTGAAATGTATACCAAGAACTCCCTCCACAGCCTAGCTGTCAGCCAATAGGAAAACTTATTTTATATCACAATGCACATAATTTCATTTCCAAACAGGGATACATCACAGCTAGATTGTGCTGAGGGGTAAAGACATCAACTTCTCCAAGGAAGCCCACACACTGGTTGCTTTAAGCTTTCACCTCTCTTTTGCTTTGTTCCTACAGTGAGCTCTGCCAAGGTGTCTGTTATTAATAATGCCAATGGAGGAAGAGCACCTTATCTTTATCACCTGGAGACAATGGGCAATGATACTGGAAGACCTACTCTTTCTAGGACACAAAGTTGGTGTGAATGTGTTAGAGGATGTAAGTCTTCGCTTCACATCCTAACTGGTTGCAAGGCATGTGTCTGTGATGCCTTTAAGACCCTACTGCAGGGGCACACAGGTGCTGGGTCTTTTCCCTGGTGTGCTACGTGGTCCAGTGTATTTAGGTCAGAGCAGGATTGCAGACTTCCAGCTACAATGCTCAACTTGCCTGAGCAATAATGTTCACCTTCTTCTGCTGATAGTCTGGATGAAGATTCCTGAGTCTTCCAGAACCTGCTACGAGGACAGAATCTTTGCATTGATCCTGTGTTGTGTTCTGTAAAGCTGTGCCTTTAACAATGTACCTTTGCCATGTGTTACCAATGTAACCTTTCTGTGTGCAACATTATAACCATCAGCTGTATCAGTGTAACCTAATAAGGGGACGCGAGCTAGTGACCACCAGAGGGCAGCAGCGAGCGTCCAGCTCCCGTGGATCATAGTCACCTGGTTCAGCAGCACGGGAAGATTCCCCGTGACCTCCTCACCTGGTCAAGAAGGGCGTGACCTCCTACGACGTCACGCAGGCAGCAACCAATAGTCTGTCGACGAGCCACATTCAAATGTATAGCCAGCTGTATATATTGAGCTACTCATCCGCCATTACCACATGTTCCTCCGGATCATCATGCAATAAACCTGTGTTAAGCCAACCCTACGGCTGTTTCATTGTCTTTGGGCCCTTACACTAAACTGGCGACGAAGGTGGGATAATGGCAGCCCACGGGACCAAGACATGCGCCGGTTTCGAAATCAGGAAACCGGGCGACTGGGAGATCTTCGAGATGGACTTCCAGGCCGCACTGATCGAGTCCGAAGTCACGGAAGAGGCGAAGAAGAGAGCCATCTTCACCAGAATGCTCGGACAAGAAACCAAAAGGACCTTGGTGGACCTGATTGCACCGAGGAGGGTGAGCGAATTCAAGGCCAAGGAACTCATGCAGATGCTGCGTGAGCACATCCGGCCCGCCACGGCGATGTTTCCCGCTCGGAGTGCATTTTGGAGGCGAGTCCAAGCGCCCGGGGAGACGGTCGCCGCATTCGTGGCGGCCCTGCGGCTGGCGGCCGGCCCGTGCAAATGGGAGAATGCCGAAATCACCCTCCGGGACTGTGTGCTGTGCGGCCTGAACGACGCCGAGACCCAGCGCACATTAATGAACCAAGAGCCGCCCCCCACGTTGCAGGAGGTCGTCAGAGCGGCCCAGGCTGCAGAAGCTACGAAGGCCGGGGTCCAAGAACTTCAGGACTGGCGGCCAAAGGCGAGCAAAGCAGAGGCTCCGGTACAGGCGGCCCGCCGTACTTCGAGGTCGTCCGCAGAGAGCAGCGACGACGAGGACATCCAGAGGGTCCGGAAGGAGAGCCGGCGATGCGACGGCTGTGGAGCGGCCCACGACCGCGTCAAATGCCCCTTCTGGAAGGCCGAGTGCCACAACTGCGGCCGCCGCGGGCACATCGCCAAGGTGTGCAGGAAGAAGCGCGAGACCCGGAGGAGCTCCGCAGACCGTTCCACGGGACAAGACCGCCCAACGAAACCCAAGGACGGCGCCCAGGCCACGCGGAAGCAGGACGGCATGGGCCGCATCGCCGACGGCAGTGAGGACGACGCCCCAGTGTTCAGCGTGTCTACTAGACACCCCCGCTACTTTGTTGAGGTACTAGTCCAAGGGGTCCCCATTAGGATGGAAATTGACTCGGGGTCCTCATATTCAATCATTTCCCAGAGGGAGTTTTTGGGAATTGCCCCCCACAAGCGGCCCAAGCTCAAAGCATTGAGGTCCACACTACGGGACGTGCAAGGGAACAGTATTCCAGTGTTGGGGGTTGGAGAATTTCAGGTCAAATTCAAGGAGCACACCGCATCCCTTCCCCTAGTCGTGCTCAAAGGAGGAAATTGCAGCCTCCTCGGGACTCAATGGTTCCAGCCCCTGGGGTTGTTTATTGGGGGGGTGCACGCCGTTGGGATGCACGCCGTTGGGACTGATCCAATTCAGGAGGTGTGCGAGGCGCACCCCGAAGTTTTCAAAAAAGGACTGGGGAAATTCAAGGGGCCCCCAGTGACTTTCGACCTGGACCCGGGGGTCCGCCCAATTCGCCTCAAACCACGCAGGGTGCCGTTCGCACTCAAGGACAAGATAGAGGCGGAACTGGACAAGTTGGTGGGCCAGGGGATCCTTGTGCCTGTAGATTCTGCGGAGTGGGAAACTCCAATTGTAACCGCTCTAAAGGCCAACGGGGAGGTCCGCATATGCGCTGACTACAAGTGCACCATCAACAAGGCGATCCGCCCGAATGCATATCCGGTGCCGGTAGTCAGCCATCTGCTGGCCAGGTTACACGGGGGAAAGTGTTTCGCTAAGCTCGACTTAGCACAGGCCTACCAGCAGCTCACGGTGTCCCCTGCCGCAGCTGCTGCGCAGACCATAGTCACCCACAAGGGGGCGTTCCAGGTGACGCGCCTCCAGTTCGGCGTGAATTCTGCGCCTGGAATTTTCCAGTCACTCGTGGAACGCCTCCTGAAGGGATTGGAGGGGGTGTTGCCTTATTTTGATGACGTGTTAATAACGGGGGGGGAGTCGGGCTGAATTGGCCAAAAGGTTGGGGAAGGTCCTGACGATATTCGAAAAGGCGGGGCTGAGGTTGCGAAAGGATAAATGCGTCTTCTTCGCAACAGAGGTTGAGTTCCTAGGGTTTTGTGTGGCTCCCGAGGGAATAAAACCATCCATGTCCAAGGTGGCAGCCATTAAGAAAGCCCCCCGCCCCACCTCCAAGCCCGAGTTGCAGTCGTTCCTAGGGCTGCTCAACTTTTACCACTCCTTCCTCCCCCGAAAGGCAGCGGTGGCTGAGCCGCTACACAAACTGCTGAAGAAAGACCAGGCATGGAAGTGGGGCGATGACCAAGAAAGGGCATTTAGCGAGCTAAAAAGCCTCCTGGCGTCCGACGCCATACTGACCCATTTCAACCCCAAACGCCCAGTAGTTCTGATCTGTGATGCATCTCCAGTGGGGGTGGGGGCGGTGCTGTGCCACATGTTGGAAAACGGAAGGGAGGCCCCGATAGCATTTTACTCCAGGTCCCTGTCCCAAGCAGAGAGAAACTACGCACAGACGGACAGGGAGGCACTAGCGATAGTCGCGGGGACGAAAAAATTTCACGATTTTCTGTACGGCCGCCCCTTCACCATTGTAACAGACCACAAGCCCCTGTTAGGCATCTTTACCGCTGATAAGCCCACCCCACAGATCCTGTCCCCGAGGATGCTCAGGTGGGCCATTTTTCTCAACGCGTATCAGCACGCGTTGGTCTACCGGCCCGGAAAGGAGATCAGCCATGCGGACGCTCTATCTAGGTCTCCCCTTCCCCTAACGCCCAGCCAGGTGAGCATGGGGGAGCGGGACCATCAGGTTCTCATGATAGAGGTGCTGGATTCGCCCCCCCGTAATGCCCGCCGACATTGCCAAAGCGACAGAGAAGGACAAAACGTTAGCGACAGTCAGCTCCTGGCTGCAGAAAGGGTGGCCCGCGTCCTCCCCAGCGGAGGAGTTCGCTCCATTTTTCAGAAAAAAGCTAGAACTGTCCCTAGAGAGGGGGTGCCTCTTGTGGGGGCAGCGGGTGGTGATTCCCACTTCCCTTCGGCCGAGGGTGCTCAAACTGCTTCATGTCAGCCACCCCGGCATCGTGCGATCCAAGGCGCTGGCCCGGAGTTAATTCTGGTGGCCCCAGCTAGACGCCGACATCGAGCACATGGTCGGCACTTGTGAAAGTTGCCAATGCTCCAGACCAGAGGAGGCCCGCCTTCCCCACAGGGAATGGGACGCGGCTAAGGGGCCGTGGTCCCGGGTGCACGTAGATTTCGCGGGCCCATTCAGAGGCACCCTGTTCCTCCTTGTAGTGGACGCTTTCTCCAAATGGTTGGAGGTTATCCCAGTCACGAGCACCTCCTCGGCCCAGACCATTAGGCAATTGCGGAGGCTCTTCTCCACGTTCGGCATACCCGACACGTTAATTAGCGACAACGCTAGTTGTTTCACGTCCTCCGAGTTTAGGGCATTCATGGAGATTAACGCCGTTTGGCATATCACCTCCGCCCCTTTTCACCCGGCCACCAACGGCCAAGTAGAGCGCCTCGTCCGCACCACGAAGGACGCGTTGCGGCGCATGGGCCCAGGGGATCTGAACCTGCAAGTGTGTCAGTTTCTGCTAGGGTACAGGGTGACCCCATTGGCGTCAGGATACTCCCCCGCAGAGCTCTTAATGCGCAGGAAGCTGACCACCATCCTTACTAGGCTAGACCCCACGAGGGTAGAGGACAAAGGGAGGAACATCGGGCTGGAGGTTACAAAGACTTTCAGCATAGGCGCCCCCGTGCATTGCAGGAATTACGCCAGCACGGGCCCAGCCTGGGTGCCGGGCGTAGTCGTGGAACAAACCGGCCCCGTGTCGTACCGCGTGGAAACCAGCACAGGGCTCCTATGGAGGCGGCACGCAGACCAGCTCCGACGCAGGGTCTCCGATGAGCAGGACACGGATCACGCAGGAAATAAGTCAGCGTTAGGGTTCTCCCCCACCCGTTTAGCCCAAGGGGGAGGAGAAGGGGACCGTGGGCCCCCACCAAGGGGGGAGGAGGATGTCCTCATAGATACCCTGGGGGATCTTTCCGAGGAGGAGGAACCCGACCCCATACATATCTCGCGGAAAGTCCCCACAGATGCGGGTACCCCTACCAAGTTAGATTTTGATTTCCAGAACCGGGGGGGTTTTTCGGAATGGTCCCCCACCCGTCCAAGCGAGAAGAGGGGTTTTTCGTTAGCCCCGACGGCCCCCGGTCTGCCCACAATGGAGTTTTTCCCTTCCCCTAAGGCCGCCAGACAGCGGCAAACCACTAACGAGTCTCCCTCTCCCTTTTCAGGACAAGGGACCAGGGAACAAAGAAGCAATAACGCCCCCGGGGGGGCAGCCCTCTTCACGGCCCTAACGCACATGCAACAAGCCATCTTGGCTGAGAGACTTCGTCTCATCCTAGGGGGGAGGGATGTTGTGTTCTGTAAAGCTGTGCCTTTAACAATGTACCTTTGCCATGTGTTACCAATGTAACCTTTCTGTGTGCAACATTATAACCATCAGCTGTATCAGTGTAACCTAATAAGGGGACGCGAGCTAGTGACCACCAGAGGGCAGTAGCGAGCGTCCAGCTCCCATGGATCATAGTCACCTGGTTCAGCAGCGCGGGAAGATTCCCCGCGACCTCCTCACCTGGTCAAGAAGGGCGTGACCTCCTACGACGTCACGCAGGCAGCAACCAATAGTCTGTCGACGAGCCACATTCAAATGTATAGCCAGCTGTATATATTGAGCTACTCATCCGCCATTACCACATGTTCCTCCGGATCATCATGCAATAAACCTGTGTTAAGCCAACCCTACGGCTGTTTCATTGTCTTTGGGCCCTTACACTAAATCCTGATAATGGCTTTTGCCTGATATGCCATCTGTGCTTGCTGGACAAAGAAGGAGTACTTGGGTTAAGCCTCCACCAGGAGGAGAGAAGCTGTAGAACTCTTTGGCTTTGTCTGTAATTACAGCTTGCATTTACCCTGCTGGACTGGACGGCTACTGAACTGTATGGACTTGTATATAGCACAACTGAACTGTCTCAGTGAGGTCAACTGAGCAGCCCAAGAGAATATATCTGTTTTGTGTTATAGTTATTGCACTGTATATACTTGCACCTTTTTACTTCCTGAGTAAACCTACTTTGAGTTTTCTTCTGCACCAAGATCTGTCTGCCTGTTTTTCTCACAAGGGACCACCTTGCAAGGTGCGAACCTCTTGCTTGCCACTGCATACCACTCTGCTAACCATTTACATCAACAGAATGGAGTTAAATTCATATTTGGGAGACTGTGGCTCATATTCTGCTTTCCCATGAATCGTCTTGTAGTCCTGGACAAGTCAACACTTCTTGGCCTTGCTCTGTTGCAGAGGAAGGGAAGTGATTATAACATTCCATAGAGTTCACAGAAGAGCAAACATTACAGATGGACAAATCTGTCAGGTTTGATTCTACTCAGTTTCTATTTTTTCCCAACATTAAGAGTTTTCTGACCTGTTTCCACATCTCTCTCACTCTCTTCATGCATACACACAAATCACATAAGAATCTGTAATCTTTATATATTCGTTAGCTTAATAAATTTTGAAAGCAGTTTCCCCAAATAATACATTTGAGAACCAACTTGTCCTTATACACACATTTTTGCACATTTCCCCTGCACATTTTGCACATTTTCCCTGCACATTATGTTAGTTATTTACTGTCAAGCCAAAACTAACTTCCAGCAACTCTCATAGGGCTTTCAAGCAGTGGTGGGATTTAGCAGGTTCACCCCAGTTTGTCAGAACCGGTAGCAGAAATTCTGGCTGGCCCCACTTTAGTGTATGAAACTAAGACACAGGACACAGCCTCGGGCTGGGTTAACTCAGGTTTATTGCATCGTGGACAGAGGGAACATGAGGTAATGGCGGATCAATAGCTCTTTATATACAGTAGGAATACATTTGAACGTGGTGCCATGGTAGCCCATTGGCTACTGTCTGCGTGACGTCATTGTGGGTCACGCCCTTCTTGTCCAGGTGTAGGTGGTGGCGGGAAAGCTTCCCGCGCTGTTGCCTTTGATGAGTTCGGACCAAGAGAGCTTGGACGCTCGCTGCTGCCAGCTGGTGGTCATTAGCTCGCGTCCTATTACAGGGTTTATATGATACAGCTGAAGGTTACATTGTTGCTATAGGCAAGGTTACATTGGCTCAGATACATTGTAATCCATGTGGAAGGTAAAACCATTAGAACACAACATCCCTCCCCCCTAGGACGAGACAATGTCTCGAGCCCACACTTCAACACACTCCCCCCCCTTAGGAGACAAAGTCCCTCAGCCAAGATGGCTTATTTCGAACACGCTGGGGTCTCGATGCGGGCTGCCTTTCCCCGGGTTTGCTACCTTCTCTTTGTCCCCTGGTTTCCTGCCCTGTAATTGGAGAGGGAGACTTGTTAGTGACTAGCCGCGGCTCCGCGGCGTTGTTGGGAGGTGTGCTCTTTCTCGGGGAAGAACCGGGGGCACTGGGGGCTAACGAAAAACCCCTCTTCTCGCTTGGAAGGGTGGGGGAACACTCCTGCAAACCCCCCCGGCTCGCAAAACCAAAATCAAAATCAAAATTACATTCGGGGGACGCGGCGGCGGCCGCACATTCCTTTTCCCTCCCCCCGGGCTCTGATAGAACTGGGGTATCAAAAGGATATGAGTCGGGACCACCGCTTTCCCCCCCGGTTTCGGACTGCTGTCCCTCAATGTCTCCCCCTTGGGCTAAACGGGTGGGGGAGAACCCTATCGCTGAATCCTGTTGCTGAGCCTCACTAACCGGCCCTTCACTCACTCGGCGCCTCAGTTGGTCAGCGTGTCTCCTCCAGAGGAGGCCGGTGCTCGTTTCCACCCGATATGACACTGGCCCCGTCTGCTCAATTACTGTTCCCGGCACCCAGGCTGGCCCTGCGCTTGCATAGTTCCTGCAGTAAACAAGGTCGCCGGCGGCGAACCCTTTCGAGACTGCCAATCCTATGTTTTTCCCTTTGTCCTCGACTCTCGTCGGGTCCAGCCTGGTCAGAAGTGTGGTCAGTTTCCGCCGCATCAAGAGTTCTGCCGGCGAGTACCCCGACGCTAAGGGGGTCACCCTATACGCTAACAAGAACTGACATACTTGGTGATTTAGGTCCCCCGGGCCCATGCGCCGCAACGCATCCTTTGTTGTACGCACCAACCGTTCCACTTGGCCGTTCGTGGCCGGGTGAAACGGCGCGGATGTGACATGCCGAATGGCGTTTGCTCCCATGAATGCCTCGAACTCCGAGGAGGTGAAGCAACTCGCGTTATCGCTGACTAAAGTGTCGGGTAAACCGAACGTGGAAAAGACCCTCCGTAGCTGGCTAATTGTTGTGGCGGAGGACGTGCTCTTTACTGGGATAACCTCCAGCCACTTGGAGAACGCATCCACCACCAGGAGAAACATGGTTCCTCGGAATGGGCCAGCGAAATCTACATGTACTCTGGACCACGGCCCCCTTGCTGTGTCCCATTCCCTATGCGGGAGGCGGGCCGCCTCTGGTCGGGATCCCTGGCAAGCCCCACAAGTGCCGACCATGTGCTCAATGTCCGCGTCCAGCTGTGGCCACCAAAAGTAACTGCGGGCCAGCGCTTTCGAACGAACGATGCCCGGATGGCTGACGTGCAGCAGTTTGAGCACCCTCGGCCGCATGGCTGCAGGAACCACCACCCGTTGGCCCCACAATAGGCACCCCCTTTCTAGGGACAACTCTAGCTTTTTCCGAAAGAATGGGTCGAATTCCGTGCTTGGGGACGATGCCGGCCACCCCTTTTGTACCCATGAGCTGACTTTCTCGAGTGTCCTGTCCTTGCCTGTCGCCCTCGCAATATCGGCTGGTACTATTGGGGGTGCATCTAAAACCTCAATTAGTAACACCTGGCGGTCTCTTCCTACTCTAGCCTTCTGATCGTCCGACAAGGGCAAAGGGGATCTCGAAAGTGCATCAGCATGGCTGATCTCTTTTCCGGGCCGGTACACCAACTCGTGTTGGTAAGCGTTGAGAAAAATGGCCCATCGCAGCATTCTCGGTGATAGGATCTGCGGGGTGGGCTTGCTTGCCGTGAAAATCCCTAACAGGGGCTTGTGATCCGTCACGATTTTGAACGGGCGGCCATACAAAAAATCGTGAAACTTTTTGGTCCCCGCTACAATTGCCAATGCCTCCCTGTCGGTTTGTGCGTAATTTCGCTCTGCCTGGGACAGGGACCTTGAATAAAATGCAACCGGGGCTTCCCTTCCGTCATCCAACACGTGGCAAAGTACTGCCCCCACCCCCACCGGTGACGCATCACAGACTAGGACCACCGGCCGTTTGGGGTCGAAATGCGTTAGAATTGCGTCAGAGGTCAAGAGTTGTTTTAATTCTTTGAACGCCCTCTCGTGCTCGTCACCCCACACCCAAGTCTCCTCTTTTTTAAGCAGCCGATGAAGCGGTTCGGCCACGGACGCCTTCCGCGGAAGGAATGTATGGTAAAAATTGAGGAGCCCCAGGAATGACTGTAGCTCGGTTTTGGATGTGGGGCGAGGGGCCTTTTTGATGGCTACTACTTTGGATTTGGATGGCTTGATACCCTCGGGTGTAATCCTGAACCCTAAGAACTCGACCTCGGTTTCGAAAAAAACACATTTGTCCTTCCTCAGTCTCAGCCCCGCTTTCTCGAACACAGTTAGTACTTTGTCCAATCTCCGTGCCAGTTCGGCCTCACTCCCCCCTGTTATTAATACGTCATCAAAATAAGGTAACACCCCCTCCAGCCCCTTCAGGAGGCGTTCCACTAGCGACTGAAAAAGGCCGGGTGCCGAGTTCACGCCGAACTGTAACCGCGACACTTGGAACGCTCCTTTATGTGTGACTATCGTTTGTGCCGCGGCCGTGGCGGGTGTTACGGGAAGCTGCTGATAGGCTTGTGCCAGGTCGAGCTTAGCGAAACACTTTCCCCCATTTAGCCTAGCCAAAAGGTGGCTGACCACCGGCACCGGATAAGCATTAGGGCGGATCGCCTTGTTAATCGTACACTTATAATCAGCGCAAAT
The DNA here is from genome assembly GCA_035047305.1 of Bradypodion pumilum. NCBI lineage: Eukaryota > Metazoa > Chordata > Lepidosauria > Squamata > Chamaeleonidae > Bradypodion > Bradypodion pumilum. The sequence continues at coordinate 199,596,929 of JAWDJD010000001.1, forward strand.
GCGCACCTCCCCGTTAGCCTTCAGAGCTGTTACAATTGGAGTTTCCCACTCCGCGGAATCAACAGGAATAAGAATCCCCTGGCCCACCAATTTGTCCAGTTCCGCCTCTATTTTGTCCTTTAGTGCGAAGGGCACTCTGCGCGGTTTGAGTCTTATCGGGCGGACCTCCGGATCTAGGTCGAAGGCTACAGGGGGTCCCTTGAATTTTCCGAGTCCTTTTTCAAAAACGGCGGGATGCGCATCGCACACCGCTTGTATTGGGTCCACCCCCACTGCATGTACTCCCCCTATAAACAGGCCTAAGGGCTGGAACCACTGTGTCCCTAGGAGGCTACAACTCCCCCCCTTGAGGACAACTAAGGGCAGCTCCGCAGAGTGTCTCTTAAACTCAACCCGAAATTTCCCGACCCCCAACACCGGAATGCTGTTCCCCTGTACATCTCGTAGCGTGGACCTCAAAGTTTTAAGTTTGGGCCGCACGTGGGGGTCGATTTTTAAAAACTCTTTCTGGGGAATTATGGAATAGGAGGACCCCGAGTCAATTTCCATCCTGATGGGGGCCCCTTGTACTAGTACCTCAACGAAATAATGGGACTGTTCCGCGGACACGCTGAGCACTGGGACGTCGTCCTCGCTGCTGTCCGAGACGCGGCCCACGCCGTCCTGCTTCCTCGTGGTCTGGACGCCATCTTTGGGCCTCGCTGAACGGTCCGGCCTGGTCGAACGGTCTGGTGACTGCCTCCGGCCCTCCTTCCGTTTTCTGCATGCCTTGGCGATGTGCCCCCGACGGCCGCAGGTGTAGCATTCGGCCTTTCTAAACGGGCACCTCGCACGCTCGTGGGCCGCTCCGCAACCATCGCAGCGGCGCCCCCCTTTTCGGACCTTCTGGACCTCCTCGCCGTCGCTGCTCTCTGAGGACGACTTTGAGGCCCGTTGAGTTGCGTGCACCGACCTTTCCGCCTTGCCGGCTCTGGGACGCCACTCACGCCACTGGTGCATCTCGTCCACTCCAGCATTCGTGGACTCTGCGGCTTCTGCGGCCTCGACGACCTCTGCCAGCGTGGGTGGCGGCTCCTTATTCATCAAGCTGCGCTGCACCTCCTTGTCTTTCAGGCCACACAGCACGCCGTCCCTGAGGGCCATTTCTAGGATGCTGCCCCATTTACAGGGGGCAGCGGCTACCCTCATGGCGGCCACGAATGCCTCGACCGACTCGTCCGGCGCTTGGACTCGCCTCCAAAACGCGCTCCGAGCGGGAAACATCGCCCTCGCGGGTTGGAAGCGCTCCCGTAGCAGCTTCATGATGTCGTCCGCCTTAAATTCGCTCACCTTCTTTGGAGCGATGATGCCCACCAGCGTCCGCTTGGTTTCCATTCCAAGCATGCGGGTGAGGATGGCCCTCTTCCTCTCCTCATCGTCTTCCTTGACTTTGAGCTCCACCAGCGCCGCATGGAAGTCCATCTCAAGCAGCTCCCAGTCTTGCGGTTTGGTGATGTTGAACCCGCTCTGTGCCCTGGCTGCTCCTTGGGAATCCATTGATCCCACCTTCGTCGCCAATTTAGTGTATGAAACTAAGACACAGGACACAGCCTCGGGCTGGGTTAACTCAGGTTTATTGCATCGTGGACAGAGGGAACATGAGGTAATGGCGGATCAATAGCTCTTTATATACAGTAGGAATACATTTGAACGTGGTGCCATGGTAGCCCATTGGCTACTGTCTGCGTGACGTCATTGTGGGTCACGCCCTTCTTGTCCAGGTGTAGGTGGTGGCGGGAAAGCTTCCCGCGCTGTTGCCTTTGATGAGTTCGGACCAAGAGAGCTTGGACGCTCGCTGCTGCCAGCTGGTGGTCATTAGCTCGCGTCCTATTACAGGGTTTATATGATACAGCTGAAGGTTACATTGTTGCTATAGGCAAGGTTACATTGGCTCAGATACATTGTAATCCATGTGGAAGGTAAAACCATTAGAACACAACACCCACCCATCCAAATTTTGAAATAAAGTAGTCCTAATTTGGTTGCAACACAGGCTTTCCCCCTGGCCACACCCACTATACCATGCCCACTGAGTAGGTAGTAAAAAGATAAAATGAATCCCACCACTGCTTTCAAGTTAACTGAGATATTTAAGGAATGATTTTACCAATTCTACATTCCCAGTGGGTCTCTGTGGCTGAGTGGGGATTTGAACCCTGGTCTCCTGAGTCATAGTTGGTCACTCTATCCACTGCACTACAATGGGTATTCTTCCCACATTAAACAGTTTATAAAAATGTATTCATGTATGTATGCGACTGCTCAGAAAATTCGGAAATATGTTTGTGTTTCAATCCCTGTGTAGCTCCAGAAAGTTGGTAAATCCACACTGAAATGCAAAACTAACTTTTTTTAAAAAATTGATACATATAATCTATTTCATAGATTAGTTGTATATGTATATCTGTGAAACTATTTATTATTTCCCTAATTTGTTTTGCTCTCTAGAGTTGTGGAGAGAGCTTTCCATTACACTCAGACTCAAGAATGGTTAATTTAAGTTTGTTGCCGTGCTTTGTCCAGTGAAGGACCCTATTTCCTAACTGCTCACGATCTAGCACTCTCTCTTGGTGCACAAGAGTCATTGCATTAAAATGGTCAAAAATAGTCTAACTATTTTAATATCATAATGTATTTTTAATTTTACCTATAATTCATATATAGTACATCCATAGTGTTAAACTATACAATGCATAAAGAAAGATTACACTAGGCAACATAAGCCCAACCTGACATTGACTAGTGATCACAACCATTCCCAAATAATTTGCTGGAAGAGAATATACAGCGTGAGGCCAGAACTGCTTATGTGCTGGGAGGAATCATTAAGTTAAATAATTATTTATTATCCTTCCCTTAAATAAAATCTAAATTAAAGGCTTCTGCAAGGATGAGAGTGTGCCTGATCCAAGACACCTTCCAGGGAATTGAGATCAATCTCAGGATGTGTGGAAAAAGAGAATGCGTTACTGTATGTCAAGCTTCATTAATTCAACTAATTTAATCATCTCTCTTACTGACTAATTACAACCGGAGAAATCATTTCATCTTTACACCCTAAAATCAAAAATCTTTACAGATTCAAGTTTACGTATGTCTCCAATTAAACTCCCCCCCCCTCAGATCGGGTGCCTCAGCTGTTCAGGAAACACTGACTTAACGGAACTACAGTTTAATGAGCATTTGAAACACAAGCTCTCTGTGTTTGTCAGCACTACGAAAGGTATTACTGCCGAGAATATTTTCCAGCTGTGATTTGCTCTTAGCACTGTAAGCTGTTTCCATATATCATTTCCCCATTTGCCTGTACTGAATAATGAACATGGGGAGGCATTAGTAACTTGAATCTGACTTGCCATAAAGTCTCAAGTAAAAATGTCTTTAACGGGCATCACCATTTCAAGAGCCTGAGTGCTTGCCAGCCCAAGTGGCTTGCCTCAAAGTTCCTGCAGCCAATCCACCCCACACAGACCCTTCACCCTTGCCTAGAACACAGCCATGCTTTGGCTAAGAAACTTACCAACCCCTTAGTCTGCAGCTGGTGTGTGAAGAATCATGGTAAGCCCATGGTGGAGCTATTGGCAGTAGCCAGAACTGTGTGGAAGGAACAGGACCGAACAGTGAGGAAGGAGAATCTCATAAGCACTGTTGAGGCAATAGAAACTGTAGAATACATGCACAAAGAAGGGAGTCCTCTAATCCTATCCTCTCCAACTATGTATAAATGTAGGGTGGCAAGTCTGAAAATGAAGAGCTGTACTCCATGTAAGTATGGATCCTGATTTTCTAAGGTCTCAAAGGCCTTCTTCAGACTCATCACTCTTCATGTGCAGGAAGGCAACAGAAGTGATGTTGGAGGAGCAAGGCTAGGAGTCTGTCCTCCTCATGTCAGTCTTCTACACACTCTCTTAATCCCCGAATAAAGCTGCAATATTTAAAAAATCTATTTTCATCTGCAAGATTGGAACATGTCCTTATGGAAAGCATGTGTCTAGTCTGTCTTTTCCTGACTGTGTCAAGTCTTTTCCCACCTGTCCGTCCAAACGTCTGTCCATCTCAAATCCATTATTCTTCAAAATAGTAGCTCCTCCCCTTGTAAACAAGGTGTGTGAAGCAGCACACCTAGTTTTTAAAGCAGTTTTTAAAGCAGGTACAAATACTATTTGTTGACAAGGAGAAAAATCACAGAAAAATAGATAAAGACATATGATTCTCCTTATTGCATGAAAAACTATTTGTACCTATTAATGAGTCTTATCTATTCCTCCCTCTCTTTTGTTTGTTTTCTTTCCCTTTAGAATGCAGCCTTCATCAGCCTGGGACTGTCTAGATTTCTGGACTACAAGTCATGTTATTCTTGAAAAGTGTGTCACTGTCTGGAGCAGAGAAGAACTGTAGCTGAATTGTATGGAGGCATCTAAGATGGGGTGATGTATCCAATGGCAGTGTGTGGCACACAGAACACATTCAGCTACTGCTAGGATCAAGGATGCCCTTCCATCACCCATGAACCCTGCCCACAATAGTACACCATGCACCCAAGAATCCTTCCCAGGCTAATTTTTTAAAAAACTGGAAGTGACCATCCAAGGCTGGGAAACCTGCCTCCAGATGAATTTGAGGAAATTCCATCCCTGCAGTTGGTAAAGGTTTCTCTTGCTTGAAGGCCAGTCATATCTGACTCTAGGGTTCAGTGCTCATCTCTGTTTACAGCCAAAGAGTCAGTGCTGTCTGCATCTGCAGATGTTTCCATGGTCACGTGGCAGGCATGACTAGATGCATGGACCGCAGTTGACTTTCCTTCTGAAGCGGTACCTATTTATCTACTTGTAATTTTTTGCTTTTGAACTGCTAGGTTGGCAGGAGCTGGGACAGATGACAGGAGCTCACTCTGTCATGCAGCACTTGGATCTTGAACCGCTGACCCACTGACCTTGTGGTCACTCAGCTCAGTGTCTTGATAATTAAGCCAAGCTGATGGGAAATTGTGAGCCCTTCTGCCTTGTGAGATTGTTCCCATGCCAGTTCACCCTTGTATTCAAAATGGACCCTTTTGGTGACAAAATGCTGGATAAACACTAAACACAGTAGCTTACTATTACTACAACCACCTCAGCCATCATCACCCCACATTTTGAAGAAAAATAGCATAAAAATGTATGCTGGCTCAGAGACCTGTGTGTTCCACAGGTGTTCCACCTATAATAGGAGGCAGATGCTTGAGATAGCACCAGGCTTGTCCTTCCAGGCACGGAGAACCACTATCTTCTTCTCTTCCCAGCAGGCACTGTAAAGTGTCATGAGATACCTGCACATCTGTCAGAAAGTCACCAAACCTGTATTCTCTAGCTTGGGACTTTAATTGCAGATCTCATTTTTTCAGAAAGCTAGCTTCGTTTTTAAACAATTCATCTCTCCAACCCCCAACCCCACTTGGTCTCCCACCCTTAAACTAGCTAATCTGATAAAAAAAAAATCTGGAAAGTTCAAAATATTTCAGAATGCTGTGGACTTATAGTTAGCCATGATAAATGCAATGCCCATCTGTGGATGTTGGCATTTTTGCTGTTCTGACAGGTCAACATGGCTTTTTTTCATTTAAGCTTTGAAAATGCAAGTGATAACATATGTAATGTTGCAGGAGAATAACAGAGGGGATTTGCTATTAGAGACAATTAACAATGGAGAATAAAATTATTTCTGTTTCTAAGCAAGGTATTTCATTTCACCCCTTTTCTTCTAAAATAATATACACTAAGAAACTGAGCTACAAGTAACTTTCCTGTAGATAGCACTAGTTTCAAAAGGATTAGACATAACCTGTAACCTGAGCTTTTCTAATTACTCATGCTCAAAGCCAGTGGGGAAAGCCAGGATGTCAGGTTCAAAGGAAGAGCTATAATTTGGAAGCAACTTCCTGTTTGGACATTTTGTTGGTTTTGATCTCATAATGTCATGAATGGAAGGAAATTGTATGAAGGAGATATTTTCCCCATCTGTGTGCCATGTCATTATTTGCAATTACATCATTTAACAAATGAGGGTCAATTGTTCACTGTGTCTGGTTTTAGATCACTGGCTCTTGAGCCATGTGTTTATATGCTTAGTCTTTCCTCCGCTGAGTATTACAAAGGCTGAAATCCTATACTGACTTACCAAAGGATCAGCCCCAATAAATTCAGTGGGACTTACTGTTGAGTAGCCAGGCATAGTGTTCCACTCTGATGATATGCTTTGTAAATCCAGGACACATGAAAGAGAATCCTTTGTTTCTTTAAACTGGAAAACATCATGGTTTTTTTAAAAAAGTTGCACTTCAATTTATTGGACAAAAATGAATGAAGTTATCATATTAAATGTACCATCGTTGGCTGTCTCATAAATGGACAATGGTACAAAACTGCATTCAGTAGTTATCTACCTAACTATTAGCAACCTGCTTAGAGAGAACCCTCTCCATCACAATTTCCTCTTATGCAGATAGTAACTTGTTTGAGGAGGAGAAACACCTACTCACATAAATGCTCTACATGCCAGCAAGAAGCCTGGAAAAATGGGGTAGGGGGTTGCTTATGTGTACAGCCTACACATGAGCAGGCATTTTCCTCTTGAGACATGTCACTTTCCACATAGAGAATCTAATGACAAAAGAAAAGGACCTAGTTTGTAATATCACATAAGTAACAACACAATAGATCTGCAGAATCCACTTGTTGTCTAGGGATGCCCTGCATTAACAGCTACAATTATGGACCTCATATGAAGACTGGCATCTGTATTACCCCACATGAGAGATGGAGAAGAGACTATAAGAGAAGACTTGGGTGAATGGTGTGTCTAACTAGAACCATCTGAGAACTGAAAGACTCACTCAAAAATGGATTGAGGACTGGCTGTGATAGATACGAAGTCACTCTTTTCACATGGGGATGTAAGTCCTCTCTCTAACATGACTGTGTAAAAAAAGACCAAACCATGGACAACTTTATATTTCGGTGTCAGTTATATGCGTTTGGAGGCACATTGGAGGACTTGCATAGTGCCACAGATGAAGCCCTTCAATGGCTTCCAAACCTGGATGTGGAACTCTAGCTAGGAACTTGAGATGGACAATTTGTGCTTACTGTATATATCAACATTAATTAAGACAACTGAAGTTCATCATATGAAAAATAAATAAGTGGTCAAAAACAGGCAGAACCCACTTTTGCTCACGTAGCTCCTCTTGCGCCAGCAGAAATGCCCTCCTCCGAGAACCAGTATTTTACTGCTACTGATTGCAATAATTAGCTAGCAGAATAGCTCTTCTGGCTAAAGTCACCAAGAGAAGAGGCAGAAAACAAGTGGAAGAGCTGTGTTACCCCAGATTGGAAGAGACAGAGCTACTATGCAAGCAGATTAGGCCCAGGTGAAGGTAAATAATTTCCACCATACCTAGACTGGGAGGAGTTTAGAATTAGCATAGTTTCACCTAGGGTTGCCATATGTCCTGGAAAACCGGGATTGTCCCGGATTCAGGGTCGGGAAAATTGTCCTGGCCAGTTCAATAAAAATCATGTTAAAGTCCTGGATTTTTTTTTTTACTGATTATGTATTATAACACACCATTAAACTAAATTCGAACTCTCACCATCAAATGAGTGATTTCCTGCCACATTGGAGCTGGAGTATACCTGGAGACAAATCTTAATGTCCTTGCCTCTCACCACGACCCGATAAGTGTGACCAGTGTGTCTCCTGGAACTAAGGACATTAAGAGTTGACCACGATGCGACTTCTCAGAAGTACAACAGGTCATCCTACAGTAAGAATTAACTGTTGTAAATAAATTAATTTAAGCATTGATATATTTAATGTGAAAGTGTTTTATAGCTGTCATTATATTATGTTTGTTTTTAAAAAGGCTATTTTGTAGATAACCCGCCCATTTTTGTCAAATATACATCTGTCCCGGTTTTGTGGGAGAGAATTATGGCAACTCTAGTTTCACCTGACCCAGAGTTATCTCAGCTGGCAATTGACCATTTTGGAAAATTGAACTCATAGTCTAATGTTGGAGAAACTCATATTACTTTGTGTAGAATGATGACCACTTTGCTTCATCTCAGGTGTATATCGCTTATCACTGTATTAGGCTTCACCTTCTCATCTGTTTATTATTAATTTTATATGCCACCCCTTCTGGCCAAAAGTCTAAAATAGTTAAAGTTGTTGGATAAAGTTAGTTTATTTGGATTTTATTCAATATTGTATTTTTTTTAAAAAAACTGTCATCATATATCCATCTACTGATGTATGTTTACTTGTAATTCATTTTGTTGTTTTAGAATTTGCTGTTCGATATATTCTGAACTGATTTAGATACTATTGAGGGGAAAGCAGGATACAAACAAATTGGTGTGTGGGTGTGTGGGTGTGTGGGTGTGTGTGTGTGTAAACAGAGCTGACTGGCAAAATCTGAGTCATACATCTCACTCTGTCATTGAAGGCACAAAAAGAAGAGTGAAGAGAAAGTACAAAAATGAGATTCAAGTAAACTTCCTCCCTTCACTTTTTTCTCTAATCACAGCTGGGCATCATCTGATGTATTGAAGGACAAAGAACATTCTATTAAAACCCATCAAGCACTATTTTAAGACATATTATGTTGGGGTGGCTAATGAAGGGTTCTGAAATGGATTTGGGTTTATTTGTAAAGAGTCCAAGGTCACGTTGGTTGACCTACTGATTCTCTCTGGTTTCACTTAAAACTTCATTTTCCTCTGTGAAAATGGCATGCTCCACCCCTCCCAACCCTATTCTCTGGTGTTGAGAGAAATTCCATTTTCCACACTGTAATATTCAATCTTGATGGAAGAGGTGGTCCTGTTCTAAAGTGTGGTGGAAATCATTTGAGTGTATATTCAGAAAACAATGCAGCAAATGTCCATTTAGACCAGGTTTTCACTGTTGGCTCTAAATTTTTGCACACTTTCCTGGGAGCAATCTCTGTGAAGCATCCCAGAACTTGTTTTAGAGTAAACATACAGAAACATGCACTGCAACTATACAATCCTACACATCTTCTCAAAAATAAGTCACGTTTCATTCAATGGGACACAAGCATATGCATTCAGAATTGTGGCCAGCTACCTCTACTCATAACTGCCTGACAGACAAACACTTATTGGTTATTATCAATGTCTTCTGAAATGAAGTTATTGACGGGCAATATAGTGTAATGGTTAGAGTAATGGTGTGTATTTCTGCACTGGGAATAATTTTCACTCTTGCCTGACTCCTGTTCCTTGACATGACTTAATGAAATATTTTTGGTGGGGGGAGAGGGGTTAACTTGAAATGACAAACAATAACTTCTGTTGTTGTTTTTAAAATACTAGCTAATTACCCGGCCTTGCCTGGGTTGTTTTTGCCCTTTAAAGCAAGGATTATGCGGCTTGACTGCGGTTTTACTTTTCCGCCCGGCGGTGTCCCTGGCCCGTAAATGTTTAAGTTCTGTCAAGCCACAGCCTCCTTTGGTCAGTGAAAGGAGGCCGCGGCTTGACAGAACAGTACATCTACAGGTCGGAGACCCCACCACTGAAGAAAGCTGTGGCCACTAATCACAGCCACAGCTTTCTTTAGTGGCGGTGTCTCCCGGCGGAAAATTCAAGTTGCTGGCTTGGCTGTGCTGCACGTGCACAGTACTGTTGTTTCACTGCTACTTTTCCGGTTGGTGGGGGTGTCCCCTTTGTGTCCAACTTTGGGGGGCATAAACTCCCAAATGGGTTTTGAGACCCCTACAGTGCTGATCTTGCAAGCCTAAGGTATGCATGTGTAAACTTTCAGTGAGATTGTTCCAGGGATGTGGGCTCCTTTGGAGCACATACAAACCCACACCTCTGTTTTATAGATATAGATTAGGAGTATCATATATTCAGTGGTAGGCTCTTTTAAATCCCATTGATTTAAATGAAAGAGCTCTACTTGGATTGGATCATGACTATATATGAAAGCATGCCAAATCACAGCACAGTAATTTGTTTGAGGGATTATTTTAAAGAAGTATATGAAAATGAGAACCTTTCTTTTCCCAGTGGGTGAAAGGTATAACTAGAGATGATCAGAGGCTATTCACAGGTGCAATTAATTTGAAGATTTATTGAAATCACTGAAGATAGGCAGGGAACAAGATCTATGTGAAGGCACAGTACAAAAGAAATAATAGGAAAATCAATTAATTTGTAACAATACAGAGCAATGGTGAAACAAAAAATATTAAGCAGGATAATCTGGATTTAACTAGTATCACAGGAAATTACAGTTGTGCAAAATTAGCCACAATTAACTTGTTTATAAAACACTGTGTTTGTCTAATCTTCCACCAACCAGTCCGAGGAAGAGTTATCTTCAAGAAAGGATTGAAGACCTGGCTGGCAGGGCAGGTGTGGGGCCCAAATGGGAACACGGTCCCCGCCTGCTGGCTTATGTAAAGAATTAAGAACTCTCTCTTCTTTTTATAGTGGGTGGGATGGGTGGGTGGGATATGGGTCTTTTAAAGTGGGTGGGATATGGGTCTTTTAAAGTGTTTTTATGTGTTTTTAGAACTTGTTGTAATGCCGCCCTGGGTCGGGTTCTGCCTGAGTGGGCGGCATATATAAATATGACTATTAAATTAAATTAAAATTAAATCTAACCCATTGTAAAATCTGAAGCTTCTCTCAAAAGCAAGGCAAACCTAAGGCCCCAAAGCCCCAGAGTAGGCAAAATCTGCAGAAGTAAAATTACATGAGGAAAAAGTGAACTGAAAAACATATGAGTGTGACTGAGTGTAACTTTGAGCCTGAGACTGTTCTCCCAAGTAGCAATAATCTCTTGTTCTACTGACATCTGCAATTTTTCTAATCTTCCAACTGGCTTCTTTACTTTCACCCTTAAAATTCAGTTCTATATTGGCAGATGGCAAGTTGGGAACAAAAGTGCACTGCACTAACTTTCTTTACTTCCAGAGACTAAATCATCTTTTTGTTAGCCCTTGCACATGATGTGATCATAGCATCTTATCAAGGCACACTCTGGGCCCAGAACCATAGAAAGTAGCCAACCATAGAAAGACCATGAACGCTACCAGCACCATTGCCACAGGCGCTCTGGAGCCAGCCCCTCCCAGCCAGGGAGGGGATAAGAGCGGCTGAGCCCCGGAATGGCCGAAGACCGCCGCTGTCGCAAGCGCCGCTTCCGCAAGCGCTGCTTCTGCAAGCGCCGCTTCCGCAAGCGCCGCTTCCGCAAGCGCCGCTTCCGCAAGCGCCGCTTCCGCAAGCACCGCTTCCGCAAGCACCGCTTCCGCAAGCGCTGCTGCCGCAGGTGCTCCATGGGCCCTGGACAGGACTTAAAGACCGTAGAGGCGGCAGGGCTTTCACCATAGCCTCTGGCCTCCTCTGTGTGGCAGAGAGATCCCACAGTGCCTCCAATGCCTCTGGCAAGGACTTAAAGGCTGTAGAGGTGGCAGGACGTTCGGAGAGGTCCTGCAGCAATGGACGCTGGGACAGACCATCTCCGCCAGTGTCCCAGGGCCCCACCTATGCCTCCAGCCAGGACTTAAAGGCCATAGAGGCAGCAGGACCACCATTTCCCACACTTGGACTTTTGGGGGCCGGAGTGAGTTGTGTGCTGCATTACTGAGTGGTCACTGTTCCTTTTTTGTTGTATTCCATGCTTTGCTCTTGTTATATTGTATTTTTGTTTTTTGCTACATTGTATCTTTATTTGACGTGTTGTGAGCTGCCCTGAGTCGGCATGTGCCGAGTAGGGTGGGATACAACTCAAATAAACATGAACATGAACATGAACATCCATACTGTTCCCTTGGCTTCCATCTCAGCTAGAACCATGTTGCCACAGCAATCCTGTACAGTATCTCTCTTTTTGTTCCTTCCATTGTGCAAAAATCCAGACTCGGAGAAATTTTCAGTCCTTTTTTGCCAACAAGTAACCATCAATCATACAGTTTATGAAACAAAACAAAGCGTTCTTCAATGCCATTTCATAGGCAGGCCATTCCACAGGTCAGTAAGCCAGTCTATATGACATACAGGTATATCTGTAAATCAGGCCAGTTCAGTCCACATATTCACAAACTTTCTGCCCAGTGTAACCTGTACCCAAAATTTAGGACCTGATTAACAATATATTATCATTATTTTATCAACTGATTTATTTATTTATTTGCATTTGGAAATGTTATAGCTTTATTGGATCCCCTTTAGGGAGAAATGCAGCATTTAAATGAAACAAATAAACAAATATAAAAATGACATGCAATTCTGTGTGTTTCAAACAGACTCGTATGCTAACCCTTGGGATAAAAATCACAGTGATATACCAGTGTAATTAATCAGCCTATTGAATGCTGCTTAAAATGTTGCTTTCTAACCAGATTTGAATTTGTTGTTCTCCTTAGCATTATCATGAACAAATAATCTATTCTCATTTTGTGATTTTGAAAAAGGGATTTAACACATAGAACTTTTATGCACAGTGACTGGAACGATTTATGGTTCTCATGGGAAGGGGTGGCAGTGCATGGTGTGAAGGACCCAAAAGCATATTTGATTGTTTGAAGCCATTGTTGATGTTACCTTGAATCTGAAGATTCAATCAGTTGATCAATCACAACAGAACAGGGTGTATCATGAAATACCACAGACCTGTAAGTTTCCACTCTTTTAGGGCAACTGAGGTCTAATGGGCCAACACAGGCATTTAGGTTGATGCACATTATTTTACCATAAATTACTGAACATGGGTAGCAAGGGAAGGACATTTGGCTTGTTTACATTAGCAATAGGGAGGTGTGTCCTCTCCTACTAATTCAGAATGAGCGAAGTGTAAGGATCATTTGCCCAACCTGATTATGTGATGTGCCCAATCTTATTTCCTGTCCAGGAAACTGGTGGATCCGTCAGACCTATCCAGAACTATCTCAAGCCACCAATCTCACTGGAGCCTCTGTGGCAGAGATGAATCTACAAGTTCTTCCAAACTACACAGTTTTTTCCTTCAGAGGAAGGCAAGCCTATTGAAAACTAGTTGCTTGTGTGGTACCTGAACCTGGGAATTATAGAACTCAGTTTCCATTAACTTCCAAGTCTTAGGATGAAGAGTACTGGCAATTGTTGTCATACTGATAATAACAAACTCCAAAACCCTTGCTGATCTTCCCCAGTGTTCTAATATGATAAACAACATAGGCAACAGAACAGAACATTGTGGCAGCCAATCACGAACCATGAGGTTAACAAAAGCCCATTTTTTTCAATACCAGAAATAACCTTCTCATTTTAACTTCCATTCTTTTGAGGGGCTTGTTGCATTTTTGGCAATCTGTGAGGCTCATGGAGGATTTTGTTTTTGAGGGGAGGCAGAAAACTGAATTTTGGACCCACTGAGATTACATTCCCCTGGTTTAGATGATCTGCTTCTCTCAAAAACTGCTGAAGCTGCTCAGTTATCAGTCTCTCAACTACCTTCCACAAACAGGATAATTACTTCGTGGCTGTCTCATACTTGGCTGAATCTGCTTTTACAACTTAGAAAAGTATATCATTGGAGCGAAGAGGACCACTCTGCTCTTCATTTGTGTAACAGAAAATATGAGATTTTTCCACCTTTATGGAGTAAGTGAACTGGTAACTCTACCAATACAAGTAAACCCACAGGCAAGACCACAGACAGGCTCTTATACACTTTGGTGACAGACCACAAAAATGTGAAGCAGTCATAGGCTTTGAACTGGTGGGACAAAGATGCCTTTATTGCTTGAGTTAAAAAAAAATACTCTCCAGAAGAAGCACTATGTTATCTAAAAAATGGCATATTTGATCCATTGACATTGATGTTAATCACAATTTTTAAGAGGGAGTGATTTCAGCATGGTCATGGGCACTTGTGAGCACATGGATAGGAGGAAAAGTTTTGGTCAAAATTGGCTTTCAAAAAGTAACATGAGAAGGAGATACTTTTGTTCATCTCCCTCCCCCACCTTCCCTGTAAATCTCATCATATTTAATGTTGCACCATTACATAGCTCTTATTTTGCATAAATACATGGTGATTATTGCAGTATAACCTTGACAACACACCATCCCCTTGATGCAGCCTGAAATAGAACAGAAATGGAGATTATGCCATGTAACCATCCTTCGGGGAGCAATATTTTATTGTGCTTTATTTCCTTTTCCATAAGATGAAATGAAAATGAAGGTAATTTGGGCTCTGCTAAAACAATAAGCATGTGAACAAGGAGGAAGTGCCAAAATATGCAGGTCTTGGTTATATATAACTCTACAAAAATTAAGAAAAATAATCACTCAGTATTTAGTTGTTACCTTGACCTCTGTAACTAACTGTTGAAGATCTGAAATGAGAAAATGCTGAAACAACTAGTAATTGCCATCCTGGCTTTCCTCATTATTCATTTATTCACTCATACACCCCACTTCCCAAGCTTTCTTGGAAAACTCTCAAAAAAGCATCAGTATCTTTCCAAGTATTCTAGGAGAGAAACAGAACAACCAAGCTTGGAAGAAGCGCTTGCTCTACTGTTAGACAGAGCAAGTTGGCAGCCTACAAGAAGTTGTGCACTCTGTAAATTTCAGTGAAAGAACACTGTCCCAAGTTGAAATCCACCTTGCAGTCCAGTTGGTTTCTGTGGGTGGAATGGGGAGTGGAACATCTTTCTCTTCACCTAAGGAGTCAGAATGTCTTAAAATAGCCCTGTCCAGTGGAGTTCATTTCAAGCATATCAATTCACCTCTTGCCCTCCTGGAAAAAGAGGAGCAGAAGGAAGGAAGAGATATGTGTGAGGAGAGCTTTGTAAGATATTTTCTTCAAGGCTGGGCTGCTTTTTACAGAGCATAAATGGCTTCCAGGAATCCAGAGAAATGCCCTATTGCATCGAAGTTTGAGCCAATTTTTTTTTACTACCTACTCTGTGGGCTGGCCAAATCTGTGGGTGGGGCCAAACTTGTGGGTGTGGCCAAACATCCTGCATTATGGGCTATGGAGGTGGGTATGGCCAACCAAGTGGGCATGGCCTGGGGGAATTTACACTACCGGTTCCCAGGATCCAGTGGAAACCGGGAGCAGAACACCACTGCCCAAAAGGCCCTGTACATGAGAACCAAGCAGAATTTTCATGAGTTTGTTAAACAAGAATATGCTCAGTAAAGGAACGATTTGAATGGGACATGGAAACTTAAAACTGCTTCTAGGATTTAGAGTTAAAACATATAACTTTCTGAAAGGACCGTCAGATTTTTATTTCCTTAATCTATAGCAGACATGGAAGTGTGTTTGGCTCTATTCTGCTGACTGTTTCTCAGGTTCACCTAAATGTCCAGAATCTTCCACTATTGCCAGGGAGCCTTGGAAATTGAATTCCCAGAACCTCTCAGCTCCCAAATGGAATGACTAGAACCCAAATCCACAGACTTCCTCTGAAGGAGTATTCAGACGCCGAAGAAAGGCCTATGCTGGGCCCTTCACACAAGGCTTCTCTGCCACATCTACATCATTTTGGGGAGAGAGCAACCAGCGACATTCTCAGCTGCTGCCTGTGAAAGCAGATGTAAGCCCCGAGGAGGCTCATCTTTGCCTGGTCTATTCTTTTTGAAAAAAAGGAAATCACATATATCTGAAGTTTGAATTTGGCATCATTGCTTTACAGTTCTTGAGTAATTTAAGCTGCATCCAGTGAAACAAAAGAACCCTTGAGTCTGTATGGTTTCATTCAGAGAGAATTAAAATGCATGCTTAATCCTACCATCCACAGAAATGGGGATTTTTCAGTGCCTGACTTTGACTGGGTCAAGCCCTTTATTATTAGCTGATGATATCAAAATGTTTGTGTGTGTGGAGAGAGAGAGACTTATTCATAGGCTTGAGATAAAGCAGAATATTGCAATTAGTCGGAAGAGTAATCAGTTAGACAGAACATTTGGTTTCACAATGTAATAGTAACAGTTTTACTTCTAACTTCTCATATTATTAAAAACAAAGTCATGGCCAAATAATATTAGGATTCAGTGGCCATCAATAGTATCATCCTGAATTATCCTTGTAAAGAGAGAAGGTGAAGAATAAGTTTGAAATAATTTCATTGGTGCAAAATCAAAGTGATAATCATGTGTTGCTGCTATTTTGACAAGGTTCTTCCCATCAATATTTTCTCTACTGATGGTGGATTATTGCAGCTTTATCCCATGAGATACATGAGGGGAAACAATCAGCCTTACTGAACATTTATATATACATAGGCTGGCTAAATTTGTCAGGTCTCAAAAGTTTCCTGTGAAGAACAACATTATGCACGAGCTGAATTGGAGGGGCTTTTTTGTTTTGTTTTTTGCAAAGGTGCACAGATTAGTGTTTTTGGATAATACTTCACAGAGTCCACCATTCGTTCTGGGCAGGAATCAGTCATACACAGTCCATATCAGTCATGAATGCCATGCAAGCATTTAAATGCCACCTTTGCCAGGCAAATTACATAATAGCAATCAAGAAAAAGCTAGATCTCTCCCCTTGGCTTTAAAAAGTGATGGTCTAGACCTTCATGCAAAATTCACAACAAATACAAAGTGCAACTTGGGGTTGTTCATTTTGTTTATTTAAAGCTTGTACTGATGTGGGGGACTTCCCTTGAATTCAGTCTCATAGAAATCTGTTGGGTTTCCAGTAGCAGTAGGACCAAAGACAGAGGTGGGGTGAGGAACAAAAATTACAAGATATTTTAAGTAATAGGCTTTACAACTGCTAATTTGGAAGAGGCATTTCAATCTTGTTAAATGGAAATGGGGAATGAAAGAAAAGAGTGGGAAACCAAGAGAGGATGGTGTCCCAGAGGAGGAGGCATAGCCATCTCAAGACTCTCAGGGAGCCAGAATTGGAATCCCAAGAGCACCAGATGTAGCCCTGGTTAATACTGTACTTAGATTGTCAGCTGGAAAAAGTGCTGAGAGAGGCTTACAATTAAATGAAAACAAGCAAATAACTGTCTGGAGGAGGAGGAGGAGAGCAAGAACAAGAAGAACAAGAAGACGTTATTACATAGAGGGACTTATTAGACTTGTTGACTCCAACATGGAACATAGCCATACCCTACAAACAGCAACAATCATGTGTCCATCTTGGTTGCTATTCAACTATCAATTAGTGATTTCAACCTAACCCCATGTACCGTGACTATCGCATCCAGATCACATGATTTTAGATACTGTATTTATTAAGCGCATCTCAGCACTCAACTGCAATTGATTGCAGGTGACCTTGTTTGTTTTGTTTTCTTTAGAAATGAGATTTCCCCAACTATAGTTTTAGGAATTGGAGTCAGGTGGGTGTGGGGATTAGGGTAGTCCAACTATAGGAGCAAATGTCTGTGTAGATTCCTGAAGAAAGGTTACTTTCTGCTAGCTTTCCTTGCATCCTTCAAGATCTCCAGACCCCAACTGTTCTTACTTGTTGTATTACAGGCTAAATAAAGATGCCTCCCCACCCCCGAGCTTCCACCCTGCCGTGGGTAGGAAAACTGTGCTGGTCCAGGTGACAGAGGAGGATTCCCGTAGCTACAGCTGAGTATGCTATGCCTCCCCACCCCCCAGCTTCCACCCTGCCGTGGGTAGGAAAACTGTGCTGGTCCAGGTGACAGAGGAGGATTCCCGTAGCTACAGCTGAGTATGCTATGCCTCCCCACCCCCCAGCTTCCACCCTGCTGGGGGTAGAGCATGGTGTCCCTTCCCGTCTGACTAGTTTGATGCCAAAGGAGGATAAGGGCCACTGGGGTCCTGAGGTGGCTGAAGATGCCATCAAGGATGTTGAGCCCTGGGCTCCGTCAGGTACATTGAGTCCTTGGCTCCGTTGGGTATGTTGAGCCCTGGGCTCCATCAAGTATGTTGAGCCCCAGGCTCCATTCGGGACTTTCTGACAGTTATTTATTTACTGCATAAATTGTGTTGTGTTTATTTTTGTGAATTGAATTCCTGTATTTTTTGATACCTGTAATTTATGTATTATTTGATGCTTGCATTATTTGATGCCTGTAAGCCACCCAGAGTAGCCTTTGGCAAGTGGGGAGACACATAAACCAACAAATAAATAAGTTGGTGTAAGAGATTACTGCCATTCTGCCTAATATTAGAATTGGTGCTGAATAGATATGCATAATACATAACAGTGTGTGTTGCTTATAATATAGATAATGTAAGTTCTGGAGATATGGAAATCACTTCAGCATACTGAGTTCACAAAGTGAACTGCCTTAAACAGGAAGGAGAAAAGTGAGCTTGAAAATATGGCTTCAGGTGTGGAAACTTGGAAAGCATGTATTTCACCCAGCACTGGATGGTGCTCGTATTCCTCATCACAGAACGAGTGCTTCATTAAAATGTAAGTCCATTAATCTTATAGCTGGAATATGAATTCCCACTTGATTTGAACATCTGCCTGGAAGGCGCATCTCTAATTAGAACAGACATGTTATTCCATGATTAAAATAAATATCAAAACACATTTCTGCGTCTTCTAGTTAGCTTTTCCTTGTACTACTGTCATTGAAATGATCGTGGCTAAAGCTCATCAACTCTCAATGGTGCTAAGATTTCATTAAGAAAGGGGCGATGCAACAGAGTAATTCAATACACATTTATGGGATAAATGTCCACAGGGTTTTATTACTGTCAGATCACGCGGAAAATCCAAACATGCCTCTTAAACTACCGTTTCTTACATTTAAAAATTCAAATATCTTCAAGTTATGAACTTCAGACAAATGCTAATTTTTTAAGCATTAAAAAATAACGAAGCTGCTAGAAACAAATAACTGGCTTCATGTGTGCCCCGTCTATATATTTGAAAGTCTTAATGTCTCAAAATGACAGGCACAGAGCAGTATGTAGCTTATTGGATGTAAAGCTCAGAAGCCAGAACTAAAGACTCAAGTTAGAGCTCATCAGAACAATAAGCTAACTGCTTCTCGCTCCTTGAAGTGTTGAGAATTCCAGAAGCACAGCTATAGGATAGTTATATCACTTTGAATAAGGCCACATTGCAGGTGAATGGTATCTAAGGCATGCTTGCTTAATGTGCACATCAACTGGCAACAGATCCTTGAAAATGTATACATTTGTGAGCTTCATAGGCTATTTTGGAGAAATAAAGTGTGTACACAACAATTTTAAAGTGTGAAAAACTAAGAAGTGTACATGAATGGGGGGAAATCCCTATGGAGGCATTTTATTCAAGTGAAGAAGTAAAATAAATCAGGGGAAATGTGGAATATATCTAGGTAGTAGCAAATTTCAGGGGAGGTAAATAGAAAGTCGTGCAACCCGGTCCAAAACGAGGATGGAAAAAATTGCAGATTATATTCAGAGAAAATCAATAAAATGGAAATGAAGAGATCTTAATATCTGTTCCTCACTCCCTTCTGTTCCACGTGTCTATCCAGTGAAAGAGAAAAATCTGAGCCTTAAGCCTATGATTTCACCACTGACAGCCAGGCAGCTCCAAATTAACAAGGAAGTCAGAACCAACTATAGCCTAGGATACCATACTATGCAGTGGTGGGCATCAGCAGGTTCGTACCAGAACCAGTAGCAGAAATTTTGGCAGGCCCCACCCATCCAAGATTTGAAATAAAGTAGTCCTAATTCGGGTGCAACACAGGGCTTTCCCCATCGTCATGCCCGCCATACCAATCCCACAGTGTGGTAGTAAACCACTGGTGGGCTCCAAACCACAGTTTGGAGCCCACCACTGATACGGTGTCCCTAGACAGCATATATATTAAAGGCATGGCCCTTGAGTGGTACATCTTTTCAGACTCTTGGCTCTTCAGTGAAAATGGAAAGACCTTAATATCCTATGTTCAATTTAAGTAGCTTTTCCTTGTGATGATAGATAGACAGATATTGTGTGCTATCAAATCAATTTTGACATATTCATTAAAAATTATATATTATCCTGAATTCTATGGTCATCCTAAAATTGTATTGAATACTTCTGAGGCATTAGCTACCTGTCAACCTGGTATCCTCGTCACATTTTATGCACATCCTTCATCCAAATTATTTATAAAGATGTTATACTAGGCCCAAGATAGAATCCTCTAGCTCCCCTCTGGTCACTTCTCTCCTTGACGAGGAGGAACCATTGGTGAGAACTCTGGTTAGTATCAACTTATCAGCTGTACAGTTACTTGACACTAGCATCATTTAGAATATATTTTACCAGCTACTCTGCAAACAAGTCATCGGAGACTTGTGGAAATCTTTGCTGAAATCAAGATATACTACATTTACACACCCTCCCTTTTCTAGTGAGCTTGTGACCCTACAGCAGTGTTTCCCAACCTCTGGTTTTTGGACTTCACTTCCCAGAAACCCAAGTCAATTCCCCAAAGAAGTTATCAGCCAATGTACTGATTTAGGCTTCTGGAAATTGAAGTCCCGCTGTTGGGTGTGGGCCCCATGTTAGGAAAGACTGCTCTAGAGTTTTGTTCATCATGACTTATTTTCGATAAAGCTTGACTAAGCATCACTTTTGTGTCTGAATATTCACTGACTGGCTCTTGACCTGGTTTTCTAATTCTAGAACATCAATATGAGTGTCATTTGGTAGTTGTCTTAGTCATATTTTTCCGCTGCTTTTGAAGGTGGAGATAACTTCTTAAAATTAGTCGTTTCTTAAATTTGCAGCATTGTCAGAACATAAGATTAAAAAACAAAACAAAATTACATTAAAAATGAAACTGGCAGATTTTTCCTTCCTACACTTTTTTGTCCCACAGTTTTAGTTCTGTTAATTGCCCATTTTTTCAGAGGCAAATAGTACCACAAGTTGCCTTTAAACTTAGAGAAATAGATATAGGACTGGGATGAACCCTAAGGAAAGTCATAATCAATCACGCTTGTGCCTTGCATGAGGTGTAACAGGATGGAGACATTGAAATACAGTGATACCTCATACAACGTCCAAACTTGGTTCCACAAGTTTTGACTTTATACGGATTTGGACTTTGTATGAGGCATGCAAAATCCTAGCCGCGATGCCTCATACAACGTCCAAATCCTTGCCGCGATGCCTCATACAACGTTGTTTCCATCGAGATACATTGTACTGTAACAGCACAGACTTCAGGGCAAAATCAAGGAAACAGACAGGAAACTGACAGAACTTTAAGAAATCATTGTCTAAAGGCTAAAAACATTACAAAAACTTGTCAAACAACCCTGGTTGTCCAAGAACCTGAAGAATGCTGCAAAAATCCCAGGAATGCTTCAAAAAATAATGATGAAAAATCCAAAAAAAATCCAAAATCGCGCTCAAAACCACTCCTAAACACTCTTTGCCTCATGCAAAACCCACAAGAGCAATGCATGCATGTGTCCAGCCTTTTATACTGCCCAGGCACAATGAAACCTGGGAAAACCCTAATGCCTCATACAAAGTCACACGACTTTGTATGAGGCAACTTTTTTCAAGGAATTAGGCGATGTTGTATGAATCCGATGTTGTATGAAGCGGACTTTGTATAAGGTATTACTGTATAAGAAAAGTCAGATATTCAGCCTTAGCAGTGGATGCTTTTCACGTCCTGTTTCTGTTAGAACACCTATACGTAGACATCTCCTGCTTTAAACCATGTAAACTCACCTGCTTGGGTGGTGTCCAGTATACTCTGGGCACTGATCACACCCAATCTTGCTTAGCCCCACCAAGGTGGTTGCATCCTGTGCCCTGAAGGCAAACTATGGGAGTTTTTAGAAGTAGACTAGGTGATCTTTCAATGATCTTTCCAAGCAGATCCTTTGAAGCACAGGACCCTGGGAACATTCTTGTAAACTGGCAAGCCAGCACTCCAATAATGGGCCCAGTTATGCCACAGGAGTGAAAAAAGCTTTCAGCAAAGAAAAAGTGTGTTTGAAACCACTTAGTTGTTGTTGATGAAATACTAATACATTGGGACCCCAGGTTACAGATGCTTCGGGTAACGGAAAACTTGACTTACGGAAAGAAATCCATGGAACAATTTTTTGGTTTCCAATGCATTCCAATGAGAAACCACACTTCGCTTTATGGAATATTTGCCCCAATGCATTCCTATGGGAAAATTCACAATGCATTACGAACACTTCACGATAAGGAATTTTTGCTATAAGGAAAACCCCGTGGAATTGAATAATTCTGTAACCCGGGGTTTTACTGTACAGTAAAACCCCTACTTATGAAAAAGGTCCATTCCGTAGGCTTTTGTTCAAATCGGTTTTTTATGTAACTCGAAGTAAACCCATAAGAAAAATGAAATTTTATGTAAATCGAAGCAAACTCATAGGGAAATGAATTTTTATGTAACTCGAAGCAAACCCATAGGAAAAAGAAACTTTATGTAACTCGAAGCAAACCCATAAGAAATCATGTAAATCGGGACATAATTTTAGCACAAAATCATTATGTAAGTCGAATTTTATGTAACTTGAGGCATTTGTAAGTCGGGGTTTTACTGTACTGCAGATTATGATGATGATTCATCAAGTATGTTCCGCAACGTTTTCTAGTTCCCTATTCCTAAGATAGGTAAAGGTAAAGGTTTCCCTTGCTCAAAAGCCAGTCGTATCTGACTCTAGGATTCAGTGCTCATCTCTGTTTCAAAGCCAAAGAGCCAGAGCTGTCTGCTTCTGGAATCATTTCTGTGGTCATGTGGCAGGCATGACTAGACACCGGAGCATACAGAACGCTGTTACCTCCCCACCAAAATGGTCCCTATTTATCTACTTGCAATTTCTTGCTTTCGAAATGCTAGGATGGCAGGAGCTGGGACAAAGACGGGAGCTCATTACATCCTGCAGTACTCGGGAATCGAACTGCAGACCTTCCGACTCCCAGTCAGTGTCTTAGCAACGTGAGCCACCCTTACTTATCTTTAAAATTTAACTTTCTGTGCAACTACACACAGAGAGCTACTGTTTGATATGTTATGATTCATACTTGTGGAAACTGGATTTCCTTGGGAGAAATTGCTGCAGCTGTCCTGAAACAATTGCAAGGGCCAGCAAGGGCACAGCCAGAGAGCTCACTTCACTCACAGCTCAAAGAGCAGAAGGTTCCTCTAGGTGCTAACAATTGCTAATTGGTAATTTCCACTTCTCTTTTTTAAAATTATTCTCTTAAGTGACCTAGCGATAGTGTATTCCAATGATGAGTTGATTTTTTTTTAAAAAAAAACTGGTTTGGAAATAAGAGATTCTTGGTTGAGGAAACTGACAGCCCCTCAAGTGCTCTTTTGAATCAGATCAGATGATCATGTCAGAAAGAATTTGGAAAAAGGCGGTTTCAACATGATCAGAACAATTTAAACCACTCCTGCCAGCTGAACAGATGAAGACAATTGCCCACTCAGAAAAGGCTTTCCTGAATTGAACTTGTGGTCAGTGGGTTTTGATTTGAATTCATCAGTGCCCAAACCAGTGTAAATTCTAGGGTAAACAGCCAATGTAGTTGCTCTGTTTTTTTTAAAAGAAATAACTGCATTTTTCATTATTTACCTGCATTGTAAAAAAAGCTATCTTGGGCCCAGTTTATGACTTTGGTCTGTTCTGACTGCTTTCATCAGAAACCAGATTAATTGTAAACTGAAGCATGTTTTCCCATAGGAATACATTGAAAAATTAAAAAACGATCCCGACCGGACCAAAAATAATATACAACTCCACCCCCCCAAAAAAAAAAGTCAGACATGATCATCTCTCACCCCTTGATCAATCCCACCAGCTGGTGAGGGGATGGGGTGGAGAAAAGAGCATGTTCTACCCCCTCCTTTCCCCCCAGCCAACCCCCAATGGTGGAGATCGATCGAAAAAAAGGACACATACTGTACAGTAAAGGAATTAGCGATCTCCCTACCTTTTGCATGCTGCTGCTGCTTCCTGAGCAGTTTGTCTAGGTGCCGGGGGAGCCCATAGCTTTTGGTCTTCATCCGGTCTTTGTCCAAGGTCCCCTCCGTGGTGCTACAGCCGAGAACACACACCTGGGCATCCGGCATATAACCAATAAGTTCCAGAGAGATGCGCGTTCCCAGCTGTAGCACCATAGGGAGACATTGTACAAAGATTGGAATGGAGCAGATATGGTCCCCACAGTCTGTCACTGCTGGTAGCAGTGGCGGACACTATGGAAATAGCACCAAAAATGCCTCTACCACTGGGGGAAAAATCGTAAGCCAGGATGTCATTTTTGTAGACTTTGCCGTTGTAAACCACAGCAAATTTAACCGAAGGCAGTCGTAAGCTGGGGTTTTACTGTATTGACTTCCCAGAAGTAGTTTGATATTCCTTTCTTTTGGGTTACCTTGGATTGCAAAGTTTGCCCATGGGTTACATAGGCTCTCTTCTCTGGTGAGGCATAGTTAGGAATCAAACTTGTAGCCTTGGGCTCCACAGTGTCAGGATTTGAAGCAGCTACTCTAAGTCCTGCTGGACTAGCGCTCTCCAGCCTGGAAGAACATAAGAACATAAGAACAGCCTTGCTGGAACAGGCCACAGAAGCCCATCCAGCCCAGCATTCTGTCTCACACAGTGGCTCACCATTTCCTTCAGGGTATTCCCAAGGAGATGCCTTCACCTGCTTAGGATTCCCTGGAAATGGCATTGAGAGATATCCTGCCTATCTCTCCGACCCGGAGGTTGTCCTTAAGTATCCATAATTATAGCCATTGATACCCTTATCCTCCATTAACTTGTCTAATCCTTTCTTAAAGCTGTCAAGACTGACAGCTGTCACCACTTCTTCTGGCAGGGAGTTCCATAGACCAGTGATCCTCTGGGTGAAAAAGTACTTTCTCTTATTTGTTTGAGAAAGCTGCTCTAAATCCTGCAGCTGCAACTGCAGCTGCTGAGCCCCACCCGAGAGCCTGGGGTAGGTCCCAGACCTCATAAGTGCCATATGAAGACCCTAGGTGGCTTAGCTATAAAAGAGCTAGCCCTTCCTTCCAGAAGCTGCAATGTAGATCACTGGTCTTGCTTGGCTCTGGTGCCTTGTTCTGAAGTCCACTTACTTTAGAAGATCCTTGCTTCATCTCCTCAAGATACTTTGCTCTGTTCTTTGTGGTCATCTGACTTCTGGCTTGCTTGGACTATGCTTTTGTCATCTGGACTAATCATATATCTCTGGCTTGATCTTGGACTCTGGATGGAGATATGGTTACTGTTTGGCCTGTTACCTGAGTCCTGGTGTTTGTGTCACCTGGCAGCCTCCCAAGCCCTGGACTCTGACACACAGCAACATATGTAATTCACTGCTACTTGCACACTCCTTGGTGAGCTAATTAATATACACAGGTGCAATTTATAAGCAAACTAAATTAATCCTCAAGGAATACAAATAGCTGATGCCTTGTTGCAAGAGACAGGTGAAAGTTCTAAGTCTTGTTAAATGACATGTTTGGTTACTTCTGTAGCACTTTCCACTTATAAAGGGAAAAGAACAATTTAGATATGTGAAATACTGAGTCATTTGAGCATGTCAATAGAATGTCAGCATGAATATCTTATGAGAAGAAATGGCTTCTGTCTCTGTAAGCATGAGAAAATATGGTAAAGAAAAGTCATTGTAGATCAGACCAAAGTCCTATCTAGTTCAGCATTTTGTATCCCAGATCCCTCTAGACCAGAGGTTTCCAAACTATGGCCCAAAAGTGGAAGCAGGTGTGTTAATATCAGCCGTAAAATCTGCCCTTGAATGCTCCCGCAACTCGTAAACACAGAAGTGGCTGCATTTATGACAGCCGTAAATGTGCTAGCTTCTGCTTCCGGGGGCATGGTCCAGAGCACTTAGCTGTCCAGGGTGTGTGGTCAGGCCCATGGTGTAAAAGGTTTGGGAACCCTGCTCTAGACCAGGGGTTCCCAATGTGGGGCACACACCTCAGAGGGGGACTTCAGTTCCCAGAAGCCTAAGTCAGTATATTGGCTGGTCAGTGTTTTGGGGAATTGACTTAGGCTTTTGGGAATTCAAGTCCAAAAACCAAAGGTTGGAAAATGCTGCTCAAGACTGTAGCTGAGCAGGGCATGGGTGTATATTAAGATTCTTCCACCAATGTCCTTTGTAAAGAGAGACAACCACCTTGACTACTTTGGATCCAGATGAAATGCAAAGCCAGGACCAAATAAGGGCAAAGTTAAGTAGACATCCAAATGGTAGCAATTTCTTCCAAAGTGGATCTAATCCAGATCTGAAAACTACTAAATGTTTATTAGTAATTTAGACAGGAGAGAAACAAAGGAATGGACAATCCAAACATTGCTACTTTTCCACAGATCTTTTTCTGCATTGTGTTGGGAAAGAGAAGAAAGGATGTAACATTATTACTCAAGATTTAGCTCCTAATCATAATCATGATTGTTTTTATCTAATCTCTCTAAATCACAGGGAAGGATGTTAAGTAATGTGTTGTAGGACTGATCCAGAGGTTTTTTTTAAAAAAATTAGTCCTCTCTACCAAATGTGTCGCTTTGAATGCTTGCTTTGAACATGCTTGAAATTTAAGCTCTTCTACTTCTACCATTGGATGTTCCACGTTCATCATCCATCTCTGTGAAACTATATTTGTTGCATTTTGGTAAGAAATAAGCAGAAAAAGATAAAACTGTAAACTTTCATTCATCATAATTTCTTATTCCCAGCATCTTTTGTTTTGAAAATTTTCAGGTTATTTAACTATGGTCACCTCTTTGTTGTATATTATCTTCATAAGAATTCATCATAAGAGAGACAGATAGACCAACAGGGCTGTAGCCAGAGGGGGGGGGCAGGGTGTTTTGCACTTCTGGTGGTGGTAGAGAACTTGTGGCGGCCCACTGCTGGGAAACCTGGAAGCACAAAAATGCAGTGAAAGTTTAGAAAAATGGAGCAAAAATGCTCCGCACACCCTCCTGTCACCATGGGAAATGGTGGTAGCTGCAAAAGCAGACGAAAACATGCCATGGTTGTGCCCACTGCCACCATACCTGTCAAGTTTAGGGAAATTTCTGTCAAACCCCCGTATTTTATTCACTTTCCTGTCGTCATCCTGTATTAGTTAGACTGCAGTTAGACTGGAGTTAGACTGGAGGCCAGCACAGGATAAGCATAGCTGTCCAGTTTCCCATTTTGGCCAAGAAATTCCCCTTATTTGACAGAAATTTCCCGAAACTTGACAGGTATGACTGATGCTACAGATACTGGAAGCAGAGGGAGGAACCACAACTCTGGCCCATGCAGCTGTGTGTTGGGGATGGGTCCGGCCCGTGGCAGGAAAATGTTGGCCACCCCTGTGCTACACAGTGAGCATGTCCTTTTGTCTGTCCTAACCTGCCAGTTTCATACTTTAATAGGAAGTAGATGTTTTATACGATTCAGTTTAACCATTCAGTCATCCCTCAAATTTCTGGAAATGAGCTGGCTAGGTTCCTGGCTGCAAAGCCAAAACGTGATTCTTCACTGTGGCTCTTGGGAAACAGCCAGCCCATGTCATCATGGGCAAGCTGCACAGTCCCAGGATACCCCCAGAAGAAGGGGATGGTAAATCAAGTCTGTATATTCTCTACTTAGAGAACCCTGTGTGAGACTTTGGACCTATTCCAGCCAAGCTTCTGGGTTTAAGAGTTACCCCCAAGGCTCCTACTAGTAGGTCTCAAAGCTCATCCAGACTTTCCAAAGGCTGCCCTTCCCTGGGTTTTTCTTGTTAGGGAACAACCCAGCTAAATAAAAAGGAGAGAATTTTAAAAAGAATCCTGGTAGCATAAAGTAGGCCACTCTTATATCCCCAATTCAACAGTCAAGCAAAATGTAGAAGAAGATTGTTTATTCTTCAGGGAGAGAAGTTGCAAAAATATCAATTACAACTAATCACAAAAATTTCCAGGGTTGCACATACAGGTTTCCCCCCATAAAAGAACACAATCTAACTAACCTTAAAAGTTCCTGTTAGGACAACAAAACAATTCAGCAGAAGGACAGTTTTCCTCCTCCTCTGTCTTCCCTTTCTCTCTCTTGCTGGCTTATTTTTATCTACCCCATAAGGGACCAAGGCAATCTAACAAACCTAGCATTAGAATTAATTAGCTATTAATTTAATTTAATACATTTATATACCGCCCTATCCAAAGTACTCTGGGCAGTGTACACAAGTTAAGACCAATATACAGGTAAAACAATTTTAAAAAACCTTAAAAAGCATAACAATATTACCCACCCACCCCTACTGTGCCATCTATCATCTAAAAACAAATATAAAATCTACAAAAAATTAAAAAAAAAATTACAGTAGGGGGGAAACCTCCTGTATTAGGGACAGGTGATAAGGAAAGCAGCAAGTAGTAAGCAGATGACCTCATCCAGATCACGAAACCACAGAAAGACTTAAAAAGCCATGGCCCATTTTTTCAAAAACCCAAACAGCTTTTTAAAACCAGGGAGAACCATGTGAATGACTTGGAACCATTCCATCACACCCTGGAAAGGGCTGGTGTACATCAAAATTTATTTTACAGCCGATGATGATGATGAATGTGTACTTGGTCCACCAGATGTTCAAAACAGGGTTGTTGTTGTTTTGGAACCCCACTGCTTGGGTCCTAGCCCTGGACCTAAGAGTTAGTGACATATTCCCTGATTTGTAAGTTGCATAGGGTCATGGGTTAGGACATTTCACATCAATTTGTCTTCAGTTTAATGTACTGTACTTGGCCTGACATGTTGTGGGACTGGACAATGGGACTGCTGATGAG
This sequence comes from Bradypodion pumilum, assembly GCA_035047305.1. Taxonomy (NCBI): domain Eukaryota; kingdom Metazoa; phylum Chordata; class Lepidosauria; order Squamata; family Chamaeleonidae; genus Bradypodion; species Bradypodion pumilum. The sequence continues at coordinate 199,625,764 of JAWDJD010000001.1, forward strand.
TTGTCCTGTATAGTACCCAACACAAAGGAAGCGCTAGAAGAATTCCCTTCAGACCTATGGTAGATTGGCAGAGAGAGGCAATCAGGGCCATGGAGCTAGCACTGGTGTCTAGCACAAACCAAAGGTATCACAGGGCTGCATCTCAATCCGGCACAGTCTTAGAACCCTCGTGGTCACTGACCCGAGTATAAACCATGTCTTCTTTTTGGTGCTAAAAACCCCAGCTTATACTCGAGTATATATGGTACAGTAATACCTCATACAAAGTCCGCTTCATACAACATCGAATTCATACAACATCGCCTAATTTCTTGAAAAAAGTTACCTCATACAAAGTTGCTCGACTTTGTATGAGGCATTCAGTTTTTCCCAGGTTGCATTGTGCTTGGGCAGTATAAAAGACAAGACACATGCGTGCATTGCTCTTGTGGGTTTTGCACAAGGCAAAGAGTGTTTAGGAGTGGTTTTGAGCATAATTTTGGATTTTTTTGAATTTTTCATTAGAATTTTTAGAAGCATTCCTGGGATTTTTGCAGCATTCTTCAGGTTCTTGGACAATCAGGGTTGTTTGACATGTTTTTGTAATGTTTTTAGCCTTGAGACAATGTTTTCTTAAAGTTCTGTCAGTTTCCTGCCTGTTTCCTTGACTTTGCCCTGAAGTCTGTGCTGTTACAGTACAATGTATCTCTATGGAAACGACGTTGTACGAGGCATCGCAGCAAGGATTTGGATGTTGTATGAGGCATCATGGCTAGGATTTTGCATGCCTCATACAAAGTCCAAATCCGTATAAAGTCCAGACTTGTGGAACCAAGTTTGGACGTTGTATGAGGTATCACTGTATATCCAATTTGGAATGCTAACCAGTAAGGCATTGGACACTCTTGGATGAAAGGCCAGAAGATTTGGGTCTAATTCATTTTGTATTGGGACTGCATCTACTTCAGCTGCATCTGGTTTGCAGGGGAGGCAGTGGTGGACTCCAAATTTTTTTTACTCCCTACTCTGTGGGCGTGGTATGGTGGCCATGGCCAGGAGGAAAGCCCTGCATTGTGCCTGAATTAGGACTACTTTATTTCAAAATGTGGATGGGCAGGGCCAGCCGGAATTTCTGCTACCGGTTCTGGCGAACTGGTGCAAAGCTGCTGATGCCCACCACTGAGGGGAGCACATAGCACAGATAGGTTGCTGGCGTTTGGACTGTTATAAGCACAATGTGAAGCCCTTGGTTCACATGTCTTGAATTCTTTTGTCTTTCAGGGTTATCATCTAGGAGAAGGTGGCATGTGCTCCTTTGTGGCAATAGTATCCTGTTCTGGTTGGCTAGAAGACCCTTGAGGAATGGCTTTGGTAACCAACTGGGATTGGGAGGCCAGAACACTTAGGAATTGAAATACAGGAGTATGAGGCGGGATGGGTCAAATTGGTTTAGTGCCCTCAGATGTATTGGTGGTGCATCTGGGCGGTAATGATATTGGCCTTATTTTTTGATGATTATTCTAATTTTTATACATATTTTATGATTTTTTTATTGTATGTTTTATATATTGTAAGCCACCCTGAGTGGTGCTTACAATCCAAAGGGTGGGTTATAAATAATAAATAAAATTATTGCTTCATAAGAGATATAGGAAAAGAGAAAAAGGAAAGCAGGCAAATTCCTGTCAAGCTTTCAGTCTACATAATTTGCATGCCAGCCATCAGAAAACATTTTTTTTCCTAACTGACTAAGGGCTTGTTCCATAGTTTACCACTTTCATGGCTTAACATGTTGATAATGTCGCTGTTAGTTCCCAGTAATCAGAAACACTTGAATTTACTTAACCTGAAAAAAAGCTTTATTTGCTTCAGCTTCCCATAGAGCAAGCCTGGGCTTGCAGATCTTTGGATCTATATTAGTGGCTTTAAGTGGGAACATGCATAGAAATGTTATGATGGAGAGCATGAGAAATAAAGCCCCTAGCAACATCAACTACTGCACAACGCAGGACAAGGAGAAATAAATGGAAAATTGCCACTCTGCAGAGAGAATTTCATTTCTCACTCACGCCTGCTAGGTTAGCTTGGAGCATGTTTTAACAGCATATTCCCCTCTTTGCCATCTAATTATCTGGAATCGTATCACTGAACATTCCTGTTTGTAGGCGCTAGGGTGCCATCCGACTCATATTCCAACTATTTAAAAAAGAACAATCAGCACATTTGTTTCTCTCTGTGTGTGCGCGTGCAAGAATTTCCTATTTAAATCAGGACTAGGTAATGAAGGCACTTTTGTGGGGTGGGGAGGCTCCACGGGAGGTGGGGAGCATTCATGGGGGGAGGCCCTGTGTGTGGGGGGGTGCACTCATGGGGAGTGGGGAGCACTCATGAGAGTTGCATGCTTATATGAGGTACTATGAAGGTGGCTGTTAAAGAAACCCTCCATGAATCCCATTATTTATTTATTTTATTTTTCTGATTTATATTGCCGCCCAATTCCGAAGACTCTGGGTGGCTCACAGAAAATAAAACCAATCACATTTGAAAACCCGATGAAAACCCAATTAAAACTGCCACCAATAATTACTCTGACCCCTACAGATTAAAAGAGATTAAAAGAGGGAGAGAATGTTCTTACTAAATCAGCCAGCAAGCAGGGGTCACCCCATCACTGGTGCCCCACACATGCTTTGCCAGCCAGGTTTTTAGCCCTTTCACAAAGGACAGCAACTCCGTCTAGAGACGCAGCTCAATTGGCAGGAAGTTCCATAGGGCTGGAGCAGACACTGAGAAGGCCCTCCTTCCGGTGATAGAGAGATGAGCCTCGCTAGCAGATGGCACAATGAGAGAGCCTCTCCGGTCTGCTCTGGCGGGATGGACAGATGTTCTCAGGGTGACACGGTCTCTTAAGTATCCTGGCCCACTACCAAGTAGGACTTTAAAGGTCATTACAAACACCTTGAATTGCACCTGGAGGCATACCTGTAACTGGATAATGACCAACTAATTGCCAATAATCTCCATTTTGGGGCTTGGGATAGGAATGTATGGTGACATACAGGATGATATCTTTGCTCATCTTGGTGAATGGCCAGGAAACAGATAGGGAGAATGTATCCGTAGTGATTTTGGTGGACCTTTTAATGGAATTGATACCTCTGACTATGATAGCCTTCTGTACTGTCTCTCTCAGATGGAGGTACAGTTTTGCAGCACCACCAGCCCTTCTTGAATTGGTAAGATCAGAAAGGATGCTAGAGGAATTCTAGTTGGCCCTCTGACTATTGGCCTCTAAAGTCCCTCAAGGTTCATCTCAAAATACCTTATTAATTGACATATACAGAAAATATATGGGAAAGTTTGTCTAGGGTTTGGGAGTTCAGTGCCACAAGTATGTTGATGATATGCAAAACTCTCTTTCCACTTAATTGTGAGTAAGCTTGTTTATAAACCAGTATCTCATGTCAGTAATGGACTGCGTCTGAGCAAAGAAACTGAAGCTTAAGACAGATAAGACAGAGATGCTCTTGGTTAGTCGAAAGACAGATCAGGGATTCAGACTGAATTGGATGGGACCACGCTGTCCTGAAATGTCACATCAACAACTTTGGCATGCACCCAGATTCTGCTCTGAGCCTCAATGAACAGCTTTTAGTGATGATTAGGTGTGTGTTTCATTGATTAAACTTCATGCACCAGCTGTGTCTGTTCTTGGAGAGATCTGATCTGTCTCCAGTGGTGCGTGCCTTAGTTACATCTTCTCTGGATTACTTCTGCACTGTCCATGCAGCGATGCCTTTGAGGAGTGTTCAGAAAACTCATCTGGTTCCAAATGTTATGGCCAGACTGCTGAACAGAGGCAATTACAAGGAGCATATAACTTCTCTGATATGACTCTACTGGCTGCCCATCTATCCCTGGGCTCAGTTCAAAGAACAGATTATGACCTATAAAACCCTAAACAGCTTAGGTCCAGGCTGTCTGAAAGGCCTGCTTGGGATTTAAATTGGGCGTAGGGGGGAAGCACTCGGCAAGAGATTTTTTTCCCCCAGTGGCTTCATCATGGTTGTGGAATACCCTCCATCACGGGAGCAAAGCTGGACTCCTCTCTGCAGTCTTTTAGATGGCAGGCGAACAATTCCCTTTATAGGTAGGCTTTTTAAAAAAGAACTCAATTAAATTTTACTGCAGGATGCTGTGCATTTTTTTGCTTCTCATGTGAATCTCTGTCTACGCATTTTTAAAATGTCTCTTATTAGCAGCTTACATGTTTAATTGTTTTTAATGTTATGTCTTACTATGGTTTTAATTGTACTTTCTTTTAACTGAATGTGAACTACTTTGGGAGAAAGGGGTCATTGAGATTAAATGAAGAGATAACTAAACAGAAATAAATAAATCTGGGGGAAGGGAATCAACATTGTTTGTTGTTTAGCTGCACAGTTGAGTCTGACCCTTTGTGACCCCATGGACCACAGCACACCTCTGTCATCTGCCATCCTCCAGAGTCTGCCCAGATCTACACTCACTACATCAACTATGCTAACCATCTCATCTTCTGCCACATCCTTCTCCTTTTTGCATTTGATCTTTCCTAGCATCAGGGTCTTCTCCCATGAGATCAACATTGTAGGAATAGCTAAATAACCAACAAGACACAATATGTTGAACTGCTACAGCAGGAGTACCCAACCTATGGTCTGCTGTGGTCATATCCCTTGTCCTAGCTCTATCCATCTAAATGAGGGGTTTCCAACCTATGGATCACAGGCTGGCCGTGGCCCACAGTGCCAATTAATCAGGCCCAGATGAGGACCCTGCCACCACCACTGGAAGTGCCAAAATTGTGCGGGAACTGCCAAAATCTTGTGAGAACTGCCAAAACCTTGCAGAAATCTTACAGGAAGTACCAAAATCTCACGGAAAGTGCTGAAAATATGGCAAAAATAGCAAAAATGAGGCAAAAACATGCCACCCTCACTCCCACTGGAAGCAGTGGGAGTAACCATGCCTCTGGCCTGCTCAGCTGTCTGAGGGGACGTTGTCTGGCCCATGACATTAAAAGGTTGGCTACCCCTTATCTAAACCATATTTTTTTATTTTTTTTACTCATACTCAGCATGTTTCTAGGGTCATATCCTAGAAGGTAGAAATGTTTTAAGCAGAAGGTTATCAAGAGAATGAAACACTCTCTACCAGATAGCACAAACCCTGTATGGAGTGTAAACCCATTCAGAAAATGTTCAGTTATTAAACACACTTCTAGCTCCAAGATCACTAGAAATTGAGAGGTTCCCCAGAACTGGTCTTCCCATTAGTTCAAAAAGAAGAAGGATTGATCTGCTAATTGGTCAGGAACTTTCAAGAATGGCTAGGGATGGTTTTCCTTAGCTCTCTAAGGAAAATAGGGTCATGCTTATTACAGTATATAAAGCCACTTCACTTACAAGGCAATGGCATTCTATTCTAAACACCTCTGATCTATTATTTATAGCTAGCAATATTATGCAAATATAAATGTACAAGAATTACATTCAGCAGATTGAACACTTTTGTCTGAAACCCCAGAGGTATCCTAGACATTTAACATCCAAATTAGATGTGACATACAGTTGTGAGTTTCTTTCTTCCATTTTTAAACCCAAAACAGCCCCTGGAGGCTGAAACTTTAAGAGTGGGGGAATATTTTGGAAGCTTTGCCTGAGTGTGCTTCACCACTTCTCCTCTAGCACTGACTTTTCTTGTCAAAATAAACCAACAGCTTTCTTCACTGACTCTCCTCCCTTGTCAATAGACAGCTTGGGGAAGAAGCCCAGCCACTTGACCCTACATGCTTTCTTCTTCTTGTGCCATATCCGATTCTGAATATTGGCTATCCTCATGGTGATCAGCCATGAAGATTGTCCTGGGAACAATATAATAATGCAGTGGCCTTCCATTCGCCTTCCACATTGCAGCGTGACACCCATACCATTTATCCAGTTTCGTGAGTCACTTTCTGGTCCTGAGCCCTTTTGGCACACAAAGTCCTTGTCAGCCCCAGGCCAGTACTGATGAAGCTGCAGCCCTCCATCAAGATGGATTCAAGTGGGATTTAATCCACTTGGGGTCCATCACCCTTCCATGTGGACTTTGCCACCCAAGGCCACTGAGTCCTCAGTGTTGTCAGGTTAGTTAACCACTACCTGATGATTGGCATTGAGTATGGTCTACTCTATTACACCCACTCCTTGCTCATGGTCACACATGCTCTGGTCACCTCTCTAGACTAGAACTGTAATGCATTCTACATGGGCTGCCTTTGATGGCCATTTAGAGGCTGCAGCTGGTCCACAAATGTGGCTGCCCACATGGTGATGGGTTGTGGGTATTATGACCATGCCTCGCCCCTGCTGCGGGAGCTGCATTGGTTGCCGGTGTGCCTCCGGGTACAATTCACAGTGCTGGTTATGACCTTTAAAGCTTTACATGGTAGCGGGCCAGGATACCTAAGAGACCGCATCACCCCAAGGACATCTGCCTGTCCCACCAGGGCCGACTGAAGGGACTCCTTAAAGGTGCCATCAGCTAGAGAGGCTCGTTTCTCTAGCACAAGGAAGAGGACCTTTTCAGTATCTGCCCCAGCCCTTTGGAACATCCTGCCAACAAAGCTACATCTCCAGACAGAGCTAGTGCCCTTCAGGAAAGATCTGAAAACCTGGCTGGTGAAGCAGGTGTGGGGCACCGGTGATGTGATAACACCCCCACCCCCTTGCTGGTTGATATAATGTAGGCCACTTTTAATTAGTAGAGTTGGGTGGTTATTTTTTAAATGGTTTTAATGTCGTAATTTTATGTGAATGAGGTCTGTTATCTGTAAGCTGCCCAGAGTCACTTGCGAGTGGGCGGCAATACAAATATAAATAAATATTACCATAGCAGAATAATCTGGCCAGACTGTGCTTTGGCCTGGAATAACATTTTTTTAAATTCCAAGGAAATAACGTGCAGAGTGCAATTATTTTAAAAATGGAACAAAGTCAAACTTTAATGTTGAATGTTTTGTATACAGACCCGTATTTTTAAAATTTTAAATGTCAGTCAAGAGAGGAAATGATTGAGCACATCAGCTTGCACAAAATGCTTCAGAGTTGGAGATAAAGTAGTCCTGATTTCTGACTTTGTAACAAGAAGTGGTGATGAGCGGAGAGCGTGAAATATACAACATCATTTTGAGCTTTGTAAAATATCTAACATTCTTTCATCACAATCAAATCGTGGACAGCACACTTTCCAGAACTAGAATCCACTGCAGTCACCTGAAAACGTGCATATCCAAAGAAGACAGAAAAAATTCACTTTGTCCATTGCCTTTCTTTATCCAGTGTGTACACTTTGAAAACAACCTGTCAGCATAAGAGTAAACATAAATAAGAAAATGTGTAGTTCTGGAAAGACCAGAAAGTCTGTTGAGAAAGGCAAAGGCCACCCTGAATACATGAGTGAGCAGAATGATCCAAGATGCAGTTTCAGTTTTCTTTTGAAGGATGATACTGTAGGTTTTTGGTGTTTTGTGTCAATATGCAAATACATAAATTGAGCATATGTAGTGGCACAGCTCAACCAATTCTTCCCTATGCAAGATCCTTCAGGTATATTGGATTATTCCTGTCTAGACTACCACACTGACTGATGACGAAAAGTTGTAGTTCAACATCATTCTGGAGGTCATCAGATGGAAAGAGGCTGTCTTAAACGACCTATTAACTTTTGATTGATTGAACCTATTAAATCCACTTCTGGAGATCAGGCACCCCAGACACACCAGGAATCAGCAATGACCCCCCTGCCCTGATGTCTGTGTCCTAAAACACAACCAGCCATCATATCCAGGAATAAGGGATTATTGGACCTACAATTCAAAAACGTCTGGAGGGCTAAAGTTGCTTAACCCTCATTTACAAAGCACCCAAACTCAATAAATCCTCTCCTTAGTATGTCCCCCTTCACAAAGCTGTCATTTATTTTATTTACACAGACCTTGGCTTTTTATTCTCAGGTGGGTAGGAAGCGAGGACTTCCTAACCCCCAGGATTCACCAGAGTTTGTCTGCCTCCTCAACAGAAACAGCCAAGTAAATCTCTCACACTGTTGTGTATTGAGGCACTATTGCAAGTAGCCCAGAGAGTGCTCTTGCAATAGGAAAATGGCAGTTTCACACCAGCCTAATTAGAAGCCTTAAGTGGTGCGAAATCCCCTGTAAAAGGGCATGCTAGTTATGCTAATCCAAGCCCCATCATTTTTGGATCCTCCTCTTTATTGGTTACTTTCATATATCCTCTATACTGATTGATTGGTTGGTTACGTTTGTCCGGTGGGTCACTACCTTGTATTAAATAGTCTCTGCCAGGAAGATACTATATAAGCCCCATGGACAAGTAAGGGTGGGCCTGGACCAGATCTATACTTCCTACACTGTACAGGTAGCCTGGGTAGTGCTAAGCCTGGGTCCCTCCATTATGCTACAATTCTCGGTAGCTAGTTATTGCCCATTGCCGGGTACAGGTCCAGAGGGACTGACTCCGTAGGATTATATAGCCATCACGGGATCCGGAACGCCTTGTAAAATAATCCCAACTGACTGTTATAATAAAGCCTGTTGCTGTTTGTTCATCATTGTCTCGGACTCATGATTATAAGGGCCAGATCTAACACACACCCACTCCCCTATGGCAGTATATGATTCATGGCTGATAAGTTATTTTGGTTACTGGGACATTGTAAAAAAAAAAAACCAGCATGGGATTAGACCAGCATTTTCCAACCTATAGTTTTTGGACATCAATTCCCCAAAGCACTGATCAGCTAATGTACTAACTCAGGCTTCTGGAAATTGAAGTAGCCCTGTGGGGCCTGGGTCTCACGTTGGGAACCACTGGATTAGACTCATAGGAATAATTAATCTGCACCCTATATAGACCTTTAATCGCCATCCTTGCTCTGTAGGCCTCATCTATCTGTAAAAAGCATGTGTGTAACTGGGACTTTTGCACTTTTCAAGGTTGTGGTTGGTGACTCAGAGTGAGTAGGTGAGAAGTTAGCTTTACATTTCAAATCAAAGCTCCATTAAGTATTAAAAGATATCTGTATATGATTGTATGAGCTTTTCCCACCTCCTGTACCTTGCAAAGTTAGCTTGCTTTGTTTTGTAGCTGGACAACAGGGGTAAATCCATATTTCATTTATCATTCTATTTTTCCCAGGCATGCATCTGCAAAAAAAAAAAAAAATGGCATCAGTTGAAAAATAGAATGTTGTCAGCTTGCAAATGTAAAATAGCCGTTTCATCTACAGGGTGGCCTGTAAGTCCCTATGAATCTTTGTCTATATTATCCAATTATTGTATCCGGGGTGTCACCAGTTGTGGTGTATTTAGGCACATTTGCAAAGAAGCGCAGGAGCGCTCTTGCAAAGGGAAAATGGCGATTTCCCGCCATTCTAGCAAGAAGCCCAAAGTGGCGCAAAACCCTTGTGTTGTGTATAAGAAAGTATGCCTTTAAACAATGTAACACTCGAAGAGGGGACAGAATAACTACCAGCTGTAACTCTGTAACCTCCTGTATTAGGACGCGAGCTAATGTCCACCAGATGGCAATAGCGAGCGTCCAGCTCACATGGTTCCAATTCCACAAATACCTACAGCGCGGGAAGATTCCCGCCACCACCTCACCTGGACAAGAAGGGCGTGACCAGAAATGACGTCATGCAGACAGTAGCCAATGGGCTACCGAGGAGCCACATTCAAATGTATAGCCTCTGTATATATTGAGCTGTTCGTCCACCATTACCACATGTTCCCCTGGACCACCATGCAATAAAGACATGTTAAGCCAATCCTTCGGCTGTTCCTGTGTCTTGGTTCTCATATATTAAATTGGCGACGAAGATGGGATCATGGATCCCCACGAGATCAAGACACACGCCGGTTTCGACATCAACAAGCCGGAAGATTGGGAGCTCTTCGAAATGGACTTCCAAAGCGCGCTGGTGGTATCCGACATTACGGACGAAGGAAAGAAGAGGGCCATCCTCACCCGGATGCTGGGACATGCCGCCATGAGAGTATTGGTGGACCTGGTTTCGCCGAAGAAGGTTAGCGAGGTGTCAGTCAAGCAGCTCCTGAAAGCGATGCGCGACCACTTCCAGCCCTCGGTCTCGATGTTTTCGGCTCGAGACGCGTTCTGGAAGAGAGTCCAAGCGCCTGGGGAGTCCATTGCAGCCTTTGCAGCGGCCCTCCGGTTGGCCGCCGGCCCTTGCAAGTGGGAGAACCTGGAAATCGCCCTCAGGGACTGCATGCTCTGTGGCCTGTGGGACGAGGAAGTTCAGCGAAAGCTGATGAACCAGGAGCCGCCCCCGATGCTGCACGAGGTCGTGAAGGCGGCGCAGGCCACGGAAGCCATGAGGGCCGGAGTCAAGGGGTTCAGGGAAAGGCCCCCACAACCCGACAAGGCAGCGGGCCCAGTGCACGCGGCCAGGCGAGCGCCACAATCCTCCACGGAGAGCAGCGAGGACGAGGATGTCCGGAAGGTGCGGAAGGATGGCCGACGTTGCGACGGCTGCGGGGCGGCCCACGACCACGCCAAGTGCCCGTTCCGGAAGGCCGAGTGCCACAACTGTGGACGTCGAGGGCACATAGCCAAGGTTTGCAGACGGCGGTGCGGGGACCAGAGAGGCTCAACAGACCGCCCACCGAGATTCCACGAAGGCGCCCGGCCCTCGAGGAAGCAGGACGGCGTGGGCCATATCTCCAACGGCAGTGACGACGACGCTCCAGTTCACAGCGTGTCCTTAGGACACCCCCGTTACTTTGTTGAGGTACTGGTGCAAGGGGCCCCCGTTAGGATGGAAATAGATTCGGGGTCCTCCTATTCAATCATTTCCCAGAGGGAGTTTTTGGGAATTTCTCCCAACGTGCGGCCCAGGCTCAAAGCGCTGAGGTCTACACTGCGGGACGTGCAGGGAAATAGCATTCCGGTGTTGGGAGTTGGAAAATTCAAGGTCCAATACAAGTGGCACGCCGCGGAACTTCCCCCGGTTGTCCTCAAGGGGGGAAGCTGTAGCCTTCTCGGGACTCAATGGTTTAAGCCCCTGGGGTTGTTCATTGGGGGGGTGCATGCCGTTGGGACTGACCCTATACAAGAGGTGTGCAACGTGCACCCTGAAGTGTTCAAGAAGGGACTCGGAAAATTCAAGGGACCCCCAGTTGCGTTCGATCTGGACCCGGAGGTCCGCCCAATAAGACTTAAACCGTGCAGAGTGCCTTTTGTGCTCAAGGACAAGATAGAGGCGGAACTGGACAAATTGGTGGGCCAGGGGATTCTTGTTCCTGTTGATTCTGCGGAGTGGGAAACTCCGATTGTAACAGCACTGAAGGCCAACGGGGAGGTTCGCATATGCGCAGATTACAAATGCACCATTAATAAGGCGATACGACCAAATGCGTATCCGGTACCGGTGGTCAGCCACCTGTTGGCCAGGTTACATGGGGGGAGGTGTTTTGCAAAACTTGACCTGGCACAAGCATACCAGCAGCTCTCGGTAACCCCAGCTGCGGCTGCTGCGCAGACGATAGTCACTCATAAGGGGGCGTTCCAGGTCACGCGCCTACAGTTTGGCGTGAACTCGGCGCCAGGTATCTTCCAATCGCTCGTGGAACGCCTCTTAAAGGGTCTGGAGGGGGTCTTACCATACTTTGATGACGTGTTGATAACGGGGGGGAGCGAATCTGAATTGGCTGAAAGATTAGACAAAGTACTGACGATATTCGAAAAGGCGGGGTTGAGGCTGCGAAAAGACAAATGTGTCTTCTTCGCAAAAGAGGTTGAGTTCTTGGGTTTCCGGGTAACCCCTGCAGGAATCAAACCCTCCAAATCAAAGGTGGCCGCCATTCAAAATGCTCCTTGCCCCACCTCCAAGCCCGAATTGCAGTCGTTCCTGGGGCTCCTAAACTTCTACCATTCCTTCCTGCCCCGGAAGGCATCGGTAGCGGAGCCGCTTCACAGGCTTCTAAAAAAGGACGAGGCATGGAAATGGGGCGAGAGCCAGGAGAAAGCATTCGACCTGAAACAACTCCTAGCCTCAGATGCCATATTAAACCATTTTGACCCCAAGAGACCAGTAGTCCTGATTTGTGATGCGTCCCCAGTGGGGGTGGGGGCGGTTCTGTGCCATGTGATGGAAAACGGGTGGGAGGCCCCGGTGGCATTCTACTCCAGGTCCCTGACTCAGGTAGAGCGAAATTACGCACAGACAGACAGGGAAGCGTTAGCAATAATTGCTGGGACCAAAAAGTTCCACGATTTCCTCTATGGCCGCCCTTTCACCATCGTGACTGACTACAAGCCCCTGCTAGGCATTTTCACTGCGGACAAGCCCACGCCACAAATCTTGTCCCCTAGGATGCTCAGGTGGGCCATTTTCTTAAACGCATACCAGAACGCGCTGGTGTATCGCCCTGGAAAGGACATAAGCCACGCGGACGCCCTGTCGAGATCACTCCTCCCCCACACAAGCAGCCACGTGTGCGAGGTGGAGCAAGACCACCAAGTGCTCGGGAGGTCTTGGATTCACCCCCCGTATTGCCCGCAGAGATCGCCAAGGCGACAGGCAAGGACAAGACATTGGCCCTGGTTAGTTCTTGGGTGCAGAAAGGGTGGCCAACATCCCCCCCAGCGACGGAGTTCGCCCCATTTTTTCGGAAAAAGCTAGAATTGTCCTTAGAGAGGGGGTGCCTCCTGTGGGGCCAGCGAGTAATTGTCCCTGAATCCCTGAGAGCGAGGGTGCTCAAACTGCTGCACGTCAGCCACCCTGGAATTGTCCGCTCCAAGGCGTTGGCCAGGAGCTACTTCTGGTGGCCCCAGTTGGACGCTGATATCGAGCACATGGTGGGCACTTGCGCGAGCTGCCAGAGCTCCCGGCCCGAAGAAGCCTGTCTCCCGCACAGGGAATGGGACACGGCAAAGGGGCCGTGGTCCCGCGTGCACATTGACTTTGCGGGCCCCTTCAGAGGATCACTCTTTCTCCTCGTAGTGGATGCTTACTCCAAGTGGTTGGAGGTAATTCCGGTTGCGAACACCTCCTCAGCCACAACAGTTAAACATTTGCGGAGGGTGTTCAGCACGTTCGGCATACCCGACACCCTTATTAGCAATAACGCTAGTTGTTTCACGTCCGCTGAGTTCAGGGCATTCACCGAGATCAACGCCATCCGGCATATCACCTCCGCACCTTTTCACCCGGCGACAAATGGCCAGGTAGAACGCCTTGTGCGTACCACCAAAGACGCGCTGAGGCGCATGGGCCCCGGGGATTTAAACCTGCAGTTGTGTCAGTTTTTACTGGGATACAGGGTAACCCCCCTAGCGTCAGGGTACTCGCCCGCAGAACTCCTAATGCGCAGGAAGCTGACTACGATACTGACCAGGCTAGACCCCACCAGGGTGGAAGACACTGGGAGGAACATCGGGGTAGCGGGCACGAAGAGTTTCGAGATAGGCGCCCTGGTTCATTGCAGAAAGTACGCTAGCGCAGGGCCAGCCTGGATTCCGGGCGTAGTCATTGGACAGACAGGCCCCGTGTCGTATTGCGTAGAGACCAGCACAGGTCTACTCTGGAGGCGACACGCAGACCAACTCCGGCACCGGATCTCCGAAATCCAGGGCGCTGACAGCGCAGAAAAGGATTCAACGTTAGGGTTCTCTCCCACCCGTTCAGCCCAAGGGGGAGGAGAGGGGGGCCGGTGGTCCCCACCACAGGGGGAAGGGAATAAGTTTGTCCCCGTAGATATCCTGACAGATACCCCCATAGATTCCCCAGTAGATGATTTTGAGTTTGAGTTACAAAACTGGGGGGGTTTCGGAGTGGTCCCCCACCCATCCAAGCGAGAAGCGGGGTTTTGCGTTAGCCCCCAGTGCCCCCGGTTTTCCCACAATGGAGTTCCTCCCTACCCCAAAAGCCGCGGAACTGAGGCAAGTCGCTAATGAGTATCCCTCTCCCATTGCAGGACAAGAGACCAGGGAGCAAAGAAGCGATAGCGCCCCCGAGACAAGCCAGCCAGCCTTGCGCCCAAAACGCATTTGCAATAAACCATATTGGATGAGAGACTTCGTCTCATCCTAGGGGGGAGGGATGTTGTGTATAAGAAAGTATGCCTTTAAACAATGTAACACTCGAAGAGGGGACAGAATAACTACCAGCTGTAACTCTGTAACCTCCTGTATTAGGACGCGAGCTAATGTCCACCAGATGGCAATAGCGAGCGTCCAGCTCACATGGTTCCAATTCCACAAATACCTACAGCGCGGGAAGATTCCCGCCACCACCTCACCTGGACAAGAAGGGCGTGACCAGAAATGACGTCACGCAGACAGTAGCCAATGGGCTACCGAGGAGCCACATTCAAATGTATAGCCTCTGTATATATTGAGCTGTTCGTCCACCATTACCACATGTTCCCCCGGACCACCATGCAATAAAGACATGTTAAGCCAATCCTTCGGCTGTTCCTGTGTCTTGGTTCTCATATACTAAACCTTGCAAAAGGGCACGCTTAATAAACTAAACCAAGACCTATGATTGGTTACACTTTTGGATCCTGTTCTCCATTGGTTAATCACACTTATCCCCGGTTATGATTGGTTAGTTACGTCTGCCTGGCAGGTCACTACCTTGTATCCAGGAGCTACCACTGGAGAGACACTATATAAGCCCCACGGCTAGACCAGGGTGGGGCCGGACCAGATCTATACTTCCCACACACCATGCGGGTAGCCGAGTAGCGCTATGCCCTGGGTCCATCCACTGCTGCACTCCATGGTAGCACATATATTGCCCAAAGACGGGTAAGAGTCCGGAGGTAATACTGAATACGCTGGGATTGTATAGCCATCTCGGGATCCGGGAACGCCTTGTAAGCTCATCTCTATTTGACTGTTAATAAAGCCTGTTGCTGTTTGTTACATCATTGTCCTGGACTAGTGCTTATAAGGGCCGGATCCAACACCAGTATTCTTGCACTCATGTACCCACATACTTGTCACAATGCACAAATTTAAGACCATGTGTAAATGGTCTTAAATTGGCCATATTTCTCTGGGGAAAAAAAATATATATATATATATATATATATATATTATGCATATGGACGGGTTGGGACTTATGGGCCACCCTGTAGTGTAATCCTTAGTGGGTCAGAAAAATTGGCCATCACCAATGCTGTATTTCTAGAATGTTAAACTTCTGTGTAACTGTTAATGCTTACTGCTAAATGTACAGGCCAGTAAACTGGATAGGTCTTGAGTCAACCCTGCAGTCAGGGTTCTGGGCCTGTCAAAAAAGAAAATCTATAGTCCCCTCTCATTTCCAGTTTAGTAGGGGACTAAATCCCTTTCCTAAACAGCTGATAGCAGCATTACCAAAAGGGCTTTGTCTACATAGCTATAAAAGCTGGCTCTGGTTCAAGTAAATGCTTTTTGAAAGGTACCTCTCTCTAGCCCACCATGTTCTTCACACAGCTAAGGACAAACATGCAGAAACCTACCTTTATGTATGTATAATGTGGGCTGGATTGAGGTCTTCTCAGACTCAGGCTGTTCTAATTTCATAAAAAGTTTAATTAGAATTAAGATTATAAATTTATTTATTTTTAAAAAGTAAAATTGCCACAATTTTCATTCCATTTCTTTGAAGCGTAGACCCCTGAATCAAGAACAGGTTTGCACTTTTGCTTTTTCCAAAACTAGCAGATGTACTTTTTAAAAGTTTTTTAAAGCTAATTTGTAGAAACAATAAATATCTTGCCAAATATCTGCCTGTCATTTCCTTGCAATTTTCTTTGGCAAATGGACCTTAATCCCAACATTTTTGCAGCAATTTCCTAGCCACTTTGCTCATTACAGCCCCAAAATTGTTATCTCATGGACCTCATCAGATCCTTTCCTGCAAATTTGGCATCATCTTGCAAGACAGAACAATTGTGGACTTCAATCATCTCTGCTTTTAAGACCACAAATTTCCAGAGATGTTTATCTCACTTCCTGACTTTTAAAAGAGTATATGAGGTGTGTGGGGAAGAGAAGCCTATCTCCTAAAGTTTCTATCTTTAACAAACAGCCTACATAGAAATTGAATTTTCTAAACTTACTTTATTTTATAACACCTGTAGTTTACAATTTGCACACACAGTTTGAATGAATGTTTCCATTAGGATTTTTATCACTGAAGAGATGAAATTTTAATTCTATATTAGCTGTGCCCATAGGTTGATGGGTTCCCCTACTTTCCCCCCCCCTATGCTGTGGAATAACATAAGAATTATCAATTTGGGAAAAGCTTTCCAAGGTCTCTGCAATCGCCATCATGATCTTTATTAGAAAATGAGTGAACATATTCCAGCTGTTTCTGGGGGACAACTTATCCAAAGAATCACACATTATGGCAGACTTGTCACAGAACTAGACTTGCCCGTCATCAGAACACTTGAATTTCATGCCCCCAGTAAGGGCTCAGACATGGCCACAAGGTTCCTACCATTGCTTTAGAGACACAATTGACTTCCACTTGGGGTGTGACTGCTTCTTCTTCTTCTTGTGCCATATCTGATTCTGACTATTGGAAATCATCATTGCGATCAGCCATGAAGACTGTCCTGTGACTATAATGCTGTAGCCTTTCATCTGCCCTGAGGTTCATGAAGCATTGCATCCACAGGCAAGGATCAACCACACTGCACCTGAAGCAATCCTATTTTATCCTTCTTTCCTTTTAAAAAAGTAAAAAATAAAATAAAGATGTTAAAAATAACCCCCAAAAATCCCCATCTGCCTTCTCCTCTATGCTTTTCTTAAGCCTCTTTCTGACTGCAGGAAATGGAAAGATTCTTCCCCTTCCCCATGGAGAGGGAGAAAGAGGAATCTCTCAAATTTTTATTTCTCAGTAACATTTGTCAGTATTTTACTGCCTTGGGGCTTTAAAAAACTCTTTGCTTCCCCCTCAACCCTGATTTCAGTGCCAAAACTTGGGATGAAAAGTTGGTTTCTTGTGGTATTATAAAGTAGGCCATTCAAATGTAATAGGTGTTGGGGGGTGGCAGGCTAGTCTTGGGAGGGAAGGAAGGAACTGCTTCTGGGCCACCTGATTCTGGAAATGGGCACAAAGAGCTCTACATTTTCCCCTGCTCCAAATGGTACCATAGGCCCACGGGTTCCCTTCTCAGTCTCCTTCTTTCACTCATGGCTTCTCAATGACCTGAGTTTATACAAGCACTATGCAAATGCAGAACACATGAGGCTTAATGATGGGACCAGCCGGGAATCCATCTCAACATCTTAAAACTACCATATTCACACCCACAGGAAAACCCTCCCCAAAATTCCTCATACATACAAATCAATTTCTGTTTTTGTTGTGTTCTAATGGTTTTACCTTCCACATGGATTACAATGTATCTGAGCCAATGTAACCTTGCCTATAGCAACAATGTAACCTTCAGCTGTATCATATAAACCCTGTAATAGGACGCGAGCTAATGACCACCAGCTGGCAGCAGCGAGCGTCCAAGCTCTCTTGGTCCGAACTCATCAAAGGCAACAGCGCGGGAAGCTTTCCCGCCACCACCTACACCTGGACAAGAAGGGCGTGACCCACAATGACGTCACGCAGACAGTAGCCAATGGGCTACCATGGCACCACGTTCAAATGTATTCCTACTGTATATAAAGAGCTATTGATCCGCCATTACCTCATGTTCCCTCTGTCCACGATGCAATAAACCTGAGTTAACCCAGCCCGAGGCTGTGTCCTGTGCCTTAGTTTCATACACTAAATTGGCGACGAAGGTGGGATAAATGGATTCCCAAGGAGCAGCCAGGGCACAGAGCGGGTTCAACATCACCAAACCGCAAGACTGGGAGCTGCTTGAGATGGACTTCCATGCGGCGCTGGTGGAGCTTAAAGTCAAGGAAGACGATGAGGAGAGGAAGAGGGCCATCCTCACCCGCATGCTTGGAACGGAAACCAAGCGGACGCTGGTGGGCGTCATCGCTCCAAAGAAGGTGAGCGAATTTAAGGCGGACGACATCATGAAGCTGCTACGGGAGCGCTTCCAACCCGCGAGGGCGATGTTTCCCGCTCGGAGCGCGTTTTGGAGGCGAGTCCAAGCGCCGGACGAGTCGGTCGAGGCATTCGTGGCCGCCATGAGGGTAGCCGCTGCCCCCTGTAAATGGGGCAGCATCCTAGAAATTGCCCTCAGGGACGGCGTGCTGTGTGGCCTGAAAGACAAGGAGGTGCAGCGCAGCTTGATGAACAAGGAGCCGCCACCCACGCTGGCAGAGGTCGTCGAGGCCGCAGAAGCCGCAGAGTCCACGAATGCTGGAGTGGACGAGATGCACCAGTGGCGTGAGTGGCGTCCCAGAGCCGGCAAGGCGGAAAGGTCGGTGCACGCAACTCAACGGGCCTCAAAGTCGTCCTCAGAGAGCAGCGACGGCGAGGAGGTCCAGAAGGTCCGAAAAGGGGGGCGCCGCTGCGATGGTTGCGGAGCGGCCCACGAGCGTGCGAGGTGCCCGTTTAGAAAGGCCGAATGCTACACCTGCGGCCGTCGGGGGCACATCGCCAAGGCATGCAGAAAACGGAAGGAGGGCCGGAGGCAGTCACCAGACCGTTCGACCAGGCCGGACCGTTCAGCGAGGCCCAAAGATGGCGTCCAGACCACGAGGAAGCAGGACGGCGTGGGCCGCGTCTCGGACAGCAGCGAGGACGACGTCCCAGTGCTCAGTGTGTCCGCGGAACAGTCCCATTATTTCGTTGAGGTACTAGTACAAGGGGCCCCCATCAGGATGGAAATTGACTCGGGGTCCTCCTATTCCATAATTCCCCAGAAAGAGTTTCTAAAAATCGACCCCCACGTGCGGCCCAAACTTAAAACTTTGAGGTCCACGCTACGAGATGTACAGGGGAACAGCATTCCGGTGTTGGGGGTCGGGAAATTTCGGGTTGAGTTTAAGAGTCACTCTGCGGAGCTGCCCTTAGTTGTCCTCAAGGGGGGGAGTTGTAGCCTCCTAGGGACACAGTGGTTCCAGCCCCTAGGCCTGTTTATAGGGGGAGTACATGCAGTGGGGGTGGACCCAATACAAGCGGTGTGCGATGCGCATCCCGCCGTTTTTGAAAAAGGACTTGGGAAATTCAAGGGACCCCCTGTAGCTTTCGACCTAGACCCGGAGGTCCGCCCGATAAGACTCAAACCGCGCAGGGTGCCCTTCGCACTAAAGGACAAAATAGAGGCGGAACTGGACAAATTGGTGGGCCAGGGGATTCTTATTCCTGTTGATTCCGCGGAGTGGGAAACTCCAATTGTAACAGCTCTGAAGGCTAACGGGGAGGTGCGCATTTGCGCTGATTATAAGTGTACAATTAACAAGGCGATCCGCCCTAACGCATACCCGGTGCCGGTGGTCAGCCACCTTTTGGCCAGGCTAAATGGGGGAAAGTGTTTCGCTAAGCTCGACCTGGCACAAGCCTATCAGCAGCTTCCCGTAACACCCGCCACGGCCGCGGCACAAACGATAGTCACACATAAAGGAGCGTTCCAGGTGTCGCGTTTACAGTTCGGCGTGAACTCGGCACCCGGCCTTTTTCAGTCGCTTGTGGAACGCCTCCTGAAAGGGCTGGAGGGGGTGTTGCCTTATTTTGATGACGTATTAATAACAGGGGGAAGTGAGGCCGAACTGGCAAAGAGATTGGACAAAGTACTAACGGTGTTCGAGAAAGCGGGGCTGAGACTGAGGAAGGACAAATGTGTCTTTTTCGAAACCGAGGTCGAGTTCTTAGGGTTCAGGATTACACCCGAGGGTATCAAGCCATCCAAATCCAAAGTAGTAGCCATCAAAAAGGCCCCTCGCCCCACATCCAAAACCGAGCTACAGTCATTCCTGGGGCTCCTCAATTTTTACCATACATTCCTTCCGCGGAAGGCGTCCGTGGCCGAACCGCTTCATCGGTTGCTTAAAAAAGAGGAGACTTGGATGTGGGGTGACGAGCACGAGAGGGCGTTCAAAGAATTAAAGCAGCTCTTGACCTCTGACGCAATTCTAACACATTTCGACCCCAAACGGCCGGTGGTCCTAGTCTGTGATGCATCACCGGTGGGGGTGGGGGCGGTACTTTGCCACGTGCTGGATGACGGAAGGGAGGCCCCGGTTGCATTTTATTCAAGGTCCCTGTCCCAGGCAGAGCGAAATTACGCACAAACCGACAGGGAGGCATTGGCAATTGTAGCGGGGACCAAAAAGTTTCACGATTTTTTGTATGGTCGCCCGTTCAAAATCGTGACGGATCACAAGCCCCTGTTAGGGATTTTCACGGCAAGCAAGCCCACCCCGCAGATCCTATCACCGAGAATGCTGCGATGGGCCATTTTTCTCAATGCTTACCAACACGAGTTGGTGTACCGGCCCGGAAAAGAGATCAGCCATGCTGATGCACTTTCGAGATCCCCTTTGCCCTTGTCGGACGACCAGAAGGCTAGAGTAGGAAGAGACCGCCAGGTGTTACTAATTGAGGTTTTAGATGCACCCCCAATAGTACCAGCCGATATTGCGAGGGCGACAGGCAAGGACAGGACACTCGAGAAAGTCAGCTCATGGGTACAAAAGGGGTGGCCGGCATCGTCCCCAAGCACGGAATTCGACCCATTCTTTCGGAAAAAGCTAGAGTTGTCCCTAGAAAGGGGGTGCCTATTGTGGGGCCAACGAGTGGTGGTTCCTGCAGCCATGCGGCCGAGGGTGCTCAAACTGCTGCACGTCAGCCACCCGGGCATCGTTCGTTCGAAAGCGCTGGCCCGCAGTTACTTTTGGTGGCCACAGCTGGACGCGGACATTGAGCATATGGTCGGCACTTGTGAGGCATGCCAGGGATCCCGACCAGAGGCGGCCCGCCTCCCGCATAGGGAATGGGACACAGCAAGGGGGCCGTGGTCCAGAGTACATGTAGATTTCGCTGGCCCATTCCGAGGAACCATGTTTCTCCTGGTGGTGGATGCGTTCTCCAAGTGGCTGGAGGTTATCCCAGTAAAGAGCACGTCCTCCGCCACAACAATTAGCCAGCTACGGAGAGTCTTTTCCACGTTCGGTTTACCCGACACTTTAGTCAGCGATAACGCGAGTTGCTTCACCTCCTCGGAGTTCGAGGCATTCATGGGAGCAAACGCCATTCGGCATGTCACATCCGCGCCGTTTCACCCGGCCACGAATGGCCAAGTGGAACGGTTGGTGCGTACAACAAAGGATGCGCTGCGGCGCATGGGCCCGGGGGACCTAAATCACCAAGTATGTCAGTTCTTGTTAGCGTATAGGGTGACCCCCTTAGCGTCGGGTTACTCGCCGGCAGAACTCTTGATGCGGCGAAAACTGACCACGCTTCTGACCAGGCTGGACCCGACGAGAGTCGAGGATAAAGGAAAAAACATAGGATTGGCAGTCTCGAAAGGGTTCGCCGCCGGCGACCTTGTTTACTGCAGGAACTATGCAAGCGCAGGGCCAGCCTGGGTGCCAGGAACAATAATAGAACAAACAGGGCCAGTGTCATATCGGGTGGAAACGAGCACCGGCCTCCTCTGGAGGAGACACGCTGACCAACTGAGGCGCCGAGTGAGTGAAGGGCCGGTCAGTGGGGCTCAGCAACAGGATTCAGCGATAGGGTTCTCCCCCACCCGTTTAGCCCAAGGGGGAGACATTGAAGGACAGCAGTCCGAAACCGGGGGGGAAAGCGGTGGTCCCGACTCATATCCTTTTGATACCCCAGTTCTATCAGGGCCCGGGGGGAGGGAAAAGGAATGTGCGGCCGCCGCCGCGTCCCCCGAATGTAATTTTGGTTTTGATTTTGGTTTTGCGAGCCGGGGGGGTTTTCAGGAGTGTTCCCCCACCCTTCCAAGCGAGAAGAGGGGTTTTTCGTTAGCCCCCAGTGCCCCCGGTTCTTCCCCGAGAAAGAGCACACCTCCCAACAACGCCGCGGAGCCGCGGCTAGTCACTAACAAGTCTCCCTCTCCAATTACAGGGCAGGAAACCAGGGGACAAAGAGAAGGTAGCAAACCCGGGGAAAGGCAGCCCGCATCGAGACCCCAGCGTGTTCGAAATAAGCCATCTTGGCTGAGGGACTTTGTCTCCTAAGGGGGGGGGAGTGTGTTGAAGGTGGGCTCGAGACATTGTCTCGTCCTAGGGGGGAGGGATGTTGTGTTCTAATGGTTTTACCTTCCACATGGATTACAATGTATCTGAGCCAATGTAACCTTGCCTATAGCAACAATGTAACCTTCAGCTGTATCATATAAACCCTGTAATAGGACGCGAGCTAATGACCACCAGCTGGCAGCAGCGAGCGTCCAAGCTCTCTTGGTCCGAACTCATCAAAGGCAACAGCGCGGGAAGCTTTCCCGCCACCACCTACACCTGGACAAGAAGGGCGTGACCCACAATGACGTCACGCAGACAGTAGCCAATGGGCTACCATGGCACCACGTTCAAATGTATTCCTACTGTATATAAAGAGCTATTGATCCGCCATTACCTCATGTTCCCTCTGTCCACGATGCAATAAACCTGAGTTAACCCAGCCCGAGGCTGTGTCCTGTGCCTTAGTTTCATACACTAAAGTTTTCCATTGACATGTCACTCTTCCACCAAGATTTGTCACCTTACCTGCAGCACCAGAGAAACATAGCAATTGCCTGACACCTCAGTTGGAATTCTGAATGCCAGCAATCCTAATGACATTGTTGTCTGTGAAGTAACAGAGACACCCAAGGTGTGTGTGTGGGAGGGGGGGAGAGACAGAGAGATAGAGACAGACTTGCTGACCTGTGGACAACAGTGTATTGGTTCTGCCATGTTTATCAAGGATAAGTCTTTGTAACTTCCAACCCATCCACCTGGTATAAGAGCCTGCAAGTCTTGCCACAAAACAGCTTGAAGTTCCAACAAACCAATAACAACTGAAGGGAAAGTTTGTTAGCTACCTGGCAAGTCTCCACACATGGTCAATGAATTGCATTCAGATCATTCAAGACAAGCCACCTCAATTTGTACCTATCATTTCTTATGTCTCTATGGAAATGAATGTTCTGTTATGCAAACAGCAGACTAAAGGATTTCAGTTAATGATTATTATGAGATCTGCTGATGTTGAAATGCTTCCATGACTGATTAGCTATCCATATCAAATCAAAGTTTTATGACATTCAGGATTTTGGAGATGTAGATAAATTCTGTTCATGCTAGTTTCTCTCTCTCCCTTTCTTTGTGCTTTTCGAAATAATGATAATACTGTAATAATAATTTCATGTCAGTAATTATTCTGGGTTGAAAGGATTTTTACAGGAGAAACTCTGCTCAGGGAACACCCACATGAGGCTCCTTTCATTTCCCCAAGAGCTGGGACAGAGACGGGCGCTCAAACCATAATGCAGTACCCTGGTTTCAAACTGCCGACTTGCCGGCCTTCCAGATAACCAGTTGAGCTTCTTAACCACTGAGCCACTGCAGCCCCAACTAACGATGATTATGCATCTGATGGTAGGTTGTCTTGAATTTTTTTCTTGGTCTGAGAACAGGTTTCTGCATGATATTTGGTACAAATCATTTAGGGCCATCTCAGACATTGGATTCTCAGAGCTGCCCAGCATTCAATGAAGGTGTATCACCAAATGGCAAAGACTGTTAAAAATAGTTATGACCAGGGCCATAACCAGGATTCTAGTTGTGGGTGGGTGAATATTTTTTCATGATGGGCAACAATGTCATCTATCTATCTATCTATCTATCTATCTATCTATCTATCTATCTATCTATCTATCTATCTATCTATCTATCTATCTATCTATCTATCTATCTATCTATCACACACACACACACACACACACACACACACACACACACACACACACACACACACACACACACACACACACACACACACACACTTCAGTGGCTCAAGTGGCTAAGACACTGACTGGGAGGCGGAAGGCCAGCAGTTTGATTCCCGAGTACAGCAGGATGGAATGAGCTCCTGTCTTTGTCCCAGCAACTGCCAACCTAGCAGTTAAAAAGCAAGAAATTGCAAGTAGATAAATAGGGACCACTTCGGTGGGAAGGTAAATAGTGTTCCGTGTGCTCTGGTGTCTAGTCATGTCTGCCACATGACCATGGAAACATCTGCAGAAGCAGACAGTGCTGGCTCTTTGGCTTTGAAACAGAGATGACCACTGAACCCTAGAGTCGGATACGTCTGGCTTTCAAGCAAGGGAAACCTTTACCTTTACCTTTATATATATACAGTTGCAGTTTTCATACACATGTGATGCATCGCATAAAGTCCAAACCCGCTAAAAATGGACGTTATCCGAGGTATTTGGTATAGGAACCTCAGATAAAGTCAATTTTTTGGACATTATCTGATGCATCGCCCATTTGATTCAGAAAAGTCCAAAATTGGATAAAGTCCAAACTTGTGCAACGGAGTTTGGACTTTAGCTAGCTCAGGGTGCGAACACTCACCCTGGCTACCCCCTGGCTACAGCCCTGGGTATTATCTATTATTTGGAAACACAATGAGGGCCTTCTCAGCTGTAGCACCTCGGTTATGGAATGGTTTTCCCTTAATGGTTCAACCAGAACTAAGGTTAACCTCATTTCAGTACCAAGTTAAAACATGGCTGTTCACCAAATCCTTTGGTAATTAAGGACCATGACTTTAACAAGCTTTGGAGGGTCCCCTGCTCTTGTGGTTTTTAATGCTTTAAATTGTTTTAAGTGTTAAATTGTTTTATTTTGTTTTTATCGTTGTACTCCACCCTGAGATGACAGATTCCAGGGCACAATATAAATGTTCAAATATATATATATAAAGATGGATCAATTTTTTAATTTAATATTATTTCCTACAGTCACTTTTGCTCATTTAAAACCATGAGGAAATTTGTGCTGAGTGGAATATGAAGGAAATAATTGGATGAAAAAGGATTGGCTAAAGGGGGTGGGAGGAATTACAAGTGCAATCGGTGCCCTGAGGTTCAGCAATAATAATAGCATGTGAGGACATTTTATCAACTTTAAGAAACACAGATGGTGACTTTCATCGCACTGATTATAAAGTGACACCTCCACAGGCAGCCTAATCTCTAGTGCTTCATTTTTATCTTAAGCAAACAGTCAGTGTGAGCATATGGTTTGGGATACCCTATACAGAAGATTCTGAAGTCAGGATATCATCCCGACTATATTCTGCCCATTCTTTGTTCCCCCTTTTTGTTATTTCTTCCCCACACCCATGTAATTTAGGGAACCTAAAAATTGGAAAATGTAAAAAATGTCACAGGAACTTGGAACATTTACAGATAATCAGACTACCCATAGGAGAACATTTGGAGAAGGATATATGTCTGTATCATCTTACTAGGTAGCAAGGAAAAGTTCAATATGGTAGAACGTGTAATAGACTATTTAAATCAAGGATCATAGATTTTTCATCCTTGCCCAACTAAATGCTCCACCATCAGCAGTCTAGGAGTTGAAGTTTAAAAAGATCCCATACCGGCAATGAAAATCTCCCTGTAATTCCAGAGGAATTGAAATTCATATTCTTTTGTGTTGCCCTTTTTACCTTGATATTCAGAAACCTTTTACTGAACCCTGTTTAAAATTATTTCTTGGACGTTCTGAGGCCTATTACACCCTTTTACTGCTTTCAGGACAGAATATACAGTAAGTATGCAAGATTTTGTGCAGCTGCTGTCAAAATTTGAGAAGTTTTTTTTTTTGTAATTAGCTAATAGCAGCTATTTTTAAAAGAGGGGAAATACTAGCTATGCTCCTAGGAAATTTCAAGTTTTTTCATTGTTCTAATTTTAGGGTGATAATAATGTAGGTCACTATAATAATATATTTTATGTATTCTGTGTACTTACAGTGCTTTTGTGGATTTTGGTCACTGAAAGCAATAAAGTTTATCTGTATAGGCCTGTATGGTAATTTGATTGGATTTATTCACCTAAGCACAAATGAAAAATATGGCCTTTTTTAGGTTTCGTAACAGTGATGCCCTCCACAATGAAAACTCAGAAATTATATTGTTTTTTTAAAGAGGCCTAGGATTCTGCATAACAGTAGCATAGAAACAAAATACAGTACAGTAATTTCCACAAAAATGATGTAAAACTGTGAAGTTGCCTTCAAATCCAAGAAGACAGAAAATCTCGAATATAATAATTGCCCAAATAAAATTGGGCAAGTTTTATCATTTTTATTTAATCCATTACCTTAGTAATGATTCTGCAAAGTGTTTTTTTTTATTGTCCATCCTTGCTCTTCTTGACCTCTCAGCAGCCATTGATACTGTCGACCACAGTATCCTTCTGGGACGGTTCAAAGGATTGGGGATCCAGGGCACTGTGTGGTCCTGGTCTTTCTCATTTCTGAAGGGCCAGACCCAGTCGGTGTGGTTGGAGAGTGAGAGGTCCAGTCCTAGGCCCCTTGAATATGGGGTGCCTCAGGGCTCGGTGCTCTCTCTTCTCCTATTCAACATCTACAGGAAGCCATTGGGTGAGATCATCCGTTCCCACGGGGTGAGGTATCATCATTATGCTAATGATACTCAGCTGTACATCTTGGCCCGTGGTGATCCAAGCGATGCTGTCGAAGTCCTAACCAGGTGCCTGGAGGCTGTGAGGGTCTGGATGGGGGACAACGGGCTACAACTGAATCCCGGCAAGACTGAGTGGCTATGAATTAGGAGCCCTGCGTTATCCCAGGAGCTACCATCTTTGGTTCTGGATGGGGCTATTTTGCCCCATACAGACCCGGTGCACAACTTGGGGGTCCTCCTGGACTCATGACTACTGCTCAAAGAACAGATGGCAGGCATGGCCAGGAGGGCTTTTGCACAACTTCGTGTAATTCACCAGTTGTGCCCGCTCCTGGACCAGGACTCCTTGCTCATAGTCACTCATGCTCTGGTGACCTCCAGACTATATTACTGTAATGCGCTCTACATGGGGCTGCCCTTGATGACCATCTGGAGGCTGCAGTTGGTCCAGAATGCAGCTGCCCGGGTGGTGACGTGGTGCGGACATTATGCCCGTGCCTTGCCATTGCTCTGGTTGCTGCACTGGTTACCAATTTGCCTCCAGGTGCAATTCAAGGTGCTGGTGATGACCTTTAAAGCCCTACATGGTAGTGGGTCAGGATACCTCAGAGACTGTGTCATCCCAAGAATGTCTGCCTGTCTGACTAGAGCGGACCAGAGGGGCTCTCTAACTGTACCATCGGCTAGAGGGGCTCACCTCTCTAGCACAAGGAGGAGGGCCTTCTCTGTGTCCTATGGAACCTCCTGTCAACAGAGTTACGGTTGCAGACAGAATTGCTGCCCTTTAGGAAAGAACTCAAAACCTGGCTGGCTGGGAGTGGTACCTGCCTGCTGGCTCATTTGAACTTCCCTCACTACAGATGGGGTGGGTGGGTTTTAATGTGTTTTAACTGGGGTTTTAGATGTTTTTTAGGATGTGTTTTTAATGTTTTATAGTTGGTTGTGAGCAACCCAGAGTCGCCCCAGGCGAGCGGGCGGCAATACAAATATAAATAAATAATCACCTTTTTTTTCAATCACTACGTAATCCAGTCCTACCTGATCTGTTTGGTTTGTAAGCAGAAACAACCAGGGATTGAAACCTATCATAGATTTTCCTAACATGGAGCAGAACGTAATCCAGTCCTACCTGATCTGTTTGGTTTGTAAGCAGAAACAACCAGGGATTGAAACCTATCATAGATTTTCCTAACATGGAGCAGAACCTTAAGTACTCTGAAGCAGCAAAGGTATTATGCTGGCTTCCTAAATCATCCCAGATGAGCAGGATAAACAAACAAACAAACAAGATCTTCACTGTTTCTGGCCAGTGGTCATATGCAAATTCGAATGTACCCCTTGCTATCAAAGATGCAATTTCCTTTCTTTTGTGTTTTGTATTATAATATTCCTCAATACCCATTAAATTCCAGTTAATGTTCTCTAATGTTCAAATCACCTTTCATCAAGTAATTTATAAGCAATAAGCCTTAGTGTCCACCTATTAAGAACATGAAAAATGTGCTCTTTAATTCTATTTTTCAAGCACCATCACCAGCTATTTGCATAACATAAGCACTCTGTTAATAAAATAATGACAGCCAAGTAAAAACCAGAAATATACCTTCCCCCCATGTTCATTTAAATGGAGAGCCAAGAAAAAGAGAACCATTAATTATAAGTGAAGGCACAGAGACAGTGATGCCTTCATTTCACCCATCCTTCTTGCTGGTTCACATGACAGCAGAAGATAACAACATCTTCAGGCATGTTAAAGAAGGGCCTGCCATAGCCTGGAGCACCCTAACATCTCTTAGGTCTAAATTATATGTTTGAAGGGAATAGTATCTTCTCCATCCCAATCACAACATTAAATACTTTGGAGTAGAGAAATCAACTCCTATGGTTTGGGGATCTCTCTGTTCCAACCTAGAACATGTTATGGATTCTCAGAGCTTCTGACATCATACGCATCACTTGGTCATGCAAGATGTCATAGACACCATGCAGAACAGTATAGGTGGCCTACTAGTGCATGATGCATTGATGTGTGCCATTCATCCTGCATACCACAGGATACTCAAGAGTATAAGAAGAGTGTTTCAGAGTGCAATCAAGAGGTTGCTCCATCTGTGATTTGCACATTCTGATGGAGATCTTCACTGTTGAAGCAAGAGAAAAATGTACAACCAACCTGATACTAAGGTGAAATAGGATGATTCTGGAGCTGGAATGTTTGAGGACATTAGTGAGAGAAGGTACAGCAAAGTTTTCTTAAACTGTTTGGCAGCCTCTCTTCAGGCAGCAACATGTCTTGGTCCAGCTTTGTGTTAGAGCAGCTGGTATACACATGGTTTGAATTAAGTGGCTCCTTGCTTGCTTTGGTAAAACTTCATGAAACTGGTTGCATCTACATAAGCAACCAAGTGTGGTCACATGTCCTTTTTCAGGGAGCACAACTTCCTTTTGAAGGCACCTTCTTTTTGAAGGGCTTCCCAGTCCAAGTCTTCCAAAGAGATAAAGAACCACAAGAAAAGAGATCAGGGGCCTTGAATTTGTCCATTCACAGTGAGCACCATTTGTACAGAAGATTCAACAGGCACACAGACCACCTGGGTGCAGTCTTCTCTGCTTGAATAAATTGCATTGTAATTCTGATTATACAATTTATTTATTTATTTTTTTAAATCTATTTTTGCATGTATTATAATAATAATAATTGTAATTGTGCACCATGAAGTC
Organism: Bradypodion pumilum; assembly: GCA_035047305.1. Taxonomy (NCBI): domain Eukaryota; kingdom Metazoa; phylum Chordata; class Lepidosauria; order Squamata; family Chamaeleonidae; genus Bradypodion; species Bradypodion pumilum. The sequence goes on from JAWDJD010000001.1 coordinate 199,655,128, forward strand.
AATTCTGACTTATGGAAACCCTCTCCATGGTTTTCTAAACAGAGGTTACTCAGAGGTGTTTACCATTCTCTTCTTCTGGGATCACATCCTGGAATTGTGCAGCTTGCTCATGGCTATACAGGCTGGTTCTTCTCTCAGGAGACAACCAGATACCTTAAACCACTGAGTTATCAAGCTAACTTTCCATTTTTAGTGTTAAGCTAATCAGTGTGCTCCTTTTGTCTTCCTTATTGGTGATTGGCATTGCCACCCTATTCATGCCACAAGTAGGACAGTCTACATGGGACATATGGACAATACCGAGACCAACTGCTCCAGAGTTCACTAAGCTGTATTCATTTGTGACATGTGAAATTGTGGTTGGCTAGATGAATGATGCAGAAGTCATCCGGCCCACACCCTCACTCTACCCCAGACATTGGATAGACCTTTGCACATTTCAAGCAAAGGTCTGGAAAAGAGGCAGCAGGTGTGTTTGGCCGAATGACTGGGAGACCTGCCTTATATGGGTTACTGATCATGAATTTATTTGTTTGCACACTTGTGCCACCTTTCTCTCAGTGAAGTAACTCAAGGTGGGTCACACATTTTTTTAAAGCAAACAGGAATTAAAATAAAATGCTTAAACCATTAAAAAGCTATTAAACAAGAGAACCTTTTTAAAAAGTTGTAAAAACATTAAAAAGACACTGAAAAGGTTATAAAAGCAACAATAGTAGGGCATCTGCCAATGTTGTCATCGTCGTCAGCTGCTACTTGTATCCGAGCACACATTTTTCCTGGAGGTCATTTTCTCAGCTGGTGGATGTGTCTCTGGTGACTCCATCCTGGCATGGAACAGGCAACCACACACAGTACACTGTATAGATGGTGGAGGATGTGGTTCAGTTTGATGAAGCTTCCATGTTTGTCGTTTAGCTTCCTTGCCAAATATTTATGGGGAGCTTAGCTCTGGTACAAGACCTCGCTGAGCTCCTTTGAAGTGTTATAAGGACCAGCTAAAACAAACCATGAAGATGTTAGGTAAAAACTCACAAACTTGGGAGACAATGGCCAAAGATCACCACTTTGGCACCAGACCATCTCTGCTGCTACTGATCACTTCAAAGGGGAACACTGCAGACATGACTATGTAAAAATTAGAAATTAAAAATGTGTCTGAAAAGAATGGTTTTCACGAGTTACCAATTGGATAAGAGAAAGGGCATCAGCTCTGGATCATCATACAGGGAGATACTGTAAGGTCTGTCAAGTCATAACCAGCTCTTTGTGTGGGGCTCTAAAATAGAACCACAACCAGTGAAGCTGCTGTAACAGGACAATGTATATGCCCCATGTAAGCAACCCTGGTCAAGCATCTAATTACAGCATTTTTCACTAGCTGAAGTTTCAGATCAGTCTTCAAAGATAGCCTAACATAGACGGTGTAGCAGTAGTTTAAAGAGGATGCAACTAAGGCAGGGATTCTCAGCCTAAGGCCTGTGGGCCAAATTTGGCCAGTGGCATCATTTAATGTGGCTCCCCCACCTCTCCAAGGACATTTGAGAAACAAAATGGCCACCCCTTTGATGCTGTTGGGACAAAATGGCCACCCCCATCGTGTGGGCAGAGCAAAATGGCTGTCTAGCACTCAAAGCAGACTGAGAGAGTGTGACCAGGCCCCTGGCTTGAAAAGGTTGGGAACCCCTGAACTAAGGCATGGACATTATTTTGGACATTTCAAGAAAGGGCACATCTTGCACACTAGTTTTTGCTGTGCAAATGCACTCCTGGCCACAACTGAGACCTGGACACAAAGTCTCAAGAATGAATTCAGGAGTACTTCTAAACTGCAAACCTGAGTTTTCAAGTGGGGTATAATCTCATCCAACACATGTTGAATCTATACTCCCTGATCAACCTTTCAATTGAGTGGGAGTACCAATGAAGCTTCAAATTGTTTGCCATTATCCAGTCCATCACCAACACCAGACTCTGGCTTGAAAAAGGAACAGCTTCCTTGAAGTTTAGTGGAAAAGACAGAAAGAGTTAGGTATTATCAGCATATGAGTGGCACCAAACTCCAAGTTCCAACAACCTCTTCCTGTGGTTTCATGTAAATATTAAACAGCCAGCGGAAGCGGGATAGAACTCTGTCCAGTTCCTGGTGTAAATCATCCACCAATGTGACCATAGCAATCTTTGTCCTATAACCAGGCCTGAAGCTAGACTGAGATGAATCTAGATAATCCGTTTTGTTCAGGGATCCTTCGAGTTGGAAAGCCACCACCCACAGTGCCAGAATATGGCTATATATTTTGCAGCAGAATTGTACTGTAGATCAGAGATATGTATTCCTGAAAAATAATCCTCTGTGTGAAACAAGGAGGTCAGTCTACTCTCCCAAACAACAGCCCTCCCTCACCTTTTCTGATTTGTTTGGGTTAAGTACCACCAAGAGATAATTGCCTGCGGGCCGTAAAAAGGTATAAGTCTGCCATGAAGAACTAAGATTATTTATCAGCTTGTTTACAGTATGTCAGGTCAGACAAGAGCCACATCATGAATCACTGTCAAGGTCTGTGAAGTAGGATTCATGACTCATAAGAGCCCTGTCTATAGTGATGAACATTTACTTTCTGCACTGGTGCCCTGAGGATGCCTCAAGATCTAAGAATAATTAGGGCTTGCATTGACATTTCTCATGCAAGAAGGAAGGTTCAAGTGTAAGACCAAACATATCTCTAATTACAAGAATGATTAGGTCAAAATAGAATCATATTTCCCAAACTAACTGGCCAGTACAAATACATGTGTGTCTATGTTTGTCTGTGAATGTATATTTCTAAATATGGCGAGTCAGTCTTCAGTTTGCAATAGGGATGTTTCAGATTTTGAAGACACAAATTACAATTGGCTAACTTTTGTGACAAAGCTAGGTAACTGGACAGTTTTCTCTTTGTTTACAAGTTATCTACAATTACTGCTTTATGATATGAAACTCCATTGCCCTCACTAGGTGTGTGCAGGTATGACAGACTAAACTCTGCAATTTTACATGTCCTGGCACAGCTGTGATTAACAGATGTGGGGAAACTGTGTTTGCTTTTTCTTTTCTTTGAAGTAACAATGCCTGGAATCCTGTTGTGCAGTTATACAAATGGCATAATCTTGGGAAGCAAATTGCCATAATTTAAGAAGTCTCCATAGACATTATCAATTGCATACCGATTGGTGTGATTAGGGATGCTAAGTATAGATAATGCCTATGGAGATTTCTTAATTTACGGCACTTCGTGTCTAATAGTTAGTGCACTTGTGTAACTGGGCAACAGGTTTTCAGCCAATATTAACAGTCAAAGTATTATGGTGTACAACCCAACCTGATATGCAGATTTACAGCCCATTATAAAGCAACTCCCTGGAAAACAAAAATAAATGCCTCATAGCATTGAATGAAAGAGTAACTGCTTGTTAGTGTCCTTAGTTGCAATCCTTTGTAAGGCTATGCTTCTTGAATCCTGCTCAGTAGCTTTAGTAGGATTTAAGCAGCCTAATTGCTGAACGGGATTGCAGCATGGGACTTTATTTGACAGCTTAAAGAATTGTATTGAGATATTTTCAGTTCAGAAGATTTCCCAAGGATATACTAACTAAATACATTGTGCAAACATGCTTGATGTATTATCTCCTTTCAAAAAGTATTGTTTCTGTGAAAAAAGATAGTACATGTGCCTCCTGACACTGTAAACATGTGCACCAGGAAGGGGCAACTGTGACCCACTGACTGTTTTTAATGGCATTTCCTAAAATCCCTTGCCATTAACTCTGCTGATGGGAGATGGAGGCAAAAAAATATCTAGACAGCAACAATTTTATATAAGGTCACCCTTGCTTGAAAGCCAGTCATATCTGACTCTAGGGTTCAGTGTTCATGTCTGTTTATAGCCAAAGAGCCAGTGCTGTCTGTGTTTGTAGATGCTTCCATGGACATGTGGCAGGCATGCCTCAACATTGGAGTGCACAGAACGCTGTTTACCTTCCCACTGAAGTGGTCCCTATTTATCTACAGTGATACCTCATACAACGTCCAAACTTGGTTCCACAAGTTTGGACTTTATACAGATTTGGATGTTGTATGAGGCATGCAAAATCCTAGCTGAGATGCCTCATACAACATCCAAATCCTTGCCGCAATGCCTCCTACAATGTCGTTTTCATAGAGATACGTTGTACTGTAACAGCACAGACTTCAGGGCAAAGTCAAAGAGACGGACAGGAAACTGACAGAACTTTAAGAAATCATTGTATAAAGGCTAAAAACATTACAAAAATATGTCAAACAACCCTGATTGTCCAAGAACTGGAAGAATGCTGCGAAAATCCCAGGAATGCTTCTAAAAATTCTGACAAAAAAATCCAAAAATTCCAAAATCGTGCTCAAAACCACTCCTAAACACTCTTCGCCTCATGCAAAACCCACAAGAGCAATGCATGCATGTGTCCTGCCTTTTATACTGCCCAGGCACAATGCAACCTGGGAAAACCCCAATGCCTCATACAAAGTTGCACGACTTTGTATGAGGCAACTTTTTTCAAGGAATTAGGCAATGTTGTATGAATCTGATGTTGTATGAAACGGACTTTGTATGAGGTATTACTGTACTTGCAATTTCTTGCTTTCAAACTGCTAGGTTGCCTTTAACAAAGTCTCAACTAGTGAGGCCTTACTTCTGTACTGATAGGCTACGGATCACAGAGTTAGACACCAGTGACAACATGTCACACTAACTAAGAAGTCGCACATCCCAATAAAAACATATAACTGTTGAAAAGAAATGTGTTATTCTAAGCCACTTAGTGACTCACAATCTTCTAGTGTGGATTAGTTATCTCTTAGCATACTTTTATCATCCCAGCTGTGTTGCTGATTAGAACTGAGAAAGAACAGTCCAGTCAAACTCCTCTCTTTGAGGCAAGCTTATGGGCGAGAGTGGGAGTTAGGTCTGGCCTACATAATGCTAGATTTTAAAAATCTATTACACATCAGGGCAGACAAAATTCAGCCTCTTCTCCCACAGCTTTTCAGTGCACAAGAATGTCTTGATAGAAGAAACAATATTTATCCAACTATTGCTCTTGGCTGCCAAGAGGCTGCTAATTGTTAGAAGAAGTGAGTTGGGTATAGTGTCCCAAAATGCAGTACATTCTCCTCTCCTCTCCCCACAGTAAGGGAGAAAGTAAAAAAAAGTTGCACAGAAAACTCACCCCTGGCATAGGTGCTGAAGCTGTTTGGCTGATCCTGGGCCAGTTCCAACACTAGGGAGAATGAGACACGTGCTTCAGACAACATATAAAATTAGTTTCATTAGACTACAACCCCCAGAAGACAGCTGATGTCACATCTGCCACTGCTGTGGCCAGCTGAAATCCTTGGGCAGGCAAATAGGCACAGGTTCCTGGAGCATTTTAACTCTCGTGGTCATTACTGAGTTTCTAACAGATGATCTTTAAACACACCTGATAAATACTATAGTGCAGTGCTTTCTCTTAGACAAGGAGTTCACAATATTTTTAAGCTGGTGGGGTGGGTCACGCTCCCTCAAACAGCTTTGGGGACTGGACAGCCATTTTGCCCTTCCTCCACCACATGGCACATCCTGGAGTGGTGGAGGAGGCGGGGGACCACATGAAATGGCACCATGGATCGGATCTGGACCACGGGCCACAGGTTGAGAATCCCTGTCTTAGACCAATATCACTTTTTGGCCATTTAGCTAAGCTCAAGTATAGTATCCTAGACCAAATGTCTTTAAAAAATCTTTATGCAAGCAATAAGAAATGAGCTAGTATTTTTCATCCTTATTTTTTACACAGCATGTACTGTTCTGGAAATATCTTTTCCCACATCACAGAGTAATGTGGTACATTATTAATTCTATTGCACACAGAGAGATAAGTTCATTTTGCATTTGTATGGACTTATAGGTTTCAGGCTGGTCATGCATCACTCAGAAAATAACACGAAAAGATAAAATAAACATGGTGGTGGTACCATATAATTACAAGCATCACTCATTATTCCAAATCTCATGCAATATTTAACTATCATACATTGGTCATGCTTGTTTGGACACACAGAGACACACAATTCATTGAAACATTTAATAAATTTCCCACCAGCTAATTTTGAAGAGGTGCAGCTTGATAATTAAAAAGTATGTTATCTCTTGCCAGCTCATTATAGCCAAGTGTAAACCAACCTTAGCTTTCCCTAATCCCATCAACCCAGTCTGTAGGAAGGGTCAGGGGTCAGTAACTGCTTCTAAAAACACTGTTCAATTGAATTCAAACATGCTGCTACCTGCTAAGCAGCTGCTCACAAACAATTCAGAATCTGTCCTCATTACCAATTGTGAAAGTCCCCTATGCAAGAAAAGTAGAGATCTGAATGAAGCCTTCATTCACTGCTAAGGCTTTAAGACAGGCTTAAGGCTTAAAAGTCAGCATTTTCCACCCCAGCATTTTTATATATATATATATATATATATATATATATATATATATATATATATATATATATATATATATATATATATATATATATATATATATATATATATATATATATATATATATATATATATATATATATATATATATATATATATATATATATATATATATATATATATATATATATATATATATATATATATATATATATATATATATATATATATATATATATATATAGAGTGGAGGCCTGTTAGGAGGAGCTGGCACCACAAGAAATAATGAGCACATTTTGCCACCAACAATCTGCTACACAGCACCTCCCACATCAAAATCACATTAACTGCAATAAGATCCAGAAAGATGATGCTTACTAGGGGAAACATTTGCTGTTTCTAAGGGTAGGCCATGGCATAAAACTTTCATGAGTGCGGAAATATGCAGTAAGCTGAGTTGCCTCCAAAACTTACTTGTTCTATAATTTTTCAAGATCAAAGGAGATGTTCTCCTAAAGGCTTGTCAGGATAACAGATTTACTCATGTAGTGCTGAATAATAGGGGAAGGAGGAAGTATACTCATGAAATAACATTTCAAGTCCCCCTTTTTTACAAACATGATAAGGAGGGTGGAAGAGAAACAGGAGAAAATCACACCAGGGATATAAAAAAGCAAGAATTTACCAACTTCTCATTTCTTAGCCAATAAGCTGCACCATCATAGTTAAGACTAATATTCCACTTATGGGTAAGTTGATTGAGAGGGTGGTGGCTGACCAGTTGCAGGTGTTCTTGGAGGAAAATGATTTTCTAGATCCTTTTCCATTGGAGTTTAGGTATGCCACAGTACTGAGACAGTACTGATCAGTCTGTATGATGACCTCTTGAGGGAGGCTGATGGGAAGAAGTATAACCCTGTTCATCTCTCTAGATTTTTCAGTAACCTTTCTGAGAAAGATATTGAATTGGGGGATCAGGGATCTGATTGTTTGATGTTTCTGGTCCTTTCTCAATGGCCATTCTCATATGGTACAGCTTACGGATGTGGTTTTGACCCCTTTTGTCACTATTTGGACAGGAAATCTCTAACTACATTGGCATATGCATTGGGAATCTTAAGAATAGAATATTACATTGCTCTCTACATGGGGCTGTCCTTGAAAACAATTTGGAAACTTTAGCAGCCCCAAAATGTGAACACACTCCCATTGGCTTCCTATTAGTTTCTGAGCCCAAGTCAAGGTGCTGGTTTTGACCTACAAGGACCTAAGTGGCTTGAGATCTCAATACCTGTCAAACATCTTCCCAAGCCTTGCTGCTGAAGGTGGTCACACCAAGAGAGATGAGAAAAGTGTGAAAAAGAAACGAGGCCTTCTATTATATACACTGCTGAAAGCACTCACCTGCCACTAACTGGACGGTATGGAAATGGAACAAACAGACTAAGTCCACCTGTGGAGGATTCTCCAGTCTGTGCAAGAGTTTCCTATCCAAAATGAGAGCAAGACAGCAAGATTTTATTTCATTGTGATTTTTACAATTTGCACAAAATATCTCTATTGTTGTATTTCCTTTCTGAAACAGTCATAGCAAGGAAAAAACCTGATAGGCTAACTGATCACAAAAATGCACACCACTGATTTGTAACTTTCACTTTTTAATAATCTATACCACAAGGAAGCAGTTAAATATTATACATTTACAACAACTCGCCAAAATCAGTTTTCCAAAAGGAAAACCTTTCCCGGGAATGTCCCCAAAAAAAAATTGTACCACCTCAAGAATGGAATTTTAAGAATGAGATTGCTCAGGATTTACATTGCTACTCCCAATTTACTCAGCAGACCTTGAATAAATATATGCCACACTCCATATTTTTTCAACACCTGCTGATGTTCTCTCAGTCCCATGGAATCAGTTCTAGCTAGTACAGTCCAGATTCTGATAATCTTATTGTAAGATCCAGCCCTTATAAGCACCAGTCCAGGACAACGATGAACAAACAGCAGCAGGCTTTATTTAACAGTCAATTAGAGATGAGTTTACAAGGTGTTCTGAATCCTGAGATGGCTATACAATCCTAGCGGAGCCAGTCCCTCTAGACTCTTACCCGGCAATGGGCAATAAACTAGCTACCATAGAAGCATAGCATAAAGGAGGGACCTAGGCTTAGCGCTACCGGCTACCTGTATGATGTAGGAAGTATAGATCCAGTCTGGCCCCACCTTTGTTTACCCATGGGGCTTATATAGTGTCTCCCCAGCGGTAGCTCCTGGATACAAGGTAGCAACCTGCCGGACAAACGTAACTAACCAGTCATAACAGGGAATATATGTAGTTAACCAATGGAGAACAGGATCCAAAACTGTAACCAATCACAGGGCTTGATTTAGCCTAACAAGCGCACCCTTTTGCAGGGGTTTTGTGCCACTTTGGGCTTCTAGTTAGAATGGTGGGAAACCACCATTTTCCTCTTGCAAGAGCACACCCCGCGCTACTTGCAAATATGCCTCAATACACAACACTTATCAGCAATCATATAGTAGTGATATTGGAAAGGAAGTATTCATCCTAACTCATAGCCAGCCTCTTGTAAGCATGGGCAGCTGGATCAATCTGTATCAACAGCTGAAGAATGGGTATTTTAAAAAACAAAGGCAAAGGACTCTTGATTGCCCATTCAAAACCAGACTATTTCTAATCACTAAGCATCACAAATAGGAATGCTCACAACAGTCTACTGTTCTCAAGGAAAACTTGTCTCCCAACCACTGGGAGGACCGCTAGGTGGTCGCAGATGATGTTGTTGTCCCTGGTAGCCAAAAAAGCCTGAGGCTTTGACCCTGATCATTTGGCCACTGCTATAAATCACTCTTTATGTACATTCCTGTTAGCAGTGATCAACATCTGGATGGCTCTTTCTGGTGTGATCAGCCCCTATCTGATTGTACACTCAGTGACCAAAGATGGTACCTTAGTCCTTAGCATGGTAGATTAGTTCAACTCTGAGACTGCCAGATTAGCAGCTTCTACCTTACTACGCTTTCAAGGCTCAACCCTGAGACTGAAGGAGAACCATTCAGTCTACAAACTGTGTGAAGGAGCAGTTTGTAGACTGAATAGTGGGGATACTTTCCTCTAACGGCAAGCCACTTACACATGCATGCCCATGAGAAAATGAGATAGACAATGTGGTTTTCCTCTACTGCCTCCTCAACAGATATTATATTCAGAACACACATGCAAACACTTTTGCAGTGAGCCAGGGAGACTGAGGCCATCTGAGAGCACGATGCAGATGGGCAGCCAAGCATAAAAGCCAAGACACACAATTTTTTTATTTAAAAAATCCTCTTTTTGAGGTGTATATGTCTGGAAAATGATGTGCTTTTTTATTTAGGATATTATAATTCATTTAATTATTTTTAAATAAGAAAACATTCTATTGACATTATGACAAATTTCAGGAATCTGCATTTCATTGATTATAGCTCTGATGACTGACAAAGTATGGTTCTGACAGATACCCACACATAGAGCCCATTGTCAGTATTGTTTTTATATTAGTATTAGTATAAATATAGGTCCAGATGAATACTGAGACTGGAAAGAGACTCAAGAGGTGAGTTCTGCTAGTGCTGGTTCAACCTCATCCTAACCAGACATTTCCTACTTTAAGCTTTAAATCTGGCATGGCCGATTGGGATCTACAGGTAATTTACAGAGTGGTTTGCAATAGATCAGAATTATAATATTAAATAAAGAATATATTTCATTTTATTTATGACACTGTATTGGCTAACTTTGTTTAAATTTTTAGATGGAATTATATTTATAGGTTTTAAGCTTTAATTTGGAAGATTATGAAAAACAAGCCAGACGAATTTGAACATTTTTGTTCGCACCAGTTTTATTTTTTTCTTTCATTTACTTTTATATTCCGATAGTTTTCTGGGAGGAAATCCCATCCGTATCTTAGGAGTGCAGGCAAGAAAAGAAAGTCAGATTCCATCCAGTTAAGTTTATGTTACACTGTTGAAATGTTTATAGTGAACTTCTGTTCAAAACAGAAGCTGAATCCTCTCCTAGCAACTTTCTACATAAATCAACAAAGTAGTAAGTCTGGACACACAGAAAATGCTGTTATTTACCATGCTTCAGTTATCTTTTCTTTTGAAAGGCAGGATTTATTTGCTTTAAAAGTCTTAAGTGATAGTAACTCGCTAAACAATACAGACTTGATTTAAAGCTACACGGCCCACAGAAAAAGGGCAGATGGAAGAACGGATAATACTGCATTTTTGTTCAATTAAAAAAAACTTAGACATTTAATTATTTTTGGTTTAAAGGGGAGCTTTCTCTGCTCTTTCTCTTCCCTCCTCTCCCTTAAAGGGGAAAAGAAAGAAAGACCATCCTAAGTGCAGCAAAAGTTTATTCAGGTGGTACGAATCAGAGAAGTTTCACAGAAACAAACTTTCACCCCAGCAAAAACAGGGCTGTTGCCCAATTGAGGGTTGAGGGGGGGGGTTGCTGGGGGAGAAGGAGGGGATACCTGAAAGAGGAATCGGCCTGCAGTAATCTCCTTGCCCTGGACAGAAAACAGGGGTGAGGGAGAGCTGCCCTCTCATTGTAGTTTTAGGTCTTAAGGTTAGAATGAGTAAGCAGCTGTCAATTAGAGATAACTCTCAGCAATGCTTTTCTGAAATCTTGGACTTATCTCCTAGCAACTTACCCCTCCTTGCTCCATTTCTTCTTTCAGGACAGCAATCCCCTCCTCCCCTCCTCCTCCTCCCCCCCTTTTTTTTTACTCCACCATCAGCTCAAGAGTCATCTTTTGAAGACAGACAAAAAAAAAATCCCCTTTCAATTTGGGCAGATGCATAAAGAATTCAGGGTTGAGTAGCAAGGCAGAGGAGCTTCAGGCGGTGACATTTTACATTTGTTGCTGCTGTTTTTTTTTTTTTTTTGGCGGAAAGTGCTAATAAATCCAAGGTGTGTTTCCCTAGTAATTAGCTCTCCTTAATTGCAGGGGGGGGGCACATCTGAGTAAACATGCATAGGGTTGCAGCAAAAATAGGAAAACTTGGCTGTTTCTTTTTTTAAGCACTTATTGACATCAAGATGCTATGGGTTTGGCTCACATAGTGCCCAAACACTCATTTGAGCTGGGTGTATATATGTGTAGAAGGAGAAGGTGCATTCCGTACAAAGACAGGCAAAGGTGTCGTGTTTGTGTATCTGCCAGAATGTCTTCTTATCCGCTGCCTTTTCTACTGCAATAAAGTGTCCAACAATTGAGATTTAGGAGTGGCCATGACTACGAACGGAACTTGAGACCCTTGTTTAATATGGCAGACCCACTGGAAAGTTAGATTCAATTAAGACAAAAGTACAAAGTTACACAATTATTTCTTTCAATGTCAAGTGAAGGACGATGACGACAACGATGGAGTATTGAACTGTTAATGTTATACCAGTCTTTGCCTGTGAATCTAATGATAGATTTTTATAATAAGAAGAATAGACTTGAATATCCTAGCTGTACATAAATCAACTTTACTAGAAATTGCCTGTATCTTTAGTTGTTACCTTAATGGTCTTGAACTTTTAATTTTATACAAGTCTTTGTGAACCTAAGGGTATATTTTATAATAATAATAATAATAATAATAATAATAATAATAATAATAATAATAATAATAATAATAATAATAATAATAATAATAATAATAATAATAATAATAATAATAATAATAATAGACAACCATTGGAATATTTCTTGAGATCCACACTGTATAATTTACCCTATGTAAGGTTGTATGGGATGGGGTGGAGGGGAGCTTGTAGGCAAAGACGGAATGGAAATGTTGCGAGAAGATTTGGTTTTATTTCTTTAGTTTTTGATTCAGCCCAGGGTCCCCTTTCACAAAAGAATTGCTTGGAAAATTTTGTACAAATCACACGTACAGAATGACAGCCTTCTGGAGGGCCTAATGTAAGCACTTGTCCTGCAATCAAAGATTCAGCTCAACACGAGTCCTTTGTGTGACAACAGCATCGCCTCCCCGCCCCCCCCCCACACACACACACCACTCAGCATGACCGAGTGAATGCAGAGACGTTTTCTAAAGAGATGCACAGAGAACAACCCTCTCCTCCCACCTTCTCCTTGGAGAAAAGGGATGTCTTCTCTTCCAGTTTTTTTAAAAAAATGATAAACCACCTTTTGAATTTTATTTTATTCTCCCTCCACAGCTTTGCTAGAAGAACAGTGGTAAATGAGAAGAGGAATGAATCAGGGGATGGGGGATCATTTTGACTGTCATGGTGGACATACAGCTCCAGCCTGCACTTGATATGAATGTGCTTCAAAATGGCTGACATTTATATGCTAGTGAATGCATGGAAATGGAGATGGGTGGTTTTTGTAACACACAGTAATACACAGCCCCAGTGATTCTCAAGAGCTGCTAGCTGCAGTATCTTGAACGTGCATTTTTTTTTTTTGCCTTTTATAATAATATTCATTGTGGTAGGATTTATGAACACCCATTAATACCCTCCTTTAAAATTCTTCTGGAGCAGGAGAGCAAAAAGAGAAGGAACTAAGATTTCCAAATAAATTGCATATCTTACTTTTTTAAAAATTGGCAATATGACAGACACAGTATTGCCTTCTATGGGAATAGAACAATGATAGTCATCCCTATCTAGTATTACAATGTCTTTTTCTTTAAACTGTGAATTGTATTAATGCATTTTGAAGGCTGGCTTTTACACACCAGAGGAAGGGGGAATTGTATTGCCAAAAAGAAAAAAAGGGGGCAGAGAAAATATTACAAATTACTACAAAGAAAAATATTGTAAAAAGTAGAGGTTGTACATTTGTAATTCCATGGTATGGATTATTTTGAAGAATTCAGCATATTTTAAGAAACAAGCCACTTTAATTACAAAACAATGTAGTGAAATAAATTGGCTTAATATTACTTCCCCTGAACCTCACTATAATGGCCCTCAATTTTAAGCAATCAAAAACTGTTTTAAAGAAACCTGAACCTTGTACTGTACTTTAGTTGCATATAAGAATCTTTGATTATAATGTTCAGCCTCAGCAGATAGAAATGCAGTCTCACTCCTCTGACCAAATTCTCTTGTAAATTGTTACCAGAGAAGACTATAAAATTGCCAAACACCAAAACTATTTAATTTTTGCTAGTATTAATTTATTCCCTAATTCTAAAAATCTAAGTTGGATGTACGTCCTGTTGCAAACAATGGGATCAGTTATTTCCCTGTCTCTATCTGAGATAGGTGTAAAAGTACAGAAAATCAGAAGGATTCTTTGGATTTTTGTTTCTTTCATCTTAGTGTATCAACCCTTTCGAAAAGATGAATAGCCAAACATGAAACTGACTCTTATGCTCTTTAACATATGTTTAGAATTACCCTTTAGTTATTTTGCACGGATATAGTACAAGTTCATAGGTTGGAGTTTTCAGGAATAAATCAGGCCTAACATTGAAACGACATCAGCTGGGGGTGGTGGTGGCGGCTCACGGAAGGGGGGGGGGCTTGTAGTTGTTTCAAGTTGTTTAAACTACTTACTGTCACTGTCCGTCATTGTATTTCCCTTCCAATGGAAGAAAACCCTTGTTTAAGTTACTATGAGCCTTGTGAGCTTCAATATATTATTTAACTAGTTTTGAGCATTTCATGACCTTTGACCTTTGAATGTCCAGACATTCATTCCAGGAGCACATCCTGGTATTTCTCTACCTAAAGCACGGACCAAGTACTAGGACACCTTGCCTTTAGAGAAGAAGCATGGCGTAGGAGAAGAATACATGTTTTGCATGCAGAAAAACCTCCCCTGCCCCCAATTCCAGCCCCTGGTGTCTGCAGCTGTAAGGATTTGGTAACAATGGATGAGAAAGGCAGATCCCTGTGTCCTTGGGGAGCAGCTGTCACAGTCCAAAAAGACAGTTTGGGGTTTGATGAACCAATAGACTGTCATGGCCAGACTCTGCTCATGTGCCATTTTAACCCTGGCGCTGCTCCTGCACAACCATTCCGTTTCTCCTCTAAAGTACCTGCCTTTTTGTGACTACTCCATGCACATGCTTTCATTGTAATGACAGGGGCCATTAACTTTTAGTCTTCTCAAGTGGGACTTGGAAATAAAAACTGGAGGAAGCATCATTTATTATTTGCATACATGTGGTAAGGAAGAAGAATGCTATGCCTTTACAATGCAGACTGCAATTTTAGGGCTGGGTTGTGCCCAATGGGTTGAATCCATTGGCATTATTACTCCACTGGAGTCCTCTAGCACAAAGTTCCCACTGCTTACAGAAATCCTGTTTTTATCCCTGGATATATTTCAAACCCTGTATTTTTTCCCCTTTCTTATGCAACCCATTCTGTATGCCTTCTTACAACATTATTATGTGCAGCTGTTGCATGTGTTAGTGGCACTGCCTATGAAGCCTATGAACAAACAGCTGTTAGTCCAGTGGTTCCCAATGTGGGGCACAGACCCCACAGTGGGACTTCATTTCCCAGAATCCTATGTCAGCACATTGGCTGATCAGTGCTCTGGGAAATTAACTTAGGCTTCAGGGAATTGAAGTCCAAAAAACCCCAATTACATTTATAAACTGATGGGGTCTGAACTCTCTGTGACAAACCAGGAAAGGGACCTTGGTGTCCTGGTGGACAGCTCAATGAAGGTGTCAACCCAGTGTGCCTCAGCAGTGAAAAAATCAAACTCAATGCTAGGGATCATTAGGAAGGGTATAGAAAATAAGTCAGCAAGTGTCATTTTGCCTCTTTATAAATCTATAGTGAGGTCCCATCTGGAACACTGTGTACAGTTCTGGTCACCATACCTCCAGAAGGATATTATGGAGCTGGAAAACGTGCAGAGGAGGGCAACCAGAATGATTAGGGGACTGGAACACCTTCCTTACCATCTGAGGCTGCAACGGTTGGGCCTCTTCACTCTTGAATGACGGCGTCTAAGTGGTGACCTGACTGAAGTTCATAAAATCATGCACAGTGTGGACAAAGTAGATAAGGAAAAAATGTTTTCCCTATCACATAACACTAGAACTAGGGGGCACTCCATGAAACTTTTGGGTACTAGTTCTCAAACAAATAAGAAAAAGTACTTTTTCACTCAGAGGATCACTGGTCTATGGAACTCCCTGCCAGAAGAAGTGGTGACAGCTGTCAGTCTTGACAACTTTAAGAAAGGATTAGACAAGTTCATGGAGGACAAGGATATCAATGGCTGTAATTATGGATATCTAAGGACAACCTCCAGGTTGGAGAGATAGGCAGGATATCTCTCAATACCATTTCCAGGGAATCCTAAGCAGGTGAAGGCATCTCCTTGGGAATACCCTGAAGGAAATGGTGAACCACTGTGTGAGACAGAATGCTGGACTCGATGGGCTGTGGCCTGTTCCAGCAAGGATGTTATGTTCTTAAAAACCAAAGGTTGGGAAACACTCCTCTAGTAGAATAAGGTTGCACTTTGTCTGCATTATGCTAGAGAAAACAGCATGTGCATCCTTTGAAAATTCAGTTTTGGATCTGTAGCACATATCGCCAAATTGAAATGGGCATGCTATGATTTAATTAATGCCCATTATAAAAAAAAAACAACTGGTGGGTCAGTTCTACAATATCTGCTTTATGTCTGTTTAAGATTGTATGCTAAGTAAAGTAGGTAACTATTTTTAGAAAGTCAAGAGTTGCACTACTGTCTAAGAAGAAACAATTAAAACTTCTAGATTAAACTGACATTTATACCTCTATTCATAATAACTACTGTATGTGCCAATTCTGATTTACAGTAACTCTTTTCAGGGTTTTCTATGCACAAATCTCTCAAAAGTGGTTTACCGTGTGTGTGTGTGTGTGTGTGTGTGTGTGTGTGTGTGTGTTTGTGTGTGTGTGTGTGCGTGTGTGCGTGCGCGCGTGCGCGCGCGCGCAAATCCTTACACAATGGCTACATGGAAACTTGGGCTTATCATTTATAAGCAGCATCCTGGCACATACTGCCCAAATGATCAGTGGGAGTGGCTAAAGTAGAGTTTGTTACAGTGGTGGACTTCTTTGCTTTGTGATTTATTCAGCCTTTCCCACAGCAAACAGAAATTTTACTCTGCAGTTTAGGAATAAACCCATTGCCATCTGAAAATGGATACTTGCCTCTCTCATTTGTTTGCTTTCCAAGAAAACTCAGAAAGAATCATAGTTTTGTTTTGTTTGTTAGAGAGAAATAACCCAGTTTATTTGTTTTTGTGTCAGAGATTACTGATTTTTGCAGAGGATGCCCGAATGAGGCTCCTTTCATGTCCCCCATTGTACAACTCTCAGGAATCGAGCCCATATTTCCAGTTTCCAAGCCTAGCACCTTAACTACTAAGCCACCATGGGAGCCACAATAACCCAGTAAAGAAAAAAAAGATCCATGCTCAGAAATCATTCTAAATGAACCACAGATGGAAGGATTCTTTGTTTCTTTGGTTGTGCCCATTGGAAGTGAGATCAAATTGGGAAGCTTTTACCAGTGTCCCACTCACAGTCACAATCCCTGATTCCTAAGATCCTGCTTTTTCAACTCCACCTTGTGTTTGCATAAAACAAATGTTGTACTGAGTCTTATTTATTTATTTATTTATTTGTTTGTTTGTTTGTTTGTTTATAGATAGATAGATAGATAGATAGATAGATAGATAGATAGATAGATAGATAGATAGATAGATAGATAGATAGTATAACATATATAAGACTGGCTTGGAGACCCAAATCATTCACACTACTATATTCCTGATCACTATGTGTAGGAGTAAAGAGCGAACAGTAAATAAAACTGACATGAAAAAATGATTCATTTACAATATGGTGCTGGAGAAGAGCTTTACAGATTACCTAGACTGGTAGAAAAACAAACAAGTAAGTCCTAGAGCAAATCAAATCGGAACTATCTCTGGAAGTAAAAATGATGAAACTGAGGCTGCCTTTCTTCAGGCACCCCATGAGAAGACAGGATTCTTTGGAAAAGGTAATAATTCTTGGAAAGGTCGAAGGCAAAAGGAAAAGAGGAAGCCATATGAGATAGATAGACTCCCCAAAGGAAGCCACACCCTGGGGTTTATAAGAGTTGGAGCAGGGCTGTTGAGGACAGGACATTTTGGAGACTTCTCATCCATTGAGTTGTCATAAGTCAGTATCGACCTGAATAGATGTACAAATAATAGCATTTAGTTGTCACAAAAAACAATGTCAAAAGTTACTATATTAGTGTGGGTGACAACCAGCATTTTAGCTAACATGATCATGTTTAATATTTTATCATTAAACCCTACAGAGGAAGGAGTTGTTGTTGTTGTTGTTGTTCATTCATTCATTCAATTTATATACCACCCTTTTGGTCTATAGGCCACTCAAATGTTACCTGTAGAAGTACAGATAACAAGTTAGTAACTAGTGATGCCCTGTGGGGAGGATCACAGTGTGGAAAACATCTTTTTCCAATGTACCACTGAAATTGCTGTTAACCCCACAAGTACATTTTCTATTGAGGCCAACTGATGAACAGGGAGAACAGACCAGGAGAACAAATCAATCGGAGTATAAACTGAAAGAGAAGAGTAAAGTGCGGATTCCCCATGCCCATCTGGCATGGAACAGCCCTGCGGAGGCTGCTTAGGTGAGAAGGCTCCTGGCGGTGGCTTCTGCGGGCAGCTAAATTAAGGGGGGTGAATAAATGATAGGGTTTGATTCACCCAATTACATGACCTGACCGACGATTCTGCAAAGTAGGCAGATCGCTAACTCCAGTGACTGATTAGGTAAACACTCATCTCCTGGCCAAGGAAATCTCCGGTGCAAACAGTGAAGATGTTTACCCCCTGTCTAAGCCCCAAACAATGGTCTCCCTCATCCCGTGTTTGTTTGGAATAATTAACTTCCCTTCGAGAGGTTCCCCAATTAACCTGAGTAAACAGGTGAGGTGATTGACTACTGGGTGATGGTTTTTTCTACCTGCCTTCTGATCTATAAAAGGTGTATGTATTTTCCCAATAAACCACTGATCTGATCTCGCTCCTGTTGCCTCGTGTTGTCATTGATCAGTCTCCTCCGGGACCTAGCGCCGCCCTAGCGGCCCAACATCACTACAGCTGGTGACCCCGACGTGATTTACTCATGAGTAAGAGACCCCGGAGAGGTCTACTCGTGAGTAGCGATTCACGCGGTCCGGTTCTACGCTTGAACCGCGACCCGTCATCCCGGAGGACAGCGCGGCGCTCCGGCCGGCAGCCAGCCGATCGGAGAAGTAGCCTGCGGCGAGGCATCCCAGAGAGACATTCCTACAGCTTACTCCCCGCTTTCGAGGAGGTTTGCCATCGAGGGAAACGCGTTCCGCTCAGGGCCAGCTGTGAGCCCCTGACATCGCAGAGGCCGTCGAAGGGCCCGTGGCAGAAGGTCCACACTCCGAGGTCTACCCCAGACACCCGACGCCCGAACCTGTTGCCTGCAAAGACGCGTCGACCCGTCCCGAGGAGGAATCTTCCGGAGACCCAATCGCAGGTAATATGGGGACTTGTTCTCATAGACCAAGTCCGTCCGCTAGCCAAAGAACTCGTGAGGAAGAGTTCAGAATCCTGGCCAGGGTTTTTAATCTACGCTTTCACAGCAGGGAATTAGCGAGACTTTTGGTGTACCTCAGGGAACACTGCCTACTTTACCCAGAAGTAGGTACGTTAACCCTGAAGCTCTGGGATCAGATAGGAGACTGCATTCAGCAACCCCCGAAAGCTCCAGGAGGGATAGTTCGTACTTGGAGGAAGTGTAGGAAACTCTTAGCAGAGATCGAGCCAGTCCGGGTAGAGGCCAAAGAACCCCCGTTAGTCGAGCCATCAGGCAAGCCAGTCGAGCCGACTGCGCCCACGGCACTCTATCCGTCAATTAGCTATCGGCAGAGTAGCGTAGGGAGCGTCCCTGCGGTGACAGCTGCAGACGTCACCGAAGGAACGCAGGGAATGAGAAGCGCAGGCGCTCCTCTGACCGCCCCAGGCTCCCTAGTCGTGAAGAGTGCCCTTCAGCGCACAGCTGAGATAGAACTTAAAAAGGGGGAATTGTCAGTTGAACAACTAGCTGAACTCAGACAGATTTGTCCAATCTGCTTGGAGATGGACGCGCTCATGGGCGCACAGCAGGTAGTACACTCCCCAGTCCCGTACAAGCTTCTCATGGCTTTACGGAAAGCAATTTCAGAGACAGGGCTCCAGAGTCGTTTTACGAGGGGCACGCTTCAGCAAGTGTGCGAAACCACCATGTGGATTCCTCATGATTGGAAAGCCGTCATGAGGATGATGCTAACCCCCAGCCAGTACATGATTTGGGACAGCGAGTTCCGCCTAGAGGCGCAAACTCGGGCTGCCAGGATGGGAGGCGCGGTAATCCCTGACCAGTTGTATGGTTCAGGTGCCTTTGAGCCCATCAACACTCAAATTAACTTGCCTCTCGCCACTCTGGAAATGTCAGCCGAGGCTGCCTACAGGGCATATTTCAAGGTCCCAGCGTCTGGCAAAACGGCTAAAAACTACACTGCTATCAAGCAGGGAGCCCAGGAGCCCTACATGGACTTCATCAATCGCCTGGAGGAAGCAATTAGCAGGCAGATTGATAATGAGCAGGCCCAACAAGAGCTTATGATTAAGCTAGCTAAGGACAACGCCAACCTGGACTGCCGTAAAATCTTGCAGTCCCTGGGCAATCGCCCTGACTTAACCTTGACGGACATGATCTGAGCATGCTCCGACGTTGGCACCGACTCCTACAAGATGGGGCTGCTAGCGGCCGCGGTGCAGGGGGGAAGAAGACCTCAGGGCAATGGCAAGATCAAAGGGGCATGCCACACTTGTGGCAAGGTCGGACACTTCGCTAGGGAGTGCCGATCCAAGGGAGGCGGACAAAAATCCGGCCGTCCCAAGGCTCCGAACACCCCCTGCCCGAAGTGCAAGAAAGGCTATCATTGGGCCAGGTATTGTCCGAGTTCAGGAAACCGGAATCCGGGCACGTCTCTGGCCCCAGTCCAAACAGAGGCTTCCTTCACCCAGATCCAGAACTCCCCAGAACTGGACTAGGTTCCAGGCGCATTCCAGGCACTGCGAGGGCGCAGGCCAGCCCCAAGGGTAGCACAGGACTAGAATTGGCTTGCCAGGCGGACGTTACATGCGATCTGCCGGGCACAGTCTATCTAGTCGATTCCCAGTACATGGGACCCCTGCCCAGAGGCTTTATAGGTTTAGTTTTGCCCCGTAGTGTAGCTGGAGCACGCGGAATTTTCATAATTCCAGGAGTCATAGACTCGAATTTTTCAGGCGTTCTCCAGGTCCAGCTTTGGACACACCTACCCCAAACTATCCACAAGGGAGACACCTTAGCGCAACTGATCTTGGTTCCTTGTCACTCGCCAGCAGGCAGCCAGAGAAGGCTCAGTGCCAGCTCAGAGTCCGGTTCAGCAGACCGCTCGAGCGCGAGTGAGGCAGTGCAGGGATACCAGGTCTTGGCGACAGTGGAGACCAACATCGAGTGGAAGCAGCGCCCCGTTATCGAGGTATTTTTGAACAAAAGAGTGTTCTCAGGGTTACTCGATACCGGAGCGGATGTGACAGTGATAAGCAGAAGCCAGTGGCCGAGGGAATGGGCCATTGAGCCGGTCTCCGATGTGTGGGGGGTAGGCGGCGTCCAGGAAGCGTTCAGAAGCCGAGAGTGGGTAGAAGTCACAATCCCAAGGGCTGACGGCACGGCGGTGATACGGCCACACATTCTTGACGTGCACGTCAATCTTTGGGGACGGGACATTCTACAGCAGTACGGTGCTACACTTACCTTCGGGTAATGGCGTTGCCACTTAAATGGCTCACCGACACTCCGGTTTGGGTGGAACAATGGCCGGTAGTGGGGGAGAAATTAGTTGCCCTCAAGCAGCTAGTTAAGGAACAGCTAGACGCAGGACATATAGAACAGTCCACAAGCCCCTGGAATTCGCCAATTTTTGTTATTAAGAAGAAGTCGGGGAAGTGGCGACTCCTCCACGATCTCAGAGAGATCAACAAATGCATACAGCCAATGGGTCCGCTTCAATGCGGCATCCCGAATCCGAACATGATTCCCGAGGGGTGGGAGATTCTAGTCGTAGATCTCAAGGATTGCTTTTATACAATCCCCTTAGACCCCAGGGACCGGGAGAGGTTTGCCTTTACAGTGCCGGTCGTGAACCACGGTGAGCCCACGCAGCGTTACGCGTGGAAATTTTTGCCACAGGGCATGCTCAATTCGCCCACCCTGTGCCAAATTTATGTTCACGGCGCACTGGCAAAGTTCCGAAGCCTTTACCCACAAGCCATAGTTTGTCACTTTATGGACGACATTTTGGTAGCGTTGCCACAGCTTGGCAGCGAAATGTTTTCAGACCTCCAGGCCAGCCTGGGGGACAAAGGTTTACTCATTGCCCCAGAGAAAGTGCAGAGAACCGAGCCCTTCTCGTACTTGGGCCATCGGCTTCTCCGCTCTTTCGCCGCACCGGTTTTACCCCAGATAAACTTACAAGACTCAGTCACCCTCGTAGAATTGCAGCAAGTTTTGGGGAATATCAATTGGGCCAGACCGTATTTTCGCTTGGATACGGATCTTCTAAAGCCGCTCTTCTCGCTGCTAACCTTAGGTAAGCAGCCGGCAGACCGGATAAAAATCTCTCGAGACACGCGCTTGGCGCTCGAGAAGGTGAACCAAGTTCTCAGCCAGAGGTGGGTGGATAGGATCGCCCAGGGGCCGTATGCCCCGATCCTGAATTTGTACATCGTACGGTCGGGATCCATGTTCACTGGGGCGCTAGGAGCAGACTCAGAAAAGGGAGCGAAAATTGTGGAGTGGGTGTACTTGCCTAACACCTCATCTCGGAACATTGTTCCGCCCCAAGAACTGGTCTCCGCGGTGATCTACCGCGGCAGGCTGAGAGCTAGGGACATTTCTGGGCACGATTTAGCCAAGATCATAGTCCCGTTCACTAAGGAACAAATTCATCAGTTGATGCAGCTAGGTGACTCGCTTCCGATAGCCTTGGAAGGATTCACTGGAAGCTTGGCATACCATTTGCCTAAAGACCCCAGACTTGTCTCGCTTCAAACAGGAACAGTCAGCTTGCTCGAATTGCTTTCGCTGGTCCCACTTCAGGGGGCCAAGACAGTCTTTACCGATGGTGGACGCACATATGGTGTCTTGACCTGGCAGGAGGGCGAAGCTTGGCACACGCTGTTGACTCTCCCACAGAAGTCCGCGCAGCGGGCGGAGTTGGCAGCCGTGAACCTTGCCTTGCGCACCTTCGCCAAGGAACGTCTAAACATCATAACTGACAGTCTGTACGTTAGGAATTTGCTCCACAGTTTACCGGGAGCTTACATTACCCCCGCGATAGACAAGAATCTGCTTAGTCTGTTTCTCACTGCTCAATTTCACTTGCGGAACCGCACGGAGCCGCTCTATATTGCCCACATCCGAAGTCATCAAGACCTACCGGGTCCGATTTCCGCGGGCAATAGCAGAGCGGACGCGGCGGCAAAAGAAATTCAGCAACGCTCAGTTTTGGGAGTTTTCACTACTCCAATTCAAAGTCATGCATTTTTTCACCAAAACGCCAAGGCACTCGCCAGACAGTTCAAGTTTCCACTTTCTCAAGCCCAAGGTATAGTACGCTCTTGCCAGCATTGCGCAGGGGTGCCGGGGGGGCCCTTGTGGGGGGTCAACCCACGAGGGACAGAGGCCAATCAAGTGTGGCAGATGGACGTCACGCATGTGCCGCAGTTTGGCAGATGGCAGTACATGCATGTCTGCATTGACACCTTTTCCCAGTTCGTTTGGGCAACGGCGCAGAAGGGGGAGGCTACCTCCCACGTGGAGCAGCACCTCCTTTCCTGCATTGCGGCGATGGGCAAGCCGCGGCACGTGAAAACGGATAACGCCCCGTCCTACAGCTCTAGGCAGTTGGCCGCCTTCATGGCCACCTGGGACATCAAGCACACATTTGGCATTCCCTACAATCCGCAAGGGCAGGCGATTGTAGAGCGGGTCAATCGGACGCTAAAGTCCTATATTGACAAACAAACAGGAAGGGGGGAGCCACCAGCCCTCCCCAAATCACAGGGAGAAGCACAGTTTTGTCTGAATAAGGTATTGTTCAAATACAACCACCTCAATGTTTTTTCGGACTGTACGCCGCAGGAGAAGCACTTCCGCCGTTCGGAAGCCCTCCCGCGACCTATGGTCCGGTACCGAGTGCCACCAGACCCTTCTTGGAGGGGCCCGGTGCCGCTCATAACCTGGGGAAGAGGGTATGCTGCAGTTATGTCTCCTACAGGTGTCGTTTGGATTCCAGCTCGGTGCGTCAAGCCTCACTTGGAACCACATGGCGTGGACCCAGGCCGACCCGAGTCCGATCCCGGAGATGCAGGATCTCGCCCTGACCGAGGGGACCCGCCGGGAGAGACAGCGGTCGCAGACGACAGCACCGAAGATCACCTGGGGGATGGTCAAGGCCCTCTGCCATGATGCCCAGGACGCCATCCAGCGCGAGGGGGAGGAGCTGACTCCAGAGAGCTTTGCGGTTGCGATTTTCGCCTGAATTCACGCCAACTCCATGGCAGTCACCATCATCCTGGCCCTCTCCCTGCTTTTGGGGGGAGGCGCTCAGGCCGCCTCACTGGAGGCCAGCGATTTAATGCCAGGCGGAGACCTCTCTGCCCGGATGCAGTACAACATTTGGGAAAGGTTGGCTACCCTTGTCAACCAGTCCGATTTTTGCCTCAGGCAGGACGTCGGCTCTGCCTCGATCCTCAGCACCTGCCTTGTCCCGGTGTGCCATTCTCCAGGCGCGCACCCCCGGGACGGGGACTGGCTGGTGAGGCGACTCTTCAGCCCATACATCCCATCGGCCTCCTCGGAATATGCCCGTTGGGAGATGCGGCTAACCATGACTTTACCGGCTGATGCGGCCACTCTCCACACTCCTCGAGTGGCGGTCAGCCCGAACTCTACCTGCGGCCGAATACACGGTTGCTCCGGACCCGGCCGAGCCCGGCGCCGCTGCCTCGATGTAGGCAGCGGCAATTGGACTTGCAATGACCCAGTGCCACTTGGCTCGAAGTATGCACATATCACCCTGCCATCTGGATGGTTCTTTACGTGTAACCAGTATACGTTTAACTACATTCCGGCTAATATTACAGACTCTATATGTTGTATCAGTCGTTTAACACTGTTGCTCCCCACTAAGGATATGATTGCCCCACGCACTAATATCCCCAATGTTTCCAATGGCTCCAATGTTCCCTCACTCATACGGCACACTCGCACCACCCTGTTAGACAGCTCATGTGAAAGCAGCTTTAGGGTAATGAGACCTGCCGAATACCTCTCTTTGGCAGTCAGCATCGTTGGCGTGCCAGGCTTAGCCGTCGGCAACGCAAAGAGGATCGGTCGCTTGACCTGCGGTCTAGCAAAGGCCATCAACCATACCTCCTCAGCGATAGCGCTCCTTAATCAAGAGCAGGCAGAGCTTCGCCATGCCATTCTCGATAATCGAGCGGCTATCGACTACCTCCTACTATTGCACCACTTGGGCTGCGAGTCCTTTCACGGAATGTGCTGCTTCAACCTCACTGACAACTCCCGGAAAATTCAAAGCCAGATCACAGACCTCCACACCATAGTCGCAGGCATCACAGAGGGCTCTGCGTGGGGGGCTTGGTGGAGTTCCCTGTGGAGGTGGATGTGGTCGTGGATCCCATGGGGGTGGCTTCAGACGGTACTCAAAGTGGTGGTGGGGATAGTCATACTGGGCATAGCAATTTGCTGTCTCGCTCAATGCATTCCCTCACTGATCTCGAGGTGCCGCCTCAGAAGGAAACCCCGTGACGTCACTCCCAACCAACAGCTGGTGCCGCTTCTGCGCAAAATCGCTGGTCAGGCTCTTAATATTAAAAAGTAAGGGGAGATGCGGATTCCCCATGCCCATCTGGCATGGAACAGCCCTGCGGAGGCTGCTTAGGTGAGAAGGCTCCTGGCGGTGGCTTCTGCGGGCAGCTAAATTAAGGGGGGTGAATAAATGATAGGGTTTGATTCACCCAATTACATGACCTGACCGACGATTCTGCAAAGTAGGCAGATCGCTAACTCCAGTGACTGATTAGGTAAACACTCATCTCCTGGCCAAGGAAATCTCCGGTGCAAACAGTGAAGATGTTTACCCCCTGTCTAAGCCCCAAACAATGGTCTCCCTCATCCCGTGTTTGTTTGGAATAATTAACTTCCCTTCGAGAGGTTCCCCAATTAACCTGAGTAAACAGGTGAGGTGATTGACTCCCGGGTGATGGTTTTTTCTACCTGCCTTCTGATCTATAAAAGGTGTATGTATTTTCCCAATAAACCACTGATCTGATCTCGCTCCTGTTGCCTCGTGTTGTCATTGATCAGTCTCCTCCGGGACCTAGCGCCGCCCTAGCGGCCCAACATCGCTACAGTAAAGCACAAGAAATACTGTGGATGTGGGTGTTGCAGGTTTCTAGCAATACAAAACCAGCATGGTTTGGTTGCTGTTCTTCAAGGTGTGACACTTGGCAAAGGATGCAGCCATTCCAAGCAGGATGCAATTAGCTCGACCGATTCATTAAGTTGTAATCTTCTGCGAAACATCTGCATGGGAAATCACAAGCATAATGATTTGGAAACTAGTGCGTGCAATGCAGTTTTGAGTTGCAAACTGCCCTGTATGGTATGTGTGCAGTTTGTTTATTTATTTATTCCAAACCTGGAAGTCATTCAAGTGCTTTAAACGCATTATACATACATGCTTAGATCACTGCTGGGAGCATATGCGTAATATATACTGGCTTGGATCTTAGTCAAAGGAAGAAACTTCTTTCCCTGGTTTAGGTTAACATTAATGATTTCATTTTTAATTTTTGAAGAAATAACTCACTACCGGTTCTTCTAGTTTTACATTACTGTTGGTTAATACAAGCCCAGGCTCACTGATGTACCCTGTTGTGCATAAGCAGCACAGAATCTACTCAATTAGCTCTTCGTTATTCTGTTTGCTTTCCTGATTTGTGCCTTTCCTTTCATCTCTCAGATGTGCACAAGCTTTCCATTAGATGTTTCCTGCTTCTATTAGATGTTTGCAATTTATCTTTTTCCTTTGAGCTGTGGTGGATGTTCCAGTATGTGTTGAAATAGCTAGTTTCGCCTGAGAATGGAGTTAGGAAGGAGGTGGATAGTTAAGGCATGCGTTTGTTGCTTTCTAGAAAATGCTGCTGGAATTATACAGAAATATTACCCATATTTTTACTGAGCATATAGTTAAGAATAGCTCACACATTGACCACAATCGATCTAATCATACCAAATTTCCACTGCAATCAATAGGAGACGTGAATTATTAACAACTCAACCTGCATGAATGTCAATGGGACTTGAACATAGCTCATGTTACTTGTACTGAAGCCAGATGTATACATTTACTCAACATTCCAATGTATTACAGATGTTACATCTTGTGCGTATACAAAATTATGAGAACAATGTTGTCATTTGTGCCTGTCCCTTTACTGATTAGTGAATTGAGGCTGAGGCCTTACTTGGTTAATTGTAGAAGTATCCTGTTAAAATCAAAATGAAGTGCACATTTTTTTACAGGATTGTTGCTTTAAAACATTCTCACTCAAACAAGACAAAAACCATTTGCATCTCTTTCGGATACAGCCATGTCTGCTAGCTCTAGTATAAACACAAACTGATCTCTACCCTACACTTCATATTAAAACGTAACGTGTTATTGGGTTAAACTGAACCTCCTAAAATTAATGTTGGAGAGATTAGCTGATTGTCAGAATGTCATTCGGAAAACCAGAAATTCTTTCTTCT
The DNA here is from genome assembly GCA_035047305.1 of Bradypodion pumilum. Lineage (NCBI taxonomy): Eukaryota > Metazoa > Chordata > Lepidosauria > Squamata > Chamaeleonidae > Bradypodion > Bradypodion pumilum. The sequence goes on from JAWDJD010000001.1 coordinate 199,682,620, forward strand.
AAACCATTCCTAATGTTGTTGGTTTTTTTGTTCTTTTTTGCCGTTAAAACGATACTGATCAATTAATATATTCATTCCTACAGTATTTCATGCCATAAGGTGAAAAGTCCTATTCTATTTATAGATGTTCCTTCAGATAGGCAAATCTTCCTTACAGATGAGCTGAATGCTGGTGAGAGATGGAGGGTTCCCCACCCCCTTTTAAAAAATGGATAACAATAACAGGATTTGACTACCAAATGTAGGGATTTGAAAGAAACTCAAAAGAGGGCTGCTGACTCAAGAAAACCAGCTGGGACTTTGTGGCCTAGTGCTAGGCAACCACCCAACCCCATCACAGCAAACATATGACTACAAAATGGATGATCTCATCTCTAAATCAGCTATTTGATATGCAGATTGCATGGCAGCCCATAATACAGCCTGGCTCTGGCAGCAGGTGCAGCGTAAAAGTGCCTGGACCTTTTCTGGTGTTTTAAATCCAGAATTGGTGGTCCTAAGCAATATTTCCCTCTGACTCCTTCACAGTTTGTGGTTTATTATCTTCATTAAAAACAAACAAAATCCCTCTCTCTTGAAGAAAAGAAAAGGCATGATTTCGCTTGAATTTCCTTTCCTCTCTAAGTCTTAGACATGCCAAAATTTTGAAGGTAGAAAGCTGAAGGGACTGAAAAGTTGTTCTAGGTAGTAAATCACACACATGCAAAATAGGGTCATATGAATAACCATACCTGTCAACCGCGGTTCTGGAAAATCCTGGACCTGCGCAGAATGGTTCTGTGCAGGTCGCTTTTTACGCATGCATAAAATCCTTCTACACATGTGTAAAAGCGACTTGCGCAGAACCGTTCTGCACAACTCGCTTCTACGCATGCGTAGAAGGCTTTTACGCATGCATAGGCTTCTACGATCCCCTTCTGCACAGAAGCCTTCTACGCATGCGTAGAAGGGTTCTACACATGTGTAGAAGCAAGCTGCGCAGAAGGGATGCGCAGTAACGCCTTTTCCCCCGCTGCTAAATTCTGGGGTTTCGGCAGCTCCGGGCAGGAAATGGCGAAAATCGGTGCTGAAAAATGGGAAATCCCGGCCAATCCGGGAAGGTTGACAGGTATGTGAACAACTCTTGGAAATAGAACTGCTTGAGTGTTTCAGCGGGAAGTACATATCCCTAACAACTCTTATTTTCTAAGGCATTAAAACCCTTGCATTTTATATCTGTTCTTGTAATATAAGAACAATTTTGTAATATGATAGCTAGATACAGTATAGATAGTACATTGTGTTTGATCATTTGAGCAACTCTAAGTCAAAATGTTTTCCAGAACAAGGAACAATTTAAAAAAAAGCTCTTATCCTTCTTTCATGTGAGTCCCATCACAGGCCTTGAATAGCAATAAAACACATTGTAATATAATTTATATTGTCTGTGGTTGCAGGTTAGGTCTTGGAAGTCATAAACCATTACAGCTTTACAGTCATGCTGCTGTTATTAACTAAATGAAAGGGATATTTGTTCTAAATCTGTAGACTGTATGATGGCTAATCTTAAATTCATCAAGAGCCACCGATGAAAAAGGTGTAGAAAGTGCTGCCAGGATGCTAGAAACCAAGTGCCAGATCAACAATAGTGGTGGGGTTGAGGGGGAGGGTATATCAAAGCTGAGGGATTGTACGATGCATAATGATTCGGTGCTTCTGGAACACGCTTTTGTAGTGGGTAATTGATCATCTGTGAGGCTGCAAGATACATTTGGCTGCTGGTGCTTAAGAAAGGTCTAAATCTTCACAGCATTCAAGAAAAATATATGAATAAATAGATCTCCTTTTTCAGATGTGGGTTGCATTAAAATTTAAATTTGAATGGAAATGCTGCCTCAGTGGGAGAAGATCTTTAGAGATTTACTCCTCCTGTAACGTTGTGTTCCAGGAGATAATTCCACAGATATTACTTGGTGATCTTCAGAAGCTATTGGTTCCCAACTATGAAATATTTGCAATTCATGCCACTTTGATCATGTACACATTTTGCCGGGTATAAATCCCTTTTGGTGGCCAGAAGAATACAGAGCATACATTTCCAATGCAAATCCTTGCCTGGTTGAGTTCAAATTTTGCACAATTCCCCTTATTACATGAGTGCCTTGTGTTGGAAGCAGTCGCCTGAAATAAGTAAAAAATCATAAATGCAAAGTTTTATTTTGATTTGTTCATTTAAAATGTTACTGGAGCTGCAGTGGCTCAGTGGTTAAGAAGCTCACCTTGTTAGCTGGAAGGCTGGAAAGTCGGCAGTGCGAGACCAGGGTACTGCATGACAGATTGAGTGCCTGTTTGTCCCAGCTCCTGCCAACCTAGCAGTTCGAAAGCAAGAAATTGCAAGTAGATAAATAGGGACCACTTTGGTGGGAAAAGAACTTGGGGAAATGAAAGGAGCCTCATCCGGGTGTCCCCTGAATGGAGTTTCTCCAGCAAAAATCCTTTCAACTCAGAATAATTTCTGACACTAAATTAAAAATATTAAAAACACTGCAATTATCCACCTGTTTACATTTTCATAAATAGCCACTGATTTAATACCAATCCTGAGGATGCACTCCTACCATTTGTTATGCATTTGTAATCCATCTGACTTTCATGAGATTTATATAAAAACTATATTATTGCTCTTGCTCCCCCTGCAAGGAAGAAGCATGGCTTCCTCCCTCCATCTTGGCCACATGGTAGCCAAAGACACGAAGATAAACAGGAGATGAGATTTGGAGCTAATTTCCAGAGGCCCCCCTTTTACATCATGTTTTGATGCATTCATTTGAGTAACTATAGCTCTTGATGCAAGGAACTGAAGGCTAAAGTGACACAAATGAAAGCCAGAGGTGGCTTGTGTCATGAAAATCCATTGAGAAGTTACTTTCTGTTTAAGTTACTTCGTATTCATTCAGAAGAACACTGTAATTTTTCTGATTCTCTTTAGTTTGAGTAGTCTAGCTCAGAGCAAGAGGCAGATGTAATGCAATTTGCTGCCAGGACCCGTTCGCCTCTCCCCAATCCCTTGCTATCATCTCAGAGATGGGAGGCCAGCTGCGTTTGGCGCCTCCACCCCTCTGGAGCCCCGCCTGCTCGGGGCACTCAAAAGAGACGCCAACACCGCCGCTGTTGCTGCTGCCACCACCGGGACCCTTCACCTCTCCCCAAGCCCTTGCCATTAGCTCTGGGATGGTAGGCCAGCTGTGTTAGGTGCCTCCGCCCCTCTGGAGCCCCGCCTGCTCGAGGGGCTCAAAAGAGATGACGACACTGCTGCTGTTGCTGCTGCCGCAGGGACCTGTTCTCCTCTCCCCGAGTTGCCGAGTTGGCGGGAGGAGGCCAGCCTCTCATGGCCAGGGGGACTCTGCTTTTGCTGAGGCTGCTGCTGAGATGTGGAGCTCCTTCCCCGAACTGCGGGGAAAGTGGAAGCACCTATGCCGGCTCTTTGTGGCCATAAGGACTCTGTTGTTGCCATGGCTATCATCATCGCCGAGTTCCTTGAGCCTTGGCCTTGTTATGTATGCTATACTATTTTATACTTATTTTGTATTGATGTATGATTGTATAACTTGATAATTTGTAACTAGACCCTTTATTGTATTTTGGTTTTGTTACATTGTATCCCTATCTGATGTATTATATTGTATTGCATTGACATGTTGTTGCCGCCTTGAGTCGGCCTTGGCCGAGAAAGACGAGGTATGAATTAAAATTGTAATTGTAATTGAAAGAGAACATCACTACCACCAATGGCATTGGCTACCAGGAGCCCTTACATCAACGCACCATATCTAATTATCTTAGACAAAGTGAAATGCTAGTAAACAGGATGATGTCCAGGTTGCAGTTGCTACTGCTTCCTCTGCTCTATGTCCAGTCTTTAATAGGGTCTAGTCATGCCTGCCACGTGCCCATGGAAACAACTGCAGATGTAGACAGCCCGGGCTCTTTGGCTATAAACAGAGGAGCACTGAACCCTAGAGTCAGATACAACTGGTTTTCGGGCAAGGGCAACTATACTGATTTAACTGCTTCCATCAGCAGAACATGAGGAGGTATTCAAGCTGTACACCTCCCAAAACTTGCACTTGAGGGCTAGGACATCATAATGGATAAAGAGGATGTTGCAAACCTTCTTCCATCAGAGAAGAAAATGGAAAACTGTAATTCCGTTGGAATCAGCTTCCTTTGGAACCCCTTCTTCCACAACTGCTTCCATTTATGTTGGTTATGATAAGAACTACCGTGTAGCATCAAGAATTAGTGCTTTGGTTTTCTCATCTTCTGATTCCTTTCTTATTTCCCCCCATGTTTGTGCATTCTAAATAGTAAGCTTGAGGTTAGGGACTATCTTGTTTTTATTGATCTTAAGTGTTTTGCCCTATGAGCCTCTCTGGTTGAAAGAAGCAAGGTAAATCATGCTTAAAATAAATATTAAAGAACCAAGCAGTGGTCGGGACATTTGTACTGTATAAGAAGTCAAAGCTAGAGATCTGCTTGAAGATCTCAGTTCTAATCGTATACACTCTTCTTTTTTTATGGAGATTATTAAGTGGGAAAACAAATGGCCAAAGCTGACTCAAGAGGCCAACTTTGACTAAAAGATTGCCAACTACTAATACATGGATTCTCAACCCTCAGCCTGTGAGCCAGATGTGGGCTGCGGCACCATTCCATATGGCCCCTCACTGCCTCCATCACACCCGGAAGTGCCATGTGGTGGAGGAAGAGCAAAATGGCCGTCCGGACCCCAAAACTGTCTGAGGAAGCATGGCCCGGCCACTGGCTTTAAAAGGTTGAGAACTCCTGTACTAATAAATCTCCTTTTAGCAGTACTGTACATCAGAATGACACACTATCTGCCTCCAGGAATAAAGTTTTGTCTAGTAGAGTGATCATTTCTCCTATGCAACAACAGTCATTGTACTATGTTAATCCTGGCCACTGATCAGTTCTGGTTGGCAGCCACCACAGTCCCTGCAAACTCTTCAGATAACTGGCATTTTGCTTCGTCTTATTATTATTATTATTATTATTATTATTATTATTATTATTATTATTATTATTATTATTATTATTATTATTATTATTATTATTATTATTATTATTATTATTATTATTATTATTATTATTAAGCACTGTTAACACATTCTGGCATGGCCAGTCTACATGGTGTAGACTGAGAAATAAATGTTTTTCATTGTGATAATAATAATTTCATGTCAAAAAATATTCTGGGATGAAAGGATTATTCTTGCTGGAGAAACTCCGCTCAGGGGATGCCAGAATGAGGCTCCTTTCATGTCCCCAGCATCTTTTCCCACCAAAGTGGTCCCTATTTATCTGCTTGCAAATTCTTGCTTTCAAACTGCTAGGTTGGCAGGAGCTGGGACAAAGACGGGAGCTCAAACCATTATGCAGTACCCGGGTCTGGAACTGCTGACTTGCTGGCCTTCCAGCTAACAAGGCAAGCTTCTTAATCACTGAGCCACTGCAGCCCCTATCATTGTGGTAGGGACTAGAACTCTGTTTCCCAGCCTTTGGTTTTTGAACTTCAGTTCCCAGAAGCCTAAATCAATTTCCCTAAAGCAATGATCAGCCAGTGTACTGATTTAGGCTTCTGGGAATTTGTTGTGTTCTAATGGTTTTACCTTCCACATGGATTACAATGTATCTGAGCCAATGTAACCTTGCCTATAGCAACAATGTAACCTTCAGCTGTATCATATAAACCCTGTAATAGGACGCGAGCTAATGACCACCAGCTGGCAGCAGCGAGCGTCCAAGCTCTCTTGGTCCGAACTCATCAAAGGCAACAGCGCGGGAAGCTTTCCCGCCACCACCTACACCTGGACAAGAAGGGCGTGACCCACAATGACGTCACGCAGACAGTAGCCAATGGGCTACCATGGCACCACGTTCAAATGTATTCCTACTGTATATAAAGAGCTATTGATCCGCCATTACCTCATGTTCCCTCTGTCCACGATGCAATAAACCTGAGTTAACCCAGCCCAAGGCTGTGTCCTGTGTCTTAGTTTCATATACTAAATTGGCGACGAAGGTGGGATTAATGGATTCCCAAGGAGCAGCCAGGGCACAGAGCGGGTTCAACATCACCAAACCGCAAGACTGGGAGCTGCTTGAGATGGACTTCCATGCGGCGCTGGTGGAGCTTAAAGTCAAGGAAGACGATGAGGAGAGGAAGAGGGCCATCCTCACCCGCATGCTTGGAACGGAAACCAAGCGGACGCTGGTGGGCGTCATCGCTCCAAAGAAGGTGAGCGAATTTAAGGCGGACGACATCATGAAGCTGCTACGGGAGCGCTTCCAACCCGCGAGGGCGATGTTTCCCGCTCGGAGCGCGTTTTGGAGGCGAGTCCAAGCGCCGGACGAGTCGGTCGAGGCATTCGTGGCCGCCATGAGGGTAGCCGCTGCCCCCTGTAAATGGGGCAGCATCCTAGAAATTGCCCTCAGGGACGGCGTGCTGTGTGGCCTGAAAGACAAGGAGGTGCAGCGCAGCTTGATGAACAAGGAGCCGCCACCCACGCTGGCAGAGGTCGTTGAGGCCGCAGAAGCCGCAGAGTCCACGAATGCTGGAGTGGACGAGATGCACCAGTGGCGTGAGTGGCGTCCCAGAGCCGGCAAGGCGGAAAGGTCGGTGCACGCAACTCAACGGGCCTCAAAGTCGTCCTCAGAGAGCAGCGACGGCGAGGAGGTCCAGAAGGTCCGAAAAGGGGGGCGCCGCTGCGATGGTTGCGGAGCGGCCCACGAGCGTGCGAGGTGCCCGTTTAGAAAGGCCGAATGCTACACCTGCGGCCGTCGGGGGCACATCGCCAAGGCATGCAGAAAACGGAAGGAGGGCCGGAGGCAGTCACCAGACCGTTCGACCAGGCCGGACCGTTCAGCGAGGCCCAAAGATGGCGTCCAGACCACGAGGAAGCAGGACGGCGTGGGCCGCGTCTCGGACAGCAGCGAGGACGACGTCCCAGTGCTCAGTGTGTCCGCGGAACAGTCCCATTATTTCGTTGAGGTACTAGTACAAGGGGCCCCCATCAGGATGGAAATTGACTCGGGGTCCTCCTATTCCATAATTCCCCAGAAAGAGTTTCTAAAAATCGACCCCCACGTGCGGCCCAAACTTAAAACTTTGAGGTCCACGCTACGAGATGTACAGGGGAACAGCATTCCGGTGTTGGGGGTCGGGAAATTTCGGGTTGAGTTTAAGAGTCACTCTGCGGAGCTGCCCTTAGTTGTCCTCAAGGGGGGGAGTTGTAGCCTCCTAGGGACACAGTGGTTCCAGCCCCTAGGCCTGTTTATAGGGGGAGTACATGCAGTGGGGGTGGACCCAATACAAGCGGTGTGCGATGCGCATCCCGCCGTTTTTGAAAAAGGACTTGGGAAATTCAAGGGACCCCCTGTAGCTTTCGACCTAGACCCGGAGGTCCGCCCGATAAGACTCAAACCGCGCAGGGTGCCCTTCGCACTAAAGGACAAAATAGAGGCGGAACTGGACAAATTGGTGGGCCAGGGGATTCTTATTCCTGTTGATTCCGCGGAGTGGGAAACTCCAATTGTAACAGCTCTGAAGGCTAACGGGGAGGTGCGCATTTGCGCTGATTATAAGTGTACAATTAACAAGGCGATCCGCCCTAACGCATACCCGGTGCCGGTGGTCAGCCACCTTTTGGCCAGGCTAAATGGGGGAAAGTGTTTCGCTAAGCTCGACCTGGCACAAGCCTATCAGCAGCTTCCCGTAACACCCGCCACGGCCGCGGCACAAACGATAGTCACACATAAAGGAGCGTTCCAGGTGTCGCGTTTACAGTTCGGCGTGAACTCGGCACCCGGCCTTTTTCAGTCGCTTGTGGAACGCCTCCTGAAAGGGCTGGAGGGGGTGTTGCCTTATTTTGATGACGTATTAATAACAGGGGGAAGTGAGGCCGAACTGGCAAAGAGATTGGACAAAGTACTAACGGTGTTCGAGAAAGCGGGGCTGAGACTGAGGAAGGACAAATGTGTCTTTTTCGAAACCGAGGTCGAGTTCTTAGGGTTCAGGATTACACCCGAGGGTATCAAGCCATCCAAATCCAAAGTAGTAGCCATCAAAAAGGCCCCTCGCCCCACATCCAAAACCGAGCTACAGTCATTCCTGGGGCTCCTCAATTTTTACCATACATTCCTTCCGCGGAAGGCGTCCGTGGCCGAACCGCTTCATCGGTTGCTTAAAAAAGAGGAGACTTGGATGTGGGGTGACGAGCACGAGAGGGCGTTCAAAGAATTAAAGCAGCTCTTGACCTCTGACGCAATTCTAACACATTTCGACCCCAAACGGCCGGTGGTCCTAGTCTGTGATGCATCACCGGTGGGGGTGGGGGCGGTACTTTGCCACGTGCTGGATGACGGAAGGGAGGCCCCGGTTGCATTTTATTCAAGGTCCCTGTCCCAGGCAGAGCGAAATTACGCACAAACCGACAGGGAGGCATTGGCAATTGTAGCGGGGACCAAAAAGTTTCACGATTTTTTGTATGGTCGCCCGTTCAAAATCGTGACGGATCACAAGCCCCTGTTAGGGATTTTCACGGCAAGCAAGCCCACCCCGCAGATCCTATCACCGAGAATGCTGCGATGGGCCATTTTTCTCAACGCTTACCAACACGAGTTGGTGTACCGGCCCGGAAAAGAGATCAGCCATGCTGATGCACTTTCGAGATCCCCTTTGCCCTTGTCGGACGACCAGAAGGCTAGAGTAGGAAGAGACCGCCAGGTGTTACTAATTGAGGTTTTAGATGCACCCCCAATAGTACCAGCCGATATTGCGAGGGCGACAGGCAAGGACAGGACACTCGAGAAAGTCAGCTCATGGGTACAAAAGGGGTGGCCGGCATCGTCCCCAAGCACGGAATTCGACCCATTCTTTCGGAAAAAGCTAGAGTTGTCCCTAGAAAGGGGGTGCCTATTGTGGGGCCAACGAGTGGTGGTTCCTGCAGCCATGCGGCCGAGGGTGCTCAAACTGCTGCACGTCAGCCACCCGGGCATCGTTCGTTCGAAAGCGCTGGCCCGCAGTTACTTTTGGTGGCCACAGCTGGACGCGGACATTGAGCATATGGTCGGCACTTGTGAGGCATGCCAGGGATCCCGACCAGAGGCGGCCCGCCTCCCGCATAGGGAATGGGACACAGCAAGGGGGCCGTGGTCCAGAGTACATGTAGATTTCGCTGGCCCATTCCGAGGAACCATGTTTCTCCTGGTGGTGGATGCGTTCTCCAAGTGGCTGGAGGTTATCCCAGTAAAGAGCACGTCCTCCGCCACAACAATTAGCCAGCTACGGAGAGTCTTTTCCACGTTCGGTTTACCCGACACTTTAGTCAGCGATAACGCGAGTTGCTTCACCTCCTCGGAGTTCGAGGCATTCATGGGAGCAAACGCCATTCGGCATGTCACATCCGCGCCGTTTCACCCGGCCACGAATGGCCAAGTGGAACGGTTGGTGCGTACAACAAAGGATGCGCTGCGGCGCATGGGCCCGGGGGACCTAAATCACCAAGTATGTCAGTTCTTGTTAGCGTATAGGGTGACCCCCTTAGCGTCGGGTTACTCGCCGGCAGAACTCTTGATGCGGCGAAAACTGACCACGCTTCTGACCAGGCTGGACCCGACGAGAGTCGAGGATAAAGGAAAAAACATAGGATTGGCAGTCTCGAAAGGGTTCGCCGCCGGCGACCTTGTTTACTGCAGGAACTATGCAAGCGCAGGGCCAGCCTGGGTGCCAGGAACAATAATAGAACAAACAGGGCCAGTGTCATATCGGGTGGAAACGAGCACCGGCCTCCTCTGGAGGAGACACGCTGACCAACTGAGGCGCCGAGTGAGTGAAGGGCCGGTCAGTGGGGCTCAGCAACAGGATTCAGCGATAGGGTTCTCCCCCACCCGTTTAGCCCAAGGGGGAGACATTGAAGGACAGCAGTCCGAAACCGGGGGGGAAAGCGGTGGTCCCGACTCATATCCTTTTGATACCCCAGTTCTATCAGGGCCCGGGGGGAGGGAAAAGGAATGTGCGGCCGCCGCCGCGTCCCCCGAATGTAATTTTGGTTTTGATTTTGGTTTTGCGAGCCGGGGGGGTTTTCAGGAGTGTTCCCCCACCCTTCCAAGCGAGAAGAGGGGTTTTTCGTTAGCCCCCAGTGCCCCCGGTTCTTCCCCGAGAAAGAGCACACCTCCCAACAACGCCGCGGAGCCGCGGCTAGTCACTAACAAGTCTCCCTCTCCAATTACAGGGCAGGAAACCAGGGGACAAAGTGAAGGTAGCAAACCCGGGGAAAGGCAGCCCGCATCGAGACCCCAGCGTGTTCGAAATAAGCCATCTTGGCTGAGGGACTTTGTCTCCTAAGGGGGGGGAGTGTGTTGAAGGTGGGCTCGAGACATTGTCTCGTCCTAGGGGGGAGGGATGTTGTGTTCTAATGGTTTTACCTTCCACATGGATTACAATGTATCTGAGCCAATGTAACCTTGCCTATAGCAACAATGTAACCTTCAGCTGTATCATATAAACCCTGTAATAGGACGCGAGCTAATGACCACCAGCTGGCAGCAGCGAGCGTCCAAGCTCTCTTGGTCCGAACTCATCAAAGGCAACAGCGCGGGAAGCTTTCCCGCCACCACCTACACCTGGACAAGAAGGGCGTGACCCACAATGACGTCACGCAGACAGTAGCCAATGGGCTACCATGGCACCACGTTCAAATGTATTCCTACTGTATATAAAGAGCTATTGATCCGCCATTACCTCATGTTCCCTCTGTCCACGATGCAATAAACCTGAGTTAACCCAGCCCGAGGCTGTGTCCTGTGTCTTAGTTTCATATACTAAAGAATTGAAGCCCCCCTGTGGGGCGTGTGCCCCATGTTGGGAACCACTGGGCTAGATGGATAACCAATAAAGTTGGAGCGCCTCCCAGGATTTTCCACTGTGCGTCCAGGGAGAACTCCAACCAGTGTGGCCTTGAACAAATGACATGATCCCATAGCAACCTCAAAAGAAGGAAATGGGTATAAACTATTGCTGAGTACACTATACCTAGACTGTCATAGCAGGGGTTGAGAAAAGGTAAAGTTTACTCAATAGCATGCAGTTTTTATTTTTTAGTCCAAAACCTCCCAGAAAAGCACAATTTCACAAGCCCTGGCTAGTTGTTAGTTCTCAGGGGTAGTATGGCTAAGACACTGACTGGGAGGCGGAAGGTCAGCAGTTTGATTCCCAAGTACTGCAGGACGGAATGAGCTCCCGTCATTGTCCCAGCTCCTGCCAACGTAGCAGTTCAAAAGCAAGAAATTGCAAGTAGATAAATAGGGACCATTTCAGTGGGAAAGTAACAGCATTCCGTGTGCTCCAGTGTCTAGTCATGCCTGCCACATGACCACGGAAACGTCTGCAGAAGCAGACAGCCCTGGCTCTTTGGCTTTGAAACAGAGATGAGCACTGAACCCTAGAGTCGGATATGACTGGCTTTCGAGCAAGGGAAACCTTTACCTTTACTATGGTGATGAAATAAGGTAACCCAGAATTGAAGGATAATATTGGATACCAGAAAAAAGTGGGAAGGAGCTATAAATGAGCTGTACAGAACAACCTTACAGGTTCAGAGTCACAACAGAACTCCCAAAAATGTCCACCTCGCATGATAGACCTGGGGAAACATTTGTCTGAAAGTCTGGAGATTGGCTGCCAGCCAGAATGACCAATAATGAATTCAGTGTACCACAGCTAGAGGGGTGGCGAGGGGAGCAGATATCAATTTTTGGATATGAATTAAATAAAAAATAAATTTCACAATACAAAGGCTGTTTGAGTCAGGGAATATTTTTGGAGCTTCATTGCTCCTGTTGAGTTATGTGCCATTACTTAGACAGAACATTTCAGAAATAGTAGTAGTAGTACTGGTGGCAGCGGTTGCAGTGAATGTCAGAGGGATGTTGATCAAAAGTCCGCAAAGTGCAATGATACTGTGCAGCCCTATGACTGGCCTATGAACATAAATACGTAGGCTGTTAGTAGTACTTTCTGCAGCTGCCTAGCTTGAGGAGGCACAGATGTGTTGTTAAATATAAGGTTACACACCAGAGATGAGCCTTTCCTTACAAATGGGTGAATGTAAGGGCAGGTCGCTTTGCTTCATACATGCATATTCATCACTCAGCAGCTGTAGCTTCATGTATATCCATGGAGCCGGACAAATTAAACACCATGTGGTGTTACGATTATATCACCTCAGACCCAATACTGTTCCGCAGAGCTAGTAGCCCTGGCGCAAAGAAATAATTGATGGATGTGTTAGAGTAAACCAGCCGTGCTCTTCACCTCTTTCCCCATTTTAAAGGAAACTTGAGATTGTAAACATTTGGTACGCATTCAAACGAAAACACCATATATTCCTGGGCAGCCATCACACTCTTGGCCTCCTCTCTCTTTCCCTTCCTTTCCTTATATTTTCTGGGCACAGTATTTCTGATTCAAGGAGAGTGTGTGCTTTTATGAGTTTGTGAAGACATTCGGTGGCTCACCAGAGGCTGCAGAAACCATTTCTGAACCTGCCCTGAGGCCTCTGCTTGAAATGTGCGCTTGTTATATCACCAGAGACACATTCATCAACTGAGAAAATGACTTCCAAGAAAAATGTATGCTCAGATACGAGTAGCAGCCGACAATATCCCAGCAAGCACACACGTACACCCTGAGAGAGTAAAGCCCTAAGAAAAGGTAAGTAAAGGTAAAGGTCACCGTTGCTCCAAAGCCAGTCGTATCCGACTCTAGGGTTCAGTGCTCATCTCTGTTTCATAACCGAAAAGCCAGTGCTGTCTGCTTCTGCAGACGTTTCCGTGGTCATGTGGTAGGCATGACTAGACACCGAAGCGCAAAAGGTGATGCTGTTCATAAACTGAGAGGGCCATGAACAAGCCTAATCTTCCATCTTCACGTTGCTCTGATCTGGTGGGGGAAACGGGTGGCAGCTGCTAGAATTGAATAAGGGAGATTATTGCTCATCCAAACAGCAGATCACTCCCCCCTCACACACACACACACACACACACACACACACACACACACACACACACACACACACACACACACACACACACACACACACACACACACACAAAGAGAGAGAGAGAGAGCCAACGCTAAAATCAGCAAGAAGAGCGAATCCTGGCATGGAAACTATGATTACAGACTATACAATAGTAGAGGCTCTCATCTTCCATTGCCGGAAGCATCCTAACGCTAAAGAAACAAATGGTGGAGGCTGACCTCCTGCAAGCATTTGATCCAGCACGCTGTATGATTCCTGCTGCAGCCATTAACTCCTTCACTCTCGGCTACTCAAACAATGGCTTTCCTGAATAGGCAGCTGCAAAATAATAAAGGCTTTACCTAGAAATCAGTGCTATAGGAAAGGCACTCATGTCAGAGTGTTGCATGATTTAAAACTATAGGTGTATGTGTGATACAGGTAAAATTCAAAATAAATTAAAACATTACAATGAGTAGACTATTTTTGACCAGAAGCAGGCTACATCAATAGTGTTGAATGTTTTTATGGTTTGTATGATAGAAATTTAATAAATAAATAAATATTCTTTCTAGCAATCCAGGGTATCCTCAAAGTTCTTTTCCAGCACCATATTTCAAATGAATCATTTCTTCCCCTGTTAGCTTGCTTTACTGGTGTACAACAACTTGAACATCACTTTGTCTGCATGAGAAATTAGAGCAATGGTCCTATAGTTACTGTACTTCTTGGCATCTTCTTCCTTGGGGACTGAATGCATATTGAACATTGCCAGTCTGTGGGCCATTGCTTTATTTTCCAATTTCATTGTCATATTTATATATTAAATGTTATAGTGGGAGTGGCGGCAGTAAACAAGCGTCTTTAAAAGGAACATGGTCACTGGTCTACTCATAACCTCTCATTCTGTCCTGGTCTCCCATATTTATTTGACTTGACCTGCAGGGTATGGCTTGGTTCATTTCTATGAGCTAGCTGCTCTGTATCTAGATCAGAAGTTTATTATTATTTTATTATTTATTTTCTTAAATTTATATCCCGCTTCTCTCGAACCAATGGAACAACTCTAAGCGGCTTACAGAAGATTCAAAAATACAATATCAAAGGCACACAATTCAAAAAACACAGTATAACAATAATAAATCAGAAATACAATATTAAAGATGCAATTAACAACAAAAAATCACAAAAAATCACAAGAAATATCCAAGACCACCCACGAAATCCCCTGCCTTTAAAGTCCTCCAAGTCCAAGGGCGAGGGGGAAGACGAGGCCCAAAGAACACCAGCCAGGTGGAAAGGCCAGGTGGAGAGGCCGATGGAATGGCCCTCTCTTCGCCCCCACCGGGCCAGGACGCGCAGCGGCGGCAGGCTCACCCGGGCGCCCCTCGCCTTTTAATTCCAAGGGCGAGGGGGAAGGCGGGGCCCGAGGACGCCGGCCAGGTGGAGAGGCCGATGGAATGGCCCTCTCTTCGCCCCCACCGGGCCAGGACGCGCAGCGGCGGCAGGCTCACCCGGGCGCCCCTCGCCTTTTAAGTCCAAGGGCGAGGGGGAAGGCGGGGCCCGAGGACGCCAGCCAGGTGGAGAGGCTGATGGAATGGCCCTCTCTTCGCCCCCACCGGGCCAGGACGCGCAACGGCGTCCCAACCTTTTCAAGCCAGTGGCCAGGTCACTCTCTTTCAATCAACTTTGAAGGCTGGATGGTCATTTTGCCTTGCCTGCACTAAGGGGGTGGCCATTTTGTACCAACAGCTTCAAAGGGATGGCCATTTTGTTTCTCAAATGTCCTTAGCGGGGTGGGGGCCACAAGAAATGGCACCGTGGGCCAGATCCAGCTCACAGACCTTAGGTTGGGAACCCCTGATCTAGATTATATTGTAGCAAAGTTGTGGTTAAGACCACGTCCTCATCTGTGAACAGATACAGAAGTGAATGCAATAGCTGTAAATCTTAGATGAAGTGAATATTTCTATAGGCCCTGAATCTCTAGTCCTAAACTGCATGCCTATGGGTGGATAATGTTTGTTTGCTTGTCAAAGCTCTCTTTTTTTATTTTCCACCACACTGTTGCATCCTATAATACAGCTATATTTCTCTATCTTTAATTTAAAAAAAAACCACTAGCAAGTAGCTTTTCTACCCTTTGGGATAATATGTAAATAATTATTTTAACCACTGAAATTGAATCTCCATCAGCACCTACAAATAGAAACCTTAGAGATAGACCCCCAAAATTTACCACTGTTAAAACTGAGTCCAAAGGGCCCTAGATCTCTTCCATGATTACATCAGTCTTGCCGTTTCACTTTAATGTCCGTGTGCTCTAACGCAGATTAGCCGGAAAATAATTTGGATGTAAATTGCCTCAGCCAGTGGTGAATTATGAAGGGGTACGTTTCAGGCCACTGAGACTGCAGAATTGCTTTGGGCATAAAGTATATATCCCATAAAAATCCAAGAGTTATATACTGGAGTCAGAAACACTGTTATAAATTTGGAGTAAGTGCATTTGAACAAGTGTTGCTATTGACTTCAGCTAGCGTGAGTTCACAGAAAGGCTGTGCTACAAATGTTACACATTTCTGCCTGAGGAAAAGCTAGAAGCCCAAAATGTGTAGATCATCACATGTTATGATGAAACACCATTTCACTTGTGTGCATGTCCTGTGAAATTGAGATTGGCCATGGCTTCCTTATATCTGTGTGCTATGTGTAACAAATTAGTTGTGCACGAAATGCAAAAGCTGTTATATTGTGTACGCACAGAAAAATATGGCCTAGCTGAAATGCGAAGCAAGCAAAGCAGCAAAACCACAATGGTAGACTGCACCGCAAAACCACAATTAAATGCTCTGTATGTATAATCTCACTTGTCCCAAGAAATAAATTTAACAAAAGACTTAGGGGATGGAAGCATTGTTAAAATGATTACCAAACTAGTCAGGTTTCCACAATGCCCCTGCAGAGTGGGAAGATAGTGATGAAGGCAAAACAGGACACATGACAAACAAGGGGCCAGATCACTTTGGTCAGTGTGGCCAAAACTATATAAAAAGACATACAGTAGCCACATTAGAAGTGCTGGGGAAATGTTCTGCCATAGTTCAAAGATCCCTTACATGTTCTGGAAGGAAGATGCTAAGTGGATCTAACTGCTGTGTCTCTGCTTGATCGCTACCAGCTGGAGTCCTTAAAGCTCCTGAGATCCAAAAGGTCTAAAGATGCTATGGGGGAGGTAACCTTTGTCACCCCAATCCATCTTCTGGGAGTATTTCCCCACACGCTGGTCACTCCCTTGGCTCTTTTCTTTGCGTGTGTGTCGGTTGATTCCTCTCTTTCTTTCTTTTTAATATCCTGGTAGCACCTCTGCAGAGACTGTGGTCTTAGTGGTTAAGACGCTGGACTTGAAGACTGGAAGAGCATCTGTTCGAGACCTGAGTACTGCACAACAAAGTGAGCTCCCGTCTTTGTCCCAGCTCCTGCCAACCTAGCAGTTCGAAAGCAAGAAATTGCAAGTAGATAAATAGGGACCACTTTGGTGGGAAGGTAAACAGCATTCCGTGCGCTCCGGTGTCTAGTCATGCCTGCCACATGTCCACAGACACATCTGCAAATACAGACAGCCCTGGTTCTTTGACTATGAACAGAGATGAGCACTGAACCCTAGAGTTGGATATGACTGGCTTTCAAGCAAAGTTGACCTTTACCTTTACTAGTACTTCTGTAAATAGTTTGCTCAGTCACTGCAGACCTTTGTAGAACAGCCTGAATCCCAGTCTTGTGCGTTTGCTTCTTGAGTATATTTCATCATATTACTTTCATATGTTATTGGTGAATCCTTGCCTCATTTAATTATTTTGTGTTCAACAAAATCCTCTTTGTAAATGCCTCTTTGTGAGTGTGAAATACTCAGCCCAATCTCTGCCAAGACTATTGCCATAGTTCAAAGATCCCTTACAGGTGTGTCTCTGAACATTTGTGAGTTAATACATATTCTCTGAGAGGAGACCTGGTAACAAATTATTAATCCACTTAGCTGGGGATGTCTATGATTTTGAGCTGAATTATTATGATTAGTTCTGCTGTGAAGAATGACACTACCTTATATTAAAAAATACCTTTTACCTATTTGGTTGTATTAAGTAATATTTATGATCACAAAATGTTGTTAACTTTTCATAGTCAGATTCTTTGAGAACCTTCATTACAATTCTCAGAATTGGGCAACACCTTCTATTAGGGCCAATAAGGCGTTTCAAATGTGGCATGAAGGTAGCACAGGCATGTTAAGTTTAAAATCTGTTCAAAACTTCAAAAGCCACAAACTCTGTTTAATATGATTGTCGCCTGTACCTTATAGTTCATTACAACTGCTCTTTGTACACCTTTTTTAAAATGCATTTAGTACTCAAAAGGAAAAAAACGTTCTGTTAATCGTACATGTTCAGATAGATAAAGGTCACCCTTGCTCAAAAGACAGTCATATCCAACTCTAGGGTTCAGTGCTCATCTCTGTTTCTAAGCCGAAGAGCCAGCACTGTCTGCTTCTGCAGACGTTTCCGTGGTCATGTGACAGGCATGACTGGACACCAGAGCGCATGGAATGCTGTTTACCTTCCCACAGAAGTGGTCCCTATTTATCTACTTGCAATTTCTTGCTTTCGAACTGCTAGGTTGGCAGGAGCTGGGACAAACACAGGAGCTCATTTTGTCCTGCAGTATTCGGGTATCGAACTGCACTTGAGCCACTGCAGTCACTGCATGTTCAGATAGATCAACACTAAACAATTTTTTACAAAACAAACAAAAAATCCTTTAAATTTTGCAAGATTTGCTTTTGGAGTTGCCTGAAGTGGCCTAACAAACTGCCAGTGCAGTCAACTCAGTATCTGCACTAAATTGAAAACATGATGTAATTTTCTTCTTGATAGGAGGCCAAAGAGGGCACTAGAACACAAGGTGAAACCTCTTGGCTTCTCCCGCACTCTTAACTCCAAATGTGCAGGAAGTGTTTTCTTCAAACATGTTTGTTAGGGAATAACCAGAGCTTCTAAATGGTATAGTGATGCACACATATTTTAATGGGTCTCATCATCAGAAATACAGTATGTATCTCTATTGACTAAGGTAAAATGTCAAAAACCTCTAAGCTATAGTGATGACAAGTGGCCAGCCACAAAAAAGAAAGAAAAATGCTGAGCTTTACAAGATATTTTTTTTTTACAATTGTTTAGCTCTCCAGAACAAATGTAGAAATGTGGTTAAGGTAAAGGTAAAGTTTCCCTTGCTCGAAAGCCAGTCATATCTGACTCTAGGGTGCAGTGCTCATCTCTTTTTCAAAGCCAAAGAGCCAGCACTTTCTGCTGCTGCAGACGTTTCCGTGGTCATGTGGCAGGCATGACTAGACACTAGAGAGCACAGAATGCTGTTACCTTCCCACCGAAGTGGTCCCTATTTATCTACCGTACTTGCAATTTCTTGCTTTCGAACAGCTAGGTTGGCAGGAGCTGGGACAAAGATGGGAGATCATTCCGTCCTGCAGTACTTGGGAATCGAACTGCTGACCTTCCGCCTCCCAGTCAGTGTCTTAACCACTTGAGCCACTGCACCTTCAGATTATCTCTACCACCTGAGAGAGGAAATGCCCCCAAGTGTATTCATTTAGACACTGTTTGGCTAGAAATATTTTCTAGAAAGTCAAGCTAATTGTAATCAATTAGCTCTTTACTTGTATCAGAGTAATGCACATTTTTAAATTATGGGTGTACATGAAATATAGATAGAATTAAAACAGATGAAAATGTTAAAATGGTTAAACTATTTTTAACCAGAAATGGGCTACTTCAAATAACTTTATCTTGAACATTTACTTGAACATTTTTTGCACATAGGACTGCTGCTTTATATGCAGGGTGTATGGATTGGTAATCCAAAAATGTAACTTTCCCAAGAATTAACTGTTGTTATATGTAGCAGCAGCACAGTAAAGCGGGGAAGGTTTTTACGCTAATCCACCCTGGAGACACCTATGGTCAGTTGGAGCTCGCTGGGACCACCCCACCATCGGCATCTCGGGCTCCTGCCTCCCTGCAGGGAGCTCAAAAGGCTGGCGGCCTCGGAGGAACTCCCACCGCTGCCCTGGAGACACCTGCAGCCAGTTGGAGATTTCTGGGACCACCCCCATTATCGGCATCCCAGGCTCCTGCCCCCCTGTGGGGGGCTCAGTAGGCCGGCGGCCGCGGCGGAGCTTCCACTGCAACCGCCCTGGAGACACCTGCGGCCAGTCGGAGATTGCTGGGACCACCCCACCATTGGCGTCCCGGGCTCCCGCCTCCGTGCAGGGGGCTCAAAGGGCCGGCAGCCACGGCGGAATTTCCACCGCCGCTCTGGAGACACCTGCAGCCAATTGGAGCTTGTTGGGACCACCTCCACCATCAGTGTCCCATGCTCCCACCTCAATGCGGGGGGCTCAAAAGGCCGGCAGTCGCACCGGAATTTCCACAGCTGCCCTGGAGACTCTTGTGGCCAGTCGGAACTCGCCGGGACCATCAACACGGGTAGAGAGACTGAGAGGGTATGTTTTAAGTTGGTTAGGGAGGGAGGGAGGGAGAGATGGCCCTGCCAGCCGGGAAGATGGGGTGACACTCCGTCTGGGTTAATGGCGGAGGTTCCAGGGGCCCATTTAGAGGTTGTGACGGGCATGGGGCATTATAGCAGAAACCGTGGGGTGGGCCGCACTCGGGGAACGTGGGACCGATGCTTAGTATCTGTCCTGTGTTCTGGCCCCCCGGTTTCACCTCTAGGTCCTGAGCAGCTGATCCAGGGTGACCCCACCCTTAGGCTGCTGCTGATGAATGCCAGGTCGGTCTGTAGTAAGGCGCCCCCAATCCAAGACTCTATTTTGGGGGAGTGGGCCGACCTGGCATGCATCACTGAGACCTGGCTGAGACCAGAGGATGGGGTGCCTCTATCAGAGATGTGTCCGGCCGGGTTCGTTGTTTGGCACCAGCCTAGGGATGAGGGCAAGGGCGGTGGTGTTGCCATTATAGCCAGGGAGTCACTGGGAGTCACCAGGGCCACTGCTCCACAAATTCTGGGTTGTGAGGCCCTGCTCCTGCGGCTGGGCCCAAAGGGTCAGTTGGGGATCCTACTCCTGTACCTGCCCCCTTGCAGGGTAAGGGACTCCCTGCCTGGGCTCCTCGAGGCTGTCTCAGCATTGGCGTTGGAGTTCCTAGGCTGATGGTTCTGGGGGACTTCAATTTGCCTTTGCTGGGGTCCGGTTCCGGGGTGGCTCAGGAGTTCATCGCTTCCATGGCAACTATGGACCTGGCTCAGGTAATTCGGGGCCCTACCAGGGGCAGTAGCCACACACCAGATTTAGTCTTTTTGTCAGAGTGGTGGCAGAGTGATCTGAGTTTACAGAAGCTAGACATAACACCTGTGCCATGGTCAGATCACTATCTGGTGGCTCTAGACTTTCTGGGGGTGACACTTCATCGTAGGGAGGCAGGGTCTATTAAAGTGGCCCGCCCCCGGCAACTGATGGATCCGGATGGATTCTAGAGGGAACTGGGGATTTTCCCCTGGATCGGCAACACAATTCACCCGAGGCACTTGTTGACCTGTGGTGTGGGTCAATGACAGCTGCCTTGGATGTAATCGCTCCACTACGGCCTCTCAGAGCCCGTGGAGCTAGGTCATCCCCGTGGTTCACGGAAGAACTACGGGAGCTCAAACAGGCAAAGAGATGCCTTGAGCGCCGCTGGGTGAAGACCAGGAACGATTCTGATTGGACACTAGCTAGAGCCGCTATTAGGGCCTACCTAGTGGTGATGGGGGTGGTGAGGAGGCAATACTTCACCTCCCTTATTGCCTCCGTTGATAATCGCCCAGCCACCCTGTTTCGGGTGACCAGGTCCCTCCTTGGTAGGGGGGGCTGTGCCCAGTTGGCAGAGATCGGCTGAGGACTTTGCTGACCATCTGGTGGAGAAAATCGATCGGATTCGCTCAGGGTTTAATCTTGACGTGGATGGGGAGGGTCAGGGGGGAGCCAGTGCACAGTCTTGCTGTGTTATCTGGGATCGGTTTGATCCTGTTGCCCCAGATGAAGTGGACAGGCTCCTTGCGGCGGTCCGCGCCACTAATTGTCCATTGGATCCCTGTCCCGCCTGGCTGGTAAAAGCCTCCAAGACGGTGACAGGTGGCTGGGTCGGGGCTATAATTAATGCGTCTTTTCGGAAGGGGATATTTCCTGCACCATTGAAACATGCTTTGGTGCGCCCCCTCCTGAAGAAGCCATCCCTCGACCCAGCAGTCATAACCAACTACAGACCTGTTTCCAACCTCCCCCTTTTGGGGAATGTATTGGAAAAGGCAGTGGCGCGTCAGTTGCAGGGGGTACTGGATGAAGCGGAATATCTGGACCCCTTCCAGTCAGGAGTCAGACCTGGATATGGTACTGAGACTGCATTGGTCGCGCTGATGGATGATCTCTGGCGAGAGCGGGATGGCGGTCATCTGTCCGTCCTTGCTCTTCTTGACCTCTCAGCAGCTTTCGATACCGTTGACCATGGTATCCTTCTGGAACAGCTCCGAGGATTGGGGATCCAGGGCACTGTGTGGTCCTGGTTTTCCTCATTTCTGAGGGGCCGGACCCAGTCGGTGTGGTTGTAGAGCGAGAAGTCCAGTCCTAGGTCCCTAAAATACGGGGTGCCTCAGGGCTCGGTACTCTCTCCTCTCCTATTTAACATCTACATGAAGCCACTGGGTGAGATCATCCGTTCCCATGGGGTGCGGTACCATCAGTACGCGGATGATACACAGTTGTACATCTCGGCCCATGGGGACCCCAGTGATGCAGTCAAAGTCCTTTCCAGTTGTCTGGAGGTGGTTGGGGTCTGGATGGGAGCAAATGGGTTACAGCTGAATCCTAGTAAGACTGAGTGGCTGTGGATGGGGGGGGGGGTCCTGTGCTATCCCGGGAGCTACCATCTTTGGTTTTGGATGGGGCTATTTTGCCCCAGACCTACCCGGTGCGCAACCTGGGGGTTCTCCTGGATTCGTGGCTGCTGCTAGAAGAACAGGTGGCGGCTGTGGCCAGGAGGGCCTTCGCCCAACTTCGGGTGATTCGCCAGTTGCGCACGCTCCTGGACCGGGACTCTTTGCTCATGGTCACTCATGCTATGGTGACCTCCAAACTAGATTATTGTAATGCGCTCTACATGGGGCTGCCCTTGATGACCATTCGGAGGCTGCAGCTGGTCCAGAATGCGGCGGCCCGGGTGGTGATGGGGTGTGGACGTTATGCCCATGCCTCACCACTGCTGCAGGAGCTGCACTGGTTACCCGTTTGCCTCTGGGTGCAATTCAAGGTGCTGGTTTTGACCTTTAAAGCCCTATATGGTAGTGGGCCAGGTTACCTTAGAGACCGCATTGCCCTAAGGACATCTGTCCATCCAACCAGAGTGGACCGGAGGGGCTCTCTAATAGTGCCATCGGCCAGGGGGGCTCGCCTCTCTGGCACAAGGAGGAGAGCCTTCTCTGTGTCCGCACCTGCCCTTCGGAATCTCCTGTCTGTGGAACTGCATCTCAAGACGGAGCTGTTGCCCTTTAGAAAAGAACTAAAAACCTGGCTGGCGGGCCAAGTTTGGAATGTAGGTGGAGGGGTGGCTTCCATTGGGTGGTTAATATAGGGGAGGATGCCTGCCCCATGGTTTCTTCAGTTCCTGCACCCCTCTCTTTTTAGGGGTGGGTTCTTATTGCTGGTTTTTATCTGTTTTATTTGTTTTTATCTGTTTTTACCCACTGTTGTGAACCGCCCGGAGTCGGCTTTGGCTGAGTGGGCGGTATAAAAATTTAACAATAAATAAAATAAATAAATAAATAAATAAATAATCTTAGTTTGAATGCAAGTTATCCCAGGTTTTCTCCCTGTTTAGCACTGCCACTTTACACTTGCACGAAATACTTAGAGAAAGAACAAAATATTGTTTACTCACAATTAGGTCAGAAAAATATACATGTGCTCAGGATTCTTGGTGAGATTGTTTTAGAACAAAGTAAAGTTAAAGTCTTTAGGTTTTTTAAATTCTCTTAGGCCTGCCATGTGGCCTGCAAAATGGAGTTGCTCAAACAGACAGCTTTCTCTTTCGAAAGGCAATAAACAAGAGGGAAGAGGGCTAGAACATGCAAAGCCTTAATACATACAAATGGGGCAGATAACCCCCAGAAGCAGGAAATCAGGAAACTTTCCAATAGGTTACTTAGGGACAAACAATATAAAACAACTTCCTTTAGTTTAGGCTATTATTTCTGTCTCTATGGTTATAGTGTTAACACCCACTGCATGCTGGGGCTGCACTACAATACTCAACATTCACAATCCTCAGAAATGAAGGGTAATGTAGTATGATAAGAGGTGTGAGTAAGCTCAACAGAAATCAAATGGAGTTACCCACTCGAGGCTGGCTCATGAAGGACAATGGGACACTGCCCCACTTTAGTTAAAGATTATTGTTTGGTCTTGAGGTACTCATTTTGTATTAATTCTACTCTTCAATGATTGTTGGGAACTCAGGGTCTTGAGAGAGGAAAGCCGAGCTGGGAAAAGTTACTCTTTTTCTACTACATCTTCCAAAATCACCCAGCCAGTTGCAATCTTGGGAGTTTGTAATCTCTCCCCACAGTTGCTTTTTCCAAAGATGGAAGTGCAGGGTTATAAATTTTTAAAAAAGACAGACAGACAGAATATGTTGAATAATAAACCTTGGGAAGATCAAACCGTTTAATTCTGCAGCTTGGCTCAGAGGCCTCCCATGACAGATCCTGAAAAACTCTCGTTTAGCTAACAAAGTTAATTCTTTTGAAAACACTGTTAGGGGCACTGGAGCAGTGTCTGGAATCTAGAGTTGGGGGAGGGAGGGATTCTCTTGGGAAAGCTCATGCTTATTTGGCATGCAATTACTGCCCTGGAGAATGAGACAAGTTGGAAAGGTGATAGCTTTTATTGGAGCAGGTTGCCTCAGAAGATTGAACACATTCAGAAACTGTTCCAGTAAAAAAGCATTTGCTTTCCTATCTTCCCCTCCTTCCTCCAACAGGTCCAAGAACCTCAGTGTTTCCTGCTCTGGGGAATGAGTGAATTCTCCCATAGTCAACTGTGTTTAATATGACCATTTCAAATATTGTTTCCGGATACGTATGCGACCAATAGTCTTCACCCCCATGAGAATGCAATATTCATTAAGGCTGGAGTGTTTTGAGAGAGACTTTGCCTCAGATATTCTGTCTGTGGATGTGTTGAGTCCAGTGCTTAAGATGTATTCTGACCAGGAGGATCAGGTCAAACACAAGTGATTTATTATTCAGCACATAATTACCCGACTGGAAAACATGTAAGGTGGCTAGCTTATATACAGTGAGATCAGCAGTTACACAGGTTGATACATTTCGGCAGGCTTCCGGAGAAGTGGGGAGTTTGTACTGATGAATCAGCCACTTGACAGTAGTTTGAAATTGGCGCCTTTGAAAAAGGTGCACCATTCCACCATACGCTTTACGGCACTAATGGCGGTTACAATAAATAATGCTTGGGCACAACAGGATGTTTGGTGAAGATGGCCCTTTGTTTGAGCAAAGGAGGCACATCACTGAAATTTTGCATTGAGACGTATTCTTCATACCTTACTAAGGTTTAAGTCATACTGAACACAGAGTAAGCATGCATAGGATACATTCCACTGATCATTAACTAGGATGTGAATCACAGCTTAAAAGCCACATCCTGGCACTACTGTATCACCCTTCAGCAAGTCTAATATAAATGGTTTCTATGAGAAAACATCTTTCTTCCAATACATACTTGGCATTGTGCATGATGTTGTAAGGTACAATTGGTTCACATTCATCTCTTAAGTGCACAGCCCTTTTGTGGCAGACTGTAGATGTCAGGCTTGCTTTCTGTTGAACAGTTTACTGGAAACTTAACATCCAGTAACTGAAGACTTGTGAAAAAGATATACCTTATTTTTGGACCATAAGACGCACCTGACCATAAGATGCACCCAGTTTTTAGAGCAGGAAAACAAAAATAATAATAATTTAATACTGTATTTTGCACCACCAACCAGTGGTGGTGCTGCAGGGGAAATGGGCAGGCAGGCCAATTGCACTGAGGAAGGAAGTGATACTCTAGCTTAGCCTCTTGCTCTCCTTTCAACCAGGAAGCATGTTTTCCCCCTCCATTTTGTCCACGTGGAGTAAAGACAAAGGCATCAAGGTAAGTGAAACCCTTTCTTTTTAAGCACAGGTTTGGTTTCCAACTTAAATGCATTGGGAACATACAAACAGAAAACTTTTGAATCCAAGAAATTTATTTCCAATGCATTTAAATGGGAAATTGTGATTTTTGCCCTCTATTGGCCACTTGTTTTTCATATGTTTTTTCCCCCTGCCCCGGAACAGCTGAGAGGTGGCAGTAGTAGTCTTTGGCCAGCTGTGGCTCTTGTAAAATATCCTTTTACAACAGCCACAGCTGGCCGAAGACCAGCATTTGGACTATAAGATGCACCCTCATTTTCTCCCCACTTTTGAGGGAGAAAAAGTGTGTCTTATGGTCCAAAAAATACGGTACATTCAGAATTAAAGAATTCTGGACCCAGGAATTTCTTTTGAGTTCCAAAATTGAATGCAAATCAAAGTTCTAACACAAAAGTCCTCTCCTAGTTGCCCAAAGATTTCTTCATTTCAGCAAAAACAAAGAGAACCCAAAGTATGCCTATTTTATGCAGGCACTAAATGTTACAATGTTCCATATCCATATGACACACACCTAGATCATGTGTAGCATTTGTGCATTTCCACGGGAAAATGAGCAGGTGCTATCCCAGAAGCAGTGCAGATTTTCTCCACAGCTACTGTGTAGGACTGGTGACATTCCCTCGTTGGAGATATATCCTTAGCAGGATTAATAGTCAGTATGGAGTGCAAATGCAAGTAGCAGCGGCGTGATGCAGCAGAGACTGAAAACTAGGATAAAAGAGAACTATATATGGAAATCTATTTTGCTTTGAAGCAGCAAGAAACAAAAAGTTCTGGAAAGGCCCTACAGCAAGGGTCGGCAGCCAATGGCCCGTGGGACAAAGCCAGCCCATGGTGCCAAATAATCCAGCCCCCTCACTCACTCCAACCACCACTGCCGCTGTCAGATGCAGATGTGGATGCATTTCTGCCAGCCGCAGACACATTTACAGCAGTCATGGACACATTTATGGCAGCCATAAACATATGTACGACAACTGCATACATGTTTATGACAGCCATGGATGCGTTTACAGCATTGTTTATGTGGGAGCACCAGTCCAGCCCCCTCAACTGTCTGAGCGTGCATGACCCGGCCCCTGACTTAAAAAGGTTGCCGACCCCTGCCCTAGCAAAGATAAAAGTTTCCCTTGCTCGAAAGCCAGTTATATCTGACTCTAGGGTTCAGTATTTCAAAGCTGACACCGTAGCACATGGAACGCTGTTTACCTTCCTACCGAAGTGGTCCCTATTTATCTATTTGCAATTTCTTGCTTTCAAACTGCTAGGTTGGCAGGAGCTGGGACAAAGACAGGAGCTCATTCCATCCTGCTGACCTTCCACCTCCCAGTCAGTGTCTTAGCCACTTGAGCCACCCCTGCCCTACAGCAATATATATCAGAATGTACTCAACCGGCTGGGCTTTCTTTCATCAAGCTCAAGGCAGCACAGTTGGTTATATCTTCATGTCAACTCTGTGCAGAAAGTCAGGCACAGGAAGAATGACAAGCACAAGTGTGGGAGTTAAAACACAAATCTCAAAATCCTCAGAACGATACAACACTTATCACAACACACTGGTTTGCATATTATATTGACTACATGAAGAATTCACTTTCAGTAATGTTTCACATTTCATATTTTGAAGCATACATTTAAGGAGTACTATTCATGTGTGAAAAGATACTGGGGCCTCTTATACTGCACCTTAGCTTTTCTTCAACAATGTAATGGCAACCTATTCGTGAGAACATTTTTGAGACAACCCATACATAATCTCACCATTTTCCAAAGTAGCATGTTTTGATGAACACACGGTTCCTATCATGAGCGTGTGTGTTACTTGTAAAATTAGGCTTGCATTCAGCATCTGAAGGATTCACAATCCCAGAAGCTGATTAGAGAAATGAGAAAACCATTGTCATTCAATTTGCAGCCCTCAACTATGTTCTCTCTTTCAAGTGACAATTTTGCTGAGCAGAATATGTGTTGTTGTTTATGCACATCATTGTTTATATACACAGTTGTTTACTTAATTGATTAAGATGACTGCTTGCTGTACCACAATATGAGAAGGGAAAACAATTTCATGTTAGTTGCCAAAGTTTTGCACCGCATGGATTCCAGTTTTGTTGTCCTGCTTAAAGTTTTTTTTAAAAGATTAGAAAATGATATAGAAATATTAATTTTTTGAATATCAGTTCCTAGAATCTCTTAGGTTCCTGGGCTGTGCTATTTGGGGGATTCTCAGAGTTTTACACAAAAAAGTAAGTTTTCCAAGGACTCCATCAGATCATTTTTGTTCTTATTGATATTTATAATTATTCAATTTGTTTAATTTTTATTGTAAAGATTTTTTAAAAATCTTGTTGTAAGCCACCTAGAGTGGGAAAATATCCCAGATGGGCAATAATAAATAAATAAATGTAGTCACAAAAGAATGTTCAGTATGCTGTGCATTATGATGGATCTGTAAAGACACAGGAAAATTTGTTCGAAATTGTATGCTAATGCATAAGAACCACATTGTTCTAGGTACAAAAATTAGGAAGCAAAAGTGTGGAATGAGAATAACAGATGATGTAACAATATGAGGCCCACCAGCACATGTTAGCTAGTAATGTATGACAGATTTAAGCTAGAGAAGGTTGTGAACCCATATAGTTTTA
Source organism: Bradypodion pumilum (assembly GCA_035047305.1). NCBI lineage: Eukaryota > Metazoa > Chordata > Lepidosauria > Squamata > Chamaeleonidae > Bradypodion > Bradypodion pumilum. Next base: position 199,710,668 of record JAWDJD010000001.1, read on the forward strand.
CTAGGGAGTAAATCTCATTAATCTCAGCTGGGCTTGTATCTGAATCATCATGCTTAGTATTTTGCTGCTTAACTCAAACACTGAAATTAATGAGAATTCAACATGCTTAACTTTGGACATGCCATCTTCACATTTTCTCATAAAATTCTTAATAAATTAGAGTGAAGAACAAAGCCTCTCCATTGCAAATCAAATAGTTATGGATGGAATGAGACTAACATGAGTAACTTTTAAGCTTCTCTAGTTTCAGTGGGAGGTTGGAGGAAACAGAACACAGGCTTAGCTTTCCCATTTGAATCAACAGAGCATAAAAGTGCTTTAGCAACTAATGGATTAGCAAATGAGCTAAATGTGTGGGAAATATTACAGGTTTGGGGTGAGCTGATTTGCTTTTTTGTTGTTGCTGATCACATGATATGAAGAGATCTGCAAATCAGCCCACAGCCTTCTCTCCCACAGCATTTTTCCTTCACCAGGGAGGCTTCTACAGGTACATTTTAAACTCATTTCACATCTGTTCATACATGTGATCGCTTGCAGAAAGGAAGGACAAACTGTGTGTGTGCACACACAAGTCCCCTCCCTCTCCCTTCTTGCCTCTTATTGCCCAAAGGGGATCATGGGATTTGTGGAAGATGATTGTACATACGATGAGTTAGATGACATTCCCATTTCCCCCCTTCAAGATCTCAAATGGTTAAAATAATATGAACTTGTATTAAAGTAGTAGAATTTGCTTGCTAGCAATTAATGCATTTGGAAGTTTTTGCTGACCAGGAAAATGATGTTTTTCCATTAAACTTATCAATTAGTAAGATTTAGTAGGGCCATAAGGATAAATGAAATGTTTTTGACAGGAGAAGACAAGGGGAGATAGGATAGCTATGAATACGTCCATATCCTTGGCTGATAAGGCAGTCTCATGATGGGTGGAAATTCCCTGACTAAAAAAGGAAGGGATAAGAAAGGCATACCTGTCAACCTTACCAGATTGGCTGGGATTTCCCATTTTTTGGTGCCGATTTGCGCCATTTCCCGCCCAGAGCTGCCAAAACCCCAGAATTTGGCAGCGGGGGGAAAGAGGTACTGTGCATCCCTTCTGCGCAAGTTGCCTTCTATGCATGCGTAGAAGGCTTTTACACTTGCATAGAACCCTTTTATGCTTGCGTAGAACCCTTATATGCTTGCGTAGAACCCTTCTATGCATGCGTAGAAGGCTACGCATGCGTAGAAGAGTTCTACGCAAGTGTAAAAGGGTTCTACGCAAGCGTAAAAGCCTTCTACGCATGTGTATAAGGCGACTTGCACAGAACCATTCTGCGCAGGTCCTGGATTGTCCGGAGCCGTGGTTGACAGGTATGAAGAAAGGTCACAGTGATCCTTTCCTTGTTTCTGCTGATCTAAGTCCCACCTGCAAGAGCATTACACCAATTAGCCCATTCCAGATGGCCATTGTTGGGTTGGACATCCTCCCAGCAAGAGGCTTAAAGCCAAAGAAGATGAGACAGCACTTTTAGCTATTGGGGTATAAAGAAGGGAGATTTAGTACTCAGATTTTGGGGCTCTGAACATCAGAAGTGCCAGAAGTGTTCCTGTCACCTAACCAGGCTCTCAGATAGCTAGAGGAGGGACAGAGTGAATCCATGTTGGATATGCATAGCCTCTTTGTATTCTGTTTCTTATTTTCTTCCTCTGCTTAGAGAATTGTCTAATAAAGCCTTGTTTCTTCACCCTCTGAGTGCTTATTGTTTTTGAGATCCGAAAAGAGCCTGATCCCCTCAGGCCTGGCCAGCCTGAATTGGCAAGACAGGAGGATGAGCCAAGGCACACACAAGTCAGTGCCACCACACACTCTCTCCCAAAACTCTTCTTTATTTTCATTTTTCAAGCTTCTTATTTTGGGCAACAATGCTGTTTAATTTTATAACAGCTGAAGAACAGACAGCAAAGCTGTGTCAGTTGAGGAAACAGAAAGAGGAAAAAGCCTTATTACTGCTTGTTAATGCAATTTTTTGAGCAGCACCTTCTACAGCAGGAGTCTTCAAACTTTTTAAGCGGGGGGCCGGTTCATGCTCCCTCAGACTCTTGAATGGCTTGACTGGTGGTGGTGCTGCTGCTGCTGACCCTGAGCTCCCTCACTCCACCCCCACCCTGAGACCACTTCCCCCCCCCATGACCCCCCCCCAACTACCCCAACTAACACCACACACTCCCCAGGACCCCACCACTATGAGCCACACACACACAAACACACCGCTTCCCCACTTACCAGCCTGGAGGAGCTGTATGATGTGGGTGAAGGAGGGGTCCAGGCTGTTTTTCCCGCCTATGGCCCCTGGGAAAGCCATGGGAGGTCTCCCCAGCTGCTGCAAAAGCCATGCACACCTACCCCAGATCCCGGGAAAGCCACAGGAGGCCCCCAGGAAAGCTGTGTGCATGTGCACCCTGGCCCCCGGAAAAGCCATGGGAGGCCTTTCTGGCCCCCAGAAAAGTCATACACGCCCACCCCAGCCCCCAGGAAAGCCACGGGAGACCTTCCAGGCCCCTGGAAAAGCTGTGTATGCATGCCCTGCGCCTTGGGAAAGCTGCAGGAGGCCACTTTAGCTCCAGAAAAGCTGTGTGCACCCACCCCGGCCCTCAGAAAAGCCGCAGGAGGCCTCTCTGGCCCCTGGGAAAGCTCTTCATGCCCACCCCGGCCCCTAGGAAAGCAACTTGTGCCCACCCAGGCTGCTGGAAAAGTCATGTGTGCCTGCACCAGCCTCCAGGAAAGCTGTGCTTCCCTGGTTACTGGCCTGGAGGAGCTGCATGACATGGGTGAAGGAGGGGTCCAGGCTGTCCTTCTCACCTGCAGTCCCTGGGAAAGCCTCGGGACGTCTCCCTGACCCCCAGGAAAGTCATGCACCCACCCCGGTCCCTGGAAAAGCCATGTGTGCCTGCTCATATCTTTTTCTCTACAGTAGACCCTCGGTTAACAAACAGCTCAGTTAACATAAAAATCGCATAACAATAGGAAATCCATAGAAAATAGTGGTTCGGTTTACGGATTCCCCCCAAGAATGGATTGATAAGTTTTCAATGCATTCCTATAGGACACCACATTTCTGTTAAAGTATTTTAGTTTTCATTGCATTCCTATGGGAAATTGCATTCAATGCATTCCTATGGGAAAGTTGGTTAAATTAATTTTTGCTGTAAGAAACGTCCCAGAGAATGCATTATTTATGTTAACTGAGGTTCCACTGTATATTATAAATTCCTGTCACCTCTAGTCTTAGAAGATGAAATCACAATGGTTTGTGGAATGACACAGGCTTCGTTATAGGACAAGATTCTGGGTGAGGTTCCAATGATTTAAAAAAAAAATCACATCCAATGCTTCTGAATCATGCCTCTCAGATACTTTGGATGATTCCTCAAATAGTGAAGCATATTGAGTGATCTAACAGGCAAAGATCTTAAATGGCCCTACAGAAATGTGAATCAATCCCTTTTACAACAAAAGGGCCTGTCAGTTTTGATGGATGAGAACATCACCCTTCTGCTTGCTATAGTTTCCTTGGAAGGTAAAGGTAATGGTCTCTCTTGCACGAAAGCCAGTCAAATCCAACTCTAGGGTTCAGTGCTCATCTCTGTTTCCAAGCCGAAGAGCCAGTGCTGTCTACTTCTGCAGACGTTTCCATGGTCATGTGGCAGGCATCACTAGACACTGGAGTGCATGGAATGCTGTTACCTTCCCACCGAAGTGGTCCCTATTTATCTACTTGCAATTTCTTGCTTTCAAACTGCTAGGTTGACAATTGTTGCCTGAATATCGCTATGCAATATCTCTAGATCATTTTGTTTAAGACTTCTGCAATATTTCAGATATTTTTTCCCTTAAACTCTTAGCAAATACTTTCCCAACCTGGTGTCCTGCAGATGGATTGGACAACAATAATTAATCCCAGCTAATATGATCCATGGGGACTGGTCCTGATGAAAGCTGTAGCATGGCACCAGGCTGCACTAATGTTTATTTATTTATTTACTAGCAAAGGTTGCCTGGCGTTGCCGGGGTGTTTTAAATGGTGTTGGAAAGTTTTTGTTGTTGTTGTTGTTAATGTTTGTAAAGAAGAGGTTAGTCTATAATTGAATTTTTAAAAAAATTTATTTATACAAATTTTTTTTGATGGCCTGTTATAAACTGTGATGAGTTTTGTTTGGTGTTTTGGTTCTGTGGATGAAAAAAAGAATAAAGGATGATATACTTTTTCGAAAAACTCTTGGGGCCTTTTGTGTGGGGCTATTGTGTCTTTTTGAATTTTTTATTATTATTGTGGGCAGCAAGTGCTGCTAGTAGGGGTTATCTTTTATTTTGACTGTTTTTTCTCTCGTGGCCTCTGGGTGGAGCTTCTTCCAGTAAGTAGTCTCTTTCTTTATTCATTTCTTTTCCAGTCGTTGTGGTATGAGGTCGTGTGGTGGTGAGTTGGCTGTTTTTCTTTATTTGGGGTGGTGGTGGTGTTTGGATTTTGTGGTGTTTGGCTGGGTGCTGGGTTTGTTTGGAAATGTTTGTTGTTGTTTACTTTTTGGTGTTATTTTTGTTTGTTTTTGTGTATTTTTGAATGTTTTGGATTGTTTGTTTTTGTGTTCTTTTGGTGTCCTACGGGGGGGATCACCTCTCTGCCGTCTCCCCTGGGACCCAGGAGAGCCATCGAGAGGGGGATTCCCCCCAACCTCCGTTTTTAAAGGGAAGTAACCGCTTGGTTTCTTCTCTTTAATATGGGGCATGTGTGTGTGTGGGGAGGGGAATCCCCTCTCTGCCAGGTCCCCTGGGATCAGAAGGGTTGGGGAGACAGGCTCCTTTTGTCCCCCCAAACCTTCCAGACTCATGGGACCCAGGAGAGGGGATCGAATCCAGGCTACCCTCTGATATTAAAAGGGAAATCTCAATTGGGGATTCCCCTTTAATATCAGGGGGTGTGTGATCCCCCTCTCCGCTGGCTTCCTTGGGTTTGGGAGGGTTGGGTGGTCTGTCTCCCCCACCCTTCCAGACCCAGGAGAGCCATCGGAGAGGGGGATTCCCCCCCAACTCCGTTTTTAAAGAGAAGTAGCCGCTTGGTTTCTTCTCTTTAATATGGGGCGTGTATGTGTGTGTGGGGAGGGGAATCCCCTCTCTGCCAGGTCCCCTGGGGTCAGGAGGGTTGGGGAGACAGGCTCCTTTGGTCCCCCCAACCCTCTCAACCCCAGGGGAGCCAGTAGAGAGGGGGAGCACAACACCCCTGCCCCCACCCAGTGATATTAATTGGGAAACTCCGATTAGGAGCTTCAGGTGACGATGGGGAGGGGGGCTTTGGTTCCCGCGGCTTGTCGGACTTGCTCTCCCGGTGTTTTTGTTTTTGTTTTATTTTTTGGGCGCCGGCTTCCTCAGCGTTCTGCGCGCTCATGGCGCACTGGACGCTGGGGCTTATAGTTATGGGTTTGTGCTTTGTGTTTGTGCTGTGTTTTTTTTAAAACGGTTTTGTTTTGATTGGCTGCAGCGCGTTTTCGAACGTTCCTTGCGCCGCGCCATGCGAGAGCCTCTCAGCCTGATTGGGTCTGGCGCGGCACAAGGAATGTTGGGAAAGGAAGTTGTTTCCCTTTTTTCGTGTTTGTGGGGCTGTTGCCCCACTGCCTGTTTTCTCAATCCTTTGTTGACCTGCGGACCCAGATCGGCCGTGTGCACGAAGGGTGAGTGCAGGCAAGTAGGGCGAGGCATAGCAACCTATAGCAAGTTCCAACGGTTAACCCTTGGTTTTATAGGTTAAGATTTATTTATTTATTTATTTATTTATTTATTTATTTATTCATATGCCGTCCAATCAGGAGAACCTGACTCAGGGCAGCGTACAACAGTTAAAAATGTATAAAATGTATAAAAACAGATTATAAAATCCCAAATTGCCCGCTCACTTCTATTGGATGAGAAGAGTGAAGAAGCATGAAAATGTTCTACTGAATAATATGCAGATGAAAGACAAATGGTTTTACAATGCTTATTTTTCATTGGAGCAGACATTGTGTCTCATTTTTATCAATGGTGTTGTAGCCTATTCATATTGCTTTACAGATACTTTGTGTATTGATCCTGGATTGTTCATTTCCGCAGAGGTGATTGACAAATGACACAAGTTGGTGGACTCTCATATATTGGGCTCCAGTTCATGGTACAAATCTATAGATCATCTTCTAAAGAACTGTTTGAAGTGGTAGCCGTGTTAGTCTGTGCAAGCAAGTCTGAGACAAAATAAAACAGAACAGCAAAAAAAGACAAAAAATGTTGTGGCACCATAAAACCTAACTTCTGTATTTAAATGTGAGCTTTCATGGACCAAATCCACTTCATCACTTCAACTGTCTCTGTCAGCAAGCCAAAATCGGACCCTTCCACAGGATCAGAGAATTGTAGAGAAGGAAAGAACCTCAAAGTTAACCAAGAAGTTGTCTCAACTTATCGATATAGTGCACTTTCAGCCATTTTTGGTGCAGTTTGGTGTGATCTAAATTTTAGTTTTCCAATGTGGGAACCACTGGGTCATCAGCATCATCATCAGTTTATTTGTACTCCGCTTCCCTCAGGCGACCCGAAGCGGCAAACAACAGTAGCAAAAGCAATACAATGGGTACACAAATATAAATAACAATACAGTGAATCCTAGCCTAACAATGCGTTTGATCATTTTCGATTAACGATGCTACTGACACACCCCACGTGATCATTCGAATAACGACATTTTTTGTACTTTCATTATTCAAATAATGATGTCGTTATTCAAATAATGACTTTTTACCATTGTTATTCAAATAATGACTTTTTTGTCGTTATTCGAATAACGACGTTTTCTTCATAATGACACTACTTGGGGAACCAAGTAACATTGTTATGTGAGGGTCTACTGTACAGTAATAAAAAAGTAAATAAATACAATGTCAGCAATATATATCAAGTATCGAAAAACAACATATCAGCAAACAATATCAGCATTTACAACATAAGGGGGAAATTACAAAATATCAAAATGCGGGCACCAAAGGTGGAAAGTAGAGGCAGCAAAGCATTGCCACCTCCACAGTATTATAAAGTACTGGCAGGAATGGGGCCCAGGACATTGGTGGTCTCGTCTCCACCCTCCCACCAGGGTGGGCGAGGGCGAGTGAGCATCTGGGCTGAGGCAGCATCCGGAAGGTCCGAGGCAGCAGTGGCAGGTCTTCTTTTGGCCGCTGCACTGGCCACCCTCAGCTGAGGCCAGTCTCGCCTCCAGCCTCCTGCCAGGTCGGTAAAGGGCGGGCTGGTTTTTATGGCCAGGCATCTCCATCTCAGGTGGGCTCACTTGCTCCCACTCACCAGGCTAGCGAGACCGGGGTAAGGAGCTCGCGTCGCCGGCAGTGTCTGGGATGAGGAGGTCCTGTCTTTATGGCCAGGAATCTCCTTCCCAGGTGTGCTCACCTGCTCCCACTCCCCCCAGCTACTGAGACTGGGGAAAGGTGCTCGCAGTGGCGTCAGCATCCAGAATGAGGCGGGCCGGTCTTTATGGCCAGGCATCTCTGTCCCAGGTGTGCTCACTTGCTCCCACTCCCCTGGCTAGTGAGACCGGGGGAAGGAGCTTGCGGAGGTGGCCATTTGATTCTGGCTTTCACTCTTTTTAGAACCTTCATTGGGAGTTCTACTATTTTGATAATTTCTCCTGAATATTTCTGCAGGTGGTCAGAGAATTAACTTAAATATTATTTTCTGTACAAACATGGTTCTGTCGCATTGTTTCAGTGAAAGGATAAAAGTTCCCATTTTTGTATACTGTATCCTGCATCGTGTCAGCAAACAGTACACAGAAATGGGAATGTTTATTCTTTCGCCAAAGTGATGCAACACCACAATGTTTGTATAGGGGAAAATGTTTTATTGCATTGCCTCTGATCATCTGCAGAAATGGTCAGGGGAAATTATCAATTTCAGCTGCTGTAGGATACTAGAGATTGAGTTGGTAGAGGAGAAAAATGCTGTTGGAACATGGGGATCACATCAACTAGCATTTTTCTCCTCCCTTTAACCACAAAAAAGTTTCACTACACAGGCCCAGGAGGGTCAGCGTAGTCCAGGGGTTCCCAACCTAAGGCCCATGGACTGAATCTGGGCTGCGGTGCCATTTCATGACTGGCCCAATCCCCATTGGATGGAAAGCCTCCTTCCGATCACTATTGCTTAGGAATAATTGCTCAGGAAGAAATCTACTTACTGCCTGAAGCAAATGAAGCAGCAAATGGCATTGTCTGCCCACTCAAGTCAAGTAACATAAACCAAATTTCTGGCTGGACCATCAGGATGTCACTTAATAGACTTCAAAGTAAAGTAGAAAGATCAAAGAATAATCATGTAAAATGAGGCTACTTAGATATAGGACAAATTTTCTGTGAATGTGAAAAATTTCAATCAATGCAGCATTTATGTCCATGCAATTTATGCCCTATCATATGTTCAAAAGAAGATCTAGTAAATAGCCTAGATGACACTATTGAAGTACACTGCTTCTGGTCAAAAATAGTCTAATTGTAACATTTTAATTTGTTTGAATTTTATCTATATTTCATTTGGACTTGGAAGGCCGTTGAGGCAGCGAGACTCTGCTGCCATTTCTTCTTTCTTTTGTATTTCTTTTGTATTGTATTATTGAGTTATTATTTGCTATTGTATTTTTGCTATATTGTATTTGTATTGTATTTTGTTTGATGTGTTGTGAGCCGCCCTGAGTCGGCATGTGCTGAGAAGGGCGGCATATAAATCAAATCAATCAATCAATCAATCAATTTACATCCATAATTTTAAATTGGGCAATACTTTAATACAAATAAAGAAAGCAAGCCCCACATTCTAACTACTGTGCCACATTAGCCTTGCTTAACAATCACTTCATGCCTGTACAGTACAGAAATGTGTGTGTGTGTGTGTGTGTGTGTGTGCGCGCGCGCATGCACACGCATAAAACAAAGTAGGCAGAGTAATACACTAATTTAATTTGCCTTCACTGCCATTTCAGTGGGGATTCCTACTGTCACAGGCTATCCAATCTAATAACAGCCATGTGTTGAAAAATTATCAGCTCTCTTCCTAACCTACAGATGAACTTGGGTTTGCTTTCCAAGAATGAGACTGTGATAACAGAACAGCTTTAGCAATTAAAATATTGTAAGGTTCACAGGAGAGGGAAATGAATGCTTGCAAAGGACTGCAGTGCAGAATTTATGACATCTTTTATTTTCACACAGCTCCGTATATCTTGTAAATGTGTTCATATGCTTAAGCCAGTTTATTCCCTTGTTAATGGCCCATAATTGTAATCAGGCAAGCCAACAGACAGAGGCACACTTCCATATAAGGTATTTGTTTTTTTTTGTTTTTTTAAAATAACGAGAACAACCTCCTCCCCCCCCAAAAAAAAATCTATTTAATCAATAAATCTGATTTCTTTTCCAGCCGGATATTGTTACATAATGCATTTTCAATATGAGCCTAGATCAATTTTCCTTAATGGCAAATAATCTGCATGAATCAGATATGTAGTCTATGGAAGCCGTACAACTCTGTTCTAAATGCTGACTTATTGAAAGAAGAGTGACAATCTGTATGGCCAATCTGTCATGGCCAGTAAAATGCAGAGTTTGGAATGGTGCTTTTCAAAAGTAATTAGTTACCATTCTTCTGTTGTTACATGCTGTCAGGTCACTTCTGAATTATGATAACTCTATGAATTAATGACCTCCAAAAGTGCCTAAAATTAAGAGCCCCGCTGTTGTGTTCTAATAGTGTAACCTTCTACAGGTGATATCAATGTATCTGAACCAATGTAACCTTGCCAATGAGTAACAATGTAACCTTCAGCTGTATCATATAAACCCTGTAATAGGACGCGAGCTAATGACCACCAGCTGGCAGCAGCGAGCGTCCAAGCTCTCTTGGTTCAAACCCATCAAAGACCGCAGCGCGGGAAGCTTCCCGCCGCTACCTACTCCTGGACAAGAAGGGCGTGACCAACCATGACGTCACGCGGACCAGTAGCCAACGGGCTACCGTGGAGCCACATTCAAACATGTTCCTACCATATATATAGAGCTGTTCGTCCGCCATTACCTCATGTTCCCTCTGCCCACCATGCAATAAACCTGAGTTAACCCAGCCTTTGGCTGTGCCTTGTGTCTTGACTCTCATACACTAAATTGGCGACGAAGGTGGGATCATGGATCCCCACGGAGCCAGGACACAGAGCGGGTTCAACATTACCAAACCGCAAGACTGGGAGCTCTTTGAGATGGACTTCCAGGCGGCACTGGTGGAGCTCAAAGTCAAAGAAGACGACGAGGAAAGGAAGAGGGCCATCCTCACTCGCATGCTTGGGATGGAAACCAAGCGGACGCTGGTGGGCATCCTTGCACCGAAGAAGATGAGCGATTTCAAAGCCGGTGACATCATGAAAATGCTGCGTGAGCGTTTCCGACCCTCGAGGGCAATGTTTCCCGCTCGGAGTGCGTTTTGGAGGCGAGTTCAAGCGCCGGACGAGTCGGTAGAAGCCTTCGTAACGGCTATGAGGGTAGCCGCCGCCCCCTGCAAATGGGACCACATCCTAGAGATGGCCCTCAGGGACGGAGTGCTGTGTGGCCTGAAGGACAAGGAAGTACAGCGCAGCTTGATGAACAGGGAGCCACCACCCACACTGGAAGAGGTTGTAGAGGCCGCGGAAGCCGCGGAGTCCACGAATGCTGGAGTAGACGAGATGCACAAGTGGCGTGAGTGGCGTCCGAGGGCCGGCAAGGCGGAAAACTCGTCGCACGGGAAGTCCGGTCAGTCGGTGCATGCAACCCGACCGACCTCGAAATCGTCGTCAGAAAGTAGCGATGGCGAGGAGGTCCAGAAGGTCCGGAGAGGCGGGCGCCGCTGCGATGGTTGCGGAGCGGCCCATGAGCGCGCGAAGTGCCCATTCAGGAAAGCCGAGTGCTTCAACTGCGGACGTCGGGGGCACATCGCCAAGGCGTGCAGGAGATGGAAAGAGGGCCGGAGACATTCGCAAGACCGTTCAGCCAGACCGGACCGTCCAGCGAGGCCCAAAGATGGCGCCCGGGCCACGAGGAAGCAGGACGGCGTGGGCCGCATCTCGGACGACAGCGAGGGCGACGCTCCTGTGTTCAACGTGTCTGCGGGACAGCCCCATTACTTTGTTGAGGTACTAGTACAAGGGACCCCTATTAGGATGGAAGTTGACTCGGGGTCCTCCTATTCTATAATTCCCCAGAGAGAGTTTTTGAAAATCGACCCCCACGTGCGGCCCAAACTTAAGGCGTTGAGGGCCACACTACGGGACGTTCAGGGGAACAGCATTCCAGTGTTGGGGGTCGGAACGTTCCGGGTTCGCTTTAAGAGACATTCTGCGGAACTTCCCCTAGTGGTGCTAAAAGGGGGGAGTTGTAGCCTCCTCGGAACACAGTGGTTTCAGCCCTTAGGCCTGTTCATAGGGGGGGTGCATGCCGTAGGCGAGGACCCAATACAAGCAGCGTGTGACGCACACCCCGCCGTTTTTAAAAGTGGACTGGGAAAGTTCAAGGGACCCCCTGTAGCCTTCAACTTAGACCCGGAGGTCCGCCCGATAAGACTCAAACCGCGCAGGGTACCGTTCGCGCTTAAGGACAAAATAGAGGCGGAACTGGACAAACTGGTGGGTCAAGGAATTCTCGTTCCTGTGGATTCCGCGGAGTGGGAGACTCCAATTGTAACAGCACTGAAGGCTAATGGGGAGGTGCGCATTTGCGCTGATTATAAGTGTACCATTAATAAGGCAATCCGCCCTAATGCATACCCGGTGCCAGTGGTCAGCCACCTTCTGGCCAGGCTGAATGGGGGAAAGTGTTTCGCTAAACTCGATTTAGCACAGGCCTACCAGCAACTCCCAGTAACCCCCGCCACAGCGGCGGCACAAACAATAGTCACACATAAGGGGGCGTTCCAGGTGTCGAGGTTACAGTTCGGCGTGAACTCGGCACCTGGCATTTTTCAGTCGCTAGTGGAACGCCTCCTGAAGGGGCTGGAGGGGGTGTTGCCATATTTTGATGACGTGTTGATAACGGGGGGGAGTAAGGCCGAGCTGGCCCACAGATTGGATAAGGTCCTGGCCGTGTTCGAGAAAGCGGGGCTGCGACTGAGAAAAGACAAATGTGTATTTTTCGAAACAGAGGTTGAGTTTTTAGGGTTCCGTGTCACACCCGAGGGAATTAGGCCGTCCAAATCTAAGGTGGCCGCCATTAAGAAAGCCCCTCGCCCCACTTCCAAAACCGAGCTTCAGTCATTTCTGGGGCTTCTCAATTTCTACCATACCTTCCTTCCACGGAAGGCGTCTGTTGCCGAGCCGCTTCATCGGCTGCTTAAAAAAGAGGAAAAATGGCTGTGGGGCGACGAGCAAGAAAGAGCGTTCTCAGAGTTAAAGCGACTCCTCACATCCGAGGCAATCCTGACTCATTTCGACCCCAAACGGCCCATAGTTTTGGTCTGCGATGCATCCCCGGTGGGGGTGGGGGCGGTGCTTTGCCACGTGTTAGACGACGGAAGGGAGGCCCCGATAGCGTTTTATTCAAGGTCCCTGTCCCAAGCAGAGCGGAATTACGCACAGACCGATAGGGAGGCACTAGCGATAGTAGCGGGAACCAAGAAATTTCACGATTTTCTGTATGGTCGGCCGTTCAAGATAGTTACTGATCACAAGCCCCTGTTAGGGATCTTCACTGCAAATAAGCCCACGCCACAGATCCTGTCCCCGAGGATGCTGCGGTGGGCTATTTTTCTTAACGCATATCAACATGAGTTAGAATACCGGCCAGGGAAGGAAATCAGCCATGCAGACGCGCTCTCACGGTCGCCGTTACCATTGTCGGACGACCAGAAGGCAGGGGTAAGAAGAGACCGCCAGGTATTGCTAATAGAGGTTTTAGAGTCACCCCCGATAGTACCGGCCGACATTGCCAGGGCGACCGGAAAGGATAGAACACTAGAGAAGGTATGCTCGTGGGTGCAGAAGGGGTGGCCGGCGTCATCCCCAGGCACGGAATTCGACCCATTCTTCCGAAAGCGAGTAGAGTTGTCTTTAGAGAGGGGGTGCCTGTTGTGGGGCCAACGGGTGGTGGTTCCTACGTCCCTGCGGCCGAAGGTGCTAAAGCTGTTGCACGTCAGCCACCCAGGGATCGTCCGTTCCAAGGCGTTGGCCCGGAGTTACTTCTGGTGGCCCCAGCTGGACGCCGACATAGAGCAGATGGTTGGCACTTGTGAGGCATGTCAATGCTCTCGACCGGAGGTGGCCCGCCTACCGCATAGGGAATGGGACGCAGCAAGGGGACCGTGGTCCAGGGTGCACGTAGATTTTGCTGGCCCATTCCGGGGAACCATGTTTCTCCTGGTGGTGGATGCATACTCAAAGTGGCTGGAGGTCATTCCGGTAAAGAGCACATCCTCCGCCACTACCATTCGCCAGCTAAGGAGGGTCTTTTCCACGTTCGGTTTACCCGACACTTTGGTCAGCGATAACGCCAGCTGTTTCACGTCCACTGAGTTCGCAGCATTCATGGAGGCAAATGCAATTCGGCATGTCACATCCGCGCCGTTTCACCCGGCCACGAATGGCCAAGTGGAACGGTTGGTGCGCACCACAAAAGATGCGCTGCGGCGCATGGGCTCGGGAGATCTAAATCACCAAGTTTGTCAATTTCTATTAGCGTACAGAGTAACCCCCTTAGCGTCTGGTTACTCGCCGGCCGAGCTGCTGATGCGGAGGAAACTGACCACGCTTCTGTCCAGGCTAGACCCGTCGAGGGTTGAGGACAAAGGGAAGAACATAGGGTTAGCGGTCTCGAAAGGTTTTGGCATAGGCGATCCTGTACATTGCAGGAACTATGCCAACGCAGGCCCAGCCTGGGTGCCAGGGACGATAATAGAACAGACGGGGCCAGTGTCCTATCGGGTGGAAACTAGCACCGGCCTCCTCTGGAGGAGGCACGCTGATCAACTGAGGCACCGAGTGAGCGAGGGGCCGACCAGTGGAGCACAGCGACATGATTCAGCGATAGGGTTCTCCCCCACCCGTTTAGCCCAAGGGGGAGACAGGGGGGAAAGCAGCGAGCCCGACTCATATCCTTTTGATACCCCAGTTCTATCCGAGCCCGGGGGAGGGAAAAGGAGTGTGCGGCCGCCGCTGCCGCTTCCCCCGAATCCGATTTTGATTTTGATTTTGTGAGCCGGGGGGGTTTTTCGGAGTGTTCCCCCACCCATCCAAGCGAGAAGAGGGGTTTTTCGTTAGTCCCCAGTGCCCCCGGTTCTTCCCAAACAAAGCATACACCTCCCAACAAAGCCGCAGAGCCGCGGCAAACCACTAACAAGTCATCCTCTCCGATTGCAGGGCAGGAAGCCAGGGAGCAAGGAGGAGGGAGCGAAGCCGGGGCAGGGCAGCCCGCGCCGAGACCCCAGCGTGTTCGAAATAAGCCATCTTGGCTGAGAGACTTCATCTCATCCTAGGGGGGAGGAGTGTTGTGTTCTAATAGTGTAACCTTCTACAGGTGATATCAATGTATCTGAACCAATGTAACCTTGCCAATGAGTAACAATGTAACCTTCAGCTGTATCATATAAACCCTGTAATAGGACGCGAGCTAATGACCACCAGCTGGCAGCAGCGAGCGTCCAAGCTCTCTTGGTTCAAACCCATCAAAGACCGCAGCGCGGGAAGCTTCCCGCCGCTACCTACTCCTGGACAAGAAGGGCGTGACCAACCATGACGTCACGCGGACCAGTAGCCAACGGGCTACCGTGGAGCCACATTCAAACATGTTCCTACCATATATATAGAGCTGTTCGTCCGCCATTACCTCATGTTCCCTCTGCCCACCATGCAATAAACCTGAGTTAACCCAGCCTTTGGCTGTGCTCAGATCTTGTGAACTAAAGGCTGTGGCCTCCTTTACCAAGTAAATCTATCCATTTTAGATATTGCTATTGTTCTGTTCTCCCTGAATACTTCTTATTGTAGTTATAATTTTAGTTTCTCATTTACCATAGGTAACTAAATTAGTTACTTTTACCCATTTGGAAAAAAAATCTGAATAGTATAAAACATTGGTTTATGGTACACAATACCTCCCATCTACCTCATCTTTACCTCAATGCTTAAATAAGGGCTGCGGTAGCTCAGTGGTTAAGAAGCTCGCCTTGTTAGCTGGAAGGCTGGCAAGTCAGCAGTTCAAGGCCTGGGTACTGCATAACAGATTGAGTGCCTGTCTCTGTCCCAGCTCTTGGGAACATGAAAGGAGCCTCATTTGGGCATTCCCTGAGCGCAGTTTCTTACACAAAAATCATTTCATCTGAGAATAATTTCTGACATGAAATTATTATAATGATTAAATCACAGTGGAAGGTCCTGATTTTGTCAGATTACAGCATGAATATAAAACCTGTAAATTACCAAATGTTAGCTGCATTTAATATGAATCCCAAATGTGGTTTCCTCTCAAATCTTCCCCCAGAATTATGTGCCAGTGTGGTCTGTGCCACATACTCATTTTGCACAATCCTGCACAGCTGGGCACTGGCTAACACATTGCCTGAAATCCAGTTACTAAACTGCAGCTGGAGTAGGCCCATTGGTGAGACAACACCTACATACATTACACTGATTTAATGTGCCTATTCTAATTGATTTCAGCCATTGGGTTTGCTGTTCTCTCACATGCAGAACACAATGCTGCCATATCATCTACAAACCAACACAAAGATCTGTTTTGCATTTCTGCTGTTCACAGACCACAAACTTTGGCATTTGTGTAACCCTTCTGCACAACAATGATGTACCAAGTGGAGAGATTCTTTTGTAAATTCTAAGAAAGCTATGCTGTCATCTCACTATGCTCAAAAGAAGCTAACAATTATGTTACAAATTTAGTGTAACTGTAAAGTAACTGGATGATGTTACAGCTGCATTAGAAAAGGAGAAACATCATTAAGTTATAATCATAATGTAATATAATATTGTAATATAATAATGTAATTACAAGTAGATAAATAGGTACCACTTCAGTGGGAACGTAAACAGTGCTCCGGTGTCTAGTCATGCCTGCCACATGACCACGGAAACATCTGCAGAAGCAGACAGCACTGGCTTTTTGGCTATGAAACAGAGATGAGCACTGAACCCTAGAGTTGGATACGACTGGCTTTCGAGCAAGGGAAATCTTTACCTTTACTTTTAATATAATATTTGAAATTGATCTAGTTACAAGTAGCTAGTTATTTATAACTAGTAAATGTAAAGGTTCAGTGCTCATCTCTGTTTCAAAGCCGAAAAGCCGGCGCTGTCTGCTTCTGCAAATGTTTCCGTGGTCATGTGGCAGGCATGACTAGACACCGTAGCGCACGGAATGCTGTTACCTTCCCACCGAAGTGGTCCCTGCTTATTTGACTGACATGTTCATTATTAGTGTGCATGACACCTGAGAGAGTACAAAAGGAACAGGTCCCTGCCCCGAGGAGCTTTCACTCTACATGAGTGGAGAACAACTAAGAAAGAAAGGGCAAGACAATTTTCTTTAATGGAGTGAAACTTAGACTCCCCTAGACTTAGATGAGACATTTCCAGTCAGCCTTGTTCACATGTTTGCAAGGTGTGTTGTTTCCATCCTTCTCTAAACCTTTTCTTGATGGGGAGGGAAGAGAGCAAGTGTTCCCATTTGACTGAAGAAAAGATGCTTGGCATTTTCTAACCAGCTTTAATTTCACAGTATCCTTCTTATATGGTGTGTGTGTGTGTGTGTGTGTGTGTGTGTGTGTGTGTGTGTGTGTGTGCATGCGTGCATGCGTGCATGCGTGCATGCGTGCGTGAGCGTGCACGCACACAGGCCCTAGCTTTCTTTTAAGTTTAATGACACAGTAATATGAAGCAATCAGCATCCATCTTGCAGCAAGACTTCAACAGCACAACATCAAAAGAAACCACGGCTTCTCCTTCCTGGCCAACCTCTCCGCTCACCAGCCTCAGGAAGCAGCTGGATTTCTTTGAACTCTCCTCTAACTTTACTTTAGGGCTTGCTTGAGGTTCCCCTTATTTACAATGAAAACTAACATGGCAAATATGAAAGGAGCCCTTAGAAGCAAATCTGGGAAGGGACAGAGTGTGGGCAAGGAGAACGTAAATGGATGGTGGAGTAAAAAAAAAAAGGGGGGGGGAAGGTGATGGATTTTTTTTATTTAAAAAAATGCTTTTTCACCTCTTAAGTGCCAGGAATAATTTACAGGGGTGAGTGTACTAAACCAGCTCATTAGCTAAACATAAGTCTGAAATGTTTAACTTTAGACTGGTCTTTGAATTAAGAGCTTGAAGCTACCCTCTCTCCCCCCAACCCCAAACTGCTTGTTTGCTTAGTTGATGGTAGGATACATGTCTACATTCAATTCCAGTCAAGAATGTAACCTCAGATACAGCAGATCTATTGCGTCAACTGAGCTAGTCCAGGTTCAGTGGGTGGATCAACTGGCTGAAGGGCCCACCTCATGACTTTGAATCTTCCTTATGGCTTTCAGGAGAGAGGCCTGCCACAGGCCATCTGGAGTGGATATGGATGATGGGGTTCCATGCCCTGCCATCTGTGCAACCTTGGGGTAACGGGTACGGTCCCAGAGTGCCACCAGAAGGAGAGACTGATAAACTAGTGCTGAGCACTTTTGTACCTAGAAAACCCTTGCAAGAGTCTCGGGCATCGACAACGATGCGAAGATGCGCTCCCACTTCCTGGCCCAAGTGGGGCCGGCCACGCTGCGAATCCTGATGACCCTGGTGGCCCCCCGGAAGGTAGACGAGGTGCCCATCGACCGTATCCTGGAGAGGCTGGGTGAGCATTTCCAGCCGCCCGTCTCAATCTTCCCAGCCCGGTTCGCGTTCCACAGGCGAGACCAGCGACCGGGCGAGTCCGTGTCCGCCTACGCGGTGGCCCTCAGGCTTGCGGCGGTCCACTGCCAGTGGGATGACCTGGACCAGGCCCTCAGTGACCGCATGTTGTGTGGTTTGAGGGACGAGGAGCTGCAGAGGAGGCTGATGACCCGCGACCAACGCCTCACGTTCAATGAGGTACTGCGGGAGGCCCAAGCAGCCGAGGAGGCCAGGAGCGGGGTTAGACTGTTCAAGTCCCGAGGGGCCGCATCCGAGAGGGCCAAGTCACCAGTACAGGCGGCCCGGCGGACACCAGCGAAGGTGGCCGGGCGGGCCCCCAAGCCGCCCGCTGGCACACCAACGTCGTCCGAGGAGTCGTCCACAACAGCGGACCCCTACTCCAGCGAGGACGACGACGTCCAGAGGATCAAGAAGCGTGGTGAGAAGCGGCAGACCCGAGAACGGCAGGACCGCCGTTGCGACGGTTGCGGAGCATCCCACGACCGCACGAGGTGCCCGTTTCGAAAGGCCGAGTGTCACAACTGCGGCCGAAAGGGGCACATCGCCCGAGTGTGCAGGCGTGGGCGAGTCGAGGACAAGGGGAGTTCCAGCCATCCCCAGACGCACCAACGGAAGGCGGCCGGCACCAGGAAGGTCGCAGCCAGTTACAGTGAGGAAGGCGTGAACCGCGTGGGCCTGGAGCACCGGCGGTTTTTCATAGAGGTACTGTTGCAAGGGGTCCCAGTGAGGATGGAGATAGACTCGGGGTCATCTTATTCCATACTGTCCCAAAAGGAGTTTATGCGTATTCCCCCAGACAAGCGGCCCAAGCTCCGGGCCATGAGGTCACACCTACGGGACGTGCAGGGAAATGGGATCCCAGTGTTGGGGGTGGGGAACTTCAAGGTGAAGTTCAAGAACTACTCCGAGAAACTGCCCTTAGTGGTCCTCAAGGGGGGGAGGTGCTGCCTTTTGGGAACGCAGTGGTTTGCTCCCCTGGGAATCGAACTGTCCGGCATTAACGCTGTCGAGACTGACCCAATGCGGGACATGTGCAACGTGCACCCGGACGTTTTCAAGAAGGGGCTCGGGAAATACAGGGGGCCCCCGGTTTCTTTCGAGCTGGACCCAGAAATCCGGCCCATCCGCCTCAAACCAAGGAGAGTGCCCTTCGCACTCAAGGACAAGATCGAGGCGGAACTGGACAAATTGGTGGGGCAGGGGTTTTTGGTTCCAGTTGACTCGGCAGAGTGGGAAACGCCGATTGTTACAGCCCTTAAGTCAAACGGGGAGGTCAGGATTTGTGCGGACTATAAATGTACCATCAACAAGGCCATTCAGCCAAATGCATATCCGGTGCCCGTGGTCAGCCACTTGCTGGCCATGTTACATGGGGGGAAGTGCTTTGCAAAGTTAGACCTGGCTCAGGCATACCAGCAGCTCTCTGTAACCCCGGCTGCTGCCACCGCGCAAACGATAGTGACGCACAAGAGGGCGTTTAAGGTAACGCGCCTTCAATTTGGCGTGAATTCGGCCCCCGGAATTTTTCAGTCCCTCGTGGAACACCTTTTAAAGGGGCTTCCAGGCGTCCTCCTATACTTCGATGATGTGTTGATAACGGCGGGGAGCGAATTAGAGTTAGCAAAGAGGCTAGATGGGGTCCTTTCAGTGTTCGAGAGGGCAGGTCTTAGACTGAGGAGGGACAAATGTGTATTCTTTGCGAGGGAGGTCGAGTTTCTAGGCTTTAAGGTAACCCCGGACGGGATCAAACCCTCCGAGTCAAAAGTTGCGGCCGTAAAAAACGCCCCTCGCCCCACTGCGAAACCGGAGCTACAGTCATTCCTAGGGCTCCTAAATTTCTATCATATCTTCCTGCCTCAGAAGGCATCGGTCGCGGAGCCACTACACGCGCTGCTTAAAAAGGACGCAGTTTGGCGGTGGGGGGACAGGCAGGAGAGAGCGTTCAAGGAGCTCAAGTCACTCTTGTCCTCGGATGCTGTCCTGACCCACTTCGACCCCAAAAAGCCAGTGGTCTTAGTCTGTGATGTGTCCCCAGTGGGGGTGGGGGCGGTCCTGTGCCACGTGTTGGAGAGCGGGAGGGAAGCCCCGGTGGCGTACTACTCAAGGTCCCTCTCGAAAGCCGAGCGCAATTACGCGCAAACAGATAGGGAGGCCCTGGCCATAATTGCGGGAACGAAGAAGTTCCACGATTTCCTATATGGCCGCAAGTTTACGGTAGTAACGGATCACAAGCCGCTTCTGGGGATCTTCACTACCGGTAAACCCACCCCACAAATCCTATCCCCCAGAATGTTGCGTTGGGCCATTTTTCTCAACGCCTACCAGTATGAGCTGGTCTACCGCCCAGGGAAGGAGATCTCCCATGCGGACGCACTGTCCCGTTCTCCCCTCCCTAGTCTAGGGGACCCTGCTTGCGAGGTAGAGCAGGACCACCAAGTCCTGCTGATCGAGTCCCTCGACTCACCCCCCATTGTCCCGGCCGACCTCGCCAAGGCCACAGCGGCCGACAAGATGCTGGCCCAAGTTAGTTCCTGGGTTAGGAAAGGCTGGCCCACTACTCCCCCCGATGAAAAGTTCAGGCCATTCTTTAAGGCGCAGAGTAGAGCTTTCGCTGGAAAGGGGCTGCCTACTCTGGGGCCAGCGGGTAGTCATCCCAAAAAAGCTAAGGGCCAAGGTGCTGAGACTTCTTCACACCAGTCACCCCGGGATCGTGCGCTCCAAGGCTCTGGCCAGGAGTTTCTTTTGGTGGCCCCAGATAGATGGGGACATAGAGCATTTAGTGGGCACGTGTGAGAGCTGCCAGAGCTCTCGGCCCGAGGAGTCCCGGTTGCCCCATAGGGAATGGGATACGGCCCGCGGGCCATGGTCCCGGATTCATGTCGACTTCGCTGGCCCTTTCCGTGGGTCCATGTTTCTGCTGGTAGTCAACTCCTACTCCAAGTGGTTGGAGGTAACCCCCATGCACAGCACCTCCTCTGCGGCAACCATCAAGCAGTTGCGCAAGCTTTCTGCCTGTTTCGGCCTGCCAGACGTCCTTGTTAGCGACAACGCTAGTACCTTCACGTCTGCAGAGTTCAAGACGTTCATTGAGCGAAACGCCATCAGGCACATTACCGCTGCCCCATTTCACCCCACCACAAACGGTCAGGTAGAGCACCAAGTGCGCACTACGAAAGATGCACTGCGGCGCATGGGTCCCGGTGAGTTAAATCTCCACCTGTGTCAGTTCCTCATCTGCTACAGGACAACCCCCTAGCCTCAGGATTTTCCCCAGCCGAGCTCCTCATGAGGAGGCGTCCGGTAACGCTCTTTGAACAGATGGATCCGTCCAGGGTGGAGGATGAAGGGAGAAACATAAATATAGGGGGAGGGAGCTCCAAAAGTTTCTCGGTAGGGGACCCGGTTCACTGCAGGAACTACGCGGCCTCGGGGCCAGCGTGGGTTCCAGGGACAATCATTGAACAAACGGGGCCAGTATCCTACAGGGTCGAGACCAGCTCGGGTCTACTCTGGAGAAGGCACGCCGACCAACTCAGAAGGCGAGTCACCAGTGAGGGGGAATCAGCGTTAGGGTCCTCCCCCACCCGCATTACCCAAGGGGGAGACACGGCGGAACCCGCAGATACAAATGCGTATCCTGGGTTCCCAACCTCAGAGGAGGATACTTTGAAAGAGATGGATCAGTTTGGTTACGATTATGAGTTGTCGTACCAGGGGGGTGTAGCGGAGTGGTCCCCCACCCGTCCTAGCGAGAAGAGGGGTTTCAGTTCAGCCCCTGGTACCTCCAGTCCCCCTAGTCCTTTTGTGTTAGAATATACCATAGCTCCAGCTCCCTGGAGACCCACACCCCCAAGGCAGGCAACGGGGGAGAGTCTGCCCACCACAGTTCCCAGAACTCCTGGGCCGGCAGCGGGGGGGGGGTGAGGGCACGAGAGTCTTTTCGTCGGTCCCGAGATTCGTACTGGGGGGGACCCCTAGCTCCTCAAACGGTAGGCAGGAGTTCACTTCCCAACTGTTCATTCCATTCCCATCCCCCAATACAAGAGGATCGCAGAGCCCACACCGAGCCATTAACGAGTCCCCCCTTTCCGTTGCAGGGCAGGACTCCGCAGAGCCAGGCTCCCCTGTGTTAAGTCAAGCGGCCGCTCGCCCCAGGCGCACGTGTGGCAAGCCACAATGGTTGAGGGACTTCGTCCCATCCTAGGGGGGAGGGATGTTGTGTATGTACAATGTTGCTTGATATGTATGTACAATGTTGCCTTAAGAAATGTATGAATGTAACCTGACCACAATCACAATGTAACTCAGCTGTTAAAGGAACGCGAGCAGGCTGCCCATAGAGGGCAGCTGCGAGTGTTCAACTCACATGGTTCTCATTCCTCAAATCACCTGCAGCCGCGGGAACTCCCCGCAACAACAAACTACTACCAAGCCACCACCAAAGATGGGCGTGACCCGGACGACGTCACGCCGGTAGCAGCCAATGAGCTACCGTGCAGCAAGATTCAAATGTATTGTACCACTGTATATAATGTGAGGTATCTCCGCCATTACCACATGTTCGTTCTGATCATCAACCAATAAACCTGTGTTAGTCCTTACTGCGACTCCTTCCTTGTCTTCCGTGCAAGACACTAAACTCCATTATTTGTTTGTTTGTTTGTTCCCACTTGTATGCCGCCCTACTCCCAGAGTGACTCATTAGTCAGAATCGATTTGACGGCAAACAGTTATTATTGTTGTATCAACTGCTGAGTGGTAGAACAACACAATTACATAAATCCTGCTGGTTTAATGGGTCCACTCTGGTTGGGATAAGCAGTTAGATCTGGACCAAAGGTTTTAAGGGGAGGGATGAGGTTAGTGAAAGATGAGCTATTCTGAATGATCATTGATACAGTTATTTTAGGAGTGCAGACTGTCTTTCTATCTTCACAACAACCAGGTTAGGTAGGCTCAGGGTGACGAAGAGGACGGGGTCCCCTGATTGCCATGAGGATTTTGTGGCTCAGTGCAGACTTAAACATGACTATGCAAGGTCTCATAACATTGTAACCCAGAAGCTGGCTACATGTAGCCCTCCAGATTACAATTTATATCATTCTTAGCCAGTGTAACAAATGGGAGAAATAATGGGAGTTGCACAGTTGCTGCCACCACCGCTGCCGCCGTCATGGCAACCCTTTCCAAGGTTTTCTAGCTTGCGAGTACAGTGATACCTCATACAACATCCAAACTTGGTTCCACAAGTTTGGACTTTATACGGATGTGGACTTTGTATGAGGCATGCAAAATCCTAGCCACGTTGCCTCATACAACGTCCAAATCCTTGCCGCGATGCCTCATATAATGTTGTTTCCATAGAGATACATTATACTGTAACAGCACAGACTTCAGGGCAAAGTCAAGGAAACAGACAGGAAACTGACAGAACTTTAAGAAATCATTGTCTAAAGGCTAAATACATTACAAAAACATGTCAAACAACCCTGATTGTCCAAGAACCTGAAGAATGCTGCAAAAATCCCAGGAATGCTTCTAAAAATTCTGATGAAAACATTCAAAAAAATCCAAAATCACGCTCAAAACCACTCCTAAACACTCTTTGCCTCGTGCAAAACCCACAAGAGCAATGCACACATGTCCTGCTTTTTATACTTCCCAGACACAATGCAACCTGGGGAAAACCCAATGCCTCATACAAAGTTGCATGACTTTGTATGAGGCAACTTTTTTCAGGGAATTAGGCGATGTTGTATAAATCCGATGTTGTATGAAGCGGACTTTGTATGAGGTATTACTGTATTCAGAACTGGTCTACCACTCCTTTCTGCCAGAAGTGCCCTGGGCCTGTGCAGCTTGCCCTCATAGATTCTAACTCACAACATCTGGTTCCACAGCCAGATACCTAAATCACTGAGTTATCCAGCCACCACAAAAATAAATAAATAAATGAATAAATAAATAACCCCCAAAAAATCTAGAGGGCTTGGTGTTGCTCATCCCTGTACCACACTAGCTGCATTAGGAACACAGTGCTATAGAAAAGTCCTTCCTTAACATCTTCCAGTTGTCTTTCTTAAAGCTCCTTCATACAAAAGTGATTAAGCACTTGATCTTAACCCAAAGCGTGACACATGAGTTCATTCTGCAGTTCCTTTTGCCCGACCTAGCATGAAAAAGATTAGGCAACAACTCAAGGTTGCCATTACCAGGGTATGCCCAATTGTGCTTCAAATGTACCACAATCTTCAAGGAGGCTCTTTCTATGTAACCCCACCCCCCCACCCTCGCCCATATTGGAACATAAACTTTACCAGCATTTTTCTTGGGCGTGTAACTGCCTAAGACAATGAAAAATGCTTGTAGAATGGATCAACATGTAGTTCGGGCCAAACACAATTTTCTCAAGTAAAAAATCAAGCAACTTCATGAACACAAAGCTTCTTTGTTTCAAAAACTTTCTACAGGCCTTTTTAGCAGTTTTCCTTTATAACCTCTGCTTCCCTATTTGTCGTCTTTTGTATGACTGACCCACAATTAATGGTGCATTGTATCCAGAAATACTGTATTTATCCTAAGAGGTATGGAAGGTTCTTTGAATTCTGAGGAATGAGGTGGACCACAAATATAAACATTAAACAATACCTCCTGTCCCCAGCTTCCTTTTAAGTTAATGTATCTTATGCTGCTAATTTGGATACAATTTAATATGGCAAAGTTACATGTAATTCCCTTTGATCTTATTTTCTACTCCAACTTGCAGCCTGCTCACTATCCATTCAACTGCATGACTACAATGCAGTAGGAACATGCATGCATCACATGAACGGAGCAAAGCATGGCCAGCCATACCATCCATTGAGATGGTGTGACTGAGGCGTCCTGCTGCTCTGCCTCCTCACTTGATCAGGGGGTTCTTCTTGGTATCCCTTGCCCATGACAACATTCAAAGGAAGCAGCCAGCCCAATAAACCAACTCTGCTGCCAGCAGGGAACTGGTTCATAGTAAAGCGAAAGCCCAGGGAGTTTGGCAGCAATATTCACTGGGTAGCATCTCTGCCACAACCCAGTATCCAGTGCCTGAAGCACCTGCATCTGTCTTTATTTGTATTTGACACATTCTGAAAAGGTTACTCTTTAGGCACAGCAAGGATAGCTGTTGACACTGTTCACTGGGGTTATTGGAGATTTGCAATCCACAGAAGTAATTTTCCAAAATTTGTCCTTACACTCTCTTAATAAGCCATTGTGGAATAGGAGACCAAGTATCAGATTAGGAGACCTGTTCAAATCCCCATGGAATAATGGAAACTCAATGGTGACAATAGTAAAACCACTCCATGTACTGTTCACATACCCCTCTTAGGATCAACATTAGGTCAAAAGTGACTTAACAAACTATAACCACAACCCAAAAGGTAGAGAAGCACTCTTTAGTGTGTGTTCAGGTCACAGGTTAGAAGAAATGGGGAAATGGTCTGATGGTGGCAGGAATTGGGAGGAATTGTAGCTTTCCACCCTCACATCTGTGTCCTAAGGCCACTGCCTCTAAATAAGACCATACATTGGAAGCTGTTTTACCCTGGCCTGGTCATTGACTTGTTCACAATTCCACATATCTGTCAAGGATATTTTAGCCATCAATTATCTTTTTCAGGGGGTTTAGTTGAGGAATCCAGTTGTCCAGCTCTGTAATTCTATGATTCATGACATGAAAAGCATATTCTTTCCACATGCATGCATATGAGCCTCACGTCTGTCCTTCCTCCACCTCCGAATCCATAGACAACACTGAAGGTTTTGGGAACTGGAAGATTGCATTCCAGTCTGCATTCTGTGGAATGGACATGGCAACATTAGTTTACCTGAGAGGTTGAAGGATATGCATGTCTTGCACTTATTCAAACATTTGCTTCATTTCATTAAGTCCAAAACAGTGCTTCAAAATATTTTAGCACACAGGAGCTACAGTCACATCCCAGGTGTTTGTGCTTATGTCCTCTCCCTGCAAGCATAGTATA